>CM042054.1:67802500-70202500 GCA_023525745.1 Arctium lappa
TCTGATGAAGGGGATGTGCTCGAGTCCACTTGGTGGTGTGTGGATGAGGTTGATATGTCTGGTGAGAAGTGTCAGCATCCACAAACCCACCGGGGGGTAAATCCTGAACTGCCTCGAGAGATGACGGCCTGTGAGGTAAGAGCTCCTTAGTGGGAGTCGAACAAGGAGTAGAGGATGACTCAGCTGGTGATGAACCGATAGGAGGATCCGGGATTGCCGGAGAGGTAGCTTCGGGAGCACCTTCAACAGGATTCGGTTCAGGAGCACCGTCATCAGGAACTTGAGCAAGAGGATGTCTATCGCTTGAGCTCGGGGAAGTTTGATCATTGGCAGTAGAAGATGGAGCACCAGGCGAGGATGGACCACCGGAGTCGGTAGGGCCAGTGACTTGTGTCACTTCTGGTGCTTGAGCAGTATTCCTGTCACATGACGTAGTATTAGACTTAACATTAAATAAGTCATCATAAAAGAATTCAAACAGTAAGTCCAAATCATAAAGATGAGCTCTTGACGTAGACGCATGATTTGGATCTACTGGAGATTGTGAAGCCTCCGAACTGAATTGTCCAGAAGCTAACACACCAGTAAGCGCGGGTTCTGAACTGAGATGTTCAGAAGCCATATCAGCGGTCTCATCAAAAGTCACGTTTACGCTCTCAACGATGGTCTTTGTCCGTTTGTTGTAGACACGGTAAGCATTGGCGTGCTGGGAGTAGCCGATAAACACTCCTTCATCCGCTTTGGGACTGAATTTTCCAAGATCATCCTTATCATTTAAGACAAAGCAGGTGCATCCGAAAGCATGAAAGTAGTTGATGTTCGGGATACGCTTGTTGATGATCTCGTACGGTGTCTTGTTGAACCGCTTGTTTATGATAGACCGATTTTGAGTGTAGCAAGCGGTAGCAACGGCTTTTGCCCAAAGAAATAGTGGTAGCTTGTAATGAGATAACATCGTGCGCGCTGCTTCAACAAGAGTTCTGTTCCGACGCTCTACCACCCCATTCTGCTGAGGAGTACGAGCGGTGGAGAAAGTATGCGAGATACCCACTGAAGTGAGATAACCGGTGAGTATTTGATTCTTGAACTCAGTGCCGTTGTCCGTCCTGATGGTCTGAACTACTTGGTTGAGACTGACTTGAATGCTCTTCAGAAGTGATATAATCAACTCGGGAGTTTCGTCCTTTGAACGGAGAAATCGGACCCAAGTGTAACGAGAGAAATCGTCAACCATCACCAGGACATACTTCTTGTGATTTATGCTTTGAACGCGCACCGGTCCACATAAGTCCATGTGGATTAGCTCAAGGGACCGAGAAGTACTAGGAACGACTTTAGGCTTGTGGGACGCCTTCTTCATTTTGCCCTTTTCGCAGGCAGCGCACAAATGCTCTTTTGCAAACTTTAGATCTGGCATACCCTTGACATGGACACCGAGCACCAACTTGTTGATATTCTTGAAGTTCAAGTGCGAGAGACGACGGTGCCATAGCCAGCTTTGTTCAGCAGATGCTTTGGACAACAAACAGACTTCCTTGTCGGCTTTCAAGGACGAGAGGTCAATCGTATAGAGGTTGGTGCATCGCGTTCCAACAAGTATTTCTTTACCATCCTCAGTTCGAACGCTGTACCTTTTAGCCTTGAAAGTAACCTCGAGATTCTTGTCGCATAATTGACCGATACTGAAGAGATTGTGGCCGAGACCTTCGACATAGGAGACTTTCTTGATCGTGATGTTATCTTTGACAATATCCCCGTGACCCCTGATGGGAGAGTAGTGATCATTTCCGAAACGCACATTTCCACAAAACCTCTCGGTGAAGTTTGTGAGAAGCTCCCTTCTTCCGGTCATGTGCTTGGAGCAACCTGAATCTAGATATCACACATGACCGTCCTGCAAAACAGGTTATTTCTTTTTAGGTACCCATTCGTAAATGGGTCCTTTGGGGTTAGATTTAACACCCGACTTAGAGACCCGTTTAGAGTTGGGTCTTTGTCTATCACGGGAAACATCACAATGAGAATGATTATGAGCAATATGATATGAGCTAAACCAATCAGATGCATAACGACTATCAACAAAATCATTTGATCCACAATAAGAACAACACAGACAATCATGAGACAGTTGAAGTAATTGCGGAATTGAATAAACTGTTAAAGGAAGAGTTCCATTACATTCAACTAAAGGTTTAGAAATAAAAACATCATGATTGTTATTGTTCTTTCTAGACTTTAAAACGGGATCAACTAATTCTGATGTTGACGAGCTCTCTTTTGACTTCTTAGCTACCCAAGCATATTTCACTTCTTTCCGCCGACCATACGTATCTGAAATTCCGTTAAACCCATAGTCAGAGGATTTGAAAATTGAAGATTGTGACCTTTGAGAGCGACCGGTCTTTTTCTTCTTCTGTGAACGCCTTTTAGATTTAGACTTGGAAGATTTTGAAGAGTTGTTCACAGAAGGTTTTTGCGGGGCAGATGTGGAACACTCACCCTTATAAAATTTAACCGGAGGCTCACATGACTCATTTAAAAAATCAACATGGCTAGGTAGAGAAGGATTAAAATCAAATTTGCTCAAATCACTATCTAAACACACCTCAGAATTCAAGAATGCGGAGAATTCTAGTTCCTCATAAAAAAGGACCTTATCGCTTGAGGAGTTCAGGACAGCGGAAAGGTTTGTTAAGAGTGGATCATTTGCGGAAGCATTTTTACAATCAGAACACTGATCCGTTTCAAAAACATGAGGCTCTTTTCCCTTATTTGAAATGATTGGTGACGAGTCACCCATAAAAGCTTTGCAGGAAGATGTATCGGAGGCAGGATAAGAATTTTCAAACAAATGAGTATTCTCACTTTGGAGATTTGAAGGCTTAGTTTGAGGTTCAGCCTTGTGAAGTTGCTCTTTCAGGCGATCTGCTGCCAAAGCAGCCAGTTGTGAATTTAACCTCTTTATTTCTGTTTGAAAGTATTCTGTCTCCTTAATTGACACATTTTCCTCCTTAGTGGAATAGAGGCACTCAATTTTGGATAAAAGTTCTTGTTTTTCTTTTTGAAATCTGTCTCTTTCTTGTTCAAACGACTCTTCTAGCTGAACAATTTTTCTTTCTAAAATCAGAGGTGGAACATAGACTTTATGGTCTGGTTGTTCCTCCTCATTTTGAACGGTTTTAGTATCTAATTCAGCTTGAGTATAGCTTCTAAAGTAGTCATTTGATAGAAAAACAGGGTTTTCCTCGTTGTAAGATGCATTTAATGAATCATAAACAAAAGGAAGTTTCATTTTTGTAGAGGTCTCCCTTCTTAACACATCCTTTTCCCAATCCTCATCCTCAATTGGTTTGGTCCAATTGATTTTGTATTCAGGATAGGTCTTATCTAAACCAAGAAATTCGGATGCGTACATCGTAGGAACTTGGGATAAGGCCTTTTTCAAATAATATGGGTTATCGTAACCGATACCCCTATTCGCATGCTTGGGTTCTATGGGTGTAATTAGATGTAACGTTTGTTGAGATTGCCCAAGTCTATAAAGTTTCTTTTCCATCTCCTTTAACTGATTAGATAACCTTATGTTCTCATTTTTGTAAGCCACGTTTTGATTTAACAAATCAATTTTCTCGGTCTCAGACGTACGTAGCTCAACGGTCAGGTCATCGACTTTGGTCATTAGCTTTTGTGACTCTGTTGAACAACTCACATTCTCTTCTCTTAAATTCGAAATCGTGCACAGGTAGCTAGAAATTTCTAAGCTTTGTTTTTCCATAAAGTCAGACTGTTTAGTGACACGGGTTTCTAAAGATGAGAGAAGTTGTTCTTTTTCTTTTAAACGTAGCTTGTAAGAATCAAGTTTGTGCAATGAGAGTTGCATTTGATCAAGTAAAGCTTCATGAAAAGGGGCACATACCTGGCAAGGAGCATTGCGATCTTCTTCATCAGTATCGGATGGTGATGAATGGTTTCCCATGAAACACAAATGAGCTTCAGCATCCACAGGTTCTTCATCCGACACTTGTAACCAGTAATCGTCTTCAACCATTAGAGCTTTACCGGCTTCCTTTTCTTTGGCAAGAAGCAGCTTGGCTCAGTAGTAGTCGGCGTTGCGCACAATTGGCTTGCGACAATCTTTGGCGAAATGACCTAACCGACCACAGTTGTAGCATTTGATCGACTCGTCTTTTGGTTTTTCATCATTTCTCTTGTTAGACTTCTTACCAGCTTCAAAGCGACTATTACCTTCAGACTTTTCTCGATGATCACGTCGAGTAGAGACTCTTTGCTTGTTGGAGGACTTGTTAAAAAACTTCCTCTTTTGAAATGCTTGGGTGAGAAACATCATTGCTTCTTTCATCTTGGCAAGTTCTGGATCCGAGTCGCTATCGGGATCTTCAGGTTCAGAATCACTCAGCACGGGCTCTTTTCCAGATGATCGGCTGACGGACTTGCCTCTTCTCTCAGATACGAGTGCTATTTGATCAGCTGCTGGCTTTTCCTCTGCTTTCCCAATAAGCTCCATCACTTCTTCTTCGTCCTGGAGCAGCATTTTATAGAGTTCGTGAAGGTACAACTTCTCCAGGGTCTGAGTGTGACGTATATGGGAGACGAACGGTTTCCACTCAGGCTGTAAGTTGTTCATAAACTTTATGTTGTTTTCCGTGTTCGTCTTTGTGATCTTATTTTTCTGAAGATCATTCAGAAGCATATTAAACCTCTCGTAGGTTTCCGTCAGCGTTTCACCTTTTCTTGCTTTAAACCCATCATATCTGGTGATACAGTTGGTCACCTTAAGCTGGTTATTGATGTGGCTTCCCATCATCATCTTCTCTATTTGGTCCCACATCTTTTTCGATGAATCCTTGAAGCTATCTATACAAGCATAGATGTCATTCGGTAGACTTTGAAGAAGGTACGATTTTGCTAGCTTTTCTGCCTCGTACATTTCCTTTTCCTTCGTAGTAAAATCACCAATAGATTTCCGAATCTGTCGCTCTGGCCATCCTTCAGCTGGGTTTGCCGGTACCACTTTCATTGGCCAATCTTGTGGACCCTCAGTCAGGCATTTGTATATATCTTCATAGTTGGATTTTGCTTCTATAAAGTTCATAAATCGGTCATGCCACTGAGGGTACTCTCCCCGAAAGAGCACCGGGGGCTTTTGGTCAGAACCAATGGCTAGAGCATCCCTTGAGTTCATCTTTACTTCTTAACTTAAGAGCACTTTTACTGGATCAAACCTTTTTGCCTATCTGCTCTGATACCAATTGTAGATCCCAGTGCAGTGCAATCACAAGTAAATATGAACAATGATGAACAGATTATAGGCCACAACAACTAGTCATATGATTAATATAACTTCAAAGGGTTAAGGTTTACAGAGAGAATTTCTGATTAGGATATGTAAACCTAATGAATAGAAAACTGAATAATGATTTTCTAAACTAACAAATGAAATAGAAATAACTTTAAATACGTAGGCTCGCAGGCCTAATGGGCTTATGGGCTTTTAGGCCCAACAAGCTTACAACTATGAAAACTTGACATAATATACCCTGTACTTCTATTTAACTAACAAATTAGCCCTAACAAAGATGTATTCTATGTTGAGCAGTTAAGGTACAATCTGTTAAGTGTATCACAGGTTTGTGACAAACAACATAGTATATTATTTTACAGATTCTGAATGTATTATCCTTGCTCCTGGATTCAAGGTAGTTGATGAAAAGATGATACTACTAAGAACTCCCAGAAAGGATAATGTATACTGTTTGGATATGGAAAGTGTTTCATCTGATTAATCCTTAAATTGTCTTGTTTCAAAAGCTTCTCTAGATGAATCATAACTTTGGCACAGAAGGATGTGTCACATGAACTGTAAAACAATAAATAAGCTTGTTAAAAACAACATTGTAAGAGGTTTGCCTTTTAAAGTATATTCATGTGATGATCATTGTGTTGCTTGTCTTAAAGGCAAACAACACAAAACTTCTCATAAGTCCAAAGAGGTGAACACAATCTCTAATTCTCTTCATTTATTGCATATGGATCTGTTTGGCCCTACAAATGTTATGAGTATTGGTAAGAAGTCATACTGCCTAGTTATTGTTGATGATTACTCTAGATTCACTTGGGTATATTTTCTAAGGAATAAGGATGAGACAAGTGGACTGATCAAATCCTTTGTTCTAAGAATTGAAAACCAAACAAATCAAAAAGTAAAAACCATTAGGTCAGACAATGGTACAAAATTTAAAAATCATGACCTAAACACCTTTTGTGAGGAAAAAGGAATTGAGAGGCAATACAGTGGTCCTAGGACTCCACAACAAAATGGTGTTGCTGAGAGAAGGAATAGGACACTGATTGAGGCTGCTAGATCTCTGTTGGCAGATTCAAAACTTCCAATTACTTTCTGGGCTGAAGCAGTTAATACTGCTTGCTATGTCCAAAACAGAGTTCTAGTAGTCAAGCCTAAAAACAAGACACCTTATGAGCTTTTAAATAAAAGAAAACCTTTTATAGGATTTTTCAAACCTTTTGGGTGTCCTTGTACTATTCTCAATACTAAATCTCACTTGGGAAAGTTTGATAGCAAGACTGATGATGGTTTTCTTGTTGGTTACTCATCTCAGAGTAAGGCTTACAGAGTTTTTAATACATCTTCTAGAATAATTGAGAAAAGTGACAATGTCAAATGCAATGAGAACACACCAAATCCTATTGGGTCTGGTCCTCAGTGGCTGTTTGACATTGATTCACTAACTAACTCTTTTGGTTTCAGTAGTGACAATTATGCAGGGTCAGGAAGTGAAGGATCAGGGGCTACTCAAGTTCAAGACATTATACCTCAATCTGTGATCTTTCCTATGCCTATAAAAGAACCTGTTGAATTCTATGAAAAGGAGACTATAATTGAGCCAATACAGAGTGAAGAAGAAAGAAGAGAAGAGGAATCTTCAGTGCATAAAGAGCTAGAAGTAGCTGAGGTGATCCCCTCAGCTGACTTAAATGATTCCAATCTAGAGGAGGGAATCCATGAAGAACCTAGTTTTCAGACTAGAACACAAAAGAATCATCCTCTAGAGCTAGTAATAGGAGACATATCTTCTCCTATGATTACAAGGAATCAAAGCAGACTTCAAGAGCTGCAGGATCAACAACACACTGTACTCTACTGCTTTCTATCCCAGATTGAGCCTAAGAAGGCCTATGATGCAATGAAGGATTCAAGTTGGATAGAAGCCATGCAAGAAGAGTTACTTCAATTCACACTACAGGATGTTTGGGACTTGGTGGACCTTCCAAAAGGTCATAGAGCCATAGGCACCAAGTGGATTTTCAGGAACAAAAAGGATGAGAGAGGTATTGTGATCAGGAACAAAGCAAGGCTTGTGGCACAAGGGTACACTCAAGAAGAGGGCATAGATTATGATGAAGTGTTTGCTCCAATGGCAAGGGTAGAGGCAATTAGCCTGTTCCTAGCCTATGCTTCATACATGAAGTTCAAGGTCTATCAAATGGATGTAAAGAGTGCCTTTCTATATGGTATAATTGATGAAGAAGTATATGTCTGTCAGCCACCTGGTTTTGAAAATCCTACATATCCTGACAGAGTATACAAGCTGAAGAAAGCACTCTATGGTCTACATCAAGCCCCAAGAGCATGGTATGACACTCTGTCTACCTATCTCTTGGAGAATGGGTTTGAAAGGGGCATCATTGACAAGACCCTTTTCATTAAAAGAAGTAAAAAGGACATCCTATTAGTTCAGATCTATATGGATGATATCATCTTTGGATCCACAAAAGATCAGATGTGTAGAGACTTTGAAGAGTTGATGCACAAGAGCTTTAAAATGAGTTCAATGGGTAAACTTACCTTCTTCCTTGGGCTTCAGGTGAAACAGCAGTCAGATGGGATCTTTATCAGTCAATCAAAGTATGTGCAAGACATCCTGGATAAATATGTGTTGATCCCAGTTTAGATGTTCTTTAACTTGATTTAACCTTTTACTACACACAGATTATATAACTAG
Organism: Arctium lappa; assembly: GCA_023525745.1. Lineage (NCBI taxonomy): Eukaryota > Viridiplantae > Streptophyta > Magnoliopsida > Asterales > Asteraceae > Arctium > Arctium lappa. The sequence goes on from CM042054.1 coordinate 67,810,543, forward strand.
AGTGCGGAAGCGTTTAAGATGTGTAGAAGAGATTGAACATGCAAAGTGGTAAACACAGGTAATTAATGAACAGGAAGTAAAGTATTACACGAAAGTTACTCAAAGAATTGTTTCATTAATTACCCAAGAACACCAAGAACACGCACTAGTATGTGCAAAAAGGTGCTCAAGGAATATACAGACTTCTGGTTTTTTATGTGTGCTTACTCTTTTCTATTCAGCTCTAAGGTGGTGCTCCTTAATATAACAGAAGGATGTACCCCTTAGTACAAGACAAGAACTGACATTCCATAAACGGAATGCCACCTGTAAAGTAAACATCGTGGGACGCCCATTACTTTGATCTTGAGGATCTTCGTACAGCAGGTCTCACGTGTTCTGCACGTGGTCTTGTTTTGATCTCTAAGAAAAGCTTCAACAGCTGATCTCTAGAGGTTGGCCTTCACAGAGGCTCTGTAACCCAAGTATCATTTAGGTTTTATTTCTGGTAGATCTTCTGCGGGGTAATTTCCAAGCTTTGCACCTTCTGTGGTGTATCTGAGTGTTCAGCGGCAGGCTTCTACGATTTCCATACTTAGCCTATTTTTCAATACTTCTATACAGAGTGAGTGGAGCTAACAATCTCCCCCTAAGTATTGAAAAATAAAAATTTGGAATTTAGAGTGATGGCTAAGCTAGAAGCAAACGAGGTGAAAGGAACTCAACCTCTGAAACTTGATTTTCATTTAAAATAGGATAATGCCAGAAGGCAATTACATTTGACAAAAAAAAAAAAAAAAAAATACAGGTCATCAGAGCCTATACTTTGGCGTCTGGAAAATCATTGATCTTCTTTCCAAACCCACCTTCTTTCTTCAGTTCTCTGTAGTAGCATATGCATAGGTCTCTGAAGTTTAAGGTTGCACCTATGTTTGTCAGAAGGATGTCTGCGGCTTCTGCAGGTACGAGTGGGGTGCTTCTGTGTTTGATAAGTAGATCTTGAATGAGTAGCAGAGATTCGGTTGAGTACTTTTGGCTTTCCATCCCTATGAACAATTTCTTTTCTCCTTTGAGATTTAAGTACACAAAGCCAAAAGAAGGTGAAGTGGTGATGGAGTTTGGCAAAATATTTGCAGAGGGTGGTAAGCTGTCTTCTGGTGGAGGAAAGTTGACCTTTTTGACTCCCAGGTCAAGTGCCACTTGAAAGTCAGCTATACTGTAGAACAACAGTTTTTCTCTCATGACCCTCTTGATTGTGAGATGTGCTTCCTGGTGTTCCTTCTTCCAGCCGAACTTATCCTCTGTCCATTTGAATAGCTCTGGAAGATCATGAGGATGAAGATTGGGTAGATCTGCGTCTGTGAAAGTCCATATCTTCGTATCTTCCCTTTTTACAGCGTATTCACTGAACCAGAAGTTCTTACACTTTGTGTGTCCCAGCTTGATTGCCACGACCTCTGTGATCTTGGCCATGCTGAAGACTTTGGATTTTGGCTTGGCTTTATCTTTGTAGAATCTCCTTCGCTCCTCTGATATAGCTTCCTCTGAGAGTCTGACTGTTGGAAGATCTTGAGCTCCGCGGCTATAGAGGTATTTGTATACTTCTTCTTCGATGTCCCTTTTTGGAGGAACAGGAAAGGGTCTTCTTAGGCTCTCGAAGCCTTGGATAACCTCTCCAACTCTATCCTCTGATGATGTGTCAAGTGGTTGTAGGATGGGGAGTTCTGACAGAGGTTGTAGATCAAAGGCCCAGTCTTTCCCTTCAGGTTTCACTCTTTTGAAAGCATCAAAAGAGCTTTTTAGTAGTTTCTCAGAGGTGGGAGGAGGAGATTTGACCTTCTTCAGGGGTTCTGTAGCTATTGCCTTGCCTTTGTCTTTTGCAGTTGGTGGGGATTCAATGATTTGGATTATGGTGGGAGAGGGGGCTGCAGAGACCTTTTGTTTAGATGATCTCTGTGGTTCAGGTTCTGAGCTATAGGGACTTGGTTTAGGGGAGACACTGATATTGGTGCTTCCTTTGAGGATTGCAGATTCTCCCCCTCATGAGGACCATGGCCGGAGGCATCAGGATCTTGGTCGTCATGTCTTGCCCTCTTCTGTCCTGCCTGGGTTTGGCAAGAGACATGTTCCTTCCTCTTCTTTGGCGTACAGAGGTTGGTGTTGACATGATCTGTGATCTTCTTGATTGCGTCCTCTGCAGCCAAAGACAGAGCGTTGATTTCTATATCTGACTTGAAACGAAAAGTGGCTATAGATCGCTTCAAGTCAGCTGATAGCTTTTCTCCTTGGTCTTTGAAGTTGGATCGAAGGAGTTTTTGGTCTTGCAGAAACAGATTGCCCATTGCTTCCAAGTCAGCTTTAGTTGCAAACGTAGAGGAGTCTGGGGCAGAGGTTGATGCTTGTGTGTGAGCCGGGACCATAACACTGGGAGTTATGTCCTTTATTTCTTCTCTGAGCCTGCCCATTTCGACCACTCCGGTCTGAACTCCGGTCGAAGCATATTTGGGGAACTCCTCTGTGCAAAGATCGCCCAGAACTTGAATTTGATGGGAGTGTGCGATGATGGCTTGTCCACAGGCTTGAAGATCATCCCTTTTTGCGCAGTTAGTACTGAGTGCTTGCAGAGCTTCAGTATTAGCTTTTAGGGCCTCTGCAAGGATTTCAGAGTTGGCTTTGGACTCTCTGGAGATCGAGCTTTGCAACTCGTCAAGTTTTTTGATCACCATGTCAGCAAAGGCTTTAAACTCGTCCTTTGTGACGAAGGTGGCAGAGGTGACCTCTGGAACAACACATGTTCCAGATTTAGCCAACGAGTCTTTGGCACCTTCAGAGCCTGTTTTTATGATGAGCTCTGGAGGATTTCCTTCCAATCCTCGATGTTCCACAGAGGAGGCACCTATGGAAGTTCTGTCAACACGTTCTTTGAGGGAGGGTTCAGAGACTCCCTTAAGATCGATGTTGAAAGGATTCTGTGGTTGTTCTAGAACCACAGAATCATCGTGTTCTCGCACCATCAACTCTGAGATGGTTTGGATGTCACTCTTGTGTGTGACAGAGGTAACGAATACCTCTGTGTGAGAAAGAGATGTGTCCTGGGGCAAATGGACACGCAGAGCAACACTCTCATCCTTTTGAGAGGGTGAGGTGGTTTTAGTTTCCCCGGATGGTGGCACAGAGGATGAAGAAATATCCTCTGTCCGGATGGTTTGGGCGGGGTTCGGACTGTGCGGTCCTATTTCAATACCCCTCTGCACTAGAACTGCAGGGGTAGAAGTGTGGGTTGCACTGGGAGTTGGTTTTGGTGGTGTGCCAAAGGCATCTTTTATGTTTCTCTCCTCCAACGATTTTTTACCTGTTTCCACTTCTTCATTATCGCTCTGTGATCTTCCTGTCACATCATCTAATTCCATTGCCACGGTTTCCCCTAATCCTCCAGAGAATTGAAGAGAGACCTCGCGTGCTATTGCAGAGGCTATTTGAGTTGGGCTCTGAGGTCCATCCTCAGGGGACTCTGCAAGGACTAGGGCTCTTCTTGCCTTCTGCAGGGGCTTTGTCAGACCCTCTGCCTCTGCAGCTCTCTTTTTCTTGTTTTTCTTTTTCTTCTTTCTCTCACTCCCCTCCCCTCTAACTAAAGGGTTCTCTGTTTCATTCTTTTTAGCCTCTGCGGCTTGAACTTTTGTTCGCACTTCCTCGTCTCTTAGGTACACTACAATGTCTCCTACTTGGAATCCTACGCGAGGGGGGGTTACAGGACGCGGTTCTGGTGTCCTGTTCCCTCGTATGTATTCCCTAGCCTCTTCTTCGCTACCCAAATAAGTCAACATCTTTGTTGACAGAGGTCTGGCTTCTGGATATCCGGTTTTGAAGGTGGTGGGTTTATGAGACTTCATCTCATATAATTTGATTGTCTTATCCTCTGCTGGTAGTTTTCCTTCTCCGATCAAGTCATCGCCTAGGAGCAGTCCTAGGAAACGTCCAAACACGATGTTCTTTGGTTCTGTCCCTCTGTCTTGGTCCTGTTGTTTGGTAATCACGGTATTTTAGATCTCCCTAAAGATAAGTCCAGCGTAGTCTAGTGGGAGATCGTAGTAAATCCCATACATTATTGCCAAAATTGTATGTCTTGATTGATCAGGGCTTCCAACCTTCGATGTTAGGCATCGGTTCAGAATCGAGAAAAGGACGTTCCATAGAGGGGGTAGATTCTGTCGCCTGAAGTTCGTTCTTTTGGTGATTGGAACTGCATAGCCAATGAACCTCAGAAATTCTAGTATCTCTTCCTCTGTGGGCTCTTCTGAGAATTTTTGCAGGTTGAGATCTGTTTTGGTGGGAAGTCCAAAGACATCGGAGAGTTTCCTACGATTGATCCCTAAGTCCAAAATTTTGGCAGTTGAGGGATGGGTTGCATATCCAATGATGCAATGACCATATTTGTCCATTTTGACATGGCGGGCACTTAGCCAGAACTGTTGGATGTAAGATTCGGGGATGTCATTTCGTTTCAACGTTAGGGCTCTAACTAGGAAATGATTCTTGAGGAGTTGAATCAATGGTGCTGCTTCAGTGGGAAAACCAGAGGGATTTAGGGTGACAAAGTGGTTATTTGGCTTGTTATTCAGTTGGGCCAAGTGATAGTCGTGTCTGGTGAAGGACAACATCCTCTTGTGAGCACATGTTCTTGGTCGACGGAGTCTGAATCAGCCTTGTGAACCATTGAGTGATGAGAGTTGTTGGATTTCTTGGATCCATTTGAGTTCTTGGAGGAAGATGAGGGAGAAGCCATTGAAAGAACAGAGGAGAAGAGGAAAGGCTTTTTGCTTGACGTTCTTGAGAGAAAAAGGTGTAGGTAAGAAAGGAAAAGAGGGGGCAAAAGGGATTTTATACATGGAAGGTAAAAAGAATAAGCGGTAAAAAAAATTTCAAATCCGTGATGAGTGAAAGCGGATAAGAAGCCGTTTCATAAAAACGACGGTACAGATAACGATCCAATCAAATATTGCCATGTCAGATGATGGCGGTGCACGATCTAGGACGTGCGCCACCCTATTCTCACGCGCATGGCATTTTCTATTTTCACGTGACAGTGAGTTTCAAAAAATAACCCGCATCATATGACCTGAGTTTTTCAAGTGATGAGAATGACAGAAGCTCTGTGAAGAAGAGGCTTCTGAGGTCATAGGCAAGTTTAAGAGGGAGAAGAGGTGCGATGAAATGATCGAGTTCCTTTTAAAGTGCATTTGCTCAAGCGCCCAGTTTAGAGGTGCAGAGACTGTGATAGGTCACAGAGGCTCTGTGGTCGACCTCAGAGGTTCTGAGATCATAAATTTCCTTTTTAGGAAAGATTTTCACAGATTTGATCATTTCAAAGTTTTGATTGTGAAATTAGTACAAAGAGGGATCTTTCTGAGGGCATAGTGCTCGAGAAAGAGTTTTGACCCTTGGTTCGGATGGACTAACCTCACTCTGTAGTCTGTTGCGAAGAACAATCTTGCTCCCCCTTGAAAAGTCGCGATTGGTGATGGTTAGATCTGCTCCCCCTTCAACTATGCTTGGATCATATAAAGATAAAATTTGCACAAGACATAGATTTGCAAGAATACAGTAATATAAAGAAAGTTAAAGAGATTATTTATAATCAAGGAGTATGTTATATACAAATATGTGCAACAGAGGCTCTATGCAGGGGTACAGAGGCTCTGTGGTCAACCCATGTTGAGCATACCAGACTTGCCAATTAGAAAAGTGAATCTTTTCTCATCCAATGCCTTTGTGAAAAGGTCGGCAAGTTGGTAGTCTGTGGGCACAAAATACATCTCTATTGTGCCCTCCTCCACATGATGTTTCAGAAAGTGATACCTGATATCGATATGCTTGGTCTTAGAGTGTTGTACTGGATTGGTAGAGATCGCAATGGCACTTTTGGAGTCACAAAAGATGGGGATTTTTTCGATATCGAATCCATAGTCTCTAAGTTGGGTCCTCATCCACAGAACTTGGGAACAACAACTTGCAGCAGCAACATATTCTGCTTCTGCCGTAGAGGTCGAGACACAGTTCTGTTTCTTGGAAGTCCAACTTACTAGTTTCCCTCCTAGGAATTGGCAACTCCCAGAGGTACTTTTCCTGTCGAGCTTGCATCCTCCGTAATCGGAATCTGTATAAGCCATGAGATCAAAGCCAGAGTTCTTCGAGTACCAGATACCAAGATTTTTGGTTCCTTTTAGGTATCTGAAGATCCTCTTGACAGCATAAAGATGAGATTCTTTGGGGTTAGCTTGAAATCTTGCGCAGAGACATGTGGCGAACATTATATCGGGTCTACTTGCGGTTAAATAGAGCAAAGACCCTATCATGCCTCTATAGAGTTTACACTCCACAGGCTTGCCTTCTGGATCTGCATGAAGTTTGGATCCAGTGGACATAGGAGTCTTCATTGGTGAGGAGTCAGAGAGCTTGTATTTTTCAAGTATGTCAGAGACATATTTTGATTGGTTTATGAAAATTCCCTCTGTGGTTTGTTTGACTTGCAATCCTAAGAAGAATGTGAGTTCTCCCATCATGCTCATCTCAAACTCACTCTTCATCAATGATTCAAATTTTTTGCAGTATAAATCATTTGTAGACCCAAAAATAATGTCATCAACATAGATCTGTACAAGTAGAATCTCACCTTTTCTCTTCTTAAAGAATAAAGTAGTATCAGTTGTACCTCTTTCGAAACCATTTGCAAGGAGGAAGTTTGAAAGTCTGTCGTACCAGGCTCTAGGAGCTTGTTTCAGTCCATACAGAGCCTTATCCAAAAAGTAGACATGATTTGGGTACTTGGAGTTCTCAAACCTTGGTGGTTGTTGGACATATACTTTTTCTTCAATCTGTCCATTCAGAAAGGCTGATTTGACATCCATTTGATATACTTTGAAACCTTTGTGGGCTGCGAAGGCAAGAAAGATTCTTATTGCTTCGAGTCTTGCCACATGGGCAAAGGTTTCTTCGTAGTCGATGCCTTCTTCTTGGCAATATCCCTTGGCCACCAGTCTTGCTTTGTTCCTGATCACCACACCATCCTCGTCCTTTTTGTTCCTGAAGACCCATTTGGTTCCTATTGCGGTTTTGCCTTTCGGCAGAGGCACTAGGGTCCATACTTCGTTTCTTTCAAACTGCAGAAGCTCTTCTTGCATAGCTTCTACCCAGTTTGGATATTCAAGTGCTTCAGATATCTTTTTAGGTTCGATGATACTCACAAAATTTGTATAGAAACAAAAGTTTGCAGTACTCGATCGAGTTTGGACCTTGTCAGAAGCGTCACCTATGATTTGGCTCTGTGGGTGACTTTTGGTCCATTTTATCATTCGGGGTAGGTGATCATTTGAAACTTCTGTGGTAAGTTCAGGAGCACATTCGTTTTGATGTAGATCATCTTCTGTTGAAAGAAATTTATCATTTGTACTTTCTACAGGACTTGGTTGTTCACCATGAGTGGAGGTAGAGAGTTCTGGAGAGCCTTTATCTGGTGTTGACCCTTCTGAGAGGTTTTGAAGATGACCATCATCTTGATTGAGCTTGGGGCCTTGAGTTGTATTGTCCTCAGAGTGCTCCCCCTCGATGGTTGCACCTGCAGCATTACTGGAGGAGGGAGAAGCATTACTAGGACCAGTTAGAGAAGTACCTGTTTGGTCCTCAGAGGGTTCGGCTTCAGAGGCTCTGCGGCACCTTCAGAAGGTTCATCATCATTGAACATTTCATCAAACAGATGATGAAGATCATTTGTACGCGATGATCCACCAGAATCTTCATCCTGAAGTTTGAGTCCTGAGCTGATTTGTTCAGAAGTCATCTGATAAGAATCATCAAATGAAACATTAATACTTTCGAGTATATGCTTGGATTTGAGTACATAGATTCTGTATGCCTTGGAGTTTGATGAATAGCCAACAAATTTGGCTTCATCGGCTTTGGGACTGAATTTCCCTATCTGGTCTCTGTCGTTTAGTGCGAAACATCTGCAACCAAAAACATGGAAGTACTTAATGTTTGGCTTCCTTTGGTGTAGCAAGTGATATGGTGTCTTTGCATGTCTCTTTACGATCAAGGATCGATTTTGGGTGAAGCATGCAGTTGAAATTGCTTCTGCCCAGAAAGAAATAGAGAGCCCTGAAGCATTGAGCATAGTCCTTGCGGCTTCCACTGGTGTTCTGTTCTTTCGTTCAACAACACCGTTTTGTTGTGGAGTCCTTGCAGCAGAGAAGTTCTGTGAAATTCCTTCTGTCGACAGATAGGCGTCAATGGTTGAATTCTTAAACTCTGTCCCATTGTCACTTCGGATTCTCTGTACCCTGCAGTCATAAAAGACTTGTATTCTTTTGATAAGATTGATTAGTACTTCAGGAACATCTGATTTCTTTCGAACAAATTCAACCCAAGTATATCTAGAGAATTCATCTATGAGTACAAGGATGTACTTCTTGCCACCAAGACTTTGCACAGTTATAGGACCATAGAGGTCAACATGAAGCATCTGCAGAGGTCTGGTGCAAGATATATCAGACTTGGTTTTGTGAGCAGCCCTTTTGAGTTTGCCCATCTCACAAGCTGAGCATAGATGATCCTTGTCGAATCTAATACTTGGTAGACCACTTACTAGTTCTAGTTTCACAAGTTTGTTAAGTGTGTGAAAGTTTAGATGACAAAACCTGTTGTGCCAGAGCCAAGCTTCTTCATTTTTACTTGAGACTAAGCAGAGCTTTTCTTCTCTGTTAGTTGATTTAAAGTCCATGAGGTATAGATCACCTCGTCTTTTGGCTCGCAGAAGCTCTGTGGTTGTATCTTCCTTCAGCAGAGAGCAATACTGCCTTTTGAACATCACATCGAGTCCATTGTCACAGACTTGACTTACACTCAGAAGGTTGTGTTTGAGGCCATCCACATAGGCAACTTTGTTGACATCGATGTCTCCTTTGGCAATGATTCCATAGCCTTTTATTTGACCCTTTTTATTATCTCCAAAGGTTACAGATCCTCCTCTATGTTTTTCTTTGTAGGAGGAAAGCAACCCTCTGTCGCCAGTCATGTGTCTTGAGCACCCGGAGTCTAGGTACCAGATAGGCACATGCTGTTTTTTCTGTGGACAGATTAGAGAGTTTTAGGTACCCATTTCCAAATGAGTCCATTTCTGTTAGTAGACTTTGAAGATGCCTTAACATCTTTGGCTTTGGATTTATCCTTATTTGCAGAGGTACCGGTTTGTCTCTTCTCACCCTTGAATTTTGCATTCTTGGGCTTGGGGTGAGATATAAGACAGGAGGGCTTTGAAAAGTGTTGATTCAAAGAATGCATGAGGTAAAAGCATTTACAGTAAGGAACATTTGAAGCAACTTTCTTGAAAATTTCATTAAATTTGTCAAAGGAGGGTACAGAGCAAATTTTACTACAACCCATTTTAGATTTGGGTTTCCTTTTACAGAAAGCTTTGTCTAATCTAGGTTGAGTTTTTTCAAAAACTCTTCTTGAGTGACTCTTTGGTTGTACTCTTCCTTGATCTTCTTTCCTTGCTTTCACTGCAACAGAAGCATCAAGTTTATCAATTTTAGGCCATTTATTCTTCTGTTGCCAAGTGAGTTTTTCTTGAAAAGGTTTTAATGGTCTTGGAGCTTTTGACTCATGAGGGATCTTGTTCCTTTTAGATCTTTCAAGCTCAAGAGAAGTCTTTGCTTGCAAGCACATGTCCAGGAAATCAGGACAGATAGATACACCTGTGGTTTTCCTTTTGGGAAGAACTGTTCTATTGAGAATGCCAGAGGTAAGTTTACTCTTCTCTGGACCACAGAGGAGTATCTTAAGTTCCACAGAACTTGTCTCATTTCCAACAGAGAACTCTGATTCTGACTTAGAGTCTGAATTGAGGAAGTCTCTGTGAATGAAATCTTGACCTTCTGCAAGTGCCTTGCTTTGTCCATTGGTGTCCTCTGAAGTATTTAGAATTTTTGAAATACACGGAATGACCATAGGAATGTTAAGACAGTTTTGTAGATCTTGCTCAAAGATTTCTCTTACATCAGAGATAATATCAGGATGATTAAGAAAATGGTTTTCATAGGTCTTTCTCAAGTCATTTTCCAGAAATCTTTTAAAAAGTTTTTCTTCCACAGAGGCTGGAACAAACTCTGGAGCTTCAGAGGACAATTCCTTTTCAGGAGTCATCATGCATACAAAAGCCATTTGAGTTTGTGTTTCTGGATTACCGAATCTGAAGATTCCTATCTGTTTTTGAGACAGATATTTCTTTGGAATATAATTTCTCTTTGATAAGAGAGAAGAAGGTAGATTATTGTTTTCATACCATGTATCCACCATCAACAGAGGATTCCTCAGATGTGGTTCTTCGGATGTTTTTCGCCTTTTAAATGTGGATAGAAGGTTTGGAAGACTTGGATTTAATGATTTTCCAATGCAGAAGATATTTGCTAAAGATTTGTTTCTTTTATCTCCAGTATAGGGATCAATATCATCGAACCCTATACCTCTTCTGCCAATTTGGGTGTTGACCTTTTCAGTGACCTTTTGAGCATCCTGATACCTTTTGATTTTGAGATTTCTGTCAAACAGATCTCGATGAAGAGCTTCTCTTTCCTTTTGAAAGAAGTTTTTCAAAGAAGTGGCATTTAGACGATCACTCTCACATTTCTTAAGCTCTTTGACCTTTTCTTTCAAAGCTCTGTCGAGATTTGTGATTTTGTCATTGAAATCCCTTTTTGTTGAAATATGCTCAGAGATAAGAGTTTTGTTTTGAAAGTAAAGCTTATCCTTCTCTTCTGTGAGAAGTCTAGTTTCTCTTTCAAAGAAGGCAAGCTTTTTCTCAAGATCTGAGCATGTATGTTTGTAAGCTAGAAGATCATTTTGTGTTTCAAGAAGCTTGCTTTCAAAGTCCGAGTTGCAAGAGTTAAAAGTAGATACCTCACTTTCGTTGTCAGAAGAGTGGACTTCTGCCATTCCACAGAAGAGTGCGTTATTTTCTTCATCAGATGATTCATCGGTCACAAGGTTCTCTTGTTCTGCCATTAGGGATTTCTGAGTGTAGTACTCTGCTTTCTTTTTGTAGAAGGCAGCGTCCCTTGTGGGTTTCCCTGTGTTGGCAGAGGACCTGCACTCTGCTGCATAGTGGCCTGGTTTCCCGCATTTGAAGCATCCTTCAGTTTGCTTCGGGAATTTGTCACCAGCTCTGCCGTCTGACTTTTGTCCATTTCTCTCTTCTTGCCTAGGTTCTTCAGACCACTCCTTTCTCTTGGCCTCACCATATCCTCTGCTTCTATCATCTCTTTCTTCTCTTCCTTTGTACTCTGGCTTCTTCTTGAGACCACGATTGAACTGTCGGGTCATTAGTGCAAGAGTTTTGGCCAGAGCAGACATGTCAATCTCCTCCTCAGAGTCTTCTTCACTTTCACTCTCTGCTACAAGTACCTTCTTCTTTTTCTTCTTCTGAGCCTCCTCAGTTGCCTTATCCTTCTTTCCCTTGTCTTTGCCTTCTAAGGCACATCCTACAAGAGCCAGAGGACCTCCGACAGAGGTTGATAGTTTGGAAATTCTGTTCTCTTGGCTAATTAGTGTTCCGAAGAGATCAGATATGGACCAAACATCAAGATCCAATGTGGCTTGCATGGACATGGTTAAATGAAGCCATTCATCATTCAGGCTCTGTATAAATCTGACATTGTTTTCTTCGGAGGTTCTGTGGATCCCATATCTCTTGCACTGGTTTATCAAAGAGTTGTATCTGTTGTAAGTGCTTTGAATGGATTCACCCGGCAGAGCTTTGAATGCAAAATACTCATTTATGCATAAGGCTCTGTTGTTCTTGAGGGTTTTGGCACCACCCTCAAGTTGTTTCTCCAGCTCTAACCATAGGTCCTTTGAAGTTTCACATGAGTCAAGAGATTGAAAGATATCATTTGGAATAGCCATTATGATTAGTCTTTTGGCTTTCTTTGCAAGCTCATGTTGTGCCTTTTCTTCTTCACTCCATTCAAGGACTGGTTTGGGGTGTTGATATTCAGGAATTTCAGGAGTATTGGCAGTGGCAGGAACACGAGGAACTGTTGTCATTGGGATGAAAGGAGGATTGTGAAGAAACTCAACCAGACCAGGATCCACACCTTCAAGGAAGTGCACCATCCTGATCTTCCACTGAGGATATTCATCCCTTAGAAGAGTGGGAGGTTTGGATTGAGATCCCGCACTGAAGTAGTTGACAGTGTTTGCCATTTTGGTTTCAGTGAGTAAAACAGAGTATGGCACGAATCAGAAAGAGTATTACAGAGATGCTGTGTGAAGATGAGAATATGAATTGGTAAGAACAAATGATCAACCAACTAGCTTTGAATCTGTCTTAAGAGAAGAACACACTTGTACCTATTACTATATCAAACAGGTTGATATAGCTTCAGAGAAGCAAAGTGTGACTGTGAGTGGAGTTTGGAACGAAGAACAGACTCAAATTACCACCTTGAGTACTGGAAACAAGTATAGAACAGGATCCTTTGATATTGAAAATCAAAGTTGGCTCTGATACCAATTGTTGATCCCAGTTTAGATGTTCTTTAACTTGATTTAACCTTTTACTACACACAGATTATATAACTAGAGTGCGGAAGCGTTTAAGATGTGTAGAAGAGATTGAACATGCAAAGTGGTAAACACACAGGTAATTAATGAACAGGAAGTAAAGTATTACACGAAAGTTACTCAAAGAATTGTTTCATTAATTACCCAAGAACACCAAGAACACGCACTAGTATGTGCAAAAAGGTGCTCAAGGAATATACAGACTTCTGGTTTTTTGTGTGTGCTTACTCTTTTCTATTCAGCTCTAAGGTGGTGCTCCTTAATATAACAGAAGGATGCACCCCTTAGTACAAGACAAGAACTGACATTCCATAAACGGAATGCCACCTGTAAAGTAAACATCGTGGGACGCCCATTACTTTGATCTTGAGGATCTTCGTACAGCAGGTCTCACGTGTTCTGCACATGGTCTTGTTTTGATCTCTAAGAAAAGCTTCAACAGCTGATCTCCAGAGGTTGGCCTTCACAGAGGCTCTGTGAGTGATCACAGAGGCTCTGTAACCCAAGTATCATTCAGGTTTTATTTCTGGTAGATCTTCTGCGGGGTAATTTCCAAGCTTTGCACCTTCTGTGGTGTATCTGAGTGTTCAGCGACAGGCTTCTACGATTTCCATACTTAGCCTATTTTTCAATACTTCTATACAGAGTGAGTGGAGCTAACAATATGGTTTAAAAGACTCAAAGCCAGCCAGCACACCAATGGAAACTTACAAACAGATCACTGCTGATCTTGAGGGGGAGGATGTTGATGTCCATCTATACAGATCAATGATTGGATCTCTCATGTATCTCACAGCCTCAAGACCAGACATCATGTTTCCAGTATGTGTATGTGCCAGATTCCAAGTCAAGCCTAAACAATCACATCTTCAAGCTGTGAAGAGGATTTTCAGATACTTAAGAGGGCAACCTAGATTAGGTCTTTGGTATCCATATGAATCTTCATTTGACTTGATTGCTTATTCAGATAGTGACTTGGGTGGTGCTAACAAGACAGAAAGTCTACTTCAGGGGGATGTCAACTTTTGGGTGCAAGACTAGTATCCTGGCAGTGCAAGAAACAAACCACAATGTCCTTATCAACAACAGAAGCTGAGTATATTGCTGCTGCAAGTTGCTGCTCTCAGGTTCTATGGATTCAAAATCAGATGCTGGACTATGGGGTAACATTTCTTCACACTCCAATCTTTATTGACAATAGTAGTGCTATAAGCATTGTTAACAATCCAGTCAAGCACTCCAAAACAAAGCACATTGAGATCAGGTATCACTTTATCAGAGATTGCAATGAAAAGAAACTCATTCAAGTTGCCAAAGTTCATACTGACAACCAGTTTGCAGATCTATTCACTAAAGCTTTTGATGTGGGTAGATTCACTTTCTTGGTCTCGAGTGTGGGCATGATCATCTCTGAATCAGCTCATGTTTTTAAAAAGTGTTCCTATACCTGTTATTTTGGCTATTTGTGTGCTGCTAATCATCTTTCATAGAAAGTTATTGCTTTAATCAGACCTTCATAAGCTTCAAAAAGAGTAAGTACAGTTAATACTGCCAGTGCAGTTTTAATACTGCCAGTGCTCAGTTAATACTGCTAGTGGTTAATACTGCTCTTAGTTAATACTGCTAGTTAGTTAATACTGCTAGTGGTTAATACTGCTCTCAGTTAATACTGCTAGTTGGTTAATACTGCTCTCAGTTAATACTGCTAGTTAGTTAATACTGTTATTAGTTAGTACTGCTCTAGGTTAATACTACTTATGTCCCATACACTATAAATACCCTTTGCCCGCCTAAAAGTTCATAACGACTCTTTGCATACTATCCACTTGCGCTCTAACCCTTTTCTTTCAAAGTACCAAGTTTTTCAGGCAAGAACATTCAAGTTCAATGGCATCCATGGCATTCATCGATGAGCACAATGAAATCGCGATGCTACAAAAGCCAAAGCAAGCTGCAGGATTTCATCAGATTGTGGATTTTCTAAAGTCTAGCCACATTGCCCATGCTCAAACTGTGTCGCCAACAATATACATAGAGCATCAAAGACAATTCTGGGCGAATGCCACCATAATCACAGAGAATGGTGTGCAGATTCTGAAAACAAGGGTGTGTGACAAACCCTTGTCAGTTACTGACGAGGTGATACGCATCTGTCTACGTCTAGACGATGCTGAAGGTATTACTTCTCTTTCTAATGAAGACTTGTTTTCCAATTTATCAAGAATGGGGTATGGAGGCCAATTGGGAAGTTTTAAATTCTCAAAAGCTAAATTTTATACCCAATGGCGTTTTCTAGTTCATACCCTCATGCATTGTATCTCTAAAAAGACTACTGGATGGAGTGAGTTTAGCCGTACCATTGCTTATGCTTTGGTCTGTTTGGCCACTGCCAGAAGGTACAATTTTTCTAAAATGATTTTCAGTGATCTTGTCTCTAACCTGGGAAGCAAAAAGAGCTTTTATATGTACCCCAGGTTTGTACAAGAAGTTATAACTCATGAATTGACGGATATGTCTCACTTTGATGAGGTATATGTACCCAAAATCCCCAAAGGTAAGGTCTTTTCAAACATGAAGAGATCCCCTTTGGACTCGGAAGGAGTTGACACCCCATTGTTCTCTACAATGATGGTGGTGTCCCACACTGAAGAAGGTATGGCAGCAGGGTCACGACCCTCATTCGACCATCCCACTGCTAGCCAATCCCAACCTTCCCACTCTATATCTATCCCCCAGTCTCTCATTCATAAGCCAATTTCCCCAATCACCCAAACTTATACAAGGAAAAAGGTAAAGAAGACTCCTTCCCTTCTTGTACCATCACCCATTGAGCCTTTAAGTCCTCTAAGGGAGAATTATCCTTTAGAGAATATCTACAGGGAAACCACAGGGGTGTCTCCCAACCCCATGGAGGTGCTCACTGAGGAGATGGTTGAGCATATGGGTGCTAAGGCTGCTACTACTCCTGCTAGCACAGAGGAGGTAAGTGGTAACATCAATAAGACCTTCCCCATGGCAACTTTGGGTGAGCAATCATCCAAAGGTCCCAGGTGCCAAGAACCCATGGGGGTGGAGAGGGCTTCTGTTAGGCAGAAGACTCCCACTACAAAAAGATCCAATGATCCTTCAAAAAAGGGTAACACTTCTGGAGAAGGTGAGGATAGATATAACTATTTTGAATTGATGGAAACCATGGGAAACATCAACATGGATGTGATCAAACAGAGAAAAGATATAGAAGAGCTGAAAATGATAGTTGTGTCACAACAAGAACAGATTTTCAACCTGAAGCAAATGGTGAAGAAATTGATTCTGCAAAAGAAGAAGAAACAATTTGTACTAAGAAGGAGGAAACCAGTGCCTGATGCTCCCAAAAAGGGGGAGTCAGAAGCTGATGTCAATACGGAAGATGCAAAAGCTAAGGGGAGAAAGAGAAAGTTGAGTTTGAGGGGGAGCAAATAACTGCAGAAAATGTTGTGCAAGAAGCAGTAACAGAATCAATAGCAGCAGAAACAGTTAATGCTGCTCAAGCAAATAAAGAAGCAGAAACTGTTAATGCTGCTGAACTGAATGAAGCAACAGAAATGGTGAAAGAAGTGTTAAGTGATCTTCAGAGCAGAAATTTGGAAGAACTTGAGACAGCTGAAGCATTAATCAAAGCCAAGCATGATACTCCCAAGGTCACTTCAAAGGCCAAAGGAGTTGTCATCAAAGAAAATGTTGAAGTTGTCAAGAAAGTCAGTGGTGATAAAGCAAAAATCAAGGACAAAGGCAAAGCTAAAATGGTGGAATCTGATCAACCAATCAAAAAGCAAAGGTTGGTTGAGTCAGATGAAGCTTTGGCCAGAAAGATACAAGCAAATATTGAGCAAGAAGAAAGAGTCCAAGTTGAGAAAGACAGAGAAATGGCTAAGGCTTTAGCTGCAGAATTGAATAAAGCCTATCAACAAAGCCTGGCAACTGAAACAACTCAGAAGAAAGCTGCAACCCTTAAGAAGTCTGTGGTGGTCAAGAAAGCTGCAAAGAAGAGACAACCCTCAAAGACTTTCCTAGGTACTCAAGAGAGAAACAAGATGATAATTTTTCTCAAGGGTGCTGTAGGAGTCAGAAAGGAGAGGTTCTTCAAGATGACATTTGAGCAGATCAAAGAGCTATATAATTATGAAATGGCCAAGCTTCAAGGGAATGAAACTGCCAGAGTGGAGATGGAGAAGAGAATGAAAGAAAGCAATGATTTCATGATAGAAAAACCTTTTCCAGATGAGCAAGAAACACCACCAAAGAAAGAAGCCACTATTGGTGAAAGTCTAAGGACTTTAAAAAGAACAAAGATGATGGCAAGGAGAAAGATAATCAAGAAGCCTAGAATAACTGAAGGAGAGGCTGAGAAGGTTGCTGAAGCAGAAGGGGAACCTGAGCCATCTGAACAGAAAGAGCCTTCAAGCACCGATGATGTAAAAATGTATATGGTAGTGATGGACAAAGTGCCTGAACCAATTTCAGCTGAACCTGTTGGTGTTAAGCCTCCTGAAGTTATTCACTAGGATACATTGATAGTGGATGGAAAGGAATACATCAGGCTTAAGAGGAAGGATGAAAAGTATGAGGTATTCAACACTTGGGCAAAGATTGTTAGAACATGCTCCAGGTCTGATATAGAAGAAATGTTTGAAATAGGGATGAAGTTGTATGCAGATCAGTTAAAAGCTCCAGGGATTTCAATTACAAAACTTGTGATGGAGTATCTGTGTATGATGTTCAAACCTAAAAAAGTGGAGCATGTGATAAGAAATGTGTTTCAAACAGTCAATAATTGGACTCTATATGAAACTAGTGGAGTATATGCAGTGACTTTGGATAGAAATCACATAGAATACTTCCTAGTGGATAGAGTATACAACCACAGCAGACTGAAGCTTCATGCAATGTTGAAGAAGAAGCTTGGATGTGTTGAAAACTCAGAAATGGCAAAGTATCTGATTCAGAGAATGATCAATCAAAGTTTGGGGCTAAATGTTGATACAGGGATCTGAAGAATGGTATTTTGGGAGCATCTGAAGAACTTGACTTCTCTTCCTAAAAGTCACGTTAGGGGGAGATTGTTGGGAACTGAAAAATTGCTAAGTACAGTTAATGCTGCTAGCAGAACCTGATTACTACTTCTGAGGTTAATGCTGCCAGTTGAAGTTAATACTGCTGAAAGAAATTACTACTGCTAAGCAAGTTTAGCACTGCTAAGTAGTTAGTACTGCTAGAGTTAGTACTGCTAGAACAAGATTAATACTGCTGAGCATGGTTAGTACTGCTGAACTTCATACTGCTCAGACTATTAATGCTGCTTATAAGATGAAGATTCAGTATGGCAAGGATGACAGCTGGATTGAAGATATTCATGGAAGCTTAGAGATAATGATGGAAGATTATACTGAAGATCTTTTATTATTTTGTAATTATCTTTATCTTCAGTATATGTATAGAATAGTTTGTTTCTTTAGTAACATTCATTCTGAGTTTTTAGCTTTGATATAGAGAGAATCAACCTCAAGGTTAGATCCCTAATTTTAGAGAAGTAGAATTCGTATTGGTGAGTTTGTTCATCAATATTGAGGTTGTGTGTAAAAGCTTGTGACTTTCAATCATTCAATAAGAGTTTGCAAGTTGTTCATCAGATTTACTGTTTGTTTATTGTTTCATTGAAATATTAAAGTGTTATTCCGCAAACTTCTTTGATATTGTTTTCTGAGAGTTTATTCTTGTTTAGAATTAAGATCCTAACACCTTTCATGTTAGACATATGAATACAACAACACTTGTGACTCAATTTCTCTCATCTTGATCTTGATTGTTATTGTGATTTGTGCATGATTGCTTGAAACCTGGGATCACAGTTATTCATGGAGACTGTGCTTATCTGATTATTTAGGGGAGATCATTCAATGATAGATCCGACCTTGAAAAGTTTTGATGATTCTGATTCTCAAAATTCATCAAAAAGGGGGAGAAGTTTCAAAGTTCAATTCAGATTCAAGTTGATCGTATCAGAAAAGGGGAAAATCTTCAAAGATAAATTTTTAAAGAGAGAGAAAAGTTATGAAAAAGCAAGAAAAAGGGGGAGATAGTTTGAGATTTCAAAGTCAGATAAATTTCAAAGAAAAAGCAATGGTAAGAGATATGTAATGAAAGGGGGCGATGTTAAAGTCAGATGGTTGTTTGTTATAAAAGAAAGAAATTTACAAGAGATGATTCAAGAAGAGATCAAAGTCAAAAGAAAGTTGTCAAGAGGATAATGTCAAAGTAAACTTTCAAGATTATCGAATTGGTGAGTTTATTTGAAGATGTATATTTGTAATCAAAGAAATAGATTGAAGAAAAGTTTTGAAGCTTCGAAGATTTGAAGATGTTATAGCTGAAAAAGATTGTTTGCTAAAGATTGTTTTGAAGAAAAGAAGACCTGAAGATTATTGTCAAATTTTTTTAATCTTGAATCCAAAGGGAGAGATTGTTAGATATGAATTGTATTCAAGATTAAAAGATTGGTCAAAATTGTAATGGTTTGTAAAGTGCAAGGTTTGTGTTGTAAAGGCAACCTTTGTTGACTTAGTATAAATAGCTTAGTGTCTTTGTAATCTTCAAGTCACGCGCACACATTTATTCAAAGAGAACACACACACAAAGAACTCGTATACTTTCCAAAGTGAGATTTGTGATTGTAAGATCTATGGCACTGTAATCTTGTGACTTTAATACAAATGACATTTTGATAATATGTGTGTTAATTAGATAGCTAGATACTGGGATCACAGTGCTTGTGTATGAAAGAATTTAAGCAATATGTGCTTTATCAGACTCAAATTTTGTAAACTGTTGAGACATAACAAGTTTTCCATAGATTTAATGTGCATGATCAAAATACGAAGATGGGTCAAACTTCCTTATTTTCAATATCCAAATCTTCCGAGTGAAGATCAGATAGCATATGAACCGCATCCCCATGAAAAATTTGAAACATTTATTTGTTAAGAAAGAAATGAGTAGCTGGTGGGGTAAAGTCAAGAGTTGGCATGGGCTCACGACCGTTTTCAATGATGTTGACGAAAGAATTGTGAACCAATAAGTAATGTGGTTGCCTGTAACACCCTAAGAATAGGGATAACAAAAATCCGAAAAACGGACATGTGGTATATAAAATTGCCATAGCAAGAGCCTCCCAAAAGTGGGGAAATATACAAACATGTTTAATTACAGTTGTAATTTAACGGACAATAAATTAACAACCAACTAATCTAATTTCTATAACTAGAAAAGAGATTACAAAAGGGTTGTCATCTATAAACTCAAACGTTCTTCTACCAAAGGTATGTCTAATTGCAAGTGTTCCCCAAGCTCTCACCTAAGCAATTATGCCAGCTTAGAACCGGCGCCGCAAGAACCTGAGATACACATTGACACCAAACAAGTGTTAGGCCAAAAAGCCTAGTGAGTTGAACAATAATAAGCATACATGAACAGTTACAGTTCTTATCAGCAGTTAACCAATTTTCAACATGTATGGAGTCGACGGGGGATACCCATAACACCGATCAAGTTCCACCCAAAGAGACAATGTACCTTGATGACAACTACTAAGAGTGACATCCTAAAGGCCCGACACACCCGAGGACTACAACCATGGCATTACCCCGAATGGCGGAGGTCTAGGCACATACCCACACGATGGCACCCAAGACTATATCCTCCTAGTGTCTACTGACTTGGTTCGTCCAACATAATTTATAAGAGGTCTTGAGGTATATTTCAACCAACACATTTCGATACTAACCATGGGTATAATGTTACCATCCTAACACATAAGTCCATTATGAGACCCACATTCCAATATAACCAATGGTTAGATACAATATCGCCAAGAAAGCATTCCAAGTAGAATTTATCATCTACTATGTCACATATACCCCAAATCATGTCAAAATACCAATAATATGTATACATGAAGTAAATCCCAAGTATTTGACAATTAGAGTAAATCATGGCAAGATACTCAATAGAAATCTCCCAACATATTATTCATAAAACCACCATCAAGTATTTGAACACATAGAGGTAAACACTTTGAGAAACGTTATAATAATAATAAGTAAGAGATTATGATGTGTATCTAGTTTTAACAAAGGTTTAGTAAACACATAATCTAGGTTTTGAACCAAAACCTAGAAAATATGCCAAACCCTAGAAATGTTGGGGAAGATGAAGATGATTCTTGAACTTGGGCTTCTTGGGTGAACCTTTGATTGGGAACCTTTGATCTTGAAATAAATGTAGAAGAGGGTTCGTTGAAAAGCTCCTTGAAATCAATGGAGGAAGTTATGAGGGTAGAGATGGTTTTGAGAGAAATTAGGTTGAGAAGTAAATGAGAAAAGGGCTGAAATCCCCTTTTTAAGTTGTCAGGGGTCGCGCGCGGTTCGCGACGCGACTTAACCCGCACGGTCATCCGTGCCGACCTCTGGAAGCTTTTGGCAGTCAGTGCTCCGTGCGACTAATGGCGTGGCTCCACCCGCGCGGGGCACTGCTTTTCCCTGCATCAACTGAACAACCACAAATCAAGGTGTTACAATCGTCCCCACCTAACAAGGATTTCGTCCCCGAAATCACATCCTACGGAAACAAGTGGGGGTAACGCTTCCTCATATTCTCTTTCGATTCCCTAGTAATGTTGGCACCCCGATGGTGTTTCCATTGAACCTTAACCATGACCACCTCATTGTGCTGCAATTTTTTCACTTTCGACTCAAAAATCGCCTCGGCTTCTTCCACACAATGATTCTCATTATCTATCCGAATCTCCGTCAAGGGAATCACGCTTTCCTCCTCGGCTAGACACTTCCGAAGGTAACACACGTGAAACGTAGGATGTATTCCATCCATTTCCGGTGGTAAGTCCAACCGGTAGGCTTGTAAACCAATTCTCTCCAAAATGACGAAGGGTCCTAGGAAACGAGGACTAAGCATCCTGCGCATCCCAAAACGAATAATCCCCTTCCATGGAGATACTTTCAACATGACACGGTCACCCACTTGAAACTCGACCGGTCTTCTCTTCTTGTCCGCGTAACTTTTCTGTCGGTCTTACACCGCCTTTAGCCTTTTTCGAATTTCTCTCACCTTGTCTGCCGTCTCCTGAACTATTTACGGTCTGGCAAATTGCTTTTCGTTCGTTTCTAACCAGCAGACTGGGGTTCTACACTTCCAGCCATACAAAGCCTTGAACGGTGCCATCCCGATACTAGAATGGTAATTGTTGTTGTACGTGAACTCTACCAAAGGTAGATATGAGTCCCAACTTCCCCCGAAATCTATTACACATGACCTTAACATATACTCTAGTGTCTGGATTGTCCTCTCGCTTTGACCATCCGTTTGAGGATGATACGCCGTGCTCAAATTCAGTCTAGTGCCCAACACTTTCTTTAAGATCGCCCAAAAGTTCGATGTGAAGCGACTATCCCAATCCGATACGATAGATTGCGGAACTCGGTGCCTCGACACCACCTCATCAATATAAAGTTTGGCCAATTTCTCCATTGGCAACGTTTCCCGCATTGCAAGAAAATGCACACTCTTGGTTAACCAGTCAACAATTACCCAAATAGTGTCGTGTCCGCGCAAGGTCTATGGTAGCTTCGTCACGAAATCCATGGTGATGTTGTCCCATTTCCACTCGGGAATGGACAACGGTTGTAATCTCCCGTACGGTCTTTGATGCTCCATTTTGACTTGGAGGCACATGACACATCTCTCCACGTAATTGGCCACGTCCAATTTCATCACCGGCCACCAATAATTCAATTTCAAGTCCCGATACATCTTGGTGCTACCGGGATGTATAGAATACTTCGATTTGTGAGCTTCTTCAAGAAGTAACTCCCGATTTCCTCCCAACTTTGGCACCTAAATACGCCCTTAGAAGAGTTTAAGTCCACGACTGTCTTCCGTCAAAAGTCTGCTTTGCTTCACCATGA
Source organism: Arctium lappa (assembly GCA_023525745.1). Taxonomy (NCBI): domain Eukaryota; kingdom Viridiplantae; phylum Streptophyta; class Magnoliopsida; order Asterales; family Asteraceae; genus Arctium; species Arctium lappa. Next base: position 67,833,153 of record CM042054.1, read on the forward strand.
TCTCGGACTTGAGATTTTCCTCCTTGAGTGTTTCCACTTGACTCGTCTTTATGTTTCCCAACAAACTCAATACCACATCGATCCTTGTAAGGGACATCTTGACACCACCATCATAACTCCTTCGGCTTAATGCATCCGCCACCACATTGGCCTTACCGGGATGATAGAGTAGGTCACAATCGTAATCCTTCAAAAGCTCAAGCCACCTTCTTTGCCGCATGTTGAGTTCCTTTTGATCGAAGATGTACTTAAGACTCTTGTGATCGGTGAAAAGAGTACACTTGGTCCCGTACAACTAGTGTCACCACAACTTCAACGCGAAAACTACCGCCGCCAATTCCAAGTCATGAGTTGGATAAATCTTCTCATGATCCTTTAGTTGCCACAACGCATAGGCTATTAATTTCCCCCTTTGCATTAGTACGCACCCAAGCCCCATCTTGGAAGCGTCACTATACACCACAAAGTCTTCCGATCCTTCGGGTAAGGATAAGACCGGAGCTTCACACAACTTCCTCTTGAGCGTTTGAAAGGCTTGATCTTGTGCATCGGTCCAAAGAAACTTGACGTTCTTCCTTGTAAGTGAAGTGAGCGGTGTAGTTATCTTGGAAAAGTCTTGAATGAAACGCCGGTAGTAACCCGCCAAACCCAAGAAACTTCGAATCTCTGTCGAACTTGTTGGAGGCTCCCAACTCATCATTGCCCGATCTTTTCCGGGTCCACCTTTACTCCGTCTTTAGACACCACATGCCCCAAGAATTGCACCTCTTGGAGCCAGAATTCGCACTTTGAGAATTTTGAAAACAACTTCTCCTTTCTTAGGACTTCTAACACTTCCCGCAAATGTTCCCCATGCTCGGACTCGTCCTTTGAATAGATTAGAATATCGTCGATGAAGACGATCACGGATTTATCCAAGAATGGGCGACACACACGGTTCATCAAGTCCATGAATACGGCCAGAGCGTTGGTTAAGCCGGAGGGTATCACTAAGAACTCATAGTGATCGTATCGCGTCCGAAAATCCGTCTTCGGAATATCCCCTCTTCACTCTCACTTGATGGTATTCGGATCGAAGATCAATCTTTGAGAAGCATCCCGCACCTTGAAGTTGATAAAAAAGATTGTCGATGCGAGGCAAAGGATACTTGTTCTTCATCGTGACTTTGTTCAACTCTCGGTAGTCGATACACATCCGCATGAATCCGTCCTTCTTCTTCACGAACAAAACCGGTGCTCCCCACGGTGACGAACTCGGTCGGATAAAGCCCTTCTCCAACAACTCTTGAAGTTGCATCATCATCTCTTTCATTTCCGTCGGGGCCAATTGATAAGGAGCACGGGCTATCGGAGCCGCTCCCGGAGTGAGGTCGATTTGGAACTCCACTTGCCATTCCGGCGGTAACCCGGGTAAGTCTTCCAGGAAGACATCCGGATAATCTTGCACGACCTTCACATCTTCCACCGTCTTCTTCTCTTTCTTTGCGTCCACCACATAAGCCAGATACGAAGGGTAACCCTTCGCTAGAAATTTGCGAGCCTTAATAGAGGAAATGATAGGATTACTCCTCTTCCCCTTCTCCTCGTATATGGTGACCACACCATTTTTTGGCAAAGGAACTTGGATCATCTTTTTGGCTTTGCACTTGGATCATCTTTTTGGCAAAGGTACTTGGCTTTGCACTTGTGACACCACCGCCACTCACGATGATTATCACCGACTCTTCCGCCCGCGAATGGTTTAGATTGACGAATGGGCCCAGACGGCCCTTCCCACTTTCTCTTTTCTCCCACAGCAACTCTTTCATCCTTCTCTGCTTCAAAATCGTCTTCTATCAGCAAAGACTCCTCGATCACATCCTGAAGGGTCAAACCTCTAGCATTCCTTACTGTCGTCCTCATCTTTGCCGGCAGCCCTTGCTGATAAGCTTTAATCTTTGATCTCTCATCCGGGACGAGATGTCCCACCAAATTCAGCTTTTCCAAGAAAATCTTAGAGTAGTCAGCGACCGATAGAGTCCCTTTCTTTAATCCTTGGAATTCCGCTTCTAGCTTGTCCAATGACCTTTCACTGCAGTATTTGTCCATGATCTTCTGCTTGAAAACCGGCCAAGTCAACTTCGCCAAAACTTCGGGAGTAAGGGCGGACCGTGTGAGGTTCCACCAGATCAGAGCCTCACTCCGAAGTAATTAGGAAGCGAACTTCACCCGTTGCGAGACATCACACTCGCTAGACTCGAAGGCCATCTCCACTTCTTTCATCCAGTACATGCACGCAATTGGATTTGCAGAACCTGAAAACTCCTACGGATTTCACCCAACAAAAACCTTGTAGGTGCACCCCTTGGCCTTTGCCTTGTTCCCGTTATCCACCGGGTCATCCACAAACACAACAACCGGTCCACCCGACCCCATAACGATGTTCTCCACCATCGTCTCCAGTTGTCGGTTACTGATGTCTCGATCTTCCAGAAGCTTCAGGAAGAACTCTTGTTGTTGGGCCATGGCCGAGTTCATGGCCAACATCATACTGTCTCTGATCCTGGTCTCCATAGTCACTTCCTCCATGATGGCATTGTCAGCAGTAAGATTCCTACGTGGAATCTGCTCAGGCCCTCCTCCCAAGATTGCGGGTATGGGAGGTCCTTCAGAGGTTACGCCCAAAGGAGGTCGTTCAGCTGTAGATTCCACTTCCAAGTGGCCCTCTGGCGTATTTGGTAACCTACTCCGAGTGTTTACCATTTAAATCTGCCATACATGAACGAGAAATAGATTGAGAAAAGATTAAACGAGTTGAGATCATTGTACGTACTAATAACTTCATCAATTATCATAATAATAGTAAACCAAGTATGCTCACGTAACAATGCATTCATAATAGCAGTAGCCAAGTGAACATGCTAAAACGATACCTAGTTCACTTAAACTAAAGCTCTGATACCAACTTGTAACACCCTAAAAATAGGGATAACAAAAATCCGAAAAATGGACATGTGGTATATAAACTTGTCATAGCAAGAGCCTCCCAAAAGTGGGGAAATATACAAACCTGTTTAATTACAGTTGTAATTTAACGGACAATAAGTTAACAACCAACTAATCTAATTTCTATAACTAGAAAAGAGATTACAAAAGGGTTGTCATCTATAAACCCAAACGTTCTTCTACCAAAGGTATGTCCAATTGCAAGTGTTCCCCAAGCTCTCACCTAAGCAATTATGGCAACTTAGAACCGGCGCCGCTAGAACCTGAGATACACATCGACACCAAACAAGTGTTAGGACAAAAATCCTAGTGAGTTGAACAATAACAAGCATACATGAACAATTACAGTTCTTATCAGTAGTTAACCAATTTTCAACATGTATGGAGTCGACGGGGGATACCCATAGCACCAATCAAGTTCCACCCAAATAGACAATGTACCTTGATGCCAACTACTAAGAGTGACATCCTAAAGGACCAGCACACCCGAGGACTACAACCATGGCATTATCCCGAATGGCGGAGCTCTAGGCACATACCCACACGGTGGCACCCAAGACTACATCCTCCTAGTGTCTACTGACTTGGTTCGTCCAACATAATTTATAGGAGGTCTTGAGGTATATTTCAACCGACACATTTCGATACCAACCATGGGTACAATGTTACCATCCTAACACATAAGTCCATTAGAGACCCACATTCCAATATAACTAACCAATGGTTAGATACAATATCGCCAAGAAGGCATTCCAAGTAGAATTTATCATCTACTATGTCACATATACCCCAAATCATGTCAAAATACCAATAATATGTATACATGAAGTAAATCCCAAATATTTGACGATTAGAGTAAATCATGGCAAAATACTCAATAGAAATCTCCCAATATATTATTCATAAAACCACAATCAAGTATTTGAACACATAGAGGTAAACACTTTGAGAAACGTTACAATAATAACAAGTAAGAGATTATGATGTGTATCTAGTTTTAACAAAGGTTTAGTAAACTCACAATCTAGGTTTTGAACCAAAACCTAGAAAATATGCCAAACCCTAGAAATGTTGGGGAAGATGAAGATGATTCTTGAACTTGGGCATCTTGGGTGAACCTTTGATTGGGAACCCTTGATCTTGCAATAAATGTAGAAGAGGGTTTGTTGAAAAGCTCCTTGAAATCAATGGAGGAAGTTATGAGGGTAGAGAGGGTTTTGAGAGAAATTAGGTTGAGAAGTAAACGAGAAAATGGCTGAAATCCCCTTTTTAAGTCGTCAGGGGCCGCGCATGGGTCGCGGCGTGACTTGACCCGCGCGGTCATCCGCGCCGAACTCTGGAAGCTTTTGGCGGTCAGTGCTCCGCGCGGCTAATGGCGCGTCTCCACTTGCGCGGCCACCCGTGCGGAGCACTGTTTTTATTTGCATCAACTCAACAACCACAAATGAAGGTGTTACACTGGCCGACTCAGAAAGTGGTTGGTGCAGAGTTCTCATATTATTTTAACTTTGTTCTCACACCCTCTTTCTTTTTATCATTATTCTCACTTCTAACCAAACTCTCTTTTCCAATTTTCTGCTCAACACAATGAGGTTGTTCTATCGTATGAACTTCCTCCCCCACTCTTTGATGTATGACCCCTCTCCCCTCAATCACTCAGGATAACTTCTTAGGTAGGAAAAACTTGTTAACATGAATCCATAGAAGTTCTTAAAGTTCTCACACCGATCCCATGAAATTTTTGTCCTAAAAAGAATAGTGTTGTTCAACAGTTTAACTTGAACAATGAAGAATCTCATAAAATGAATCACACTGTCAGTGAATGTATGCTCCATAAAAATATCATGATTATTTGAGCATTTTGTACTTTGAATATTTCTCACAACAAGAATATTGAATGAATGAAATGAATTCTAAAGACTTGTTTGAGAATCTAACAATGTATCAGAAATATCAAATATGAATGATAAAGAAGAAAAGCTTAGGTCATGAGAGAATTGAAATTTGTCTATATGAACAAATATAAACAATCATGAAAGAATCGCTTATGTTTGAATGAATATGATGCTCAACAACATTGAAATGCGAACGGGGTGTATTACCATCGAAAAATTGTTTCATTTTGAGACATGGTGATAACAAATATCAATAAGAAAGACTGAACCGGTGTGTATGTATACTTGACAGTATATGAAAACGATAATACACAAGTATTAATCTTTGGAAATACACAGTCAGTTAATCATTAACGCTTATGTATGAAAACATTTAAAAACACATTTCTAAATTCATGAAATCTTTTTGAGAATCGAGAAGTGGTTTGAACATTTAGAAACATGTTTTCATGTCTGAAAGTTGTCCATCTTTCAAACACTTTGAGATTAAGATCAGCAAAGTCTTACATTCAACTTACATCTTATAACTCCCCCTCAAATCATGATTAATTGAATAAAATCATGTAAGCTCCACCTCAAAATCTGCAAAAAGTCAAAAATCTCGTCAAAGTATCAAAGTCATAGTCAAAGAAAAACATTAAAAAATGAGTCCTGATCTGAATTAATCAGAAGTCAACATTTCAGCTTATGTACTCCCCTTGAAACATTGCATGAAACGCATCTGAAAAATAAGAAAATATGTCAGTAGAAATATAAAGAATATATGTAGTAATACTCCCTCTTGAATATTGATCATCTCAACTTAGTCATTGAAGAACAAAATATTTGAAGTGCGGGTTCTGAACTAAGTTATTCAGAAACCAATCTTGATCTTTGAAGTATGAGTCCTAAACTGTTGTGTTTAGAAGTCATTTACTCCCCCTAAAATATTGCATCCACAATATTTTTCGGCAGGAATAATATGTACTCCCCCTTGAATGTAGATCATTTCATCTTGGTCACTGGAGTACAAAATCTATCTGGATATTTGAAGTATGGGTTCTGAACTGAATTATCCAGAAGCCATCGTTCTTTCTCCCTTTAAACTTGAGGTGTCTGCAACACCGATGGAGCTTTTGGTTTTGGTACCCACTGTAACTTGGGTCCATATCTGTTAGTTGCAGTTCTATGGGAAGTAATATGATATGATCCATACCAATTATGGACATAATCTTTGTGAACAAAATCATTTGCACCACAGTAAGAACATGAGATTTTCTTTTGTACTAACCTCATTAATTGATTCATTGAATAAACACGATCAGGTTTAACAAAAGATTTACCTTTATGAGCATTGTTCTTTTTAGAATTTGATGTATGCACAAATGATTTCTGAACGTTCTGTAATCCCAGGTTTCAAGCAATTATGATCAAACACAATGAGAATCAAAGATGAAATCTAGATAGAATTTAGTCACAAGCTTTGTCGTATTCATATATCTCACAAAGGCAGTACAAATTTGAATGACTCAAATGACAAGCGTACAAAAACAAGACTAAAGGAAATCTATATATAGGGTCAAACATGCCTTGACCTATATACAAGCATACAAGATAAAAGTCAACAAAACTAAACAAACATACTTTACAAATTGACTCAAAACTATGATCTAACAATCTCCCCCTTTTTGAGCAATTTGAAAGTCTTCAACTTGTCCATTTCTTCATGCAAGTTCTCCTTATCCACATATAGCCCTCAAACCTTCTGATGGCTAGTCTGAATCTGATTCTGTCTTTGATAGCAGCAATGACATGTTTTGTCCAAATTATTTCCATCCTTGGCATATGGTCATTTTCAGCTAGTCTCTGCTTTTCACTCTCCTCATGCTTGGATTGCAGTTTTTCCACAATATCTTTCAATGTTCCATCAGAATACTTTGGAATCTCTGCAGCTCTCATAAATCTTTTCTCCTTCTTATTTGCATTCTGATACACAACCCCAAGTTCTGGCTCCCTTAGAATTGTGTAGAGTGGAGTTTCTTCAAGCAGAGGATGAGTCATATCAGGCTTGAGCAAGTTGATTCTCTTCTGATTTGTCTCTATGCCCAACTGGAGTCATAAAGATAGGTTGAGTAGATATGCCTCTTGATAAACCTCTTGATAGTGTCTAGAGCAAATATTATTTCAGGGTGTCTGATGGTTCTATCTCTGAAATCATGGTACATGAATTCAATATATCTGAAGTTCACATTTGCAAAATCAGCTTCATTGAAGGTATAAATCTTCAAATCCTTCCTCTGAACAATGAACTCAGGATACCAAATCTTCTTGTATTGCTTCATAGTCACCCTGTTAACTTCCAGAATTTCTGCTCTACTTCTGACCTCTTTACATGTTCTTCCAGTAACTTGCAACATCCTGATATAATCTTTCTGATACTCTAGTGACTTATCTAAAATTCCCAAGAGTTTAGCTTGATCAATCTGACTTATGTAGCTCACAAAGATCTTTACTCCTTCTTCAAGATATGGAACCCTTAAGGCACTTCTGATCCTTTTTATCTCTGCCTCTGTTGGACCAAACTCATCATAAGAAGTATAAGGAGTAGAACCCTCTACAGCAGTACCAGAAGGACCTGCTTTTGGTTCTAGAATGATTGGCACATGTAGAGGTTCTCTCACAAACTCCTCTAGATGGACAGGACTACCAGGCTTCTTCTTATATGGTAGCTCCTCTTCAACATTAGCATCAGAATCCAGATTGACAGTAGGTTCAGCATCATCAGGTTGTTGACTTACATGGGCTTCAGAAAATTCAAACTCGCTGAATGAAGGAACAGTTGGAACAGTACTGGGTTCAGGCAATTGAACATCAACAAGACTTAAATGTAGCTCATCTGGAGTACTTTGAGAAAACATTGCATTCAAAGCTTCTGTGTTTCTGTCCTAAAAAATATCATCCGGTACACTTTAACCATAAGTTGGAACTTCCTCAGCTCTTCTTACAATCTCTGTTACCTCCACTACTTCATCATCAGAGGCAATCTCAACAAAGTCAATCTTTTCCGAGATTCAACAGCCTTTAAGGCACCGTTGAAGAATTCCTTAGACACGAAATCTGGGTTAGTAACACCGGTATCACTTAGATTAAACGTTTGCATGTCAGCTGTAGAAACAACTGGATGGCCTATGTTCATTGTTGGCATAGACGTGGCAATGACAGGACTTCCATCCGGTCCTCGTAGTCCGGATTGCGAATCTACTCGAGATGTTTCGATCAGGTCACTTAGACAACCGATGGTAGCCGATTCAATAAGTGTCCTAGAAACAATGATTGGCAATTCAAATGGTACTAGACTCAATGGTGCAGGAAGTGAATTCGAGAATGGGGGTTGCAGTTCTCTTGTTTCAATACCTTGATCCTCCGAATGAGAACCGATAGATTGTGTGCTATATCCCCGTGAGAAGTTGAAACTATTTCTTGTTGAGAAGAAATAGAGTGGATGGCTTGGGTGTGCGATTGCATAAGTGGGCTACTTATGTCTTGCATATCCGAACGCAACACATGCGACGGAGTATTAGATGTGGTTGCCCTTTTGGAAGTGTAAGTTTGGGTAATCACATGCTCACCATGTTCTTTTGCTTCAATCTCACTCAATCTCTCCAACTTTTCAACTATATCTCCCTCGGTTCTCCTTATATCACCAATAACATCAGTAAGAACAACATCAGCATGAGCTTGATCATCCACTTCCATGGCATAAGTACCATAGAATGGTTCAAATAAATCAGCTTGATCAGCAGCTTGATCATCAGAATGAACATCCACATGTGCTTCAGAATGAACTTGAACATCACCATCATCATTATCATCATCTGATTCACCATTTCCAGCTTCCTCACTATCTGTTTCCTCATCATCTTTAGAGCTTGATGCTGAAGGAACTTCACTTGTTTCAGATTCATTGTCTGCCTGTTCTGCAAGATCCAGATCATTGTCAGAACCATAACCTTCATCGGCAGGAGGTGTCACTGAACGTTGTGTAATCACCCGTGACCCTGATGCATCTAGTCTTGGTCTCCGACCCCCTTCAGAGCCCCTTTCAGTATTTTTTCTCTTCTCTCCCTGTTTCTGTTCCCCCGTGGTATCAGAAACCCTTACTGAATCCGCTCTCCTAGGGATTGAGTCTTGGGTTGGGATAACTGGTTCTGGTTGTCCCATAGACTCTCTATAATCTACTACAATATCGCACTCTGGATCTGCATAGTCTAACAAGCTTTCAGGCACAAGCATGGAGTATGGAAAAGTCCTCTTCTGTTTCATAAGATATCTCATCTCACTGAATGGAGCATGAGGATGATTGCCCCTTTTTGGTATATGTGAATTAGTTCGCAGCATGCTTCTAACAATAAGAGTCATGAACCTCTGGTATGGTATGTAGTTTGGTGCCTTTGAAGTTTTCTTTGAAACCACCTTCTCATAGAGCTCAGTCCAGATGATACTGGCATAGTCAATGTGCAAATCATGAACAACGTAGTAGAATAACTTGAGGATATGAATGCTGGCATTATTTGTTCTGTAGATCTTTGCTGTTAGACATCTGTTGCTGACAGAGAATAAGGTATAGTAGAACGGTGGCAAATTGTTCTTCTTAAAGTGACTGACTTGAGTCATCTGGCCAAGATACCCCATATCTCTGATTCCTTTGAATACTTCATTGTCTGATGTCAGCTCATCATAGGAAGTTCTACCCTCTCTTGCTGTTTCAGATGGTAGACTCAGGATGAATCTTAATCTTTGAAGAGTAAGAACTGCAGTGAAATGATCTATCTCCAGCTTGAAAATTGGTATTCTCTCTCCTTGCTTCTTCATGTGACTAAACCGAATGGTCTTCCAGGATTGCTGTACATAAAGTTCAGGAACTACTGCTACTGATGTTGGAGCATTCCTGAGAGGATGGTTCCTCAGGATATCCAGTACCAAATGATCAATTCAGATGCGGAATTGGAGATGATGATTGCTAGGTTGATGGGGTTTCATCTCAGCTGGTGATATCATAAAAAGATCTGGATTGGCATCTTGTGGCACTTGAAAATTAGATCTAGATGATGGCACTGGAAATTGCTCAGAAGCTTCATGTGGTGAATTCTCACTGGTCTGAACATTTTAGTCTACTGATGGTTCTGCCATTGGTACCTGAAAAGATAAACAAAGTTGGACAAGGTCCAAATGGTTAGTGAAAAATAAGGTTTTGACACTTGAAAATCCATTTTTGAAAAATGACAAGTGTAGAATACGCATGACAAGAGTATGCGAATTCTGCACTTAGGAAATAAAAACCAACCACAAAATTCGTATAAGAAGAATTTGTATGACATGGAATTCGTATGAAGCTCTATACGAATTCCTCACTTGGAATTTAACAAAACAATCTCAAGAATTCGTATGAAAGATATATGAATTGTATACTTCAAAATCTTGACACTGAAGATTACAAGAATTCGTATAGACAATCTAACAAGAATTCGTATGAACTTTGAAAGTCTTGAAAAATTTCTAAGTGTTTACATGAACTTCAAGAACATTTATAAACATCTTCAAATCTTCAACCAAACCCAGATTAAGAAAATTTTAATTTTGAATTTTAACCCTGGATTTTTAATCTGCTAGGATCGATTTTGATTAAGAACCCTTTTTATCCAAAACAAATCTGAGATTAAACAAGAAATCGTCCCTTAATCTTGATTTTAACCAAGAACATACGAAGAGTCAGATTTAAAAATTCAATCCCAAAAGTATCGATTTAGGTCAAAAGTTATGATTCTTAGGGTTCGATTTTAACATCTTAACATTCTTTCGGTTCAAATTAACATCTAGAAATTTATCAAGTTCAAGATTTATCAAAAATATTCAAAGTCCAGATGGATTTTCTTGAAGATAAACAATCCATGAATTCACAAACCTAATTCAAATCCAGATGGGGTAACCCTGCAAAGAAAGATGAACAAACAAGATGTAAACAATAAAAATACAAACAAAGATAACAAATAAACACCTTTTGAACAAGAAATCTCAAAGAATTTGAAGAACAAATGAAAATTCGCAAGGAAGGGTTTAAGGATTTCATGCTCTGAAAGATTTCGTACGCTCAAGAATACTTACGAAAAGTGAGGGTTTCATATGAAAACCACCTATTTATACTCAGGAGTGATAAAGACATGTGGCACGATTTTATTGGACCACCCACTTTTCGCATGACACACATATATGAATTGTCTAGTAAAATAGACAATGAATGTGTGAGAATTCGCATGACTCAATATGCGAATTCTGTGTGAAAACAAGAATTCGTATGACAGTGTGATACAAATTCTTCACTTCTCGCATAAAGACTCATGCGAAAAGTTAGAATTCGTATGAGACACACATGCGAATTACAAAGAATTCGTGTAACACACACATGTGAATTCCAAAGAATTCGTGTAACACACACATGCGAATTCTGAAGATTTCGCATGATAGTGTTATGCGAATTCTGGCCTTAGCAACATTTCCATCTTTTGAAAAACATTCTAAACTTGGAAATTTGTTATTTTTGGAAACTTTTTCAAACCTTGTCAAAAATAGAAACTTTCCATAAATGGAAAATTTCCAAAAATGACATTTTTGAACTGTTTTTAAGTTCCAAAAGCAATTACACACACTTCACACTTACAACCCTTTTAGATTTGATCTGTTGAGTTCCCCCTTGACTTGATGTCTGTTTCTTCTAACTCTTGTCATAATTTTGTTCTTTCATGATGTATCTGTTTGTCTTTTCTTTGCTAGCTCCGCCTTGACATGTTGTGAATCTTGTTATCACTGTATGGATATGCTCCCCCTTCATATCTGCATACATGTAGAAATATAACAATTTAGATCAGTTTCTCTCTTTTCTAAAACAATTTTCCCTATATAAGATATAACAAGTAATCTTCCAACTTTAATTGATGCCAATTTTAAGAAAAACTCCCTGTTATGATTTGACATTCAAGGATCATCACTTGAACATTGAAGTCTGAGTCCTAAGCTGTTGTACTTAGAAGTCACGGTCTTGAACATTGAATATTAGGTCCTAAACTGTAGTGTTTAGAAGCCATAGCCCTTCACTGCTTCTTGAGTACTGGCTCCTGCATCACAGGTTGAACAGGTTTTGGTACCCAGATGAATTTGGGTCCATTCTGGTTAGTATGTGAAAAATACTTTGAGTGGTTTCCACCTCTGTGATATGCAGTATCATTAAAGTTCTTATGAGAATAATACATTTGTGGATATGTGCTTTGTGTACAAAATCATCATTGCCGCAATAAGAACAACAAAGTTTGCTTCCAGGTAAACGAATCAGATGTTTGGTAGACTTGACAGTATCAGGTGTAAAAGCTTTACCTTTTTGAGCTCTGTTCTTCTTTCTCTGTTTAGCTTGTGCAGATGATTTCTGGTATTTTACTGACTCAAGAGATCCCTTCACAGCCCAAATCATCTTCTCTTTGTTAGAAGCTTTGAGTCCAGAATAAGCAACATATTTATCAGCATATTTAACATAAAATGAACTAGAAGATTTAATCTGATCTGTTTTCAAGACATTTGATTTAACATTTTGTTTCTTGAAAACCATCTTTTGAAATAAGCTAGTTACTGATTGAAATGAACAAACTGATTCACATGCATCATCATCATAAGAAGATAATACAGGTGTTTCAGATGCTAACTTGTCAGATAGATCAGCATTAGCTTTATCAAGTTGATTAATCTTGTTATTCAACTTGGATTTCTCATTACAAAGTTTATCAAATTTACTTTGCAAATCAGATTTACTCTTCTGTCTCTTCTGTATATCTGTAGATAAAACAACTAACTTGTCAGTGAGTTTAGAAATCTCATTCTCAAAATGTTTTCTTTCAGTTTCAAACTCTTTTTCCATGTTCTGATTTTTCTCAGATATCTCTTTGAACAATAAAGTATTTTTCTTTTCAGTATTTTTTCTTTATTTGTCAAAGATATCTCTTTCAGTAATTACAATTTTCTCAAAATCAGAAACTTGTTTAAAAAGTTTGGCACACTTGATTTCTAACTCTTTCTTCTCTGACTTAGCTTTCTTTGAAAGTTCAAATAACTTCCGGTTGAAAGATTTCTCAAGTTCAGCTTTCTCATTCTTGTGTCTCTCATCTACTTTCTTCACCCATTCTTTGCCTTTTTCTTGATATGTTGATACTTGTGTTTCAGCCTTTGTCAGTTTGACATTCAAAGTATCAATTTCTGCTTTCAACTTTGAATTTTGAACTTTGAGCTTTTCATTCTCTGCCACAATCTTTGGTATTTCTGGCATGTATGACAATGCACAGTCTCTGTTGGTGAGAATCAGATTTCCCTTGTCATCTGTGTAAGGCATGATTAATATTTCTGAAAAATATATGTTAGAGCATAAATATGTTGGATGCAAGATCATAGAAGACAACAGGTCAAAGCTCAAGATAGTCAAAAGCTGGAAGTCAACTCTCATGTGGAAGTCAAAGTCAAATGTAATAAAATGTCAAAGTCTTAGTTAGTAAGTTTTGTCTTTAAGCGTGTGTTTTGTTTTTGGTTTATTAGACTTGTAGCTTGTGTAATACATGTAACTAGAACTAAGTTTTGTATGCAGATTGTAGAGAGAGAAAGCTAGAGAGAGAAATATTGTACAAATTGTTTGATTGAAATCAAAGATAACAGGATGACTTCTAAAGATGCTCTTTCGATTGGTATGGATGTAAAGCCTCCTGTTCTATTCAAAGGAGAATATGAACAGTGGAAGGATCGTTTTCTCGATTTTGTTGACCATCATGCAAATGGGGAAAACATTTTGCTAACCATTACTGAAGGTCCTATGATTCCTCCCACAATGGAAATACCTGATGATGAATCTTCAGACAGTGAGGATGGAGACGAGGACAGGGTGAGAAAGACAAAGACTATTGCTAAGGATTTTGCTCAATACACTAATGAGCAAAAGAGCAGATTCAAAGCTGACAAACAAGCCAGATCCCTTCTACTTTAGAGTATCCCGAATGAGGTCTATATTAAGACCGACAGCTACAAAGTGAATGCAAAAAAGACGTGGGATCAGTTACAGAAGATGATGATGGGCTCCAAGGTGGGAAATCAGATGAAAATAGCTAACTGCATCAACAACTACGAGGAGTTTAAAGCCAAGGAAAATGAGAGTCTAGAGAAAACGTATGAGAGATTTGTGCTTCTTCTGAACGAACTTTCAAAGAACAAAGTCAAAAAGAAGCAGATCGAGAACAATGTTAAGTTCCTCAGTATTCTACAGCCCGAGTGGAAAAAGCACACTCGTAGAATGAAACAGATGAAGGATTTGAGTGACATTCCACTACATGAGGTTTATGAGACACTAAGACATAATGAAGAAGAGGTTGAAGAGAAAAGGGCTGAGAAGAAGAAAACTGAGAAAGTGTCAGATCCCATTGCCTTAGTAGCTGGTGAGAAAGAGAAGGAAAAGAAGAAAAAGAAGAAGATTGTGATTCATAGTTCTGATTCTGAATCTGAATATGATAGTGATGACGGAGAGAACCTAAATCAAGCTATGCTTTTATTGACCCGTGCATTTCAGAAGAAGTTCTACAAGAAACCGGGTTCTAATTCTCAAAGGTATTCCTCGTCCGGATCAAAGAACCATGAACATCGGGAAAAAGTTGAAGGAAAAAGATTTAAGGAGAAAAGGTATGTGGAAAGAAAGCCGGAAGAAAGAAAGAAGTTTGTGAATGAATATGTTGGTGCTGAAAAAAAGACAGACGACCTGATCAAATGCTACAACTGTGGTAAGGTCGGTCACGACGCCAAAGATTCTAGGAAGCCCAAAGTCAGAAACTCGGAGTATTATAAGAACAAGATGCTCTTCGCTAAACAGCAAGAGGTTGGCCAGGCATTGATGGTTGAAGATGAGTTTTGGTTAGATTATTCAGATGAAGAAGAAAGAGAGGAGATAGCACACATGTGCTTGATGGGCAACACAGTGAAATATGATGATTCTGATGAGGAGACAATTGATGAGGTACTAAATCTATCTGAATCTGATTTTATGAGTAAAATGGAAGCTATGATGATTGAACTTCATGACCTACAATCAAAACTGAAAAAGGAAAATAACAGAGTTGAAAAGAAAAATCGAAAGATCTTTGAACTTAACAAGGAACTTATTGGGAACAAAGATCTGATTGATTCTCTAAACAAATATGCTTCTATTTTTAAACAAGAAAAAGATTGCTTCGAAAGTAAGATTTATGATTTTGAATCTAAATTATCTAAGTCTGATTTAGAGAAGCATGAATGTAATCTGAATGATAGTTATCTTTCGGAACAACCAAAATGTCTTTCAAATGATTATTTTGCAAGCTATTCCGTTATTGAGTTGGAGGCAAAACCTGTAAAAGCAAAAATTTATGTTCCTCCACTTATCTTAGAAAGCAAAATAATTGAACTTGAAAATATTTTATCTGATGAAAGAATCTTGACTGAAATTGAACAAACTGTATTTTCTACTGTTTTAAAGAACATTGTTTTCAAAGCTGAATCTCAAAAGTGTTCTAACTCTTCTATGACACCTCAAACCTCTGAAATTGACTTTGATGACTTATTTGCGTCTGCAAATGATTTTTTAAATTCTGATGATGTGTGTGTTGATGATAGTATTGATATGTTTGATTTTAATGCTAAACTTTCAGATCGTTCTACTTTTGTTATAAATGGTCAAGCTTTACCAAGTGTGCAAGAAATAGGTGAATCATCAATTAAAGTTGGTGAATCAGTTTCTATGAATGCTTATTACTATGCAAAAGGTAAGAAGCAAAAGAAACGGTGCTCACAAAAACAGACTAACACTGGTAAGCTAAAGAAAACACAATCTCAGAAATCTGATTTTCCTAACAAATCTAAATCTTTTGTTTCAGATTTAAGAAAGAAAAGGTCTGAAGGTCAAACAGAATGGCGACCAAAACAGAAGATAGATGAGAGTGCATAATCATGTCCTGATTTGGATTGTAATAGAT
Organism: Arctium lappa; assembly: GCA_023525745.1. Classification (NCBI taxonomy): domain Eukaryota; kingdom Viridiplantae; phylum Streptophyta; class Magnoliopsida; order Asterales; family Asteraceae; genus Arctium; species Arctium lappa. The sequence continues at coordinate 67,849,093 of CM042054.1, forward strand.
TTACTAGTAGCAATTCTGATGTAGTTGGTAATGTTGCTTCAAATAAACAAAACCTTGTAACTTCTTACAAGAGATATACAATAAAGCAATTTGATAATCCAAAGATCTCTAAATCTTAGAGAGAGAAAGTAGAGAGAGAGAGCAAGTAAGTGCAAAGTATGTTGATTCAATGTAATGTGCGAGAAAGTCTTATAAGACACAAGGACCAAAGGGACTTAAATACCTTTGGCTTATACAACACAGAATGAGACTATAAACACAGTATAAGACCAAGCCTATAAATACAATGATTACTATAAAATCAGACTTAACAATCTCCCCCTTAGTAATCATTGGCGCTGTGGTTTTCAAAATCAATCTTCTAAATCAGCACGGACCATCTAAGCGACATTGAAAAGAAGCTTCTTGACTTAAATTTTTTTTCTTCTCAGCATCTTTCAGGCTCAGTTGCTTTTGCTGTCTTGACAAGACTGGACCAGTTTGTAATTATCTTGAAGGAACAATTGGTTCATCAGCTTGTGCTCTAGAGGATTCACCTCTTTCAAATGAACTTGAATAAGTTGTGGTGATCGGAGCTTGAACAACAAAAGACAAATATAGTTGAAGAAATTTGAATCTTGAGCAAATCTTGATCAGCAGATAAACTTTGGAGCTCTTTGTCTCTTTAACATCTCCTTAACTTCTCCCCCTCATGACCTTGATGATCGGGATCAACATGGTCATGCAAATGTTGGAGACGAGACAACGTAAGATCTGCAAAATCAAAGATAAAGGAGAAAGAGGAGAGGTTTGTGCAACACGAAGGTGGCGTTTGAAGTTTGCGCTAGACGAAGGTGGCGCAAAGTGAGGTTTGCGTGACCAACTGTTGGCGCAAAGCTGACTTAAACTCAGAGAATTTTACCTGATAAGCTCTTTGACTCCCCCTACACAAATGCACTAAAGTATGACAATTCAAGTTAGTATTTGCATAGAGAATCAGATACTCCCCCTCGAAAACATATATGATATTTTCAGAATATTCTCCTTATTCACTCCCCCTTGAATAATGAACAACCCCATTTAAAAGAAAATATGAGAACACAGGAATTGAAACATCAATGTAGAAAGAAAAATATACTGAATATGTATTTTGAAATGACTAAATATATAAAAATTTAAACATAAACAAATAGAATTCTATTTAGTAAAATATCACAATAAAATCCATCAGATGAAATCAAATGTATGCTTTTGGATATAGAAACAAGTTTTATTGCATATCAAGTTAAGACATGTTCAGTTTCAAAAACTTTCATCAATCTATTCAGTGTGCTCGCATGTGAACTCCGATTAGTTTCAAGAAAATGCAATTCTAAAAATATAATAGAGAACTTTGCATGTAATCACACTAATCCATCAAGAATTCAGACTTTCACAAATTTACAGGTTTATTGCAACTCAAACATATCACCAAGTATCATGAGATGTGTGCTCATTGGCATCTTTTAGCATTGTGCACTATGGCATCTTCACATGAATGTGCTCTTTGGCATCTTTTAAGCTTGTGCACTTTTGGCATCTTTTTAATCAACAAGTTTATTAAGTAAAGAGCATGCCGTAAACGTAACGTTCTATCTGATCCTATTGCAGGATTTGGGTCAGCCGCTCCCAGACCAGTTGGCCTTAGGGGACTAGGTGTCAAGCACCCCTTGGAACTTACTCTCCCAGATCAGAAAGGCTACATCGACACATTCTAAACCCATTCATACCAGTAGAACATGACTTTCGATCTGATTCTATAGAAGGATTTGGGTTCGATCACTCCCAGATCAATTGACCTTAGGGGACCAGATGACAAGCATCCCACGGAACTTACTTTCCCAAACCAGAAAGGTCACAGGTACAAACTTTTAAACTAAGAGATTTTTGATTTATAAGAATTTAATAATCATCTCAATCACAATGATTTACATCTAAGTGCTTAGCCCATATTTTCATTACGATCCAAAATTCTGGCTTTTTAGGTTTTCTAAGCATTGTAAACTATAATTATTCCGAATCACACAACTTTAAAGCAAAATGCAAAAGTTTCAAACATGTTGCTGACTTTTCGACTTTTGTTAGAATTGAAATTTGAACATATAAAACTTTAATATAAACAAAGCAACTTGAAAATTTATCTTAGACACACATTTTATTCAAAAGAAAGAAAACCTGTAAAGCTTTTACTTTATAGAATAAAATTTGTAAAGATTTAAACTTTTAAATTCAAATGCCGAATTTTGAAAGCAGAAAACTATTATTATTTTACACATATTTTTTTTTTATAAAATGGCAATTTGATATTTAGTTAGAACAAAATAGAATTCAATAATACCATCTTCCACAAAAAGTATAAAGAAATTGTGACTCAATTGAAAATTTTGGGTTGAACAAATTCAGGAGTTTGAATAGAATAGCTCAGATTCTTTAAAAACATATAAGAAAACTGGAACAACATCATTATCAGAGAAAAATGCAGCGGAATAAAGTAGATGCTCATTAGTCAGAAGCTTAACTACATTGAAGAACGAGTCCTAGACTGACATGTCTAGAAGTCGAAGTCCGTTGAAGTACGGGTTCTGAGCTGAATTACTGAGAAACAAAATTTTCTCTTACTCCCCTTGACATGAGATGTCTGTAACTTAGAATCAGTTTGAGATTTTGGTACCCACTTGAATTTGGGCCCATGTTTGTTAGTTGCAGTTCTTATGGGGAAATATTTGTTAGATTTGACAATTAAAGCACAAGAAATATCATCAGAATAATCAGCACAATCATCAGAAAAAGACAAAGCATTATCATCTGAACTAGAATCCGAGGAAGAACATGAGACATGTTTTGAAATTCGAATCATTTGCTTTATAGAATATTTTGAAATTTTATTACAAGTAGCAAATGAATCACTTTTATAAAGTTTGTCTACACATCTATCCTTATCAGTCGTAGAATCATCTGATATCCGCTTGGCTCTCCAAATCTGCTTGATAGATGTGCTCAAAGTCCTATCTGAAAATTTTGAATTAGAAGAATTAGAATTGTCAGAAATGACTTTATCTTGTTTCTTTAACTTCTTTGACCTTCTTCTTTTACGCTTTGGTTTATAATACTGATCATTTATCGTAAAAGATTCATCAAGAATTTCCGAATTAATATTTAAATCAAAAGAAATAATTTTACCTATGTAACCAATCTGATCAGACACTAAATCTGAACTTACCTCGGAGTCAGAATTATTTTGAGAAACTTCCATTTTTTTTTACTTGACAATCAGAAGAAAGGCTAGAAATAGAATCTTGTTTTTGAGAAAATAATTTTTCTTCAAGACTAGACGTCATGAAAGAAAGAATAATATCAGATTCAATTTCTTTTAAAATATTTAGATCTTCCATCTTATCTTCAAGGTCAATTATTTTGCCTTCTAAAATTAAAGGAGGAGTATATTTCTTAGAATCATAAATGATTGGAGAAATATTTTCCTTATCAGAAATTTTAGCATAAACATCAAAAAAATCATCAGATATTGAAGATTTGACAAGAGATATATCATTTAAAGCTTTTCTGCCTTTCCTTGATTTATCAGAAAAATATTTTGCATTTTCATATGTGTAAACAAAAGGAATTTTCTTTTTCTTGTTATTCGTTCTTTTCTCATTTTCGATTTCTAACACTTGCTTCTTATTCATCCAAGCAATTTTAAATTGAGGAGCATGTTGAGCAAGAGTTAGATAATCGTATTTATATAAAGTTGGGGATTTTTCGATCGCATTGTTTAAACAATGTGAATTTTCAAAACCAAGTCCCCATTTTTTTTTAAAGCTTCATCACTCCTTGGTTTATTGATAATTTTTTTTTGCTCAGATTGGTTTCTTCGATATAACTTTTCTTCTAATTTATTTATTTTATCCGAAAAACTGTCTTTTAAAGTGGTCATAGCAGTCAAAGATTCAAGATAAGTCTTATTTGATTTTTCCAAATCATCTAATTTCTTTTGAAAGATGTCTTTTGTATTTTCCAAAATAGATTTTTCATCTTTCAAAGAAATCTTCAATTTGTCAATCAAATCTCACTTTTCTGAATTTAAGTTCTTTTCAGATAATAACTTTAAGCGAAGATCATGTAAAGCAGATATGATGATATTCATTTGTGAGGCAATGAAAGTGAAATCAAATTCAGAAATTACCTCATCAGCATCGGTTGAGGATTCGTCATCATCATCATCAGATTGATCATTTTCAACAAAGCATAAAGTAGCAGTTTCAACGTTGTCAGCTTCATTTTCGGAGTGATCCAGCCAGTACTCCTCTTCTGCAAGTAGAGCAGTTCCATTCTCTCTCTTTTTGGCTAGCTCCAATTTATTTCTGTAGTATGCCGAATCCCGAACCACCTTTGCTTGACACTCCTTTGAAATGTGCCCCGACTTTCCACAGTTAAAACATGCAACAACTTTCTCAGCCTCGGGCACTTTGACTCTTGAACCGGAAGTGAAGCGAAGATTGTTTGAACCCGACCGATGATGGAACTTTTTCTGATAATGCTGAGAGAGAAGGATCATTGCTTTCTCGAGCGCCTCGCCATCATCATAAGTGGCCCCATTGTAAGCGTTATCAGACAACGCTTGTTCAGCCAGTTGGCTTGTGAGGAGTGCAACCGGGTCCACTGACTTTTTATTTTTCTTTTCAAGCTTAGCCTTCTTCTCTAGTACAATGCTCTCATCAGTCATCAAGATCTCGTATAGCTTCTGAATCTGCATTGTGGAGATCCGAACATCGTTCCTCAGTCTGTGACAAGATTTGTTTCATTCAGGCTTAAGAGCATTGAGGAATCTCATATTTGTCTCAAGCTCTGTCTTGTTCACATTTATCTTTCACAGATCATTCAGCACTATACATAATTTGTCGAAAACACTCTTTAGAGACTCACTTTCTTTGGCCTTGAACTCCTCAAAGTTGTTCATGAAGCGTGTATGTCGAAGTTGAGTCGCAACTGAAGATCCAAGCATGATCTTTTCTAACTGTTCCCACATCTGATTTGGATAATTTTTATAATGATCAACAGGGTTATAGACAGAGTTTGGCAAAGCTAGCATCAAATTAGCACTTAATTCTCGATCAGCTTTTATTCGTAAAACTTCGTCAGGTGTTGCGGGAATTTCTTTGTTAGGCTTTGTGAAAGGTCCTTCAGTTAGAGACTTCATCATGTTTGCTCCATTAGTTTGACGTTCAATGAAGTTGAGAAACCGATCTTGCCACTAAGTGATTTCATTTTCATCTATCAGTGCAATACTCAAATAAACCAATACAAACTCAATCTAAAACTGAAATCGACCTTAAACCAAATGATTTCTAAACCATATTCACACAAAAACTCAAGAACAGTACTGGACTTCGATGGAACAGTACTCGACTATATTTTCCTTATGATTTCAATCTGGTTAGGCTCTGATACCAATTGATGTTCCCTATAATTACAATTTCTTATCACATAAAACATATAAACACAATCAAGAGATTAACAAACCTGATTTTGATATTACAATCAAAGGATTACAAGTTCTCTCTTGAAGGTTTTCTCTCTCTAAGCTCTCTCTCTCTCTCTAGAATAAAGAAGTCGGCTGATTTTTCTATTTTGGGCACACTCTTACACACACACAACCCTAAAACCCTAATAACCATATACCTATTTAGGGAAAAACAAAAATACATAAAAATAAACTTTGACTATTTATTACAAAATGACCTAGACTTTAATTGAGAATTGACTTTGCAGCTTTGAGTTCTTGAATCTTTCGTCTTCAGTCTTGATGATCTTGAATCCAATAAATATGTGATCTAACACAAAGTCTCAAAGTCAACTCTCAAGCATAAATGTCAAAGTCTTTGTGTAATAAGTCAAAGTCAAAGTGTTTTTTTTTTGTTTCCTTGTAATTGTTAGTTGGTATAAATAGCCTTAGGTCTTTGTAATCAGTAGGTATTATCATTCACACGGAGCATATCAGAGAAGAGGTTTTATTGCATATAATTCTAGAAAGAGAGAGAGTATGTAGAGAGAGAAAGTGAGAATTGTAATCTTTGATTTCATTATCAATGACATGTGATTTTGTTGTTTTCTCATCTTGATTGTTTAGAATTAGAAAGAACTTGAATTTTGGGTTTAATAATTGGTATCAGAGCAAATCCAATCAAGAAATCAAGAAATTGAGTTTTTCGGTACTGTTCCATCGAATTCAGATTTGATTTTGAGATTTTATGTGTAGTTTCGAGTTGTAAGTGGTTTAGTGTGTTCTAATTGAGTATTAGATCCAGTTTGTTTAGAACTGGAAAAGAATTGCACTGTAATTGTTCATCAATTTGATGAATTTGTTGTTTTTGAAAGGTCCTTCAGTTAGAGACTTCATCATGTTTGCTTCATTAGTTTGACGTTCAATGAAGTTGAGAAACCGATCTTGCCACTGAGTGTCTATACCTAATGACATCATGAGGTCATTCTTGTAGAACTGAGCTTGAAAGGCTAACTTGGCAGAATTCATGGCAGAATTCCAGAAAAATTCTAAGAGTTGATTGAGCTGGCGCAAACTTGAGGTTTGCGTGAGATACAGATAGTGCAAACCGAGTGTTGTGTGAGTAACCAAAGGCGCAAACGTTGATTTGCGTGAGCAGTATGAGACGCAAACGAGATTTTGCATGAACGGTGAATGACGCAAACGAGGTTTGCGTGAGCCGAGTAAGACGCAAACTTTGATTTGCGTGAGCAGCTAAAGATGCGAATCTAACTTTGCGTAATACACGAGTGACGCAAACTGAACTTCGCGTGAACTGAAGGCAATAATGCAAACTAGGTTTGCGTGAAGCATTAATGGCGCAAACTTAAGTTTGCGTGAGTCTTTGATGGCGCAAAGCTGGATTTGCATGAGTCTAAGATCTGTACTTGATGAGAACCTGAAACAAACTGAGACAAAATTAGGAAGATCTAAGGCAAAATTGAAGAACTCACGCAAACCAAATGATGAACTCGTGCAAAGTTCAAATCTGGCGCAAACCGATAGAAAACGAGGAAATCTTCCAAAAAATCGATTTCAAAACAGAATTAGACGAAATTTTCTTATACATACACGTTCGAAAACAACTTTCTAAAACTTTTCAATCAAACTTTTTTCTTAAAAATCACAAAATCAAGAACTCGACAATAGCACAGTACGTAAAAATGAATTTTCCAGAGTCTCAATAAAATCAAGAATCGATCAATAAAACTTGATTTTCTTGAAATTTGATGTGAAACAAAAGTATACTCCAAGCAAAAACGAATTCAACAAACCAAATTTCAACAAAAATCGATCACAAAATAGTCTGAATTTGATGAAAATTCAAAAACGAGATTTTCTTGAAAAAATTCAAGAAAATCAATCAAATTTTCGAATTAATGCACAAATTCAGATACGAAAATCAATTCTCTCAATCCTCTCAAGATCTAGATTGGCTCTGATACCAATTGATAATCCAAAGATCTCTAAATGTTAGAGAGAGAAAGTAGAGAGAGAGAGAGCAAGTAAGCGCAAAGTATGTTGATTCAATGTAATGTGCGAGAAAGTCTTACAAGACACAAGGACCAAAGGGACTTAAATACCCTTGGCTTATACAACACAGAATGAGACTCTAAACACATTGTCGGTCCAACAATACTATCAAGTTTTATAGAATAACAACACAAAATGATTACCAACCTGTATTGATTATAACAAATGAGTTACAAGGTTGATCGATTAAAGCTTGGAATGTGTTCTCTGTTTTTCTCTCAAATACACCTTTTAAGTGTGTGTTTGTATGTGTGAATTATGATCTGATCTATTGAGAGATTGAGATACACAACTAATCTAACTTGGTGTGTTTTACACACTACCTAACTTAATATCTAGATACTTTAATATCTAGATATTATCCTAGATAATATCAAACAAACTAGAAACTAACTTAACTAACTAAGTTACCTAAGTTAACTAATATCTAACAAACTAGATATTAAGTTAACTTTTACAATAATAAACAAATACATTGATTACTTTGACATTTATTACAAATAGACATAGACTTTAATATCGAGAGTCGACGTTCCGGCTTTAGCTTTAGATTGCGATCTTCAGATTGGATGATCTTGAATCCAATGAGACTGTGTCTTAACAATCTCCCCCTTTGGATCAAGATCATTATAAAAATGATTTTAGCAATTCAGTCTTCTTCTTCAGCTCAGAAGATGCAATCTCTTTCTCTAGCTCTTGAATCAGCATGTCTTCAATCTAACAATCTCCCCCTTTGAAGAGTGGACGTGATTCTTGAAACATGTGATCTTTGCCATTTCTTGTTGTGTAGTCATTCTCCCCCTTTTTGATGTTAAGTGCAACGAATTCATCAAAATTAGTTGTAAGAAATGTCAATCTTTTGGTTAGAGCCCCTGATCCGTCAATTCAAAAGATATTCATCCATATCTTTTCAAATCCAGACAAAATAGTCGTGTAACACCTGAATCAACTAATGAATCAGTTAACATGCCTGTCAGTAACACTAAGTCACTGTGTGTAACGAATACACATTGGAAATGAGCTGTTTGATGTTGACTCCCCCAGGGCTTCCATTTAATCATCGAAACACCACAAAGGTAATTTCTATAAACGTTATGACAAAGAAACTAATTCCTCGTGTGTTCGTGCTTGTGTTGAAATAATTAAGCACTTGATGATTTCTTATAGGCTCAAAATTGTGTAAACCACTGAGACAACAGTAAGTTAAACACAAACTCAATGTGCATGATTGAAGTGCGAAGGTGGGGCAGACTTCCTTCTTTTCAATATCCAGATTTTCCAAATGAAAATCAGATAGCAAATGTGCTGCATCCCCTTTGAAAATGTGAAACATTTTCTTGTTGAGAAGAAAATGAGTAGATGGTGAGGTTTGATCAAGAGTTGGCATGGGTTAGTTGCCTGTTTCAATAATGATCACCAAAGAATTGTGAATCACTAGAATGGTGGCTACCCGACTTAGAAAAAGTTGGTGCAGAGTTGTGATATTCTTTTAACTCTGTTCTCACACGCTCTTTCTTTTAAACATTTTGCTTTCTCTAATCACACTCATTTCTTTTCTATTTGCACACTCAATCACTAAGGATTAACTTCTTGGGTAGAAATCACTGGTTAAGGTGATTCCATTGAAGTTGTGTTAATTCCTAGCACAATGATTCTTTGTTTTCCTATGATGCATGTGATGCTCAGATTGGTTTAACTATGTCAGTTAAAGCACAATTTAGATCATGAAAACATTTAAAATTACACTCCCAAAATATAAAATCTGTTGAACATTAAAAACAATGTTTTCCAATGATTGAAAGTTGTCCTTCTTTCAATCATATATGAAATGAAGATTTAGAATTATACCTTGATGTACGATCTTCAATCTCATGAAGCTAAGCTTTAAGTCATAAACATATGAACTTGTAAGCATCTCTCAAAAATTCTGCAAAAGTCTTATGTCAAGTCAAAGTAAAAATTATTCACTTAAAATTGAAAAGAGAAAAAGCAGTAAAACTTTTAATGTACGAGTTCTGATCAGAAATAATCAGAAGTCATATCCGTACTCCTTTGTCTTGAAGAGCTCCCCCTAAATTCGTGCATTACAAAAAAAAATTTGGCATTAAAAGGTACATGCAAAATTTTATGAGCTCCCCCTCGAAGTAATATTGACCACTTGTCAATTTCTTCTCATTCTCCCCCTTGGATCATGAACATTTGATAGAAGTGCAGATATCAATCAGAGTTAAGAATGAAGAAATGATGAAAAAGTATACAATTTAGAAAACTTTGATAGGTAACTAATGATTAAATCTTAAGATTTAGCATAACAAGCTTAGAGATAAGGAAGTTAAACCTCTTTCTGTCTAAGGGTTTGGTGAACAAATCGACAAGCTAATAATCAGTTTTTACAAAGAAAAGTTCAATTGTTCCTTTTTCAACATGATCTTTAATAAAATGATACCTGACATCTATGTGCTTAGTCTTGGTGTGTTGAACATGATTCGCTGATATTGCGATGGCGCTCTTGGAGTCACAGTATATCGGGATCTTGTTGAAGTGGAAACCGTAGTCGCGTAATTGAGTTCTCATCCATAAGACCTGAGAACAGCAGCTAGTAGCAGCTACATATTCTGCTTAGGCCGTGGAGGTTGAAACACAAAGTTGCTTCTTCGATGCCCAACTGACTAGTTTGTCACCGAGGAACTGTACATGTCCCGACATGCTCTTCCTGTCTAACATACAACCTGCATGATCTGCATCTGTGTAGGCTGTTAGTTCAAAACTAGTATCTTTAGGATACCACAGACCAAGATCTGCAGTGCCCTTCAGATACCTAAAAATGCGCTTCACATCAGACAAATGGATTTCTTTAAGATTGGCCTGATATCGTGAACATAAGCATGTTGAAAACATTATAGCTGGGCTACTAGAAGTAAGATACATTAAAGAACCTATCATCCCTCGATAAGTCCTAACATCAACAGCCTTTCCCGAAGGATCGGTGCCAATCTTAGTACCTAGTGCCATTGGGGTACCAATCGGTTTTGAATTTTCCATTTGGAACTTCCAAAGAATATCCCTAATGTATTTTGATTGATTGATAAAAATACCCGATGAAAATTGTTTTACTTGTAAATCGAGAAAGAAATTCATCTCTCCAATCAAATTCATCTGAAATCTATACACCATAAGGTTTGCAAAATTCTTACAGTACTTAGTATTTGTAGAACCAAAGATAATATCATCTACATAGATTTGAATTAAAATGATATCGATTTTTTCCTTTTTGATAAACAAAGTGGTATCCACCGTACCTTTGGAAAACCCAGACTTGACTAGAAAAGTGGAAAGGACATCATACCAGGCTCGAGGTGCTTGTTTCAGACCGTATAGTGCTTTGTCGAGAATGTAAACGTGATTTGGCTTCTCTTGGTTGACAAAACCCTCTGCTGTGAGACGTAGACTTCCTCCTTCAGAATTCCATTGAGGAATGTTGTCTTCACGTCTATTTGAAAGACCGTGAAGTTCTTGTGGGCTGCGTAGGCTAGGAAACATTCTGATTGCCTCTAATCGTGCCACAGGAGCATATGTTTCGTCATAGTCAATTCCTTCCTCTTGTCTGTATCCTTTGGCTACTAGTCTTGCCTTGTTTCGGATAACGGTACCATCTTCGTCTTTCTTTATCTTGAAAATCCACTTCGTACCTATAATGGTTTTACCTTTAGGCTTTGGTACGAGTCTCCAGACTTGAAGTGCGTCGAACTGATTTAGCTCTTCTTGCATTGAGATCACCCATTCTGGATCAGCAAGTGCTTCTGATACTCGAGTTGGCTCGAACTTGCTCAGAAAGGAGTCATGCATGCACATGTTCATTGATGCTGACCTAATTTGCACCGGTTTTTATGGATCGCCAATGATCTGGCTTAGTGGGTGCTCTTTGGTCCATTTATGTTCATGAGGCAGTGGATTAGATGATTGTATTTCAGTGGTATCATCTACAAATCCACTTGTACCTTCTTCTGATTGTTCAGGAGGAATGATGGTTTCAGTTGAAGTGGCAGGTTCAGAAGGCTCAGCAGGTACAACTTGTTTTGGCTGTAGATTGATCTGTATAGAATCTCCTACTGTTTCAGCTACTTCTGTCTCTTTATCATTTGTCACTTCTTCAACTGTTGGAGTCGTCATTTGAATTGTAATTTCTTGTTGAATTGGGGCGTTTGATTCAATAGAGTCATCTGAACTGGTTGGATGAGTAGTCGTTAAGTCTTCCATCCTGTCAACCAGAACAGATTTCTTTACATTAGATCCAAGAAATTCATCATAAAACAATTCAAATAATAAATCTAAATCAGATAAATGGTTAGTAGAAGTTGATGCTTCATCTGATTTATTCTGTTGAGACGTAGGTCCTGGACTGAGTTGCCCAGAAGCTAGTATTCCTATTATAACGGGTTCTGAACGTTGTTGTTCGGAAGCCATCTCTTCATCAAAGGTGACGTTGACGCTTTCAATCACCGTCCTTGACTTCTTTAGATAAACACGGAATGCAGTTGATGTCGAGGAATAGCCAATGAAGATTCCTTCATCCGCCTTGGCACTGAACTTATTAAGATTCTCCCTATCATTTAGAACGAAATACTTACACCCAAATATATGGAAATATTTGATTGTCGGTGTTCGGTTGTTGATTAATGCATAAGGAGTCTTCTTGAATCTTCGATGTATCATGGATCGATTCTGTGTGTAGCACGCAGTCGAAACAACTTCTGCCCACAAAAATAGAGGTAAGTCTGATTGACTTAGCATAGTACGAGCAGCCTCGACTAGCGTTCGATTTCTTCTTTCGACCACTCCATTTTGTTGAGGCGTACGAGCAGCAGAGTATTGATGTGAAATCCCGACAGATTCGAGATATTCTTCAACTTTGTTGTTCTTGAACTCTGTGTCATTGTCTGTTCGTAGAAACTTGACCGGTTTCTGCAGATTCACTTGGGTCGTATTTAGGAATGTGATGAGAATATCAGGTGTCTCATCCTTTGAACGTAGAAACTTGACCCATGTGTATCGCGAGTAATCGTCCACGATCACGAGTATGTACTTCTTGCCGCCTAGACTTTGAGTTCGCATCGGACCGCATAAGTCCATATGCAATAACTCTAAAGGAGCATTTGTACTTGGTTCAGGCTTTGGTTTATGTGGAGCCCTCTTCATCTTCCCCTTTTCACAAGCTGCACATAGATGTTCTCTTTCATATTTCAGCTCTGGAAGTCCTTTGACGAGCTTTCCACTGACCAGATTGTTGATGTACCTGAAGTTGAGGTGAGAGAGCCTTCGATGCCATAACCAACTTTGTTGCATCGATGCTTTCGTCAGTAGACAAACTTGCTTGTCAGTCTGGACATTTGATAAATTGATTATGTAGAGGTCTGATTCTCGAGTACCGACCAAGAGTTCTTCGCCTTCTTCATTGCGAACTGAACATCTCTTGGCTTTGAAGTTGACCTCTAAGACTTTGTCACAGAACTGGCCTATACTGAACAAGTTGTGTCGTAAGACTTCAACATAGCTCACCTTCTTGATAGTGACATTGTTCTGTTGTACATCACCGTATCCCATGATTGGAGAAAACTGGTCGTTGCCGAATCTTACTATTCCACAATATTTCTCTTTAAAATTTGACAGTATCTCTTTTTACCCTGTCATGTGCTTGGAAGATCCGTTGTCCAAGAACCATGTATGACTAGTCTGCATAAGAGAAATTACAAATTTAGAGATTTATATGACAACATTGGAATAAGCACTTTTGATTATCGAAGTGCGGGTCTTGAACTGATTTGTTCAAAAGCCTATTTTGACTTTGAAGAACGAGTCCTGATCTGTACATAATCAAAAGTCGAATTCTCTTTAAGCTTTGTGTGCCTACAACACAGATTTAGCCTTAGGTACCCACTAGAATTTGGGTCCTGTGTTAGCACAAGATTTTGGTACCCATTTCAAATTGGGTCCTCTTTTCTTTTGAAATGAATTGGAAGAATTAGTATGAGATGAATGCACATGATAATTTTTAAACCAATCTCCAGAATCTTGACAAGGAATAGAAACATGTTTTTCATAAATAGAAGATTTTCTAGCAGATAAAGATAACTGAAATAATTGCTTCATTGTATATTGTTTACGAGAAACAACAAGTTTTGGGTTCAAAACAACAATATCAGCAATTAGGACATCTTTACTAAGCGAAGTCTTATTACAATTAACACTACTAAACGATAAAACGGTCTTGTCAAGCTTCCGTTTCGGTTGCCATTGAGAATTTACTTCTGGCCTTTGCTTGCTCAGATCTGAAACATGTAAAGCTGGTGAGTTAGACCTTGGAGCAACAAACTATTGCTTCTTCTTAGAATTACCAGTAGTGTTCGGTTTATGTGAATGTTGAGATATATTCTAACCTTTAACAATTTTAGCTTTCACAGAGACTGAATTATCAACTTTCGTTGAATTTGCACTGTTCACAGGCATACTGGTTTTTCTTGAAGATTTCTTAACAAAAGATGAATGGTTAGGAAGATTTTCATTAAAGTCAAATTGATTAGAACCATTATCTAAACCACCGTTAGAGTTCAAAAAATCAAATCCTTTATTTGATGAACCAAACAAATCCTCAGAGTTTGAAGTCTTTGAAAGAACAGAATTTGAAAATACAGTTGAAAAAACGTTTTGCTCAATATTTATCAAAAGTCTTTCATCTGACAAAGAATTCTCGAGTTCAGAAATTTTACGTTCTAAAACGAAAGGAGGGACATATAGTTTACCTTGAATAGGCTTCGCCTCCATTTCCTTTTCAGAATAACTTGGAAAGAAATCACTTGAAAAAGTTTTCTTCTTTTGATATATAGGATTTTCATTATAACTATTATTCGTCATCGCATAATTAAATGGAAGATGAACTTTAGCTGATTTCAATCGTTTTTCCGTTTCATTGACTTCATCCTTTTCCGATAGTTTAGTCCAAAATGTTTTAAACTCAGGGATTCTGCGAGCTAATTGCATTGAAAGATGATCATAAAGTCCTGGCACTTCAGACATCCCTTTTTGTAGACAGTGAGGATTCTTATAACCGATTCCCCATCTCTCTATTTCCTCTTTGGGTTTGTTTAGAAAAATAGTATGTTCAGTGTGACCCATTTTATATAACTTCTCTTCCAAACTTTTTAATTTTCCCAGTAAAGAAAAGTTTTCTTTGGTACAAGAAGCATGCAAATTTGTAAGCTCATATAAATCAATCTCACCTTTTAGCAGTTTAGACTTAAGATCAGAGTTCTCTTTAAGAATTATTGTCTTTTCTTTGGCGTTGGTGTCATTATCTTTATGTAAAACCTCAATTAATACTTTATTCTCAGCAATTTCATTGCTAAGTTTCTGTATCAATTGGTTTTTGTCAGTTATGATACCATTTTCTTGCACAAGATTAGATTCTAACTCCTTTTGTTTTAAACTCATGGCATGCATTTTATTCATGAAATCTAAATCTGATAGATTACATACCTCCTCTTCTTTATTGTCTGAACCAGCTTCAGCATCTGATTCTATTTGGCCCATCAAACACATGTTGACGGCTTCATCTTTTTCTTCATCCTCTTCTTCATCATCTGAGTGATCGAGCCAGTATTCATCCTCACCCATCAGTGCCTTCCCAGCCTCCTGTTGCTTTGCAAGAAGCATCTTGTTCTTGTAGTAGTCGGAGTTTCTGACTTTTGGTCTGCGACAGTCCTTGGCAAAGTGACCTAATTTGCCACAGTTGTAGCACATTGGTGGTTCTGGCTGGCTGGATCCTTCAGCTTTGAACTTTCTCTCTTCCGGATTTCTCTCCTCTAATCTCTTCCCTTCAGGCTGATACCTTCTCTCTTCAGGATTCCTTTCCTTTGTTCTCTTCCCTTCAAATCTCTTTCCTTCATATCTGCTTCCTTCAACCCTTTCCTTGTGGATGTAGTTGTTCGGACCAGATGAGTACCTCTGACTGTTTGATGTTGGCTTTTTGTAGAATCTTTTTATAAAAGCATTTGTCAGCATCATCATTGCTTGCTTCAGCTGATCATTTTCATCTGTGTCAGAGTTTGCATAAGCTTCATCTTCATCTGATTCGTACATAATTGTCTTATTCCTCTTCTTCCTAACAACAAGAGCGACTGTGTCATCAATTGTCTTTCCTCTCTGTCTATTCTCAGCTAGAATTTCATCCACCTCTTCTTCATTCTGACGGAGGGTTTCATACACCTCGTGAAGTGGAATCTCATTGAAGTCTTTGATCTGCTTCATCTGTCTTGCAAATCTTTTCCATTCTGGTTGAAGAATGCTCAGGAACTTGGCATTCAACTCAATTTGAGATTTGTGGACTTTGTTCTTGCTAAGTTCGTTCAGCAAAGTCACAAACCTATCATAGGTTTCTTCTAAAGTTTCTCCCACTCTGACTCTAAATTCTTCATAGTTATTTAGGCAGTTGGAGATTTTCAGCTTATTTCCAACTTTTGAACCCAGCATGATCTTTTCAAGCTGATCCCACATTTCTTTGCTGGAGGCCTTGTAGCTGTCAATCTTTACGTATATTTCATTTGGGATTCCTTGTAAGATGTATGACTTAGCTAATCTGTCGCCTTTGGCTCTTCTAAGGTTATCATCTTGTAGCTCATGAAACTAAAGTTCAACTTCAGTCGGCACATTTCCAACTACACGAGTCGTTATGACTGGTTTCATAACCCCTTCTTCAATAGATGTTCTGATGAAATCACCCAGCTCATGTCTGTCAATGAAGTTCTGAAACCGATCCTTCCACTGTTCGTATTCTCCTTTAAAGAGAACTGGTGGCTTGGTGTCAGTTCCTATTGCAAAGGCTTCTCTGGATGTCATCCTGTATTGATTTATAAAACTTGAATATGATCGTTAACCCAGATAAAATTTGATCACACAAGAAATTTTGTCCCACCTAGAGAAAAAAATTATGACAATTAAAGACCCTATTTCAGTTTCGAAAAATTCTCAGAAAAAATATTCTATGTATGGAATAGAAGCTTTGCATTTGAGAAGGTTTGCGTTTCAAATGAGGAGCGCAAATGGAAGTTTGCGGGTCTAGTGAGGAGTCCAAACTGAGGTTTGCAGGTCTAGTGGGAAGCACAAACTGAGGTTTACGGGTCTAGTGGGAAGCGCAAAGTTGAGCTTTGCGTTTCTTGAAGAGGTACACGTGAACTGAGGTTTGCGTTTGTCTTGAGATGCGCAAAGTTGAGCTTTGCGTTTCTTTTGGAACCGAGAAGTGGACTTTGTGTATGCTTGAGTACCCGAGAAGTAAGGTTTGCGATTGATGTTGGAACCGCAAAGTAAGGTTTGCGTTTCCTTTGAGAAGCGCAAAGTAGGACTTTACGTTTGATGTGGGAGGCGCAAAGTTGGACTTTGCGTATGTTCTTCCTCTGCTTTGCGCTTTATTCGTCCTGTACTTCGAAAATTTGTCTAAAATCTGTTCCTGTTTCGATTAGCAATACCAAACACTACCCTTATGTCTAGAAACACTTCTAGAACTGAATGTAAGCACTCGATCGCAATAAAACACACTTTTTGAATAAAAATTGATCGCACAATACCTATTTGTTCTTCGACTTTCATACCACTTAATCACCAAAATGGAACTCGATTTAAGCTTAATACTGAAATTAATCACACACAACTCGATCTAGCATGTATTTTGATCACAACCTGATCGATTCTAATACCTAAAAAAAAACTCAAAATCTCAAAAACGATTTTGAAGATATGAACACAGAGACGTTTTTCTTTAAAACTTGTTTTGATCTTAATCAGGCTCTGATACCAATTGTCGGTCCAACAATACTATCAAGTTTTATAGAATAACAACACAAAATGATTACCAACCTGTATTGATTATAACAAATGAGTTACAAGGTTGATCGATTAAAGCTTGGAATGTGTTCTCTGTTTTTCTCTCAAATACACCTTTTAAGTGTGTGTTTGTATGTATGAATTATGATCTGATCTATTGAGAGATTGAGATACACAACTAATCTAACTTGGTGTGTTTTACACACTACCTAACTTAATATCTAGATACTTTAATATCTAGATATTATCCTAGATAATATCAAACAAACTAGAAACTAACTTAACTAACTAAGTTACCTAAGTTAACTAATATATAACAAACTAGATATTAAGTTAACTTTTACAATAATAAACAAATACATTGATTACTTTGACATTTATTACAAATAGACATAGACTTTAATATCGAGAGTCGACATTCCGGCTTTAGCTACAGATTGCGATCTTCAGATTGGATGATCTTGAATCCAATGAGACTGTATCTTAACACACAATATAAGACCAAGCCTATAAATACAATGATTACTATAAAATCAGACTTAACACAATTATTCCAATTATCTCGATTTACTGCTAAGTCATCTACTTATAGACGGAATGATTTTGTCTCTTACCAATTTTCTGATGATTGGTTTGGTACTTATCATGTTTGTTCTTATAAGCCATATGTTTCAAAAGTTTTCAAAAGTTCAGAGGATCCATCTACAAATGGATACCAAAATCTTGTGCTAATCAGTTAGGACCCACTTTTAAATGGGTACCTAAAGTTGTTCTTCCCTGATTTCTCTTATGCAAACCCATCATATGTGGTACTTAGAAATAGCGGGTGTTCCAAGCATATGACTGGGCAACGAGATTTATTGTCTAATTATACAGAGAAATTCTGCGGGAATGTACGTTTTGGCAAAGATCAGTTTTCACCGATTCTCGGATACGGTGATGTGATACAAGATAATGTGACGATTACAAAGGTGAGTTACGTAGAAGTATTAGAGCATAACCTATTCAGTATTGGCCAGTTCTGCGACAAAGATTTAGAGGTAAATTTCAAGGCCAAGAGGTGTTCTGTACGTATTGAAGATGGTAAAGAACTCTTGGTCGGCATTCGAAAGTCTAATGTGTGTCCCGATATGCAATCATTCAAACAAGCAATCACATAAACAATACGATAAATCAAACCTGATATTGATTAAGCAACCGATTCAATGAGTTACAGACTTGAAATCGAAATCTCCCTCCTCTCTGTCTTGTTCACGGCGCCACACACCACCACCACTAATTCACTCTCAATAATAATTTTGCAATTAAGATCCTTGTAACCCTAATTACCACTCACCTAAACTAATTTATAAATAGGCTTTATTAGCCTATTGGGCTTGGCTTGCAAGGCTTGGCCCAACACACAAAAGCAAACTAATAACTAAAATAAAAGACAAATAATTAAATTACGGAAACATACTTTGACTAATTATTACAAAAGGACCCTAGACTATTTGTTGAGACGATTTTATCAGCTTTAACTTCAGATTTCCATCGTCAAATAATTATGATCTTGAATCCAATAAATATGTGCATTAACAATCTCCCCCTTTGGATCAAGATTATTCTTTAAGCTCAGAAAATGTAATCTTCCTCTTTGTCTTCAGAATGTAGCAATCTCCCCAATCGATGAGAATATCTCTTGGAAAGAAAAGAAATTATCTCCAGTAAAGCATATCTTCCATTTCTTGATTGACGCTTCTCCCCCTTTTTGATGAAAAGAGTTCAGCAAAACGTGTCTTCAAAAAATTTCTTCCACTATTGATCTTGCAAACAGAACCACTGATTATCCGTCAATTCATTAAGATGTTCATCCAGATCTTTGAAAATCTAGACAATTTAGAAAATGAAGTGTAACACCTGAATCAACAAATGAATCAGTTAAAATTTCCTGTCAGTAACACAAAGTCACTGTGTGTAACGAATACACAATATAAAGGAGCTTTTATGATGTTCACTCCCCCAGGGCTTCCATTCAATCATCGAAACACCACAAAGGCAATTTCTATGAACGTTATGACAAAGAAACAAATTCTTTGTGTGTTCGTGCAAGTGATAGAATAAATTAAGCAGATGATGTTTGCTTATAAGGCTCAAATAAGTGTAAACCACTGAGACAAGTAGTCAAACACAAACTCAATGTGCATTAGTGAAGTGTGAAGGTGGGGCAGACTACCTTCTTTTCAATATCCAGATTTTCCAAATGAAAATCAGATAGCATATGTGCTGCGTCCCCTTTGAAAATGAAACATTTTCTTTTTGAGAAGAAAATGAGTAGATGGTGGGGTAAAGTCAAAAGTTGGCATGGGCTAGTTGCCTGTTTCAATAATGTTCACCAAAGAATTGTGAAGCATTAGACATGTGGCTGCCCGGCTCAGAAAGTAGTTGGTGCAGAGTTTAAAAATTCTTTTACTCTGATCTCTCACCCTCTTTCTTTTAATCTTTAAGCTCACAGCTAACCAAACTCTCTTTTAATATTGTCCCTCAACACACATCCCACACTCATTTCTTGTTGGACTCCTTACATTCTTTCACTACAGGATTAACTTCTTTGGTAGAAAACACTGGTTAACGTGAATCCATAGAAGTTTCTTTTAAGTCCTAGCACACTGATCCCATGATTTCCTAAGAAGCAAAAGTTGCTCAGATGATTTAACTTTATCAGTTAAAGCTCAATGATAAAGCAGAAAACATTTAAAATCACACTTCCAAATCAAGAAAACTTATTGAGAATTGGGAAGTGGTTTGAACAATTAAGAACATGTTTTCTTCTGATTGAAAGTTGTCCGTCTTTCAACCATGGATGAGATGAAGATAAGGAATTATACCTTTTTAAGTGCAGTCTTACATCTCGCGAAGTCAAGCTTAAAGTCATAAAGATATGATCTTTGAAGCATCTCTCAAGCTGCAAAAGTCTTAAGGTCTAGTCAAAGTAACTTTATTCACAAAAATTGAAATGACATAAAGCAGTAAAATCTTAGTGTATGAGTTATGATCAGAAGTAATCAGAAGTCATCACCTTTACTCCCCCTGAAATTATGCATCAGAAAAATTATCAATGATTAATATAAACATTGACTCCCCCTCAATATCATATATGACAGATGCATAAAATTTCAGAAAAGTATGCACTCCCCCTTGATGGTTGACTTCCTCATTGGAGTATTGGAGTACAATCTCTTATCAGTACAGGAGTAAGGTCTTTTGATCACTGAAGTACGAGTCCTAAACTATTGTGTTTAGAAGTCAAACTTCGTTGAAGTACGGGTCCTAAGCTGATTTACTTAGAAGCCTTAGCTCTCTTATTCCTCCTTCACAGTCGATGCCTGCAACACAGATTCAACCTATTTCTTTGGTACCCACTGGTATTTAGGTCCATGTTTGTGAGTTGCAGTTCTTATGGGAATAACAGAGTAAGAACCATACCAGAAATGATCACTTGTTTTATGAACAAGATCATGTGTACGACAGTAAGAACAATAGAATTGTTTACCTGACAAGCTGATTAATTAATCTCTCGTGTAGGTATGTTCAGGTTTATCATTATGCACATTGTTCTTCTTGGCTTGATGTGTAAGTACACATAACTTCTTTCCTTTCTCGTCTTTCTTCTCTTTTTCAATTGGTTTCTTCTTCCAGGCCAGTTCTTCTTCTTCGTATCTTCTTTTTCTTCTTCTTCTTCTGTATGTATCTGAACAATCTGCATTATCATCAAAGAAATTATTAGAAGTACGAATCTGATCAAATGACTTGACTAACCTTCTTGACGAAACAGATTTCAAATGTGAGCTAGAGGCTGTCTTTTTGAAGTCAGCTGAATTATTCCTAGGTGTGTGGATTTGTGACTCTGGAGTCGTTTGCTCAGTCACCACCACCTTTAAAACAATCTTTTCCAGCTCTTTAATCTTTGAAGCAAATCTATCTCTTTCTTTGCCAAGTTGGTCAATCTCTTTCTTGAACTCAGACTTCGCTTTTTGATCTTTCAAGGCACTTTTAGATAATTCAGATAGCTTGATAGCCAGCTTTCTAATCTCAGTTTCAAAGAAGTTTCTTTCTTCTTCAAATCCCTTCTCAACATCATTTCTCTGACCGGATATTTCTTTAAATAAGCCAGTGTTCTTCTGTTCAATGACCTTCTTTTCTTTGGCAAACTTTTCCCTTTCTAGAATAATTACTTTCTCAAATTCAGAAGTCTTTTGAGAAAGCTTTAAACATTTCAGCTCAATTGCCTTCTTTTCGTCTGCACATTTTCTCGAAAAATCTGAGAATTTCTTTATAAATGCTTTCTTTTCAATTTCAAACTCAGATATTTCTTTGGCCATCTTTTTCTCCAGGTCAGATATCTTCTTTTGAAGCTCAGCATTTGCACTCTCCAAATCAATAACTTTCTCATTGTTCTCAACAGAATCTAGTTTCTGGATTTGAGCATTCAAAGCAGAAATCTTTTCTTTTAGATCAGAGTTCTCAAATTCCAGAAACTTTACTCTTGAAGACAACTTTGGTCCTGTCTCAATCTTCTCAATATGTTCCCATAACAACTTTCCTGTAGCATTTTTACTGTCTAATGTAAAGAAAATCTCTTTTGAAATCTCTTTTGACATTCCTTTCATTAGGAAAGATCGAGTTAATCTGTCAGCTTCATGCCTTTTTCTTTGCTCGTCTGAGTACATATCAAGAGGTAATTTATACTCTCTTTGTTCATCTTGACCATTTTCTCCAGCTACGGTGAGAAGTTTAGTTGGAGGTGTCATGATTCCTTCTTTCAGAGATATTCTGATATAATCTCCCAAATCATTTCGATCGATGAAGTCTATGAACTGATTTTTCCATGCATCATACTCTCCTTTGAAGAGTACTGGTGGCTTCTCATCCGTACTGATTGAAGGAGCTTTGCTGGAAGTCATACTGATAGATATAATATAAGAACTGAAAAATGACTGTTAGTCCAGATAAAATCAAACAATACTGAAAATCTTAGAAGAAAATTCAGAAAATTTTGATCACGAACAGAACTTTGTCCCCCTTCGCAGACTTAGCACGGGGGTCCCTATTACAGTTTGCAAAAATCGACCGGGGATGTGCTTCGACCGGAGACTTGTAAAGACCGGAGAGAGTTCGACCGGATAGATGTGAAGACCGGTAAGTGAAAGGACCGATAAAATGTTCGATCGGGAACTTGTAAAGTCCGGTCGAATGATTTGACCGATATAGTGTTCGACCGGGTACTTGTAGAGTCCGGTCGAATGATTTGACCGATAGAATGCAAGACCGATAGTGTTAAGACCGGATGTTGGTAAGACCGGATGGTTGTTCGACCGATACCATGCTTCGACCGATATTATGCAAGACCGGAGTGGACAGTGAGTGTCCCGGTCGAATGCTATAGACCGATAAAGGTATTCGACCGGAAGTGGACTTAGACCGATAGAAACAAAGACCTATATGTTTGACCGGAGTGTTCTTGATACAGAATCGACCCAGAAACTCAAAACTCAGCCCAAAAACTAATCAAAACTCAAAATTGACCAACCAAACTTTGCATACATGATCGATTAAACTAATAGAACGATAGCTACCAATAAATTTCACTAAAAACCACTTTATGAAGAATTCGATTGAGCACACAGTGCCGTCTCCAAACCGAACCCAGAAAACCAAATTCAACAAATTGATAATCAAAATAAATGCAATTATCAAATCAAACAATATCCAATCACTATAATATGCAAAACAAACACAATCAAACCAATATCAACTTGAATGAACAATCACACAATAAAAAAAACATAAATCTTTGACAGAAAAATTAGAACCGAACAAAAACTTATTCAATCCAATCTGTACTGTGCTCTGATACCAATTGTGTGTCCCGATATGCAATCATTCAAACAAGCAATCACATAAACAATACGATAAATCAAACCTGATATTGATTAAGCAACCGATTCAATAAGTTACAGACTTGAAATCGAAATCTCCCTCCTCTCTGTCTTGTTCACGGTGCCACACACCACCACCACTAATTCACTCTCAATAATAATTTTGCAATTAAGATCCTTGTAACCCTAATTACAACTCACCTAAACTAATTTATAAATAGGCTTTATTAGCCTATTGGGCTTGGCTTGCAAGGCTTGGCCCAACACACAAAAGCAAACTAATAACTAAAATAAAAGACAAATAATTAAATTACAGAAACATACTTTGACTAGTTATTACAAAAGGACCCTAGACTATTTGTTGAGACGACTTTAACAGCTTTAACTTCAGATTTCCATCTTCAAATAATTATGATCTTGAGTCCAATAAATATGTGCATTAACATCCAACCTCTACACCATTAATTTGTCAAAAGTCCACACTGACAATCAGGTTTGTCTACTGTCAAAAGCCTCGCTGCAACAAAGCAGGTTATGGCACCGAAGGCTTTCTCACCTAAATTTTCACTACATCAATAAACTGGTCACGGGGAAATTAGTCAAAGGACTTCCTGAGCTGAAATATGAGAAAGAACATTTGTGTGCGGCATGTGAAAAAGGTAAAATGAAGAGAGTTGCTCACAAGCCGAAGCCTGAACAAAGTACAAGTTCTCTATTGGAATTGCTTCACATGGATCTCGGTGGTCCAATGACAACGCAAAGCATAAACGGCAAGAAGTATGTCTTAGTTATTGTGGACGATTATTCCAGATATACATGGGTCAAATTTCTGAGATCAAAAGATGAGACGCCCGATGTATTCATTAGTTTCTTAAAGACAACCCAAGTAAATCTACAAAAGCCAGTCAATCTTCTAAGAACAGATAACGGCACAAAGTTTAAGAACAAAATTGTTGAAGATTATCTCGAATCGGTCGGGATAACACATCAATTATCTGCTGCTAGAATGCCAGAAGAGAACGGAGTAGTAGAAAGACGAAATCGAATGCTAGTCGAGGCCGCTCGCACTATGCTCAGTCAATCCGATCTACCTCTGTTTTTGTGGGCAGAAGCTATTTCGACTGCGTGCTATACACATAATCGGTCCATAATACATCGCCGGTTTGGTAAAACACCTTATGCATTAATTAGCAATCATACACCTAGAATTAAACACTTTAATGTTTTTGGATGCAGGTCCTTTGTATTGAATGATAGAGAGAACTTAAACAAGTTCGGACCTAAGGCTGATGAAGGCATCTTCATTGGATATTCTCAAACATCTGCTGCATACCGGGTGTATCTGAAGAAGTCCAAGACTGTGATAGAAAGCATTAACGTTACATTTGACGAGGAGGTGGCTTCTGAACAGAGCAGTTCGGAACCCGTTCTTACAGGAGTTTTAACTTCTGGACAGATCAGTCCAGAACCTGTTCCTAATGAGACTAATTCGGATAAACCTTCTACTTCTATATCTCACTTATTTGAATTAGATTTGTTGTTTGAACTCTTTTACGATGACTTTCTTGGATCTAAACTGCCTAAATCTGTTGTGATTGACAGATCTGAAGAATCAATCTGTCAACATCCAATCACTTCAGAAGTGTTAACTGAACTCGTTCCCCCAGTTCAGACAGAAACTTAGATTCAAACAAATACTCCGTCAGTTGAAGTTGTACCTGAAAATGTTGAATTAGAAGTTCCTACTTTAGTTGGTTGTACTGTGATGACTACTCAACAGAATGAACAAGTTGTCTGAACTGAAACTTCTGTACAAGAACCTTCAACTACACCCCCAACAAATGTTGAACAAGAAGAAGACAGTGGATACCTAGATGATTTTTGTGATCAATCTATATTGAATCCACTCCCTCACGAACATAAGTGGACCAAAAGCACCTGACAAGCCAGATAATTGGAGATCCAACTTTACTTGTGCAAACTAGGTCTGCTACATTGAATATGTGTATGCTTGACTCATTCCAGAGTAAGATAGAGCCCACTCGCGTATTAGAAGCTCTAGTTGACTCGGATTGGGTGACTGTCATGCAAGAGGAGATGAACCAGTTCGAAGCTTTGAAAGTCTGGAGACTTGTACCAAGACCTGAAGGTAAGTCTATAATTGGTACAAAATGGGTATTTAAAAACAAGAAGGAGGAAGATGGTATCGTAATCAGAAATAAAGCACGACTTGTCGCAAAAGGCTACAGGAAAGAGGAAGGCATTGATTATGATGAGACCTACGCTCTAGTGGCACGTATTGAAGCAATCATAATGTTTCTTGCATATGTTGCACACAAAAACTTCACAGTTTATCAGATGGATGTGAAGAATGCCTTTCTGAACGACATTCTTAAGGAGGAAGTCTATGTCTCACAACCTGAAGGCTTTGTGAATCCAGACAAACCAGATCACGTCTACATTCTGGATAAAGCACTTTATGGTCTTAAACAAGCACCTCGAGCCTTGTACGAGGTATTATCACAGTTTTTGGTCAAGTCGGGCTTCACGAAAGGTAAAATCAATACTACTTTGTTCATTAAAAAGGAAAAAGCCGATATCATTCTTATTCAGATTTATGTGGATGATATAATATTTGGCTCAACAAATCCTAAATACTGTAAGAATTTTTCAAACCTTATGGTGTCACGTTTTCAGATGAGTATGATGGGAGAGATGAATTTCTTTCTCGGATTACAAGTCAAGCAATTTTCAATGGGGATTTTTATAAATCAATCCAAGTACATTTTCGATATTCTAAGAAAATTTAAAATGGAAAATTGTACAACAATTGGAACCCCGATGGCACCGGAAACTAAGATTGGCATGGATCCTTCGGGAAAACCTGTCGATGTTAGAAACTATAGAGGAATGATTGGTTCTTTGATGTATTTAACTTCAAGTAGGACAAATATTATGTTTTCTACATGTCTGTGTGCAAGATATCAGGCTAATCCAAAAGAATCCCATATGTCTGCAGTTAAGCGCATATTTTGATATCTGAAGGGGACTGCAGATCTTGGTCTGTGGTATCCTAAGGATACTGGTTTTGAACTGATAGCCTACTCAGATGCAGATCATCCAGGCTGTATGTTAGACAGGAAGATCACATCGGGCCATATTCAGTTTCTTGGAGATAAACTCGTTAGTTGGGAATCAAAGAAACACCTGTGTTTCCACATCAACGGTTGAGGCAAAATATGTCGCTGCGGCAAGCTGCTGTTCTCAGGTGTTGTGGATGAGGACGCAACTACGAGATGATGGCTTCAAATTTGACAAGATTCCGATAAATTGTGACTCTAAGAGTGCCATTGCCATATCAACAAATCTTGTTCCGCATACAAAGACCAAACACATAGACGTACGATATCATTTTATCAAAGACAATGTGGAAAAAGGTATAATAGAACTTTATTTTGTAAACACTGATTATCAGCTTGTTGATTTGTTTACCAAGCCTCTCGACGAAAAGAGATTTAATTTTCTTGTCTCGAAACTTGGTATGCTAAATCTCAAAACATAATATGTGATTACCTATTAAAGTTTTTTTTATTGTTATTTTTATTCATTTCTTTATCTTTATTCTGAAAAGATATCTACACTGAAAGGTATTCATGATTTCAGGGGGAGTGAGAGAAGATGATTAGATGATCTACATTCATTTGAGGGGGAGTTTATATACTTATGCTAATCACTGATGATTTTCTGATGCATAAATACAGGGGGAGTTAGAGTTAAGAGTAAGGAGTAAGACTTATGATTTCTGATTAATTCAGATCAGAACTCATAATTTTAAATGTTTTATTGCTTTATGTCATTTTATTTTTCAATAAATGTTGTGAATAAAGGTTTGTACTTTGACAACTTGTGATTTTTTTTGCAGAATTGAGAGGGAGCTTACATGATTATATCTAATATGACTTAGAGCTGACATGATGAGATTTAAGACTGAGCGAAAAGGTTTATTTCTAATCTTAATCTCATATGTATCTGAAAGAAGGACAACTTTCAGATATGAAAACATATTCTTAAATGTTTAAACTACTTCTGACTCTTAAACATATTTCATGAATATAGAAGTGTGATTTTAAATTGTTTTCATTTACATATGCTTTAATGATTAATAAACCGTGTGTTTTCAAAGATTAATACTTGCGTATTATCTTTTCCATATACTTTTAAGTATATTCACACACACCGGTTTAAATTTTTGTTGTAAATGTTATCACCATGTCTCATATTGGACAAAATTTTTCGATGGTGATACACCCCGCTTGTTATTCAAAGTTTGAGCATGATTTCATTTCGAAACGTTCTTTCAAGAATGTCTATATCTTGTTTTGTATAGACTAAATCCAATTTTTGCTGACCTAAGCCTTAATTGATAAATCATTCATTTTTTTATCATATAATGTCAGATTTTCAAATAAGTTTCTTGTATTCATTTCATTCATTCAATATACTTGTTTGGAAAACTCTTCAATGCTTAAAATGCTCAAATTTTTCATGATTTTTTTATGAGCATACAGACATCTGACATGTATCTTTGTGCTTTTACTGAAAAGTTAAACCATTTATGTAACTTTGTGCATATAGGAAAAACATGGGTTTCTTTTGTGAGGACTTAATTGAAACTTCTATGGATTCACGTTAACTAGTGTTTCTTACCTAAGAAGTTAATCCTTGAGTGATCGAAGAGTGAGGAGTCAAAATAACTGAGTGTGGGTTGTGCGATGAGGTAAAATGGAAATGAGAGTTTGGTTAGAAGTGCGCTCAAAGATTAAAAGAAAGTGGGTGAGAGAACAGAGTAAAAGAATATCAAACTCTGCACCAATTTTTTCTTAGTCGGGCAGCCACATTGCTGGTATTTCACAATTCTTCGTGAACATCATTGAAACAGGCAACTAGCCCATGCCAACTCTTGATTAAAACCCCACCAACTACTCATCTTTTTCTTAACAAGAAGATGTTTCATATTTCAAGGGGACGCAACATATAATCTATCTGGTTTTCAATTGAAAAATCTGGATATTGAAAAAGAAGGAAGTCTGCCCCACCTTCGCACTTCGATCATGCACAATAGAGTCTGTGTTTAACTATTGTTGTCTCAATGGTTTACACAATTTTAAGCCTTATAAAAGCAATCATCATGTGCTTAATTCTTTCAAACACTTGCACGAGCACACAAGGAATACGTTTTCTTGTCATAACGTTCATAGAAATTCCTTTGTGGTGTTTCGATGATTGAATGGAAGACCTGGGAGAGTGAACATAACACAAGCTCCTTTCCAATGTGTATTTGTTACACACAGTGACTTCGTGTTACTGACAGACACTTCTAACTGATTCATTTGTTGATTCAAATGTAACACTCATAATTTCTCTGAATTTGAAAAGATTCGGATAAATATATTTTGGATCAATGGCGAATCAGAGGCTCAGTGTGAAAGATCAGTGGTCAGATTATATCAAAGACATTTCTTGTTGAAAGTTTTGATGATTTCATGTTTCACTCAACAAAAAGGGGGAGAAAGAATTCAAGAAATGTATGATTCAGACATATTATCGATGGGGAGAAGTTATAAGAAATGAGAGAGTTGATAAAGAAAAGTTGGAACTTATTGGAGAAATTTTTTCAAGACAGTTGTTTTGAAGAATATTTGTTGTCAAAGATTGAAAGCAAAAAGAGCAAATTCAAAGATTTCTGAAGACAAGTTAAATTTACAGTAATTTTCTTTGAAGATAATTTTGTCAAAGCAAACCGAGCAGAAACTTAAGATAATTTTTTTTTCTAAGGTCTGGAAAGAGGTTTTTATAACCTTTGGGAGAATGCTACTTTGTTTGAAGAAAGACTTTGGAAAGAATACTGAAATTGTGAAGAATGTGTTGAGTACAAAGGGGAGATTGAGCTTAGATGTCTGTTTTTGCTAAAGGTGATCAAAGGGGGACATTACATTTACTGAGCTTAAAAAGAGAAGATTATTCTACAAAATCTTGTTAATGATCTTGAATCCAAAGGGGGAGAATGTTAGAGCATAAATATGTTGGATGCAAGATCATAGAAGACAAAAGGTCAAAGCTAAAGATAGTCAAAAGCTGGAAGTCAACTCTCATGTGGAAGTCAAAGTCAAATGTAATAAAATGTCAAAGTCTTAGTTAGTAAGTTTTGTCTTTAAGCGTGTGTTTTGTTTTTGGTTTATTAGACTTGTAGCTTGTGTAATACATGTAATTAGAACTAAGTCTTGTACGCAGATTGTAGAGAGAGAAAGCTAGAGAGAGAAAGATTGTACGAATTGTTTGATTGAAATCAAAGATAACAGGTTGGATTGTTAATCTGATTAATTCATTCTTGTTTGTTTGTTTGAATCAATAAGAACTTGATTAGATTGGGAGTATCAATATAGCTTGAAAAGATCGTTAGTCAGAAAATCAGAAAAACTAACAGTAAAAATACAGAAAAATCACTCAATAATGATTACAAGTCTAGAATTCGTATGATACTCGCAACACACAATTTGCATGCACTAAGAATTCGTATAAAGAAAACAATTCGTATATCACTCACAAGCAAGAATTCGTATGTATTAGAATTCGTATAGACACAATTCGCATGAAAAGGATACGAAATCTGAGCTTTTCGCATATAACTCTGTGCGAATTTTGAGCTTTTCACATAAAGGAGTATGCGAATTCTTTGAAATTCGTGTAAGACTCAGATGTGAATTCCACACATTTCGTATGTGTCTCTTGTGCGAATTCTATACTTCTCGTATATGTCTCTTGTGCGAATCCTTTGCTTTTCGTACACTTCTTTGTGCAAATTCTTCCCTTAAGAACAATAAAATCAACCAATCTGTGAATTCCTTAGCCCTGCGAGTTCTTTGTGCGAGTTCTTCATAGCTCGTGCGAATTCTTTAGATCTTCGACATTTTTTCAAAAAATAACACTGAATTCCACCCAAAAATTGTAGTTTGACTCTGAAACTTTGTAGAATTGATCTTTATATTCTCAAAAACAACCCTATAGAGTAAATTTCATCAAGAACAAACATTTTTCTGGGAATTGAATCTTGACAGTCTACGAACAGAAAACTTCTAAAATTGGAAAGAATGATCCAATTCGTCCAATTTGTTGGTTGTTTGAACATCCAATCCAAACAAGAAATGTTCTACTTCATTGGGTGATCATAGTGATACCAAATTTTCAATCAATTCATCACTATTTTACAAATTCACTTTCAATGGAACAGTAACTTTCTAAAACTGGAAAATACGTAATTTTCTGCTTCAAATCATGATGTTAATCTTTTCTGAATAATCTGATCTAGCTCTGATACCAATTGTGATCCCAGGTTTCAAGAAATCATGATCAAACACAATGAGAATCAAAGATGAAATCTAGAGAGAATTTAGTCACAAGCTTTGTCGTATTCATATATCTCACAAAGGCAGTACAAATCTGAATGACTCAAATGACAAGCGTACAAAAACAAGACTAAAGGAAATCTATATATAGGGTCAAACATGCCTTGACCTCTATACAATCATACAAGATAAAAGTCAACAAAAGTAAACAAACATACTTTATAAATTGACTCAAAACTATGATCTAACACATTCTTCTCATTAGAAGAACCTTTGACTCTCCAAACCATCTTTTCCTGAACATTTTTCCTTCTAAAATGGCATGTACCATCAACAAATTTATCATAGGAAAGGTTAGTAGTACGAATCTGATCTTTAGGGTTGACTGACCTCTTTGAAGAAATATTTGGATGATATGAACTTGAAGTTGTCATGAATGAACATTCTGAATCAGCTGAATCATTCAGAGGTGATTGAGAAAAAGTATCTGGAATCTTTTGTGCACTCAACTCAACCTTGAAAATGATTCCTTCAAGTTCTGATATCTTGGTGGACAAACTGTTTCTTTCTTTTGAAAATAGATCAATCTTTTTCTGTAACACAGACTTCGCATTCTGTTCTTTCAGTGTCACTGTTGACAAATTCAGATAGCTTCTTTGATAGCTTCTTTATCTCTGTATCAAACACCATCCTTTCATTCCCAAACTCCTTAACTACACTCTTTTGCTTGTCAGATATTTCTTTGAAAACTCCAACATGCTTCTACCCAGACATATTCTTTTCTTTCTTAAATTTATCTTTTTCTATAATTATCACTTTCTCAAAATCTGATATTTATTTTGAAAATTTTGCACACTTGAGTTCAACAACTTTCTTCTCTTCAAAAGTTTTTCTTAAAAACTCAGAAAATTTCTGTGCAAACATTTTCTTTTCATTTGTAAATCTTGTCTTTTCTTTTTCAAACTCAGCTCTATCTTTGATAATCTGTTGTTCCAAATCTGAAATCTTCTTTTTCAACTCAGCATTAGCACTTTCTAAGCCCTTAGCTTTTTCTTCAATCTTCTTGATAGATTCTTTATTATCTCTGACAATCTGAGTCTGAGCTTCCAATTCAAAAATGTTATTCTTTAGCTCAACATTCTTAGTCTATAATGCTTTGGATTTCTCTTCAAACATCCTAACATTATCTTGACCTTATTTTTCAGCTTCCAACCATTTATCACATTTCAAGGCATCAAGAATTTCTATTTTAATCTATTTTATCTTCTCTTTATATTCAACAAAGAATTTTGAATAATTACCAGAACTAATTGCCTTTTTCAGGTCTTCAATATGCAAGTGAAGCCATTCATTATGTCAATTGATAGAAGCAATTCGTTCATTCCTTTCCTTCTCATAGTAATCAATCTAATTTTTCCTTTCTAGCAAGAGATTTGTAATATCTCACACACTTTTGTATAATCTTTTCTTTAAGAGAAGCAATCTTGGCTTTGAGATTAACATTTTCTTCTTTTAAAGACATTGTTACCTGAAATCAAGAAATGATCGTTAAACAGATATTTCAATTAGAAATTGAATTATGCTATAATGATCAATCAAATTCACTATATAATAGTGCAACAATTAAAAGTGTACAACTTTCCATACTTGAAGTCCAGGGATTAAACTTGACAAGATATGAAAATTTTATGGGTCACAATTGACAAACTTTAAAACTTGAAAGTACAAGGACTAAAAACGACACAAACTGAAACTACAAGGACTAAAAATGACAGAAAATGAAAATTAAAACTAGAAGGACTAAAAGTATAAAATTTGAAACTACTAACGGACTTAACTAACTGAAAAAGGACCAAAATGTAACAAAACTAACGGACAATTAACAGACAACTAAGTAACGACACTAACCAAAGAAATAACGAAAAAGGACTAAAACAGTTAAGAAAATAACCGACTCTAATGGACTTTAACAAGACTTAACGAAATTAACGGAATCCGGTTAAAACACTATTCATCGTCTTCTTCGATGACACAACCTGCAAAAATTTGAAACGGTTAGATTTATTAAATACAAAACAATCGTTAAAACAAAAAGATCACTTCCTTACAGATTAAAATTCGAACGATCAATCCACGACCACAAACGAATTAACCGAAAACTTTTAGAAAAACGATTGAAAATTTAAAAAATCGACATGGGTTAAAACTTTTCAACCAAAATCGATCGTTTATGTTTCCTTAAGCTCCCTCAACTGATTAGAACTCGAAAAAATCTCTCAAACTCTTGAACGAAACAACCAAAAAATCATCTGTAAAACCACAGACCCATTTTATTATTAGTACCCAATCACATTGAACATAAAACTCCTAGTTTGGAAAGAAAACTCCTGGATGGCAAGGTTGCTTTAAATCACAAACCCACAGCCGTCGGTCTCAAATTTCATCTACCGACCCACTAAGTTGAGGTAACCAATCATTGATCATTAAAAATTTGAATTGCATTTACTCCAGGCTCCTGGCAGTAAGTCCCGACAATTCTTTGTCCTAAAATACACAATCAAACAAAGAAATCAAACACAAATTTCATATTCATTCATTGATTTCAAAAACTCACAACTTTCTCTCTCTACATGATATGGAGCGTCTAATCTCTCTTTCTCTAACTTTCTCTCACTATAATATAACAATGAAAGCTCTTACTACAATTACAAAGATGAAAAGTATTTATACTAACTACATGTTACATGGGAACTAAAACACCTAACAAAGACTTTGAAAATTAACAAAGAAGATTTAACTTTGACTTCTCTTCATTTAACACTTTGACTTTGACTTTCAATCTTCAATCTTCAATCTTTGCCCTTTGATCTTCAAAGTGATTCCGTTTGACGATCCCAGATACAACAATATTTGCTCCAACATGGTTGCTACAGAGTTCTCTTATTCTTTTAACTCTGTACCTCACACTCTCTGTTTGTTTTCAATATGATCATGTAAGTCCTGTTTCTATATTCTAATCACAAGCAAATCAACAAAACAAGATATGATTAACTACCTGTTTGATTCAATTCACAATCTCAAATGATTTACAACTCTGTTCTTGACTTTCGCTCTCTAGACTCCTCTTTCTCACTCTAGAATTCTCTCTCTCTCTCTAATTCATATACAAACTCTAGTCACTACTCTACTACAAAACAAAAAATACAAGGGAAAACAAATACAAATACAAGGAAACTTTGACTTTGACTTTTTATTACAACAAGACTTTGACTTTTTAATGAGAGTTGACTTTCTCAGCTTTGACTTCTTGTACTTTGACCTTCAGTCTTCTTGATCTTGTATCCAACAGATTTATGGTCTAACAATCTCCCCCTTTGGATTCAAGATCACTATTGAAAGATCTTACAAAGCAGTCTTCTCTTTTAAGCTCTGTCAAATGCATTCTCTCCCTTTAACGTTGTAATCTTTCCAAGTCTGTCTTTGAAGGATATACCAATCTCCCCAAAACTTTCACAAATCTCTTTCGGACTTCGGAAAGAAATTATCATCAGATTCAGCTCGGATTGCTTTAGCAAATAATCTTCAAAGAAAATTTCCTCAAAATCTGCACATCTTCAGAAATTCTTTGATCTTCTTCAAATCTTTACTTTGAATTTTTCTGACTTGGACATTTCTGTAAATCATCTCCCAAAGCTTTAAAATTTCTTGATACAATCTCCCCCTTTTTGATGATTTGAGCATCGATATCATCAAAACTTTCACCAAGAAATGTCTTTGACCATTCTGATCTGTCCAAGAGCCTCTGATTCACTTGTCAAGTCACCATCTAGATCTTTTCAAATCCAGACAAAATAGAAAAATAACACCTGAATCAACAAATGAATCAACTAATACGCCTGTCAGTAACACGAAGTTACTGTGTGTAACGAATACACATTGTAAAGGAGCTTTTTGATGTTCACTCCCCCAAGGCTTCCATCCAATCATCGAAATACCACAAAGGCAATTTCTATGAATGTTATGACAAGAAAACAAATTCCTTGTGTGTTCGTGCAAGTGTAGAAAAAATTAAGTCATCAAATGCTTATAAAGGCTCAAAATTGTGTAAACCACTGAGACAACAGTAGATAAACACAGACTCAATGTGCATGATTGAAGTGAGAAGGCGGGGCAGACTTCCTTCTTTTTCAATATCCAGATTTTCCAAATGAAAATCAGATAGCATATGTGCTGCGTCCCCTGAAAATATGAAACAATTTCTTTTAGAGAAAAAAATGAGTAGCTGGTGGGGTATTGTCAAGAGTTGGCATGGGCTAGTTGCCTGTTTCAATAATGTTCACCAAGAATTGTGAAACATTAGTAATGTGGCTACCCGGCTCAGAAAGTAGTTGGTGTAGAGTTTGATATTCTTTTACTCTGATCTCACACCCTCTTTCTTTTTATCATTAAGCTCATATCTAACCAAACTCTCATTTCCATTTTACCTCAACGCACATCCCACACTCATTTCTTTTAGACTCCTCACACTCAATCACTATGGAGTGACTTCTTAGGTAGGAGACACTGGTAATCGTGAATCCATAGAAGTTCTTTTAAGTCCTAGCACAAAGAACCCATATTCCTATTAAAGCATATGTTGCTCAATATGGTTTAACTTCATCAGTTAAAGCTCAAATACAAGTCAGATATGTGTATGCTCGTAATATTATCATGAAGATATGAGCACTTTTTTTAAACATTGAAATATTTTCAAACAAGTATATTGAATGAATAAACATGAATGCAAGAGACTTGTTTGAAAATCTGATATTGTATGAAAAATGATCAGATAAGAAATGATATATCAATCAAAGCTTATGGTCAAGAAATAATAGATATTGTCTATACGAACCAAAATATAGACATTCTTGAAATGACGTTTCTAAATGAATTAACGCTAAAAAATTCTTTGAAGTACAAGCGGGGTGTCTTACCATCGAAAAATATGTTTCAAATTTGAGACATGGTAAGAACGTTTTGAACAAAAAGTCAAACCGGTGTGTGTGAATACTTGAAAGTATATAGGAAAGACAATACACAAGTAATTATCTTTAGAAACACACGGTTTGTTAATCGTTGAAGCACAAGTAAAAATGAAAACATTTAAAAATCACACTTCCAATTCATGAAATCTGTATAAGAATCGGGAAGTGGTTTGAACATTTTAAGAACATGTTTTCATATGACTGAAAGTTGTCCTTCTTTCAACCATATCTGAGATTAAGATAAGAAATTAACCTTATACGCTTCGTCTTAAATCTCATGAAGTCAGCTGAAGTCATAAAAGTATGATCTTGATAGCTTCTCTCATCCTGCATAAGTCTCAAAGTCATGTCAAAGCAACTTTTATTCACAAAATTTATTCAAAAGTAAAAGACATTAAGCAGTAAAACAATTAGGGTGCGTTTGGTACAGAGAATGGAATTGCAGAGAAATGATTGCAGAGAATGGAATTGCAGAGAAAGAGAATTGGTCTGGAGAATAGGATATGACTCTCCTGTTTGGTAGCACAGAGAATTCAGCAGAGAAATGTAACATAGAATCATTTCTCTTGTTTGGGAGCACAGAGAAATGTAACAGAGAATTCAACAATGAATTAATAATTAAAATGCATAATTTAATAATTAAAATGCATAAATTAATAATTAAAATACATGTAATAATATGTATATCCCATTCCTATTCATCTTATACCCACCAACAAAATTCCATCAAATTCCATATAAAACTAAAACACCAATCTTTCACAGAAGATCACCACAAGAAAGAAACAAAAAAGGTTCAATATTCAAAGGCAGCATACACCTCAAACAGACCAACAAGGTAATCCTCTTGGCGTGGATCGCACACAAGTTGGTATCCTCAAACAGACCAAGAAGGTAAGCTTCTGCAGCCTCCTGAAGTGCCAATACAGCATGGCTCCGAAACCTCAAGTCGGTCTACAATCAAACATCATCAACAAAACCTTCAACACAAATTGTGTGAATAATATGGTGATATTAAGCCATAGGAGTTCAGTACTCTTCTGATACTCTTCTGATACAAACGAGCTTCAACCCCAATTTGTTATACATTTTACATAAACCTTCATACAGTGATACAGAGCCTCAAAACAATTGGTAAAACCTAATCGAAACGAAACTTCTGAAACAGAGCAGCGAAAACCAATCATAACTGATTCGAAACCACTTCCCTCATCCCAAATTAGATCCCAAGTGATAAACCCTAAAAAACAATAATCTAATTCATTCACGTCCCAACATCATAATCTCTTCAAAATTAATAACATTTCTATATTTTCCCTAAAACTTAGAACTCACTTGAAATCAAAACAAACTATATAATCAACAGGTACTATATCAAACAGTAAAGCAACAGACGAAACTCACCGATGTTGATGACGGTGGAATTTTGGCGCCGAGGCTGAAATCGAATAAACAAACAAATCAATCTACACGAAACGGTACAAATCGCATCGAAACAAGCTTAAATCGATTTAAATCGGTGAGAGAGAGCTCGGTGGAGAGGGAGAGCGATGAGAGGGAGAGCGACGATCTGAGAGAGAGCGCCGTAAGAGAGAGAGAGCCGCTGGAGAGGGAGAGCGCCGGCGAGGGAGAGCGCCGGCGAGGTAGAGCGCCGAGAGGGAGAGTCTGAGTGGGGACGTGAGGGAGACAGAGAGCGGCGATCTGTAGAGAGAGGGACGATGGGTTTCTCTTCAATTCCCTGATTTTGAAATCTCCCCATTTCTTTACACTTTGTGGAGAAATAAAAATAGGGAAATGGAGTTGGTTCAATTCTCAGTTTTTCAATTCTCTTAGTTACCAAGCAAGGGAATTAGGCTTAATTTCCTTTTCTCTGCCTCCAATTCTCTGTACCAAACACACCCTTAAAGTATGAGTTCTGATCAGAAGTAATCAGAAATCATAGTCTTACTTCTTTGACTTGTACACTCCCCCTAAATTCATGCATCACAAAAATTTGTCAGTTAAGTAAAATGCAGAAATTAGATAAACTCCCCCTCAAAAGAATAATAACCATCTTTAATCTTCTCTTACTCACTCCCCCTGAGAACAACAACAACAACATGTTAAAGTGCAGGTATCCTTTCAGAATTAATGATAAAGAAATGATGAAAAATTACAATAAAAGAAACTTTAATAGGTAATTACTGATTAGACTTTGAGATTTAGCATACCAAGCTTAGATACAAGAAAATTAAATCGCTTTTCATCTAAAGCTTTGGTAAACAAATCCGCAAGTTGATAATCAGTCTTTACAAAGTAAAGTTCTATTGTACCTTTTTCTACATTATCTTTGATAAAATGATACCTGACATCAATATGCTTTTCTTAGTGTGTTGTACAGGATTAGCAGATATCGCGATTGCGCTCTTCGAGTCACAATATATCGGAATTTTATCAAACTTGAATTCATAGTCTCACAGCTATGTTCATATCCACAAGACTTGAGAGCAGCAACTGGCAGCAACTACATACTCTGCTTCAGCAGTCGATGTGGAAACACATAATTGTTTCTTTGACGCACAACTAACGATTTTGTCTCCAAGGAATTATATGTGACCTGAAATGCTCTTCCTGTCAAGCATGCACCCAGCATGATCTGCATCTGAATAAGCAGTCAGTTGAAACCCAGTATCCTTAGGATACCACAGACAAAAATCTGCAGTCCCCTTCAGATATCTAAAAATCCGTTTGACAGCAGCCAAATGAGATTCTTTAGGAGCAGCCTGATATCTAGAACATAAGCATGTTGAAAACATAATATCTGGCCTACTTGAAGTAAGATACATTAAAGAACCTATCATACCTCTATAAGTCCTAACATCAACACTTTTACCCGAAGGATCAGTGCTAATCTTAGTACCTGGTGCCATCGGGGTTCCAATTGGTTTGCAATTTTCCATTTTAAACTTCCGAAGAATATCCAAAATGTACTTATATTGGTTAATGAAAATCCCCGTTGAAAACTGTTTTACTTGTAATCCGAGAAAGAAATTCATCTCTCCCATCATACTCATTTGAAAATGTGACACCATGAGGTTAGAAAAGTTTTTCCAGTATTTAGGATTTGTAGAGACAAATATTATATCATCAACATATATCTGAATAACGATGATATCTTCTTTTTCCTTTTTGATGAACAAAGTGGTATTGACTTTACCTTTGGAAAAACCTGACTTGACCAAGAATTTAGATAGAACATCATACCAAGCGCGAGGGGCTTGTTTCAAACCATACAGGGCTTTATCCAAAATATAGACGTGATCTGGCTTATCTGGATTTACGAACCCTTCTTGTTGAGACACATATACTTCCTCCTTAAGAATGCCATTCAGAAAGGCCATTTTCATGTCCATCTGATAGACTGTAAAATTCTTGTGAGCTGCGTAGGCTAGAAACATACCGATTGCTTCTATAGGCGCTATTGGATCCCAGATCTAATCTCGTAACAATGATATTAACAATAAGAGTAATGACAGCGGAAGCAATACAGTTTAATATCAAAGGAGATTCAAATATCACAGTTCATAAAGCAGATAAAGATAAACAAGATATTCTTGGAATAAAGTATTCAACTTATATTATCAGTTATATAACTTCTCAAGCACACTTGAACAATAAGGTGATGGTCCTATTTATAGGACCATAAAGTAAGTAGTGTACTTGTATGACGAAAGGAAGCTTGCTGAACAGTGACCTATTCTAGAAAGTAAATCTTATCACAAGGTGACGTGTCATCTGTTCTTCTGTTCACTCGTAGATAATTTTAGAGTGAACATCTTCAGAGAGAATGTCTTCAGAGCTCTGACGTTGTCTTCAGAGCCTCTGATGAAGCTATCTCTGATGTCTTCTCTGAAAGTTGCAATCTCTGATAAGTACTTCAGAGGCAGGTTTGTCCTCTGAAGTCTTCGTCCTCTGAAGTCTGTCTCTGGAAGTCCTCTGAAGTAGGACTTAGATATTTTAAACACTTTAAAGAATGAAGAATTGGAGCTAACAATCTCCCCCTAAGTGTTGAAAATAAAAGATGCAAGAATAGCAGAGAACAGAACTTAAACTAGAAAGCATAGAGGAGAAAAACATCCTCTTAAATATTACTAACACAGTTGGAAATACATTATAGAAAAAGTAATATTCAAGAACAAGGAAGCATGCTAAAATTTGTCACTTGAACAGATTCCATGGAACTTCTTGATCAGAGCTCTAAAGTTGATCATCGAGTCAATCTCTATGTCAAGTTTTGCCAGTAAATCTGCTCTGTGCCTTTCTTCTTTTACATGGATCATTTTCTTTATACCTCTCAAGGTTTCATTAGAGTACTTCGACACTTCCGAAGCTAGAAAGATCTTCTTTACTTGATTTACTCTGTAGACGAAACCCAGAGGTTCTGCAACGATTGATCCAGTCTTCTGTTCTTCAAGTTTGTCGAATGACTCCACAGGTTCAGTTACCTCCAGCTTTTCTTCCCCTAGGTTCAGAGCAATTTGAAAGTCACGTTTTGTTCTATGTTTGACATAGGCCTCCATTGCCCGTCTGACTTCAACCATGCCCATCCTTATTTCCCTTCTTCCATGATCATATCTAGCAGAGCAATAGGCATATAAATGTGGTAAATCATATCGATTTAGATTTACGAGATCATTATCATTGAACTCGTAAATCTTCTGATCAGATCGAGTTACCACATAGTGCCTATAGATGATCTTGTTGTAAGCAAAGGTCTTTTCTGAGATTTTATTGATCTTGGTGATTGGATCATCAAAGAGAACCTCTGCTCTTGGTCTGGTTTTATCTCTGACAAATCTTCGCTCATAGTCCGGCATGTCCTCTCTGATCCTTGGATTCAGAGGAATGACTAGAGTGTCTGCCATATTGAACTCACAGTAGATGTATCTGAACTGGTCTTCTATGGAAGCTTCGGGATTTGATTCAAGGAATGTAGGAGGTTTATTGAACACTTTGGCTGGAAGACCGATGCTTGCCTTCTGAACAGGATTCTCTGAAGGAGCCTGTTCATCAGCAACCATGGTTTCTGGTTTTTTCTTCTGTGGAGGATTATCTGTTGTGGGTTCAGAGATGTAGCCTTCTATCTCTGGTGATTCCCTCAGCTCTGTTGCTGTTGAAGTATGATGTGGTTGAGCATTCTTGAATACATACTCTTTTTCAGCAACTTCTTTTCCAAAATCTGATTTTTCTTCTTTTTCAGATTCAGATTCTGCTTTTTCAGCCTCTGATTCGTAAGCATCTCTCATCACATAAGTTGGTCTTTCTGGTGATGAGAATGCATCTTCTGACGTAGAGAAATCTACTAGCTGCTCTTCATCTTCTTCCAGAGCTCCAATAGTTTCTGGAGTTGCATCTATTATTGGTACTATTGGAGCACTCGATGTGGATGGTGCTAGAAAGATGATAGGTACAGGCGACTTTAAAGTGACCTGTATATCTTCAGCAGAGGTTGCGTTTGAACGTCTCTCTGTTCTTTTCTCCTTGCTTTGGTTTGATTCAGAGGGAGTGGACTCCTTTTGTGTTTCAACAGTTTTTGGTGTAGTCGTCTTCTCCCCCTTATGAAGATCAGATGACCCCGGAGGTTGGTCATCCAAGTCATCAGAATCTTCATACCTGGCTTTCTTCCGAGCTTCCTCAGAGCATGCGACCTCTGGTTCCTTTCTCTTTAATATTCCCTCTGAAGATTTGACATTCTGCAGAAGGTCTTCAATCTTTTTGTTCTGCTGAGTGGTCTTGGAGACGAACTTGCTAGAGATATTCATTACATTGTTGGTGATCTTCTTGGAGAAGTTGGTTAGGTCAGCCTTTGTAACAAATTCTGATGTAGCAGGAGCAGCAGTAGAGGAGGTAGGGATCTTTGCAAGTACCTCTGCCAAAGAACGCAAGACTTCCTCTTTGAATTGAGAAAAGTCTGCATGTGTTGGAGTGGGGGCAGAGGGAGTAGGAAGCGCCTTGAGGAGCTCTGTTGTAGAGTTCTGAATTTCTCTGGATAAAACCGAGTCATTTTTGATGACCATGCTTTCCAGAGCATCCAGTTTAGCGTTCTGAGAGTTAACAGTCGTGCGCAGCTCAGAGACCTCTGAAGGGAGCTTTGCAACTTCAGAGTTTGAGGCAGAGGCCTCTAAGGTTATCTCCATTTGAAGTTTAATCTCCTTCAGAGATTCTCTGATTTCATTACCAAAGATGTTGAACTCCTCTTTGGTAACGTAATCAGAAGGGGTGACCTTAGGATCAACACATGATTCTAAGTTTCCCTCGAGTTCAGAGGGGCCTTCTTTCGGAGTTGGCTTGATATTGACTCCGGAAGGACTTCCCATTAATCCTTGGGGACCCTTTTTCACGGATTTCCCTATAATGGTTCCGATCGGTCTCTGATCATCAGAGTCAGAATCTGATGATGAGAAACGAATGTGGGTGGAAACCTTGCTCCAGGCTAAGGAGTCCATGTGCAAGAAGGTCGTGCCATTCTTTTTCTGACAGGCAATCCTTACGATCTAAGGGACGGTCCAACTTTTTATGAGCCACAAAGGCATCATGTGTGTGTGGAGGTGACATACTCTGGGGTAAATGAGTATTTTTATCTTGGTCCAAGTCCTGTTGAGAGGACTTAGCCGCATCAGAGGTTTCCCCTGTGGTGCGTGCTTAATAGGCAGAAGTAGATGTCTTTGAGCGGTTAGGATGGGTAGGGTTCGAGGTGTGCACCTCTGTTTCAATGTCCATTGATGCTGGACCACCTTAGACAGTAAATATGTTTGCACGGGGATTTGGGCTTTGGAATCTCTCATGTGTGTCATCAAGGACATCTTTTTCTACCTCACCGCCCTCAGATTCTAGGTTTAGAAACTCACCCTATGGAATTCTCTCTTCCTCACCTTCCTCTGCTCTGACAGAGTTATTCTCTTCGTCAGAGGGAGGGTTCTCATGTTCTCTCTTCCTCACTCTCTCAGAGCCACCCTCTGGTTGCGCTCTTTTAATGGTTTGAGCAGTATCAGAGATATCACTCTTTGATTCAAGCTCAGGCTCAGAACCTAAGTGTGTTGGGGATCCCATCATCGGTTCTGATGATTGGGCAACACGACTAAGTAGGAGATGGGTAGGAGAGTCAGCAGGAATTACCTCAATCATGGTGTGTGGGAATCGTCGGTCATGTGGATAAGGAGGAACCTCTGTTGCTTTGAATGAGTTCATCATAAACAGAGGTGGCATTGGGCCCTCATCAGTGATGGAGAATTTCTCCATTGCTCGTTGAATGACCACAGAGATGAATCTGGGAAACAGTACTGATATTGGTTGTTTTCCTTTGGCCAAGTCCTTGTTCTTCTTGTCCACCGCCGTCAGCATCTCACAGAAAATAATGTGAGCCATATTTATTCTTCTGTTGAAGAAGAGAGCATACATTATGGCTATGATCGCTGGATGAGTCTGATCCCGACTTCCAATCTTGCAGGTAATTGTTCTGTTGAGAACACTAAACATAAAGTTCCATTTGGGAGGCAGGTACTGACGTCTGAATTGACTTAGGCGTGTTATTTCTTTGTTGTAGCCTAAGTGGTGGAGGAACTGAAGAAGGACTTCTTGACTTGGTAGTTTCTCAAAAGTTTCTATTTGAAGATCAGTTTTCGTGAGGAGGTTGAATCGGCGAGTTAGGGTTTGTGGGGTGATTCTTATGTTCAGGCTTTGTTCTCCTAGATCAATGTGCCCAACCAGTCCTTCCTTTTCATCATCGTATTCACTTGAATACCACCATTGTTGGACAAAGCGAAGGGGAATATCTGAGGCATGTTTGGTTAGAACATCATTGAGTTCGCAGTTGGTGAAAAAGTCGAGGATTGGGCGAAACTGTTCATCGTATTTGGTTTGGGTGACGTCCAGAAAGTAGTTGTTACCTTTTACTGGAACATCGAACTGTGCCATATTCAAGCTTGGAACAAGTTTGCTCGAGTTATCTGAAGTTTGGGAATGAGCCGCCATTGTTGCAGGTTGAGAAATATGAAAGCTTAGAAAGAGAGATTTGGGATTTTGGATTTTGAGAGCGTAAAGGATAATGAAAAGTGAAACAAGATTTTTATAGACACAAAGGGTAGACGGAGAGGTTTGTGAAGCGGCAAATGGTAGTCCCAATGTCAGAAAGGACGTTCCATCATCCCCTAATTAATAGGTGACACGTTTAGATGTGTAGGGGAGAGCCGCTTTGTGTCAGAAAACCGCCAATTGGGTTTTTTGAAAAGAAACGAATGGTTATCCAAAAAGATTTATTATTAAAAGAATTTTCTGGAATATTCGTTTAATGAGAAAAGATCAGAAACTCTGATATAAATATCAGAGACAAGATCATAGGCTCTGATATAAATATCAGAGACAAGATCAGAGGCTCTGATATAAATATCAGAGAAGATCACTTTCTCCCCCTTGAAAGATGAAAGAGTCTTTGTCTCCCCCTTGACCAAAGAATGAAGTGTTTTATGTTCTCCCCCTTTACACATGCTTGGAGATACAAAAGAGTGATTTTTACCATTTGTGAAAAAGTCCAGAGGCTCTGATGAATGGATCAGAGACTCTGATGTTTTCTTGTGTTGAGCATTGTCATATGCTACTTGGTTCAGAGGCTTTGATAATCGATCAGAGACTCTGAGTTTCTTCTTTGTTAGGTAGACATATTCAACATTCCTAACTTGCTAATTAAAAAATTGAACCTTCATTCATCTAAAGCTTTTGTGAAAATATCAGCAAGTTGTAGTTCAATTGGTACAAAATACATCTCTATTGTTCCCTTTTCAACATGATCTTTCAGAAAGTGGTACCTTACATCGATGTGCTTGGTTTTGGAGTGTTGTACTGGATTGGCAGAGATGGCTATGGCACTTTTTGAATCACAGAGAATTGGAATTCTTTCAATTTGTTGGCCATAATCTCTGAGCTGAGTTTTCATCCATATTACTTGTGAGCAGCAACAAGCAGCAACAACATATTCTGCCTCTGCAGTTGAAGTTGAAACACAGT
The DNA here is from genome assembly GCA_023525745.1 of Arctium lappa. Lineage (NCBI taxonomy): Eukaryota > Viridiplantae > Streptophyta > Magnoliopsida > Asterales > Asteraceae > Arctium > Arctium lappa. The sequence goes on from CM042054.1 coordinate 67,893,938, forward strand.
TTTGCTTCTTGGATGACCAACTTACCAGCTTATTGCCCAATAACTGACAGCATCCTGAGGTACTTTTTCTGTTAAGCTTACATCCGGCATGATCTGCATCAGTGTAAGTTGTTAGATCAAAACTAGAAAGTTTTGGATACCAGAGGCCTAATGAGTGTGACCTTCTGAGGTATCTGAAAATTCTTTTGACAGCAGATAAATGAGATTCTTTTGGATTTGCTTGATATCTAGCACAAAGACATGTTGCAAACATTATGTCAGACCTACTTGCAGTTAAGTATAATAGTGAACCTATCATGCCTCTGTAGGTTTTTATATCCACAGATTCTCCTGAAGGATCAGAATCAAGTTTGACTCCGGTAGATAGAGGTGTTCTCATTGAAGTTGAATCATTGAGTTTGTACTTTTGCAAAATTTCAGAGACATACTTAGATTGACTTATGAATGTACCTTCTGAAGTTTGTTTTACTTGTAAGCCTAGAAAGAAAGTTAATTCTCCCATGTGGCTCATCTCAAATTCACTCTTCATCAACTCTGAGAACTTGTCACAATACTTTTGATTTGTAGAGCCAAATATAATGTCATCAACATAAATTTGTACTAAAAGCATCTCATTCTTGTACCTTTTGATGAATAAGGTAGTATCAATTGTGCCTTTTTCAAATCCATTTTGAGTTAGAAAGGTGGACAGAGTTTCATACCAAGCTCTTGGGGCTTGTTTAAGTCCATACAGAGCTTTATCCAAATAATAAACATGATTAGGATACTCTGTACTTTCAAATCCAGGTGGTTGTTGGACATAAACTTCTTCATTTAATTTACCATGAAGAAAGGCAGATTTAACATCCATTTGATAAACTTTGAATCCTTTGTGTGCAACATAGGCTAAGAAGATTCTGATTGCTTCTAGCCTAGCTACAGGTGCAAAGGTTTCATCATAATCAATGCCTTCTTCCTGGCAATATCCTTTTGCAACCAACCTGGCTTTGTTTCTGATTATTATTCCATCCTCATCCTTTTTGTTTCTGAAAACCCATTTCGTTCCAATTGCAAATTTTCCTTTGGGAAGAGGAACTAGGGTCCAGACTTTGTTTCTTACAAACTCTTGAAGTTCATCCTGCATTGCAAAGATCCAATGAGGATCTTCAAGAGCTTCTTTTACCTTCTTTGGTTCAATAATGCTCAAAAAGTTTACGTAGAAGCATTCATTGATGGTGGCAGATCTTGTTTTAACTCCTGCGGATGAGGATCCAATGATTTGATCAATTGGATGATCTTTTGTCCATCTGGTAATTGGAGCATAAATTTGGGGTGAAGTTTGAGCTTCAGAGTCTCTGACAGTTGGTGACACCTCTGTTGTATTGTTCAGAGGCTCTGTAGGTGATATCTCTGTTGTACTGTTCAGAGGCTCTGTTGGTGACACCTCTGTTGTACTGTTCAGAGGCTCTGTTGGTGACACCTCTGTTGTAATGTTCAGAGGCTCTGAGTTTTGTTCCAGAGATGGTGAAGCAGATTCTTGTTCTTCACCATTTGCTTCTGGAGTTACTTCGGATACTTCTTGATCTTCTTCTGATTCACTTTGCTGATCTGCATTTGGTGAAATAGAAGGTGTTAATCCAGAGGGCCCTGAAAGGGTTGTACCTGTTTCTTGAGGTTCTTCTGAATTCACTCTTGGTCTATCTCTGAAGATAACTTCAGAGTTTTCATCATCAAAGAAATCTTCAAATATTCTGTTTAATTCAGATTCCCTTGATGATTCAAAGATAGGTTATGAGGAACTCTCTTGTTGTTCAGAGCTTTTATTGTCGTCAAAAGAGATATTGATGCTCTCTTGGATAGTCCTTATTCTAAGATTGAACACTCTGAAAGCTTTTGAGGCTAATGAATATCCAATGAATTTGCCCTCATCAGCTTTCTTGTCAAACTTTCCAAGATATTCTCTATCTTTCAGAATGTAACACCTGCATCCAAAAACATGAAAATATTTAACATTAGGTTTCCTATTGTTAATGAGTTCATAGGATGTTTTCTGAAATCTTTTGACAATTGTAGCTCTATTCTGAGTAAAGCAGGCTGTTGCTACTGCTTCTGCCCAAAAATTTGTTGAAAGATCAGATCCAGCAAGCATTGTTCTTGCAGCTTCAACAAGTGTTCTGTTTTTCCTTTCAACTACTCCATTTTGTTGAGGAGTTCTTGTTGTAGAAAAGTTAGGAGTAATGCCTTCTTCTGATAGATATGAATTGATTTTGGCATTTCTGAACTCTGTTCCATTATCACTTCTTAGTTTCTGAACTTTGCTGCGGAATAGAACCTGTAATCTTTTTAACAACCTTATTAATATGTCAGGTACATCAGATTTAGCTCTAATGAATTCTATCAATGTGTATCTGGAAAATTCATCAATCAGAACTAGAATGTATTTCTTACCTGCTAGACTCTGTATAGAGATAGGACCACAGAGGTCCACATGAAGCATGTGCAGAGGTCTAGGACAGTTGTTTTCACTTTTGGTTTTATGGGAAGATCTTTTCATTTTTCCTATCTCACAAGCAGAATAAAGATGATCTTTGTTAAACTTTAGAGATGGTAATCCCTTAACCAAATTAAGTTTAACTAACTTATCAAGTGAGAAAAAGTTTAGATGTGAAAACTTTTTATGCCAGAGCCAAATTTCCTCACTATTCAGAGATAAGACAAAGTTTCTCTGAATCAGTGTCTGTGATTTTGGTAAAGTTCATTCTGTAGAGGTTACCTTTTCTGTCTGCTCTTAGCATTTCTTGACCTGATTTTGAGTGAAGAAGTGAACAATATTTTCTTTGAAATTTCACATCAAAACCATGATCACAAAGTTGACTTATGCTTATCAGATTGTGTTTTAATCCATCCACATAAGCAACCTTTGATACTGAAACATTTCCTCTTGATAACTCACCATATCCTTTAATCTGTCCTTGCTTGTTGTCTCCAAAAGTAACTGCTCCACCATATTTTGCTTTAAATGAGGATAGCAGTTCTTTATCTCCAGTCATATGCCTTGAACATCCAGAATCTAGGTACCAGATTGGCATTGACTGTTTCTGCAAGACAGATTATTGTTTCTTAGGTACCCATCTCATTATGGGTCCTTTTGTGTTAGACTTTGGTGGATTTGGATGACTTTTTGGCATTTCATCTTTTGATGTCTTGCCTTTACGTGTTTTCTTTTGAGATTTTGTCTCTGAGATATTTTTTAGAGATTGATTCAAAAGGCAGTGTGATCCTTTAAAATGATTCTTCAGTTTCATCAAGAGATAAATCCAGTTACAATTAATAGAATAAGAAGAAGTAGGAGCAACGTTTTTCTTTTTATTAAAAGCATTTGTTACATTTTGACTTCTTTTGAAACTAGCACTAGGAATATTACATTTATCCCTAACTACTTCTTTTCTTTTTGCTTGAAAGACAGTCTTCTTTTCAAGTTGCTTTTTCTTGTTCAAAAACATCTTCTTTTCTTTGCTGCTTACTGCACAGACAGGATCAATATGGTTAGTTTTTGTCCATTTGCCCTTTTGTTCAGGAGAGAATTTTATTGTTTTATAGGTGTAAGAACCAGAAGTGTTTGTTTTATTCTTTGCCTTTTCTTGCAACTCTTTTTCAAGTTCCATAGATGTTTTTGCTTGTAAACACATATTTGCAAAATCAGGACTTATTGGTATTCTGGTTTTGGTTTTCAATACAGAAATTGGAACATTCAAAATACCAGAGCCAACAGTTTCTATCTTTTTGTGAATTACATTCCCTGGTTTACAAAAAATTTGTTCATCAATCTCTAAATCAGATTCTGAATCAGAGTCAAGAAAGTCTCTCTTAGATTTAATAGAGATATCTACCTCTATTGGTTTTTTAATTTCTTTTGATCTAGAGACTTTGATGATCCGTTTCATGCTTTCTTTTCTTTTTAAGTCCTCCATGACATTTTCTTTCCATATCCTTTGAACATCATCTTCAAACGTGGTTCTGATGTTTTCATCTGACTTTGGTGAATACAGAGGAGCATTTGGATTAAGTGAACTCTGAGATCCATTTTCAGAAGTACTTGTATCAGAGGTACTTGGTTCAAATGTCTCTGATTCACTTGAGATGAAAGCATCAAATCTGAAAATTTCTTTGGGATCATAGCTCTGAGGTTTTGTTAAGAGTACTTCTGAAGTTTCTTCTTTTATCTGTAACACAGACTCTTGAATGTCTTTTACTTTAGAGTACGTAGTATTTGTGAAATTCAAAGCTCTTGCTTTTGACCCCTCTGATGTTTTCATTCTTTTGAAATTATTCAGAGATGGACTTTCAAAGCTTTGGACCTTTCCCATACAGAAAGTGGAAGAAAGTGAAGTTTTCTCCAATCCATTGAATGAATTCAACTCATTGAATCCTAGCCCTTGAGAGTCCATTTGAGATTTTATTTTGTCGAAGACACTTTGTGCATTAACATAGCTTTTGATTCGAAGATTTTTTCTATCTAGAGATTGATGTAAGATTTCTCTTTACTTTTGAAAAAATTTGGTTAAGGCAATAGAATTGAGCCTTTCATACTCAGATTTCTTTACTTCTTCTTCTTTTCCTTTTAAAACTTTCTCTATTTCTCTTATTTCTTCTGAAAATGATTTTTCTTTTTGCTTGTAGGTTTCTTCAAGTTTAGTTTTTTCAAGAAAAATATCTTTCTTTTCTGATTCCAGAATATTCTTTTCTCTTTTGTAAAAAATGAGCTCTTTTGTTACTTGCTCTCTTTTCTGTTTTTCTTCAACAAACTTTTGCTCTAAATCCTGAAGTTCATTAATTAGTTTAAATGCATCTATTTCAGGATCACTGTCAGAGGTGTAAAGAGAGTTTACCTTCTCAGAGTTGTCTTCAGATGCTTCATCAGTTTGATCTCCATCTGAAAAAGCCATACCATAGAGATTTGTTGGCTCTTCCTCGCCGTCGCTTGTCGAGTCTGATAGCCAGTCTTCCATTTCTGCTACAAGAACTCTTTCTTTTACATTGTATTTGTATTTGTTCTTGTAGTAATCTTGATCTTTGACAAGTTTTCCTCTGCAGTTTGCAGAGAAGTGGCCTGGTTTTCCACATCTGAAGCATCTTCCATCATTTTGATTTGTTGGAAGAGTGGCAGTACTTGTCCTTGGCTTCTGTTCTTGAGGTTTGAAGTATCTCTGTGGTTGTGGATACCTTGGTTGGAATGGTTGTTGTGGTCTTGTTTGTTGTGTTGCATCATCATGATTAAAGTTTGCACCCTTTTGATCACTATATGTAGTGAATCTGGGTTCTTGTTGAAATCTTCTTTCCGGATTTCTTCTTTCTTCATTCTCTCTCCTTCCTTCAAATACCTTCTTACCAAATTTCTTGTTAAATTGATGAGTGATTAATGCAAGATATTTGGCGAAGGCATTGATATCTTCATATGAGTCTGAATCTGTATGAGTTTCTTCTGCCATCAAGACCTTTTTGGATCTTCTTTTTGTTTCCAAACATTTTTGTGACTCTTCATAGTTGTTTTCCTTCGATATATATGTTTTCAAACAAGTGCAAGGGGTCCACCCAAAGAGGTTTTTGATTTTTGCTTCATAACTTCTTTTTCATGTGCAACAAGAGTACCATAAATGTCAGTTAATGACCATGACTCAAGATCTTGATTAGCCTGTATAGACATGGACAGTTGTGACCATTCTTCATTCAAGCTTTTCAAAAAAAGAACATTGTTTTCCTCTTTTGTTCTTATTACTCCAAACTTTCTGCATTTGTTTATTAGAATGTTGAATCTTGAGTAAGTTTGGTGTAATGTTTCTTCTGGTAGAGCATGAAAATCATGATATTCATTGATGCATAGATTTCTTCTATTTTTCTGGGTTTGTAGGCAACCTTCAAGTTGATTTAACAACTTATCCCATATCTCTTTTGCAGTTTTACAAGAATCAAGTTCTTGAAAGATATCATTGGGAATGGCCATTGTGAGTAATCTAACAGCTTTTGAGTCATTATCCATCATATTATTTTCTTCATCAGTGAAGTTTGTGGTTTTCTTTTCATAATATGCAGGTATTTCGGCAGTATCTGCTGTTGCAGGAACTCTTGGCACCAACACCATTGGAATGTGAGGTCCAATGTTCACAAATCTAAAAAGATCCCTGTCCATACCTTCTAGGAAATTTACCATCCTTATCTTCCATTGGGGATATTCATCCCTTAAAATTGTAGGAGGTTTTGTTAATGACCCAGCTGTATAAATGGCACTTATGCTTGAGTTTGCCATATGTAAAAAAAATGAAGATTTGAAGAACTGATGCTTTTTGTAATGAACTGAGATTTACTATCAAATCTAGAGCATATGATGTTCTTTAATAAACTGGGTTTATATGAACATGAACAGATAATGAAAGTTTAGAATCAATGAGATGTAAATCTATCCGAGTATGCAGATATGATCTTTCTTTGGTTAGAAACAAAGGAAGCTCTGATACCATTTGTTGGATCCCAGATCTAATCTCATAACAATGATATAAACAATAAGAGTAATGACAGCGGAAGCAATACAGTTTAATATCAAAGGAGATTCAAATATCACAGTTCATAAAGCAGATAAAGATAAACAAGATATTCTTGGAATAAAGTATTCAACTTATATTATCAGATATATAACTTCTCAAGCACACTTGAACAATAAGGTGATGGTCCTATTTATAGGACCATAAAGTAAGTAGTGTACTTGTATGACGAAAGGAAGCATGCTGATCAGTGACCTATTCTAGAAAGTAAATCTTATCACAAGGTGACATGTCATCTGTTCTTCTGTTCACTCGTAGATAATTTTAGAGTGAACATCTTCAGAGATAATGTCTTCAGAGCTCTGACGTTGTCTTCAGAGCCTCTGATGAAGCTATCTCTGATGTCTTCTCTGAAAGTTGCAATCTCTGATAAGTACTTCAGAGGCAGGTTTGTCCTCTGAAGTCTTCGTCCTCTGAAGTCTTTGTCCTCTGAAGTCTGTCTCTGGAAGTCCTCTGAAGTAGGACTTAGATATTTTAAACACTTTAAAGAATGAAGAATTGGATCTAACACGTGCTACTGGAGAATACGTCTCATCGTAGTCTATGCCTTCCTCTTGCCGGTAACCTTTGGCAACAAGTCTTGCTTTATTCCTTATGACAATACCATCTTCATCCTTTTTGTTTTTGAATACCCATTTAGTTCCTATCACGGTCTTTCCTTCTGGTTTTGGAACTATTCTTTAGACCTTCAGGGCTTCAAACTGATTTAATTCTTCTTGCATAGCAGACACCCAATCCGAATCAGCAAGAGCTTCTGATACTCGAGTAGGCTCTATTTTGCTGAGGAATGAGTCATGCAGACACTGGTTTAAAGTTACTGACCTAGTTTGCACAGGCTTGTTAAGATCTCCAATTACTTGGTGTAAAGGGTGCTCTTTGGTCCAGCGATGCTCATGAGGGAGTGGAATAGATACAGATTGATCATGATAATCATCTTGAAATCCACAGATTGATCATGATAATCATCTTGAAATCCACTATCAGGCTCTTCAGTTTGAATAGTAGGAGGGGGGTTTGCAGTTGAAGTTTTAGGTGCAGAAGCATCAGTTAGAATAGCAGACTCTGGCTGTTGAGTAGATAGTGTATCACACCTAACTGACACAATTACTTTTGGCTCAACATTTACTTGTACATCTTCAACTGTAGGATTAGATGTTGGAATATAAGTTTTTGACTGAACGGGAGATTCAAGTTCAGTTACAACATCTGAAGTGACTGGATGATTGCAACTTGTGTCTTCAGACCTGTCAGTCACAGCAGATTTAAGCAAATTAGATCCTAGAAACTCATCATAAAAGAATTCAAATAACAAATCTAAATCAGATAAATGACTAGTAGATGTAGAAGCGTTATTCGAATTGTTCTCTGTAGAAACATGTTCTGGACTGATCTGCCCAGAAGCTAATACTCCAGTTATCACGGGTTCTAAACTGAGTTGTTCAGAAGCCATATCTTCATCGAATGTGACGTTTACGCTCTCAACGACTGTCTTTGACTTCTTCAGGTAAACACGATATGCAGTAGATGTCGAAGAATAACTAATGAAGATACACTCATTCGCCTTAACACTGAATTTGTTCAGACTCTCTCTGTCGTTAAGCACGAAACACTTACACCCAAATATGTGAAAATATTTGATTGTCGGTGTTCTGTTGTTGATCAACTCATAGGGAGTCTTTTGAAAATGGCGGTGTATCATGGACCGATTATGAGTATGACATGCAGTCGACACAGCTTCCGCCCAGAGAAATAGAGGTAAGTCCGATTGACTAAGGATGGTTCGAGCAGCCTCGACTAGCGTTCGATTTCGCCTTTCGACTACTCCATTCTGTTCGGGCGTACGAGCAGTAGAGTATTGATGTGATATCCTAACCGATTCGAGATATTCTTCAACAATCTTGTTTTTGAACTCTGTGTCGTTGTCGGTTCTAAGAAGCTTGATTTGTTTCTGCAAATTCACCTGGGTCATCTTCAGAAAATTAATGAGAACTTCGGGTGTCTCATCTTTTGATCGTAAAAATTTGACCCATGTGTATCGCGAAAAATCGTCCACGATAACCAGCACGCAATTCTTTCCACCCAAGCTCTGCGTTCGCATTGGACCACACAAATCCATATGTAACAATTCTAACGGAGAGCTGGTACTTGGTTCAGGCTTTAGTTTATGTGGAGCTCTCTTCATCTTTCCTTTTTCACATGCTGCACATAAGTGTTCTTTCTCATATTTCAGCTCTGGAAGTCCATTGACTAGCTTTCCACTAACCGGCTTGTTGATATAACGAAAGTTCAGGTGTGATAGTCGTCGGTGCCAAAGCCAACTTTGTTGCATCGAGGCTTTTGTCAGTAAGCAAACCTGATTGTCATTTTGAACCTTTGAAAGATTGATGGTGTAGAGGTTTGTCTTTCGATTGTCGACAAAGAGTTTATTACCGTCTTCAGTATGAACCGAACATCTCTTAGCTTTGAAGTTGACCTCTAACCCTTTGTTGCAGAATTGACCGATGCTAAACAAGTTATGCCCTAAGCCTTCGACATAGCTCACCTTCCTAATCGTTATGTTGTCTTGAATGATGTCACCATATCCTAAGATTGGTGAAAACTGGTCGTTCCCAAAACGCACATTGTCGCTGAATTTCTCTGTATAATTAGACAATAAAGATTTATGCCCGGTCATATGCTTGGAACAGCCGCTATCCAAGTACCACCCTAAGAATAATAATCAGCAGTCACAGAAACTGGTTCACCAACCTTAGTTGATGGTTCACCAGTTGTAAAAACACTTGGTAAACTTTCTCCATTTATAAGAAAAGTAGAATGATCTGGAAGAGAAGCATTAAAATCAAACATATCAATTTCTTCTAAACACCCATCATCAGAATTTAGAAAATCATTTGCAGACGCAAATAAGTCATCAAAGTTATCAGTCGAAGTTTGAGGTGCCTTTGAAACTTTAGAACACTTTGTTGATTTAGATTGAAAAACTTTGTTTTTTAAAACAGTAGAAAATACACTTTGTTCAATATCTACCAAAAGTCTTTCATCAGATAAAACATTTTCAAGTTCAACTATTTTGCTTTCAAGAATGAGTGGAGGAACATAAACTTTTGCAACTGCAGGTTTTGCCTCCATCTCAGAAACATAATAACTAGCAAAATAGTCGTTTGAAAGAGCTTTTGGTGTTTTAGAAAGATAACTATCATTTAACTTTTCATAGTTAAACGGTAGTTGCATTTTATTAACATCCTTTCTCTTTTCAGTTTCCTTGTCCTCAACTTCTTCTGGTAATTTGGTAACAAATTTGGGTTTTAAATGAGTATATTTACCAGCAACAGCAAGAAAATCAAAATTATATAATGCTGGTTGTTTTCTGATGGCTTTCTTTAAGTAATGAGAGTTTTCAAAACCAAGTCCCCATTTTTCCTTAACATCAGCCTCTTCATTGGGTGCATTAAGAAAAATAGTTTGATCTGTTTGACCTCTTGCATAAAGTTTGGCTTCCAGACCATTTACCTTCTTATGTAAGAGCTTGTTTTCAACCTGCAATTTATAAACAGTTAGTGCAGATTCTTTCTTCTCAAAATCAGACTTAGAAATTTTAGCTTCAAAATCAGAAATCTTCTTTTCAAAACAATCTACTTGAAATATAGAATCAGAAGCAGACTTGCGTAAAGAATCAATTAGATCTTTGTTCCCAATAACAGACTTATTAAGCTCAAAGATCTTGTTGTTTCTTTTAGCAACTCTGTCTTTTTCCTTTTTCAGTTTTATTTGTAAGTCTTGAAGCTCTACCATCATGGCTTCCATTTTGGTTATAAAATCTTTTTCAGTTAAGTGCATTACCTCATTAACTACTTCATCATCTGAATCATCATATTTCACCTATTTGCCCATTAAGCATAAGTGAGCAGCTTCTTCTCTTTCATCCTCCTCATCAGAATGGTCTAACCAGTATTCATCTTCAGCCATTAATGCCCTGCCAGCTTCTTGTTTCTTGACCAAGAGCAATTTGTTCTGATAATACTCTAAGTTGCGAACCTTTGGCTTTCGACATTCTTTTGCATAATGCCCGAACTTGCCACAGTTGTAACATTTGATCAGATCATTAGCAGTCTTCTTTTCAGTACTGGTGTAGTCATTCACAAACTTCTTCTTTTATTCCGGCTTTCTTTCCACATGTCGGTTCTCTTCAAATCTCTTTCCTTCTACCCTTTCTCTGTGCTCATGGTTCTTGGAGCTGGACGAAGAGTATCTCTGTGAATTTGATCCCGACTTCTTGTAGAATTTCTTTTGGAAAGCTCGGGTCAGTAAAAGCATAGCTTGTTTGATACTTTCTCCGTCATCTCCATCGGATTCGGATTCTGATTCAGAACTGGTAAGCACTTTCTTCTTTTTCTTCTTCTCTGTCTTTTCTTTCTTCTTCTCTCCGGCTACCAATGTTATGGGGTCTGTAACTTTCTCAATCTTCTTTTTCTCAGCTCTTTTCTCTTCCACTTCTTCTTCATTCTGACGTAATGTCTCATACATCTCATGTAACGGAATGTCATTTAGATCCTTCATTTGTTTCATCATGCGCGTATGCTTCTTTCATTCAGGTTGCAGGATGCTTAGAAACTTGACATTGTTCTCAAGCTGCTTCTTTTTCACTTTATTCTTTGGCAGTTCATTCAGAAGCAGGACAAACCGTTCATAGGTTTCCTCTAGGCTCTCATTTTCTTTTGCTTTAAACTCTTCGTAGATATTTATGCAGTTAGCCACCTTCATCTGATTACCTACTTTGGAACCCATCATCATCTTTTGTAACTGATCCCACATTTTCTTTGCATTCGCCTTATATCTATCTATCTTAATGTATATTTCATTCGGAATACTCTGGAGTAGAAGAGATCTTGCTTGCTTGTCTGCTTTAAACCGACTTTTCTGTTCCTTAGAATATTGTGTAAAATCCATCGGAACAGTTCTCATCTTTTGCACTCTGTCCTCATCTCCATCCTCACTGTCTGAGGATTCATCATCGGGTATTTGGACAGTAGGTGGAATCATGGGACCTTCTGTAATTAAAAGCAGAATGTTTTCCCCATTTGCATGCCTATCAACAAAATCTAGAAATCTGTCTTTCCATTGTTCATATTCTCCTTTGAACAATACTGGAGGCTTGACATCAGTACCAATTGAAAACGCGTCTCTGGAAGTCATCTTGTCTGTACCTGTTTGAAAAGATATGCAATAAGAAACTAGAAACTGATCGTTAGTCCAATATGAAATCACAAAAATACAAGAAATCTTGGAATAGAAATTGTTTAGTCTGACTTTTTAGTAATCATTGTATTTATATGCTTGGTCTTATACTGTGTTTAGAGTCATATTCTATGTTGTATAAGCCAAGGGTATTTAAGTCCCTTTGGGCTTTGGTCTTTGTAAGGAATTCACGCACATCTAATACATTTTACTCTTTGCGCTTCATATTGTCTCTCTCTCTACTTTCTCTCTATAGATTTAGAGGATTCTTGGATTAACAATTGGTATCAGAGCCAATCTAAATTTGAGAGATTTGAGAGAATTGATTTTCGTATCTGAATTTGTGCATTAATCCGAAAGTTTGATTGATTTTCTTGAATTTTAAGACGTGTTTTTAACGAATTTCTTTGCGAATTGGTTTTTTGAATCCGTTTTTGGTTGTAAAATCTTTTTGTTTCACATTGATTTCCGAGAATTTCACTCTTTGATATTCGATTTTGTGTTTTTTAGAATACTGGAAAAACATATTTTGTGTACTGTTTGTTTTTCAAATTTTCGAAATTGTGGTTTTTAATTGAAATTGTTTGTTTCAAAGTGTTAAAATCGTGTTTTCGATCATATATGTGTTTGGAAATCTCATTAATTTTGTATTTGTAATCAAATTTGTTGATTTTTTGTGTCTTTTCAGCGTTTTGCGCCAGATTCAAAGTTTGTGCGAGTTCTTCACGGTTTGCGCGAGTTCATCAGGGACTTTGCGCTAGTTCGTCTTGCTGAGTTCAGAGTTTATCAAGTAAAGTCTAGGTTTGCGTCTCCTTAGTCTAACACAAAGCAAAGTTTGCGTCTTCTAAGTATCACGCAAATCAAGAAAAGAAAAGAGTTCATCTTCACGGAAAGTTTGCGTCACTCTTGCATCACGCAAAGCTAAGGTTGCGTTTTTAGTGATTTGCGAAAAATCAAGTTCTCGCCACCTAAGTCTCACACTAAGTCAGGTTTTCGTCATCAGTTCGTTGCGTGAAGTATAGTTCTCGCCAACTCAGTATCACCCAAACACAAGTTTGCGTTAGCTTCTCTTCACGCAAACTCAAGTTTGCGTCATTGTCGACTCACGCAAAGTTTGTTTGCTCCTTCAACTATTCATGCAAATCTCAGTTTGCGTCTCCAACTGCTCGCGACAACCTCAGTTTGCACTACATACTGCTCACGCAAACTTCCAGTTTGCGCCATCTCTTCCGTGTTCCAGACTTAGAATTTTTCTGACGATATGGATTCTGTAAAGTTTGCATATCAAGCTCAGTTTTACAAAAATGATCTCATGATGTCATTGGGTACAGAAAATCGTCCTCCGGTTCTGATTGATGAAAACGAGTTTACTCAGTGGGAAGATAGGTTTCTGAATTTTATAGAGCGTCAAAAGAATGGAAATGACATGATGAACATTCTATCTGAAGGACCTTTTGAAAAATCCAAGTTGGCTTCTGGATTATATAAGCCTACCAAAAAATATACACTTGATGAGTTATCGCAGTATCAAGTTGATCGTGATATAAAGGCAAATCTGATGCTAGCCTTTCCAAACTCTATCTACAACAGGATTGATTGTTTCAAAAATCATCCTAATCTTATGTGGCAACAGATAGAAAATATTATGCTTGGTTCTTCAGTTGCTACTCAACTCCGACATACTCGATACATGAACAACTTTGAAGAATTCAAAGCTAAGGATGGGGAGTCATTGAAAACTGTATATGACAGATTATGTGCCGTGATAAATGATTTGAGAAAAATAAAAGTGGAAAAGACTGAGCTTGAGAAAAATTTGAAATTCCTCAATGCACTTCAACCGGAATGGAACAAATCCTGTCACATATTGAGGAATGATGTCAGAATATCTTCAATGCAGATTCAAGAGATGTTTGAGATCTTGTTGACTGATGAGTGCATTGTAACTGAGAAGAAGGCCAAACTGGACAAGAGAAACAAGAAGTCAGTAGACCCAGTTGCTCTTCTCACGAAACAACTGGTAGAAAAAGCATTGTCTGAAAATGCTTATAACGGGGCTACTAATGATGATGGCGAGGCGCTCGAGAAAGCAATGATCCTTCTCTCACAACATTATCAGAAAAAGTTCCAACCTCGGTCGGGTTTCAACAATCTGCGCTTCACTTCTGGGTCAAAGAATGTCCAAGTGCCCGAGGCTAAGAAAGATGCCGCATGTTACAACTGTGGAAAACCGGGTCATTTTTCAAAGGAGTGTAGAGTGAAGAAGGTTCGGGATTCGGCATACTATAGGAAAAAAATGGAACTTGCTGAGAAAAGAGAGAACGGAACAACTTTGCTTGTAGAAGAGGAGTACTGGCTGGATCACTCTGATGATGAAGCTGATAATGTTGAGACCGCTCACGTGTGTTTCATCGGAGATGATCAGTCAAATGATGATGATTCTGATGCTGATGAAGATGAGGTAATCTCTGAGTTTGATTACAATTTTATTTCTTCACAGTTGAATATTATGATTTCTGCTTTACATGATCTTCGTTCACAACTCTTATCTGAAAAGAATTTAAATTCTGAAAAGTCAGATTTGATTGACAAATTGAAAATTTCTTTGAAAGATGAAAAATCTATTTTGGTTCATACAAAAGAAATCTTTCAAAAGAAATTGGATGATTTGGAAAATTCAAATAAGACTTATCTTGAGTCTTTGACTGAAATGACCTCTTTAAAAGACAGTTTTTCAGATAAAATAAATAAGTTAGAAGAAAAATTATATCGAAGGAATCAATCTAAGCAAACTATTTATTTGAACAAACCGAGGAGTTATGAGTCTATAAAAGAAAAATGGGGACTTGGTTTTGAAAATCCTCATTGTTTAAACAATGGAATTGAAAAATCCCCAACTTTATATAAATACGATTATCTAACTCTTGCTCAATATGTTCCTCAATTTAAAATTGATTGGATGAATGAAAAGCAAGTGTTAGAAATCGAAAATGAGAAAAGGATGAATAATAAGAAAAAGGAAATTTCTTTTGTTTATACGCGTGAAAATGCCAAATATTTTCCTGATAAATCAAATAAGGGCATAAAAAATTTAGTTGATATATCTCCCATTAAGTCTTCAATGTCTGATGATTTTGTTGATGTTGATGCTACTAAATCTGATAAGGAAAATATCTCTCCAATCATTTATGATTCTAAGAGATATACTCCTCCATTAGTATTAGAAGGCAAAATCATTGATCTTGAAGATAAAATGGAAGATCAAAATATTTTAAAAGAAATTGAATCTGATGTTATTCTTTCTTTCATGACGTCAAGTCTTGAAGAAAATTTATTTTCTCAAAAACAAGATTCAG
Organism: Arctium lappa; assembly: GCA_023525745.1. NCBI lineage: Eukaryota > Viridiplantae > Streptophyta > Magnoliopsida > Asterales > Asteraceae > Arctium > Arctium lappa. The sequence goes on from CM042054.1 coordinate 67,909,104, forward strand.
TTCCAAGTCTTTCTTCTGATTTTCAAGAAAATAAAAAGGAATTTCTAAAATCTGAAAACCTTTCTAAAAAATTTTCTGACTCCGAGGTTAGTTCAGATGTATTGATTGATCAGATGGGTGCCTTAGGTAAAATTGCTTCTTCATATTCAAATATTAAAACGAAAATTCTTGATGAATCTTTTACGCTAAATGATGATTATTATATGTGGCCCAAGAATTACTAGCATAAAACACATACAAATCTACACAAACATTATTGTTTATTAATCACAAGTATTACATCAAGATAGAATGTGTTTGTGTGTGTAACCAATGTGTGCAACTATGTGTTTTTACTCTCTTAATCACAACTACCTTTTCACCTTGACTTTCACACACTTAATTCTTGCTTACACAAGTCTCCTTAAAAACAACACAAGAACTTGCTTATATATAGGTCAACATGACCAAGCAAGGTCAAACCTTCTAAGCTCATTTACACCACACACAAACACTAACACAACAATTACAATAATGACCCTCATTTAATCTTGAATAAAATTATAGTCTAACAATCTCCCCCTTTGGATTCAAGATTAAAAAAATTTTGGCAATAATCTTCAGGTCTTCATATCTTCAGAATTAATCTTCAACTTCGAATCTTATCTGGCTTTGTCATCTTGAAAACTTTGACAATTCTTCAAATTTGTCTCTCCCTTTGAATTTGCTTTTTCAAATTCTGAATAAACAACCTTTCTTTCAAACTTTGAATTTCTTCAACTTTTTCTATGACAAGCTTTCTTTAATCTTTGACTTCAATCATCTGAAAACTTTATCTCCTCTGAAATCTTTAAAACTTCAATATGATTTTGAACTTTGATTATTCTCCCCCTTTTTAATGATTTGTAAGAATCAAAATCATTAAAACACTTCAAGGTCAGATCAGTCATTGAATGAACTTTCCACCATCTGATAATCGCAATCTTTATGAACTTTCATCTCCTCCTTTGGATAATAGACATTCTCCCCCATATAAGAAAAGTAAACAATCTCCCCCATTAATAAGATATTATGACTTCTGATCTGGATTGGTCTTTGATTCACGAACATATTTATTTGAATCTTTTCAAATTCAAACAAAATAAGAATGGTAACCCTGAATCAACACATGAAACAGTTAGAAGTGCCTGTCAGTAACACAAAGTTACTGTGTACAACGAATGTACAATGTAAGGAGCTTGTTTGATGTTGACTCCCCAGGATTTCCATTCAATCATTGAAAAACACAAGGTAATTCTATGAATGTTCTGACAGAAAAACATATTCTCTGTGTGCTCGTGCTTGTGTTTTGAAAGAATTAGCACAATGATTGTGTTTCATAAGAAGGCTCAAAATATGTAAATCACTGAGACAACAATGATTGTACATGGACTCAATGTGCATGAGAAAGGGTCGAAGGTGGGGCAACTTTCCTTCTTTTTCAATATCAGTATCTTCCAAATGAAGATCCGATAGATTATATGTTGCTTCCCCAGAAAATGTGAAACATTCTCTTTTTGAGAAAAGAATGAGTAGCTAGTGGGGTTGTATACAAGAGATGGCATGGGTTATTTGCCTATTTCAATGATGGTCACGAAAGAAATGTGAACCAATGAGTAATGTGGCTACCCGGCTCAGAAAGATGTTTGGTGCAGAGTTCTAATATTCTTTTAACTCTGTTCTCTCACCCTCTTTCTTTTAATCATATAAACTCACATCTAAACATTCTCTCATTTCCATTTTACCTCAACTCAATCCCACACTCAATTCTTTTAGACTCCTCTCCCCTCAATCACTCAAAGGATTTCTTCCGGGGTAGGAAACACTGGTTATCGTGAATCCATGGAAGATCTAATAAGCACTCACACTGAATCCCATGTTCCTAACAGTACATGTTGTTCAGTGATTTTCTTGACATGTAAAGCACAAGAAATCATATGTCAGTGTATGTATGCTCAACAAGAATTAGAAATGAAATTTGAGCATTTTAAACATTTAAGATTTCTCAAAACTTTATATGAATGAAAAGAATAGAAATGTTTTGAGAATCTGACAATGATTAAGATCAGATCAAATTGTCATGAAGAAAAAAAATATTTGGGAATTCAAAGACGTAAGTTGTTTATATGAACAATATATAAACATATTATCAATGAAAGCACATGAAAAGTGAAATAACGTTTGATTCAAACAACTATGAATACCAAACAACTGGAGTATTACCATAGAAAGATATATCATTTGATACATGGTAATAACAAAGTCAATTTGAAAATACTGAACCAGTGTGTGTATGAATACTTGACAAAGTATGTAGAAAAGAAAATACACAAGTATTATTCTTTAAAGAACACACGGTCAGATAAACAATGAAGTATCCAAAAAAAAATTATTTAAAAATCACACTGCTCAAATCATAAAAACATGTTAAGATCATGAAGTGGTTTGAACATTTTAAAAACATTTTTCACAAGTGAAAGTTGTTCTTCTTTCACAAGTGTTAGAGTATAAGGATTAGAATGTTATACCTGTAAATTAGAATCCTTAACTCCCCCTGGAATGAATATAACAATGAAAGTATCCTTGACTAGATATCCTCCCCCTTGATATCTGTAAAAAAAAATCAACTTATCAGAAAAAAATATAACAATATAATCTCTCTTTTAAACGAAAAAAACTTCCTGAAATGATGTTATCATGAAAGCATCCTTCAGAAGAAAACATTTGAAAACGGGTTTTGAACTGAATTATCCAAAAGCCATTCTTCGTTGAATTACGGGTTCTAAGCTGATTTACTTAGAAGCCATTGTTCTCTTACTCCCCCTTAACTGTAGGTGCCTGCAACACAGAATCATTTTCCGGTTTTGGTACCCACTGGTATTTGGGTCCGAATTTGTTAGTTGCAGTTCTATTAGAAGAAACATAGTAAGAACCATACCAGTAATTATTAAAATTTTTACTTACAAAATCATTTGAACCACAGTAGGAACAATTAATTTTCTTTTGAGCTAGCCTGATCAGTTGATTAACAGTGTAAATCAGATCAGGCTTGCCAAAAGTTTTACCTTTAGGAGTAGTGTTCAATTTAGCTTTAGATGTATGCTCAAATGATTTCTCTTTCTTCTTCTCTTCCGAAGATCCTTTCACTCTCCAATACCAATTCTCTTTATCTTTCTCATCTTTCTTTCTCCACGTTATTTTCTTCTGAGATTCTTTCTTCTGGATGTTACCTGATCCATCAACATTTTTGTCATAAAACAAGTTAGAAGAACGAATTTTATCTTTAAGTGCAAAAGAATGACTATCAATTGAGTCAAATAAAGGATTCATAGAAACATGTGTGAAAATTGAACTTGCTGCTGATTTGAATGAACATTCTAATGCAGCTAGATCATCTATTGGTGATTGAGCAATAGATTCTTGCGTTTTGTGCTCAGTCAGCTTCACCTTGAACATGATCTCCTCAAGTTCTTTAATCTTTGTGGTTAAACAGTTTCTCTCCTTTGACAATGTGTCAAACTTCTTATGCAACTCGGCTTTTGCATTCTTCTCCTTAAATATTGTTGATGACAGTTCAGATAGATTCTTTGTAAGCTTAGCAATCTCATTCTCAAACACTTTCTTCTCTTCAGTAAAATCTTCCTTTATAATCTGTGTCTCAACTATCTTCTTCTTTTCTTTCTCAAATTTCTCTCTTTCCAGTATGATTACTTTCTCAAAGTCTGAAACTTGTTGAGAAAGTTTAATGCATTTCAGCTCCACAACTTTCTTTTCTTCAAATGCCTTTCTAGAGAAATCAGAGAATTTCTTTGCAAAATCTTTTCTTTCTTTTTCATAACCTTCTTTTTTTTTCTTCTCTTTTTCAACTTGAGCTTCTAATTCAAATAATTTCTTTTTCAGCTCAGCATTCTCTTTTTCAGACTCTTTTCTTTGCTGTTCAATCTTCTTCAAGTCATCTTGAGCTTTTGTATTGTCTTTGACTTGGGTTGCTTTTTCCTTCATCATATTCATCTCCACCTCAAGACTAAAGACTTGATTTTTTAGATTCTCTCTTTCCGCAAAAAATTGAGAATTTAACTGTTTAAGTCCATCAACTGTCTCACTGGCAATATTTGCTCGTCTTCTACAATCATCAAGTTCTCTTATCATCTCGTCAAAATCATAAATGTCATCCTGATACATTTTGAAATCTATTAAAAATATGCTAGGAATGATCGTTAATCCAATATGAAATCACAAGAAAAATACAAAAATCTTAAAAGAAATTCAGAGATTTTGATCACAGAAAGAACTTTTGTCCCCCTCCGCAGACTTAGCACGGGGGTCCCGCTAATTGAAAATGAAACTCGCAGGCTGAGAAACACGCAAATCAAGGTCTGCACGTTTGATAAACTCTCAAGAAAACTCGCAAGCAAACTCGCAAAGACTTGCGCGTTCTGATGAACTCGCTAAGCACTGAAACTCGCTAATCGATAAAACTCGCAAGTGCCTAAACACGCAAGTTACTATTCACGCTGAAACGCGCTAATAGAGGCGTGCGCGTTCCAGAAACTCGCTAGCCACTACTTGCGCGTTTTGAGCAAACTCGCACGACGAAGAACTCGCTGAACACTGTTCCTTCTCAAACTCGCTAGCTTCAATTAGCGCGTTTCTATAACTCGCAACTAACGCCTTGCGCGTTTCGACCAAAAAACGAATTTCTTCAGCTTGCGCGTTCTAACGAAGAACTTGCGCGTTCTTCAGATCTAGCGCGTTCTTCAGATATCTTGCGTGTTCTTCATCTAATTCATCGATTTCAAGATAAAACTTCGAAATTGAGCACCAAACTTTGAGAATTTGTTCACTTGATCATCGAGAACTCATTTTCAGCAACTATTTTCGATTTACAACACAAAATCTATATAATCGATGTGTATACAGTGTAAAAACTCGAAAACTCAAAAACACACAAAATCATCAAATTGATGATCAATTACAGTGCAATTATCAAAATGAATTATACAGACTCGATCTATATCACTTTGCGAACATAACCTGATCAAATTCAACTCCAAATTTCAACTAAAACTCAAAAATGATTATGTGAACAGTAACGATGAACAGTACTGTGAACAGTGTCGTTTTTTTTTTAAAAAATTCTTGATTTTGAAACGGATTTGGCTCTGATACCAATTGTGGCCCAAGAATTACTAGCATAAAACACATACAAATCTACACAAACATTATTGTTTATTAATCACAAGTATTACATCAAGATAGAATGTGTTTGTGTGTGTAACCAATGTGTGCAACTATGTGTTTTTACTCTCTTAATCACAACTACCTTTTCACCTTGACTTTCACACACTTAATTCTTGCTTACACAAGTCTCCTTAAAAACAACACAAGAACTTGCTTATATATAGGTCAACATGACCAAGCAAGGTCAAACCTTCTAAGCTCATTTACACCACACACAAACACTAACACAACAATTACAATAATGACCCTCATTTAATCTTGAATACAATTATAGTCTAACATTATAAACCAAAGCGTAAAAGAAGAAGGTCAAAGAAGTCAAAGAAACAAGAGTCAGTCTTTTCTGATAATTCTAATTCTTGTACTTCAATGATTTCAGATAGGACTTTGAGCACTCATTCCAAGCAGATATGGAGAGCCAAGCGGACATCAGATGATTCTCAGGCTGATGAGGATAGATATGTAGACAAACAATATAAAAGTGATTCATTTGTTGTTTGTAATAAAGTTTCAAAATACTCTATAAAGCAAATGATTCAAATTTCCAAAAATGTCTCATATTCTTCTTCTGATTTTAGTTCAGATGATTATGCTTTCTCTTCTTCTGATTCTTCTGTTCATTCTTGTGATTATCTCTCTCGTGCTTTATATGTTAAATCTAACAAGTTTATCCCCATAAGAACTGCAACTAACAAACATGGGCCCAAATTCAAGTGGGTACCAAAATCTCAAATTGCTTCTAAGTTGCAGACATCTAATGTCAAGGGGGAGTAAGAGAAATTTAGCTTCTAAGTACATCAGCTTAGAACCCGTGCTTAAAAGACTATGACTTCTAGACATGTCAGTCTAGGACTCGTTCTTCAATGCTTTAAGCTTCCGACTAATTAGAAACTGTGAGTACATCTACTTAATTTCCGCTGCATTTATCTTTGATAATGATGTTGTTCCAGTTTTCTCATATTATTTTAAAGAATCTGAGCAATTTTATTCAAACTCTTGAATTTGTTCAACTCAATCTTTCCAAATGAGTCACAATTTCTTTATACTTTATGTGGAAGATGGTATTATTGAATTCTATTTTGTTTCAACTGAATATAAACTTGTCGATCAAATGTTTCTATTTTCAAATCTTGGCATGTTGAATTTAAAAGTTTAAACCTTCACAAATTTTATTCTATAAAGTAAAATTTATACAATTTTCTTTCTTTTGAATAAAATGTGTGTCTAGGATAAATTTTCAAGTTGCTTTGTTTATATTAAAAGTTTTTATATGTTCATTTTTCAAGTCTAACAAAAGTCGAAAAGTCAGCAACATGTTTGTAACTTTTGATACTGCTTTAAAGTTGTGTGATTCAGAATATTTATAGTTTACAATGCTTAGAAAACCTAAAAAGTCGAAATTTTGGATCGTAATGAAAATATGGGCTAAGCACTTAGACGTAAAACCTTGTGTTTGAGATGATTATTAAATTCTTATAAATCAGAAATCTCTAAGTTTAAAAGTTTATACATGTGATCTTTCTGGTTTGGGAAAGTAAGTTCCATGGGATGCTTGTCATCTTGTCCCATAAGGTCAATTGATCTGGGAGTGATCGAACCAAAATCCTTTTATAGAACCAGATCGAAAGTCATGTTCTACTGGTATGAATGGGTTTACGATATGTCGATGTAGCCTTTCTGATCTGGGAGAGTAAGTTCCAAGGGGTGCTTGACACCTAGTCCCCTAAGGCCAACTGGTCTGGGAGCGGCTGACCCAAATCCTACAATTGGGTCAGATAGAAAGTTACGTTTACGGCATGTTCTTTACTTAATAAACTTGTTGATTAAAAAGATTCCAAAAGTGCACAAGCTTAAAAGATGCCAAAGAGCACACTCATGTGAAGATGCCATAGTGCACAATGCTAAAAGATGCCAATGAGCACACATCTCATGATACTTGGTGATATGTTTGAGTTGCAATAAACCTGTAAATTTGTGAAAGTATGAATTCTTGATGGATTAGTGTGATTACATGCAAAGTTCTGTATTATATTTTTAGAATTGCATTTTCTTGAAGCTAATCGGAGTTCACATGCGAGCACACTGTATAGATTGATGAAAGTTTTTGAAACTGAACATGTCTTAACTTGATATGCAATAAAACTTGTTTCCGTATCCAAATACATACATTTGATTTCATCTGATGGATTTTATTGTGAAATTTTACTAAATAGAATTCTATTTGCTTATGTTTAAATTTTTATATATTTATTCGTTTCAAAATACATATTCAGTATATTTTTCTTTCTACATTATGTTTCAATTCTTGTGTTCTTATATTTTTTTAAAATGGGTTTGTTCATTATTCAAGGGGGAGTGAATAAGGAGAATATTCTGAAAAGATTATATCTGTTTTCAAAGGGGAGTATCTGATTTTCTATACGAATGCTAACTTGAATTGTTAAATTTAGTGCATTTGTGTAGGGGGAGTCAAAGAGCTTCACAAGTGAAAATTTTCAGATTCCAAGTCATATTTTCGCCATCAGTTGGTAGTGCAAATCTTAGATTTGCGCCAACAGCTTCTAGCGCAAACCAAGCTTTGCGTATCCTTCAGCTAGCGCAAAACTCGCTTTGCGCTTCCTTCTGCTAGCGCAAACCTAAGTTTGCGCCACCAACGTATAGCGCAAACCTCTCCTATTTTTCCTTTACTCTGATTTTGCAGATCTTAAGATGTCTCGTCTCCAACATTTGCATGACCAAGTTGATCCAGATCATCAAGGTCATGAGGGGGAGAAGTTAAGGAGATGATAAAAAGACAAAGAGTTCAAACGTTTATCTGCTGATCAAGATTCGCTCAAGATTCTATTTTTCTCGCCATACTAGTCTTTTGTTGTTCCAGCTCCGATCACCACAGTTCATTCAAGTTTATTTGAAAAAGGTGAATCGTCTAGAGCACAAGCTGATGAACCGATTGTTCTTTCTAGCTAATTACAATCAGGTCCAGTCTTGTCAAGACAGCAAAAGAAATTGAGCCTGAAAGATGCTGAGAAGAATTTTTTTTTAAGTCAAGAAGCTTCTTCACAAAGTCGCTTAGATGGTTCGTGCTGATTTAGAAGATTAATTTTGAAGACCACGGCGCCAATGATTACTAAGGGGGAGATTGTTTAGTCTGATTTTATAGTAATCATTGTATTTATAGGCTTGGTCTTATACTGTGTTTAGAGTCATATTTTGTGTTGTATAAGCCAAGGGTATTTAAGTCCCTTTGGGCTTTGGTCTTTGTAAGGAATTCACGCACATCTAATACAGTTTACTCTTTGCGCTTCATATTGTCTCTCTCTCTCTCTACTTTCTCTCTCTAGATTTAGAGGATTCTTGGATTAACAGAAATTTAGGAATTTTGATCACAATAAAAACTATGTTCCCCCTCCGCAGACTTAGCACGGGGGTCCCACTACCCGGTTAGCGGGTGGGGTCAAAAGCAAACGCCCTTGCGGGGTCGAGGGGCAGCGCCCACTATTAAAGGCCATATTACAATTTTGAAAATTTCTCAGAAAATATTCTAAGTATGGAAACACGCAGATCACTATGAAAATTTGAAACTCGCTGACGCCTAAACTCGCAGAACACAGATTACTGAGTAACTCGCAGGCTTAAGCTTGCGCGTTTATGAAACTCGCAAGCAAAGGTTTGCATGTTTTGACAAACTCGCAGGCCTAAATAATCTCTAAAACTCGCTAATAGTAGCGTGCGCGTTTTCTGAAACTCTCAGATTGAATGAACTCACAGATCACTGTTTTCGAAGAAACTCACAAGCAAAGACTTACGCGTTTGTAGAACTCGCTAAGGTCTACGTGCGCGTTTCAATACCTAGAAAATTTTCCCAATCTTCAAACTCGCAGACTTCGATGATAACCCTCTGCGCATTTTGTCCAAAAACCAATTTCTTCAGCTTGCACGTTCTTGCGATGAACTTGCGCGTTTGATGGATCTTGCGCGTTCTTCAGAATATCGACCAAAAATCCAACTTTTCTCACAGATTTCGATCCAAACCTTGTCCAATTGACTTGAAACTTTGTAGAGATGCTCGATTTCAATATTCTAACAGGTTACAACACTTAAATTTGACAAACAAACACAAATTGAACCAAATTGATTCAATTTCAGTGCATATGAAACTAGTGAACTCGAACTTCTTCAAATCTCAACAATTATGAACAATTACAGTGGAAATTATGAATTACACTATACAGACTTGATCGATTATACTCAGCAAACAAAACCTAATCGAATTCAACTTCAATTTCACTCTAAAACTCAAAAATCGAATCAAACTCGATGAACACAGTGTCGAACCAATTCTTGATCTGATTTCAAAATCGGATCTGCTCTGATACCAATTGTAAGTCCTGTTTCTAGATTCTAATCATAAGCAAATCAACAAAACAAGATATGATTAACTACATGTTTGATTCAATTCACAATCTCAAATGATTTCCAACTCTGTTCTTGACTTTCTCTCTCTAGACTCCTCTTTCTCACTCTAGAATTCTCTCTCTCTAATTCGTATACAAACTCTAGTCACTACTCTACTACAAAACAGAACTTTTTAATTCGTATACAAGGGAAAACAAATACAAATACAAATACAAGGAAACTTTGACTTTAACTTTTTATTACAACAAGACTTTGACTTTTTAATGAGAGTTGACTTTCTCAGCTTTGACTTCTTGTACTTTGACCTTCAGTCTTCTTAATCTTGTATCCAACAGATTTATGCTGTAACAGATCATTTCTAACCAAACTCTCATTTTTATTTTATCTCGTAGAACAATGAGAAAAACTCAAATGTATGAGTTATCTTTCCCACTCTTTGATTTATGACCCCTCACCCCTCAATCACTCAATAATAACTTCTTAGGTAGGAAATACTGGTTAATGCGAATCCATAGAAGTTATTTAACCTCACACATTGTTCCCATGAAAATTTGTCCTAAACAAGGTGTTGTTCAACACTTTAGCTTGAACTTTAAATCTCAGAATATGAATCACATTGTCAAATGAATGTCCACAAGAATATCATTAATATTTGAGCATTTTAACTTTGAAGATTTCTCAAAACAAAGAAATTTGAATGGATGAAATGAAAACGGTAGACTTGTTTGAGAATCTGACAATGTTTCATAGATCAAATATCATTAAAGATAATCATGAAGGATTAAGGTATCAAAGAGTTTGATAGTGTTTATCTGAACGAAAATAAATGCTCAAGTTGAAAGAATATATGATGGTCAACAACTTGGAATACAAACGGAGTATTATCATCGAAAAATTGTTTCGTTTTGAGACGTGGTAATAACAAACTCAATAAGAAACTGAACCGGTGTGTATGAATACTTGAAAGTATAGACAAGATAATACATTATGTATTAATCTTTGGAAACACACAGTTAGAAGAAAGATTGATGTAGTCCAAGATCCACATGAAAAAAATTTAAAAATCACACTTCTAAATTCATAAAAGCATATTAAGAATAGGGAAGTTGTTTGAACATTTTGGAAAAAAAGTTTCATGCTTGAAATTTGTCCGTCTTTCAAACAATCTGAGATTATGATCAGAAGATACTTACATTCAACAATAAATAAGAATACTTAAATTCCAGTTATCAAGTCTAATTGCTCACAAGATTGAAAATAAACAATGAAAAAAAAATATGAATACTAAAGAAAAAATTAGATTCAAAAAGTCAATAGTCAAAATCAACAAAGTCAACTGAAAGTCAAAGGTCAACACTCCAAGCTTTGTCGCTCAACCCTTGCGCGATAACCCTATGTTGTCGCTCGACCTTCATGCGATAACTGAAAATTGTCGCACGCCTCACGCGATAACCAAGGTTCTAAATGGCGTGAGGCGAGGCGTGGCGTGGCGGCGAGGCCAAGCCTCAAGCCTTAGGAGCCACGGCGAAGCCATGGCGTTTTCAAGGCGTGACTTATGGCGTCAAATTTCTAATTCATATATAATATTATATATAAAAACATATGTTTTGTAGTGTTATTCAATGAGTCAATAGTAATATAAGCAAGATAAATTAGGTTATATATTAAAAACTTGCAAATAAGACATTAAAAACGTAAAGAAAAATCAAATATCTCATTATGATAAGTATGCATTAGGCCACGACGTGCCATGGACTTAAATTGGCATGACACACAAGCCTTGGTGCCATGGCGCGCCATGGCGGCTGTGCGGCGAGTTTTTTAGAATAGTGGCGATAACAATATTTTGTTGCTCACACCTTGCGCGATAATAGTATTTTATCGTGCGATGAAGTCATTGTTCACTCCTTGTGTCGTGCGACAACCCAATTTTGTCGTGTGTGTCTTGCGCGATAGAAACACTGTTCACCTCCTTTGTCACACGATAAATTTTTTTGTCGTGCACGCCTTGCGCGATAAGTTCACTGTTCACACAGTAACCATCCTTTGTCGCACACGTGTCGCGGGATAACTACTATTCACACGATAACTTGTCAAAGACTTGCTCGATAACTATGAATGCCAGTTATGCACGATAACTTTGAATGCCTTTGTCACACGATGTTGGGAACTGAAGATGTGAACAAGTCTTTAATGCTGCTAGTTCAGAATTACTACTGCCAGAAGACTTAAAAGTTAATACTGCTGAGTATTACTACTGCTAGTAGAATTAATAATGCTAGTCAAAGTTAGTGCTGCTTGAAAAAAGTTAGTACTGTGTCAGGATCGAATTCTTAACAAGAATTAATTCTCAGAAACTAATATCAAAGAAGTTGCGGAAAAACACTTTGATATTTAACAAAACAGTAAAACAACACAGAGTATGATTATCAAACTGTAAACTTGTATTAAATGCTTGAAGCTACAAGATTACACACTCAACCTCAATATTGATGAACAGGCTCACCAATACGAATTCTACTTCTCTAGAATTAGGATCTATGCCTTGAGGTTGATTTCTCTCAAAAAAAAATTATCAAAAGACTATCTTTTTCTATTCTATTCATTCTATACATATACTGATCAAAAGATAATTACAAAGAATAAACAAATCTTCAGCATATCTTCTATGTATATCTTCTAAGTATATCTGTAGAATATCTTCAGAATATCCAGCTGTCATACATTCCATCCGGATCTCTTTAGCAGCATTAACTTCTACCAGCAGTATTAACTTCTACCAGCAGCATTAACTTCTACCAGCAGCATTAACTGTAAGTAGTACTAACTACTAGCAGTACTAACTAGCTAAGCAGTACTAACTTTGTTCAAGCAGCACTAACCTTAACTAGCAGTATTAATTCTACTAGCAGTAGTAATACTTAGCAGTATTAATCTTCATATTGTTCTGGCAGTAGTAACCACTCTTGTACTAGCAGCAGTAACCACACTTAGTAGAATCTTCAGTTCCCAACAATCTCCCCCTAACTTGACTTTTAGAAGAGAAGTCAAGTTCTTCAGATACTCTTCCAGAAGCTCTTTTTGATGCTCCCAAAACTTCAAAGATCATGCTCCTAAGTCTGGATTCAGTCCTAAACTCTGATTGATTATCCTCTGAATTAGGTACTTTGCCATATCTAAATTTGGTGCACAACCCAACTTCTTCTTTAGCATGGCATGAACCTTCAGTCTGGTGTGATTGTATACTCTATCCACTAGGAAGTATTCTGTGTGATTTCTATCCAAAGTCACTGCATATACTCCACTAGTTTCATATAGAGTCCAACTTGTGACTTCTTGAAACACACTCCTTATGACCTGGTCCACTTCTTCAGGTTTGAACATCATGCACAGATACTCCATCACCAGTTTTGTAAGAGAAATCCCTGGAGCTTTCAGATGATCTGCATACAGCTTCATTCCTATGTCAAACATCTCTTCTATATCAGATCTAGAGCATGTTCTGACAATCTTGACCCAAGTGTTGAATACTTCATATTTATCACCCTTCCTCTTGAGTCTGATGTAATCATTTCCATCTATTGTCAGTATATCCCAATGAATGACCTCAGGAGGCTTAACTCCAAAAGGTTCTGCAGAAATTGGTTCAGGCACTTTGTCCATCACTACCATATATAAGTTTACATCATCTTTGATTGATGACTCTTGTTGGCTTGATGACTCAGGTGCCCCTTCTTCTTCAGCAACCTTTTGTTCTTCTTCTACTCTAGGCTTCTTATCTTTCTTTCTTTTGGCCATCATTTTGGTTCTTTTCAAAGTCTTTTGAACCTGCACTAGAGTAGCTTCCTTCTTCTTTTCTTCCTTTTTCCTTGCCATTTCTTTGATAGGAGTTCCCTCTTCACTTTCAGGGAATGGTTGATTCATATCTATATCATTACTCTCCTTGGCCTTCTTTTCAAACTCCACTCTTTTCTTTTCATTTCTCTTCAGATTCCCCATTTCTTTCTCATAGAGCTCTCTGATTTGATCAAAACTCATCTTCACAAACATTTCTTTCTTTACCCCAATTGCACTCCTCAAGAAAGTTATCATTTTGTTTCTTTCCAGAGTGGCAAGGTAAGTTTGTGAAGGTCTTCTTTTCTTTGCACTTGTATTAGCCATCATAGCCTTTCTCAGACTTATAGCCCTTTGTTTAGCCTTTTCAGTTTCAATCCCCTTTTGATAGGCTTTATTTAGCTCAGCAGCTAAAGCCTTTGCCATTTCCCTATCCTTCTCAACTTGAGCTCTTTCTTCTTTTTCCATCTCCTCCTGCATTTTCCTTGCTAAGGCTTCATCTGATTCAACCAACTTGTGCTTCTTGACAGGTTGATCAGATTCCACCATTTTTGCTTTTCCTTTATTCTTTGCCTCTGCATCCATTTCTTTCTTTTCTCTTTTCTTTGCTCCCCCTTCCTTTATGATCACTCCCTTTGTTTTGGAAGTGTCATGCTTTGCTTTGATCAATGTCTCAGCTACTTCAACTTCTGTTGGTGATAACTCTGTTACTGCTGCTTGTGATGTTTCAGCAGCATTATCAGTTTCTGCTTCTAGTGTATCTGAGACTCTTCCTTTTTCTGCTTCCCTCTCCCCCTCAACTTCTACTTTCTCTTTTTCCAGCTCCCCCTCCCTTGATGCTTCTTCCATGTTGATCTCCCCCTTTTTGGGAGCATCCTTCTCAACCTTCCTTCTCCTTAGCACAAATTGTTTCCTTTTCTGTTTCTGTACTTGTTTCATTACCAACTTCTTGAGCTTGGCAATCTGCACTTGTTGAGACAGGATGACTAGCTTCAGCTCCTCTATTTCTTGTCTTTGCTGAATAACATCCTTGTTGATGTTTCCCATGGTTTCCATCAATTCCTCATAGTTATATCTGTCCTCACCTTCTCCAGGAGTGTTACCCCCTATTGAAGGATCATTGGATCTTTTTGAAGTGGAAGTCTTCTGCCTAGCAGAAGCACTATCCACCCCCTTGGATTCTTGGCACCAGGGACCTTCAAATGATTGCTCATTTAAAGTTGCCATGGGGGAGGTCTTATTGATGTTACCACTTTCCTCCTCTGTGCTAGCAGGAGTAGTGGCAGCCTCATCACCCATATGCTCTACCTCCTCCTCAGAGAGCACCTCCTTGGGGTTGGGAGACACCCCTGTGGTTTCCCTATGGGTATTCTCTAAAGGAGAATTCTCCCTTAGAGGGCTTAAAGGCTTAGGGGATTCTGGTACAAGAAGGGAAGGAGCCTTCTTTACCTGTTTTCTCTTGTAAGTATGGGTAATTGGAGAGGTTGGTTTTATAAGAATGGACTGGGGAATTGTTTTTGAGTGAGAAGGTTGGGCTTGGCTAGCAGTGGGATGGTCTAATGAGGGCCTTCACCCTGCTGCCATACCTTCAGTGGTTTGGGACACCACCATCATTGTAGAGAACAATGGGGTGTCAACTCCTTCCGAGTCCCCAGCAGATCTTCTCATATTTGAGAAAACCTTGCCTTTGGGGGGTTTAGGTACATATACCCCAACAGGTTGGGGTATATCCGACAATTCATGGGTAATGACTTCTTGGACAAACCTGGGATACATAAAGAAACTCTTTTTGTTTCCCATGTTTGATACAAGATCATTGAAAATCATTTTTGAGAAATTGTACCTTCTGGATGTAGCCAAGCAGACCAAAGCATAGGCAATTGGACTGCTGAACTCACTCCATCCAGTAGTCTTTTTGGAGATGCAATGCATCAGGGTATGAACAAGAAAACGCCATTGGGGTGAAAACTTTGCTTTTGAGAATTTGAAAACACCCAATGGGCCTCCATACCCCATGCTTGTAAGTTTAGAAAACAGTTCATCATTAGAGATAGACGTTATACCAGAGGCATCGTCTAGACGTAGACTGATGCGAATCACCTCTTCAGTAACTGTTAATGGCTTGTCACATACTGTTGTCTTTATCATTTGCACACCATTTTCAGCAACAATGGTGGCATTTGCCCAGAACTGCCTCTGATGCTCAATGTAGATGGTAGGGGCAACAGTGAGGGCATGAGCAATGTGGCTTGACTTGAGGAAATCCACAATCTGGTGGAATCCTTCTGCTTGTTTGGGCTTCTGCAGCATGGCGATCTCATTGTGCTCATCGATAAACGCCATTGATGCCATTGAACTGGGATTTTCTTGCCTGGAAGACTAGGTTCTTGAGAGAAAAAGATTAGAAGAGCAAGGGAACAGTATGCAAAGAGTCGTTATGAACATTTAGGCGGGCAAAGGGTATTTATAGTATTCGGAATAAAAGCAGTATTAACCTAGAGCAGCATTAACTAACTAGCAGTATTAACCGCGAGCAGTATTAACTAACTAGCAGTATTAACTGCGAGCAGTATTAAATAACTAGCAGTATTAACTGCGAGCAGTATTAACCGCGAGCAGTATTAACTAACTAGCAGTATTAACCAACTAGCAGTATTAACTAACTAGCAGTATTAACCAACTAGCAGTATTAACTAACTAGCAGTATTAACCAACTAGCAGTATTAACTAACTAGCAGTATTTACCAACTAGCAGTATTAACTAACTAGCAGTATTAACCAACTAGCAGTATTAACTAACTTACTCCTTGAAGCTTAGGCTGAATTGAGTACTGCTATGTATGCCCTGCAGAGATAGATTAGTAGCACCAAGAAACTATAATATACAGTTATTTATCCACTTTCTGAGATAAAGCTTATTCAGAGTTGATCATTCCCACACTTGTTACCAAGAAAGTGAATCTACCCACATCAAAAGCTTTGGTGAATAGATCAGCAAACCGGTTGTCAGTATGAACTTTCACAACTTGAACAAGTTTCTTTTCATTACAGTCTCTTATGAAGTGATACCTAATCTCAATGTGCTTTGTCTTAGAGTGCTTGACAGGATTATTTACAATGCTGATAGCACTGCTATTATCAATAAAGATGGGAGTGTGAAGAAAGGTTACCCCATAGTCCAACATTTGATTCTGAATCCATAAGACCTGAGCACAACAACTTGCAGCTGCTATGTACTATGCTTCTGTTGTAGATGTGGACACTGTGGTTTGTTTCTTGCACTGCCATGAAACTAGTCTAGCACCCAAGAACTGACATCCTCCAGAAGTAGACTTTCTGTCCAAGTTTGCCCCACCTAGGTCACTGTCTGAGTATGCAATTAGGTCAAAGGGTGAGTCATGAGGATACCAAAGTCCCAATCTGGGTTGTCCTTTGAGATATCTGAATATCCTCTTAACAGCTTGAAAGTGAGATTGCTTTGGCCTAACTTGGAATCTTGCACACACACAGACTGGAAACATTATATCAGGCCTTGATGCTGTGAGATACATGAGAGAGCCAATCATAGATCTGTAATGATGCACATCCATATCCTCCCCCTCAAGATCTGCAGTTATCTGTTTGTGTGTTTCCATAGGTGTACTAGCAGGTTTTGAGTCTGAGAAACCAAACTTGATTAAAATGTCCTGCACATACTTGGACTGACATATGAATATGCCATCTGACTTCTGTTGAACTTGGAGTCCAAGGAAGAAAGTAAGTTCCCCCATGGAACTCATTTGAAACCTTTGATGCATTAGATCTTCAAACTCCTTGCACATGATATCTTTTGTAGATCCAAAGATAATGTCATCAACATAAATTTGGACCAACAAGATATCCTTCTTCTTTCTCTTGATAAATAGGGTCTTATCAATGACTCCTCTTTCAAAGCCATTGTCCAAGAGGTAGGATGACAGTGTGTCATACCATGCTCTTGGAGCTTGATGCAGTCCATAGAGAGCTTTCTTCAATTTGTATACCCTGTCTGGATAGCTTGGGTTTTCAAACCCTGGTGGTTGACAGACATATACCTCTTCTTCAATTGATCCATAGAGAAAAGCACTCTTTACATCCATTTGATAGACTTTGAAGTTCATGTAAGAAGCATAGGCTAGGAATAATCTGATAGCTTCTATCCTAGCCACAGGTGCAAAGACTTCTTCATAATCAATACCCTCTTCTTGAGTATACCCTTGAGCCACTAGCCTTGCTTTGTTCCTTATGACAATTCCTCTTTCATCTCTCTTGTTCCTAAAGATCCACTTTGTGCCAATTGCTCTGTGACCTTTAGGAAGGTCTACCAGATCCCATACATCTTGTAGTTTGAACTGTAGTAATTCTTCTTGCATTGCTTCTATCCAGCTGGATTCTTTCATTGCATCATGTGCCTTTTTAGGCTCAAGCTGGGATAGAAAGCAGGACATCACTGTATGCTGTTGATCTTGCATCTCTTGAAGTCTGCTCTGGTGTCTAGTCATCATAGGAGACGATATATCTCCTATTACCAGCTGTGGAGGATGATTCTTTTGAACTCTGGTGTTATGACTAGGTTCTTCATTAACATTAGCTTCTAGATTGGAGTCATTCAACTCAACTGAAGTGTTTTCAGCTGCTTCTTCTGATTCTTTATCTTCTTGATTCTCTTCATCTCTACTCTGACTAGGTCCAGTAGCTTGTTCTATTTCACAGTCTTCAAAAGAATTCACTGTGGGAGTGGGAAAGATCACGGATTTAGATACACTTTCTTGAACTTGTGTAGTCCCTGATCCTTCACCTCCTGAACCTGCATGATCATTACTACTGAAACCAAAGGAGTTAGTTAGTGAATCAATGTCAAATAGCCATTGAGGACCAGTTCCAATAGGATTTGGTATGTTCTCATTGCATTTGACATTGTCACTCTCTTCAATTATTCTAGTAGATGAATTGAAAACTCTGAAGGCCTTACTTTGAGATGAATAACCAACCAGAAATCCATCATCTGCTTTGCTATCAAACTTACCTAAGTGAGTTTTGGTATTGAGAATGGTACAAGTACACCCAAAAGGTTTGAAAAATCCAATAAAGGGTTTTCTTTTATTTAAAAGCTCATATGGTGTCTTGTTCTTTGGCTTAACTACTAGAACTCTGTTTTGGACATAACAGGCAGTATTAACTGCTTCAGCCCAGAAGGTAATTGGCAGTTTTGAATCAGCCAATAGAGATCTAGCAGCCTCTATTAATGTCCTATTTCTCCTTTCAGCAACACCATTCTGTTGAGGAGTCCTAGGAGCACTATACTGTCTCTCAATTCCTTTTTCCTCACAAAAGGTGTTTAGATCAAAATTTTTGAATTCAGTTCCATTGTCTGATCTAATTACTTTTACTTTTTGATTAGTTTGGTTTTCAATTCTCAGGATAAAGGACTTGATCAGTCCACTTGTCTCATCCTTAGTCCTTAGAAAATATACCCAGGTGAATCTAGAGTAATCATCAACAATAACTAAGCACTAAGATTTCTTGCCTATACTCATCACATTTGTAGGGCCAAACAGATCCATGTGCAATAACTGTAGACAAGAAGAAATAGAATTTATCTCTTTGGTCTTATGAGAAGTTTTATGCTGTTTGCCTTTGAGACAAGCAACACAATGATCATCACATGAAAAGACTTTAGAAGGTA
This sequence comes from Arctium lappa, assembly GCA_023525745.1. Classification (NCBI taxonomy): domain Eukaryota; kingdom Viridiplantae; phylum Streptophyta; class Magnoliopsida; order Asterales; family Asteraceae; genus Arctium; species Arctium lappa. The sequence goes on from CM042054.1 coordinate 67,928,317, forward strand.
AACCTCTTACAAGGTTGTTTTTAACAAGTTTGTTCATAGTCTTAAAATTCATGTGACACATCCTTCTGTGCCATAGAGAGGATTCATCTATAGAAGCTTTTGAAACAAGACAATTTAGAGATGAATCACTTTTAACATTTTCCATATCAAGACAGTATACATTGTCCTTTCTTGGAGTTCTTAGTAGTATCATGCTTTCATCAACTACTTTGAACCCTGGAGCAAGGATCATACATTCAGTATTTGTAAATAATATACTATGTTGTTTGTCACACACCTGTGATACACTTAACAGGTTGTATTTTAATTGATCAACATAGTAGACATCCTCAAATGTCATCTTACCTTTGGTGACATTACCTTTTCCACTTATCTTACCACCAGTAAGATTGTCTCCAAAAGCAACATGTCCTCCATTAATATGCTTGAAATCCTGAAGGCATGACATGTTGCCTGTCATGTGCCTTGAGCAACCACTATCAACATGCCATATGCTCTTTCCCTTGAGCTGTTGGTTGCCCTGCACATTAGATAAGTCAGTTAGTATGAATTAGGAACCCAAGCCAATGTGGTCTTGGGTACCCCTTTCTCATCAAAATACTTGCATTCCTTCTTGACAAGATTCTTGAATTTTAACTCCTCATTCTTGGAGTATTTTGTCACAATTATAGGCTTGGAAACAATTGTGCTGGTAACAGTACTGGTTTTAGAGGTATTGACTGCCTTAGCAGCACTTGCATGCTTAGCAATACTAACCTTGTTAGCAGTAGTAACAGTGCAAGCAGCAGTAACTGTGTTTGCAGTATTAACCTTTGAAGAGATACTATCTGTATTAGCAGCATTAATGTTTTTAGCAGTACTAACACAGGTAGCAGCAGTAAAACCTCCAGCAGCACTATCCCTGTCAGCAGTACTGACAGTTTTAGTGCTTTTGGGCACCCACATTTTAATGCTTTCTTTAAAAATTCTTTTCTTTATGGGGCCTCCTTTTTCAACATGTTTCTTTCCAGCCTTTCTATAATCAACAGACTTTTGCTTACATCTTTGAAAGGTCATCTGTTGATTGATAGGATTGAAAAAACAAGATTTGGCCAGATGATTTAACTTGCCACATATGAAGCAAGGTTTTGGTCTATTGATTTTATTCAGATCAACTCCTTGCTTCTGAGCCCATTGATTATTCCAGTTTCTTTGATTTCCTCTTTTTAAACCAGAATGTAGGCTCTTTGCTTTATAGCAATCACACTGTTTACCAGATGCAGGATTCACAACTGTGGTCTGTTTGTAATGGACCTTGTTGTCTTTTCCTTTGGTCTTTTCTATTTCCTTGGATTTTATCCAGTCTTTCCCACATCCCTCATTGGTGATTATCTTGTTTTCTTCATGGATTTCTTTACCTATCTTATTATCTCTCTTCATACTGGCTTCTTTCTCAGTAATATCCTTAATCACTACTTCATCCAGAGGGTCTATCTTAAAGGCCTTATCTGATAAGTCCTTATTCTCCTTGGTTTCTAACAAGTCTGAAGTAGGAGAGATATAATTGTTGTTATAAGGAGGAGGTGTACTGTTGTATCCAATACCAGGCTTCATCTTATCATGAATCTGAGCCTTTAGAAGAGAATCCATTGCCTTTGAAGCATATGAAAACTTCTCTATGTCAAGTTTGACTTTGGACAATTCCTCCTTTAGCTTATCACTCTCTTCTAAGGATTTAGACAGTTTAGTCTCTAACTCATTCTTTTCCCACTTCCAGTAGTTTGTATCATAAGAGTGTTGAAGTTCATTGGCTTGAAAGCCTTTGATTTGTTCTTCAAATCTCTTAACTATTAGTACATAGTCTCTTCTATCCTTTTCTAACCTTTTGAGGTCATCACACATACTTTGATTGTGATCCCTGTATCTTTTGACAGTGTCAATGCAAGTTTTAGTGCAAAGGTTAGAAATTACCTCAGATGGGAGATCAGACACTTCTGCCATAAGAGCTTGATTCTGAATGGCTTCCTCAGCTTGATCACTCCAGTCAAATCCCATTTCTTGTTGAGAAACAAGGGCTTGAGCAGGATTCTTGTTCTGAGTGTAGCCTCCATTCTGAGCTTGTTGGTGGTTGTTGTTAGACACAGCATTCCTGCATTCTCTAGCAAAGTGTCCTTTCATGTGACACTTGTAGCATTCCACCTTGGTTTTGTCAAAACCAGCTCCATCCTCTCTTCTTTGGGAGAAGTTATTCCTTCCTGTTCTTTTAATGAACTTCTTCACCCTCATGGATAGCATGGCCATCTGCCATTTTATATCCATCTCCTCCAGATCATCAGGGTGAAGTTGATCCAGATCATCATTGATTAATGAAGTGTTACTATGACTGGACAAGAAGGCTTCAAAGATTCTTTCAGATCCCTTTTCTGAACTTGCTCCACCAGCAGTACTAACTGCTTCAGGAATGGCAGTAGTATCAGTGGCTGCTGAAAGGAGTGCAGAATTGTGGACATAACCAGTAGGTTTCTTCTTGATCTCTACCTCAGTTTCAAAAACTCTTAGATCATTGTATAGATCATCAAGTTCTTTCTCCTCCAGATTGTCACTCTGCCTATAAGAGACAGTGTACATAGTCCATTCATCCCCAAGAGATCTGAGGAATTTTCTGTTGATGTCATCTTGATCCATCTTTACTCCAACAGTGGCCAGTTCTCCAATGAGTTTGTTGAACCTATCAAAAGTTTGAGTCATGGACTCATTCTTTGATGAAGTAAAATTCTCATACTGCTGCTTAAGAACATCTCTTTGATTTCTCTTGATACTCTTAGTTCCAGCAAATCTTTTCTCTAGAGAATTCCAGAGAATTTGAGCATCAGTGCAGTTGCAGAATTGATGCTGATATTCATTAGGGATTGCCAAGAGCAGAGTACTCAAGGCCTTCATCTCTGTCTGCCTGATCTTTCTTTCACCATCTGTCTTTGGTGGAGGTCTTTTTCCATCTGGTCCTATTCTTCCAGCTTCAGAAGGACCATTCTCAATGATATCCCACATTGAGTAGTCAGTGAGAAGAATATATTGCCTGATCCTTATCTTCCACATGTCAAACTCACTGGGTTTGAGCATTGGAACCTTGGAGACCAAAGTGCTGTTTGATTCTGTAAGATTTTCCATGATAGATGTTTCTGATTCAATAGGCTCTGATACCACTTGTCAGGATCGAATTCTTAACAAGAATTAATTCTCAGAAACTAATATCAAAGAAGTTGCGGAAAAACACTTTGATATTTAACAAAACAGTAAAACAACACAGAGTATGATTATCAAACTGTAAACTTGTATTAAATGCTTGAAGCTACAAGATTACACACTCAACCTCAATATTGATGAACAGGCTCACCAATACGAATTCTACTTCTCTAGAATTAGGATCTATGCCTTGAGGTTGATTTCTCTCAAAAAAAATTTATCAAAAGACTATCTTTTTCTATTCTATTCATTCTATACATATACTGATCAAAAGATAATTACAAAGAATAAACAAATCTTCAGCATATCTTCTATGTATATCTTCTAAGTATATCTGTAGAATATCTTCAGAATATCCAGCTGTCGTACATTCCATCCGGATCTCTTTAGCAGCATTAACTTCTTCCAGCAGTATTAACTTCTACCAGCAGCATTAACTTCTACCAGCAGCATTAACTGTAAGCAGTACTAACTACTAGCAGTACTAACTAGCTAAGCAGTACTAACTTTGTTCAAGCAGCACTAACCTTAACTAGCAGTATTAATTCTACTAGCAGTAGTAATACTTAGCAGTATTAATCTTCATATTGTTCTGGCAGTAGTAACCACTCTTGTACTAGCAGCAGTAACCACACTTAGTAGAATCTTCAGTTCCCAACATACTGCTTAGCTAGTTAGTACTGCTAGTGGTTAGTGCTGCTTAGTAGTTAATGCTGCTAAGACCAAGTTAATGTTGCTTGAAGAAGTTAATGCTGCTGGAACAAAGTTAATGCTGCTAGAAGAGATTAATGCTGCTGAGCATGGTTAGTACTGCTTATGACTTAAAGATCCGGATGGAAAGGATGACAGCTGGAAAGAATCAAGATATTCATGGAAGGCTTAAAGATAATGTTGGAAGATATACTGAAGATATTTTATTTATTGTAATTATCTTTTTGTTCAATATATGTATAGATTTGATAGAATAGAAATTAATTCATTCATTCTAAGTTTTAGAGAAAATCAACCTCAAGGCATAGATCCTAATTCTAGAGAAGTAGAATTCGTATTGGTGAGCCTGTTCATCAATATTGAGGTTGTGTGTTTAATCTTGTAACTTCAAGCATTCAATACAAGTTTACAAGTTGTTCTTTGATATATTGTTTTGGTTTACTGTTTTATTGAATATCAAAGTGTTATTCCGCAACTTCTTTGATATTAGTTTCTGAGAATTTATTCTTGTTAAGAATTCGATCCTGACAAGTGGTATCAAAGCAAGTATTCTCAGAAACCTGCAATCATCATTCTTCCTTGAAATCAGAAATCATCAATGGCTAAAGTTTCAGATTCTTCAAGCATAGAAATCCCCACAGAGGTAATGTCTAATCTTTGCTCTAAAACTTGTATGGAAACTGTTAAAAGGTACAGGGATCACAACCAGACAATGAGTGATGACCTTAAAAGATTAGAGAGATATAAAAGACTATGTAAAAATTGTTGAGAGTTTTGAGGAACAGATCAAAGTTTTCCAAGCCAACGAACTTCAACATTCTTATGATACAAACTACTGGAAGTGGGAGAAGAATGACCTAGAACTTCAGCTGAAAAAGTCTAAAGAGGAGAATGAGAAGATAAAGAGTGAGTTTGAGAAAGCCAAGCTGGATATTGAGAAATTTTCCAATGCTTCTAAAGCAATGGACTCTTTGCTCCAAACTCAAATCCATGACAAACTTAGAAGAGGAATAGGCTATAACACCACACCACCACCATACAACCACAACTACATTCCTCCTATATCAGACTTACTAGAGACCAAGGATAGGAAGGAATTGCCTGTTGGAGCCACTAAGGTAGATCCTTTAGACAAAGTGGTGGTTGAAACAGACTCTGAAGAAGAGAACTCTAGTGAAAAGAGTAAGGAGAACATTGTGAGTGGTGAGATTCCTCTAGAAAATAACATTATCACCAATGAGGGATGTGGAAAGGCTTGGATCAAGTCTAAGGACATAGAAAAGACTGAGGGAAAGTCTGAGAAGGTCCATTATAAGCAAACCACAGTTGTGAATCCTGTCCCTTGTAAACTGTGTTCTTGCAATAAATTTGAGCCCCAAAAACATGATAAACCAAGGGGAAATCAGAGAAACTGGAATAATCAGTGGGCACAAAAACAAGGGGTTGATTTGAGTAAAATCAATAGACCAAAACCTTGTTTTATCTGTGGCAAATTGAATCATCTTGCCAAACACTGTTATTTCAACCCTATTAACCAAAGAGTCACTTTTCAAAGACAACCACAAAACTCTTTTGGTTATAGGAATCAGAGAAGGAAAGATATGGCTGAGAAAAGAGCACCTATAAGATCACATGCTCAGAACAAGTTTGCTAAACCAAAGAAAATTACTCCAAATAAGCCAAAGAATAATTTAAAGACAAAGAAAGCAAACAACTTTGTTCAAGTTTGGGTTCCAATTGTAAATAAACCTGTTAGTACTGCTATCCCAGATAGTACTGCTAACAGAAATAGTGCTGCTGCAACCAATACTACTGCTAACAAGGATAGTGCTTCTACTAGTATTAATGTTGCAAAGCCTATAATCTTAACAAAGTATTCCAGCCATGAGATTCCTAAACAACTCATCCAGACCAAACGGACAGATTATATAAATGAGAAAGGACAACCCAAGACCACTTTGGCTTGGGTTCCATCCAAGACTAACTGATTTATCAAGTGTGCAGGGCAACCAACAGCTCAAGAGGAAGAGCATTTGGCATGTAGATAGTGGTTGCTCTTGGCACATATCAAGTAACATGGACTGCCTTCAAAGCTTCAAAAGGTTTGATGGAGGACATGTTGCTCTTTGTATGATACTCCAGATGGAGGTAAGTTCAAAGGTAAGTCAAGTAGTTAAAGAATGATGGAAAATAGAGAGATGGAATAAAAGTGTGAGGTATAAATGAAAGGTTATGGGCAACACAAGCTTAAAAGGTGTAAGTATGGTTAATACTGCCAGTGCACAGTTAATACTGCTAGTAGTTAATACTGCTTTCAGTTAATACTGCTAGTTAGTTAATACTGCTAGCAGTTAATGCTGCTCTTAGTTAATACTGCTAGTGGTTAATACTGCTAGTTAGTTAATACTGCTAGTAGTTAATACTGCTAGTTCGTTAATACTGCTTTCAGTTAATACTGCTCTCAGTTAATACTGCTAGTTAGTTAATACTGCTAGTAGTTAATACTGCTCTCAGTTAATACTGCTAGTTAGTTAATACTGCTAGTAGTTAATATTGCTCTCAGTTAATACTGCTCTCAGTTAATACTGCTAGTCAGTTAATACTGCTAGTAGTTAATACTGCTCTAGGTTAATACTGCTTATGTTCCGAATACTATAAATACTCTTTTCCCGCCTAAAAGTTCATAACGACTCTTTGCATACTATTCTCTTGCGCTCTAAACCCTCTTTCTCTCAAGTTCAAAGTTCTCAGGCAAGAAGTTTCAAAGATTCATGGCATCAATGGCGTTCATTGACGAGCACAATGAAATCGTAATGTTCCAAAAGCCAAAACAAGCTGAAGGTTTTCATCAGATAGTCGACTTTCTGAAGTCTAGCCACATTGCCCATGCTCTCACTATGTCTCCTACTATCTTCATAGAGCATCAGAGGCAATTCTAGGCACATGCCACCATTGTTACTGAGGATGGTGTGCAAATGATCAAAACGACAGTATGTGACAAGCCATTGACAGTTACTGAAGAGGTAATTCGCATCAGTCTACGTCTAGACGATGCCTCTGGTATAACTTCTATCCCTAATGATGAACTATTTTCTACTCTTACAAGAATGGGGTATGGAGGCCCATTGGGTATTTTTAAGTTCTCAAAAGCTAAATTCTCACCCCAATGGCGTTTTCTTGTTCATACCTTGATGCACTGCATTTCTAAAAAGACTACTGGATGGAGTGAGTTCAGTAGTCCCATTGCTTATGCTTTGGTCTGTTTGGCCACTGCCAGAAGGTACAATTTTTCACAAATGATTTTCAATGATCTTGTCTCAAACATGGAAAACAAAAAGAGCTTTTATATGTATCCCAGGTTTGTTCAAGCAGTAATTAACAATGAATTGACGGACATTCCTCATTCTGATGGAATATATGTACCAAAACCCCCTAAAGGCAAGGTTTTCTCAAATATGAGAAGATCTGCTGGGGACTCAGAAGGAGTAGACACCCCATTGTTCTCTACAATGATGGTGGTGTCCCAAACTAATGAAGGTATGGTAGCAGGGTCAAGGCCCCCATTAGACCAACCCACTGCTAGCCAATCCCAACCTTCCCACTCTAAATCAATTCCTTAGTCTCTTCTTGACAAACCAACTTCACTAATCACCCAAACTTATCAAAGAAAACAGGTAAAGAAGGCTCCTTCCCTTCTTGTACCTTCACCCACTCAGCCTTTAAGCCCTCTAAGGGAGAATTCTCCCTTAGAGAATATCCAAAGGGAAACCAACAGGGTGTCTCCCAACCCTCAGGAGGTGCTCTCTAAGGAGATGGCAGAGCATATGGGTGAGAAGGCTGCCACTACTTCTGCTAGCATAGAGAAGGATAGTGGTAACATCTCTAAGACCTTCCCCATGGCAACTTTGAATGAGCAATCATTCAAAGGTCCCCGGTGCCAAGAAACCAAGGGGGTGGACAGTGCTTCTGCTAGGCAGAAGACTTCCACTACTAAAAGATCCCATGATCCTTCAAAAGGGGGTAACACTCCTGGAGAAGGTGAGGACAGATATGACTACAATGAATTGATGGAAACAATGGGCAACATAGATATGGATGTCATCAAACAAGGGAAAGAGATTGAAGAAATGAAGCTGGTAATCCTGTCACAACAAGTACAGATTGCTAAGTTGAAGAAGATGGTGACCAGGCTTGTACAGAGGAAGAAGAGAAAGCAGTTTGTTCTAAGAAGGAGAAATGGGGCAAACAAAAAGAAGGAGGAAAATGCTTCCAAAAAGGGGGAGAATTCAAGCTCAGAACAAATAGATCAACAGATTGAGGGGGAGTTTGTTGAAGAAAGGGTTGAATTTGTTGAAGAAAAGGCAGCAGCAGAAACTGTTAGTGCTGCTAAAACTACACAAGCAGCAGCAACAGGATTAACATCTGAAGAGGTTGAAGTAGCAGAGATGCTGGTAAAAGCAAAGAATGACACTTCCAAAGCAAAGGGAGTGGTCATAAAGGAAGGGGAGAAAAGAAATCAGAAAAGAAAGACATGGTTGCAGATGTAAAAAGAAAAGGGAAAGAAAAGATGATAGAAACTGATCAACCAACCAAAAAGCAAAAGATGATTGAATCAGATGAAACATTAGCCAAGAAACTGCAAGAAGAGTTAGACCAAGCAGAGAAAGAACAGGTTGAGAAAGACAGAGAGATAGCCAGAGCACTAGCCAATGAACTAAATGAAGCATTTCAGAAAGGGTTGGAAACAGAGAAAGCTAAGCAAAGAGCAATAAGCTTGAGAAAGGCTATGATGGCCAGATCAAGTGCAAAGAAGAGAAGACCTTCACAAACTTACCTTGCAACTCAGGAAAGGAACAAGATGATAACTTTCTTGAGGAGTGCAATTGGTGTGAAGAAAGAAATGTTCATAAAGATGACTTTTGATCAAGTCAAGGGACTATATGAGAAAGAAATGGGAAAGCTGAAGAATAATGAAAAGGACAGAGTAGAGTTAGAAAAGAAAGCTGAAACTCAGGAAGAAGTACCACAGAGTTCAGATGCAAACATGTACATGGTGATAATGGATAAAATTCCAAAGCCTATCTCAGCTGAACCTGTTGGATTCAAACCTCTTGAAGTTATTCATTGGGATACTATGGAGGTGGATGGCAAGGAGTATATCAGATTAAAAAGAAAGGATGAGAAGTATGAAGTCTATAGCACCTGGAACAAAATTGTCAGAGAGTGTTCAAGATCTGATTTGGAAGAAATGTTTGAAGTGGGGATGAAAGTTCATGCAGATCAGTTGACAGCTCCAGGGTTACCAATTGTGAAGTTAGTTATGGAATATTTGTGCATGTTGTTCAAACCAGAAGCAGTAAAGCATTTGATAAAAGATGTATTTAAAGCTGTTAGAGGATGGACTCTATATGAAAGGAGTGGAGTCTATGAACTGGCATTGGATACTTTTCACATGGAGTATTACTTGGTGGATAGGGTCTACAATCACACAAATCTAAACCTTCATGCCATGTTGAATAAGAAGTTAGCATGTGCACCAAATTCAGAAATGGCAAAGTACCTAATTCAGAGAACTATCAATCAGAGTATGGCACTGGATCCTAACATTGGAGTAGATCAATGAAGATTTTGGAAGCATTTGAAGAACTTGAAGAACTTGACTTCTCTTTCTAAAAGTCAAGTTAGGGGGAGATTGTTGGGAACTGAAGATGTGAACAAGTCTTTAATGCTGCTAGTTCAGAATTACTACTGCCAGAAGACTTAAAAGTTAATACTGCTGAGTATTACTACTGCTAGTAGAATTAATATTGCTAGTCAAAGTTAGTGCTGCTTGAACAAAGTTAGTAATGCTTAGCTAGTTAGTACTGCTAGTGGTTAGTGCTGCTTAGTAGTTAATGCTGCTAAGACCAAATTATTGTTGCTTGAAGAAGTTAATGCTGCTGGAACAAAGTTAATGCTGCTAGAAGAGATTAATGCTGCTGAGCATGGTTAGTACTGCTTATGACTTAAAGATCCGAATGGAAAGGATGACAGCTGGAAAGAATCAAGATATTCATGGAAGGCTTAAAGATAATGTTGGAAGATATACTGAAGATATTTTATTTATTGTAATTATCTTTTTGTTCAATATATGTATAGATTTGATAGAATAGAAATTAATTCATTCATTCTAAGTTTTAGAGAAAATCAACCTCAAGGCATAGATCCTAATTCTAGAGAAGTAGAATTCGTATTGGTGAGCCTGTTCATCAATATTGAGGTTGTGTGTTTAATCTTGTAACTTCAAGCATTCAATACAAGTTTACAAGTTGTTCTTTGATATACTGTTTTGGTTTACTGTTTTATTGAATATCAAAGTGTTATTCCGCAACTTCTTTGATATTAGTTTATGAGAATTTATTCTTGTTAAGAATTCGATCCTGACACACGACAAAGATGAACACGCGATAACTTTGAAGATGTTCGTGAAATATTTTCAAATTTCCATCCTGATCTCAATTCTTGTCCGATCAACTTAAAAATTTATAAGATTACTCACGAAGGTTTGAACAAATTTATTGGATGACTTTTTAACAAAAATTATGAAGATCAAACACTTTTGATCACACACAGTATACCGCTATTTTCGAACAAAACTTTCTGAAATTATCCAAAAATCGATCCAAAGATGTAATTTTGTGAAATCAAGCTACACAAAAATCATTTTCACATCAATTGTGATCAATTTGTTCAAAAAATTCAATCCAAACACATGAAATTCACAAAATCTTGAAGAAATACAGTCGACTAAATCAATCTTGAGAAAGACCAAAATTCTTGAAATTTCTTCACTGATTTTGCTATGATACCAATTGTTGTTCCAGTTATTAAGTCCAATTACTTACCCAAGATTGTATCAAATACAATGAAGCTTTCTTTCTCTCTAGGCTCTTACCTTTCTCTCTCTAAATCTTGATTTATCTTACAAGTGATTACACAATGTATGTTGCTTGACACACGATTACAAAGACAAAAAGAGTATTCATACAAGGTCAACCCTTTTGATCTTTTAAAGAATCTATTACAAACTATACACATTAGACCCTATAAATCTTAAATACAACATTTTAGTCCTAACACTCCAGCTTTTGTGTGAAACAATATGTACATGGAGCCAACAGTAGATGTTAGGACACAGTCTCATTGGATTCAAGATCATCCAATACGAAGATCGCAATCTGAAGTTAATGCTGAAAGTTACTCTCAACCAAAGTCTATGGTCTATTTTGTAATAAGTGTCAAAGTTATAATATCTAGATATTATGTTTTTAGTTATAATATTAGTTTATTAAGTTTTGATAATATCTTAAACAAATATTATCTTTCTCTCTATTATTGATCAAAACAATTTAACACACAATACACACACACAAAGGTGTAAAGAGAGAAAACAAACAGAGAACTCAAACTCAAGAAATCAACCGTGTAATCATCGTTTGTTATCGAAACAGGTTGGTTTATCATCTATTGTTTGTTGTTTTGATTATCTGGTAACGATCACGGACTCACAATTGGTATCAGAGCCGATCCAGATCAAAATCAAAATTTTTACTCTCTGTGTTCTTCATTTTTGAAGAACACTGTGCAATAGATCAAAATCTTGATTTTGCGGTTATTTTCGAAATCAAAAGGTTGTGTATTGTTGTTGTTGGTAAGGAGAACATACTGTCAAAATTTGGTGTGGTAAATTGACCTCTAGCTTGGTTAATTTTAGAGTTACAGGTTGATTTAATCGGAGAAGACGACGTATCGGTCTTAAGCGTACCGGTCAAACCTTAGTTTTTTCATTCTATCGGTCTTAAGCATTCGACCGGACTCTTGCAAATACCGGTCGAAGATCATTTTTTATCGGTCGAATCTCACAAACTTTTGGTATCGGTCAAACACTCTCCGGTCAAATCCCACTTTGTACCGGTCGAATATATTTTTTTTAATAGGTCAAATATTTTTTTTTATCCGGTCAAAGTAAACCTCAATTCCGGTCGAACCCCACTTTTCCACTACATTTCCCCGGTCGAATAAAACTTTTCCACTACACTGCCCCGGTCTTACCTAAACTCACTTCCGGTTTTATTTTGCAAACTATCGGTCAAACAATCACACAAATCAAATACACTTCCCCGATCAAACATTACCTCACTTCCGGTCGAATCACACATACCCACATTAATATCGGTCTTATCAAACCCATCTCAATCCCGGTCGAATTGCATTCTTCACACTCCCGGTCGAATTGCATTCTTCAAGCATCTCCACGTGTCCACCTTTCAATTTCCATCATTCTCCACTATCATTGATTTTTCATGCAAAACTCAAATATTCCAATCACTCACTTTCGGTCCACTCACATCTCATTTCACTCTCTCACTTTGTCATGAGCTTTAATTAATATATTTTCAAAAGTCTTAAATCACTCTTAGATTTATTCAAAAAGAAAGTGTGAATTTCATTATATATCGGTTGAGCTAAACTTTGTACCAGTCAAGCATAAATCAATCCTTTTTCCCGGTCCAACATCTTACCGGTTCTTTACATCTTACCGGTCGATCCTCACTTTGCGCAATCAACATCTCGCGCAAACTTTTGAATTTTAAAATTCTCTCATATCTCAAAGCCTCTCGCATCTCAAGTCTCACGCATCTCAAAGGCTCTCGCATCTTAAATCTTGTTCAATTATGACTTCCAGAGAACCTCTTGCCATTGGAACTGATTCCAAACCACCAGTTCTATTTAAAGGTGAATACGAACAGTGGAAGGATCGGTTTCTAAACTTCATAGACAGACATGAGCTTTGTGAGTTCATCAGACAGTCATTTGCAGAAGGAAATATGCAACCAATAAAGACAACTCGTCTGGTTGGAACAGTGCCAACACAAGTTGAACTGAAGTACCATGAGCTTGACGGTGACAACCTAAACAGAGCTAAAGGTGATAAGCTAGCTATGTCATACATTATTCAAGGAATCCCCAATGAAATCTACATAAAGATTGACAGCTACAAGGCCTCAACTAAGGAAATGTGGGATCAGCTGGAGAAGATGATGCTAGGTTCTAAGGTGGGAAATCAACTGAAGATCTCCAACTGCCTAAATAACTATGAAGAATTTAGAGGCAGAGCCGGAGAAACCTTAGAAGAAGTACATGACAGGTTTGTGACCTTGCTGAATGAGCTAAGCAAGAACAAAGTCCACAAATCTCAAATTGAGCTAAACGTCAAATTTCTAAGCGTTCTACAGCCAGAATGGAAGAGATTTACGAGGCAGATGAAGCAGATTAAAGATCTGAATGAGATTCCACTTCATGAGGTGTATGAGACCCTCAAACAAAATGAAGAATAAGTGGATGAAATTCTAGAAGAGAAAAGGCAGAGAGGAAAGAAGGTTGAAGACACAGTTGCTCTTGTTGTCAAGAAGAAGAAGAACAAAGCGACTGTGTATGAATCAGATGAAGATAAAGCTGAAGCAAACTCTGACAAAGATGAATGTGAACAACTAAAGCAAGCATTGCTTTTGTTGACTAAGGCTTTCCAGAAGAAATTTTACACAAAGCCAAGCTCAAACAGTCAGAGGTATTCGTCTGGTCCAAACAACTACGCTCATAGAGAAAGGGTCGAAGGAAGTAGATTTGAAGGAAGAAGGTTTGAAGGAAGGAGAATGGAGGAGAGGAAACCAGAAGATAGAAAAGATCTTGCTGAAAGAAAGAGATCAGAGGAAAGGAAACCTGAAGAGAGAAGGTTTCAAATAGAAGGATCAGATCAGACAGAACCTATAACGTGCTACAACTGTGGCAAAACCGGTCATTATGCCAGAGATTGTCGAAAGCCAAAAGTCAAGAACTCGGACTACTACAAGAACAAGATGTTGCTTGCAAAGCAACAAGAGGCTGGGAAGGCATTGATGGCTGAAGACGTTTTCTGGCTCGATCATTCTGATGATGAAGAAGATGAAGAGAAAGATGAAGTTGTCAACCTGTGCTTGATGGGAAAGCATGAATCAGATGATGAAGCTGATTCAGAGAATGAAGAAGAGGTATGCAACTTATCGTATGATGAATTCATAAATCAATTGCATGCCATGAATGATAAACTCAAAGAGTTAGAGTCGAACCTAAAGCGTGAAAAGGGTGTCATTACTGACAAAAACCAATCAATACAGAAACTTAGCAATGAAACTGCTGAGAAGAAAGTACTGGTTGAGGTTTTACATAAAAACAATGACACCAACGCAACGGAGAAGACAATAATTCTTAGTGAGAATTCTGAACTCAAGTCTAAACTGCTAAAACGTGAGATTGACTTATACGAGGTTACACAAATGCATTCTTCGTCTATCGAAGAAAACAAATCTTTAATTGCAAAAATGGATGCTTTGGAAAAGAAGTTGTACTCATTAGGTCAAACTGAGCAAACCATTCATCTTAACAAACCAATAGAGAACAAAGAAAGATGGGGAATCGGTTATAAGAATCCTCACTATCTTCAAAAGGGAATGTCAGAAGTGCCTGCACTTTATGATATTCTTTCTATGAAGTTAGCTAGAAGAATCCCTGAACTTAAAGTTTATTGGACTAAACTATCTGAAGAGGATGAAGCCAAAGAAACAGAAAAACATTTAATATCATCTAAAGTTCATCTTCCATTTTATTATGCGAAGCTGAATAATAGCTATGATAAGAAACCTGAAAAGAAGAAAACTCTTTCAGATGACTTCTTTCTAAGTTATTCTGAAAAGGAAATGGAGGCGAAACCTACTCAAGGTAAACTATATGTCCCTCCTCTCGTTTTAGAAAGTAAAATTTCTGAACTCGAGAATTCCTTGTCAGATGAAAGACTTTTGATAAACATTGAACAGAATGTTTTTACAACTGTGTTTACAAATTCTGTTCTTTCTAAGGCTTCAAACTCTGAGAATATGGTTAGTTCATCAAATCAAGGGTTTGATTTTCTGAACTCTAACGGTGGTTTAGATGATTGTCTTGAATAATTTGACTTTAATGCAAAACTTCCAAACCATTCATCCTTTCTTAAGAAATCTGTTGGATCAACCAGTAAGCCTGTTAACAGTGCAAAATCAACGCGAGTTGATAACTCAATCTCTGTGAAAGCTAAAAATGCTAAAGGCAAGAAGCATTCACAGAAGCCGATCAATACTGGTAACCCAAAGAAAATGCATTCAGTTGTTTCTCTAATGTCTAACTCAAAGGTTTCAACTGTTTCAGATATGACCAAGAAATGGCAACCCAAACGGAAGCTTGACAAGACTTTTAAATCTTTTGATTCTGTTTATTGTAATAAGAATATGTCTAGTTCAGATACTTTGAATATGAATGTTGCTCCTAAACTGAAATACTCTTTTAAGCAACTATTCATGTTATCTAAAACTGCTAGACAGTCTTCCTTTTATGATAAACATGCTTCTAATTTTTGTCAAGATTCTGCTATGCGGTTTGAATCATCTCATGTGCATTCTTATCATTATCCTACTTCATATCTATTTCAAAAGAAAAGAGGACCCAATTTGCAATGGGTACCAAAATCAAAACCTTGTGCTAACACAGCAGGACCCAAATTCAAGTGGGTACCAAAATCTAAATATGTGTTGCAGGCACCCAATGTTTAGCAAAACATGTGGCTTCTGATTACAACAGATCATAACCCGTACCTCAATAGAGAAAATGGTTCTTGAGTAAGACAGCTCAAGACTCGGACTTCAAAGACAAGACGATGGTTTCTGAACACGTCTGTTCAGAACCCGTGCTTAAGAAAATTAGGCTTTTGAATTCATCAGTTCAAAACCCGCACTTTAATATTAACGCTCCAACGTCTTACTCATTTATAATGCTTAAAATCTAAATCTGTGTTTCGTTATTTCTCCTATGCAGATCCGTCATATGTGGTATTTGGACAGCGGTTGCTCCAAACACATGACAGGATAGAAAGATACGCTGACAAACTTTACAGAGAAATACTGCGGAACAGTCAGATACGGAAATGATCAGTTTTCACCAATATTAGGCTACGGTGATATACAACGGGAAAATATAACGATCAAGAAGGTGAGCTACGTAGAAGGATTAGGACACAACCTGTTCAGCATAGGTCAGTTCTGTGACAAAGACCTAGAGGTCAACTTCAAAGCTAAGAGGTGTTCTGTTCGCACAGAAGAAGGCGAAGAACTCTTGGTCGGCACTCGAAAGTCAGACCTCTACACGATCAATTTATCAGACGTCCAGACTGACAAGCAGATTTGTCTACTATCTAAAGCATCGATGCAGCAAAGCTGGCTATGGCATCGACGGCTCTCTCATCTCAACTTTCGCTACATCAACAAACTGGTCAGTGGCAACTTAGTCAAAGGACTTCCAGAGCTCAAATATGACAAAGATCATCTGTGTGCAGCCTGTGAGAAGGGCAAGATGAAGAGGGCTCCGCATAAACCGAAGCCTGAACCAAGTACAAGCGCTCCGCTAGAGCTATTGCATATGGATCTCTGTGGTCCAATGCGAACTCAGAGTCTAGGAGGCAAGAAGTACATTCTAGTGATCGTGGACGACTACTCACGATACACTTGGGAAAAGTTCCTACGATCAAAGGATGAGACACCTGATGTGCTCATCACTTTTCTGAAGACGACCCAGGTGAATCTGCAAAAACCGATAAAGCTTCTAAGAATAGACAACGGCACAGAGTTCAAGAACAAAACTGTTCAAGAATATCTCGAATCTAAAGGGATAACTCATTAGTACTCTGTTGCACGTACGCCTCAACAAAATGGAGTGGTGGAAAGAAGGAATCAGACGCTAGTCGAGGCAGCTCGTACTATGCTAAGTCATTCCGACCTACCTCTATTCTTATGGGCAGAAGCTATATCTACCGCATGCTATACACAGAACCGGTCCATGATTCACAGACGATTCAAGAAGACTCTTTATGTGTTGATCAACAACCGAACACCTACAATCAAATACTTCCATATCTTTGGATGTAAGTGTTTCGTTCTAAACGATAGGGAGAATCTCAACAAGTTCAGCGCCAAGGCAGATGAAGGAATCTTCATTGGATACTCCTCATCATCAACTGCATTCAGAATCTACTTCAAGAAGTCAAAGACGGTGATTGAAAGTGTCAACGTCACCTTTGATGAAGAGATGGCTTCCGAACAATACTGTTCAGAACCCGTTTTAACCGGAGTACTAGCTTCTGGGCAACTCAGTCCAGAACCTGCGTCTCAACAGAACAAATCAGATGAAGCTTCAACATCAACTAACCATTTATCTGATTTAGATTTATTATTTGAATTGTTTTATGACGAATTTCTTGGAACTAACATAAAGAAATCTGTTTTGGTTGACAGGATAGAAGAACCAACGCCTACTCATCCAACCAGTTCAGACATTCCAAATGAATAAAGTACCCCTATTCATCAAGACGTCACAATTAAAATACCAACTCCTACAGTTCAAGAAGTGCCAAGTCATGCAGAGTCAGAAGTAGCTGAACCAGTAGGATGTTCAATTCAGATCAATCTACAGCCGGAACAAGTTGTACCTACTGAGACTTCTGCACCAACTACTTCAACTGAACCCCCCATTCCTTTTTATAATGATCTATCATCATATAATACACTCCCACCAATTACTTCAACTGAAATCATCATTCCTCCAGAACAAGCCGAAGAAGGTACAAGTGGATTTATAGATAATTCAATTGACATACATTCATATAATCCACTGCCTCATGAACGTAAATGGACCAAA
Source organism: Arctium lappa (assembly GCA_023525745.1). Taxonomy (NCBI): domain Eukaryota; kingdom Viridiplantae; phylum Streptophyta; class Magnoliopsida; order Asterales; family Asteraceae; genus Arctium; species Arctium lappa. The sequence continues at coordinate 67,946,044 of CM042054.1, forward strand.
GCGCACCCTGCAAGTCAGATCATAGGTGATCCATCCAAGTTGGTGCAAACTAGGTCAGCGTCAATCAACTGGTGCATGCACGACTCCTTTCTAAGCAAGATTGAGCCAACTCGAGTATCAGAGGCTCTTGCGGATCCAGATTGGGTAGTCTCTATGCAAGAAGAATTGAACCAGTTCGACGCACTGCAAGTCTGTAGACTTGTACCAAAGCCTAAAGGTAAAACAATCATCGGTACGAAGTGGATCTTCAAGATTAAAAAGGACAAAGCTGGTACCGTCATCAGAAACAAGGCGAGACTAGTAGCCAAAGGATACAGACAAGAGGAAGGATTAGACTATGACGAGACATACGCTCCTGTGGCGCGTTTAGAGGCAATCAGAATGTTCTTAGCCTACGCTGCCCACAAGAACTTCACGGTCTTTCAAATGGACGTGAAGACAGCATTCCTGAACGGAATTCTGAAAGAGGAAGTATACGTCTCTCAGCCAGAGGGATTTGTCAATCAAGAGAAGCCGGACCACGTCTACATTCTCGACAAAGCTCTCTACGGTCTGAAACAAGCCCCTCGAGCCTGGTATGATGTCCTTTCCACTTTTCTAGTCAAGTCTGGGTTTTCAAAAGGTACGGTGGATACCACCTTGTTCATAAAGAAAGAAAAAGCCGATATCGTTTTAATACAAATCTATGTCGACGATATTATTTTTGGTTCAACTAATACTAAGTACTGTAAGAATTTTGCAAACCTTATGGTGTCTAGATTTCAAATAAACTTGATGGGAGAGATGAACTTCTTTCTCGGGCTTCAAGTAAAACAATTTTCTACGGGTATCTTTATCAATCAATCTAAGTACATTAGGGAAATTCTCCGGAAATTCCAAATGGAAAATACAAAACCGATTGGTACCCCAATGGCACCAGGAACTAAGATTGGCACCGATCCTTCGGGAAAGGCTGTTGATATTAGGACCTACAGAGGAATGATAGGTTCTTTAATATATCTTACTAGTAGTAGAACAGACATAATGTTTTCAACATGTCTTTGTGCCCGATATCAGGCTAATCCAAAAGAAATCCATTTGACTGCTGTCAAGCGTATATTCAGGTATCTGAAGGGCACCGCAGATCTCGGTCGGTGGTATCCCAAAGATACTACTTTTGAACTAACAGCGTACACAGATGCAGATCATGCAGGTTGTATGTTAGACAGGAAGAGCACGTCAGGACACGTACAGTTCCTCGGTGACAAACTAGTAAGTTGGGGATCGAAGAAGCAACTTTGCGTTTCAACTTCCACGGCCGAAGCAAAATATGTAGCTGCTGCTAGCTGCTGTTCTCAGGTTTTGTGGATGCAAACACAAATTCGCGACTACGGTTTCCACTTCAACAAAATCCCGATCTACTGCGACTCCAAGAGCACCATCGCAATAACAGCGAATCCTGTTCAACACACAAAAACCAAACATATCGACGTCAGGTATCACTTTATCAAAGATCATGTAGAAAAAGGAAACATAGAACTTTTCTTTGTAAAAACAGATTATCAACTTGCAGATTTGTTTACCAAGGCGTTAGATGAAAAGAGATTCAACTTTCTTATCTCTAAGCTTGGTATGCTAAATCTTAAGACATAATCAGTAGTTACCTATAAAAGTTCACTATTGTTTACTTTTTCCTCATATCTTTATGCTTAATTGTGAATGATATATGTATTTCATATGTTAATGTTCATGATTCTAGGGGGAGTATGAGAAGAAACTCATACTTGGTCAATATTAATTTGAGGGGGAGCTCATAAGATTTCTGCACTTACGTTTTATGACAAATTTTTGTAATGCAAGATTTTAGGGGGAGCTCTTCACGTCAAAGGAGTTCGGATATGACTTCTGATCAATTCAGATCAGAACTCATTCTTTAAAAAGTTTTACTGCTTTTTGTCTTTTCAATATAAGTGAATAAATTTACTTTTAATTGACCTAAGACTTTTGCAGAAGTTTGAGAGAAACTTAGAAGTTCATATCTTTATGACTTACAGCAAAGCTTCATGAGATATAAGATCAAACTTTAAGGTATTACCTTTCATCTTAATCTCCAATATGGTTGAAAGAAGGACAACTTTCAATCATTGAAAACATCGTTCTTAAACGTTCAAACCACTTCCCGATTTTTCATTCGATTTTATATTTTGGGAGTGTACTTTAAATGTTTTACATAAGCTTAATCGACAAGCTAAACCTTTTTGAGCAACTTATTCTTTAAAAGTTATACGGAATCAGTGTGCAAGAACTAAAACGCCTCGTTTGATATTTGCATAAGTTCCTTTTGCTTCTGATCAAATGAAGGAAATTCTTTGAAATCACTTCAACTTCTATGGAATCATGTTAACCTATGATTTCTACCCATGAAGTTAATCCTTAGTGATTGAGTGAGTGTGTCAAAAGAAATGAGTGTAGATTGGATAATGAGTTTCAATGCCAAAAGAGTGAGCTTAATCTTTAAAAGAAAGAGCGTGTGAGATCAGAGTTAAAAGAATATCAGAACTCTGGACCAACTACTTTCTAGACGGGCAGCCACATTTCTAGTGTTTCACAAATCTTTGGTGAACATTATTGAAACAGGCAACTAGCCCATGCCAACTCTTGAATTACCCCACCAACTACTCATTTTCTACTCAATTAGAAAGTGTTTCACTTTCTAAGGGGACGCAACACATTTGCTATCTGATTTTCATTTGGAAAATCTGGATATTGAAAAGAAGGAAGTCTGCCCCACCTTCGCACTTCAATCATGCACATTGAGTCTGTGTTTAACTTACTGTTGTCTCAGTGGTTTACACAATTTCGAGCCAAATAAGCAATCATCAAGTGCTTAATTCTTTCTATCACAAGCACGAACACACAAGGAATTTGTTTCTTTGTCATAACGTTTATAGAAATAACCTTTGTGGTGTTTCGATGATTAAATGGAAGCCCTGGGGGAGTCAACATCAAACAGCTCCTTTCCAATGTGTATTTGTTACACACAGTGACTTAGTGTTACTGACAGGCATGTTAACTGATTCATTGGTTGATTCAGGTGTTACACGATTACTTTGTCTAGATTTGCAAAGATCAGGATGAATAACTATTGAATTGACGGATCAGAGACTCCAAGTGGTTGACATTTCTTACTCAAAGTTTTGATGAAGTCGTTGCACTTTCCATCAAAAAGGGGGGAGAATATAAAGCTTGAAGAAATGTTCATTACAAGAAAAGCTAACAAAGAAATGCGAGATCAAAGTATTCTGAAGACATGCTGATTTCAGATAAATTTTCTTTGAAGATACTTTGCTAAAGCATTCTGAGCTAGAGAAAGAGATTGCATCTTCTGTGCTGAAAGAGAAGATCGTATTGCCAAATCATTTTCGTAATGATCTTGATCCAAAGGGGGAGATTGTTAGGACACAGTCTCATTGGATTCAAGATAATCCAATACGAAGATCGCAATCTGAAGTTAATGCTGAAAGTTACTCTCAACCAAAGTCTATGGTCTATTTTGTAATAAGTTTCAAAGTTATAATATCTAGATATTATTTAGATATTATGTTTTTAGTTATAATATTAGTTTATTAAGTTTTGATAATATCTTAAACAAATATTATCTTTCTCTCTATTATTGATCAAAACAATTTAACACACAATACACACACACAAAGGTGTAAAGAGAGAAAACAAACAGAGAACTCAAACTCAAGAAATCAATCGTGTAATCATCGTTTGTTATCGAAACAGGTTGGTTTATCATCTATTGTTTGTTGTTTTGATTATCTGGTAACGATCACGGACTCACAGTAGATTCTTTAAGATGATTAAAATCTCATTTATGATCTTCAAGAGTGTTGTGTCCCAAGCACCATTTACGTACGTGCATGGGATACGGGATAGATGCCTTTGTATTTGATAATTATTTACAATAACCATGTTTCAATCTCAAATCCATGTTTTCTTTAGTATTTGGTTGGATTAAAGTTAAGATTTATTTACTAGAGTTAGTTTGGATTTGTATTGATTTAGGTTGATTTTTGGTGATTAGGGTGTGCATTTGATATGTGTGGCCGAACATGGTCATGTCTTGGTCCGAGAAAGATGACTGAAAAGGGAGTCTAGCCAGAGATGGGGAATGTTTTGTTTTTGTTATTAAATGCTTTAATTACATATATGTATTAATTATATAAGATGCATTAATTCAAAGTTGTAGAACAAAAAAATATTAAATAAATGGATAAAATGATCAAAAAATCCCCAACTTCATAAAACTTTTTTTAATTAAGCTAGGAGGCAAGGATCCAATCCATAACAAATCGAAACTACAATAGCCACACTTATAATTATTTTATTTAGAGGACTCAATCCATGATTTACATATAACCACAGGGGACGAAATATGTTATCTACTCTATATTTAATTAAAGGGAATACCGTAACGTAATATAAGTTTCAATATAATTAAGTATTTAGAAACAACGTTATTTAGCGTACGACATGATCATCTTACATTCATCCTTATTGATTTTTCTAATGAAAAAAAGAACTAATTAACGGGACACAAACAAACATTAAAATTAAACCCTATACTTCTTATATTAAATTAGTCAATTAATTAATGGTTGTGATAGGTAATGCATATGGTATCTTTTGGCCGTTTTTGATTAAAGATATATATATATATATATAAGAATCAATTGGAAACCAATATTACATTGAAAACTTTGGAAAACAAAATCAACTAATCGTTTAATTTCTTTTTTTAATTGATAAGGTTATTTTAGTCTTTTACATAATTTCATAATATATGGTAATTGTTATTATTATTATATTAATAATAATTTATTTTTAATTTATTTTATATATGGTAATGTTAGTCATTTATTAATGTAAAATTGATATATTTAATTTAGGAAAACAAATTTTAATCATACGGATCCTCTATTTTTGATTCTGAAGAATCATTGATTGATTAAAATATTAACATAAAAAATAAATATTTAATGTTTCAAGTATTAATATGAAATTACCTCTAGGCACAAAATATTAATATAGTGAAATATAATGTATTTGATATACTGAAACAAAATATTAATACAGGAAACCTGATGAAACATAAAATGTTAATATAGTGAAACATGATGAAACAAATTTGATATAGTGAAACATAATGGAAAGGTAATGAAACAAAATATTAATATAGTGAAACCCGATATAGTGAAACAAAATATTAATATAATGAAACAAAATATTAATATAGTGAAACCTGATGAAACAGATTTGATATAATGAAACATATTTGATATAGTGAAACGTAATGAAAAGGTAATGAAACAATAATGGTAATGAAACTTAATTGGGTTTTTACATACTGCATATTGATGAACAGGTAATAAAAAGATAGTTTTGATATATTGTTATTATCTTTTATTAATAAATTAATTAATTTATTACAATATATAATTATTATCTTTTATTAATAAATTAATTAATTTATTACCATATTTCATCTTTTTTGCCAAATTTGAAACACAAAAGAAAAACACACATTTACCCTTTTGACATATTATTATCATCTTTTACTAATAAATTAATTAATTTATTACCATATATAATTCAAATTAATCTTAAGCATTGATTAAAAAGATCAACGGTTGAAATTTGGTTTCCAAAGTTCCCAATGAAATTTGGTTTCCAATTGAAACCACCCCTATATATATATATATATATATATATATATATATATATATATATATATATATATAGGGTCTCCTTCATTTGCTAACCACAGCATTTGTACTAACCGTGCTAACCAATCTGGACCGTTGGTTATTTAGATCAATGGATCATAATTAATTGAATTTTTAATTTTAAAAATAATAAATTAAAAGATTAGGAAAAAATGGTGCATAAGGGCAGAAGGTTAAATTGGTAAAAACGTAAATACCATTAAATAAATATGTGCACACGTTGCCAAAAATATAGGTGCATAATTTGGGATTCGAATCATCTTGATTTGAAAAAATGGCTAGAAATCATACATTTGGAAAAATGTTATATTTGGGATAAAATTTTGGTTTGTGCATATCTATTGAAGTACTTTTAAATACTTTGAGAAAACCGTTGTGCATATGGGCATAATTTGGGGTTAGGCATATGATGAAATTGTGAGAAGCGATCTTTAATGGGTAAACTATTTGGATTGTATGCATATGGGCAAATGGTAATATGTGTTCATCTGGAGTTCTGCATAAGAGCATCTACGTATCGGGTAAAATGTTTTGTTTGGGTAAACAGTTGTGCATATGCGCATAATTTGGAGTAGTGCACATGAGCATATGGTATGAAACTTTCTTCAATGGGTAAATTGTTTGCTCTTTATGTGCCTGTGTACTTTGGATTGTATATGTGCATTGTTTGGAAGTTGTGCATATGGGCAAATTTTAAGATGTGTCCAATTAAAGTGTTGCATAACATAATATACATAGTGGGCAAATACTTTAATTTGCGTAAACTCTGTGCATATGGGCATAATTTGGAGTCGTGCATATGAGCATATGGTAAGAATCGATTGAATGTTTGAAAATAGGAAAGATATAACTACTCGTATTAACTTGATATGATAGAATTTTAAATTAAAAATATTTAAATTGAAGCTCATATCATTACCATAACAAACCTCCATGAAATATGGAATAATATTAAATGGGGCGTGAGTTATTAATTTACCATATTGCTCTTCGATATTTAATATCCTTAATCGCAATACATAATCTGATTGGTCGAAAGTTGGTTAGCACGGTTAGTACCAATGGAACGGTTAGCAAATGAATGATCCTCTCTCTCTCTCTTTCTCTCTCTCTCTCTCTCTCTATATATATATATATATAGAGAGAGAGAGAGAGGGGGGGGGGAGTGGGGGAGGATCATACGAGAAACATACTAATTTGCGAGAAGTCGAGAAGGATTGTAGGCCACATAATTTATTAATTAAAAAACCATAAATAAAAAATAAAAATAGTTTTAGAAAATAGGATAATTATCATTTTAAATTGGATAAATTTTTAAAATTCTCATTATATCTTTTAGATTTATTTATTTTGTAATTTTAATTATTTATTATTTTTTTCTAAATATACTTTTAATTAAAAAAATTCACAATTTTCATCAAATATCACACGTGATATCATTATATAAATATTTATGCATATCACATATCATATTATTAAATGTGATAATTATATATATTTTAGTTAATCATATGTGATTATATATACTTTTATTTATAGATCTTTTTATGATAATTGTATATATTTTAGTTAATCATATGTGATTATTTATACTTCTATTATAGATGTTTTCGTGACGTAAATATAATCACATGTGATAATTGTATATATTTTAGTTAATCATATGTGATTATGTATATTTATATTTATAGATCTTTTTGTAGTGTAAATATTATCACATGTGATTATACTTCATTTATATTCAGACGTATATAATTATATGTGATATTTACAAAAATCCATCTACTGGGTTCATATATATGTGATACATAATAATATATCACATGTTAAACGAAGTTAATCAAATTTGATTTAAACGTAAATATAAAAAAAAGAGAAAAAATGGTGAAATAAATTAAATAATGAATTAATTATGGATATCAAATGTGATATTTGATGAAAATTATGTTTTTATCTAGAAAATAATAATATGAATTTGATAAAAAAAAATTATGAATTTCTTAAAATTAAAAAATAAATAAATTTAAAAGATATTATGAGATTTTTAAGGATTTATCTAATTCAAATTGTAATTACCCTAATTTTTAAAAAAATAATTTATTTATGTTATTTTTTAATTAATAAATTATGTGACTCTTATTCCTTCTCCTCTTCTCGCAAATTGACTATTTTCTCATTTGATATATATATATATATATATATATATATATATATATATATATATATAATTCTTTAATAAATAAAACAAAAATAGGGATTGGAAGCCGCTACAAAAAGTAGTATATATCATTTGCCCCTTGTAAGTGTCGTTTGGAATTCCATGGGTTCATAATTCATATTTAAGAAAAAAAAATTGTTGTTCATCTTCATCTTACAATCACCTTCACCTCAAATTAACAGACACCACGGTAAGAGATGGCAGCTGGCCCCCTCTCCCACCTCCATGCCGCCACCGTCTCTCTTAGCACCTGCACCGTTCAACAACCGCGAGCCACCACCCAAAGACTTCACATGGTCTTCCACTTCACAGCCACGTTAGCCATCCTATACTACAGATTCACCAACCTAATACATGGTGATGTACCCATGCTACCATGGGGTTTCATGACTGTTTCCGAGCTCATCTTCTCCTTCATCTGGTTCCTAACCCAAGCCTTCAGGTGGCGCCCTGTGGCTCGAACCGTCTCCCTTCAAAACCTCCCTGATGACGATGAGTTGCCGAAAGTGGACGTTTTCATATGCACAGCCGACCCCACCAAGGAACCTACGGTGGAGGTGATGAACACCGTGTTGTCCGCCATGGGGCTCGATTACCCGTCGGACAAACTGGCGGTCTATTTGTCGGATGATGGTGGTGCACCATCCACACTCTATGCCATCAAGGAAGCATGTTCTTTTGCAAAGGGATGGTTACCCTTTTGTAGGAAATATGGGATCAAAAGTAGGTGCCCAGAATGGTTTTTCTCTACATATGGACATGATGAGTTGCTTTTTAGAAGTGATGAATTTGAAGTGGATGAAGAAAACATGAAGGTAAGCATATATCCGAACATTAATTACTAACGTCAAAAGATACCTAAACATCCTAAAATTATGCTTAGTGACAACTCAACCTAATTGAACAACCTTTTATTAAAATATTAGTTTCTTCATCATCCACCTATCCATTATTTATTTTTTTATTATTATTTTTTTATCATTTCCCAAACTATAATATCTTTTTTTAACAAAAATTATATATGTAATCTTTTATTATCTATAGTTGGATATTAGTTTAAAATACAACAATATAAAAATATTTTAATATTGGTTTTATTACTAAGAGAATTGAAAATCACAAATTCAAGTATTACCTTTTTTTATTGTTAAAATAAATTTAAGAGTGAATTGCAAATTTGGTCTATGTGTTTTGTTGTTTTTCTCACATTTGGTTCTTACATAATTTTTATTGCAAGAAAATCCCCATGGTATGCAAAAGTGTTTGGATTTGGTTCTTGAGAACTAACACCGTTAGAATGCCTCCGTTAAAACCCCTCATGTGACTTGCACATGAGGGCATTTGGGTCATTTTACTTATTTTTTTGTTTTTCATTAAAATAATAGACCACAGGGACCGAATTTGCAATTTACTCAATCTAATATTATATATATACATTAGATCTCCGACCACCTCACGTCGACCACCTATCTTGCTCCCCCCCCCCTCTGAAAACGTGTTGGCCACCTCTCCCACCCCATTGTGCATCGAACCATACCAAGAAATCGAAAAGGAAAGAGTGAGGGGGGAGATCGCTGACACCACCTCCATCGCCGGTAACTCCATGTTTTACGGTGGTAGACGTCGATCGAGATTTATTCGATGGAGATTGATTCGAGATTTCTGTTGCTTACGAACAACCTTCTGCAATGGCTTTTGAGCTGATCTCAGATCTTCTCGATCTCATATCTCACACCATATCGATTGATCGATTGAGTTGATCTCAGATCTCACACCTGCATATGCACTACTGCAATGGTCTTCCATCAAACACTTCCCCTTCCCTGTTTTGGTCCTATCTACCATATACCCACCACACTCTAGGTTCAATTTTAATAGTTTTTGGCAACCATATCTCCTTCACAAACCTCACTGTGGTTTCACCTGTCGTTCTAGTATCACCTGGAAGCATATCGGAATAGGGGAGGGTGGTATTTTTTGTCGTCGATAAGCCTCCTTCTCCCTCCTCCAGACATCCCTTTTTCGTCCCCAAATCGATGGAGAGATATGGGGGAAGGGGTTGCAGTGGGGGGAATGAGATGGCGGCTGGAGGTGTTATGTAACACCTTAGGCATATTCCATATCGGCCGTGGACAGGAGTGATGCTGGGTGTTATAAGTAATATCTTGGCCTTCCTAACAACAACGCGTTTTGGGGCCACAAGCACGTCAGGTTCTGGGAACTCTAAGGTTAAGCGTGCTTGGGTGGGAGTAGTCCTAGGATGGGTGACCCCCTGGGAAGTTTCTCACCAGGTCGCCAGAAACAAATCCGTACGCTACACGTTGGTTAAATCCAGGGGCAAAGCGGACAATATTGTTGTCGAGGCAGGTGGGATGTTACATGTTACCGGCACCGATGTCGGAGAAGGCGGAGAAGACGAGTTGGGGATTGGTTCATGTATATATATATATATATATATATATGTGTGTGTGTGTGTGTGTGTGTGTTTAATTACTGGTCCCTTTGGTTTGTTGTTTTTTAGTGAAAAATATAAATAATAAGTAAAATGACCCAAACACCCTCATGTGCAAGTCACATGAGGGGTTTTTACAGAGGCATTCTAACGGTGTTAGTTCTCATGGATCAAATCTGAGCACTTTGGCATACCATAGGGATTTTCTTGCAATAAAAATTTTGTAGAGACTAAATGTGAGAAAAACAACAAACCACAGGGACTAAATTTGCAATTCACTTTAATTTAAAGTTATTTTTCTAATCATTTATGTATATTTGAAAATTAGTCTACCCACAAATGAATGGTTGAAACATTGTACTTGGGAGGTTGATGGTGGAATTAGTTTTATAAGATCAAAAAATAGCTATATAAGAAGTTGATAAGACTTATTTGATATCCTAAAAAGGTTGTTTAAGACATCTTTAAAGTAGCGTGTTGTATTAGTTTTTTTGAGTAAACTATGATTTTTGTCCTTGTGGTTATATAACGATTTTCGTCTTTGGTCTTTTAAAACTGATTTTTTAATCATTTTGGTTTCTATTTGCTTTCATTTTCATCCCTCCATCAACTTTTATTAAAATTAAGTGTTAATTCATTTAAAAATTGAATAAGAAAATTACATATTTGGTCCTTGTGGTATATAAATTTTTACATTTTTATCCTATTTTACATTTTTTACTTTTTCTTTATTTATTGTATTTCATCAAGATTTATTTTTCTATTAATTATATTGTATATTTTCATAATTATTATAACTTTGATTATAAAAATAATCAAATAATTTCATCAAAAATACTAATAAATATATGATATTTTTTTTTCAAAACTTAGATTTAAATCTCCTAAAATTAATAATTTTTATTTATTGATTTTTTAAAGTTTTTTATTTATTTTAAATTACAATTGAAAAAAGTTTAATAAAATTCGAGAAAAAAATAGTATTATTTTATAACAACCAGTTGTTTTTTGTTAAATGCACTTTACTCCCATTATTCTAAATTTTCATTTAACCTTTATTTTTTATTAGTTAATCAAATTTGTTTAATACTTAAATAAAACATACACACACCTTTTTAAATTAAGTTATATATTAAAAACAAAAAAATAAGATAATAAAATGATAAGAATATTTCAATATGGTGTTACAAAAATAATGCAATGGTCATGATGTGCCACAAAATTAACGTGACGTCAAACACAAGTCTTATATCTCATGTTATTTATGACCTTGATATGTAAACTAAGATAAAAAATATAAAAAAATTATACACCACAAGGACCAAATATGTAATTTGCTTATTCAATTTTTAAATAAATTAACACTTAATTTTAATAAAATTGGATGGAGGGACGAAAATGGAAGCAAATAGAAACCACATCGACTAAAAAAGCAGTTTTGAAAGACCATAGACAAAAATCATTATAAACATCAAACCACATGGACGACTTTCACCAATGGAAAAAGGTGAAAGTCTGTCGGGATAAAAGTTGTGGGAAAAGGGAACACCTATGGTTGCAGTTACCGATGGATTACTAACCGATTACCATCACCGTCAGCTCACCAAAGGTTTTGGTCCCTCCTCCTAAAGACCGTTAACTTTTTCTGTTAAGTCCAGTTAAATCAGAGGTATTTTGGTCATTTTAAACTTTTTTTTGTTAATTCCATCATCTCTCGGTTAAATTTGGGCATTTTAGTCGTAAGACCAATGTTTAAAATAACTAAAATACCCCTGATTTAACTGGACTTAACGAAAAAAGTTAACAACTGTTAGGATTAAGACAAAAAACGTTATGAAATGACAAACATTAAGGACCAAATACGAGTTTTCAACTTTTAGTGATCCAGACATTCATATGCATATATACATATATATATATATATACACATATATATATATATATACACATATATATATATATATACATATATATATATATCTATATATATGTAGGTAGGTTATTATGCAACCCCTTTGCATGGTGTCACATATGCAACCCTTCTATCCACCAGTCATTTTATTTTCAGCTTTTTTCTTTTTCTTAGTTACAAAAGTGAAAATAAAATGAGTGGTGAATAAAGGAGTGCATGGGTTACATCATGTAAATGGGTTGTATTTGAAAGCCCCACTACATTACACACACATATATATATATATATATATATATATATTCGTGTATACATATGTCACATACTATATATACATACATGAACATATATATACCATACATGCATACATATACATTTTTTTTTTGGAGAGGGTATCCCAAACCACATTGGGCCCAGACTAATCCCTGACAATATGGGCCGAAGCCCGACTGCTAAAGCATGCAACCCGGGGTCGAAGCCCCCGTACCTCCAAGGATGCGTCCCCCAGGGTTCGAACATGAGACCGCTACTAGCAAGTCCACATGTCTTACCACTAGGCTAACACCCTTTTGGTTGCATACATATACATATGTACACCTACACACACATATATACATACATACCTATATACACAAACACATACATATAGAAGACACATATTTACATATATATATATATATACACATACATATATATATATATATATACACACATACATATATATAATATATATATATATATATATATATATATATATATATATATATAAGGATGGGTTATTATGCAACCTTTTAGATGATGCAACTCCTTTATCCACCACACATTTTACTTTTACCTTTTTTTTTAATTACATAAAATGTTTGATGGATAGGAGGGTTGCATTGCACCATGTAAATGGGATTTGAACACCTCTCTCTCTCTCTCTATATATATATATATGTATATATACACATACACACATACATACATATATTAACATACACATACATATATCTGTATATATGCATATATATATACACACACATACACACATACATACATAGACTTAAGTTCGCGTGAGACCAAACAGTTTCCGTGAGACCGGTGAGACCAAGCTTTAAAGTATGAAACTTCACACCAAAAAACTGTGAATGTAAAAAAAATCGAACTTTTCATAGGGAAAACACCGTAAATGTTACGTTCACGGTGTTTTTCGCTGTGAAGGTTCAGATATACCTTCACAGTCTTTTATCTGTGAAGGTTTGATTTTTTTTTAACTTGGTTTAGTTTTTTTACCTTTATAGTGTGATTACATTATGAAGGTTCGAATGTTTTTTACCTTCACAGTGTTTCGGTGTGAAGTTTCATGTTTTAAGGCTTGGTCTCACGCGCTCTCACGAAAACAGCTTGGTCTCACGTGAACCTGACCCTACATACATATATTAACATACACATATATACATACATTGACTAAAGACTTGAAAAAAACACAAAAATTATACGTGGTTGTATGTGATCCATCACAAATCACCGACCGATTACTAACGGCCACTAGGATTTCTATTAAAAAAACGAAAAAAGTAAATATTTTTTTAATACCTCGATAATCCGTCGGTAATTTGTGATGGATCACCGAACATATAATGTTTTTTAAATAGAAATCCACGTGGCTGTGAAAAACAATTTTTTTAATTCGGAATCCACATGTCTGTCAGATTCGTCGCAAATCATCGACGTATTACCGACATATTTGGTGTTGGTGATCCATCACTGATCCCGTCTGTCGCTGATGGTCATCGGTGATGGTCAGTTTTCTAGCTAGTAGTGTCATCTAATAACTTTGTGCTGCAATATCGTCTACCGATTCTTGGACTTGTAACGATGTATTTTTGGTGTCGGAAAAAGATGGTTCTTTTGTAGTGTTATAAGCCGGAGTTTCGAATTTTGTTCATGCAGTTAGCATACGAACGATTCAAAGAAAACGTAGAGCAAAAAACGAATGGAGCTTCTGCTATCAGCGATCGGCCGCCACGCATTGCGGTATCATTTTTATATATAGATGCATTTCTAGAATATTTTTGCAAGAATATAATTGGTTTTTGCAAACACTTTTATCTTATTTTTTGATTTTGCAAACTAATTAATGCAGATTATACATGATAATCGAAAGAGTGGAAGGAACCGAGAGAACCAAGTTCAAATGCCTCTTCTTGTCTATGTATCACGGGAAAAAAGACCATCTCTTCCTCATCGTTTCAAAGCCGGAGCTCTAAACGCTCTTGTATGCATGCTCTATACCATAACAGACACTACAACAAAATTGTGTGTTTTTAGAATTCCTATATCTAAAGGCGTAGTAATAAGTTTATAAGACGTTTTTTGGGCGTCTTAACAAGTTTTTTAGGAGACTTTTAATATAGAGCGTCGTAGCTATTTTATAGGACACTTTTAAGAATGAGAAAATGTCCTATAAACCCCTTTTTTTAGACACTTGTTTTTATAGTACAAATTTTCAAATAGTGTCCGATAATAGTTAATAAAACGGTTTTTTTATTTATAAAAATGTCCTAAAAATTTGTAACGATGCCCGAAAGTGTCGTAAAAACCTATTGCAACGCCTTTAAATGTGATCCCTTTATTTTTTTGGTCCTATAAAGTATGTCTTATAATGCAGTCTATTAGGACACTTGTAAGTTTTTGAGGTCTTATAAACCCGATTTTGTTGTAATGAGATTTCTAGATTCTTTTTATGTTGGAGTTGTTGAGTCAAGTTCATAACAACGACAAAATAAGAAATTAAATAAGAAAACGGTTGAATCACATGTGAATTTACACTAAAATCACATGTGATTCACGCGAATTTGGCCACGACCCACATCGCCTGCATACCTTGCATTAATCCGTTAGTTTAAAATCACATGTGATTTTGTACGTGATTTGGCTGTGTTCTCCTATGAACCTCCTTCTGAATTTGTTTGCTCCTATAACTTAAGTTGTATTATATAAGCGGTCTTTTAGAACACTCATGATATGGCATCATATAAAACCGATTTTGTTGTAGTGATCGTGCTTTTTGCAGCTTCGTGTTTCAGGAGTTTTGAGCAATGCTTCATACATGCTGGTGTTGGATTGTGACATGTACTGCAATGAACCTGCATCCGCGAAACAAGCAATGTGTTTCCATCTCGATCCTAAGCTCTCTGGTTCGCTTGCTTTTGTTCAGTACCCGCAAATTTTCTATAACGTTAGCCAAAAAGATATCTACGATGGCCAAGGAAGATCCGCATACAAGGTGTGAACTTTAACACTTTGTTTGTGGGTCGAATTATTCATACAAAATCTTCATATACATGCATAATTTGTGGGCATTTATATGTAATATCGATCTGGATGATCAATAAAAAATTTGTTGATTTTTCAGACGAAATATCAAGGGATGGATGGGATCGGAGGCACGATTTGTGCAGGAACCGGGTATTTCTTGAAGAAAAAAGCATTATACACTTGTCCCTATCAACAAGGTATGATTCAATTCGTTTGAATTTGTTTTAGGTAAATTAATTATATGATATTTTACAAGTTATTGATTTCGAATTTGTGCTAGCTGTAGATGAACATCTTTTGCATCCCGAAGAGAGGTTTGGTGAGTCTAGCAAGTTCATAGATTCATTAAAATCCAGTGAGAATAAAGAGACTCAAATAGATCGATTTACAACCGCCGTTTTAGAAGAGGCCAAGAAGCTCGCCACCTGCTCCTATGAAGATAACACCAAATGGGGTAAAGAGGTATATTTATCTGTAACTCGATAAGAATCTGACAAAACCTATATATACATAAGTTGAAACACTTAGAAAATAAGATGTAGAAGAACATTAATTCATCAAAGTTACGTTGTATCTATTTTGCAACACCCTTAATAGAAAAACCCAATTAATAACCCTTTGATTTTGCCATCATATCAACAGATTGGTTACTCGTATGATTCATTGCTGGAAAGCAGTTTCACAGGGTATTTGTTGCACACAAGAGGATGGAAGTCTGTGTATCTGTATCCCAACAGACCATGTTTCTTGGGTTGCACCACCATCGATATGAAGGATGCCATGCTTCAACTCATGAAATGGTCCTCTGGATTACTTCAAGTTGGTCTCTCCAGGTTCAACCCTCTCATCTATGGGGTATCCAGAATGCCATTCCTTCAAGCCATGTCTTATGCCTACTTCATGTATTCCCCCTTTTTGGCAATCGCGTTTCTGCTTTACGGCACCGTACCCCAATTGTGCCTTCTCAATGGCGTCGCATTGTACCCTACCGTACGTAAAACTCTACCAAAACACTTATAAACTAAATCATGGTCATTCCACTTATGTAATAAATTTACTGCTAGAATATGTGAAATCCCATCAGATTACTTTTCAAAAGACTCCTTAGGAAAGAAGGGAGATTAATTCCAACATATATTGAAGTAGAAAAAGGTCCAAGTCTAGCTGATGTTGACGAACACACACACACACACATATATATATAGGGGTTGTTTCATTTGCAACCCATTAAAAAGGTTGCAAACCTTGCAACTCACATCTTAACCGTCGGATTCATGATCGGCGGTTACAATAGATATGGGGACCAATATTTTTAATTAAAAAAACAGAAAAATAAAAATAAAATAATCGTCGATCATGAATCCAACGGTTAAGATGTGGGTTGCAAGGGTTGCAATCTTTTTCAGGGTTGTAAAATATTCTTCCAATATATATATATATATATATATATATATATATATATATATATATATGATGTCTTTGAGGGTCGAAATCTCGGGCATTGATGGTAGAATAAATGGAACCCATTAATTAGATTACCGTCAAAAAGTGTCATTAAAGAGGAGAAAACTTCCAACATAACAAGTTATTAATGTTCAAGTCTAGCCGATGCGGGACTCTAACATTTACAAGTTGCATTTCAGGCTTCAAATCCGTGGTTTAAAGTGTTTGCAGCGGTATATGTATCCTCACTTTCCCAACATCTGTACGAAGTGGTGTCTACTGGCGGCACGGTGGTGACATGGTGGAACGAACAAAGAATCTATTTCATAAAATGCATCAGTGCGCTACTTTTCGGATGCGCTGATGTCATGATGAAGTCACTCGGGTTTGCAAAAGCCAATTTCCGATTGACAAACAAAGTGGTTAACAAAGAGAAGATGGAAAAGTATGAGAAAGGTAAGTTCGATCTCGAAGGTGCCAAGATGTTCATGATACCAATGACGTTTATGGTGTTGTTGAATGGCGTGTGCTTTTTAGGCGGTGTGAAGCGAGTAATAAGCAACGGCAATCTTGAGGAGATGTTTGGACAGGTTTTCATGTCGTGGACAACGCTTTTATTCAGTTATCCGATCCTCAAGGGGCTCGTACCAAGTGGTAGCAAAGGCAAGAAGATTAAAAATTAATGAACAAATTATAAACAACTCGATCGCTCGTGAAGATCAAAATCTTATTTTGTGTTCAAGGTCATGGATTCAATTCCTATGTTTATAGAATTGATAACAGTGTTTTTTTTTTTATAAATATGTCACAATAAGTTGTTAATACGAAAATGAACTTAACAAGTATTATCCATATAAACAAATCTCATATTAATCTTTTTATAGATAGGACATTTTTTAGAAACGTTCTCTAAAAAACATCTTAAAAACGAAATTTTGTATACTATAAGTTCATATGCAAAATGACTATCATATATATTCTTTTGAAAGTGTAAAAATAAAAAAACATTATATTTATATTTAGTTCAACCAGAAGTGTTGAATGAAGTATTGAATCTTCGATTATAGAAATGTTAAATGATCACTAATATTTTAGGACAATGATATATGAAAATTCTACTTTCTAACGAATGAAAATCAAAGACCAAAATGTAATCGGGTGAATTTCCCATCAGTATCCCCTTTCTCATTCTCACAATATATAAAAGAGTATACAAGAATCACTATTAGAAAATTCGTTAATTCCGACAGAAGTTACCGACGGACACACCCTGCCTGTGTGAATTGAACGAACTGACAAGTACAACCAACTTAAGCTGGTTTTCCATAATTATATAGCCCGGAACACAAACCCAGACTGCTGCTTGTTTAACACAAACCATAAGACGCGGCTCCATACCCTGACTGTTGGTATGGAAGAAGTTAGCTTTCGTCAACCCTTATCTCATTTCCCTCCGAAAGGAGAGGAAATGTCGGGTTGTTTTTGCCGTTTTAGCTGCAACTGTTGTTAGCAATGACTGTCTTGTTTTTGCTACTTGAAGCATCAACTCTAGCTATATCAAAGCAATAAACCGGTAAGGACACAGGCTTCTTAGTGCTGCTTCCTGCAGTTTCAAGTTAGCTACATATAGTGCTCCTCCCCGAGAAACACTTTTTTTATTTGTTCTTTTTGGCTCCCCACTTGGGAAGCACTCTCTGCTCTGAGCTAGATATTATATGTCGTCTTTTTGAGTAAACCGTCGGTGAATAGCAACGGAATACCGACGGATTCTGGATTTTAGTGACGAAATTTTTTGCCGTCGGTAAAAATACCCATCCGTCGCTAAGCGGTCGATAAAAATAATGGTTTCCGACGGATTATGGCCGGACACTTTAATATTTTTTTTGATTTATTTTTTTTATATATTCCGTCGGTAAATATTTAAATCATTTTTAAAAAAAAAATATTAAAAATCCGTCGGTAATCCGTCACAAATCACCGACGGATTACCGATGGACCCTTTAATATTTTAATATTTATTTATTATTATAAATTCCGTCCGTAAATAATTAAATTATTTTTTTTAAATATTAAAAAATCATCGGTAATCCGTCCCAAATCATCGACGGACACTTTAATATTTTAATTTTTTTTATAAAATTTCCATCGGTATTCCGTCGGTAAATAATCAAAACATTTAAAAAAAATATATATTAAATTCCATCGGTAATCCATCACAAATCACCGACGGATTACCGATGGAAGCTTTAATATTTTAATTTATATTTATTTTTATTATAAAAATTATGTCGGTATTCCGTCAGTAAATAGTTAAAACATTTAAAAAAAATTAAATTCCGTCGATAATCCGTCACAAATCACCTACGGATTATCGACGTAATTAATAATTTTTTTTCTCAATTCTAGTACGTGTATGAGGTTTTACGAATGATATTTGTCTTATTTGGTTTCTATGTGTGTATGTATATATGGATAATAGTATATATGTCTATCAATATTTGGGTGATACACTACTAGAAAAAGGGCTCTTACCGATGGAAAAAAGCAAATTAGAAATTAATTAAATTAAATTCATTAATTTCCGACGGAAATTAATTTAAAATTAAATTAATTTCCATCGGAAATCCATCGAAAATTAATTAATTTAATTTAAATAAACTCCAAAAATAATTTTAATGGATCTTAGGTGTCTAATTGACCCTAATACACAACACATGCATCTATGCGACCGATATATGCACACAAACACATAATTTTTTTTGGAAGGCATAGCGGCATCGAACCAATGAACGACTACCAAGAACACACGCACACCTCCCCGGCGGTATCGGGCATCCACGGGCATCCCACTAATCCGCCGTTGTCCCGGCCCAACTTACGCTGAACCTAGAGCCCAACCACAGTCTAAGACTGGGCTAGGGGGCGACCCAGTCAACGATAAGTCACCACTGGTGTTATTGGGCATTAATAAGTCATAAAATGTATAATTTAACTATAATAATGGTTGAGTGGTTCATATCGGGTATAATGGTGCTTAGTTGTCTAATTGACCCGAATACACGACACATGTATCTATGAAGTCGATACGTGTAAAGAAGCACATAATAAGTCATCACTTGTGTGTTTGAGCCTTAATAAGTCAACAACGATTATAATGGGTGTCGGTCCCGTTATATTTGAACAAGATCTTACCAGACAATCATACAATCACAAACATAAATGATAAACCAACCTGTTTGATTAATAACCACGGATTACAGATTGATCTGATATGTGTTTTTCTTCTTTGCAACTCTCTGTTTTTCTCTCTAGATTTAAGTTGGGTCGATGTTGAGATTGAGATATTCAGATTGTGAGATAATCTAATATCTCACCTAACACTAAAATCTAACATACTAACATAAAATATCTAAACTAATATCTAAACTTAATAATATCCTAAAATATCTTAACAAATAGATATTTAGGAATATTATAATAATATAAAATACAATAATTAACTTTGACAATTATTACAAACTAACATTAGACTAATATTGAGAGTGGCTTTTCAGCTTTAACTTCAGATTTCAGTCTTCAGATTGGATGATCTTGAATCCAATAAATCTGAGATCTAACAATCTCCCATTTGGATCAAAATCATTACTAAGAGAATTTAGCAATTCAGTCTTCTCTTTCAGCTCAGAAGATGCAATCTCTTTCTTTGTCTTCAATATGTAATAATCTCCAGTTTTAGTTCAGAATGCTTTAGTAAAGAATCTTTAAAGAAAATTTCTCTCAAATCAGCATGTCTTCAGAATACTTTGTCTTTGAAGAATTCGATCTTGAACATTTGATCTCTTTTGTTCTCTCCCATTTCTTCTCCTATTTCTTGATTAGCTCTTCTCCCCCTTTTTGATGAAAAGAGAAACGATTTCATCAAAACTTTTAATAAGAAATGTCTTTCATAAGGAGCCCCTGATTCGTCAATCCAAAAGATATTCATCCAGATCTTTGCAAATCCTGACAAAATAATCGTGTAACACTTGAATCAACAAATGAATCAGTTAAAATGCCTGCCAGTAACACTAAGTCACTGTGTGTAACTAATACACATTGGAAAGGAGCTTTTTGATGGTCACTCACCCAGGGCTTCAATTCAATCATCGAAACACCACAAAGGTAAATTCTATGAACGTTATGACAAAGAAACAAATTCCTTGTGTGTTCGTGCATGTGATAGAAAGAATTAAGCACTGATGATTGCTTATAGGCTCAAAATTGTGTAAACCACTGAGACAACAGTAAGTTAAACAAAGACTCAATGTGCATGATTGAAGTGCGAAGGTGGGGCAGACTTCCTTCTTTTCAATATCCAGATTTTTCAAATGAAAATCAGATAGCAAATGTGTTGCTTCCCCTTTGAAAATGTGAAACACTTTCCTGTTAAGAAGAAAATGAGTAGCTGGTGGGGTAATGGCAAGAGTTGGCATGGGCTAGTTGCCTATTTCAATAATGATCACCAAAAGGTTGTGAAACATTAGAATTGTGGCTGCCCGACTCAGAAAAAGTTGGTGTAGAGTTCTGATATTCTTTTAACTCTGTTCTCACACCCTCTTTCTTTTAAACATTTAGCTCACACTAACCAAAATCTCTTTTTCAATATACCTCATCACACATCCACACTCATTTCTTTTGAGTCCTCACACTCAATCACTATGGATTAACTTCTTGGGTAGGAAACACTGGTTAACGTGTATCCGTAGAAGTTGTGTTAAGTCCTAGCACAAAGAAATAATGTTTTCCTAGAAAGCATGTGATGCTCAAAATGGTTTAACTATATCAGTTAAAGCATAAAGATGAATTAAGAAAACATTGAAAATTACACTTCCAAATTATAAAATCTGATGAAGAATCGGGAAGTGATTTGAACTTTTAAGAACATGTTTTCAATGATTGAAAGTTGTCCTTCTTTCAACCATATATGAGATTGAGATAAAGAATTATACCTTTTGAGTGCAATCTTACATCTCATGAAGTCAAGCTTAAAGTCATAAAGATATGATCTTTTAAGCATCTCTCAAACTGCAAAAGTCTTATGTCATAGTCAAAGCAAATTTATTCACTGAAATTAAAAAGACAAAAAGCAGTAAAACAATGAAAGTACGTGTTCTGATCAGAAATAATCAGAAGTCATAGATCTTTTACTCCCCCTGAAATTATGCATCAGAAAAATTATCAGTGAAAAATATAAGCATAAAATTTCAGACAAATATATACTCCCCCTTGAAAGTTGATTTCCTCATTGGAGTATTGGAGTGCAATCTCTTATCAACACAGGAGTAAGGTCTTTTGATCACTGAAGTACGAGTTCTAAACTGTTGTGTTTAGAAGTCAATCTTCGTTGAAGTACGGGTCCTAAGCTGATTTACTTAGAAGCCTCGATTTATTGAAGCACGGGTTTTGAACTGATTTATTCAGAAGCCTTTCTCTTAACATTGAGGTGCGGATCTTGAACTGTATTATTCAAGAGCCATTGTTCTCCTACTCCCCCTTGACAGTAGGTCCCTGCAACACAGATTCATCCTCTATCTTTGGTATCCATTTCCATTTGGATCCAACTGTGTTAGCACATGATTTTGGTACCCATTGAAATTTGGGTCCGCTTTTTCTTTGAAAACCATATGAAGAGTTAAAACGATGAGAATATACATTATATGTGCCAAACAAGTCATCAGAATGTTTATGAGAATTATAATCATTTCTATCATAATTGGAAAACTTTCTAGTAGACAAAGATAACTGGAATAATTGTTGTCTTGAAAATTTCTTGCGAGAATCAACAAGTTTTGATTTAGAAAAAGCAACATCCACAATTATATCATCTTTACTAGTAGTAATCTTATTACAATCAGCACTAGAACATGATTTATCCTTCTCATTTATCTTCTTCTTAGGTTGCCACTCAGACTTAACTCCTAGCTTTTTCTCGCTCATTTATGAAACATTTGAAACTTTTGAGTTAAAATGTTGAGAATCAAACAAATGTTTCTTCTTTGTGTTACCAGTAGTGATCGATTTCTGTGAATGCTGAGATTTTTCTTACCTTTAGCATTCTTAGTTTTCACAGAAACTGTTTTATCAACTTTCGTTGATGATTTACCTTTCTCAAACATACTGGATAATCCAAAGGAATTCACAACAAAAGACGAATGATTAGGAAGTTTGGCACTAAAATCAAATTGATCAATACAATCATCTAAAACACCATCAGAGTTTAGAAAATCAAACCCTCTATCAGTTAGAAAATCATCAGATTTTGAAGCCTTCTTTGATTTAGAAAGTTCAGAATTCTTAAGCACAGTTGAAAACACTTTTTGTCAATTTCAATCAAAAATATTTCATCTGCTAAAGATTCCTCAAGTTCAAAAATTTTACTTTCCAAAATGAGAGGAGGGACGTAAAGTTTACCTTCAACAGGCTTAGCCTCCATTTCTTTTACAGAATAACTCTTAAAAAAATCATTTGAAAGAGATTTTGATTGAACAGAACTATAAATTTGATTCAACTTCCCATACAGAAATGGAAGTTGAAATTTGGATTTGATCTTTCGTTTTTCTATTTCCTTGGCTTCATCTTCTTTAGACAGTCCAGTCCAGAAAACTTTAAGTTCAGGGAATCGTTGAGAAAGTCTAAAGAATGTAAAATCATAAAGTGCTGGCACTTCAGATATACCCTTTTTAAGGTAGTTAGGATTCTCATAACCAATTCCCCAACTCTCTTTCTTCTCTTTGGGTTTGTTTAGATGAATGGTTTGTTCAGTTTGACCCAATGAATATAACTTCACTTCTAAAGCTTTTAATTTTGCAAGTAAAGATTTGTTTTCTTCGGAACGCGAAGAATACATTTTCGTAAGCTCTTTGAAATCAAACTTAGACGTTCTCAATTTAGAATTTGTTTCAGCAATCTCTTTAAGAATTATGGTCTTTTCTTTTGCACTGGTGTCAAGGTTTTTATGTAAAATCTCAATCAATACTTTCTTCTCAACAATATCCTCACTAAGTTTCTGTATTAATTGGTTTTGGTCATTAATAACACCCTTTTCACATTTAAGTTTAGACTCTAATTCTTGGAGTTTTGTTATCATGGCATGCATTTGATTTAAGAAATCTGATTTAGTTAAATCACATACCTCTTCGTTGTCCTCTTCATCGGAATCAGCTTCAGCTTTTATTTCCAGCTTGCCCATGAAGCATAGATGTGCTGTCTCGTTCTTTTCTTCATTTTCATCTTCTTGGTCTGACTGATCTAGCCATAACTCATCTTCTGCCATTAATGCCTTTCCAGTTCCTGTTGCTTGGCTAGAAGCATTTTGTTCTTGTAGTAGTCGGAGTTCCGAACTTTGGGCCTTCGGCAGTCTTTGGCAAAGTGCCCAAGTCTACCACAGTTGTAGCATTTTGGAGGTTCTTGCTGATTGGTCTCTTCAGATTTATACCTTTTCTCTTCTGGCTTCCTTTCCTCTAACCTCTTTCCTTCAAATCTTTCTTTGTGAACATAGTTGCTTGGACCAGATGAATACCTTTGACTGTTCGAGCTAGGCTTTTTGTAGAACTTCTTTTGAAAAGTCTTGGTCAACATAAGCATAGCCTGCTTTAGTTTTTCACAGTCGTCAGAGTCAGAGTTCGTTTCACTTTCAACCTCTTTTGATTCAGACACAATCTTCTTCTTCTTCTTCTTCTTCTTCTTCACAACAAGAGCAATTGAATCATCAACTGTCTTCTCACCCTGTCTCTTCTCATCCATGATCTCATCCACCTCTTCTTCATTCTGCTTGAGGGTTTCATAAACCTCGTGAAGTGGAATATCATTTTGATCTTTTATTTGCTTCATCTGCCTTGTAAACCTTTTCCATTCAGGCTGAAGGATGCTTAGGAATTTGACATTCAACTCTATCTGTGTTTTATTGACCTTGTTCTTGCTTAACTCATTCAGCAAGGTCACAAATCTGTCATATGTTTCTTCTAGAGATTTTCCAACTCTGCCTTTGAACTCTTCATAGTTGTTAAGGAAGTTGGATATCTTGAGCTGGTTTCCAACTTTTGAACCAAGCATCATTTTCTCCAATTGATCCCACATCTGTTTGCCTGTAGCTTTGTAGATGTCAATCTTCACATATATTTCATTAGTAATGCCTTGAAGAATGAAAGACTTTGCTAATCTATCAGCTTTTGCTCTCTTTAGGTCTTCACCATCGAGTTCAACAAACTTAAGTTGATATGGTTCGTCCTCAGTCCCAACCATACGAGTCTTCATAACAGGTGGCGTAACTTCTTGTTCTAAAGATTTCCTGATTAATTCACCCAAATCATGTCTTTCTATGAAGTCCATGAACCGATCTTTCCACTGCTCATACTCTCCCCTGAAGAGTACTGGTGGCTTTGTGTCAGTTCCAATAGCTAGAGCTTCTCTTGATGTCATCCTGTTTGATTTCTGTTTGATAAGAACTTGTATTTGATCGTTAGTCCAGATAAAATCAGATAAACACTGAATAATTCGATTCAGAAAGACTAAGTCAAGAACTGGCGCAAAAGCACAAATTTGCGCTAAGTAAGGCTGGTGCAAAAGAGAACTTTGCGTTACAAGGAGTTGGCGCAAAAAGGGATTTTACGCGAGAGGCGGGTCGCGCGAAATGAGGTTTGCGCGAGTAGTGGGTGGCGCAAAGTGGAGTTTGCGCGAGAATAAGGTCGCGCGTATTTGAAGTTTGCGCGAGAAGTTGGTCACGCAAAATGGAGTTTTGCGCGAGACGTTGATGGCGCAAACCGGTGTGCTCGACCGGAGTCCTGACCGGAGTGTTGCGTCGACCGGATTCCTTTGATCGGAGTGTTTGACCGGGGCGTTGTGGTGACCGGTGTCTGTGACCGGTGTCTTGCCTTCGACCGGGGTTGTTCGATCGGGGTCCTGTGACCGGGATAGAGCGACCGATATGGACCGATGTGATCTGACCGGTGTGGACCGATGTGAGTGTGACCGGTGTCGACCATTGTGTGTTCTTCTTCGATAATCGACTCTGAAACACCCAAATACACCTATCTAGAAATCGATTTACAACTCTAAAATTTGACAATGTGATCGCCTAATCAACTACAACAACTTACAACCAAGTAATTTAAAAAACAAACACTTTTTGAAAATTTGATCGATGGTACAATGACTTTGAAGATGAAGAACACAGTGAGTTCTATAAATTTGATTTGAATCTGGTTTAAGCTCTGATACCAATTGTCGGTCCCGTTATATTTGAGCAAGATCTTACCAGACAATCAAACAATCACAAACATAAATGATAAACCAACCTGTTTGATTAATAACCACATATTACAGATTGATCTGATATGTGTTTTTCTTCTTTGAAGCTCTCTGTTTTTCTCTCTAGATTTAAGTTGGGTCGATGTTGAGATTGAGATATTCAGATTGTGAGATAATCTAATATCTCACCTAACACTAAATCTAACATACTAACATAAAATATCTAAACTAATATCTAAACTTAATAATATCCTAAAATATCTTAACAAATAGATATTTAGGAATATTATAATAATATAAAATACAATAATTAACTTTGACAATTATTACATACTAACATTAGACCAATATTGAGAGTGACTTTTCAGCTTTAGCTTCAGATTCTAGTCTTCAGATTGGATGATCTTGAATCCAATAAATCTGAGATCTAACAATGGGCTTATGGGTTCAATTGGGATTTGATGGGTTATATTGATCTTAAATCGGTTCAATTGGGCTTAAATTGGTTCTATTGAGGTTAAATCGGTTCAGTTGTGTTTTAATAGTTATATCGGGACTTAATAATGTAACACCCTGAATTTTATCCCAATTGAAGAAAAGTGTTGATCTGGATGAATCGGTAAAGGAAGAACCACATATGGTCGTCTCGACTATAGTGCCATGTGGTTGTGACATTTGTCACAATAGCACCAATGGTACTAAGAGTATGGTCGTCCCGGCTATTGTTGGGTCTAAAATGTGCTAAGTCCAGTTAGTACTGCTACTTGAAGGAGTTACTACTTGTTAATCAATAAATCCCAATTAATCAAGCAATTACTCAATAATATGACAATTAAGATCAAGAACTAGAGAGAGAAACTAGAGAGAGAAAGTATATCTTTAATTCCAATCACAAGTCTGAAAAAATACAATGACGTTCTTCTTGTTAGAAGATTAACAAAGACAAAACCTATTTATACCATCTAACAAAACAAGACTTAATCACTAAGGAAAGCAAAACACCTTTGACTAACTATTACAAAGACAATGTTGACTTTTACATCTTTGACCTTCCTATTAAATCTTGGATACAATATTTAGACTTAACAATCTCCCCCTTTGTATTCAAGATTTAATAAAAATTTGACACTAGTCTTCAACTCTTGATTCTTCAGCTTTTGTCTTTGACAACTTTGAACTTTGAAGCTTTCACAGTCTTTACTCTTTCAACCTTTGAAGAATCTTGAAAAGTCTTTTATACTTTGAAGCTTTTGAAAGTCAACATGCCTTGAACGAGAAACATAAATCTTGAAACTTTTGAAAAACATTGACAACTTTGAAACAACAGATCTTCGAACAAACTTGTATCTTCATCGCTCTGATCTCTGGACTGTGTTCAGAAAACATCTTTCACCAATCATCTTGATTTAACTTTGAATTATCTTTCTTCAGAAACATTTGTCTTTGAATCATCGGAAGCATTTTGAACTTTGACAATTCAGCTTTGAAATTGATCTTCGTAAAATTCTCCCCCTTTTTGATGATTACGAGCATCCTGATCATCAAAATATCTTCAATTTTGACACAATATTTGATCACCCCCTTTGTATACAAATAACAATCTCCCCTTTTACAGTCTCCGCCCTTTGATCTGAATAACTGAATCATGAACTGTATATACCCGAATCTTTTCAAATTCAGATATAATGAACGTGGTAACCCTGATTCAACAAATGAAACAATTAGGAATGCCTGTCAGTAACACAAAGTTACTGTGTACAACGAATGTACAATTTAAGGAGTTGGTTTGATGATGACTCCCCAGGACTTCCATTCAATCATTGAAAAACACAATGTTTATCTATGAATGTTCTGACAGAAAAACAAATTTTATGTGTGCTCGTGTTTGTGTATGAAAGAATTTAGCACAATGATTGTGTTTCATAAGGCTCAAATTGTGTAAACTGTTGAGACAACAACATGTATTACACGGACTCAATGTGCATGAAAGAGGTGGGGTAATTTTCCTTCTTTTTCAATATAGAAATCTTTCGAGTGAAGATTAGATAGCATATGTGTTGCGTCCCCAATGAAAATGAAACATTTCTTTTTCGGGAAAGAAATGAGTGGTTGGTGGGGTAAATGCAAGAGTTGGCATGGGCTCACTGCCTGTTTCAATGATGGTCACCAAAGAATGTGCACCAATCAGTAGATGTGGCTGCCCGACTCAGAAAGTGATTGGTGCAGAGTTCTGATATTCTTTTAACTCTGATCTCACACCCAATTTCTTTTTAACATTATGTTCACTTTAACCAAACTCTCTTTTCCATTTTTCCGCTCTACACAATGAAAATAACTCAATCGGATGAGTTATCTCCCTCACTCTTTGATTTATGACCCCTCACCCCTCAATCACTCAAGGATAACTTCCTGGGTAGGAAACACTGGCTGATGTGAATCCATGGAAGTTCTGTTTAAGCTCACACACGAATCCCATGTAAGTCCTAATAAGCATGGTTGCTCAACAATTTAAATGAACAGTTAAGCACAAAGTGTATGATATCATTGTCAAAATGTATGCTCATGAAATATGAGCAATTGAACTTTGAAGATTTCTCAAAACAATGATATTGACTGAATGAAATGAAATCAAGAGAATTGTTTTGAGAATCTGACAATGTATCAAACAGATCAAATGAAATAGGTTAGGGTATTAACAAATTGGATATTTTGTTTATATGAACGAATATAAACAATTTATCAATGAAAGCACAAATATGAAGAAGATGAATGATGCTCAACAACTTTTGAAAGCAAACGACAGTATTACCATCGAAAAATTTGTTCGAATTTGAGACATGGTAATAACAATTTCAAATAAAATACGGAACCAGTGTGTGTGAATACTTGACAGTATATGGACAAGATAATACACAAGTATTGATCTTTGGAAACACACGGTCAGTTAAACATTAAGCTTAAAATTTGAAAAACATTTAAAAGCACACTTCTAAATTCATGAAATCTTTTGAGAATAAGAAGTGGTTTGAACATTTAAGAAATTGTTTTTCATGTTTGAAAGTTGTTGTTCTTTCAAACAATCAGAGATCTAGGATCAGAAGATATTTACCTTTTCAGCTCCCCCTTAAATCATGATATAATGATTTAATTCTTTTGAGCTCCCCCTGGATATTAGCACAATATCCTTCTTTGAACATTGAAAAACGGGTCCTGATATGTCATGTGATCAGAAGCCACTTTATTCACATTATTTATTCAAAAATAAAAGGACAAAAAGCAGTAAAACATTTTTATAGTATGGGTTCTGATCTGAAATAACCAGAAGTCATCACCTTTACTCCCCCTTAAATTAAGCATCTGAAATATGTCAGTTAAAACAGGATAGAGATCAGACACTCCCTTTTGAATTGTAGACCATCATATCAGTAAAATCTATCAGTGAAAAAGTATAGAATAGAGATCAGATCAATTCTCTTGGGATGTAGACCATCATATCCATCAGATGCAAAAATATAGGAGTAAGGTCTTTTTGATCGCTGAGGTCCGAGTCCTAAACTGTTGTGTTTAGAAGTCAAACTCCATTGAAGAACGGGTCCTAAGCTGTGTACTTAGAAGCCATAATCTTGACATTGAGGTGCGGGTCTTGAACTGTAGTATTCAAGAGCCATAGTCTTGACATTTAAGTCCGGGTTTTGAACTGCTTTGTTCAAAAAACCATTGTTCTCTTACTCCCCCTTGACTTGAGGTGCCTGTAACATAGAATCAGTTTTCTTCTTTGGTACCCACTGGTATTTGGGTCCATGAATGTTAGTTGCAGTTCGTGTGGGGGTAATAGAGTAAGAACCATACCAGAAATGATCATTGATTTTGTGGATATGATCATGTGTACAACAATAAGAACAATAAAATTTATTACCTGAAAACCTGAATAATTGATCTCTTGTGTATATAAGGTCAGGTTTACCTTTATGCTCTTTGTTCTTCTTTGCTTTGTGAGTATGTACACATGATGTGTTTCCTTTCAACTCATCTTTCTTGTCATCTTTGACTGATTTCTTCATCCAGACCAGTTTCTCTTTCTTGTAACTTCTTCTTCTTGGAGATGTACCTGAACCATCTAAATTTCCATTATAGAAAATGTTAGTTTGACGAATCTGATCAAAAGATTTAATTGACCTTTGTGAAGAAACAAATTTCTGATTTGAACTTGAAGCAGACTTTTCAAGCTCTTTGATCTTTGAAGCAAAGTTGTCTCTTTCTTTAACAAGTAGGTCAATCTTCTTCGAGAACTTAGACTTCGTCTTCTGCTCTTTTAATGCAGTAGCAGATAGTTCAGATAACTTTGAAGTCAACCTTTTGATTTCAGACTCAAATATTGATCGTTCTTCTTCAAATCCTTTCTCTGAATCATTTCTCTGGCCATATAGTTCCTTGAAAAATCCCACATTCTTCTGTTCTATGGCCTTCTTTTCTTTATCAAACTTTTCTCTTTCCAAAATAAGTACTTTCTCAAAATCAGAAATTTGTTGAGAAAGTTTTATGCATTTAAGATCCACTGACTTCTTCTCTTCAAAACATTTCTTTGAGAAATCTGAGAACTTCTTTGAAAAACTTTTCTTTTCAGTCTCAAAAACAGCTTTAGGTTCAGAAAGCTGTTGTTCTAAAACAGATATGTTCTTTCTTAGTTCAACATTCTCAGATTCCAATTTCTTTATCTTCTCATCATTCTGCCCAGAAGATCTTTTCAGATGATCTTCATTGATAGTTTTTAAAGCATTGATTTCTTCTTTCAGTCTGATAATTTCTGCAAAATACTCTCTTGATTTTTGCGTGTGAAAGTCAACAACATGATCCAGATTAATTTTCTCTAATTCCAGCTTTCTAATCTTCTCTTCAAGATCTGTAAAAACTCCCATGATTAATGAGTAATCGGCTTAATATGAATGATCGTTCCAAACTATATATCAGAAAATCAAAAATCAAATCAAATTGAAATCTAGCACAAAATTTTAAAATTTGAATAACACTTGATATGACGCAAAGTAGAATTTTGTGTGAACAATGTGTTGCGCAAACCAAGTTTCTCGTGAGCAGCGAGAAACGCAAAGTGAGCTTTGCGCAAGCCAAGTGAAACGCAAGATGAGGTTTGCGTAAGACAAGTGATGCGCGAACTGAGCTTTGCGTAAGTGCCTTGAAGCGCAAAGTGAAGTTTTCGTGATCCACGTATGGCGCAAGGTAGCTTTGCATGAACCGAAGGATTCGCAAAGTGAACTTTGCGTGAGCTGAAGGATGCGCAAAGTGAACTTTGTGTGAGCCGAAGGATGCGCAAATTGAACTTTTCGTGACAAGTACAATACGCAAAGTGGGCTTTGCGTAAGCTTCAGGATGTGCAAACTTTGCTTTGCGTGATCTACGGGATGCGCAAACTATGCTTTGCATGACAGCCTTGAAACGCAATGAAACTTTCAAAGTCCGGAAAATCTTGCGCAAATGTCTATGAACACAAAGATGAACTTGCGCAAACCGTGGATCTTGGCTCTTTCTTTTTCAAATCGATCCAAATCTGCAAATTTGATCTCAAAAATTCGTCAGAATCATCGAAAAACAATACCAAACACAAATTTACAATCAATTTTCGATTAAAAACAACAATTCACACAAATCGATCAAGAACAGAGTTCGAACAAATATTTCAAGAAAAGTTCAAAAATCAAAAATTGACATCGATTTAGTTCGAATTATGAGATGAAATCAATACAAGAATCAATCCTAAACTGAAATCGAATCCAATAATTCCATTTTCTTGCACTAAAAACGATTTTTCAACACAATTCGAATGAACAGTTCAACAAACTCGAGTTCTTGAAAATTTTCAGAAAGTCTCAATTTTCGATCTAAAACTCTAGATTTCAATTCAAATCTTCGATCAAATCATTTCTGAAAAGTTTGGTTCAGCTCTGATACCAATTGTTAATCAATAAATCCTAATTAATCAAGCAATTACTCAATAGTATGACAATTAAGATCAAGAACTAGAGAGAGAAAGTAGATCTTTAATTCCAATCAGAAGTTTGAAAAAATACAATGACGTTCTTCTTGTTAGAAGATTAACAAAGACAAAACCTATTTATACCATCTAACAAAACAAGACTTGATCACTAAGGAAAGCAAAACACCTTTGACTAATTATTACAAAGACAATGTTGACTTTTACATCTTTGACTTTTCTATTAAATCTTGGATACAATATTTAGACTTAACACTACTGCTGAAAGAATTACTATTGTTGAAGATATTAATACTGCTATTCAAAGGTATTACTACTGCTTGTAGGATTACTACTACTAGAGGTATTAATACTGCTTGAAAGTTAATACTGCTAGTAGTTAGTATTGCTTGAAGAATTACTACTGCAAGATGGTTAGTACTGTTGAGGATGAAGATTAATGCTGCTTATGAAGATAAAGATGGATTGATTGCTTGATGCGA
Organism: Arctium lappa; assembly: GCA_023525745.1. Lineage (NCBI taxonomy): Eukaryota > Viridiplantae > Streptophyta > Magnoliopsida > Asterales > Asteraceae > Arctium > Arctium lappa. The sequence continues at coordinate 67,978,914 of CM042054.1, forward strand.
AAGACTAGGAGCTGGAGATAATGTTGAAGATAATTATGGACTGGATGCTGGAGATCAATATTATTTTCATATTTATCTTATATTTTGTTTTGTATATATAGATACATAGTTTTTGATAGAAAACATAGGATATACGTATATTGTTTTAGAGAGAATTAGCCTCAAGGTTCTTTGTAGTCCTTTCAATATAGAAGTATTGAACGTCTGTTGAGCCTGTTCAACAGATTGAGGCTGTGGTTGTAATCATTAAGTTAATTCAATATAACTTGTGATTTGATCCATACACTGTTCTATTGATTTACTGTTAAAGTGTTATTCCGCAAACTTCTTTAACAAAGTTTATGAGTGTTAATTAAATTCTTGTTTAGAATTTTGATCTTGAAAAGTGGTATCAGAGCAAAGGAACTCCGAAAGCTATAATCATCATGGATGGATCACATGACAGTGTTCTTGTTTCAAAGGTTCCCATGCTCAAACTCAATGTGTTTGACATGTGGAAAATCAGGATCAGGCAATATATCCTTCTTACAGATTACTCAATGTGGGATAACATTGAGAATGGTCCCTCCAATGAAGGAGAGATGGGAGCATATGGAAAAAGACCTCCACCAAAGACTGATGGAGAAAGAAAGATGAGGCAAACTGAGATGAATGCCTTGAGCACTCTGCTCTTGGCTATTCCTAATGAATACCAACATCAGTTTTGCAACTGTACTGATGCAAGAATCTTGTGGAATGCATTGGAAAAGAGATTTTCAGGTACTAAAAGCACTAAGAGAAATCAAAAAGCTATTCTCAAGTAACAATATGAAAACTTTATGTCTACAAAGAATGAATCTATGACTCAAACTTTTGATAGATTCAACAAGTTGATTGGAGAATTGGCCACTGTTGGTGTCAAGATGGACTAGGATGATGTCAACAGAAAGTTTCTAAGATCTCTTGTTGAAGAATGGGTGATGTATTGTGACATCCGTCAGAAATCAAAATCTTCAAGGTTAGAATCCATTGAGCTATTAGAGAGTAGTTCATAGAATTTACTCCTCTGGAATTTAATTAGATTGGTTAGATTAGAATTTTCCCGAAAAATTTCGGTAGTCGCTTAGAAAGCCCGGTTCGGACCAATAACTGACTAAAACATACTATAAAATGCCAAATGTCATGTCTAATATCTATTATATATAAAATAATAGGGTTTTTATTATTTAGATATAAACTTATTCATTTCGTAATTTTTATTTAATTGAGAGTGCATTTGAGAGTTTAAATTTACAAATTTACCAAAATGCATCATGTATATGACAATATATATTACAATCTTATTTTAATTTTTTTTTATGAAATGGGGTTAAAAACAACCCCTAAAACCGGCCCACCATTTTAATTCAAATAAAACTTACATTTGTGTTTTCTAAAATCATTTTAAACTTTAAAATTTTGAGAATTAACCCTTCATCTCCTCATTCTCTCTCTCTCATTGTCGACTTCATCTTCAAACACCACCAAGAACACAAATTTCCAACAAATTAAGGATTGTTTTAAGATCAAAACATCAAGATTATTGAGGATTTCAAGTTTACTTCATCATCTACACAAGGTACAAACCCTATTTCATCATTTCTTCATGTTTTATTCAAGTTTGATGTTTGAACTTTATAAAAATCCTCATGCATGTGTAGAAGTATTTCATTTATGGTTTTAGAAGTGAAATGGACATCATTGATGAATAAAACATTCATAAAGTGATGCCATAAGATGATCTTCCATGAAAAACCAAGTTAAAAAGTGAAATTTTGAGCCTCTTGTTGAATATGTCGATTTTATCATGGGTACAACTTTGTGTACGAAAATTTTGATGTTTTAGTTGGTTTATAATCAACATTCTAGTAGTAATTTCAATTTTAAACAAACTCTTATGATAAGATTATTCAATCTTGTGTGATTAAGAGTCTTGAAAATTGATAAGTGATGAAAAATCACTTCTTTAGTGTTCTTTGTCACATGCAACTCACTTTGGATGAATCTTTTGTAGTTATATATGTGTCCAAGGTGTATGTTTTCATTCTTAGATCATTATTTAGTGAAAAGGGGTTTAAATACAAGTGGTTTCACAAGAAACCATGGAAAATGGACCTCTTAATGCTTAATACAAAAACTTTGTACTACACAACTTGCTGTCAAGAATGGAACTCCCACTTCCAAGCTGTGTATCTAAATATTTACTCCATGAAATTTGGACTTTTTGCTTCCAAACTATAGTTTAATGAGTTAGATTTAAAATGAATCAAGAATCACTCAAAATTATGAGGTTTTGATCACTCAAATGTATTTTAGAAGAAAGTGGTGCAATCTGTCCCAAGCTGACAGATTAGTACACCCTACTTCTAACGGCCATAACTCCCTCATAAATCATCAAAATGAGGTAAATCTTTTTTCAAACTGTATATTTTTGAGTTATCTTTGCATACATATATGGATCACTGAATTATGTTGAGTTTTGATCCTTCAAAAGCATGCTACAACAGAAGTGCGCAACTGATTCAAAAATCAGTAACCTACTGTTTTGTAGAAATTATTTGGGGCATCAAAACACTTCCAAAATTCATGAAATTTTACCTTAGAGTTCTTAATTCAGTATTTTAGATCTTATAAAAAAATGGTTAGTATTTTCAAATGGGAAGTTGTATTTTAAAAGCCATTATGTGGATATAATTTCTGGACAGCAAGTGCTGAATCCAGAAAGATGGTTCTAAAAACCTCAAACTTATGTATTATGGTATAAGGATGTTATATGATCATCAATTCTTATTTTTGACAATAAAATACATATATTGGCATTTTATAAGACATGAGATTAGTTAGTAAGGCTTAAGGTCGGGAATTGACATTTAACACTTTTTGTGCATCTTCCTCTATAGGGACTTAGAAGCTCCGGGCTAGGGGAAATCACTATTGCGTATCTTGCGTCATTATACGAGGTGAGTATTCACAACCCCTATTTTACCGTTTACTTGAATTTGGGGAGGAAAGCATGTTAAAGTATTTATTTTAATTATTCACAAGGTTTACTTAAATGCGATTGTTATGAATAATTTTGGTAGCTTTGATTATAAAGCGTTTGGTTTTGAATATTATATGACATATATGCGAAAATGGTATGTTGGGTTGGTTTTTAAGTCTCCGGCTGACTCTACTAGTTAACTCATAAAGGAGCCTATAGTTTTAGTGGATAGCGCTATTTGGTGTGACAAGCCCACCTTATACTGACGAGTAAGGGTGCACTAATTCTAGAGAAGTAGGGGCTATCCATGTGATTCATGGTCACGTCGGTAGTCCTTTTTGGGGCACGTATAAGGTTAGGGACGGTCTAGTAGATGTCCAACATACAAAAGTATTGGTTATTTTGAAGGCATAATTTCTGTCATATAATTTAAAGATTGGTACTTGTGAATTAATGGTTTTGAAGTTTGGTTTATGCGTATGATTTACAAATGACAACTTGCATATAAACTTGATTTGTGCATATTTAAAAACCTGTGAACTCACCAACTCTCGTAGTTGACCTTTATTTTGAACATGCTTTTCAGGGAACAAGAAGGTACTTGGAAATGATTAAAGTTTATCTCTTGTGTAAACCGTGTGCAACCCTTTCATAATAGTGATTTTGTACTTCAACTTTTGAAGATGTAAAAGGGATGTAAACTTTTGGAACTTGTTGTAAACAATGGTTGAATGTATGGTGGTATTTCTTTTTGTATCCTAGTGCTATGCTTATCGAACTGTCATATTCCGTGTTTCCGCTTTAGCGGGGTGTGACATGTATACAGTATCATTCAGACATAATGATAATCTGGAGGACAAGGAACTTGATGATTTCTACAATAATCTCAGGGTGTTTGAAGCAGAGGTTGAATCTAAGAAGAAGCCATCTGGATACTCTCATAATGCTGCTCTCTTATCATCTACTACTGATTCTTCTGCTAATACAAAATCAATTAGTACTGCTTATGGCTCAAAACAGGATGGACTCAATGATCCTGTTTTGGAAGCCTTCCTTGCTAGTCATGCAAAATCTTCTCTTATTAATGATGATCTGGAGCAAATTAATATTGATGATCTTGAAGAGATGGACATCAAGTGGAAAATGGCAATGCTTACCATGAGAATCAAAAGATTCATTAAAAGAACAGAAGAATGATTCAAAAAAAGAGGAGTCTGAACCAGAACAGAATGAAGAGGATAAAGGTGATGAAGAAAATAAGAGTGATAAAGAGGATGCTCATCCTTCAGGAAACACAGGTCCTGAGATGCCCATACTGTCAGAAGATGATACTGATGAAGAAAATTCTTCAGTATTTGGTGGAAGCACTCCTAAGAAGAATGACTCTAATCTGGATGCAAATATCAATGAGGAGGCTGCACATCAAACAAGAACTCAGAAGAATCATCTTCCTCAGTTGGTGATTGGTGACATAAATTCTCCTAGGATCACAAGGCATCAAAGTAAGTTAGGAGGATTGAAAGACATGCAGTCAGGGTTGTTATCTTGTTTTCTATCTCAGATTGAACCCAAGAAGGCCTATGATGCAATGAAAGAACCAAGCTGGATAGAAGCAATGCAAGAGGAGCTGTTGCAGTTTAAGCTGCAAGATGTGTGGGATCTAGTTGACCTTCCACCAGGACAAAGGGCAATTGGTACTAAATGGGATTTCAGGAACAAGAAAGATGAGAGAGGAATTGTAATAAAGAATAAGGCCATACTTGTGGCACAAGGGTATACACAAGAAGAGGGGATAGATTATGAAGAAGTATTTGCACCAGTAGCTAGAATTGAGGCAATTAGGCTGTTTCTAGCCTATGCTTCCTTCATGCAGTTCAGAGTATTTCAGATGGATGTCAAGAGTGCATTTCTATATGGGACAATTGATGAAGAAGTGTATGTTTGTCAGCCTCCAGGGTTTGAGAATCCTACCTTTCCTGACAAAGTATACAAACTAAAGAAGGCACTCTATGGGCTACATCAAGCACCAAGAACATGGTATGACACTCTGTCTACCTATCTCTTGGAAAATGGTTTTGAAAGGGGAATCATTGACAAGACTTTGTTCATTAAAAGGAAGAAGAAGGACATCCTACTTGTTCAAATCTATGTGGATGATATCATCTTTGGATCCACAAAAGATTATATGTGCAAGGAGTTTGAGGTGCTGATGCATAGAAGATTCAAGATGAGCTCTATGGGTGAACTTACATTCTTCCTTAGGCTACAGGTTAAACAGAAGCAAGATGGTATCTTCATCAGTCAATCCAAGTATGTGCATGATATCCTTACAAAGTTTGGATTTTCAGATTCAAAGCCTGCAAGCACACCTATGGAAACACACAAACAGATCACTGCAGATCTTGAGGGCGAGGATGTAGATGTTCATCATTATAGATCTATGATATGCTCCCTCATGTATCTAACATCTTCAAGGCCAGATATTATGTTTGCTGTCTGTGTGTGTGCCAGATTTCAAGTAAGACCTAAGCAATCTCATTTTCAAGCAGTCAAGAGGATCTTCAGATATCTCAAAGGACAACCTAGGTTGGGTCTTTGGTATCCTCATGAATCACCATTTGATCTACTTGCATATTCTGATAGTGATTTGGGTGGTGGAAACTTGGATAGAAAGTCTACATCAGGAGGATGTCAGTTTTTGGGTGCAAGACTAGTTTCATGGCAGTGTAAAAAGCATACCATAGTGTCCACCTCTACAACAGAAGCAGAGTATATAGCTGCTGCAAGCTGCTGCTCTCAAGTGCTATGGATTTAGAATCAGATGTTGGACTATGGTGTTACTTTTCTTCACACTCCAATCTTCATTGACAACAACAGTGCTATAAGCATTGTTAATAATCCAGTCAAGCACTCTAAAACCAAGCATATAGAAATCAGGTACCATTTCATTAGAGATTGCAATGAAAAGAAGCTAATTCAGGTTTTGAAAGTATACACAAGTAACCAATTTGCTGATTTATTCACCAAAGCTTTTGATGTGGGTAGATTCACATTCTTGGTCACAAGTGTAGGCATGATAAATACTGAATAATCCTCTTTTGATTTTCTTTATGTACCATTTCTATATAGATTCCTTCATGCGTACTTTCTCATAATGTATTGTGCATGGCGCTGCTAACTATGTGTGTTTAAGTGTTTCAGATTACCTTGCTGATTAGAAACTTGGAATTCTAGTTAAGTTAATAATGTTCTCACTATTAATCCTGCTGCCAGTTTAAATAGGATTAAGTATGGTTACTATTGCTAGGTGGTTTATACTGCTAGTGCAAAGTTACTACTGCTTACCATATTTCTATTGCCAGACAGTGTTACTACTGCTGGTATGTGTTAATACTGCTAGTCTGTGTTAATGCTACTGGTATGTATTACTACTGTTTATATGGGTTAGTACTGCGGGCTTGTTAATGCTTCTAGGGTACTTAGTATGGCTTCTAACTGAAACCCTCCACCTATAAATACCCTCTCTGACCGCCAAAATCCAAACTTCTCTTTGAATTTCCTACGAGTGTTCATCCTCTCTCTCTCTCTCTCTCACGACTTCTTGCTTCCCAGTGCATAAACCCTAGAGTTGTTTCGAACCCAAAAACGATGGCAGGATTGGAATTTGTGGACGATCACAATGAACTCGCAATGCTGCAAAAACCCAAACAAGCAGAGGGTTTTGAAGAAATTGTGGATTTTCTGAAAGCATCCCACATTGCCTATGCACTCACAGTCAATCCCATAATCTATGTGGAGCACATGCGTCAGTTCTGGGCCAATGCCTCTATACAGACTATTGATGGCAATCAGATCATCCAATCAAGGGTTTGTGATAAATCTATCACAGTCTCAGAAGGCTGCATTCGCACTCATCTACGTCTAGATGATGCATCAGGTATATCTTCTCTTCCTAAGGATGATCTCTTCCAAGAAATTGGTAGAATGGGATATGAAGGTCCCACTGAGGTTTACAAGTTCTTCAAGAGAAAATTTTCACCCTAGTGGAGATTCTTTGTTCATACCCTTCCGCATTGTATTTCTCGCAAAACAACTGGATGGAGTGAGTTCAGCAGTACCATAGCTTATGCTCTGGTCTGCTTAGCAACCTCCAGAAAGTTTAATTTTTCACAAATGATTTTGAATGATTTACTGTCAAACCTGGATACCAAAACCAAAAAAAAAAGAGATTTTATATGTATCCAAGGTTTGTACAAGAAGTACTTACCAATGAATTGATGGATTTACCCTCTTTTCAAGAGGTGTATGTACCTAAACCTCCCAAAGGGAAGGTGTTCTCTAACATGAAAAGGCCTAGTAAGGACTTTTCTGGACAAGACACTCCATTGTTCTCTACAATGATGGGTATGTCTCATTCCCATGGTGAGGCATCAGGGTCAAAGCCCACATCTGACCAACCCACTTATGACCTACCCACACCATTCATTTCAATTAATCCTCCTCAGAACCCTATTGTGAAACCAATTTCCCCCATCACCAAAACATATATAAGGAAAAAGGTACAGAAGGTTCCTTCCCTTCCTGTATCTTCACCCCAACAGCCTGCAAGCCCTCTAATGGAGCATTCTACATTAGAGAATATCCAAAGGGAAACCACAAGGGTGTCTCCCAACCCCAAGAAGGTGCTCTCTAAGGAGAAGGAAGAGCATGTGGGCAGCAAGGCTCACACTACTGATTCTGCACAAAGTGTGGATCAGGACAGTATGAGCATAGCTAAGACCTTCCCCACGACAACTTTAGGTGAACAATCATCTAAAGGTCCCAGGTGCCAAGAAACCACGAGGGTAGAAGGTGCTTCTGCTAGGCATAAGGCCTCTACCAAAAGATCCAAGGATCCTTCAAGGGTGGTAAAAACACCTAAAGGAGGTGAGGACATATATAACTATGAAGAATTGATGGATACTCTTGGTATAATAAGTCTGGAAGTTTACAATCAAGATTTAGAGATAAAAGAGATGAAAAAGGTGATCACTTCCCAACAAGTGCAAATAGCCAAACTGAAGAAGATGGTAATCAGGTTGATGCACAAAAAGAAGCAAAAACAGTTTGTATTGAAGAAAAGGGGAAGTGTACATGATGCTTCCAAAAAGGGGGAGAGTCAAGCTGAAGTTGAAAAGCAAAGCCCAGTTGGTATGGAATCTCAGTTTGAGGGGGAGATGAGTAGTGAAGCAGAAAAGAAGCTAGCAGCAGAAACAATGAATGAAGCAGAAACTGAACAAGCAGTAGAAACAACAAAGGCAGTAGAAACTGAGAAAGAAGTAGAAACTACAGCAGCAGCAGAAACAGAAAAACCAGCAGCAGAAACTGAACTGACAGTAGAAGAACTAGAAATTGCTGAAACTCTGGTTAAGGCAAAGCATGACACTCCTAAAGCCACTCAAAAGGCTAAGGGAGTGGTGATCAAAGAAGGAGAAACAGAGAAGACAAAGAAAGAGATAAGCATGTCAGATGCAAAGAAGAAAGGAAAAGAGAAGGTGGTTGAATATGAGAAACCAGTGAAAAGGCAAAAGCAAATAGATATGGATGTTGAGTTGGCAAAGAAGCTACAGGAAGAGCTTGAAAAAGAGAATGAGATCCAAACTGCCAAGGACAAAAAGCTTGCCTTAGATTTGGCAAAAAGGCTGAAAGAAGAGTATCAAAAAAGCTTGAAAACTGCTGTGAAGAGGGTCACTATGAAAGCTCCACAGAAAAGACAACCCTCAAAAACCTTCATAGCCAATTAAGAAAGAAGAAAGATGATCAACTTCCTGAAAGGATCCATTGGAGTTCCTGAAAGAATGTTTACAAATATGTCCTTCAGTAGAATTGAGGAATTATACAAGAAGGAGATGGCCAAGCTTCAAGGGGATTTCAGTCAGAGGGTTGAGTTTGAAAGAAAAATGAAAGAGAGACATGATCTAAATATTCAACAACCCTTCCTTGATAGTGATGAAGGCACTCCTATAAAAGAAAGGGTAGAAGTCAAGAAAGAAGAAACACTAGCCCAGAAGACCAGAGCTGTTAAAAGAATGAAGTCTATTGCTTCATAGAAACAGGCAAAAAGGCCAAGGATTGAGGAAGTGGAGAAAGAAAAGGGAAGTGAAAGAACAGAAGCAGAACCATCAAACCTACTGTTGCATCTTCAGCAGAGCATGAGCAAAATCAAGAGCCAACAACTCAACAATCAGAACAGCCAAGACAACCTGATGAACAATTTGATTTGTACATGACAATAACAGATGAAGAACCAGTGAAAGCTGATCCTATCTCAATGAATGCTCTTGAAATCATTAATTGGGATACACTCTTGGACAAAAGAACAAAATATATCAGAATCAAGAGAATGGGTGATCAGTATGAAGTTTATTCAACCTGGGGAAAGATCATCAGAAGTTGTTCCAGAACAGATTTGGAGGAGATGTATAAGGTTGTTCTGAATCTATATGGTGAAGTGTTGAAAGGAGCTGGGATGAATCTAATAAAGATGGTCATGGAGTTTTTATTCATGAAGTTTGATCCAGATAGAGTGAAGTATCTTATCAAAGACCTACACCATGAAAATGGTTTTAAAAGAATTGATCATTGGATGCTGTTTGAAAGATGTGGAGTCTATGTCTTAACCATTGATAAAAGCTATCATGAGTATTACTTGGTGGATAAGGTATATGAACACAACAAAGCAAAGTTGCAAGGAATGTTGAGAGCTAAGCTAGTATGGGCTAAAGGTTCAGAAATGGCCAGAATTGTGATCAAAAGAACAATCAATCAAAGTCTATGTTTGAATCCTGATCTAGGAATTTGAGCAGTGATTTTGAAAGCATCATGAAGATCACATCCTGAAGAAACTTAACTTCTTGAATTGAAAAGTTAAGTTAGGGGGATATTGTTGGGTCTAAAATGTGCTAAGTCCAATTAGTACTATTACTTGAAGGAGTTACTACTGCTGAAAGAATTACTACTGTTGAAGATTTTAATACTGCTATTCAAAGGTATTACTACTGCTTGTAGGATTACTACTGCTAGAGGTATTAATACTGCTTGAAAGTTAATACTGCTAGTAGTTAGTACTGCTTGAAGAATTACTACTGCAAGATGGTTAGTACTGCTGAGGATGAAGATTAATGCTGCTAATGAAGATAAAGATGGATTGATTGCTTGATGCGAAAGACTAGGAGTTGGAGATAATGTTGAAGATAACTATGGACTGGATGCTGGAGATCAATATTATTTTCATATTTATCTTGTATTTTGTTTTGTATATATAGATACATAGTTTTTGATAGAAAATGCATGATATACGTATATTAGTTTAGAGAGAATTAGCCTCAAGGTTCTTTGAAGTCCTTTCAATAGAGAAGTATTGAACGTCTGTTGAGCCTGTTCAACAGATTGAGGCTGTGGTTGTAATCATTAAGTTAATTCAATATAACTTGTGTCAGGATCTAATTCTTAACAAGAATAATGAACTCAGAAACAATATTAAAGAAGTTTGCGTAATAACACTTTAATATTCAAAGATCAATGAAACAGTGAATCAGAATCACAACTTGTAAACTTTATTGAATGATTGTAAAGCTACCAGATTTAACACACAACCTCAATATTGATGAACATGCTCACCAATACGAATTCTACTTCTCTAGAACTAGGATTCTAAACCTTGAGGTTGATTCTCTCTATGAAAACAAAAACTCAGAATAATTGTCTATTCTAAAGTTACAAACTATTCTATACTTATACTGAAGATAAAAGATAATTACAAATAATAAAAGATCTTCTGTATAATCTTCCATAGTTATCTCCAAGCTTTCCATGAATATCTTCTATCAATACAACTGTCTTCATTGCCATCCGAAGTCTTCATCTCATAAGCAGCACTAACCAAGTTTAGAAGCATTAATCATGTTCAGCAGTATTAATGAAGTTGGCAGTAGTAATCTCTTAGCAGTACTACTAGCAGTACTAACTACTAGCAGTACTAACTACTAGCAGTACCAACTATGCTCAGCAGTAGTAACTTCTTCTAGCAGTATTAATCTTGGTTAGCAGCATTAACCTGTATCAGCAGTAGTAACTTCAGAAGTAGTAACCAGGTTGTGCTAGCAGCATTAACCATACTTGTGCAATTCTTTCAGTTCCCAACAATCTCCCCTAACTTGACTTTTAGGAAGAGAAGTCAAGTTCTTCAATTTTAGTCTTCAAGATGCTTTCAACACTACAACTTAGTTGCCCAAATTCGGATCCAGACCCAGACTTTGATTGATTGTTCTTCTAACCACAATTCTTGCCATTTCTGATTCCTTTGAACACACTAGCTTAGCTTTCAGCATCCCATTCTGCTTCTCCTTGCTGTGATCATATACTTTGTCCACCAGGTACTATTCATGATAACATTTATCAATTGTGATCATGTACACACCACAGTTTTCAAAGAGTATCCAATGATCAATCTTCTTGAACCCATACTCATGATGTAGATCCTTGATCATGTACACCACCTTCTCTGGTTCAAACATCATACACTTCCATAGCTACTTTGAGTAGGCTGTCTTTAGTACCTTTCAAAACATGTTCATAAAGCTTCAGGCCCACTTTGTGCATTTCTTCTAGATCTGCTCTTGAACAACTTCTTATTACTTTTCCCCAAGTGGCATATATTTCAAATATATCACCAACTCTTTTCATTCTGAAGTAATCCTTTCTGCTTTCCCTTAAGATATCCTAGAAGATGATCTCTGGAGCCTTCATAGAAATTGGAACATCCTGAACTGGTTCTATTATAGTCATGTAAAGACCCACATGCTCATCAGATTGCTTATTGTACTGCTCTGGTTCTGCATAGATTCTGCTGAAGGTGTAACTGAAGGTTCTGCCTCTTTTTCACCTTCTTCAACCCTTTGCTTCTTGAACAGTTTCTTTGAAGCTATGGTCTTCACCCTTTTGCAGATTTAGCTTCAATACCAACATTCTCTTGCTCTTCCTTATTTTCTTTTGTAGGTGTGACTTCCTCAGGGAATGGTTGTTGAATGTTGAGATCATGTCTCTCCTTCATCCTTTTTTCAGCCTCTTCCCTTTGTGAGGAGTCCCTTTGAAGCTTAGCCATTTCTTTCTTATACAGCTCCTCAACCTTGCTGTATGCCATGTTGGTGAACATCTCTCCTTTGACACCAATTGAACCTTTCAGGAAATTTATCATTTTTCTCCTTTCCTGATTGGCCAAAAAGGTCTTAGAAGGTTGTCTTTTATGCATTCTTTTGACTGGCATTCTTTTGACCTCTGCTGCAGTTTGCATGCTCTTTTGATATTCTTCATTTATCTTTTTATCCATGTCCAGAGCAAGTTCTCTATCCTTTGCAGATTGGAGTTGTTCCTCTCTTTCTATTTCTGCCTGAAGTTGCTTTGCCACTTCTTCATCCAACTCAATCTAATTCTTCTTCTTTAAGGGTTGTTCAGGTTCAACCATCTTTGCTTTTCCCTTTGCATCCTTCAAACCTGCCTCACTTGTTTCTTTTCTTTTCTTTGAAAGGCCTCCTTCATTGATGACCACTCCCTTGGCCTTTTGAGTAGCCTTAGGAGTGTCATTCTTGACTTTTACCAACGTTTCTGCAATTTCCAATTCATCCATGGATAGCTCTGTTACTGCTGCTTCTGATGTCTCAGCAGCATTAACTGTTTTAGCAGCATTAACAGTTTCTGCTTCTTTCTCCCCCTCAAAATCAAATCCCCTCTCAGCTGTACTTTCCTTTTCTGTTTCACCCTGTTGATTCTCCCCCTTGTTGGAAGCATCTTTGTCACTTTTCCTCCTCTTTAACACAAATTGCTTTCGTCTCTTTTTCTGTACCAATCTTTTCACCATGTTTTTCAGTTTGGTAATCTGTACTTGTTGAGACAGAATTACCATTTTCATTTCTTCTATGTCTTTTCCTTGCATGATTACATCCATATTGATGTTGCCCATTGTTTTCATCAATTCATCATAGTCATATCTGTCCTCACCTCCTTTGGGTATTTTTACCACCTTTGGAGGATCATTGGATCTTTTTGTAGTAGAGGTCTTCTGCCTAGAAGAAGCACCTGCTACCCCCTTGGTTTCTTGGAACCTGGGACCTTTGGATGATTGCTCATTCAAAGTTGCTATGGGGGAGGTCTTATTGATGTTACCACTGACCTCCTCTGTGCTAGCAGGAGTAGTGGCAGCCTTTGCACCCATATGCTCATTCATCTCCTCAGTAAGCACCTCCTTGGGGTTGGGAGACACCCCTGTGGTTTCCCTATAGATATTCTCTAATGGAGAATTCTCCATTAGAGGGCTTAAAGGCTCTGTGGGTGAAGTTACAAGAAAGAAAGGAGCCTTCTTTACCTTTTTCCTTATGTAGGTATTGGTGATTGGAGAAGTTGGTTTTTGAATAAGGGACTGTGGGATTGATATGGTGATTGAAGGTTGGGATTGGCTTTTAGTGGGATGGTCTAATGAGGGCCTTGACCCTGAAGCCATACCTTCTTCATTGTGGGACACCACCATCATTGTAGAGAACAATGGGGTGTCAACTCCTTTCGAGTCCAATGGAGATCTCTTCATATTTGAAAAGACCTTACCTTTGGGGATTTTGGGTACATATACCTCATCAAAGTGAGGCATATCCGTCAATTCATTGGTTATAACTACCTGTACAAATCTTGGGTACATATAAATACTCTTTTTGTTTCCCAAGTTTGACACAAAGTCATTGAAAATCATTTTAGAAAAATTGTACTTTCTGGCAGTGGCCAAGCAGACCAAAGCATAAGAAATGGTACTACTGAACTCACTCCATCCAGTAGTTTTTTTGGAAATACAATGCATAAGGGTATGAACAAGAAAACGCCATTGGGTGAAAAATTTAGCTTTTGAGAATTTGAAACCACCCAATTGGCCTCCATACCCCATTCTTGAAAGGTTAGAGAACAAGTCCTCATTAGGAATAGAGGTAATACCTGCAGCATCGTCTAAACGTAGACAGATGAGAATCACCTCTTCAAAAACTGACAAGGGTTTGTCACACACCCTTGTCTTGATTAACTGTACACCATTTTCTGTAACTGCAGTGGCATTCGCCCAAAATTGTCTCTAGTGTTCTATGTAGATTCTTGGAGACACTGTAAGAGCATAGGCGATGTGGCTGTTCTTGAGAAAATCTACTATCTGGTGAAATCCATCAGCCTGCTTCGGCTTTTGTAGCATTGCAATCTCATTATGTTCATCAATGAACGCCATAGCTGCCATCGAGCTTGAGTATTCTGGACTGAAACACTTGGTGCTTGAGAGAAAAGTGTTAGAGAGCAGATGAATAGTAATCAAAGAGTCGTTATGAGCTTTTGGGCGGGCAAAGAGTGTATTTATACGATTCAGGACATAAGCAGTATTAACTAACTAGCAATATTAACTAACTAGCAGTATTAACTGAGAGCAGTATTAACCAGTAGCAGTATTAAATAACTAGCAGTATTAACTGAGAGCAGTATTAACCGAGAGCAGTATTAACTGAGAGCAGTATTAACTGAGAGTAGTATTAACCACTAGCAGTATTAACTGCACTTATACTATTTGAAGCTTGTGATAGTCTGAACAAGGCAGCATACTTCCTGAGAAAGATGATTAGTAGCACTAAAGAATAACAACTAACAGGTATGTAAACACTTTTTAAAAGCATGAGCTCATTCAGAGTTGATCATGCCCACACTTGTGACCAAGAAAGTGAATCTACCCACATCAAAAGCTTTAGTGAATAGATCAGCAAACTGGTTGTCAGTATGAACTTTAGCAACTTCGATAAGCTTCTTTTCAATACAATCTCTAATAAAGTGATACCTGATCTCAATGTGCTTTGTTTTGGAGTGCTTGACTGGATTGTTAACAATGCTTATAGCACTGCTATTGTCAATGAAGATTGGAGTGTGAAGAAAGGTTACCCCATAGTCCAGCATTTGATTCTGAATCCATAAAACCTGAGAGCAGCAACTTGCAGCAGCAATGTACTCAGCTTCTGTTGTAGATAAGGACACTGTGGTTTGCTTCTTACGCTGTCAAGATACTAGTCTTTCACCCAAAAGTTGACATCCACCTGAAGTAGACTTTCTATCCATATTAGCACCACCCAAGTCACTATCTGAATATGCAATCAAGTCAAAGTTGGATTCATAAGGATACCAAAGACCTAATCTAGGTTGCCCTCTTAAGTATCTGAAAATCCTCTTAACAGCTTGAAGATGTGATTGCTTTGGATTGACTTGGAATCTGGCACACAAACACACTGGAAACATGATGTCTAGTCTTGAGGCTGTGAGATACATGAGTGATCCAATCATTTATCTATATAGATGGACATCAACATCCTCCCCCTCAAGATCAGCAGTGATCTGTTTATGAGTCTCCATTGGTGTGCTTGTTGTCTTTGAGTCTGTTTAACCATACTTATCCAGGATGTCTTTCACATATTTTGATTGACTTATGAAGATCCCATCTTTCTTCTGTTTCACTTGAAGCCCAAGGAAGAAGGTAAGTTCACCCATTAAACTCATTTTAAAGCTCTTGTGCATCAACTTTTCAAAGTCTCTACACATCTGATCTTTTGTGGATCCAAAGATGATATCATCCACATAGATCTGAACAAGTAGGATGTCCTTCTTACTTCTTTTAATGAAGAGGGTCTTGTCAATTATTCCTCTTTAAAACCCATTCTCCAAGAGATAGGTAGACAGTGTATCATACCATGCTCTTGGGGCTTGATGAAGACCATAAAGTGCTTTCTTCAGTTTGTATACTCTGTCTGGATATGATGGATTTTCAAATCCAGGGGGTGACAGACATATACTTCTTCATCAATTGTACCATAAAGAAAGACACTCTTCATATCCATTTGGTATACCTTGAACTTCATATATGAGGCATAGGCTAGAAATAGCCTAATTGCCTCTACCCTTGCCACTGGAGCAAACACCTCTTCATAGTCTATGCCTTCTTCTTGAGTGTACCCTTGTGCCACAAGCCTTGTTTTGTTCCTGATCACAATTCCTCTCTCATCCTTTTTATTCCTGAAAATCCACTTGGTGCCAATAGCTCTATGACCTTTTGGAAGGTCCACCAAGTCCCAAACTTCTTGCAATTTGAACTGCAGTAACTCTTCTTGCATAGCTTCTATCCAACTAGAATCTTTCATTGCATCATAAACCTTCTTAGGCTTAATATGAGATAGAAAGCAAGAGAGTACTGTGTGTTGCTGATCCTGCAGCTCTTGAAGTTTGCTTTGATTCCTGGTTATCATAGGAGAAGAGATGTCTCCTATGACCAACTCTGGAGGATGGTTCTTTTGAGTTCTAGTCTGATGACTAGGTTCTTCATTGATTCCCACATCTAGATTGGAATCGTTTAAGTCAACTGAGGGGATCTCATCAGCTGCTTCTGGCTCTTCATTCACTTGATTCTCCTCATCTTTTCCTTCTTCTTCACTCTGAATTGGTTCAGTCATAGTTTTCTTTTCACAGAACTCAACAGGCTCTATTGTAGGTATGGGAAAGATCACAGACTGAGGAATAATGTCTTGTACTTGTACTTGTTCATCCCCTGATCCTTCACTTCCTGAACCTGCATGATAATCACTACTGAAACCCAAAGAGTTAGTTAGTGAATCAATGTCAAATAACCACTGAGGACCAGACCCAATAGGATTTGGTGTGTTCTCATTGCACTTGACATTGTCACTTTCCTCAATTATTCTAGAAGAAGAATTAAAAACTCTGTAAGCCTTACTCTGAGATGAGTAACCAACAAGAAAACCATCATCTGCCTTGCTATCAAACTTTCCTAAGTGAGAGAATGGTACAAGGACACCCAAAAGGTTTGAAAAATCCAATAAATGGTTTTCTTGTATTTAAAAGCTCATATGGTGTGTTGTTCTTATGCTTGACTACTAGAATTCTATTTTGGACATAACAAGCAGTATTAACTGCTTCAACCCAGAAAGTAATTGGTAGAATCATATTAAAGAATAATATTGTCAGGATCTAATTCTTAACAAGAATAATGAACTCAGAAACAATATTAAAGAAGTTTGCGGAATAACACTTTAATATTCAAAGATCAATGAAACAGTGAATCAGAATCACAACTTGTAAACTTTATTGAATGATTGTAAAGCTACACGATTTAACACACAACCTCAATATTGATGAACAGGCTCACCAATACGAATTCTACTTCTCTAGAACTAGGATTCTAAACCTTGAGGTTGATTCTCTCTATGAAAACAAAAACTCAGAATAATTGTCTATTCTAAAGTTACAAACTATTCTATACTTATACTGAAGATAAAAGATAATTACAAATAATAAAAGATCTTCAGTATAATCTCCCATAGTTATCTCCAAGCTTTCCATGAATATCTTCTATCAATACAGCTGTCTTCATTGCCATCCGAAGTCTTCATCTCATAAGCAACACTAACCAAGTTCAGAAGCATTAATCATGTTCAGCAGTATTAATGAAGTTGGCAGTAGTAATCCCTTAGTAGTACTAACTTCTAGCAGTACTAACTATGCTCAGCAGTAGTAACTTCTTCTAGCAGTATTAATCTTGGTTAGCAGCATTAACCTGTATCAGCAGTAGTAACTTCAGAAGTAGTAACCAGGTTGTGCTAGCAGCATTAACCATACTTGTGCAATTCTTTCAGTTCCCAACAACTTGTGATTTGATCCATACACTGTTCTATTGATTTACGGTTAAAGTGTTATTCCGCAAACTTCTTTAACAAAGTTTCTGAGTGTTAACTAAATTCTTGTTTAGAATTTCGATCTTGAAATACCACCAATGGTACTAAAAGTGTGGTATTCCCGGCTATAGTGCCATGCAGTTGTGACATATGTCACAATATCAACGGAGAATACCAAGTGGTTGGTCGTCCCATCGAATGTGCCATGTAATTAAGACAATTGTGTACCACCCGTAATTTTTGGGCAAGTACTATTTCAAGTCACTGTGGAAATGGATATTTCAAGAGAAATTGAGGAAATAGGATTTTGGAGTGAATCCTAGATTTTATAGTTTTGTTGTATGGATAATTCAAATACGAATCCAACGGGCCTTTCGGGAACGAAATCAGAGAGCTAAAACGAAGAAGTTATGGCCAAATCAACGTTCGGTACACTCTTGGCTATTGTGACGGCGATTGTAACAATGTCACTATAGCCGTCACAATCGCCAAAAGCCAAAAACCTCTCGGTACACTCTTGGCTATTGTGACAGCGATTGTGACAATGTCACTATAGCCGTCACAATCACCAAAATCCAAAAACCTCTTGGTACACTCTTGGCTATAGTGACAACGATTGTGACAATGTCACTATAGCCGTCACAAAAGCCTGCGGGTACCAGAGTGTTAATAATACAATTTTCAGCCATTTCTTTCATTTTTCATTTCCACCCTCTTCCCTTTCTCTCCCAAAACATTCCTCCACCTTCTTTTATGAACCCTAACTGATTTTGTGGCTTTCCC
Source organism: Arctium lappa (assembly GCA_023525745.1). Lineage (NCBI taxonomy): Eukaryota > Viridiplantae > Streptophyta > Magnoliopsida > Asterales > Asteraceae > Arctium > Arctium lappa. The sequence continues at coordinate 67,997,481 of CM042054.1, forward strand.
TGGAAGATCAAAGTATTCCCTCTCCATATTGTGTTAATGGCTTCCTCTCTTGATGCATGATTAAGTTCTCACCTCCAACACTACAGATTTTTAGGGGTTTATTAGGTTTTGCCCAAAACCTAAGTGGTAAGTTCATCTCCTCCATTTCCAAGCTTTTTTATGGGTTATAAACACTCCATTGATGATTTCCTAGTATTATATTTACCCAATTTTGATTTGGATGATTTTGGAGAATTTGGGTCAAAATTAGGGTTTTGGCCAAAACAGAGATTTTGATATAAAATGTTTGGGGAACTATTCTAAATGTTTGGAGATGGATATTTATGGTTGGAAACTTATGGATCTAGGTTTATGGAAGATTTGGCTTGTGGATTCAAGTTTTCTTCAAGGAAGCTCAAGTTGTGGTGAAATCTAAATTTATCCTAAATCTAGCAAGGTGAATTCAAGTAGATTTGTGAAAACGGTGTATATGCCAAAATGTCAAATTTTAAATGTTTATATGTTTTACATGAAATTATCAACCGTTGAGTTATTTGATGAGTTTGGATTATTTGAAGTGTTTAACTTTATAAATTTTGTAAAACACCCACATTGGGGATTTTGGGCAGTTTGACAAATAAATCACAAGTATTTATGTTATAATGAGTTATTTTATGGAAACAAAAAATTTTGAACATAAATGTACATTTAGTGTGTGTTTTGAAGAAATGATTGATTTTGTGTCATGGGACGTTGTTGAAAGAATAAATGTTATAGAATCGTTTGGAAGATAATTTGTCCCAATCTAAATTGTGTTGGAGTTATTCATGTATGTTGGAGCATATGTTTGAATAAACATGGGTTGATCGCGTTTTATTTCGTTTCTTGGATTTTAGCATATGGTCATTTGATCGGTTGAGCTTATGGTTCGGTTTTCGTCTGTGTTGGGTCTTGAGGACATTTGTCCGACTTTAATAACTTAATGTGGTACTTTGATGTAACGACCTTTATCTTTATTTAACTCTAGTGTAAATTGGATGGTGTGATTTGGGCAAAATTAGAAAGATTATGGGCCTTTTTGAAATTTGCCATAAAGTTGGGTAAAACCCTAGGCTTTCCCCGATTCCTCTCATTTTGAGAAGCGTGCGGCGATAGTGATGGAGAAACGAGAAGGGAGAGGCTTTGTTAGAAGTTGAATCTTTGTAGGGTTCGTGATTAAATCCAAGAAAATCATTTAAGGAGGTTCTTCTTCAAGAGCTAAGATTTTCCAATTTGGTTTTGGATTTAGAAAACCTTAGTGGTTAAGAGAAAGTTCTTTGTGTTGAGCCTAAATCTGGGAAACTTATAAGGAATGAATCAATGATGGAAAACCTAGTTGATGATGAGACTTAAATCTTAAACTAGGATGTATTTTGGGAGTAAACCCTTGTTTTTATATGCATGGAATTGTTTTATCTACTGGAAAGAAGCCGATGAGAATGTCGCTCGAGACCCTGAGCTTCGTGTCCATCGAAACCCCTTCGACCAGGGATGTGTCGCCCACACCCGATGGTAACCGGGATCACCCGAGAGTTAATCGACTGGGGTCACCCGGGAGTTAATCGACCAGGGTATCCCAAGAGTTAATCGACCGGGATCACCCAGGAGATAATCGACCGGGGTCACCTATGACCTATCCCACCGGGCTCCACCCGAGAATCCTACAACCGGTGCCACCCGGGACACTAAACCGGGAACCGGGAGTTCATCACCTGGTTTTACTCGGGAGTTTTATCACCCAGACTAGGGTCTATCCGGGAAGCGTCAAACATGGTGTCTGCGCGGGAGTCAGCTCCAGTTGGGCGGCCCGTGGCCCAAATCTGTTTGGTTCTTTTTTCGTTAAGTGTCGGGACTCAGATTACTTACGCTTTTGTGGGATCGGGAGTTTCATTAATTTCGAGATCGGTCGTGTTTGGGATTAAATCTTCTAGGGATTTCATGGGAATTATGAGTAGGTGTTAACCGTGAATAATTCAACAATTGTAGGAACTCGATCTTTCTGAATTCAGCTTCTGTGTGCCAGTGTTCAACTTACCAGGTGAGTTCCCTTATTCAAAACTTTTATATACTGGAAATGGCACTTATTGATGGTATTTAATATGTTTATTGCTTCGGTAAAATGATCTCGAACTGTGAGATGTTTGTTTATTCCAATATCATGCATATATTTTCTTACGTGCTATATCTTATATGAATTGGTGATATCTTTTGAATTGGGCGCCTTGGTATATATTCAATCATCAGGGATGGTTGAACCACGTGTTTGGAATTCGTTTCCTTGCACGTGGGAACGACATCGACTAGGGGGTCGAATGGGGATCTACTGGGGCCCCCGAGAGTGTGAACAATCCGAGATTTACGAGAATCGATTCCGGACGCGGTATGATTCATTAATAAGTGGTGATTAACTTTTGTTATGAGGAACTTTATAATGTGTTTTATGCTATTGTTTAAAAATGTTCGAGGTTGGGAATTCACTAGACCTTTTGGTCTAACCCTCACTTTCAAACTTCTTAAAACCCATTTTCAGGTAAAGGAATCGCTGGGGCTTCGTCAAAGAAGGAAAGAAAGGTGTATATGGCTATGGGGAGTCGGTTATGTCGGTTTACTGACACTGCTTGTAGGGAATCTTAGTATCTCGGTTGTGATAGAATTAATTTCTTTTGAACTATGTTATAACATCGTTTCCGTATGCTTGTATTGGGACCCATATTTTGGGAGATTAGATTCATGTTATGTTATGCTCATTTTTGGGTTGTTACAAATTGGTATCAGAGCCATAGTTTAATGGATTTAGGTGACCAGATGGGCCTAAGCTTAAACTGTGGGGTAGAAGGGACACAACCGAGATGCATGATGTCTTTAGGAAGATAACTCTAAGTGCACTAAATATAAGGTAGGGAGTGCTTTCATGTAAGGTAAATTTACATTGCACCTGGCCAGTGTAATTGCAAAATTTACGGGTACATGTATGAACTCAAATTTCCTTACTGTGCGTAGTTGTCAATAGAGTGTTAGGTCGTGCGAATAGCTGGTGTTCGTCATGACCGGGAGGGTGTTATCGATGAGGTAGTCAATGGATGGGGGTAACATGGAGTAAAGTTCTGGCCTTGTAGCGTTAGCAATGGTTTCGGTGTGATGCATGACGCCGATCATGGTGTATTTGATGATACCCTATAAGGAGTATTGTTCAGAACAATATTAGATCGACCAGAGGTAGAACTTCATGAGTTCGGATTTAGTGAATGACTAATTAAGGTAAACTCTTAGTCCTAGTGAGTCCCCATGCTGAGAGTTGTTTTGCCAATCATTTCGGACAGGAGATGAGGATTGGGTTAGGATTTTGAATGCTTTAACTCAAAGATGAGTAGAGGAAGTGAGTCTATGACTCACAAATCAAGATAGAGCGGCAAGGTTATTGGAGAGATGGTATCGGGATGGATTAAATTATTGGAGGGGCAGAATGTGAAGAGAATTTGGTGGCTTATCGATCTCCTAGGTGTCAAAGATTGAAATCGTATGATATGTAAATCATTGCTCAAGATGAGAACTTTGTGGGTGATCAAACACGTAGGTTGTGAAACACCTGGATAGCAAGTGGTTGCTAGGACAAGAAAGCGACTGTTAGTCAAAGGTAGGGTGTCGTGATAGCTGTGTGGATGCAACGATTGACCTCGACTGAGTGAATAGCCTTCAATTGCAAGTGAGTTCATGCATTGTGTCTTTAAATGTATTACGAAGACTCGTTCATGATTTAACAGTAGATGCATACATAACGAATTTCATGTTTTGGAAATAATTCGACACGTGCAAGAGTGTGTTTAAAGAGGAAAGACAAACCTATTTTCATTGCGTAATAATATTTTCTTTAAACTTAGTGAATTGTGAAATATATCACTTATTTTCATGATTGAGATAAAATTTGTTGCGAAAACCATGAACACATTTGGCAGAAAGCCTTTATAACCAAAATGAGTTTGAGATGATATCTTATAAATGAGTGTGGGAGCCGATTGTTTTATTTCGTGCAAACGGTTTCGTTCAAAACTTTTCTAGTCATATAAGGAAGTTTTCTTTCCATATTACGTTTGTCATGACACCATTTAGTTGATCAAGGTGATGTTTTACCGAAAGATTGCGCGCGAACGATTCTCGAGATCGTTGTGGTTGACTTTGAGTTTATGAGAGTGTTGAGTCATGTGTGCTCAAGATGTTTTCAAGTGCTTTTTGAATGTTCAAATATGAGAAATGATATTTTTTTAATGATCAAGTCGTCATGCATGAAGTCTATGAACTCATTAGGTCGTGAAAGTTATTAGATTTAGGGACAAGGAAGGGTTCGAGAGTGAGGAATGTATCGGTCAAGCCAATTATAGATGATTTATGTTTCTGGTATTCTTATTAAGGAAGAGAGGGGGATATTGAGAGAGTCGGAAATGGACTTTGACAATAAGAGTATTATGACAGCCTAAACTCTTGCTTAGTAATTTCGCATGCTATTATCAGTGAATGGTCGTGCTTGGGGTGAAAGACTTGAAGTCGTCAAAGTACTAATATTGGTGAATGGTCGCACTTGAAGTAGAGTTGAGCTGTAGTACTGAGATGTTAAAAAGTATTGAGCCTGAGTTTTGGAATGGTCTTGTGAGTTTGACCTCGCACCAAGGAAACCTTGAACCTCTTTCAAGTGGGGACGGTGAAGTTTAAGCTAAATACAATTCGCTGGGAAAAGTAAGTTCCGCTAGAAATTCTTGCGGTCAGGGACATTATGGAAATATCATTATGTTGTTTTTCTTTCATGATCGAAGCTAGCAACAGTTTAAGATGTGCATGCTTAAAGACATTGTCAGGAGATTAGAATTTAAGAATTCATCATGGTGTACATAGACGTAGTAGGGTGTTCAGGGAATGTGTATACTTGTCGGATGTTGGAGAACCATGTGGGAACGTTATGGTAGGATGATTGCTGCTTGGATTAGCGTTTTCCCTGTGAGGTTTTAGCGGTTCGTAAATGGATGAAGTATTTATTACCATCAAAGTGAGTGCATGGATTTATATCGTGAAATTTTGAGATGTGGTTCATTTGGATTTGAGAAGAGATGAAGCCATGAGATAGATTGACTTTTATATGCATGAAGGTGTATATGAAGGCAAGATTGGTTATTTATGCAATTGATCTGAGAACCTAGTCTACAGTGTAGCCGGGGTGTGGAAAATGTGTGTGAACTAGTGGGTGGCATTGTGGGTCAAGGTGGACGTGTAAGTCTTTGATGTGTTAATGGGTTGTTGTCATGGTGGATGATGGTGTGTGTGGCGATGTTGACAAAAGTAGGTGTAAATGTTGGATTTGGAGATTTTGAGGAGATATTCAAATGTGGGAAGTATGTTGGATACAATTGTTGCATTATTGTTGTTCTTGAGGTCAAAGGGTGAGTGATATTTGACGATCACCAAAAAGTAGAACTCATGTTCCTATTGTTTGCGTTGAACTTCGTAGGATTCCTATTAAGCTAATGAGTATGTCTTATTCGATTAATTGTGGTGCGTTGTTGTAAATTCGAAGTTAGTTGGGAAAGTGAAGTATTCGCTGAGTTGGAATGGATCCGAGTGGATAGGTCGACCTTGTTTGAAGAATGATAAAAGGCTTGGTATAGTGAGTGTTGGGTATTGTTACGGGGCCCATTTGAATGACTCAAGTGAGAATTATGGTGGAGCAAATACGTAATGGGGATATGTTGCCAGTAAGAGGAAAACAATGATTCAGGATTGCGTGTTACAAAAAGGTGGGCAAGCGGAGACTAAGAAGCTTGTCTAGTGAAACAGAAGATGGTGGACCACGTTTAAAAGTTGTTATTTACAAGGATATGGGAAAAAGGAGTTATTATGTACGTTTTGGTTAAGGTGTTGGAAAATTTGTCCAGGAGGTGGGCCTAAAGCTTGCACCGTTTAGTAAGTCTTTCTTTAGCAGTAGGTGTCCTTTGTTTCGAAAAGATTTGGTAAGGTAGTGGACCGAGATGCTCGGAGGGAAACATCGGCGGACATAAGTAAGTTGTAGTGCGATGGATGTTCCGAGTGAGCATTGTGGGTAATGTTATGCGAATTAAGCGGGTTTTGAGGGAAAGTGTTGCTCCGCGCTGTAAGGAGAGGAACTAAGATTTGATTCGGAAGTTTTTCGGGTCTTGATAGATGTAGTGATATACTGCCATATGTTTTGGGTCTAGTTCAACTTGTCAGTGGGATCAACAGGCGATGGAATCGAAGATTGGTGTATGGGTATATATAAATATGTGGATATCGAATGGAATAAGTGTGGATGGGATTTTGGTTCACGTATGCTTTGTGCAATTGGATTGTTTTCTATCAACCGATTAGTGATTGATGTTGTGTTGTAGGTTAATGTGTTGTTTGTGATGGGTGCTAACCACATAGTGGGCCATACTAAGAATGGTGTCACTTAATAAAAGAACTCTTACCTATAGCCTTTGTGTAGCCTTGAAGATGAAATTCAGGGATGACCCTGTGGCAAGTTGGCGACTTTAGGAAGTTATTATTTTAGTACAAGAAAGGTTGAAAGAAGCTCGTGGTTGTCAAAGGAGTTATGCCAATAAGTGACGGAAGGATTTAGAGTTTCAACTTGGGGATAGCATAATGCTAAAATATCTTCATGGGAAGGAGTAGTCCGATTTAGAAAGGGGAAAGCTAAGTCACATTATATTGGACCTTTTGAAAATATTGAACAGGTTGGGGAGATGGCGCACAAGTTGAAATTATCCGATGAAGTGAGGAGTAATCACAACACGTTTCACGTCTCCAATCTTAGAAAGTGCTTAGCGGAAGTTGTTATGGTGGCGCCATTGCGAGACGTGCGGGTGGACGAGAAACTTAACTTCGTCGAAGAACCGGAGGCGACCATCGATCGTAAAGTCAAATGTTTGAGGACAAAGGAGATCAACCAAGTGAAAGTTCAGAGGGAGTTCACAAAGGGCGAAAAGCAACGTGGGAGTTGGAATTGAAAATGAGGACCAAGTAACCATACCTTTTTCGACAAAGAAAATTCCGGGAACGAAATTCTTTTAAAGGGGGAGTGTTGTAACGACCGTTATCTTCATTGAACTCTAGTGTGAATTGGATGGTGTTATTTGTGCATAATTAGAAACATTATGGGCCTTTTTGAAAATTGCCATAAAGTGGGGTAAAACCCTAGGCTCTCCCTGATTCCACCCATTTTGAGAAGTGTGTGGCTATAGTGATGGAGAAAGGAGAAGGGAGAGGCTTTGTTAGAAGTTGAATCTTTGTAGGGTTCGTGATTAAATCCAAGAAAAGCATTTAAGGAGGTTCTTCTTCAAGAGGTAAGATTTTCCAATTTCGTTTTGGATTTAGAAAACCTTAGTGGTTAAGAGAAAGTTCTCTGTGTTGAGCCTAAATCTGGAAAAATTATAAGGAATGAATCAATGATGGAAAACCTAGTTGATTATGAGACTTAAACCTTAAACTAGGATGTATTTTGGGAGTAAACCTTTGTTTGTGTGTGTGGAATTGTTTTATCTACTGGAAAGAAGCCGATGAGAATGTCGCTTGAGACCCTGAGCTTCGTCACCATCGAAACCCCTTCGACCAGGGTTGTGTCACACACACCCGATGGTAACCGGGATCACCCGGGAGGTAATTGACCGGGGTCACCCGGGAGTTAATCGACTGCGATCACCCGGGGTCACCCGGGAGTTAATCGACCAAGATCACCCAGGATATAATCGACCGGGGTCACCCGGGACCTATACCACCGGGCTCCACCCAGGAGTCCTACAACCAGTACCCCGGGGCACTCAACCGGAAACTGGGAGTTCATCACCTGGTTTCACCCGGGAGTTTTATCACCCAGACTAGGTTTTGTCCGGGCGACGTCAAACATGGTGTGTGCGCAGGAGTCTAGCCCAGTTGGGCGGCCCGTGGCCCAAATCTGTTTGGTTCTTTTTTCGTTAAGTGTCGGGACTCAGATTACTTACGCTTTCGTGGGATCGGGAATTTCATTAATTCCGAGATCGGTCGTGTTTGGGATTAAATCTTCTAGGGGTTTGATGGGAATTATGAGTAGTTGTTAACCGTGAATAGTTTAACAATTGTAGGAACTCGGTCTTTCTAAATTCAACTTTTGTGTGCCAGGGTTCAACTTACCAGGTGAGTTCCCTTATTCAAAACTTTTATAATCTGGAAATGGCGCTTGTTGATGGTATTTAATATGTTTATTGCTTCTGTGAAATGATCTCGAACTATCATATGTTTGGTTATTCCAATATCATGCATGTGTTTTCTTACGTGTTATATCTTATAAGAATTGGTGATATCTTTTGAATTGGGCTCCATGGTATATCTTCAATCATCAGGTATGGTTGAACCAAGTGTTTGGAGTTCGTTTCCTTGCACGGGGTAACGACATCGACTAGGGGCCGAATGGGGATCTACTGGGGGTCCCGAGAGTGTGAACAATCCGAGATTTACGAGAATCGATTCCGGACGCTAGATGATTCTTTAATAAGTGGTGATTAACTTTCGTTATGACGAACTTCATAATGTGTTTTATGTTATTGTTTAAAAATATTCGAGGTTGGGAATTCACTAGACCTTTTGGTCTAACCCTCTCTTTCAAACTTCTTAAAACCCATTTTCAGGCAAAGGAATCGCTGGGGCTTCGTCAAAGAAGGAAAGGAAGGTGTAGATAGCTAGAGGGAGTCGATGATGTCGGTTTAGTGGCGGTGCTCGTACAGAATCTTAGTATCTTAGTTGTGATAAAATTAATTTCTTTTGAACTACGTTAGAAATTCGTTTCCGTATGCTTGTATTGGGACCCGTATTTTGGGAGATTAGATTCATGTTATGTTATGCTCATTTTTGGGTTGTTACATTTGGTGTGAGTTGCATTTATTGCATTTTATATTGGAGATTCCATGTTTTGAGTGCGTGAGTCATTTATTTGGAGTTATGTGTTTGGACTTTGGACTGTAATGCATTGGATCCATAGACATGTAAGTTTGTCATACTTAAGGGTGAGGAGTATTGATATTCTCACCTAAAGAATTATGTCGTGTTGGCATTGTTGTTGTCCCGGTCATTTTGCGAAGAGGAACCTTTATGATTTGTACTTCGGGACCATGGATTTTGTGATTTGATGTTCTAATTCTTGTGCACGAGGATTAGACATCATGATTTATCAAGTAAGGAGTTGAGGATCCTATCTTGAATGCTAGGGAGTAGGCACTAGGGGTCGAATGAGTACCCAGAGGATGAAACTCCACTAGAGAATGGACAGGCACTAAGATCGCTTATCCTTGAGGTGAAGCTCGACGGAGCAGGCAATAGGGGATACGATGTTTTTGGGGACTTGAAATACAGTCCGAATGGAGGTGTAGCTCGACAGAACAGGCAATACTGTTACAATCTGAGGTGAATTTCGACAAAGTGGCAACGTGTCTTAACTTTGTGTTCCACTACATACAACGGAATCGGGTCTCCCCTATCACCGAAAGGTGTTATTTGGGTATTAAATTGTATTATTCTGTTATCTATGTTTTTGGTGATGTTTTATATATATATATATATATATATATATATATATATATATATATATATATATGGATTTATTCATGATTTATGAGTTGAGTATTATGTCCCAGCCGTGTTTTGGGTGTTTCGAGATATGTAGTTTTATCCGTGTTTTAAAGATTGGGGGTTCGATTTCTATTAACATTTTGAGAGTTACAAGTTGGTATCAGAGATTAAGTTTGAGAGAATTAGGTGATGATTTTGGATGCCTAGACTTAAACTAGTGTTCTTTTAAGTGAATGAGAGAGAAATTGCACCAATAGGCACTTTAAGATTGAATTTTTTAAGGACAATGGAGTCACTAGGAACGGGAATCACGTCAAGGGTAGCAAGGATGATCATGTTCAGTACGTTCATAATTGCATCTGGCCAGTGTTATTGCGGGAAACCGTTAGAAGAAGTTGATGATTTTAGCATTCGTCACTTGGAGTGACAATAAGCATAGTGATTGCATTAAGTGGACCATCACAATAGCCTGCGGGTTCCATAGTGTTAAAAATATGATTTTCCGCCATTTCTTTCATTTCTCATTTCCACCCTCTTCCCTTTCTCTCACAAAACGTTCCTCCACCTTCATTTATGAACCCTAACCGATTTTGGGGCTTTCCCATGAAGATCAAAGTGTTCCCTCTCCATATTATGTTAATGTCTTCCTCTCTTGATGCAAGATTAAGTTCTCACCTCCAACACTAGAGATCTAAGTGGTAAGTTCATCCCCTCCATTCGCAAGCTTCTTTATGGGTTATAAACACTCCATTGATGATTTCCTAGTATTATATTTCCCCAATTTTGATTTGGATGATTTTGGTGAATTTGGGTCAAAATTAGGGTTTTGGCCAAAATGGAGATTTTGATATAAAATGTTTGGGGAACTATTCTAAATGTCTGGAGATGGATATTTATGGTTGGAAACTTATCGATCTAGGTTTTTGGAAGATTTGGCTTGTGGATTCAAGTTTCTTCAAGGAAGCTTAAGTTGGGGTGAAATCTAGATTTAGCCTAAATCTAGCAAGGTAAATTCAAGTAGATTTGTTAAAACGGTGTAAATGCCAAAATGTCAAATTTTAAATGTTTATATGTTTTGCATGAAATTATAAACGTTGAGTTATTTGATGAGTTTGGATTATTTGAAGTGTTTAACTTTATAAATTTTGTAAAACACCCACATTGGGGATTTTGGGCAGTTTGACAAATAAATCACAAGTATTTGTGTTATAATGAGTTATTTTGTGGAAATAGATATTTTGAGCATAAATGTACATTTATTGTGTGTTTTGAAGAAATGATTCATTTTGTGTCATGGGACGTTTTGAAAGAATAAATGTTATAGACTCGTTTGGAATATAATTTGTCTTAATCTAAATTGTGTTGGAGTTATTCAAGTATTTTGGAGCATGTGTTTGCATACACATCGGTTGATTGCGTTTCATTTCGTTTTGTGGATTTTAGCATATGGTCATTTGATCGGTTGAACTTATGGTTCGGTTTTGTCTATGTCGGGTCATGAGGACATTTGTCCGACTTTAATAATTTAATGCGGTACTTTGGTGTGAGTTGCATTTATTGCATTTTATATTGGGGATTCCATGTTTTGAGTGCGTGTGTCATTCATTTAGAGTTATGTGTTTGGACTGTAATGCATTGGATTCATAGGCATGTAAGTCAGTCATATTTAAAGGTGAAGAGTATTGATATTCTCACCTTGGGAATTATGCCATGTTGGCATTGTTGTTGTCCCGGTCGTTTTGGGAATACGAACCTTTATGGGTTGTACTACGGACAATGGGTTTTATGATTTGATGTTCTAATTCTTGTGCACGAGGATTAGACATCATGAGTTATCAAGTAAGGAGCTGAGGGTCCTATCTTCAATGCTAGGGAGTAGGCAATAGGTGTCGAATAAGTACCCTGAGGATGAAACTCCATTAGAGAACGAACATGCATTAAGATCGTGTATGCTTAAAGTGAAGCTCGATGGAGCAGGCAATAGGGGATACGGTGTTTTTGGGGACTTGGAATACTGTCCGACTGGAGATGTAGCTCTGCAAAGCAGGCAATACAGTTACGATATGAGGCGAAGTTCGACAACGTGGCTTCGTGGCTTAACTTTGTGTTCCGCCACGTACAACGAAATCGGGTCTCCCCCGTCACCGGAAGGTGTTATTTGGGTATTAAATTGTATTATTCTATTATCCATGTTTTCGGCGACGTTTTATGTATATATATATATTGAATTTTATTCATGATTTATGGGTTGAGTATTATGCCCCACCCGTGTTTTGGGTGTTTTGAGAAATATAGTTTTATCCGCGTTTTAAAGATTGGGGGTTCGATTTCTATTCACGTTTTGAGTGAGTTTTAGGTTGAAACTAATTTACGAAAGAACGCTTTATATCGGGATCTTTGTCCCTAAAATAGTTTGGGATGGAAACTATTTATATTGGTTTTTCCTGCGCTTAAATGCATATTATTGGAAAACGAGTAGTTTTCATACTTGAAACATATCATTTTAAAATGTTATGATTTAAATTGCATTCTTCCTTTTTAACGATATATTTACTCATGTTAAAAACTCGTGAACTCACTAAGCGTTAGCCGAACCTTTTCATTTGTCGGCTTGTGCATCAGGTTCCATTCGAGTTAGTCCTAGTAACACTGTGAAGACAGGAGTGCTAGTTGCATGATCGATGAGTGCTTAGCTTATTGAAGTCTTCCGCATTTGTTTTGGGAAGATCAACTTGTGTTTGGTGTTGAGTAACACCCGACTTCGGTTTAGTCTTTCTATATTATTAGAGTTTATATTTGTTGAGGTTAGTTATAAAATTTTTATCTTGAAGTATTCGGAGTTTTGAATTGTAGGAGGAAGTTTTGTTCCTTGTTCTGATGTTATTTCAAAATTTTTAATTAGTTGCTCTTACCAAATTTAAGGGTGTTACAATTTCGTATCAGAGCTTAAGTTTGAGAGAATTAGATGTTGATTTTGGATGCCTAGACTCAAACTATTGTTCTTTTAAGTGAATGAGAGAGAAATTGCACCAATAGGCACTTTAAGATTGAATGTTTTGAGGATAATGGAGTCACTAGGAACGGGAATCACGTCGAGGGTAGCAAGGATGATCATATACAGTACGTTCATAGTTGCTTCTGGCCAGTGTTATGGTGAAGCTATGAGTTACATGTGTATACATGAACTGTTGGGATGTGACGACCGTTGGGGTAGTGAAGAAGTTTCTAAGCGGGCAACCGTTAGAAGAGGTTGATGATTTTAGCATTTGTCACTTGGAGTGACAATAAGTATAGTGATTGCATTAAGTTGACCGTTTCGGGTTGGAATGATTGGTTGGATTAGAACCATAGACTTTTGGAACCGACATTATTCGAGGAGAATTGTAAGGTAAACCTATGAAAATCCTTGATTATTGCCTTAAGATGTTTTAGCATCCCGATGACGATAGTACGAAACTGAGGAGCGTGATTTCGAGATGTCGAGTGCCGACCAAAGCCTTGCACAAAATTTATTTCTAAAATGAATTGAATTAATTATTTCTCATGTTTCCAGAAGGCGTCATGTAGATTATATTACAATGTCTTGGAAAAATGTTTAGCACACACAAGATTTTAAACCATGATTTTTACAGATACCAAGCATAAATGCATCTGGCCAGATGTAATTATGAACGTACTGTATATAATTTGTTCTAGACACAAAATCAATCATTATCAACCGAATGTACTGTATCGTAAACTTGTGGATTCATGTTTGTTCAAGGAAGCTCAAGTTGTGGTAAAATCTAGATTTAACCTAAATCTAGCAAGGTGAATTCAAGTAGATTTGTGAAAACGGTGAACCTGCCAAAATGTCAAATTTTAAATGTTTATATGTTTTACATGAAATTATCAACCGTTGAGTTATTTGATGAGTTTGGATTATTTGATGAGTTTGGATTATTTGAAGTGTTTAACTTTATAAATTTTGTAAACCTCCCACATTGGGGATTTTGGGCAGTTTGACAAATAAATCACAAGTATTTGTGTTATAATGAGTTATTTTGTGGAAATAGATATTTTGTGTATAAATGTACATTTAGTGTGTGTTTTGAAGAAATGATTGATTTTGTGTCATGGGACGTTTTTGAAAGAATAAATGTTATAGACTTATTTGGAAGATAATTTGTCCCAATCTAAATTGTGATAGAGTTATTCATGATTTTGGAGCATGTGTTTGCATAAACATGGGTTGATCGCGTTTTATTTCGTTTTGTGGATTTTAGCATATGGTCATTTGATCGGTTGAGCTTATGGTTCGGTTTTCCTCTGTGTCGGGTCATGAGGACATTTGTTCGGTTTTAATAACTTAATACGGTACTTTGGTGTGAGTTGCATTTATTTCATTTTATATTGGAGATTCCATGTTTTGAGTGCGTGTGTCATTCATTTGGAGTTATGTGTTTGGACTGTAATGCATTGGATCCATAGGCAAGTAAGTCAGTCATGTTTAAAGGTGAGGAGTATTGATATTTTCACCTTGGTAATTATGCTATGTTGGCAATGTTGTTGTCCTGGTCGTTTTGCGAAGATGAACCTTAATGGGTTGTACTTCGGACAATGGGTTTTATGATTTGATGTTCTAATCTTGTGCACGAGGATTAGACATCATGAGTTCTCAAGTAAGGAGCTGAGGGTCCTATCTTGAATGCTAGGGAGTAGTCAATAAGCGTCGAATGAGTACCCTAAGGATGAAACTCCACTAGAGAACGAACATGCACTAAGATCGCGTATCCTTGAGGTGAAGCTCAACGAAGCATGCAATAGGGGATACGGTGTTTTTGGGGACTTGAAATTATGTCCGACTGGAGATGTAGCTCGACTGAGCATGCAATACAGGTACGATCGGAATTGAAGTTCGACAACGTGGCTACATGGCTTAACTTTGTTTTGCGCCACGTACAACGGAATCGGGTCTCCCCCGTCACCGAAAGGTGTTATTTGGGTATTAAATTGTATTATTCTATTATCCATGTTTTCGGTGATGTGTTATATATTTATATATATATAGGGATTTTATTCATGATTTATGGGTTGAGTATTATGCCCCACCCGTGTTTTGGGTGTTTCGAGAAATATTGTTTTATCCGAGTTTTAAAGATTGGGGGTTCGATTTCTATTCTCGTTTTGTGTGAGTTTTGAGTTGAAACTAATTTACGAAAGAACGCTTTATATCAGGATCTTCTTCCCTAAAATAGTTTGGGATGGAAACTATTTATATTGGTTTTTCCTGCGCTTAAATGCATATTATTGGAAAACGAGTCGTTTTCATACTTGAAACATATCATTTTGAAAGGATATGATTTAAATTGCATTCTTTCTTTTTAACGATATATTTAATCGTGTTAAAAACTTTTGAACTCACTAAGCGTTTGTCTAACCTTTTCATTTTTCGGCATGTGCATCAGGTTCCGTTCGGGTTAGTCCTATTAACACTGTGAAGAGAGGAGTGCTAGTTGCATGATCGAGGAGTGCTTAACTTATTGAAGTCTCCGCATTTGTTTTGGGAAGAGCAACTTGTGTTTGGGGTTGAGTAACACCCGACTTCGGTTTAGTATTTGTATATTATTGGAGTTTATATTTTTTTAGGTTAGTTATAAAATTTTTATCTCTAAGTATTCGGAGTTTTGAACTGTAGGAGGAAGTTTTGTTCCTTGTTCTGATGTTATATCGAAAATTTTAATTAATTGCTCTTTGAGGGTGTTGCCACAAAATTTCTCTGTATAATTAGACAAAATATCATTCCTGCCAGTCATATGCTTAGAACAACCCGAATCCAAGTACCACATATGACGGGTCTGCACATGAGATATCAAACAACCACAGGTTTAGGTTCCTACTTGTAAATGGATCCTTTCGGGTTAGTCACATATTTTGGCACCCATTTGAATTTGGGTCCTCTATTCTTTTGAAAACCATTTGAATAATATATATGATAAGATCCAAACCAATTATCAGAATATTGTCGAGCAACAAAATCACTTCGGCCACTTGTGAAACACTAAATAGTAGAATGAGATAATTGGATCAATTGCTTTATTGTATAAACCTTGCATGGAAATACAAGTTTTGATTTATTAGAAGCAATGTGATCAACTACATCAGTACTACTAACAATAGACCTATTATAATCCAAAACAGAAAATAATTTTGTTGACTCTTCAATCTTCTTTGGTCTTCACTCAAGCTTCACCTTAGATCTAGTATATCTCATATATGAAACATAATATTTATGCTTGTTAGAACCATGAGATTTAAGAATTTTTCGTTTCTCAGGCTTACCGGTGTTGGTCTGTTTCTATGAGTGCCTTTTCTTTTGCTTCTGACCATTGGCATAGAAAGCACTCACAGGAACTGTGTCATCAACCTTGGTTGATGATTCACCAACTTCAATAGCACTTGGTAAAGCATGAGATTTGATAACAAAATCAAAATGAACAGGAAGTTTAGCATTAAAATCAAACTTTTCCACACATTCATCAAAACACTCTTCGAAATTTAAGAAATCAACTTCATCATCAAATAGATCATCATTATCTGTTGAGTGAGATGTTTTGGAAGATTTGGGAAACATAAAATCTTTAAGTTCCATTGAACATTGTTTTTCATAAGGCGTTCGAACAAAATCTGATGGTTTTGGGTTTGCAAAAATATTGCCCATGAATGCCTTACAAGAAGATGCATCAGAATCAGTAGAATTGTTTTCACAAACTCTTTCTGAGTCTGATTTATCTTCAACTGCAACATCATATTTGAATTTATTGTTCAATAAAATAGCAGAGAACATAATCTGATCTAAATCAACCAAAATTCTTTCATCTACAAGAGTACTCTCAACCTCAGAAATTTTACTTTCTAAGATGAGTGGAGAAACATAAATCTTTTCTTCAACAGGTGTTGCCTCCATTTCCTTAGTAGAATGGCTTTGAAAATAATCATTTGATAAAAACTTTGGTTGTTTAGTAAGATAACTATCATTCCGTTTGTCATAGCATAATGGTAGTTGAATTTTTGGTTGTGTCTTTTCTGTTTGAATCTTCCTTAGCTTCAACATCCTCAGATGACTTGGTCCATCTAGGTTTTAACTTGGGGTGTTGGTCAGCCACTTGTAGAAAATAAAAATTATACAAAGCATGCGGTTTTGAAATCTATTTCTTCAAATAATGTGGGTTATCATACCCAACACCCCAATTATCTTTAAACAACTTAAATTCCTTAGACTTGTTGAAATGAATGGTTTGGTTAGTTTGGCCTCTTGCATAAAGCTTCTCTTCCAAACCATTGATCTTTTATCATTAAAGTTTTGTTTTCAAACTTCAACTGTTTGTATTTGACAACAAACTCTTGCTTCTCAAGTTGACACAAGTTGAACTTGGAATTTTCTTCAGATACATGATTTTCAAGAGAAATCTTTTGCTTTTCAAAATTTGTGACGCATTGTTTAAAGAATCAATCAATATCTTTTTCCCAACAATATTTTTGTTGACATCATATATTGTTTGACGCTTTTTAGCAACAACACCTTTTTCCTTTTTATGTTTATCTTGTAGATGTTGAAGTTCTAACATCATGGATTCAATTCTTTTAAGAAAATCAGAATCATAAAGATTATTTACCTCTTCCGATGTGTCGTCATCTGATTCATCATAGGTCACCTGTTTACCCATGAGACACATGCGATCTGTTTCATCTCTTTCTCCTTCTAAGTTAATGACATCCAGCCAGTGATCATCCTCAACCATCAGTGCTTTACCTGCCTCCTTCTGTTTTGCCAACAACATTTTGTTCTTGTAATAGTCGGAGTTCCGCACCTTTGGCCTTCGACAATATTTAGCAAAATGCCTGATCTTGCCATAGTTGTAGCACTTCATTGGATCATCCACTTTCTTCTCATCATACTTGTTTACATATCTTTTCTCTTCTAGCTTTCTCTCTTCATACTTCTTGGCCCCATACCTTCTAATCTCATATCTCTTTCCTTGTGCTCGTAGTTGCATGATTAAGACGAATACAGTTGACTGTTGGAACCCGACTTTTTGTAAAACTTTTTCTGAAAAGGCCGGGTCAGAAGAATCATTGCTTGTTTCAAACTTTCCCTGTCCTCAGAATTTGAACGAGTATTATCACTATCATTGGAGTCTGAAATCCCAACCTTCTTCTTTTTCTTCTCTTTCCTCTTCTCTTTCTTTTCAACAACTAAGGCTACCGGATCAACAACCGGCTTTTCAATCTTTTTCTTATCTTCTCTCAGTTCCTCAACTTTCTCCTCATTTTGTCTCAAGGTTTCATAGACTTCATGCAAAGGAATGTCGTTCAAATCTTTCACCATCTTCATACTCCTAGTATGCTTTTTCCACTCAGGCTGTAGAACACTCAGAAACATGACGTTGTTCTCGATTTGCTTCTTCTTTACTTTGTTCTTGGCCAACTCATTAAGTAAAGAAACAAATTTGTCATAAGTGTCCTCCAAGCTTCTCCCCTTTTAGTCTTAAACTCCTCATAGTTGTTGATACAGTTGGCTACCTTCATCTGGTTTCCTATCATTGACCCCATCATCATATTTTCCAACTGATCCCACATCTTCTTTGTAGTATCTTTCTAGCTATCTATATTGATGTAGATCTCATTTGGAATGCTCTGTAATAGTAGGTATTATTTCCAGAATTCAAGTTCTAATCATAAACAACAATCAAGATGAATGAAATTCTAAATCATATGTCACTGATATTCAAATCAAAGATTACAATCTCACATTCTCTCTCTACACTCTCTCTCTTGAATAAATATGCCATTAGTCTCTTCTCTCATTTTCTCCGTGTAGAATCTTACAATCTGAATGTTAATACACACTTACTATCTTACTTTCCAAGACAAAGACAACACTATTTATACCTACAAACAATTACAAAGAAACAAGAATACAATCTTTGACTTTGACTTGTATTACAAAGACTTTGACATTCATGCTTGAGAGTTGACTTTGAGCTTTGACTTGTTTTACTTTTATCTTTTGTCTTTTATGATCTTGCATCCAACAAATATGTGCACTAACATTCTCCCCCTTTGGATTAAGATCATCTCTAAAAGATTTTGCAAATCAATCTTCTCTCTATAAGCTCAATCTGAATCATCTCCCCCTTTCTGTACAAACATTATAAACTCCCTCTTTGTAGAATAAAATTAGATTAAATCTTCTCTTTTATGCTTAACATTCTCCCCTTTCTTTGATAAACTATGTCTTTAAACTTTCAGCAATCTTTCCAAAGTCTGTTCTTCAAAAGTAGTAGCATTTTCCCCCAAGGTTGATATAAACCTCTTTCAGACACTTGAAAGAAATTATCTTCAGGTTTTGCTCAATCTGTTTTAACAAAAAATATCAAAGAAAATTTCTGTAAACTCAGCTCATCTTCAGAAATCTTTGAATTTGCTCTTTTGAACTTTCAATCTTTGCCAAACTTCAAACAAATAAATCTTGAACACAAATATTTCTTGATCTTCTCCCCTATCTATAATATTTCTGAAACAAACATTTCTTGATTCTGTCTCCCCCTTTTTGATGATTGCAGCATTGAGATCATCAAAACTATCTCCAAGAAATATCATTATCAATTCTGACCACTGATCTTTTAAACTCAAAAGAGCCTCTAATTCACCGTCAATCCATAAAAATATTCATCCAGATCTTTTCAAATCCAGACAAGTTATGAATGTAACCCCTGAATCAACAAATGAATCAGTTATAATGCCTGTTAGTAACACTAAGTCACTGTGTGTAACAAATACACATTGGAAAGGAGCTTTTTGATGTTCACTCCCCAGGGCTTCCATTCAATCATCGAAACACCACAAAGGAATTTCTATAAATGTTATGACAAGAAAAAAAATTCCTTGTGTGTTCGTGCAAGTGTTAGAAAGAATTAAGCACATGATGATTGCTTTTTATAAGGCTCAACATTGTGTAAACCACTGAGACCACAATAATTAAACACAGACTCAATTGTGCATGATCGAAGTGCGAAAGTGGGGCAGACTTCCTTCTATTTCAATATCCAGATTTTCCAAATGAAAACTAGATAGATTATGTGTTGCATCCCCTTAAAATATGAAACACTTTCTTTTTAAGAAGAAAATGAGTGGCTGGTGGGGTTTTAGCAAGAGTTGGCATGGGCTAGTTGCCTGTTTCAATAATGTTCACGAAGAATTGTGAAACACTAGTAATGTGGCTGGCCGACTCAGAACGTAGTCGATGCAGAGTTTAATATTATTTTACTCTGATCTGACACCCTCTATCTCTTAAAACATTGAGGTCGCTTCTTACCAAACTCTCTGTTTCATTTTACCTCATCACTCAACCCACACTCATTTCTTTATGACTCCGCACACTCGATCACTAAGGATTAACTTCTTAGGTAGGAAACACTGGTTAACGTGAATCCATAGAAGTTTCGTTTAAGTCCTACACAATGAACCCATATTTTCCTATGAAAGCACAATGTTGCTCAAGTTGGTTTAACTTTGACAGTTAAAACACAAAAATATACAAGTCAGATGTCTGTATGCTCAATGAGATGATCATGAAGATTTGAGCATTTGAAACATTGAAGACTTTTCAAAACAAGTAGATTGAATGAATGAAATGAATACAAGAAACTTGTTTGAAAATCTAACGTTGTATGATATAGATCAAGATCAAATGATTTATCAGCTAAAGCTTAGGTCATCAAAAATTGATATTGTCTATACGAACCAAAAATATAGACATTATCGAAAAAACGTTTAAAAATGAAATCACGCTCAAACTTTGAATAACAAACGGGGTGTCTTACCATCGAAAAATATTGTTTCAATTTAGAGACATGGTAAGAACGGATTCAACAAAGATATTAAACCGGTGTGTGTGAATACTTGACAATATATTGAAAAGATAATACACAAGTATTAATCTTTGGAAACACACGGTTTATTGTCATTTAAGCACAAACCACATGAAAACATTTAAAAACACTCTTCTAAAATTCATGAAGTCGTTTAAGAATCAGAAGTGGTTTGAACATTTAAGCCTATGTTTTCATATCTGAAAGTTGTCCATCTTTCAGACATGGATGGGATTAAGATTAGAAATAAACCTTTCGTTCTGTCTTAAAAATCATGAAGTCAAGCTGTAAGTCATATAAGATATGATCTTGTAAGTTTCCTCTCAATCTGCAAACAGTCACAAGTCGTCAAAGTGCAAAGTTTTATTCACAACTTTATTGAAAAAATAAAATGACATAAAGTAGTAAAACATTGAATGTATGAGTTATGATCTGAAATAATCAGAAGTCATATTCTTACTCCCCCTAAAAATATGCATCTAAAATATGCAGTGAAAAAGCACATGATAGAGATCTATAACTCCCTTTGAAGTGTAGATCATCATATCTTCCGAATGCATATTTCCAGAAAAATATGTACTCCCCCTTGAAGATTGATGTCCTCATTTGAGTATCGGAGTACAATCTCTTATCATCCCGGGAGTATCATCTCTTTTGATCATTGAAAAGCGAGTCCTAAACTGTTGTGTTTAGAAGTCAAACTTCATTGAAGTACGGGTCCTGAACTGATTTATGCAGAAGCCTCTGTTCTCTTACTCCCTCTTGACATTAGGTGCCTGCAACAAAGATTCATCCTTTGGTTTTGGTACCCACTGGTATTTGGGTCCATGTTTGTGAGTTGCAGTTATATTGGGAGTAACAGAGTAAGAACCATACCAGATATGATCACTAGACTGATGAACAAAATCATATGTATGACAGTAAGAACAATACATTTTTCTAGACAACCTGATCAATTGATCTCTCAAATAAGCAAGATCATGTTTACCTTTCAGCACTTTGTGCTTCTTTGCTTTTGAAGTATGTACAAATGATTTGTTACTTGTCTTCTCTTCCTTCTTTCCTTTCTTTTCTTCCTTCTTTTCATCATTCTTTTCTTCATCTAGTCGTTTCACCTTCCAAACTAGCTTCTCTTCTTCATATCTCCTTTTTCTCCTTCTATGTGTACCTGAACCATCTATTTTCCAATCATAGAAAATGTTAGTTGTACGAATCTGATCAAATGATTTAACTGACCTTCTCGTAGAAACGGTTTTCTTATGTGAGCTTGAAGCTGGCTTGTTAGAACCAACTGAACTATTTCTAGGTGTGTGGATTTTTGACTCTGGAGTCATTTCCTCAGTCACCACCACCTTGGAAACAATATCTTCAAGCTCTTTTATCTTTGAAAAGTAACCATCTCCTTCTTTGACAAGCCAATCAATCTCTTTCTTGAATTCAGACTTCACTCTTTGCTCTTTCAGTGCACTTTCAGATAGTTCAGATAGCTTCTTAGTAAGCTTCTTGATCTCTGCCTCAAAGATATTTCTGTCTTCTTCAAAGTCCTTCTCAACATTCTTTCTCTGACCAGATATTTCTTTGAAGATTCCCACATTCTTCTGTTCAATGGCCTTTCTTTCCTTTGCAAACTTTTCCCTTTCTAGAATTATTACTTTCTCAAAATCTAAAATCTGTTGAGAAAGTTTTATACATTTCAGCTCAGCTGTCTTCTTTTCTTCACAACTCTTTCTGGAAAACTCTGAGAATTTCTTTGAAAACCTTTTCTCTTCACTCTCAAAATCATCTTCATCTTTGACCATCTTTTGTTCCAAATCAGATATTTTCTTTCGAAGCTCAGCATTAGCATTTTCCAGACTCTTAATCTTCTCCTCATAACTTTCAACATATGCTTGCTGGATTTGGATAGTCAGATTTTCAAAGTCATAGATCTTTCTAATCAGCTCAACATTCTCATCTTTCAACTTCTCATATTCCAACCATTTGTCTTCTTTCAAAGCATGAAGAACTTCTTTTTCACATTGAGTTATATGTTATTTATACATAACAAAGAAATATGAAAATTTTCCCGAACTAGTTGCCTTTTTCAGTAAGCCCATATGTGAATGCATCCATTCTTTAAGACTATTAAAAGTAGCAACTCGGTCATTTTCTTTCTGTTTATAGTACTCAACATGGTCTTTTGATACAACAACTGAACCATGTAACTTATCAAGCTTCTCATTCTTTTGTACAATCTTATTTTCAGGAGAGATAATCTTGGCTTTCAGTTTAGCAATCTATTTGTTAGGACTGAAAGTCCTGTGCGTTGAAAGTTGTATAACGCATTTATAAGGGATTGATCTGTAATTAATTGAAAGTTATTTGTTATTGGGCTTCAAGCCCATTAGGCCTAATACGCTCATATATATATATATATATATATATATATATATATATATATATATATATATATATTGGTTTATTTAGTTGATAATTAAGTAAGAAGAGATCAGTTTAGTCGCATTATTCATTATCATTCTAGTCGATAGGTTTACATTTGCTTATCAGATATTCTCTCTGTAAACCTAAACCTTTCTTGAATATTAATCATATGACTAGAAGTTGTGGCACATTGATTGTTCTTCATTAATTACTGTTCGTGATTGCACTGTAACTGGGATCTACAATTGGTATTAGAGCAAAAAGACATAATTTTTGATCCAAAAAGGTTTGTCTAAAACCCTTTAATAGCTTATTAGATAATATTCGTATTCATCGATTATTTCCTGGTTTGAGATTGTTTATATCTGCTTTGCGTTAATCTGCTATATCGATTTTTGGTATTATTCGGCCTGCATATCTGCTTACTTGATTCTGGGTTAAGATTGTTCATATCTGAATTGTTTGATCTGTGTTCTGCTATATCTGTGTTCAATCTCGGTTAAGTTCGATAGTTCAATTGATTTCTGGGTCGACTAATTGGTTTTTGGTTGATTGACTTTTTGAATATCGATTAATTCAAGTTTCTGATGTCTTATTGATCTGCATAAAATCTGGGTTGATCTTAATGAGTTTCTGGGTTGATCTTAATTGAGTTTCAAGGTTGAATTCACTGTGTTTTTTTTAATTGATTCAGTATTTGATCATCTTATAGATTATTTTTATATCTGGGTTCGATTTTGGGTTTGTTTGGTCGAATTTGTTACTGCGTCGCCAACATATCTGGGTTCTGAGTCGATTTCTGTGTGGTTGCATATCGATTGTGTCTGTTCGTGTTTATCTGCGATTATTCGATTGTTCGATTTCTGTTTAATCTGTTTAATCTGCTTAATCGTAAATCGGATTGTGTTTATCTGTTATTGTTATCGACCGGACCTTATTGACTGGACTCCTGCGACCGGACCCTGCGACCGGTGCCTTGTTGTTTGGCCGGTCCCATTGGTTGACCGGTGCTTTGTTTCACTGGACCCTGTTTCGCCCGGGTCCTTGCTCGACCGGTACCATTGGTTGACCGGTGCCTTGCTTCGACCGGACCTTGTTTCGACCGGACCCAGTTTCGACCGGGTCCTTGTTCGACCGGGTCCGACCGCGTCCTTGTTCGACCGGGTTCGACCGGGACCTTGTTCGACCGGGTTTTTTCTAGACCGGTCCTTGTCCTGTCTTGTTTATTTATTTATTGTTTTTGGATCATTTTGTTTGTCTCACGATCGCTATAGTGCAGTTAAGATTAAAGTTTAAACCCGTTCAAGTTTCATCTCTTGTCAAGTTCAGTCCCTGGATATCATGCTTTTCAGAGCCGGATCGAACTAATTCTATTCGATACGATAAAAAAGGGTGAACCCACCAAGGCTGCTGTTCAAAGGAAAATATGAATAGTGGAAAGTTAATTTTTTGAATTTTGTGGATAAACATGAGTTGGGTTATTATATCAGATTACCATTGACTGAAGGAGATATGCAATCCCAAATTCCAATAGAAGCTTCTTCTAAGGAACAGGAGAAAAGACAGAGGGCTAATAATATAGCTCGATATTTTTTGACAAATAGTATTTCGTGAACTTTTTCGTGACATTTTTAGTGAAATTTCTCTTCAAATAAATACTTACAAAATGACAGGAAAACAGTTGTGGGATTATACTGAATGGTTGATGTTAGGGCCAAATGTGATTTTAAAAGGAAGAGAATTGGAATCTGAGAACTCTGTGCTGAAAAGAAATATCTCTGATGTTGAATATCATATTGTGCAAATCCAGCAAGCAGTATCTGTTGAAAAGTATGATGAGAAGACTGAGAGTCTAGAGGATGCTAATGCTAAGCTTCAAAAGAAAATATCTGATTTGGAGCAAAAGATTGCAAAAGGCAAATCCGATTTTGAGACTAAAGAGAAATCATTTGCAAAGAAGTTCTCAGCTTTTTCCAGAAATAGTTGTGAAGAAAAGAAAGCAGTTTAGCTGAAATGTATCAAGCTTTCTCAGAAAGTTTCTAATTTTAGAAAGTGATAATCTTGGAAAGAGAAAATTTTGTCAAGGAGAAGAAGGAAATTGAATAGAAGAACGTTGGACTCTTTAAGGAAATATCTGGCCAAAGACAGGATGCTGAGAAGGGATTTGAAGAAGAAAGAAGCATGTTTGAGGCCGATATGAAAAAGCTTACTGAAAAGCTATCTGAACTATCTGAAAGTGTGCTGAAAGAGAAGAAAACGAAGTCTGAATGCGAGACGAATATTGACCTTCTTGTCAAAGAGAGACACAAATTTGCTTCAAAGATTTAAGAGCTTGAAAAGGCAGCATCAAGCACAAATCAAAAACTGTTTCTTCAAAAAGGTCAGTTAAATCTTCTGATCAAATTCGTAGTACTAACATTTTCTATGATAGAAATATAGATGGTTCAGGTACACATCTAAGAAGAAGGAGATACAAAGACGAAGAATTGGTCTAGAGAAAGAAACCAGTTGAAGATGAGAAGAAAGATGAGCTAAAAGGAAAGAAATCATGTGTACATACACACAAAGCCAAAAAGAACAAGGCGCGTAAAGGTAAACCTGATCATATCTACTCGAGAGATCAATTAATCAGGTTGTCAGGTAAGAAATACTATTGTTCTTGTTTCCGTACACATGATCCTATTCACAAGACTAGTGATCATTACTGGTATGGTTCTTATTCCATTACTCCCATTCGAACTGCAACTAACATTTATGGACCCAAATACCAGTGGGTACCAAAGCCTAAAATTGATTCTGTGTTGCAAGCACCTACTGTCAAGGGGGAGTAGAAGAACTAAGGCTTGTAAGTAAATCAACTTAGAACACGTACTACAATGGAGTTCGATTTCTGAACACTTCAGTTCAGGACTCGTTCTTAAATGCTTATTTGACCTAAATCATTTTATCAAGATTTGGGGGGGGGGGGGGGGGGAGCTTAAAGGTAAATATCTTCTGATCTAGATCTCTGATTGTTTGAAAGAAGAACAACTTTCGAACATGAAAAAAGTTTTCTGAAATGTTCAAATCACTTATGGTTCTCAAAAGATTTTATCAATTTAGAAGTGTGATTTTAAATGTTTTTCAATTTTTGAGCATTAATGTTTAACTGACCGTGTGTTTCCAAAGACAAATACTTGTGTATTATCTTTTCAATATACTGTCATGTATTCATACACACCGGTTCAGTACTTCATTTGAAATTGTTATTACCATGTCTCATAACGAACCAGTTTTTCGATGGTAATACTCTCGTTTGCTTTCAAATATTGTTGAGCATCAATCATCATTTCCAAATTTGTCCTTTCATTGCTAAATTGTTTATATTTGTTCATATAAACAAAATATCCAGTTTTTTGATACCCTAACCATTTTATTTGATCTGATTGATACATTGTCAGATTCTCAAAACAATTTTCTTGATCTCATTTCATTCATTCAATATCTTTGTTTTGAGAAATCTTCAAAGTTCAATTGCTCAAATCTCATGAGCATACATTTTGACAATGTTATCATACATTTTGTACTTAACTGTTCAGGTAAACTGTTGAGCAACTATTCTTTTTAGGACTAACATGGGATTTGTGTAAGAACTTAAACAGAACTTCCATGGATTCACGTTAACCAATGTTTCCTACCCTGGAAGTTATCTTTGAGTGATTGAGGGGTGAGGGGTCTTAAATCAAAGACTGGGGGAGATAATTCATTCGGTTGAGTTTTTGTCATTGTGCTGAGCGGTAAAATAAAAATGAGAGTTTGGTTAGAAGTGAGCTTTAATGACAAAAAGAAAGAGGGTGTGAGAACGGAGTTAAAAGAATATGAAAAATATGCACCAAACCCTTTCTAAGTCGGGCAGCCACATCTACTGATTGGTTCACATTCTTTGGTGACCATCATTGAAACAGGCAGGGAACACATGCCAACTCTTGTTTTTACCCCACCAACCACTCGTTTCTTTCTTAAAAAAGAAATGTTTCATTTTCTTTGGGGACGCAACATACATGCTATCTAGTCTTCATTCAGAAGATTTAGATATTGAAAAAGAAGGAAAGTTGCCCCACCTTCGCACCTCTTTCATGCACATTGAGTCCATGTAATATTTGCTGTCTCAACAGTTTACACATTTTTGAGCCTGACAAAGCTAAGTAGCTTCAATCATTCTACACTTGCACGTACACACAAGGAATGAGTTTTCTTGTCATAACATTCATAGAAAATTACTTTGTGGATTTTCGATGATTGAATGGAAGCCCTAGGGGAGTGAATATCACAAAATCTCCTTTCCAAAGTACATCTGTTGTACAAAGTGGCTCTGTGCTACTTACAGGCATACTAACTGTATCATTTGTTGATTCAGGTTTACAATTCCTATTATATTTGAATTTGAAAAGATTCGGATATATACATTTCATGAATTGACGAATACACAGATCAAAGGGCGGAGAATGTCAAATTATCATGAAGGGGAGATTGTTAGTTCATCACAAAGGAGGAGATCAAAGAATGTGTTGAAATTGAAGAGTTTTGATGATCATGATGTTCACAATCATCAAAAAGGGGGAGAGATTTACAAAGGTCAGTTACAAAGTTTAATTTCAATGTCAAGTTTGCAGTTGAGCAAAAAAGTTTAATTCAAAGATTGTAGTTAAGCAGAAAAGTTTATATTGGTTCTTCTATCTCGTATCATGTGGTGTCTGCTACAAGTTTGTTCCATTTACGAGCTGATTGAAACAAGTTCTTAAGCTGAAAGACTATTTAACTCGCGGTTCAAAGACATATTCTTTGTTATTAAACTGAAGTTGCACCGTGGAATGTCATGTAACTCGCACATTATCTTTCTTGTGTCCTGATCCGATGTGTTGCGTTTCTACAGTTGAAAGTTGCTCAATAGTGTGTTCAGTCGAGGATATTGTACATTGAATCTGGTTACAAAGTTGAAACTATGAAGACCAAGAGCTTTATTCAAGGGGGAGTTTGGAAAGACATGAAGACATGCAACACCAATGTTCTTAAAAGATTTAAGAGGGAAAGAAGATCAAGGCATGAAGATTTCAAGAAGATAAATGCCTTAATCAACTTTAGGGGGAGATTGTTAGGACTGAAAGTCCTGTGCGTTGAAAGTTGTATAACGCATTTATAAGGGGTTGATTTGTAATTATTTGAAAGTTATTTGTTATTGGGCTTCAAGCCCATTAGGCCTAATACACTCATATATATTGGTTTATTTAGTTGATAATTAGGTTAGAAGAGTTCAATTTAGTCGCATTATTCATTATCATTCTAGTCGATAGGTTTACATTTGCTTATCAGATATTATCTTTGTAAACCTAAACCTTTCTTGAATATTAATCATATGACTAGAAGTTGTGGCACATTGATTGTTCTTCATTGATTACTTATCGTGATTGCACTGTAACTGGGATCTACACTATTCTTTTGATGACATCTTGATCTTTACACCTGTTATCACAAAAAGAACTAAAAATGATCGTAAGTCCAAATTGAAATCAAGTAAATCAGAATAACTTTAGAAACAAATTCAGAAATGAAATTTCTAAAATACTTCAAGTCTAGAATTCGCAAACTTCACAAAAATACAAACAATTCGCAATACACAGAGAATTCGCAAAAATTGCACAATCAATCAAGAATTCGCACATCACACACAGGATTCGCAGATAAGCACGACCTAGGATTCACACACTAGATGAAAAATAGAATTCACAAATAGAACAAAATCAGAATTTGCAACTAAACAGATCTAAGAATTCACATACAAAACCATTCACAAACTATACTTCTGCGAATTCTGAGCAATTCACAAGTAAAGCCATGCGAATTCTAAAGAACTCTCAACACTCAGTGATGCGAATTCTATTAAACTCGTATATCACACACTTGCGAGTTTTACACTTTCTGCAAAATCCTTTAAGAACCCTGCGAAAACCAATAATTCTGCAAGTTCTTGAAGATATGCGAGTTCTTCATATATTCCTGCGAGTTCTTGAGAAAAACTTGCGAGTTCTTGAGAAAAACTTACGAGTTCTTCAGATCTAGAATGAAAATTTGATCTGACCTGCACAAAACCCTATCTATTCATCGAATTACAAACTCAAACTTTGACAATTAGACCACTAAAACACCTAGAATCAATTTCTTATCCAAGAATTACAACAAAATTCACTTAATCATCTAAATTGATCTTTGACAGTGTTCGAACTCGTGAAACCCAAAGACCAACAAATTCATCTAAATGATGAAGAATTACAGTGCAAACACGGATCAAATCTATACAAACTCAATCTCAAACACAATTCGACCACAAACCAAACAATTACATCTCTAAAAACAAAAAAAAACTCAAAAACGAATCTGAACTCGATGAAACATTATCGAATCTGATTTTTCTTGATTTCTTGATTGGATCTGCTCTGGTACCAATTGTTATTTCCAGAATTCAAGTTCTAATCATAAACAACAATCAAGACGAATGAAATTCTAAATCATATGTCATTGATATTCAAATCAATGACATATGATTTAGAATAGTTGGAAAAGTCAATAACTATCTTCTTCGTCTTGGGTTCTCGTGATTCAGTACCCTCACCACTATCAGAAGTATCATCTTCATCATCTGGTACAATTGCATTTACTGGTTTCATTATAGACTGCTTTATGTATTCCCCGTTGTCATCTATGTCAATGAAATATTTGAATCTTTCTTTCCATTGCTCATACTCACCTTTAAACAGTACTGGTGGTTTCACATCATTTCCTATAGCCAAAGAATCTTTGGAAGTCATCTTGAACAAAATTGCACTGATCGTTTACAAAAATCAGAAATTTTCCAAAAGTTGAAAATTAGTCAAAAATTGATTAAGTACAGAAGTCGCAGAACATTGATGAGCCCTTGTTGCAAAACACTATTCAACACACTTGTCGCAAAGCAAAGGATGTGAATTCTTAGTTGTCGAAGACCGAGGCTTGCGAGTTCTTGGTTGTCGCAAGCTGAAGGATGCATCACTTCTCGCAGACTGAAGCTTGCAAGTTCTTTATTTCTCACAAATCAAAGGGTACGAATTCTTTCCCTCGAAAAATATTCCAATACTTAGAAAAAGAACTTGTCGTAAACACACGAGTTCTATACTTAGAAAGTATTCTTCAAATAATCTTCCAAACTTGTCGTGACCTTGTGAGAACCACACTTAGTCGCAAAACAATGAACCAAACTTGTTGCAAGCTTTGGTGTACGAGTTATTGAACTTGTGCAGGCCGAAGATCATGAACAATAACTTCTCCTAAGCTATTGCTTGCGAGTTCTGGACTTTGCGTAAGTAGAGCTCCGCGAGTTCTTACTTGTCGTAAGTTGAATCGTGCGAGTTCCTTCCTCAGAAAAATTCACCAACACAACAATAACAACAAGTAGTCTGCGAGTTTTTCCCTTGAACAAAATTTCACGAAAAACAATCAAAGAAGCCTGCGTGTTCTTTAAAATGATGCTTGCGAGTTCTTCCCTCTATCGAAGTCAAAAACTCTAAATCAGCCAAAAATCAATCCAAACCTTCGATTTATCCTCTGAAACTTTGAAAATTGATCCACGAACACAATCTGAACAAAACTCTAATACATGATTTCACTCAACAACAACTAAATTACAAGAATCTATCTAAACACATGCTCTTTAAATTTTTGAACAAAAGTTTAATCAAAACCAAAATTCACACAAATATGTTGTGAATTTGACTATATAGTACAAACAAAACTTTTTCTAGACATCAAAACGAATACAAATGAATCAAAATTACATCAAAAACACCACAAAAACACAAATATGATATTGGACATATACACTTTGTGAGTTCTTCAAAATACGACCAAAATTTTCAATTGTTGAACAAAATCTGATCTTTGTCTGCTCTGATACCAATTGTTATTCCCATATTGATGCAAGTAATCAAGATGAATAATCAAATTTAGCTCCAAATTCCATTTTTATTGATTTCAATTTCACATATTACAAACTCTCTCTACAATGGAATATTTCTCTCACTAGAATAATATGCAGTAAAACTCCTAAAGACAAATTAAGAACAAAAGCTATTTATACTAAGCAATATTACCAAGAACAAAACACAGCTAACAAAACAAATTATGACTTTAACTTTTCTCTTTAAGTAGCTTGACTTTGACTTTTTCTCTTGAGACTTTGACCTGAGATTTGAATTTCAATCTAGATGATCTTAGATACAACAAATATGCCCTAACAGAGGTTTGTATAGTCGAGAGGTTAAAAAAGGGAAGGAGATAAAAGATCTTATTTTTTTTACTTTTGGATTTATCGTGGATATTAGGAAGGGGCTGCTAGGGGCAGAAATTAAGAAGTTTGGAGGATTTTTTCGCGCGCAAAACAGGGGCTCGACGGGAGGAGAACCAACAACCATGAGAGGGTTGTTGGAGACGATTCTGAACAGTGATTAGTAGGAAATCAGGAGATCCAACAGAAGATCGAGAGCATTCAAGATTGAGAGTAGCCATTAGGAGGTTTATACCATCTTTTTACATCAGATTATATTGTCAATTTCTAAGTATTCTTTATTTCTTGATTTAGTTGTTACGATTGGGATTGGTTTTACTGGACAAGATCACGGGTATTCATACCCCTTCTTTGTGATTTTTTTACACATATTTTTAGATTGATGTGCTAATAATTTCGTTTGTGATTTTTAGTGAAACTTATTTGATTGTTAGATGAATGCAATTGTTTTCTTCTTTATTATTGAGTCTACAATACCTAAGAGTTTATGTTGGTTTAATTTTTCTTGGTCATCTTTGCTATTGTGTTGAGTCCATGATTGTTGAGTTGCATACCAAATGTTTGTTGAATGTCTTAGCTAAGTTAGTTTCTTCATGGAATCGTGAGTAATGTATGGGGTTGATTTTGGTATTTTAGATTTGATATATATATATATATATATATATATATATATATATATAAAACTCCCATTTCTTGATTTGATTATTATTTGAATTTTTTTTTCTCATTATTGATCAATGCAATTCCCCAAAATTCAAGTGCTTGAAGGTAGTGTCATTTGTGCCAATTAGTTTTTGATTTTAGGTAGTTGACTTGACCTTTAATTGATTTAATTGGGTAAGCATCTCTAAGTGATACACGTGCATTCGGTTTAATACAAATCATGTGCTTGACCACTGACTCCCTAAGAAGAACGATACCTGACTTACCCTTTACTGGATTGGGTTTAGTTTATAAATTTAAACCTTGTTGTGCATTTAACGATGCGTGCAACAAAAAAACCTAAGACTTTTACATATCTTTACTGTTATCATAGTTTTGGATTCATGTATATAATTTAGATTACTTTGGATATCATCTTTTAGGAAGAAAAAACTCAAACGGGTGAAGTATATGAATAACACTTGGTACATGACATGCTATAGTGCCCAACGATAGTGCCTAGTGGCACTATAGTGTGGCAGGATCACAAGGTAGGAACCAGCCTCGGTACACCAACCTCGGTACATCCCGGGCGATAGTGCCCAACGTCTGTGGCAAGGGGCACTATAGGTGTCAGGATCGCCCGGAGAGCACTAGTCTCTATACACATGGGGTGATAGGCCCAACGATTGTGCCCTATGGCACAATCGCATGTTAGGATCGCCCGGATGGACCCTACAACATTAATGTCCGATTTTCCATCTTTGTCTCATAACTTCTTCACCAACCTTATCTCCTTTTCATTTTATCTCTTCTCCATTACATTAAATACGAGAGTAGGGTATTTGTAAGGTGATTTCTCTTAGATTTGAAGGGATAACTCCTCATCAATGCAATAAATCCAAGTCTAGGGTTCAAGATACAAGCTCTCATATCCGTTATTTGTGATTTCTTGGTTTTTAGGGTTTTTACCCAAACCAAGCACGGTGAGTTACACTTTTATAAAATCATATATATGTTAATATTATGAATTTAATTCCTCTAAGTTTCTATTTCAAGTATTTCATGTTTGGTTGATTTTTGACCAACTAGATCAAAGTTGGGAGTTTTGGGGATTTTATATATTTTGATAAAACAAGTGTGGGGAATGGATTTAAATACATGAGAGATGATTATTTTATATCCTCGATGAATTTTGGAACTTAAACCTATAATGTTCATATGTTGGATTTTGATGATAATATGGTAACTATACTCACTTGATAGTTTATTTGTAAACAAATGTTTACCTGATTAGTAAGAATTAACATATCTAGAAAGATGTGTATATGACTAGAATGCAATGGATCCATAGGCATAGAAGTCGGTGTTATTGAGTATGTGTGGGATGAGATTTCTTAGTTGAAATTTGGAAAATAGGCATTGGGTCGTCATACACTATAAGTTGTGGACTCTTGAAGTCGGGCATTGACCATTGCTCACATAATGTAATTTTTAAATGAACAAGTTTAACTTGGATTTGAGAGATCCCAAGGTAAAAACCCGGATAAGGTTGAACTTGGTGACTCCTTAAGCGAAAGACTTGGATAGAGTTGACCTTGTTAACTCATTGGACTAAAGATCTGGATAAGGTTGATGCCAATGTTTGTTTATCCATAAGTGATGCTTATAGAACATTGGTTTGTGGCTTACTTATGTAATCTGTCACAACCATTTTATGATGCTCTATACCCTTCTAAGGGTAAATGTGGGTTAAATACATGAAATGTCTTGATTAAAGCTATACTTTCAGCTTTAATGTTTTGTAGCTTTATTTTATAATTGTTTGAACTCACTAGGAATTAAGCCTAACACTTTTTCTTAAAATGACATGTATATCAGGTTCTCTCAATGGTGGGGTTCCGAAGTCTTGAGTGGAGTGTTGGATGCCGATAGAGGCACTTTTGGAGTTGATGACTTTTGGTTCACTTGGCATTATATACTTTGATAGGATTCTTTTGAAGATGATAGTGACACCCGTCATTAATCTAAGCTTAGAATAGTTTAGATTAGTAGGTTGTTAATTATCTTCTTTATTTTATTTTGGTTGTAAGCGCTTTACATTTTCCCAATCTTGGGTGATTTCTATTTAAAGAAATATTTGTTATGTCGACTTTTTGGTTTAAATTTACTCCTATTTTAGGGGCGTTACAGATCACAATAACTCATGGTTGGTGAAAGGAAATAAGGCACATGTTGGGTGGCTTATCCAAACAATTTCCTATAAACACCAACATTTTTCCATTGTTTTCTATCATCCTTCTTCACACTCTTTCTTCCAAACTCTATTAGAAGTTAAGGGTAGTGAATGAAAGAGAGAAATGGGAGAGTAAGGGAAGTGAAATTTAAATCCATATTTGGAATCCTCGTAGAAACAGGAGCACATCCATTGACAAGAAAAGCTCCAAAGATTGTTGTTAAGAACTACAAACCAGGTTGAGTACAAGGAATTTATGTACATGTTTCATGCATGATATGTATATTTTTATACCCGTGCATTAAATTATATTGCTTGATTCATGTCTTTATAAATGTGTTTAAGAAAAGTGTACTTTTCTAATATTAATGTTATAACATCGTTATGAGTTGTACATGTGATTGTGGTTTCATGAATTGAGATCACAAAATTGCAAACGAGACGCCGAAGTTGAGTGTGTTAGGTAATTTCTATAAGAATTATGGAGCGTTGAACGAGACGCCTAACTCACTGAGAAAAGTTGCATTTTATGGTGAAAGGACCTGTATGCAATGTTATGGTAAAACGTAAAGTTGGTATGCTATGTGTTAGCATAGTACATATTTGTATATTTGGCATATATTCCCTTTTGTAAGTAGCCTTAATTATCTCCCTAATCATAGCCTAGATTGCTTTGAAACTTTTTGTATATTGAAATAGGCAAGCAAAAAAAAAATTCACAATCCTACATGTATCAAAGGATTAACAAAATCTTCCCTCCTCTCTTCTTGATCTCCTCTCTCACCCAACCTCCTTATTCTCTGCAAATCAAATCCCACCCACCCTTTTTTCCATGGCTGATTCGCAGAAAATTCATCTGGCTCTTGCCGTGAACAACATTCGAAACTCTATTCCAACACAATTGGACGCAAAAACCGATAGTTATGCTTCATGGGCAGGACTTTTAAGATCCATTGTCATGCGTATCAAGTTCTTCATCCCTTCCTCCCATCTACATCTTCGTCTATCGGTAAACGAACAATACACTTCAATCATTTATGATGATCCCTCAAAACAAGCGCAAGCTTATCGCCAAATGTCTCTTCCATTATGAAGACCACCTGGGCACGAAGCTTATCTAGGGGATGAAACCATGCCGAGTAGGAACTATGGTCTCGCTTGGATGCCATAGTCCTCCATTTGATCTACGACACTATATTGAAGGAACTATATTGAAGAAAAAAAAGAAATCCTTCGAGTACTCATTGCCAATTCCTTTTGCTCTGATACTAAATGATAATCCTAAAACCACCAAATCTTAGAGAGAGAAAGTAGAGAGAGATAGTAAGAATGCGCCAAATGTAATCTGTATTCAAATGATCTTCAAAGTTACAAACAAAAAGCACCAAGGGGACTTAAATACCCCAAGGCCTAAACCAATACAGATAAGCAAACTAAACACAGTTAAGACCACGATTAATAAATACATTGATTACTATTTAAAATAGACTTAACAGAAAGATTCTTTCGCATCAACAATATTGGCAGGCCTGGAAACCATTTTTCATGACAACAAAAATGCCCGTGCCATCGATCTTAAAAACCAATTCACTCACGTCCAATCTGACGGCTTACCGGAGATCGATCGTATTTTCAGGAACTCAAATTGCTACTCAATGAAATTGGAAATGTCAGAGCCACCGTCTCTAAAACTAACTCGTTCTTCAAATAATCATAGGTTTGAACAACAATTACAATAGTCGCTTCTATGCTTCAACAAATTTATCATCTTCCAAACTACTTTGTCGCACACTCTCGTCTACTAATGGAAGAAACATAAAAAACAAAATAGGTGGCCACCACCGTTGCTGCAGCAGACGTTAGTCTCTTCATTTCCGTCGATGAAAGTGCAATTTCTCACACTTGTGTCTCACCTTCAGGTCACAACAACAATAGGGACTCCAATGGTAGTTCATATCGCCGCGTTTCTCATTGAGGCGGTCGAGGAAAAGGACACGACCATGGGGGATGCCACACCGCACAAGTTACTGGTCACGAACGTGGCAATCCATCCCCCCTTCTCTTGGACCTAGTTCAATCCTTGGGCTAAATGGGTTAATCTTTGGGCATCACTACAGCCCCCTTATACATATCCAACCAACAATGAAAAGCAACTCAAATCATCCAACTAGACAACCTGGGATATTGGGATGATCACCTCAGAATTTTGCAGCCTATTCAACTATGTTGGGATGCCAAATTTTTGCCCTGACCAACATTGCAACATCTCTTCACACCATGTCACTCCAACCCCCGGATGACAATTGGTACGTGCACACTAGTGTGACTTCTCACATGACATCCGACCAAGGTACACCTATTTCATATTTTAATTCGGGCATAATGTTAACATTATAGTTGGAAGTGGATATGAATTCGTAGGGGTTTTGACAAACAACCTTCAACCCACCAAACCCACCTCTCAGACATAACAATTTACATGCACCTAACCTAATTAAAAATCTTATTTCTATCCGTAGTTTCACTACTGACAACAATGTTTTACTTGAATTTGACCATTTTGAATTTTCTGTGAATGACATTTAGAAGGAAACTCCAATCATGAGATGTGATATCATCGGGATCCTTATTCACTCACCTCCATGAGTCAATGTGACAACTGTCAAATTTTGAGTAATGAGGTCAGCACCCTCCGAATAATTTTATAAGTCTTGTCACTTTTTAAATTTTATTAAAAGCCTTTAAGATAAAAAGTTTCCCCGAAAAATTTAGAAGTTGCGTTAAAGACCCGGAACAGTTCCGCATCTGACCGTCACTGTCCAGAAATGCCAAATAAGTGGATAAAAGTCCAAAATTCTTAAATTATAAAAATTAAAATTTTAATTTCTCTTGCATTGCAAAATTTTCAAAGTTGTCGATTATTTAGCAAAAATTGAGAATCGGGTATTTCGGTTCTCAAATATATCTGACATTGTATAGTTTAAAGCTAGTAATTCAATTAATGGTATTAGATTAATTTTTTTTTTATTGTATTAATGAGTCACTAGGACACTTGTCCTAAACCTACTCATTTTAATCATTATCTTTATTTGAAAATCAAACTAAAAACTATCCACACTTCTCATTTTTCAAGATTAACTCCTCACCTCCTCTCTCTCTCCTCTCTCTCTCATTTTCGGCCGAACTTCACCACCACCACCACCACCACCATTTTCATTTTTTGTTTCTTGATTTTCTCCTTCCATTGCTAAGCTTCAAGAATCCAACCAAGAATCTATCACCATTTTGAAGTTGGAATCCAAGTCTTCATCTCTTTTGTTAAAGGTAATCATTTAACCCTCCATTTTCTTTCAAGTTCATAATCAAAAAGCTTCTATTTTCATATCTTTTATGTAAATGATGTACAATCCAAGTTTTAGAAGTGAAATGGGATGCATTAGTACCTATACATTTGCTAATGAACCATTTAATGATCTTCCAATGAAACTAGGGTTTCCATGTGTGTTACCTTGAGTTTTTGTCAAAGAGATGATGATTTTATGAAATGTGGTTTTTGGTCCACAAAATTTTATTAAGGTTGGATTGAAATTTATGCATAAATAAACTCTTAGGATGAGATTGTTCAATCTCATATGATTAAGAGTTCTATATAGTGTTAAATCACTAATATAGTGTTTATGTTATCTTGCATGTGGGTGAAAACTTGTTAATAAGATGGTTTACCTTTGATATTTATATAATATGAGTTTTTGACTCTTGATACATTGAGTGTTAGCATAAAAATGTTCTTATGAAGGAAGTTTCTAAGTTCTACATGATTAAGAACATTGTATCAATATTAATGTCTTATCTTCTTTATTTGTGTTCATGCATGCATTTGGATGAGCATTTAGGTTGCCATGAATCCATCTTTCTAGAATCTGTCCAGAAAATGGACCTCACTTCTAGCTTACACAACTCACAAACCACATGTCCAAATTTGGGGTTTTTGCTTCTAAACTTCAGTTTAGAGTGTTAGCTTTCTAAAAAGTCCAAAAACATAGAATTTGGAGATGATTTGAGCACTTAAATGGATTTTGTAAGAAAATGGTGCAATCTGTCCAGTGAAGACAGATTCATACACCTATTTTGTAGAGGCCATAACTCCCTCACTACTCATCCAAATTAAGTGAATCTTTTTCCAAATGTTAGGATTTTGAGTTAGGTTTGCATCCATATATGGATCACTAGCTAATTCCAAGTTTTGATACCTCAAAAACCTGTTGCAAGTGAAGCATGTGACTGATCCGAAAATCAGTGACACTTTATTTTATAAAAATGGTTTGATGTGCCAAAAGTTATTCAAAAATTATGAAAAAGTGCATATTTGATCTAAACATATCATAGTTCCAACCCAAAAATTTTGATTAAATAATTCTCTTGAGAAGTTAAGTTTCCGTGTTGAAATTACCGGATAACTTTCTGGACAACATGTGCTGAATCCAGAAAAGTTGCGTTATCAAGCTTAAGTAATGTCTTATAATTGGAACTTTGTCTAGACAAAATAATTATGGATAAGAAACTTATTGGATGGCATTTCATGGGACAATTGGACATATTGGTTGGACATCGGAATAGGGTATTAATGTGTTCTTATGGCAACTCTTATATAGGGAAAGTTAAGGCGTGACAAAACTCATTAAGTTTAAAGTAAAACTTCACTCGTTGCTTGCATCAAGGTGAGTATTCACAGCCCCATTTTTATCGTTTTAATTAATTTTGGGGTGAAAAGCATGTTTAAATTGCGTATTTAAATATTCATGAGAATTGGTTGAAAGAATTGCGAATTGGCAATTTATAAGGCTTTGTTAAAAGCATTTGCAAAATTAAGCTTATGATGAGTATGCAATTAATGTGTTGAGTTTTTAATGTTAAGACCCCGTGACACTACTATTAACTCGAAGAAAATCGGGCCTATAGTATTAGTGGGTAGCGCTATTTGGTGTGACAAGCCCACTTTAATGCTGACGAGCAGGGGTGCACTATACTAGAGAAGATGGCTAAACATGTGGCATGAACCACCGCTGAGTTAGTCCATCGGGGGCGTTGTAATTGGTCAGGGACGGCTTAGTAGTGGCTCAACGTAATAATACGTCTTTGCTTACACTCATCATAAAGAAATTTAAGTTGTGGTACTCATGAATCAAAGAATTGAAGTTGGTTTTTACGTACGCTCTACGAATGACAACTTCCATATAAAAATGATTTGTGCATATTCAAAACCTGTGAACTCACCAACTCTTTGTAGTTGACCTTGGTTTTTATTCATGCTTTTCAGGAATCTAGAAGGTAATCCCATGATGCCTTATCAGCGTACTCGTATTTTCAAGCACAAGACTATTTTCGTGTTAAGCGTATCTTATGTTTAAAAGACTTGGAATTTGTAAACGTTAACGATATTATGTTC
The DNA here is from genome assembly GCA_023525745.1 of Arctium lappa. NCBI lineage: Eukaryota > Viridiplantae > Streptophyta > Magnoliopsida > Asterales > Asteraceae > Arctium > Arctium lappa. Next base: position 68,037,110 of record CM042054.1, read on the forward strand.
TCTAAAATGTAATGTATTTTGGTTGTTAAATAAATGTTGGTATGTTTATAATCTTGTGCTGTGGCATCGGAGCTGTTACGCCTCGTGTTTCCGCTTTAGCGGGGTGTGACAGTCAACAAACCTTAAATCCTTATGGTTTTACCACTTTATCTTGTAGTATACGGCATAGCCGTTTGGGCCATCCTGGAGCACCTGTTTTACGCTCATTGAACAATAATAAATTTATAAATTGCAAGAATATTTTTTATTCGTCTTTGTGTCAATCATGTGTGATTGGAAAACAAGTTAAACTTCCTTTTTATCCTTCTACTACTCACACGTGTTTACCATTCGACGTGATACATAGTGATTCATGGACCTCTCTAATTCTCAGTTTTGGCGGCCACAAATACTACTTTCTTCTTTTAGACGATTACACTAATTTTCTATGGACCTTTCCAATTGGTCAAAAGTCGCAAGTGTAGCCCATCCTTGCATGTATCTTTTATAGCCATCTCATAAAAACTCCATTCGAAAAGATCATCAAAACCTTTCAATGCGATAAAGACAAAGAATGCGATAACGACCTCTTCAAATCTTTTTTTTAATAAAAACTATCTTGTTTTCCATTTTTCTTCCCCCCCCCCCCACATCATCCCAAAACGGTAAATCCGAACACAAGATACGCTCTATAAACAATCTTATTTGAACTTTACTCGCTCATTCCTCTATTCCACCCAATTTTTAGCATCATGCTCTCACCATGGCCACTTATCTCTTTAACATAATCCCATGCAAGAAGCTTGACAACCACTTTCCCACACAATTTCTCTTCCACAAAGACCCATCCTACACACATCTATGCGTATTTAGTTCTTTATGTTACCCTCTCTATGCCTCCACCTCTATACATAAACTTCAAAAATGCTCCACTCCTTTTGTCTTTTTTGGTTATCCTCCAATTGTCGAGGATTATTGTAACAACCCACCTTAAACATATAACATGTAATATATGATATGTCCGAACATGTACAACACAAACACCTACATAATACATATTGGGTCCCTTAGGTCCAAAACTATATAGCTACATAATATAGTACACACTTTTTGCTTCAAGTACATACATACATACATACATACATACATACATACATACATACATACATACATACATACATACATACATATACACTACTCTATTTATACATTACTCAAACGTCTATCACATAACCAATTTACAAATAGTTGCTTAGCAATCCGTAACAACTACCATGTATGAGCATATAACATCACATTAAATCATAACTTCCCTTTCCCTTTCTCCTTACCCTTCACCTGTCCTGGAATAGAAATTTTAGAAACAATGAGGATTACACCAATTAGTCTAGTGAGATAATCCCTGACAGTATAGTAACAGTATTATGAAAATATTGATATTAAACCATTATCAATATACCAAACATTTATTCTCATCTAACGTGCGTAATATACTTCGATGGCCTTAAATACAAACATCTCACAATATACTTCGTTGTTCGTGAAGCACAACTCATTAATTTACTCTGATGACCTTTATGTACAACCAACTCCACTGACCACTAAGTACAACCAAAGTGCAATAGTGTAGAGTAATACTCAAACGGATACAATATTATTCCATCAACCACATTCCAACATATCACAATCATCACAAAATGTATTCCACATTAACCATTTAATAATATAATTATTCCAGTTCGAAAATGGAAAAATGAAAACACACCTTGATCAAAATCACGAAAATCAACAAACGTAACAATGAATTGCAATCGACGACCGGCGTTACACACATGACTTTAAACTTGTAATAAACACATAATACGATGCTCTAAGTCATTACATTATACTCTAGAACTCGTTAAGGCAACTAAAGGCCCTAAGCATAGCACCATAATGACACGAGAACACATCGAAAACCCAAACCGATCATAAGAACGAATAGAAGCATTCCAGTCCCTTGGAAAGTTTATCACGCAACTTCAGGTCGTGGGAAATCCCGCCCAAGTCACTGGTTGCTTCTCTTTCCCCTGCACACAAACCTTTTTAACCCCTTTTCATAACAAACGATTTTCATGGCTCTTTTCCAAAAAACATTAAACATCTAAAATCAATAAACATCAACTAAGAAGAAGAATTAAGCTATCCATGACTTGATCTCCATCACCATGGTGAGGATTTTAAACCCTTGAACTTGACTCCATACAACTATGGAGAGATATAGAAACCAAAACCATAACCTTTCTTATAAGCCAAAACCTTTAATATAATTCAAGGTATCATCCATGGAGATGAACTTACCACAAAAACCCTAAAACTCAACTTAAAGAAACAAGCATAAGGAAGAAGATGAAACTAGAAATCCTGCAAGAACTTGAAGGATTACGTGAATCGCCAAAACAAATTAAACCAACCCTAACCCTTCTGTTTCTTTCTCTTCTTTTATCTTTCATCTCTTTCTCTCCAATGCCACACATGCGCACGCGTGCACACACACACACACACTACATATACATAAAAATCTGGGAAATGAGTCTATGTGACTCATCAAAACACAATGACTCATCTATATATGTGATTCTATTTACACTTCCAAACCATCACCTTCACCTTAATGACCATCAAACTCCTTTTTATCTAATACGACAATAATATAGCCCTTAAAATGTGAACTAACTCAAATACAAAACCTTATATAAATATTTTTCACATAAGTAAAAAACATAAACTTGCCACGGTTATCACATATATAAATGCTATGATATTTCCACCCGCAAGATCATCATATATTGCCATGTCATCTTCAAGGAATTGCAATTTCCCTTTGCCACCCTACATACCCCAACATACCACTCAAATTCGTTCTTGGATGATTTGGTGAGCCCACTGCTCCACCAGTCCATCGTCCCGCATATTGATCATATAGCCCAATCTACTGTCAACACTACCTCAAACACTCATTCGTTAACTAGGACCCCCTCTCCCTACCTAGTAGCCTCTTCCGCCTCTCCTAGGCCATCACATAATCATGCTACGACTGGGCCTACAGGTTCCCCACTTTGGCCCAACTCCCCCTTCACTCCAAGACCCTTCTCCACCACAGTGTATGCAGCCTAATCCTACTATGGGCCTAGCCCACAACCTGCCGAGACCTCCTCTCCGGGCTAATCAACTTAGCCCTCTTTCAATAGAACCATGGCCACTTGGAGCATGCATGGCATTTTCTAACCAAAAACTCCTTTTAACCCCTCATCTTCACATCTTTCTCTCCCATTCCTGGCAATCCAAAATTAGCCTTGTCCGATCCCCAATGGAAAGCTACAATGTTATATGAATTTAATGCCTTTACTAAAATTGATACGTAGGTCTTAGACTACTAATAGGGCATCCTTAGAGTATACCGAATCAATATAGCTATCCTTGTTCTGAACAACAATGCACTTTGAATCAGTTAATGTTAGTCGCTATATGTGATTTTTTTTAAACATAAAAAATGCTGGCGATTCCTTTGAGCGACAAAAAGCTCGTGTGGTTGGTGATGGCAGGTCTCAGCAGGTAGATTGCAATGAAACCTTTAGTCCGGTTGTCAAATTGGCTACGATTAAAATAGTTCTCATTATTTCTATGTCTAAATCTTGGTATATTCATTAATTGGATGTCAAGAACACATTTCTTCATGGCCAACTCAACAATAGTTTATATGTATCAACCTATGGGTTTCCGCAATCCAGACCATCTTGACCATGTTTGTCTATTGAATAAATCACTCTATGGACTTAAGTAGGCTCCTCGTGCTTGGTATAAGCAATTTGTTGATTTTGTCTTTACCATATGATTCTCTCACAACAAATACACTCACTCTCTTGTCATTTATTAGAATGTACAAGGCATGGCATATATTATCCTCTATGTGGATGACATCATCTTGGTAGTCTCTTCTACTGACTTACGTCACCACATCATGTCTCTTCTAGTTGTTGAATTTGCTATGAAGGACTTAGGACCATTTAGCTACTTCATGGGAATTACAATTACACGATCTGCACATGGTTTGTTCTTATGTCGATCAACACAAATACTCTAAAGACATAATTGATCGAGAGGATCATATGTCATCTTGCAAACCCATTGCCACACCAGTGGACACTATCTCCAAACTCTGTGTTATTCGAGCCGTCGCCTATGATAATCCAACACATTTTTGAAGTCTTACTGGAGCTCTCCAATATCTTACATTTACCGGCCCGATATCTCTTACACCATGCAACAACTTTTCTTACATATGCATGACCCGACCATTGCACATAAGTCGGCCTTGAAACGTATTATTCGGTATCTCCAAGGAACACAACATTTTGGTCTTCATTTTTACAAGACATCTCTCACCCGTATCATCTCTTACACCCACACAGATTGGGGAGGATGCCCTGACATACGTTGCTCCACATCTGGATAATGCATTTATTTTGGAGATAATCTCCTTTCTTGGTCGTCCAAACACCAACCTGCTCTATCACTCTATCACACTTCAAGCGCCAAAAATGAATATCGAGGCGTCACAAACATTGTGGTTGAATCTTGTTGGCTTCACAATCTCCTTCTTGAACTTCATGTTCCCCTCGACAAAGCCACATTAGTATATTGTGACAACATTAGCACCATTTACATATCCAGAAATCCAATTCAACATCAATGCACCTAACATGTCGAACTGGATATACACTTTATAAGCGAAAAAGTTTCCACATGGACATCCAAGTTCTACACGTCACATTTTGCTATCAAATAGCCGACATCTTTACCAAGGGACTTCCACACGTTCTTTTCAAGGACTTCAGAAACATTCTCAGTATTCGAGAACCTCCTGCTTCCATTTTGAGGGATTGTTAGCATAGTACATATTTATATATTTGGCATATATTCCTTTTTGTAATTAGACTTAATTATCTACCTAATCATAGCCTAGATTAGTTTGAAACGTTGTATATATTCTAATCCTAATCAATGAAATAGGCAAGCAAAAAAAATTCACAGTCCTACACTGTGATTTATGCACATATGTATTAATTTGGAATCTAATAAAAACCATGTATTTCACTCTATTTTGTCTTAAAATGTACATTCATCCCCAGGGAATTAAAGATGGTGTGATTGAGACGATCCAATAATACGATGTGAATAAAATTGTTAGACACAAAATGTGGACCAAAACTTAGTAGGGAAAGACTTGCGACAATAAAATGGTTTTGTATTACAAATGGAAGTTAGAGTACATCGTTGCGTAAAGTAAAACTAAAAATTAGAATTTTGATCAACTTTCTATTGAACATATATTCTGTTAGCACCGTAAAATTGTGGGTGCCATTTTGGGGTACATTGTACCTTGAAAATGTCAAAGATTACTTATCATTACAAGGTGTTGTATCTTTAGCTTTTTACAAAAATGTTCTTTTGTATACAACAAATTGATCAAATACAATGATAAAGATACTTTTGTTCTTTCTGAAAATTCTATAGACTTTGGAGCTATTAAACCTAAGTTCTATATTCTAACGTAATGAATTCGACGTGACCAATAATTAAATATAATCAAACAAAAAAAAGCACATAAACAACATCTTGATGTTTTTATCGACGAGAAGCACATAAACAACACCTTAAGCATATCAACGAAATATCAATTGTTTGATTTGATTTTTATACTAATTAGACGAAAACAACCGACACTTAAAGCAAGCACATAAAGAAATAAACAAATGAACAATAAAACTATCTATAAACTAACGGGGTACAAATTGCATGAACCAAACAACACCTTGATGTTTTTATAGTCGGGTGAAAATGATGTTTTTAAAATAATTTATTAATTTTTTCTAAGTTGTTAAAGAAAATCTAAGATCTTCTATGGAATTGTGTTTATAATTTGGTTTTGCTTTACTTTTTGTAGTTTATATATTTCATTCCTACCAGTCAAAGGGTTATTACCGACGATAATGACAAACCATCGGTAAGTACCGATGGATGACTGACAAATCACCGTTGGATGATGGATGACTGATAGATGACCGATGAAAAAATATATAAACATGAAAAATCCGATTAAAAGACTACCCGTTGGTGAAACTAACCAATGGACCACCGATGATATGAAAAAATTATAATTACAAAGAGGAAAAGTAAAAAGCCTTGTCGTCAATGATCTCGGTGATCCCTGAAAAATCACCAAGGAATGTATATTCTTTTCTCCTTTTTATACAATTTCCAAGATCCAATCGATGATCCGTCACCGGATAATCTTGGATCTGTAAAAAGGAAAAAGGAAATTAAAAGAATATATATATATATATATATATATATATATATCTCGGTGATACTCGTAATGTTTTTTATTTTGTTTTTCCCTTTTTAATTACAAACAGACCACCGACGGAATCCTGCCAATAATGCTAGGTATAGCCGTTCATAATCCATTGGTGAAAACTCGTCAGTGATTAGACCCCTCAGTGTTCTGTCAAAGATTAGTAGTCCATCGGTAGTCTTTACTTACTTTGGTAATTCGTTGGTGATCGTGACCTTCGATATTCGTCGATGATAACCAACGGTGATAGCTTTACCTATGAAAGTTTGATCTATGGTCATTCACAGACAAATTACTGATGAAATAGAGTATTATTGACCGATCACCAATGGTAAAGACCTTAAGAATCGTAATGATAAAATATTGATGCTATATTGATATGGAAATTAACCTAATATTTAAATTTAACCTACATTATTCTTTTTCCACTTAGTGATTACTTTTATCAATTATATATGGTTGTAGTTTACACACACACACATATATACATATATATATATATAGGGGCAAGTTCGAATGAGAAACTAAACATTTTGCGAGAAGATTAGAAGTGTGATATCATATATGATACACATGATTAATCATATATGATTAAGCACACGTTATATTTACAATATATATGCACTTAATCATATATCATCAAAGATCAAGCACACCCAAATGTTTGTAATCATATATGATATTGAGACTTCGTTCCAAATGTTTAACATTCGCATAATCCTTTCTCTCTCTCTCTCTCTCTCTCTCTATATATATATATATATACATATAACCATAGGTTCCAACGAGAAGTGCTAAATATATGAGAAATAGAAAAATATTCCTAGACAGATCGGATTTGACTAAGATCGGATTTGACTGGTCAAGAATTGTAGTTTTAACTAGTTAAAATTTGCGGCTATGCCAAAATAGAGGGGTAGTTTAGTAACTTTTAAAATAGGCGGCAACCGGGTTCATATGTGAACCCATGTGATTCACATATGAACTATATGTTCATATATGAACCCGTGAGATTCAGATATGAACTATTTTAACTGATTCACATATGAACCCATGTGATTAATATATGAATTAATTAATGCATTCTCATATGAACTAATTAACTAATTCACATATGAACCCGTAGGTTCATATTTGAATCAGTTAAATAGTTCACATATGAACATATAGTTCATATGTGAATCATAAGGGTTCACATATAAATTTGTTTTCCGTCTATTTGTAGAAGTTACGAAAATACCCCTCTATATTATGCAGACCATGCGAGTAATTATCTAGTGCTTCACAGTCAAAGCCGCAAATGTTTAGCAGATGAAGGGCTCTGATCACTTTTCTACTTCTCATATATTTAGCACTTCTCATTTGAACCTCTCCCTATATATATATATATATATATATATATATATATATATAGAGAGAGAGAGAGAGAGAGAGAAAGAGAGATAGATAGATAGATAGAGAGAGAGAGAGAGAGAGTTAGGTTCAAATCAAAACAATACCTAAATAAGAGAATAATAGCACAGTCGAATCACATGTGTGTTTACACGTGACTTGTGATTTTACACTAAAGTCACAAGTAAATTTACATGTGATCCACACTGTAACGCCTAGGATTTTTGGTAAGTAGAATTCAACCCGTACGTCATTACATCTTATAAATGGTTGGATTTAAGTTAAGGAATCATTTAATGCGGTCCCTAAGAGTGTTGAAACAGTCGAGTTTCGAGACATGGTACGGGTCCGGATACAATGTCCGACTAGTATGACAGTGTTATAGTCAAACCTGGCAAAGTAGCAGCAAAAGGGTAGAGGGCTGGTGAGACTTGGCAACAATGCCAAGCAACATTTCCATGGCATAGTCGTCTGGCAATGTCCAACCAGGAGTGGTCAAACCTACCTCATTTATGGTGATTGTAAGGCATTAATTGCACAAATCCTTGGTTCTTGAAGTGCCATCACTCCATCAAGTTAAAGAGTAGAAGCTAGGTAGCAAGGATCTCCATCTCCATCTTCAACCTCAAGCTTCACCTAGGGTTTTTTAGGTTTTTCTAATAAAAACTAATTTGTGAGTTCAACCTATCTTTTCTAAACTTTATACATGTCAAAACATATATTTTGAACTCCTAATCTTCTCCTTGCTACATTTCTTGTTTTGAATCATATTTGACCTAACTTGGGTATTTTGGAGATTTTTAGGGTTTATCCATTGTTAGATATGATGAAGAGTATTATGTTTGGTGATATAAAATGTGATTTTATATGCATATTCATGGTTAAATACTTGAATGAAGCCCTTTCGGTTCCATTTTGGACTTCACTATTTTTGAAGTTTACTTGGCGAATGAAATGGATTTATGGAGAAAGAAACAAAGCAATTGTAATTGGTATTAACAATGGTCGTTTTAAAGTATATCACTATTGGAAGTCTACTGGTAAACACTTATGATGGTATTAGGAAAATGGTCATTTGGTTACTAAATTATGGATTTGGTTCATGTAATGGTAATTATACAAGAAATCTATTTTATGGAAAAGTTGATGTGAAAGCTATATGTGTGATTATTGTTTTGTCATTTAATTCTGTCAAGCCTTTAGACTACTACTATTGGATCCATAGGTATAGATTCGGCTAAATTTTGCGATAATTTCTGTTTGTAACTAATTGAGACATTCGGTCCTCAGAAGGCAACATAGTACGGTTACGTGGGACCATATACTAACCATAAATCGTTGTAATCCTAGTGAATGAGTATGATTAGGATCATTGGATGCCCTCCCCCACATCTGAGTACGAGTCGAGGAACTCGTGGCCTTGATCCTAGTATTGAGCTCGTAACTTGGAAAGTAGCCTACCTTTGTGTTCCGCTACAATCCTTGGAAATCGCGGCTCCCCCGTCATCGAAAGATGCTTTTGGACATCATGGTTTGTATGTTGTACATTTACAAAGCAAAAAATTTTCACTCGCTTAAAATTCTCACTAGTCGTAAAGCCTAACACTTGTTTTCTTAAATGACATGTATAATAGGTTTCGTTAGCGATGGTGGTCTCAAGAATTGAAGGACGAGTGTAGGCCGATAGGTGCATCTTTTGGAGACATACTTTTGGATTATTGGCGTACAGAAAAATAGATATTTTGGAAGATTGAGTTGACAACCAATATAATCTAGATGTAAATTGTTTAGATTAGTATGTCGTCAATTTAGTATCCATTTACAGGAATTGTGAACACTATTATGCAATTATGCCTTTTGGGTGATTTCCCATTTAATTGGATGTCGTATTTCGTAAGTTTTTAAGGTTTAAAATTACCCTTATTTTTTTGGTGTTACATGTTGGTATCAGATTTTAGTTTAAGCGAACTAGGTATGAATGTAAGATGCCTAGACTTAAGCTGAGATGTTAAGTTATGATTTGTGAGATTTAGGTAGAACTCCTAAGATAAGATGGCTTAGACTCGACGAACTTACACTACTTGATAGTTGTGATAATGGTAACGAGAATTTTTGTGTATAATGTGTTCATAATTTCAATTAGCTAATGCTATTATGAATACGTTGTTACGTGATTATACTTGATCAACTATTGTTATGATAATTGATTAATGTAGTAGTACGTTTTATTCGTGTTTAAATTCTTATAATCTATTTCTCACCTCCATTCTCGTGTATGTGGCAGATAAGATGGTTAGCACTAGAAGAAGACCGTGTTGATGGACACGAGGCGACCACTTCAAGGGCTGACTAACCGGAGAGGGTTGAGGATGCAGTAATCCCACCTGTGCCGCCATTGTTGGATGGAGGGCCCGAGGTTATCCCAAGGGTTGACTTGGCTTCATCCACCCGGTCATTCGTGAGGTGACCCCTCAATCGGAGATGATGGACAACATAATGTTGTTGATGAGCAAAGCGATGGCCAAACAACAAGAATTTCTTTTGAAGGTGTTGAGGACCAATATGTGGTAACCGTAGGAAGGAAACAGTTGCGGAAAACGTGGTGGTGGTTGGATCTCGGTGTACCGAAAATGTGATTCCTATCTAAGAGCCTGTACCGGTTGATGCAAGGCAATGTAGAAGGGATTGCTCCTACAAATCCTTTCTTTGTAGCAAGCCACCAGAGTTTTTCGGATCGGATGATCTAGTTGCATGCATGAATTGGATCCGAGAAGTGGAACAAGCCTTCAACGCAAGCGAGTGTGAATAAGGTCAGAAAGTTCATTTTGGTTCCCAGATGCTTCTGGGGCCCGCTCTCATTTGGTGGAATGTCACCAAGTTTACCCTCTCAACAACCATCTTGACTCAATTAACTTGGGCCATATTTAAGGAAAAGGTTATGGAAGAATATTGCAACAAGCGAGCCTTGAATTGCATCAAAGAAGAATTTTGAGCTCTTAGGAAGGGAAGCTTGTCGGTGAGGGATTACACCCAGCGGTTCATGGAGAAGTTGGATTTGGTGGGGTATGTGGACACGACTGAGAAAGAGAAGATAAATGCATATCTCAAGGGCCCTCCGGCCAACATGATGGCCATGGTTAGAAACTCCAAAGCCTCTACACTTCGTGAGACAATAGAAGAGGCACATATCATGGAGGATGTCTATGATCGGGAAAGGGAAGAAAGATCGATAGTAGGGGAGAAGAGAAGATGAGAGGATAACCCCGGGCTTCTCAAGAGGTCAGGATCGTTCAATCGGGGAAGAAATTTTGACAACCGCCGTGAGGCGAGGTGGTGTCCAAAATGCCGAAGTAAGCACCATGACACTTGTAACTTCAACCCCACCTCTTGTGCCAAATGTTGAAAGACCAACCATGCTACAAGAGATTGTCCGGCGAAGGGACTTGTTTTCTTTGAATGTAAGATGTCGGGACACTTCCAGAAAGATTGCCCGAAGTAGAAGACGGGTAGTGCTCCATAAAAAGAAAGAGAACCCTCCGAGGGTTCTGGGTCGAGCCTTCCAGATGACTACCGAAGATGCTAAAGCATCTGCCGATGTGGTATCGGGTACGTTTCTCTGAAACTTCGTACTTGTATGTGTGTTATTTGACTCGGTTTCTAGTTTATTTTTCAAATCTGATTTGTTATTCCAAAATCTTGCTATGCCTACTAGTAGTCTAGAGGATGCCTTAGTGCTAGAAATAGTGAATGGTGGTCAGGTGGTCATTCGTGATGTCTTAAAGGGTTGCACTCTTGATATTGAAGGGAAGGAGTTTTCAGTTAATTTGATGCCTATGATGATCGGCGGGTTCAACGTAGTGGTCGGAATGGATTGGCTAGCGGAGAATCAAGTCGAGATGGTGATTGTAGGGCATTAATTGAACAAATCCTTGGTTCTTGAAATGCATCACTCCATCAAGTTAAAGAGTAGAAGTTAGGTAGCAAGGATCTCCATCTCCAACTTCAACCTCAAGCTTCCCCTAGGGTTTTCTAGGGTTTTCTAATAAAAACAAATTTGTGAGTTCAACCTATCTTTTATAAACTTTATAGATGTCAAAACTTATATTTTGAACTCCTAATTTCTCCTTGCTACATTTCTTTTTTTGAATCATTTAAACCTAACTTGGGTATTTTGGAGGTTTTTAGGGTTTTTACCATTTTTAGATATGATGAAGAGTATTATGTTTGGTGATATAAAATGTGATTATATATGCATATTCATGATTAAATACTTGAATGAAGCCCTTTTGGTTCCATTTTGGACTTCACTAGTTTTGAAGTTAAATGGCGAATGAAATGGATTTGTGAAGAAACAAAAGAATTGTTATTGGTATTAACAATGGTCGTTTTAATATATATCACTAATGGATATCTATTGGTAAACACTTATGTTGGTATTTGGAAAATGGTTATTTCATTAATAAAATATGGATTTGGTTCATATAATGGTAACTATACAAGGAAGCTATTTTATGGAAAAGTTTATGTGAAAGCTATATGTGTGATTATAGTTTTGTCACAAATGTAATTGTGACAAGCTTTTAGACTATTACTATTGGATCCATAGGTATAGAGTCGGCTTAATTTTGGGATAATTCCTGTTTGTAACTAGTTGAGACATTGCAACTTGGTACAATTATGTGGGACTGGATAATAGTCATGGACCGTAAATGTAATCCTAGTGAATGAGTATGATTAGGATCATTGGGTGTCCTCCCCCAAATATGAGTACGAGTCGATGAACTCGTGGCCTTGATCCTAATATTGAGCTCGTAACTTGGAAAGTAGCCTACTTTTGTGTTCCACTACAATTCTTGGAAATCAGGTCTCCCTCGTCATCGTAAGATGCTTTTGGATCTCATGGTTCGCATGTGGTACATTTACAAAGAAAAACCTTTTCACTCGCTTAAAAGTCATTTATTGTTGATTTCATGTTTGATTCAATTATATAAAATGTTTGTTTTCTTAAATGACAAGTGTAACAGGTTTCGTTATCGGTGAGGTTCCCAAAAATTGAGGGACGAGTGTAGGCCAATAGATGCATATTTTGGATACATACTTTTGGATTATTCGTGTACAGAAAAATAGATATTTTGGGAGATTGAGTTGACAACCGATATAATCTAGATGTAAATTATTTATATTAGTATGTTGTCAATTTAGTATCCATTTACAGGAATTGTAAACACTATTCTACATTTCCCCCTTTTGGGTGATTTTCCATTTAATTGGATGTCGTATTTCGTAAGTTTTTAAGGTTTAAAATTACCTCTATTATAGGGTGTTACACAACTCGCATACCTCAGGCCAGGTCGCCCGCATACCATTGCATTGACCATTAATGTAAAATCATATGAAATTTTGCACGTAATTTGGCCGTTTTCGTATTCTTTTATTTAGTTACTGTTCTCGTTTGAATTTCTTTCTCTCTCTCTGTCTCTCTCTCTCTTTATATATATATATATATTATCATTATTGAGTGATATTTACATATTTGACCGATACTTCTGTTGAAAATTGTGGTACGAGACAACTGACAACGATATGCAAAACGAAAAATTCTGGAACTTATTGCACGACTGCACCATAAATTCAAACACAAACATGGGTAATGTTACTTTGTAAAACAGAAAGTATTGGGTGTTCTGAGACGGCCGCACCTTATAATCAAGCATGGGCGGGCATAATGTTACTTTGTGAACATAAACTTTTGGGTCTTCAGGAACAACCGCACCTTATAATTAAAACCAACCGTGCACAGAAATAATTATGATTTTCCTAGTTTTTAGCATTGGGATCACATTGGGATTCCACCTACGGATTAGTATAAGTACCAGTTGAGTTCCCATAAGATATAGAATGAAATTCAGAGTTTAGAAACTGTTAGATTAGAATTGTATTCAAGATTAAAATAGTGGGTCAAAAGTGTAAATGTTGTATAGTTTAAGGGTTTGAGTTGTAAAGTCAACTAATGTTGACTTAGTATAAATAGTAGGTTTCTTTGTGTTTTAGAGATATACGAACACGTGGAAAATTGGTAAGATTTACACTTTGGAAAACACACACATACGTGAGATCTGTGGCACAATGTTAGATCTATGACTGCATTGTAATTGTGTGGTTTAATCAATAAAGATTGTGTTCTTAATCTGTATTGTTGATATATGTTAGTAATTTTGGGATCACATTTGGTATCAGAGCATAGGATTCAACATGTTTGAGTATTTTTGAGTTCCTATTCTGTTCTACGAGTCTTGAGTGAAATTTCTTGTGAAAATGAGTTTATGAAAAATCTTTTTGGTTATAGTTGGTCGAAAAATGTTCTAGTATATCTTTATGTGATTGAATTGCACTTAGAAATCGATTTTGATCATCAATTTGTGGATTTTTTAAAATTTTGGTCGAACGAATTTCATATACTGTTTCATCATGATTTTTGATGTTTGAGTGTATTTTTGAATTTGATATTGTATTGGATTGATCTTTGTACTAATCTGATTGATTTTATGAAGTTACAACCTATGGATTGCAGATTTGGATTGGAATTTGGACTAGAATTGAATTTTAGGACCGAAAACTTAAGAATTCGCAAGATTCGTACAATTCGTACGAAGAACTCGCACGATTGAATTTTCACAGAAGAATTCGTATAATTCTTTTTAAATTCATTAAGTAAAGAATTTGTATCACTGTTGTGTACGAAATGTTGTAGAATTCACATACAATACTTTGAAAATCATCTAAGTGCTGGAATTTGTATATCTCTTCATAAGAAAAGCAAGAATTCGCAGAAGTGTGTTATGCAAAAATTTGATTTTTTAAAGTATTAAGGCAAGAATTCGCATATGTTTGATACAAATTGCACAAAATTCGCATATGTTTGATACAAATTGCACAAAATTCGCACATCTGAGAGATGCAAATTGTGTAGAATTCGCTTGTTATAGTGGTGCGAATTGCCAAGATTTCGCATAATTCTTCAAAAAAATTCTTAAGTCCAGAATTCGTATGAGATGTGAAATGTTTGTGATTTTTTCAAAAAATTTCTAAGTAAAGGACTCGCATCTTCTTCTCATACGAATTCATTGTGCGAAAAGTGTTTGTGCGAAAAGTTTAAGTTTCAAATTTTCTAAGTATGGAATTCGTATTTGAGAGACGTGCGAATTGTCAAGAACTCACAGAAAGCTTTAAATGAATTCTTAAGAATTCGCATATAAGCTCATGCGAATTGCTTTATTCTGAGTATATCTTGTCGGCGAATTTTAGATTAGTCCGAATTGTGAGCTTGCCTATACGAATTTCAAGTGTTATACGAATTGTATCACTTTGTGCATGCGAATTGATCTTTAATCTTAGTGCATGCGAATTCTGTACTTAAAGTTTTTAGAAATTTCAGTTTCTGAAATTTTTTAAGTCATGTTTTCTTTATCTCAATTTGTTGAATTAAAAGATCAGTACTAGCTAATTTTTGTGTTGTGTAGATTGTCAAAATGCCTTACATTTATGAAAAGAGAAATACAGTTTTAACCAAAAGAGATTGTGCTTTAGCATACATGCCAGAGATTCCAGCACTGGAAGCAGAAAACAAGAATTTGAATATTCAGAACCTATCTCTTACAGATTAACAAACTGAAAGATAATAAAGATCTAAAGAAATATTTCATTTGCTCAGAATGTGTAACTAATTCCAAAATTGATTTTGCAGGAATCATTGACTTAAAAGAGAAGGAGATCTCAAGTCTACAAGCAAAACTGAAAAGATCTGAAAGTCTTAATTCTAGCTCAATTTGGTCCAAGAAGTAATTAATGCAAAGAGAGCTAGATGAACTGAGAAGAAGAGCAAACATCTCAAGTGAAACTTGTGAAGGGCTGAGAAAAACGAATTCTCAAATTTTTGCTGCTAGAGATTCTTTGAAAGATAAAGTTTTCAGTCTTCAGGTTGAAATCAACATGATGAAAGAAAAAGCAACCCAAGAGAAAGACAACACAAAAGCCCAAGATGAGATGAAGAAAAATTGAGAATAAGAGAAAGAAAATTGAAAGAGATAATGTTGAGCTTCAGAAGAAGATTAATGAACTGAAAGAAAAGATCTCTCAAGATGAAAAGAAGATTGAAAAAGAAAGAAAAGAATTTGCTAAGAACTTTTATGAAATTTCCAGAAAATCTTTTGAAGAGAAGAAATTAGTGGAGCTGAAATGCATAAAGCTTTCTCAACAAGTTTCAGACTTCGAGAAAGTAATCATAATGGAGAGAGACAAGTTTGAGAAAGAAAAGAAGAAGATTGAACAAACAAAGAATGTAAAGAAAGACTTTGATGAGGAAAAGAAAGTGTTTGAAACTGAGATAGAGAAGTTAAAAAAAGATACTATCTGAGTTGTCAATAAACATTTGAAGGAGAAGAATGCAAAATCTAAGTTGCATAAGAAGTTTGATCAACTGTCAAAGGAAAGAAACAGTTTGTCTTCAAAGATAAAAGAACATGAAGAGATCATGTTCAAGGTGAAGCTGATTGAGTCAAAGACTCCAGAATCAATTGTCCAATCACCAAGAGATAATCAAGCTGATTCAAAATGTTCATTTCAAACAGCTTCGAGTTCACGTTTTACGAATGTTACTAATAATCCTTTATTTGATTCAGATGATAGTCTTACTTCTAAATCTACAAATCATATCCGTCCTTCTATTCTTTTCTATAACAAACATGTTGATGGTTCAGGTAATATCAAGAAGAACAAGTCTTAGAAGAAAAGATTTTGGAAAAGGAAAGATGAAAAAGACAAAGAAAAGTGGATGCGGATAGTGAAAGGTTCCTCAGAGGAGAAGAAGGAACAAAAATCATTTGAGCATACATCAAATGCTAAAAGGAACAATGCTCTTATAGGTAAAACTTTTGGCAAACCTGATCTGGTGTATATATAAATCAACTGATCAGGTTAGCACAAAATAAAATTAGTTGTTCCTATTGTGGTTCAAATGATTTTGTAAACAAATATTATGAAAATAGTTAGTATGGTTCTTATTTTATCTCTCCTATTATAACTGCAACTAACAAATCAAAACCCAAATACCAGTAGGTACCAAAAGCTAAATCTATGTTGCATGCACATAAAGACTAAAGGGGAGAAAGAACAATGACTTCTGTTCATGTATAGATCAGGACTCGATCTTCAAAGATCAAATGATGACTTCTAGATAAAGCAGTCTAGGACTCGTACCTCAGAGATCAAGATGGTTTCTGATTACATCAGATCAGGACCCGTTCTTCATTGGTAAATATGAATATTACTATTCTCACCGGAGAATATGTAATAATGGCTTCTGAATACTATAGTTCAGAACCCGATCTCAAATGTTTTTTCTGAAGGATGCTAATTAGATAACACTTTTCAAGAAGTTTTTAATTTGAGGGGGAGTTACTGAGATTTTAACTGTCATATCTTTTAGGAGGAGAAGAAAATAGTCGTTTATACTTTAAATGTCATATGTTTCTGATGACTTGACTTTTTATATATATTGAAAGGGAAAATATCTAAAGTTTTGTCAAGGAAGCTCAAATGATAATATTCATTTCAGGGGGAGTTAAGATTTCAACATTATAGGTATATTTTTCTAAATCTTAAACTTTATCACTTGCTGAAAGAAGAACAACTTTCACTTGTGAAAATCAATTTTGAATTAAAATGTTCAAACCACTTCGTGTTCTGACAACGTTTTATGAATTTCGAAGTGTGCTTTTAAATGATTTTCATGTGAATACTTTGATGATTAACTGACCGTGTGTTTCTAAAAGATTAATACTTGTGTATTATCTTGTCCATATACTGTCAAGTATTCCTACACACAACGGTTCAGTACATTTGTCTTGACTTTGTTATTACCATGTTTCAAATGATAAATCTTTCTATGGTAATACTCCCGTTTGCTACTCATTATTGTTTTAGATCGAACGTCATTTCTAAATACATGTGCTTTCATTGTTAAAATGTTTATATATCGTTCATATAAACAACTTTCGTTCTTTGATACCCCATTACATTTTTCTTCATGATAATTTGATCTGATTAAATCATTGTCAAATTCTCAAAACCATGAAATTGAATAATCTTAAATATTCAAAGTTTTGAGAAATCTTAAATGTTCAAATTGCTCAAATTTCATTCTTATCTTTAATGAGCATACATACACTGACTATGATTTCTTGTGCTTAACTGTCAAGAAAATCATTGAGCAACATATCTTTTTAGGACAAAAATACATGGGATTCATTGTGTGAGCTTAAATGACTTCCATGGATTCACGATAACCAGTGTTTCCTACCCCGTAAGTAATTTTTTGAGTGATTAAGGGGAGAGGGGTCAAAAAGAATTGAGTGTTGGCGTGTGATGAGGTCAAATGGAAATGAGAGATTGGTTAGAAGTGAGCTTCACTGTTTAAAAGAAAGAGGGTGTGAGATTAGAGTAAAAGAATATTAAACTCTGCATCAAATCTTTCTGAGTCAGGCAACCACATTATCTGATTGGTTCACATTCTTTGGTGACCATCATTGAACCCATGCCAACTTTTGCATATAACCCTACCAGCTACTCATTCTTTTCTTAAAAAGAGAATGTTTTACATTTTCTAGGGAAGCAACACATACTCTATTGGTTTTTTCACTCAGAAGATACTGATATTGAAACAGAAGGAAAGTTGCCCCACCTTCGACCCTTTCTCATGCACATTTGAGTCTATGTTATAACTGTTGTTGTCTCAATGGTTTACATATTTGAGCCTGATAAAGCAATCATTGTGCTTATTCTTTCATAACACAAACACAAACACACATAAAATATGTTTTTATGTCAGAACATTCATAGAAAATACCTTGTGTTTTTCAATGATTGAATGGAAATCCTGGGGAGTGAACATCACCCAAGCAACTTATAAAGTACATCTGTTGTACTAAGTAAATTCGTGTTACTTACAGGCACTTTAACTATTTCATTCGTTGATTCAGGGTTACAACTCATAATTTGTCTGAATTTGAAAAGATTCAGATAAATACATTCATGAATTAATGGAAACGTAACAGATCAGTTGGAGGAGATTGTTCATATCCTACCAACAAGGGGAGATTGTTAATCATGAATATTGTGCTTATCTGTTTATTGGAGGGAAGATCATTAAAAGACAGAGTTGACATTGAAAAAGTTTTGAAGATTCTGATTCTCAAAATTCATCAAAAAGGGTGAGAATAGTTTGAGATGATGAAAACAAAGGCAATAGATTGAAAGGGAGAGTTGTTAATGTTAGATGATTGTTTGTATTCAAGAAAGGGAATGCAGAAAGTGTTAAAGAGCTACTTAAAGCTGATCCAAAGAGAGAGATTCATTTCAAGTGCTGTCAAAGATTGACCAAAGATTTCAAGGATTAAAGCTGTCAAGTTTGTTTGCTGAAGATGTTTATGAAGATACAAAGACCTGAAGTTAACTGTCAAATTTTTTTATTCTTGAATCCAAAGGGGGGGGGGATTGTTAGATTAGAATTGTATTAAAGATTAAAATAGTGGGTCAAAAGTGTAAATGTTGTATAGTTTGAGGGTTTAAGTTGTAAAGTCAACTAATGTTGACTTAGTATAAATAGTAGGTTTGTTTGTGTTTTAGAGATATACGAACACGTGCATAATTGATAAGATTTACACTTTGGAAAACACACACATACGTGAGATTTGTGGCACACTCTTAGATCTATGACTTCATTGTAATTGTGTGGTTTAATCAATAAAGATTGTGTTCTTAATCTGTATTGTTGATATATATGTTAGTAATTTTGGGATCACAGAAACCCTAGCTTAAGTTGAGAAAAGATTGAGAGAGATTATACACAATTTAGTGTTTCGGTTTGTAATTCCTCTTTGGTGATTGTGTATTCTTAGTAAATAAAAGTTCATTGTAACAACCCTAAAACAAACAACTAAATTGTAAAAAAAAAAATTACAACCCAGAAGGGCAAAATTCCTCTACAACTGAGATAATCTAGGTCTCCCGAACGACGAGCTTTCCTCCAAGACTCTATCATGACCCGCCTCCCGACGTGATCCCTCGAACAAACTTCTAACTGAACCGCTTACCTGAAAGGGGTTTTAGTTTTAAAAGAGCGAGGGTTAGACCATAAGGTCTAGTGAGTTCCCTCTAGTAAAAACATTCGCAACAACAACGATGTTTAAAACAGTTGATGGCATTTATAAACAATTCTCCACTTTAATACATTTAAAACTTTTACTCACAAACCACATACGTAATCGACACACTGAAGTCACGCCACTCGTGACCACGTTTTAGTCTCACGCTGCCTTAAATGGAACGCACCGTGTCAGTCTCACGCTGCCTTAACTGGAACACACCCTCCATGTCATAAACGGAACACCCCCCACCCCCCCAACGCGAGCACTGGCGGTACACACCCTCCATGGCATAGACGGGACACACCCGCACCGATATGTATGCATAAAACCATTCAATTCTTACATATAGCAAAACATGCGGTTCATATATCAGATAAACATACGGTCTCATAACATTTCATGCGTTTAACATAAAACACAAGTTATTACCCATTTAGTTAGAAAGACTCACCAATATGAAATTAAGTAAACATTAAAAAAGAACTTTTTCAACATGTCATGCCAACTATACATAAGTAGTGTAAGAGGACTCACATGGATCTCTGACAAAAGCTCTCTTAGTGAGTCTCAATTATAATAAAAGAATCCTACGAAATAAGAGTAAGGTAATCAGACCCTAAAATATTCACCACATAAATATCTTCCTCACTCTCGAATGGGTTCAGTCCATCGACCTCCCCTACCCACTTCCGGGTCACTCTCATGCAACTCATTCCGGGCCCAAAGGCTGCCCAACTCCCCGACCCAACACGCCACCAACTCCCGGCACTCCCCCACCCGGGGTCTCCTGGTCCCCCCCACCCCGGTCACCCGCCTCACGGTGTCTCCCTCCCGGGTTTCCCCCCGATCACCCCTCTCGGGTGTCTCCCTCCCGGGTCTCCCCCGATCCACCCCTCCTGGGTGTTCTCCCCCCGGGTCTCCCCCAGGTCTCACAACCCGGACCCCGACTCTCGGGTGTGACGAAGGGGTTTCGCCGTTGGGTTTCTCCACGGTCAAACGAACGGGGTTTGGGGTTTTTCCCAAAGTCCATCATCTTATCAACGGGAGGGGAATTAACTTTCGATAACCAAAACAAATGGAGACTCCCAATCGAAAGGCTCGTCTATTTGAGTCTCTTTAATCCGTTTTCAATAGGGAGAGCAAGGTTTTCCCCCAACAATCAACAAACCCAAAATTCTAATCAAAAAGACTAATCAAGGGATAGATTGAGAGAACAAGGAGACAACCCAGATTTAAGAATTACCTTGAGAAACAAGAAGCGAGAATCCCTTTATAGTTATCCTTCTTATTCAAATCACCCAACAAGCTTTTCTTCCCTTTTTTTCCTGGTGTCTCTCTTAGCCACCCCCACCTCCAAATGACTAGAGAATAATACGGTTAGGGTTAAAACCCATCTTTTTGCCTTTTTAAAAACTTGACCACACTAAATATCTTTAGCAACCAAGCCCCCAAAATCCAAACTTTATTATTATTATTATTATTATTATTATTATTATTATTATTATTATTATTATTATTATTATTATTATTATTATTACTTTTTGACCTAGACATTCCAACATCCCCCCTCAAAAGAATTTCGTCCCCGGAATTCCATTACTGAACTGGTGGAGTACAGGGACCTCATCTCCTTGACTAAGCTAATACCCCTTGATTCGCCAACTTAACACGATGTCAACCTCAGGCATCACCATCAACCCGCCGTTAGGAATTTCCTCATCAAGTACCCTGCCATAGCCAAATACTTCCCTCACACTACCTACGCCTAGTGCTAAAATAACACTTTCTTTCCCGAACCACATTGGTCACACGCAACGGTGCTGCACATCTCATACGCATTATACATACATCGCCCCGAACGTCATCACCCCAAATTCTTACATAAAGAAAAGAGGATATTCACAATTCATCCATTTCAAGACCCACCAGATCCAACTGACAAAAATATAAGAACACATACTTCAATTTCTCATCGTAACCCACGATTTCTCGAACATAAAGGTAATGATTCCAAGTTTCATCCATTCAAACATTGGGCGACCAAGCTCACACCAACACTATTCCAAGTAGTTAGCACTAGAAGGCAGACACACTTTGAACCTTTTCCATGCAATACCAAGTATGAGTCAAAGGTATTTCACTCCGAGCACTACAATCCACCACCTTTTCCACTTTATTATAAAAAACAAATAATCATGCTTCCAATGATTGGCTCACTAATAGGTGCAAGCTCACGATTTCTCAACACCAGTGTCATAACACATACTATGATCTATTTCTCACACCCTTATTAGGGTTCATATACTCACCAACGACCCAAACGGAAAACATAACACCACACTTCGGTGACTCTAGTCACACCTTTTTAGTCTAAGTTACTCACTTTCTGACAATCCCAAACGTGCCGAAAGCACACTTGTATTACTATACTTAGTCAAGCGGTTACCCACAATTATCACGCGAGGTATTCAACCAAGTTCTCCCAAAATATTACTCACTGCTCGAAGGCACCGCATAATTCTCACTCTCCAAGCAGGATTACCCTATCTGCTAGAGTTCCTTCCACTCAAAGAATGCATCGACAATCCCACAGATTTTCCTATCTACTACAACGCATCATGAACTAAACAGTTCGACATTCCCCATCAATATTTAACCAAAAATTAGATGAACTCGCCCAACCACTCTTCGCGACCAGGAACCCAAGGTTCGTCTATGAAGTTGCCACCAACTATCACTCGAACCCATAAACTTCAAATTAGTAATATCATCAACCCAACCAACATCTATGCATCTCCGTCACATACTTGACACTTTCGAATAGCTCACCGAGAATCTCTAAGCTAGGATTTCCACCAATGCTCATTCTATAACAGCAACACAAGTCTAATACTTAACCCCAAAGAAGCTCCTTACCACCATAATAACTTGTACGACCACTTTGGCATAAAATAATACTAAATCATCTAAACATCCATCACCTTATTCCAACATCACCATACCATCAAAATCTCTGAAACACTTGGTACGCATACTAGATACCATCCTCTTCATGCCCATTGTAACACCACTATCTAAGATAAAGTCGTTTCACGACTTTGTCTTGCTCAAATCTGAATCACTCATAAAATCATGATCATCTAAACCACTAAATATGATCTCGTTCCTGGTCGGCTCATCACGATCTGCCAGAAGCAAATTCAGGTAGTCTATAAGATTAAGCATATTACCTCGCAGACCTAAATGCTCGAAGCGCAACCACTTCTATTGTGCTATAGATACTTCACTCTTAGACAAACCATCAGAACCTCATAGGACTTCACCTGACCAAACTAGTTGTTTTCCATTCTCTCTATACACCCACGAGGTGGTCTGACACCATGCCAGGTACACACCTTTCCCGTACAACGCCTTGCTTTCTTACAAACAATAAGCAAAAATAACCATGGGTACTTCCTCATTTTTCACCTCCCGGTCATGACCTCAACAATTGACCGTTGTCTTAAACAACACTACCTACCAACAAGGATTCCCAAGGAACCTACTCCTTCCAATGCATCATAACTATCTCGGTGCACCACCAACTTCACACGTTGAAGGCACAAGATTTACTTGATATAATCTAATTACTAGTCCACCTCAAACTCCGGATCGACGTCAATGAATTTTCATCCAAAACCACAACACTACTTATCAACATGCTGCTAAAAGAGGTATGTTAACGACTTCGAATTCCACCCCGACAACACCACTCATCAGCTACCATATCTCCAGTAACCGACAGAAGTACATGCTACCATAAAACGAATCATTCTCAACATCAAAGGCAAAGACTCCCGTTAATCCCTGTATTTCCCTAGTGGGAATGCCAAGGTCATGAATCGACCAACATTGGCTCGAATGCCACCCTTTCACTCTCCACACCTTCCCTCATCCTTAACCGCAATGCTTCCTTACGACCTAGAGAGTTCATAGCCTTCATGCATGACACACCATAAATTTAAACTTTTGACACATTTGAAAATTTAGTATGTACCACCATATGAAACAAGGCGCATGCTTAATCGAAATTTAGATAAAACACTGTTATGAAACAAGGCGCATCCTTAATCGAAATTTAGATAAAATAATTTTCCCACACAAACGACTCGCAAGGTGCACACACACCAATATATATGACATGAAAGACTCAAGAAACTTATTCAAAAACACCATGCATGACACTCTTTTTTACATTGAAGGTTATTCACTCTCGTAAGGTCGGCCACTTACACTAGCAACAATTTATCATTGATCCTTACTTCCGACCAACCAATCAGGTCTCTCACATTTCCGACCACCTTCAGCACCAAAGTTTCCCATCATGCTTGCATGTCCAACTACCCTTTTGCCACCACGACTAAAGATTTGCAGGTCAAGCATCCTCATTTTGACCCCAAACAAACTTACCAACAATAGCTCATTTCCATCTGATCCTTACTATATTTTATCAGTCATCACTGATATCGGCTCTCAACCACCTTTCAATTAACAATGGCTCCAAAAGCCTCATTTCTATCCTTCGATTATTGGGTTAACACTCTCCTGATTCCTACTGATCGACATAACAATCTACCAAACTGAAGACTCTCATAAAGTGAAAAACTCACCTCTAGTCGTTATTCTTTTCCTTATGGACCCAAAAGGTCCTTTCTCAAACGAAATATCTACATCCCGCACGATACTCATCCCAAATGGTATTAAACTTAAAACCATAAGCGAACTCACATAGCTCACGAGACCAACACTATCATTTCAATGAAAGGACTCTCTACCCAAAACTACACCAATCAAATAACACAACAATAGAAATCAAGTATGCCCATGCACCTGTAAATTCATAATGGCATTGGCCAGATGCAATTCTGAATTTACCTTACATGAGAGTAATAACTATCGTTCTCCCGACTCTCGATGATCAAGGTCTTCTTTAAAGTCTTCCTATATCTCAATTATGTCCCCCTACTCCACATTTTAAGTTTAGGCCCATTCGTCACCTAAATCCCTTAAACTATGGCTTTGATACCAATTGTAACAACCCTAAACCAAACAACAAAAATGTAAAAGAAAACATTACAACCCAGAAGGGCAAAATTCCTCTACAACTGAGATAATCTAGGTCTCCCGAACTTCGAGCTTTCCTCCAAGACTCTATCATGACACCGCCTCCCGATGTGATCCCTAGAATGAACTTCTAACTGAATCGCTTACCTGAAAGGGGTTTTAATTTTGAAAAAGCGAGGGTTAGACCATAAGGTCTAGTGAGTTCCGTCTAGTAACAACATTCACAACAACAACGATGTTTAAAACAGTTGATGGCATTTATAAACAATTCTCCACTTTAATACATTTAAAACTTTTACTCACAAACCACATACGTAATAGGCACACTGAAGTCACGTCACTGGTGACCACATGTCAGTCTCGCACTGCCTTTAATGGAACGCACTGTGTCAGTCTCACGGTGCCTTAACTGGAACATACCCTCCATGGCATAAACGGAACACACACCCCGACGTGAGCACTGGCGGTACACACCCTCCATGGCATAGACGGGACACACCCCCCGACGTGAGCACTGGCATAACACACCCGCGACTTAGCCGTTACGCACACACACCGAAATGTAAGCATACAACCATTCAACTTTTACACATAGAAAAACATGAGGTTCATATATCAGATAAGCATACGGTCTCATAACATTTCATGCGTTTAACATAAAACACAAGTTATTACCCCTTTAGTTAGAAAGACTCACCAATATGAAATTAAGTAACCATTTAAAAGAACTTTTTCAACATGTCATGCCAACTATAAATAAGTAGTGTAAGAGGACTCATGTGGATCTCCGGCAAAAGCTCTCCTACTGAGTCTCAATTATAAGAAAAGAATCCTATGAAACAAGAGTAAGGTAATCAGACCCTAAAACATTCACCACATAAATCTCTTCCTCACTCTCGAATGGGTTTAGTCCCTCGACCTCCCTTACCCACTCCCGGGTCATTCTCACGCAACTCACTCCCCGCCCAAAGGTTGCCCGACTCACGAGCCCAACACGCCACCGACTCCCGGCTCTCCCTCTTCGGAGGCCTCCCGGCCCCCCCTCCCCATGGTCACCCGCCTCCCGGGTGTCCCCCGGTCACCCCTCTCCGGTGTCTCCCTCCCGAGTCTCCCCCGGTCCACCCCTCCCGGGTGTTCTCTCCACGGGTCTCCCCCGGGTCGCATAACCCGGGCCACGACTCCCGGGTGCGAGGAAGGGGTTCCTCCACTATGTTTATCCACGGTCAAACGAATGGGTTTGGGGTTTTTTCCAAAATTCCATCATCTTATCAACGGGATGGGAATTATCTTTCAATAACCAAAACAAATAGAGACTCCCAATCGAAATGCTCATCGATTTGAGTCAAAATTCTACAGGGAGAACAAGGTTTTCCCCCAACAATCCACAAACCCAAAATTCTAATAAAAAAGCCTAATCAAGGGATAGATTAAGAGAACAAGGAGACAACCCAGATTTGATAATTACCTTGAGAAACAAGAAGCGAGAATCCCTTTAGAGTTATCCTTCTTCTTCAAATCATCCAACAATCTTTTCTTCCCTTTTTTCCTGGTTTCTCTCTTAGCCACCCCCACCTCCAAATGACTATAGAATAACAGGGTTAGGGCTAAAACCCATCTTTTTGCCTTTTTACAAACTAGACCCCACACTAAATATCTTTAGCAACCAAGCCCCCAAATTCCAAACTTTATTATTATTATTAACCCAGATATTACAACCTCTTCCTTGTGGACGTACATCACAATACCGGTGGTGGAACCACATAAATCTTCTTCTATGTATTGTGTGTTTTCCCAAATTTTTGGTTAATTGTTTCTTGTGCTTTTTATCCTACATTTCTGCGTGAGTTGTTGGTTGACGTCAGATACTTGATTTTCGTTGAATAAAGTTCATTACTTTATTTGGTTTTTGAGACCTTTATGGTAGGGGTGTTCAAAAAAACCGCTGGACCCGCTCAAACCGGTCGAACCAAGTTAAACCAGACCGTTTTTTGTGGTTTAGGTGGTCTGGCAGTCTGGTCTGGTATGAAAAATCGCCAAACCGGGCGGTCCGGTCCGGTCTACGGTTTGGAGGTGCTCAAAATCCCAAAAATCCAACAACTCTAAAAGTATGTGTCCTAATTATTTGAATGTACATTTTGCAAGAGTTTCTTTTATCTATTTGTTGCATGTAAAATACATAAATAAAAGATACAAATAATGACTTGGAGCAATAGAAATATAACTCAAAAAGCAATTAAGGGACCTGAATGTTAAAAAATAAAGATAGAGGGTTGTTAGAGGGCCATTTACCAAATGCTTACCGGCAAACGTTACCACCTTCACTTACCTTATCAGGTGACATTCTTGGCTATCAAAATGGATTGTTGATAAATGTGTTTTCCCTGTAAGTGCTTAACGGGGTAAGAGTTTTTTTTCTTCCTTACCGGTTAAGATATTCGGCCATTTCTATGTTCTTATAGGGTAAGATTCTCGATACTTGTCATACAATCTCGAAAAGATAAATAACATCCAGTAAATGCTTATCAAATAAGTTGTTTGGTACACTGGCCCTAGGCCAGTGAAAAACCTTAGACGTCACAAGTATTTGTGATGTGCAACTTCAAAAACTCCAACTCCATTTCCAAACTAGTCCTCTTTCTTTTCTCATTCTCCAAATCTGATCTTAGCTTCTCAATCACTTGCATTAGTTGCTCTTCTCTGTTGCCAATTTCAGGCTCACCACCACCACCATCACCACCGGCAGTTTCTTCAACTCCTGCCACCGTAAGCATGTACACCACCTTATCTCTTTGATCATCCAAACTTTTCTTCAGTACCATCAAACTTCCCACCACAACTTCCCTATCGACACCACCACTCCCACCAACAATATCAACCTCTCCATCACCACTACCACCATCACTAGGCGAACTTGCTTTTTTGACATTCAACTCCTCCCGCTTTTCCGAAAACATACTTTCACCCCCTGATGTAATTTGTTTCATTAAATCATCCTGAGGACTTGTGTCTCCTACAGGAAACACAGGATCCAGCTCACAAGCATCCACATTGAAGTTCCATCCACTAATCCTCCTATGTTTCTTCACGTTACTCCCAATCAAACACTCTTCTATCTCTTCTTCATTATCATCTTCCAATTCATGTTGACCTAATTTACTCATTGATCCAACCTTTTGAAGCTTTGTTTCTTTGAACCTTAGTTCCACTGAAGGCAATCCACGAAGGACATTCTTCACCAGAAAATCACACCCTTTACAGTTCTTGAAGAAATAATGCTTCAACAGCTTTTCCGCCGTAGGCCGCCTCAAAGGATCTTGATCCAGGCACAGTCCCACCATGTCCTTGAAATACTTTGAGAACTTTGGGTTCTTCTGGCCTTTTTCTTTGTCTTTCTGGTAATCAGAAAACCGTAAACCTTTGGTGATCTTCATTACCAAAGATTCGGAGAACGGAAGGTGCGATAGTGGAGGCCTGCCATGTGCTAATTCAAGTGCAGTGATCCCAAATGACCATATATCAGCTTTGTAGCTATACCCGTTGTATGAATGTATAACTTCAGGTGCCATCCAGTAAGGCGTTCCCGTGATTTCGTTGACCATAAGATAACGAGAACTTGATTCATAAACAGATGCTGAAACACCAAAATCCGCTAGCTTAATTGACCCATTTGAGTCCATTAAAATGTTCCCGGCCTTGATGTCTCTATGAATATGGCCTTGATCATGAAGATAACAAAGACCCATAAGGGCTTCTTTGAGTATTATTGAGATACAAGTCTCAGAAATGCCATTAGGGAAAGAAGAAGCCATTATGGACTGAAGAGAGCCGGCTGACATGAAAGGCATCACCACCCACAGACGGCGGCCAACGGTGAAGGAGCAGTGGGCTTTCAGAACATTAGGGTGAGATAGAAGAGACATTGTTTTCGCTTCACGGCGGACATTATCGAAATCATCGGTGGATGATCGGTCGAGGTCGATGGATTTGATAGCAACGACTACGGAGGTGGTGGTGCAGAGGGCTTTGTAGACTATGGCACTGCATCCTCTGCCGATTTGATCGAGGATTTGGTAGCTGTTGGGGTCGAGTGGGTAGTGGAATTTTTTGGTATCTCGATCATATTCATCTTCGTAAGCCATAATTGGAATTTGCGATGGATTTTTCATATAATTAATTTGATTTTCTTTTATAAATTAAAGAAAGTTGGCAAGGGTTGAACGAAGCAGTTTTCTTGTGAATATTGTTGATAAGTGATCGTGAGTGAGGTGATGCATGTGACCATCCAACTGTTTTTCCAACCTAAACTCATCTCCATTTTTGTATCCACTTAATTCTGAAATCATATTACACAATATAGAATTTAAATAAAGTTTTAACAATTTACCAATTAACCATATATTTTAATAAAAGAAATGAAAACTAATTGAAATTTATTTGCAATGATAAGAAAGAAGCAATGGTGTTGAGATAATGCCTTAAATGTTTTGTTTTTGGAAACCTTTTGGGTTTCCTAGTTTAGGAAACTCCTTTGTTTTCTTACCCAATTAGTTCTAGAGATATATAATATATCTCTTAATAGAGGCTCGAGAAAGCTATAGTCTGAACTAATTCATCTATATCTGGAACTAAGAAATCTGTTTTTTTTTCTTCCCGTAAAATAAAACTTCTCCTCTTCTGTTACTTCTTTGTTTCACATTAATATTCAGTTTGTTTCTCTACCTCTTTATCGATCGAGGTTCGTTGGTTTTGTACAACAAACTGATATCACTGATATCAGAGCTCGTTAGATTCAATTATTCATCAGCGTTTGATCAGAAGAAACAATGTCTCCAATGAATATAAAGATCGACAAGTTTACGGGGAGACATATTTGGTCTATGGCAAATCAAGATGAGGGCTTTGCTAAAGTTGCAAGGACTATGGGCACCGCTGTTAAAAGAAAAGAAGATAGCCAAGGAATCTACAAGTTCTGAAGAGGAACTTGCAATCGTTGAAGATGATCACGACCTTGAATCTGTGGAAGAAAGGGCACACTCGACGATTCTATTATCTCTGTTCGATGATGTTATTACCGAGGTAGTAGAAGAAGAAACGGAATCAGGACTCTGGTCAAAATTGGAAAGAATTTATACGTGACAAAGTCTCTAACCAACAAGCTACTTCTCAAACAACGACTGTTCGGTATTCGTATTCTCGAAGGTACACCTCTGAAAGAACACCTTGACACACTAAATACTCTATTGCTCGACCTCCATAATATAGAAGTCAAGAGAGATGACGAGGATGTTGCCCTTATACTGTTGGTTTCATTACCGCCATCATACAAAAATTTCATACAATCCTTTGTTGTTGGAAAAGAAACCGTGTCTCTAGAAGATGTAAGATCAACGCTACATTCTAGAGAACTATGCCATAAAGCATCCGGAGAGGCAGTAGAAAATAATGCAGCTGGTCTAACGGTTAGCAATGAAAAGGGGTACGAGTATGGGAAGAAGAAAATCAAGAAACAATTCAACCCCAAAAGACCAAAAGAAAATGACAAATGCAACTATTGTAAAGAACCCGACCATTGGAAAAAACAATTGTCCGAATAAAAAAACGTAAGGTTCCAACGACTGTTGTTGCACAAGATGGGATAGATAATGATTCCGAAATGGATCTGATTCTCATAGCAAATGCAATTCCTTACCAAACTAAAAATTGGGTATTGGATTTGGGTTGCTCTTCTCACATGTGTCCTAATAGGGAATGTTTGATACCTACGAGGAATTTGATGGAGGTAACGTTGTTATGGGCAATAATGACGTTTGCAAAATCATGGATATCATGTTAGTGAATGCCCAAAATCTAATCATATGATGATTGGAATATTGAGTTTTGTTTCATAAAATTAATAAGTAAATAGAAGGCATTACCCATTTTATTATGTCTATGTTATATTTTGTTTTTTTAATTATTCATAATAAATAACTTAGAATAATGTATTCTAAATGTCCCTAGTTAAATATTATTTTGGGTTTTAAAGTTGAAGTAATATGATTATGACTAGCATATGTTGGAATTCATATAGAGATATCAAATCTGCATATGGGTACAAAATGGAGATTTTGTGTATCGGACGTGACATGCTATGAGAACACTGCATTGGATGTCATGTGAGTGTCATAAGTGTTTCTCATGTGGTCAATGTACATGTAATTTTTTGACTTGAGAAATATGGAGTTTGTTATTTGCTAGTAATATATTTTTACATTTGTTTTAATCATTCCGTAACTGGATGACATCATGATTGTTAGGTATGTTATAAATCACATGGTAGAACCAACATGTATCAAGATAGCATGTGTCCCTCCTTTATGACGGGAGTGATGTCTCTGGGGCCCTTGATAAATATAAACTAAGCAAATGCATGCATGCTCGGATAATTGATATGAGATATCATGATCTGTTTTATTATTATATTAGGGAATAAATAAACTAGAGATTGGGCGTAACGAGAATGACGCATTCAATGTCTCATGTTCAATCTGGACATCAAGGATAAAAGAATTAAATGTGTAAACTAAAATTGACTACAAACCGATAATTTATTATATCACCAATTCTCGTCATTTGGGTGATGACGATGTATTGATAGATGCCGCTCATTGTTTATAATTATAAATACGATATTTATATTTATTACCAACATATCGAGAACCCATTGGGTCACACGTTTTGAACATATCCGAATAAGAAGTTTCAATAATTAAAATGATTAATTAGTATATCTGATTTTTATTGATTTAATAATGTTAAATAAAAAAATCAGATATTATTTTGTTGGACACTAAATAAGTTGACTTGGTATGGTTATGTAAGAATGTGATGGTGCATGACCACTCTTACACTCAAGTAAGGTGTGGAGATGATGGTGATTTTTAGGCCATACTTCCATCACCATATAAAATATATGACATTTTGCAAGAGTTTAGTCTTGCAATTTCTCTCTCAAAAATCACCTAAACTACATGCTCCATTTTATTTCTAAGCATTGAAACTGTGACTAGCATCACGAGATGGCAAAGGATTCAGATTGTTTGCATGGATACCGTACAGGCATTAAGCTTTGTTTGTTGTTGTGATTCAAAGTCTCGTTAACTATGATGTATAATTTAGAAACATCCAAATTATTTCGGTTCGTATGGGTCTTTGGAGGGTTACGATTTTATTTTCCGCTGTGATTGAGATCCCATAACCTAACAGTGGTATCAGAGCTTTTTACGAACCTCTAAATCAGTTTTTTTGTGACATGCATGCATTTTTAAAACTGTTTGTTGCTGTAGGTTTTGTTTTGTAAATGATTTTGTTTTTTCGTCCCAGAAAGATTTTGAATTATAGAAAATTTAAAACATGAAAAATGTGGATCTTTTCGTTAGTTTTCCACAAGCTTTTGAATCACATAATTTTTACTTCGTATGAATTTTATATGATTTTTTTACGACAATGTCGCAATACTGTTCGAAAATGGAACCCACTACGGGTTTGACTTGGATTTCGACCCATAAGGGATCAAAATCTTTGAAATCCTAAAACATAAAAGATGTGTATATTTTTGTTAGTTTTCCAAATAACTTTGAATCAATCTTTTTCGATATCGTATGAATTTTGTATTATTTTTGTACGGTGGTGTTGCAAATCGTTTTATGTTTCAATGTGATTGAATATATATAATGTGGTATGGTTGGTGAATGGTTATAGCCCATAGTCATAAATGTATTACATTTGATAAATACAACTTGCACGTCGTGCCTTTCTCTATATACTCTCTTTGTACATTCTCCTCTCATCCAATCTCCTCGATCTAACTCGAGGTTTCTTTGTTTGAAATGTAAAGTATTTTGTATAAAAGAAAGCAAGAGATGAAGGCGTTATGAAGTGATGAAGATGAGAAGTCTTAGAACCATAAGAGTTTACTTTATGTAATGATATTCATACTTGGCTCTATGAATATCGCATAGGGTGCTATAACCATCTCACATTTATTTTTATGCTTTATTTTACGTTTTATATATTGTGATATATTATGTGTGGATGTATGTATATAATACTTGTTACAACATTTTTAAACAAAATATGATTCTGAAATATATAAGTAAAAGGAGTTTTACAAATTAAAATGAGTTTTGATAAAAATAAAAATTGGTATTTATATTAGATATAAAATGGACTGTTGATCTTGAGTGATAACGTCTTAGTACATTATAGTAATATTTCAACCGGTTTTGTCACAAAGACCTAAACTGCCAAAGAAAGGAAGGTATTCAAGTGATCCTCGTGATCCTCCTCCAATTTGGATTCAGGTTAAATCAAACTATGAGGGAACGATCTATTACCAAAGAAAGAATGGTAAAATCAAACTAAGTAAAATCCCTCACCAAAATATTTAGTTTAAGATGCATTCCAAACATGACACTTGTCAAGACTTTGATCATCGAGGGTGGGTCATTGTTATTCAAGTGAGATCAAGATTGATTGAACAATTAAACAATAACAAGGATTAAGGGATAGAAATCTGTAGTTTTATTGAACTGAAAATAAAACTACATTACAGAGAGAATTCGTATATTGTCTACATTGTCAATGGAAATTTACACTACAAAGACACATACAGACTCCTTATATACTACCATACCCCTTGTATATATTAAGCCCAAACCCAATACAAGGACCAATACAAATACTTATGGATTACTTTACTAAACTTCTAAAGTGAACATATTTATGTTCTAACATTCTCCCCCTAAGTTTTATAAAGTAATCATTCTCTAATCAGCTCCAGCTTCAGCTACTCTCCCCCTTGATCTCTTTATAAAACTTAGTATTGCATAAACTTCAAAGCTCCTCTAGCTCCCCCTTGAAAGTAGCTCTTATCCTTGGAGTTTCAACTATAATACCAGATCTGATGTAGACCATAACATCGACTGAGTGCACATAAAGACAACTTTTGAGTCTTGTAAACCCAACACATTCTGTATGCCTACAAGAATGAGATGTGTTGAATATTGGAATGACAACCAAGTGCATCTGCAGTATATAACATCTGATCTGTCTTTGAACCATGAGTTGAAATAAAACTTTAGCTTAAGAACTTCATTTGATAAGCTTACGGGCGGTAGCATCTGATAGCAAGACTACAATTGCAAGCGTTAGAAGACTGATAAATGTTCAACAACTGATGAAATACACTCATTTTCTGACTACTTTCCAGAATACTGAATAATCAAACCCAAAACTCCTTTCTTCACGAATCAGCTGGATGATTATAAGCACTCAGGATTCTGAATTACAACTCAAGCATCAGAACAATGATTGTAGTCGCTCACACTACTGCGTGATCAATTCAAAAGAGTGATAAAGTGCTCTCAACCGTCTAACCACAAAAGAAGCTCTCCAGAATTATGATTGCAGATGCTCAAGCAACTAACTCAATCTAATCAGAGACCAAATCATCAAATCCAGAATCTGCAAATCTTGAAAAGCATGAGCACTCGTGAAAACTTGATCAGTTGCTAGAGATATGTAACCAACATATGATAAGAGTGATGTCACATATGCATTCCGCGTAAAAAGCTCGGGAACAGGGCAAACTTGTATTAGACAGGGTTCAAAACAGTAAAAAATCTCAAAAAGATCAAAACTTTTCGCATAGACTCAACAATTCGAAGATCACTATAGCAAATCAACATAATTCGCATGATGGTATAGCCTGAAGCCTCATAATTCACATAGGTTGTGTGCGAATTCTTACTTCTCGCATAAGCCTATGTCCGAATTCCTCACAATTAGTAAACCTCACATCTACAAATTCTTAAAATTCCCGCATAAGCTTCATACGAATTCTCACAATTCGCATAAGGTAGCATGCGAATTCTCAACATTTCGCATAAGACTACCTGCGAATTCTTCACTTAGAAATCTTGTTGACCACAGGAATTCGTATCGATCTTTTCGTATAACACTATCATGAGAATTCTGCACATTTCGCTTCTCACTGACATGCGAAATTTATACTTAAACAAATTTCATTTTGAAAGAACATTGTGCAAATTCTGACCACTTGAATTCTTTAATCTGCGAGTTCTTCAATTTCTACGAGTTCTTCATCTGAATCATGCGAATTCTATGGATCTCGAACCTTTTTCTAACTTTCTTCAAATTGAATCTCCAAAACTTCGAATTTTGAGTTGATCTTTTGAACACAGGTTCGAAAATAACTTTGTAGCACATTTGTAGTTGATAACCATGTCCAAATACGACTCTATAGCCCAATTCGATCCAACCACAGTAACATTCTTTCTTGAACAAAATAACTCAAAAATCTATCAACTCGTCCAAATTAATGAAATAAAAACAATATAATTGATTCTATGATGATCGACTTTAGTCTTAGAATCAATTTAACATCAAGGAACAAACAATTAAGCACAAATTGACGAATTCAAATTTCTTCACATCGACTGTCCTTCTCAATGCAATCTGATCTTTCGATCGTCGTAGAAAAATCTGCGTTCGGCTCTGATACCAATTGTTATTCCAGTGAGATCAAGATTGATTGAACAATTAAACAATAACAAGGATTAAGGGATATAAATCTGTAGTTTTATTGAACTGAAAATAAAACTACACTACAGAGAGAATTCGTAAACTGTCTACATTGTGAATGGAAACTTACACTACAAAGACACATACATACTCCTCGACTGAAATACCATATCTGATGTAGTACATAACCTCGACTGAGTGCACATAAAGACAACATTTGACTCTTGTAAACCCAACACATTCCGTATGCCCACAAGAATGATATGTGTTGAATATTTGAATGACAATCAAGTGCATCTTTAGTGTTTAACATCTAATCTATCTTTGAACCACGAGTTGAAGTAAGAATTCAGCTTAAGAACTTCATCTGATAAGCTTACGGGTGGTAGCATCTGGTAGAAACACTACAAGGCAAGGGTTAGAAGGCAAGCGCTGTTTAAAAACAGATGAAGTTTGCTCATTTTCTGACTGCTTTCCAGAATACTGAACAATCAAATTCAGAACTCCTTTCTTCACGAATCAGCTCGATGATTATAAGCACTCAGGATTCTGAATTACCACACCAGCATCAGAACAGTGATTGTAGTCGCTCACAATACTGAGTGATCAGTTCAGAAGAATGATAAAGTGTTCTCAACGGTC
Source organism: Arctium lappa (assembly GCA_023525745.1). Lineage (NCBI taxonomy): Eukaryota > Viridiplantae > Streptophyta > Magnoliopsida > Asterales > Asteraceae > Arctium > Arctium lappa. The sequence continues at coordinate 68,073,410 of CM042054.1, forward strand.
TAACCACAAAATAATCTTTCTAGACTGATGATTGCAGATGCTCAGGCAACTAACTCAATCCAAGCATAGACCAAATCATCAAATATAGAATCTGAAAGTCTTGAAAAGCATGGGCACTCGTGAAATGTAGATCAGTTGCTAAAGATATGTGACCAACATATGATAAGAGTGATGTCACATATGCATTCCGCGTAAAAAGCTCAGGAACAGGGAAAACTTGTATCAAACAGGGTTCAGAACAGTCAAAAATCTCAAAAAGATCAAAACTTTTCGCATAGACTCAACAATTCACAGATCACTATAGCAAATCAGCACAATTCGCATGATGGCATAGCTTGAAGCCTCAAAATTCGCATAGGTTGTGTGAGAATTCTTACTTCTCGCACAAGCCTATGTGTGAATTCCTCGCAATTCGTATACCTCACATCTACGAATTCTTCAACTTCCCGCATAAGCTGCATACGAATTCTCACAATTCACATAAGGTAGCATGCGAATTCTTAACATTTCGCATATGACTACCTGTGAATTCTTCACTTAGAAAACTCTTTGACCACAGGAATTCGTATGAACTTTTCGTACACCTCTAGTATGCGAATTATGCACATTTCGCTTCTCACAGACATGCGAAATATATACTTATTTATTTTCAAAGAACATTGTGAGAATTCTTAGACATACAAAATCTTCAAACAATTGATTTATGCGAATTCATTCCAAATCCTTCATTTTGTGAATTTTTCAATTTCATCGAGTTCTTCATTTGAATCATGCGAATTCTGTGGATCTCGAACGATTTTCCACATTTCTTCCAAAATTAGCAACAATTCTTTGAATTTTGAGTTGAGCTTTTGTACACAGGTTCGAAAACTACTTTGGAGTACATTTGTAGTTAATGATCTATTTCAAATACGAATCTAAATCATAATACGATCATACCACAGTGAATGAAAAACTTTTGAACAAAATACTCAAAAATCGATCAATTCGACTCTCTGGAATGAAATTGATACATGTAATTGATTCAATAGTGATCGCCAATAACCTCTGAATTAATTTGATAAAAATAACAATCAATCAAGCAAGAATTCTAGAAATCGAAATTTTCAATAGAGAATTTTCTATTCAATCAAATCTGATCTCGATCGTCGATGAAAAGATTCGTCGTTAGGCTCTGATACCACTGTTGAGTCCCAATCAAATCATGAATGATTGAATTAACAAGATAAACAAGGAATTAGGGATTGGAAATCTGATGTTTTATTTATGGAATGTAAACTACAACTACAGACACGAAGAACTCGTATAGCTACATTGTTGAATGAAAACTTACTCTACAAAGACACATACAGACTCCTTATATACCCTATACCCCTTGTATACTATTAAGCCCAAACCCAATACAAGGCCCAATACAAATACTTATGGATTACTTTACTAAACTTCTAAAGTGAACATATTTATGTTCTAACATTCTCCCCCTAAGTTTTGTAAAGTAATCATTCTCTTATCAGCTCCTACCTCCTCCTCAATTTTCTCAAACATGCGGTTCTCAACAGCCTTTAAGGCGCTGTCGAGCATCTCCTTTGACACAAAGTCAGGGTTACGAACATCGGTATCACATAGATTAACCGTTTGCATGTCAACTGAAGAATCAATTGCATGGCCTGTTTTCATCGTTGGCAAAGACGTGTCGATGAAAGGACTTCCACCTGATCCTTGTAGTCCGGATTGCGGATCTACTACATATGTTTCGATCGGGTCACAAAGACTTCCGATGGTAGATTCAGGAAATAGTGTCCTAGGAATGATAATTGGTAAACGATAAGGCACTAGACTCAATTGTGCATCAAATGAATACGAGAACTGGGGTTGGTGTTCTCTAGTTTCAATACCTTGATCCTCGAATGAGAACCCGGTAGATTATGTGTTATTTCCCCATGTGAAGTTAAAACTAAAGCCTGTTGAGAGGCAATAGAGTGTCCATCGTCGGTGTGCAACTACATAAGCGGGCTACTTATGTCTTCACTTGCACGCAACACATGCGGCGAAGTGGTTGATTTGGTTACCCTTTGGGATATGTAGGTTCGGTGGTACACACGCTCACAAGGTTCTTTTCCTTCATTTCCAGTCACTCTCTCAAAATTTTCAACTATATCTCCCTTAGTCCTCCTTATATCTCCATTAACTGCAGTAATAACAACATCAGCTTGAGTCTGATTATCCACTTCCATGACATCAATATCACAGAAGGGTGCTAACAAATCCTCTTGATTCTCATCTTGAACATCAGTTTGAACAACAACAGCTTGTTCATCAGATTGAACATTCACATGAATTTCAGCAATCTCATCATTATCATCATTATTTGCATCATCATCCTGATCATCATCACCATCTGATTCACCACTTTTAGCAATCTCAGTATATGTATCAGTTTGTTCATCATCTTTAGCACTATAAGCAGAAGGTACTGCACTTGTCTCACTTTCACTTCCTGCCTTTTCTTGTGCAAGATCCAGATCATCTTCAGAGCCATGACCTTCATCGGTTGGAGGTGTCACTATACGTGGGTTAATAACCCATGACCCTGAAGCCTCTAGCCTTGGTATCCGACCCCTTCCAGAGCCCCTCTCAGTATTTTTCCTCATCTATCCCCGTTTCTATACCCCCGAGGTATCAAAAATCCTCACGGACTCTACTCTCCTAGGGATGGAGCCTTGGTTAGGAACAACTGGTTCTTGTCGTCCCATAAACTCTATATAATCTATTACGCTCTCACATTCTGGATCTGCATAGTCCAATAATGCTTCAGACACTGGCATGGTGTAAGGAAACTCCTTTTTCTGCTTCATCAAATATCTCATTTCACTGACTGGAGCATACGGATGATTGATTCTAGTCGGGATCTTCCTGTTACTCCTCATCATACTTCTTACAATAAGTGTCATGAACCTCTGGTATGGTATGTAGTTGGGTGCTTTGGATGTCTTCTTGGCAATCACCTTCTCATAGAGCTTAATCTAGAAAATCTAAGCATAATCTATATGCAAGTCATGAACAACTGAGTAGAAGAGTTTCAATATGAGGATACTGGCATTATCTGATCCAAAGTTCTTTGCAGTCAAGTATCTATTGATCACCGAGAATAGGGTATAGTAGAAAGGTGGCAAGTTGTTCTTTTTGAAGTGGCTTACTTGAGTAAGATTGCCAACATAACTCATGTCTCTGATCCCTTTAAACACTTCAGCATCAGATGGCATCTCATCATAACTGGTTCTACCTTCTCTTGCAGTTTCTGATGGTAGACTAGGAATGAACCTCAACCTCTCTTGGGTCATAACATATGTGAAATGGTCAATCTCTAGCTTGAATATCTGAACTCTTACTCCCTGCTCTTTCATATGAGTGACCATGATGGTCTTACATGCTTGTTGCACATAAAGTTCTGGCACTACAGCTTGAGTAGTAAGTGCATCTCTGAGTGGGTGATTCCTCAAGATGTCCAGTACCAAAGGATCTATACAGATAGTGAACTGGAGGTGATGATTGTTTGGTTGTTGTGGTTTCATCTCATCTGGTGAGATCAGGAATAGATCATGATTTGCATCCTGTGGAACTTGGAAATCAGATCGGGAAAGATGGGATTGGGAACTGTTCAGAAGCCTCCTGTGCTTTTGGTGAATTTTCACCGGTCTGAACATGTTGATCTACTGATTGATCTGCCATTTATACCTGAAAAGATTAAACAATAATAGACAAGGTCCAAATAGGTTAGAGAAAAATTGATTTTGAGATTTGAAAATCACATTTTGAAAAACACTGAGTTAATAATTCACATGATAGGAATCTGCGAATTCTTAACTTAGGAATTCAAGGAACAAGCATGAATTCGTATGAAAGAATTCATAGACATATAATTCGTATGATTCAATTATACGAATTCTTTACTTGCGAAAAATTTGACAATGAGAAACAAAATTCGTATGGCACTGAAATATTCAAGAATTCGCATGAACGTTTAAATTTTCAGACATTAAAAATTTTCTGGAAAATTTCTAAGTGTTTATCAAGAACATCAAGAACATTATATGAACTCCTTCAAATCTTCAAAGAAACCCGGATTTCAAAATTTTAAATTTTGACTTTTAACACAAGATTTTTAATCTGTTAAGATCGATTAGTGATTAGAAAACCCTTTTAACCAAGAAATCTTGAAATTAACACCAAAATTAACGCGTAAAATCTGATTTATGTCAAGAACACTAAGAACAATATGAATGGCAGTCGAAGGGTCCAAATCAATCAAATCCCAAAAACTATGAGTTAGGTTAAACTTTTGATTCTATAAAGTTCGATTTAGTCATTTAAACATTCTTTTAGTTCCAATTAACACTAAGAAATTATCATGATTAAGAATAAGATAACACAATTTAAAGTCCAGCGAACTTAGAAGATGAACAGTCCCATAGAAATTCAAAGATCGTATACAAATCCAGTTAGGGTATCCCTGCAAGAAACGAAAGATAAACAATACAAATGAACAAATACAAATATTAAGAACAAAAGATGACCTTGAAAATCAATAATGAGGAAGAATTGATGAAAGAAGTACAAGTCGCAGACGAGGGTTTAGGGTTTGTGCTCAGAGAAAAATTCGTAAGATAAACAGATTGTGCGAAAAGTTAGGGTTTCGTAGGAGACGACCCTATATATACTCTGGAAAGAGTTTGACACGTGGCACGAGGTTATTGGACCTCCCACAATTCGTAGAACACAAGGATACGAATTGTATCATAAAAATTAAACAATAAGTGTGTGAGAATTCACATGAAGCAAGTATGTGAATTCTGTGTAAGACTAAGAATTCGTATAGCAGTAAGATGCGAATTCTTCATATTTCGCAGATAGGAATATGCGAATTGTTAGAATTCGTATCACTCAGATGTGCGAATTCTCAAGAATTCGTGCAACACACATCTGCGAATTCCTCATATTTTGTTTGAGTGTGTTATGCGAATTCTTGACTTAGCATAATTTCCAACTTTTGAAAAACATTCTAAATGAGGAAATTTGCTGATTTTGGAAACTTTTCAAAAAATTGCCAAAACTAGAAACTTTCCATGAATGGAAACTTTCCAAAAATGACATTTTTCACTCGTTTTTAATTCCAAAACAATTTACACACACTACACACTTACAACCCGTTTCAGATATCACTTTTTTGCTCCCCCTTGACTTGATGTCTTTTTCATCTGATTCTTTTCATGGCTTTGTTTTTTCTTGATATCAATTGTTTATCATTTCTTGTTGGCTCCCCCTTGACATTTTGTGGATTTTTTTTAAAACACTGTATGGATATTCTCCCCTTCATATCAACATACAGGCAAAAATATAGCAATTAAGATCAGTTTTAAGTTTTCTCTCAACTTTAATTCACACAATTTATATCTAGTCTATGAAAAACTCCATGTGAAGATATGACATTCAAGGTCTTATCAGAATCTTGACATTGAAGTCTGAGTTCTAGACTATTATGTCTAGAAGTCATTGTCTTGAACATTGAAGATTAGGTCCTAAACTGTAGTGTTTAAAAGCCATAGTCTTTGTTCATTCCTTCTTCAGTGGAGATTCCTTCATCACAGGTTGAACAGGCTTTGGTACCCAGATGAGTTTGGGTCCACTCTGGTTAGTATGTGAAAACTTCTATGAGCGGTTTTCACCTCTATGATAAGCAGTATCAGTAAATTTCTTCTGAGAAAAATACCTTGTGGATGTGTGCTTTATGAACAAAATCATCACTACAAAAATAAGAACAACAATGTTTTCTTTTTGCTAACCTGATCAGATGCTTGTTTGACATGATAGCATCAGGTGCAAAAGATTTACCTTTCAGCTCTGTTCTTCTTTCTCTGTTCAGCTTCTGCTGATGATTTCTCGTATTTCACTGACTCTGAATCCTTGAGTCCATAAGTATATCTATCGACAAATTTAACATAGAATGGACTAGAAGATTTAACCTGATTTGGTTTCAAGATTTCAGATTTAATAGTTTGCGTTATCCCAGATTAATCTAGTTGGTAAATAATCAATCAAGTAATCAAGAAACACAATAATAATCAAGAGATATATAAATCAGAGTAACATACCAATCCTTTGAATAAACAATGAAACCCTTTAGTGTTCTTGATACCCTAGAATATAGAGAAAACGTATGGTTACTCTTTAGAAAATTATCAGAGTTAACCTAAAACTAAACTAAACTAAACTTTAAATACCTAGGCCATATGGGCTTCCTAATGCTTAATGGGCTTGGGCCCAATAGCTAATAACTATTAAACAATTACACAATAAACCCTCTAAATAACTTTGACACAATTGCAGTTTAAACCCTGAACTTTAACTTTAATCTTGAATACAATTATTTGATCCAACAATCTCCCCCTTTGGATTCAAGATTAAAAAAAATTTGCAATTGTCTTCAGGTCTTCTTTTGTCTTCACTTTTCTCTTGATAATCTTCAGATATGACGTTGATAGCTTCAAAACTTCAGCAGTCTTCAGATTATATTTTCCTTCTTTGATAATTCTCCTTTTTTGTATCTTCTCCCCCTTTTTGATGAGTGGTGAGAATCATCATCATCAAAACTTGGCAAAACAATCTCCCCCTTTTCAAGACAATCTCCTCCTTTTCAAGACAGTCTTCATCATGTAACGAGCCCTATATGGAAATAAGAGCAGTCTTCCCAGATGGAAAGAGTGATTATTTCAAACTTTTCAGATGAAAATAGTCAACTGTAACCGTTTAAATCTTTGCAAATTCAAACAGTTTAAGAGTTGTAACCCAGAATCAACAAATGACTCAGTTAGAATGCCTGTCAATGACACAAAGTCACTGAGTAACACACAGTTACTATATAAGGAGCTGGTTTGATGTTGGTTCCCCAGGTCTTCCATTCAATCATCGAATAACACATGGTTATCTATGAACGTTCTGACAAAAAACAAATTTCTGTGTACTCGTGCATGTGTATGAAAGAAATTAAGCATAGATGATTGCTTTTTAATATAGGCTCAAAATATGTAAACTTGTTGAGACAGCAACAAATTATACAAAGACTCAATGTGCATGAGAAATAGTTCGAAGGTGGAGCAACTTTCCTTCTTTTTCAATATTAGTATCTTCCAAATGAAGAACCAATAGCGTATGTGCTGCATCCCCAGAAAATGTGAAACATTCTCTTTTTGAGAAAAGAATGAGTAGCTGGTGGGGTTGTATGCAAGAGATGGCATGGGCTAGGTGCCTTTTTCAATGATGGTCACCAAAGAATGTGAACCAATCAGATAATGTGGCTTCCCGGCTCAGAAAGAAGTTTGGTGCAGAGTTTAATATTATTTTACTCTGATCTCTCACCCTCTTTTTTTTAATTCTCACTTCTAACCAATCTCCCTTTTCCATTTTACCTCGTCACACACCATCACTCAATTCTTTTGACCCTTCTCCCCTCAATCACTCAGGGAATACTTCCTGGGTAGGAAACACTGGTTATCGTGAATCCATGGAAGTTGTGTTAAGTTCTCACACTAAATCCCATGTAATTTCCTAAAAGAACATGTTGTTCAACAGGCTTTTTGTACATGTAAGCACAAATACCACTTGTTACATGAAAAATAAGACTTTCAGAGATGTCAAAACAGTTATGTTTGACGATGCAATTCTCCCCCTCAAACTACAAAGAGTTTGACAATAAAGCTCATATCATTTTATCATGAAGAATAATATTTTGGAGAATCAAACACGAATGTTTTTTATATGAACAATATTTAAACATATTTTCAATGAAAGCACATGAAATGACGTTTGATTCAATCAACAGTGAATACAAAGAACGTGAGTATTACCATAGAAAGATTTTACTTTTGATACATGGTAATAACAAAGTCAAATAGAATGTTCTAAACTGTTATGTGTATGAATACTTGACAAAGTATATTGACAAGATAAAACGCAAGTATTTATCTTTAAGAACACACGGTCAGATAAGCATTTAAGTATCCAAAAATCTGTTAAAATCACAGATATTCTCTGTTTTTTTTAAGAAAAAAAAACAGAAAAATAAGGCACTGAAGTGCGGGTTCTAATCCGATGTGATTAGAAGCCATGTCACTTGTCCAAACCTGCATAAAGAAAATTATGGTAATCATTTGTGAAAATGATTCCTTGATCATTAGCAACAGTTGGAAAATAACACACAAGATCAAAACTTGGAATACTCCCCCTAGAATCATGAGTAAGGTTTAAGACATGTTCAACATACCAAGTTTGCTGATGAGAAATTGAAAATGCTTTTCATTCAATGGCTTGGTGAAAAGGTCAGCTAACTTGGAAGTCAGTTTGAACAAAGTGCATTTCAATATTACCTTTTTCTACATGATCCTTGATGAAATGATAGCGTACATCGATATGCTTGGTCTTCGAATGTTGTACCGGGTTAGCAGTTATAGAGATGGCACTCTTGGAATCATAATAAATAGGAACACGCTTGTAGTTGTATCCAAAGTCCCTTAACTGTGTCGTCATCCAGAGGACTTGAGAACAACAGCTAGCAGCAGCTACATACTCAGCCTCGGCAGTGGATGTTGAAACACAGTTTTGTTTCTTTGAAGTCCAACTCACAAGTTTGTCACCTATGAATTGACATGATCCAGAGGTGCTCTTCCGGTCTAGCTTACATCCTGCATGATCAGCATCTGTAAAGGCAGTTAGTTCAAAACGAGAATCCTTTGGATACCAAAGGCCTAGATTGGGAGAGCCTTTGAGATATCTAAGGATTCACTTAATAGCAGATAAGTGCGACTCTTTAGGATTAGACTGATATCTCGCACAAAAACATGTGGCAAGCATTATATCTGGGCGACTTGCAGTCAGATAAAGTAATGAACCAATCATGCTACGATACACCTTTTGATCAACAGGTTTCCCGGAGGGATCCGCGTCTAAGAGTGTACCAGTAGCCATTGGTGTTTTCATGACTGAACTATCTGACATATTGAACTTTTTCAAAATATCGTTTATATATTTAGCTTGATTAATAAATATGCCTTCGGGTAATTGCTTTACTTGGAGACCAAGAAAGAAATTCAATTCACCCATCATCGACATTTCAAACTTTGTTTCCATTATCTTTGAAAAGTTCTTGCAAAATTTTGGATTTGTCGACCCAAATATTATGTCGTCAACATAAATCTGAATGAGAATCAAGTCCTCACCTTGCCTTTTAAGAAATAAGGTAGTATCAACTGTACCTTTCTTGAAATCAGAAGCTAAGAGGAATTTAGTGAGAGTTTCATACCAGGCTTGCGGTGCTTGTTTAAGACCATAAAGTGCTTTGTCTAAGACATAAACATGATCAGGGTGATGAGGATCAACGAAACCTTCAGGTTGAGCCACGTAGACCTCCTCATGCAGAACGCCGTTCAGGAAAGCTGACTTTACATCCATTTGATAGACTGTAAAGTTTTTGTGCGCTGCATAGGCTAGGAAGACTCTGATGGCTTCGATCCTTGCAACCGGGGCGAATGTTTCGTCATAGTCGATGCCCTCTTGTTGACAATACCCTTTGGCGACCAGTCGAGATTTGTTTCTCACGACTACTCCAGCTTCGTCTTTCTTATTTCTGAACACCCACTTTGTTCCAATAATGGATTTACCTTTAGTTAGTGGGATCAAGCGCCATACCTTGTTCCTTTCGAATTGTAGAAGCTCGTCTTGCATAGCAGAAATCCAGAATGGATCACGTAGAGCTTCAGCCGCTTTTTTTGGCTCTAAGGAACTGAGGAAGCTTGAAAACATGCAGAAGTTAGCTGTTGCAGATCTTGTCGTGACACCAGATTGTACGTCACCTATCACATTGGTCAGGGGATGATCCTTAGTCCAACGATGTGTGCTTGGTAGAGCTTTAACTGTTTGTTGTGTATTCGACGCATCGTTTTCATCATACACGATAGGTTGCTCCATAGATGTACTCGGGACATCTTGTACTTGTGTTTCTGATACTGAAGCTTCTGGACTAACAGTTGAAGTGCTCGGGACTTCGTTTCTAGAAGAACTATCTGTAGAGACAGATTCAGCATTAGTAGAGTCAGAAACTAACTTTGTAGTCGTACCTGATGGAGATGAAGTTTCAGTGACTTCTTCGGAAGGTCCAGACATGTCTTCAGAAATGGTAGGGACCTTCGAGCCTGTACAATTGGTATTGATGTTGATATGCCTTTTTCAAAATCTGAACATATATCATCAAAGGCATCAATAAACAGTAAATCTAACTCAGATGAAGTAGAGTTAGAGTGTGTAGAAGTGGATCCTTTGGTAGCTGGTTCTATTCAGGATAGAATAGAAGCTTTGTCCTTAAGTACGAGTTCTGAACTGTTGTGTCCAGAAGTCCTTGTTGAATTCTCATCAAAGGAGACATTCATGCTCTCAACAACCGTCTTAGTTCGAATAATGTAAATTCGATAAGCTTTGGATGTTAGAGAGTATCCAACGAGATATCATTCATCCGCTTTCTTATCAAATTTTTATAAGCCTTGACGCTCTTTAAGAATGTAGCACCTGCAACCAAAGACACGAAGAAATTTGATATTAGGTGTACGATTGTTGATTAACTCATATGTTGTTTTATTAAATCACTTGACCACAATGGTACGGTTCCGTGTAAAACATGCTGTAGCGACTGCCTCGGCCTAAAGGTACATGGGTAGATCTGAGTAAGCAAGCATAGTCCAAGCTGCTTCAACCAGAGTGCGGTTCTTCCATTCAATAATGTCGTTTTGCTGCGGAGTGTAGGCGGCGGAGAAATTATGTGAAATACCCACAGAAGTAAGATAACTCTTCAGGGTGTCATTCTTGAACTACGTGCCATTATCACTGTGAATGGTTCTGACTGGTAGTTGAAGACGTACTTGAATGCGCTTGATGAAAGCGATAATCAACTCTGGCGCATCTGACTTGTTGCGAAGAAACTCGAGCCATGTATACCTTGAGTAGTCATCTATCATTACCAACACATATTTCTTTCCGTTGATAGATGTTGTGCGCATTGGGCCACAAAGGTCCATATGAAGAAGTTCCAGTGCATATGAGGTCGATGATTCGGATTTGGACTTGAATGAGCTACGCTTCATTTTGCCCAACTCACATGCGGAACAGAGTGAGTCTTTTTCGAACCTCATTTCCGGTAGACCTTTGATCGAACCTTGTCTTTGTAGCTTTGCTATAGATCGGAAATTCTGATGAGACAAGCGTCGATGCCACATCCACGATTGTGCCTTAGTTGCTTTGGCTAGTAGACATACTGGACGTGTGGCAGACAGTGTGGGAAAATCTACATAGTATAGATTTCCATGGCACTCAGCTTTGAAGACTTCGTAACCATCGGGATCCTCTAGGTAGCAATGAGTGGTTGTGAAGCGGACTTGATATTTCATGTCACAGAAGTGACTTGGTACTAACAGGTTATGATCAAGTCCTTCAACATATAACACTTTTTGAATCTTCACAACACCGTTATTGAGCATTCCATATTCTCTGACGTGGCCTTCGGCTTCAGAATTGGCAAATCTAACTGCTCCGGCAGGCTCCTCCACATTGTTATGCAAGAGGTGCTTGAATCCTGTCATGTGGCGTGAACATCCGAAATCTATTACCCACAATCGACAGGCCTGCAAAAGAGACAATTAGTTTTGCTTAGGCACCCATACCAGGATGGGTCCTTCGCGGTTAGCATCAAGCAACTCAGGAATATCATATGGTTTGACTTTCACTCTCCATTCATAACGCGGTTTTGGAACCCATTTCCAAACCATCTTAACATTTAAATCCTGAAAGTGCTTTTTAGAAGTAGGATTGGCAACCTTAGCTCGATACACTTTGGGTTGTGTAGAAGAATCAGAATTAGAATTAGACTTAGAGTTCAACTTAGCTTTTCTTTTATTCTTTTTGGACTTAGGAGGGGAGTAGTATTTGAATGAATTGTCCCAACAGTGTTTGCAATAAATATTCTTTCGAGCAAAATTCATAAACTTAGATTTATCGGAACAAATCTTACATTCATGTTTATCAAAAGAAGTACTATTCAAAATAACACTGTCTGTAGGACAACTACTAGAATTCAAACTATTCTTTTTATTCAAACTAAGATCTTTATTCTTCTTACTCTTCCCAACTCCATTTCCTTTTATATCTGAAACAGAAATAGGAATCTCATTAGTCTCATGCTTAGAAGGTGATTCTTTTCTAGAATTAGTTGAAGTTTCACCCTTCTCAAAGATGCTCGGTGGATATTCAGGACAGTCAGAGTAAACAACTGAAGGTTTTGCAGGAGCATCAAATTCTGGATTTGTTCTTACCTTCCAGCTTGGATCGTTGAACATATGTTTATCATTTGAAGCATTTTTAAATAGAGTAATTTTCAAATCATTGATTTCTGTGCAAAGCTCTTGATTTTCTTTCAAAGATTTTTCAAGTTTAAACTTGAGATCAAAGTTTTCATCTTCAACCTCATCAAGAGACTGTTGCAACAGATCAATTTGCTTCATCAAGTCAGATGTATGATCACTCACAGAATTCGACTCCTTTGGAATAGAAAAGGATCAGAGTCTGAAGCATTCATCATTTCAGAAAATAATTCTTCAGTCATGGTCTCAATAAACTCCGTTTTATCATTTTTAGAACAAGATTCATTCGTGTTAGCAGTTTCTTCTTCAACCTCTTCAACAAGTAAAGGTTTAGAAGCAATGGGATTTGAGACTGATGGCATAGTAGATGGATCAACATCCGATTCATACTCATCATACTTGCATGCAGTCTCAGGTAGAACTGTGTTGGTGCTAACTGATTCGTTGGAAGGTGTGGTAAATAGTGATTCATAATCAGTAAATACGATCTTTCGAGTCGTATAGCTTTTGTTTAGATCACCATATTGAAAACCAACTGATTTAAAAGGATTTTGAGAATCAGTGTCACCAGACTTGTCTTTCCCATTTCTTCTTGACCTTTGGTCTCAGATAAAGGTGTAGGAGTACTTGCTTCAACAAAAGTTGCACGAATTTCAGGAATGGGTTTGATTGCGGATCCGAATTTATCAAAATTGTATAGATGCTCTGGTGCCTTTTTCAAAATCTCATTAGTTGGCACACCCAAACCTAGTTTTAGTTTATAAAACCTTTCGCCTTGGAGTTTATTGGTCAACAAATTTAGTGTTTGCTCAGTCTGACCTCGTTTCATATTAATGTCCTCCAGTTGCTTAATTTTGGTGTAAGCTTCATTTCTTTCTTTATAACAAACTTCAAATTTTATTTTGAACTCACCTTTTTCAGCATTAATATTCACAAGATCCTTTTCTAAATCAGATATTTTGCTTTTCAAAGAATCTTTTTCAGCTTTTAAACCGTCTTTTTCCTTTTCTTTTTCTTCCACAACAACTTTCAGCAAAGCGTTTTCATCACGAAAACTCAATACTGATTGCTTTGCGGAGCTAAGTTTGCCTTTCAATAAAGCAAATTCATCTTTCATGCTATGTATTTGGGCCATAAGAGATTCAATAAGCTCAGAATTATCACTTACCTCAGAGTTTGCGTCTTTAGAATACGCTTCAGAATCTTCATCGTCACCGTCCAACTTTGCCATGTAGGAAACTTGGGTGAAGTGTGCTTGCTCCTCATCATCAGAACTTTGGAACATCCAATTCTCTTTTTCAGCCATTAGCACCTTTCCTTCTTCAGCTTTCTTGGCAATAAGTGACTTTCGCGCATAATAGTCTGAGTTCTTGATCTTCTTGAATCTGCAGTCTCTGGAGAAGTGCCCAAATTTGCCGCAATTGTAGCATCTTTCTGGTTCATCAGCTCTGTCTTATTTCTTTTCTTCTTTCTTATCTTCTCTTCTGTCTTCTTTTCTCTCTTCTCGTCTTTCCTCTCGCCGTCCTCGCCTTGGCTTGTATCTTAATTCAGCCTTCTCTTTCTTGTGACCTTCGTACTTAGGCTTTGAATAAAACTTCTTCTTGCCAAAGGACTCTTGAATCTTCGAGTAATAAGATCCAAGTCCTCGGAGAACTTTTGAATATCTGGATCTGAATCAACTTCCTGTTCTTCATCGCTCGAATCAGAGTCAGAGTTAGTATCTTCGGTAACTAGAGCTTTAGACACCTTTTTCTTTGACCTTGCAGAGGATACAAAACCTTTGCCGGCTATGAGAGCCATGGAATCCTTCAATTTATTGGACTCAAGATTGATAATTCTCACCTCGTCCTCGTGCTGAGAAAGAGTCGAGAAGATATCAGTGACATTTTCCTGAGCCATGTTCTTTGACATCTGAAGGTTGATGGCAAAGTTCTTCCATTCCGACTTTAAGTTCTTGATGAACTTATAATTAATCTCCGAAGCAGACTTATAGATGTTGTTCCTCCGCAAGTCGTTGAGAATAATATTGTATCTGTTGTAGGTCTCTAGCAATGTCTCTCCTTCTTTTGCATGAAATCCATCGTATGCATTTATGCATAGATTCTGCTTCGCTTGGATGGAGGCTTCACTTCCTTCAAACTGTCTGGATAGTTCATCCCATATTTCTTTTGCAGAGTTCCGACTGTCTACACGGTTGTAGATGTCGTTCGGGATAGCCATGGTCAGATAGATAAGAGCCTCTTCATCTGTCTTGTACTGTTCCTTTTGCTTTTCAGTAAAGTACTGATAAGGTTTAGGAACATATCTGTCCGAGATTTCTGGAGAAGTGTCAGTTGCTGCTTGTCCTGGTACCCTGATCATCGGGTTTACAGGACCATTGATGATTTGACTCCATATAGTCTCTGTTCTTGTGGTTCAGAAACTGGACCATTTTTTTCTTCCATTGCTGATATTCATCAGCCATAAGGACAGGCGGTTTGGACTGAGAACCCATCGAGAGAAGCTGGTTCGACATCTTAGCTGTACCACTTGTTAGTAATTAAACTTATCTGTACCAAGACAACCAACTAGATGAGATCGTTAGAATCAAAATGAAAACCACACTAAATTTTTTTCAGAAAAATAAATTACCAAAAATAATTAAATGCAGTCCTTTCAATCAGTATAAAGCTTCAAATAATACTGAACAAAAAGAAACAGTTGATCTCGAACAGAACTTTGTCCCCCTTCGCAGACTTAGAGAGTTCGATTGGGAACTTGTTCGACCGGGGAAGTGCAAAGACCGGTAAGATGTAAGATCGGAACTATGCTTGACCGGTAAAATTGATTTGACCGGTAACTTGTTCGACCGGAAGTATGCTTAGACCGATAGAGGTCTTTGACCGGTAAGGGTCTTCGATCGGGACTTCCTTAGACCGGGGTGAGCTGAGAGTGTTCCGGTCGAATGCTAAGGACCGATAAATGGTATTCGACCGGAAGAGTAAGGACCGGTATGGTGCTAAGGACCGATGTAGTGTTCGACCGGGGTGGTGAGTGGATTGGTGTTGATGCTTCGACCGATATTATGTAATGACCGGTGTTATGCTTCGACCGGTAAAAGGTATGGACCGATAGATTGTTCGACCGATATGTTCTTGAACAACCCAGAATGTCGATAAACAGTTCGGATAATCAACTTTGAAATCGCACAAAACACATAAATTGAATGCAAAAATCAAACTTTTGTACCCAGAAACATGTATCGATCAGTATTCAATCAAAATCCAAGATTAATTTCAACTTTCATGCATCGATTATGAAGAACACAGTGGTCGATATTTATGCGAACCCAGATATGAAAAAATCAACAAATCCAATCACTTGATGCTTTATTATGCAATTAACCAATCAGATAACTTTCACTAGCATAAATCTAGTATAATCAGATCAATTTAAAGCATAAAAACACATTAATTCATGCAATCGATTTTTACTTGATGAATAGTAACTCGATGAACAGTAGTCGATGAATAGTGAAATAAAAAATTTGATTCTTTTGGCTCTGATACCACTTGTTATCCCAGATTAATCTAGTTGGTAAATAATCAATCAAGTAATCAAGCAACACAATAATAATAAAGAGATATATAAATCAGAGTAACATACCAATCCCTTGAATAAACAATAAAACCCTTTAATGTTCTTGATACCCTTGAATACAGAGAAAACGTATGGTTACTCTTTAGAAAATTATCAGAGTTAACCTAAAACTAAACTAAACTAAACTTTAAATACCTAGGCCATATGGGCTTCCTAATGCTTAATGGGCTTGGGACCAATAGCTAATAACTATTAAACTATTACACAATAAACTCTCTAAATAACTTTGACAAATATGCAGTTTAAACCCTGAACTTTAACTTTAATCTTGAATACAATTATTTGATCCAACAGTTTGTTTCTTGAAAACCATCTTTTGAAATAAGCTATTGACTGACTGAAATGAGCAAACTGATTCACTTGCATCACCATCATAAGAAGAAAATACAGGTGTTTCAGATGCTAACTTGTCAAATAAATCAGCATTAGCTTTCTCAAGTTGACTGATCTTGTCATTCAACTTGGCTTTTTCATTGCACATTTTGTCATACTTGCTTTGCAAATCAGATTTATTCTTCTGTCCCTTTTGAATATCTGTAGATAAGACAACTAACTTGTCAGTCAGTTTAGAAATCTCAGGTTCAAAGAATTTTCTTTCAGTTTCAAATTCTTTCTCCATGTTCTGATTTTTCTCAGAAATCTCTTTGAACAACACAATATTTTTCTTTTCAATACTTTTTCTTTCTCTTTCAAAGACATCTCTCTCAGTAATAACTATTTTCTCAAAATCAGGAACTTGTTTAGAAATTTTTACACATCTGAGTTCTAATTCTTTCCTCTCTGACTCAGCCTTCCTTGAAAGTTTAGATAATTTCAGGTTCAAAGTCTTCTCTAGTTCAACTTTCTCATTCTTGAATTTCTCATCAAATTTCTTCAACCACTCTTTTCCCTTAGCTTCATATGATGATACTTGTGTCTCAACTTTGGTGAGTTTGACATTCAAGGTATCAACTTCTGCTTTCAGCTTTGAGTTTTGAGCTTTGAACTTTTCATGCTTAACTTTGAGCTCTTCAAGTTCAGCTTCCATCTTTGGAATTTCAGGCATATATGACAATGCACAGTCCCTTTTTGTGAGAAACAAATTTCTCTTTTCGTCTGTGTAAGGCATGATTAGCAACTCTGAAAAATATAGTTTAAAAATATCGTTAGTCAGATAGTTTGAAAAATTAACAGAACAAAATCAGAAAGATCAGAAAATTCACTCAAAAATTCAAACAAGTACAAAATTCGTATACTACTCACACTCAACAATTCTGTTCATTTATTTGTAAAATTCAGATAGTTTGAAATGAACAAGTACAAAACTTAGGGGGAGAATGTTAGAACATAAATATGTTCACTTTAGAAGTTTAGTAAAGTAATCCATAAGTATTTGTATTGGGCCTTGTATTGGGTTTGGGCTTAATAGCATACAAGGGGTATGGGGTATATAAGGAGTTTGTATGTGTCTTTGTAGAGTAAGTTTTCATTCAACAATGTAGTTATACAAGTTCTTCGTGTCTGTCGTTTTAGTTTACATTCCATAAATAAAACATCAGATTTCCAATCCCTAATTCCTTATTTATCTTGATAATTCAATCATTCATGATCTCATTGATCTCATTGGGACTCAATAGTCATGCTAAAGTTGGGTATTCTCTTTAATCATAGTAAGATAAGTTAATGTTAGAACATAAATATGTTATATTTTAGAAGTTTAGTAAAATAATCTATTTGTAATTGTATTGGGTCTTGTACTTGGGTTTGGGCCTAAATGTAACAAGTGTGTTAGGTCGTATAAATAGGATCCGATACTGTTAGTTGTAAGTAACTTTCATTTACAATGTAAACATACGAAATCCTTGTAGCTCTCTATAGTGTAGTTTGTGTTTATGAATAAAACTACATATTCCAACCTCAATTATCCTTGTCATTTGTTTATCATTCAATCAATCTTGATCTGTTGGACCTAACAAGTGGTATCAGAGCTTAACGAAGAAATCATTCTTTGTACGCTCGAGATCGAATTGATTGAAGGAACAGTCATTGTGGACTTTTTCAAATTTTGTTGATTTCGTGGTTAATTGAATGTACTTTTATGCTAAATTGATTATGAGGTTATAGAAGAATCAAGTAGAATCAATTACCAGATTTAATTTCAGTTTATTTGGTTGATTAGATCGAATTTGAGATTTTTTTGTTCGAAAATATTTGTTACTGTGTTGTGATCGAATGTTGCTATAGAGTCAGATTTAGACTAGATCATCGACTACAATTATGCTCCAAAGTCTGTTTCGAACCTGCTCACAAAGTATCAACTCAAAATTCGAAGGGTTGAGATTGAATTCGAAGAAAATCTGGAAAAACATTCGAGATCCACAAAATTCGCATGATACACGAAGAACTCCCATGATAGTTGAAGAATTCGCATGCTGAAAGCATTGAATAATTCGCATGTTCCTTGAAGATGATATTTTTTCTTAAGTACATAGTTCGCATGACATACATATGCGAAATACTTAGAATTCGCACGATGTAACTCTTCGAAGATGAATTTTTTTTTTAGTGTGGAATTCGCATGCTAGAGTGATGCGAAAAGTGAGAATTCGTTTAAGAGACACATGCGAGAAGTGAGGATTTCGCACATTGGCGCGTGGGAAAAGCTAGAATTCGCACGCAGGCCTATGTGAATTCTAAGAATTTCAGGCTAAGCCTCATGCGAATTGTGCTGAATTTGAATAGTGATCTGCGAATTGCTGATATTATGCGAAAACTTTGTGACTTTTTGAGAAAATTGATTGTTCTGAACCCATTTTGCTACAAGTTTGCCTTGTTCCTGAGCTTTTTACGCGTAATGCATATATGACATCACTCTTATCATATGTTGGTCACATATCCTTAGCAACTGATCAAATTTTCTCGAGTGCTCATGTTTGACAAGATTTTCAGATACTGGTTGAAAGTATTCAGTATCTAATCAGATTGAATTAGCTACCTGAGCATTTGCAATCATCAGTCCATAGTGCTTCTATTTGTTGTTAGACCGTTGAGTGCTCTTTATCATTTTTCTGACCTGATCAATCAGTAGTGTGAGCGACTGCAATCATTGTTCTGATGCTTTGGTGGTGTTTCTGAATACTGAGTGCATATAATCATCCTGCTAGTTCGTGAAGAAAGGAGTTCTGAATTTGATTGTTCAGTATTCTGGAAAGAAATCAGAAAATAAGTGTATTTCATCAGTTGTTGAACAATACTTTCCTTCTAACCCTTGCCTTGTATTGTTGCTACCGTATGCTACCTTTTGTAAGCTGGTCAGATGAAGTTCTTAAGCTGAATTCTTATTTCAACTTGTGGTTCAAAGACAGATCAAATGTTATACACTGACGATGCACTTGGTTGTCTTTCCATAATTCAACACATATCATTCTTGTGGGCTTAAGGAATGTGTTGGGTTTACAAGAGTCAAAAACTATCTTTATGTGCACTCAGTCGAGGTTATGGTCTACATCAGATCTGATATTAAAGTTGAAACTTCAAGAATAAAATCAACTTTCAAGGGGGGGCTAGAGGAGCTTTGAAGTTTATGTAATGTTAAGTTTTCTAAAGAAATCATGGGGGAGAGGAGCTGAAGCTGAGCTTAAAAGAGAATGATTACTTTACAAAACTTAGAGGAAGAATGTTAGAACATAAATATGTTATATTTTAAAAGTTTAGTAAAGTAATCTATTTGTAATTGTATTGGGTCTTGTACTTGGGTTTGGGCTTAAATGAAACAAGGGTGTTGGGCCGTATAATTAGGATATGTTAGTGTTAGTTGTGAGTACCTTTCATTTACAATGTAAACATACGAAATCCTTGTAGCTCTCTGTAGTGTAGTTTGTGTTTGTGAATAAAACTACAGATTCCAACCTCAATTATCCTTGTCATTTGTTGATCATTCAATCAATCTTGATCTCTTGGACCTAACAGTTAAGCATATGATTCCTACAAGCCATTTTGGATCAGACTTAACCAAATTAAACCTAATTGGATTAGGGATTTGGAGGCATGTGTTGGGAACATTCATATGAGGAATTTAAATAAAAGTTATTCACCTCGCTATCCAAGAGTTACATGGAGATGTAATTAGCAATGTTGTTGCTTACATAAAACATTATTGGTTGATCGGTTATCTAAAGGTAAATTGGTCGATAATGAGAATATGGATATTGGCCTACTAGAAAGCTTATGACGTTTTCCAAAACAATAAAAGAGTCTTGTTGTATTGATTAAAATAGTGGGAGCTTGTTTCTTGAAAGTCCTTATTAAATCATAAAAATTTCATGACACTAAGAACTCTGCTTTTCTATTGTAGATTACCAATGGGACAAACCAAGAATGGAAACAAAAACACTTTGCGATCGATTCTTGTTAAAGAAAAAGTAAATGGAACACATTTCATCAGTTGGTATCGTAATTTGAGAATTATCCTCAAAGATGAAAATAAATTGTATGTCTTGGAGCAACAAATCCCTGAAGAGCCTAATTCCAGTACTCCTAGAAATGAAAGGGACACTTTTAAAAAAACATGATGAGGATGCTTTGGACGTCTCATGTCTAATGCTAATAACCATGGAACTTGATCTTTAGATGCAACATGAAAACATGGGGGTGTTCGATATGATCGAATACCTAAAACTGCTATTCCAAGAGCAAGCTAGACATGAGAGGTACAAACCATCCAAGGAACTGTTCCATTATAGAATGTCCGAAGGTAGTTCCATTGGCACTCATATGCTTAAAATGATTGGGCATATTGAACGTCTTGAAGGACTAGGTTTTTCTTTACGAAAGGAGTTAGCGATTGATGTAGTTTTCCAATCATTGCCAAATAGCTATAGTCAATTCGTAATGAACTACAACATGCATGACTTTGACAAATCCCTACCCGAATTTCTCAATATGATACAAACAGCCGAGCAAGAGCTTGCAAAGAACAAGTCCACCATTTTGATGGTCCGTAAGGACAAGAAAGTCAAAGGCAAAGGAAAGTCCATTGTCAAACCCATTTCTAAATCTTTAAAGCCAAAAGGAGGTATTGAGAAACCGAAGGTAACTATACCTAAGGAGGGTAGGTGCTTTCATTACAACAAACCGAGGCATTGGAAAAGGATCTATCCTCTATACCTTCATGAAAAGAAGAAAGGAAGTGTAACTTCCACTTCAGGTATTTGTGTGAGAGAAGCTAATCTTTCTACTTCTTATACATCATGGGTATTAGATACTGGATATGGTTCTCATATTTGTAGAAACATGCAGGAGCTAAAAAGGACTAGAAGGTTGTGAAAAGGTGAAGTTGATCTGGGCATTGGAAATGGGGCAATGGTTGCTACTATAGCCATAAGATCTATTTTGTTAACTTTACCGATGGGATTATTATTAGAACTTGATGACTGTTATTGTGTACCATATATTTCTAGAAATTTGATTTCTGTATCTTATTTGGACAGGAAAGATTTTACCTTCAATATTGGGAACAAATGTTGTTCATTCTCTTTTGATAATATATACTATGGCGACGCAAGTTTAATTATTGGTCTTTATGTTCTTAATATGGATAATTCGATTTAAAGCTTAGATAAAAATGAGGTCAAATCGAAGAGTTCGAATTTAACCTATCTCTGGCATTGTCGTCTTGGCCATATAAACGAAACTCGCATTTCCAAACTCCATAAAGATGGATTATTGAACAAATTAGATTTTGTATCATATGGGACGTGTGAAGCTTGTTTAATTGGAAAGAGGACAAATGCTCCTTTTGTTGGACAAAATGAGAGAGCAAGTAATGTATTAGGAATCATACACAGTGATGTATGTGGTCCGATGAACATACATGTTAGAGGTGGTTACATATACTTCACTAAATTTATTGATGATTTTAGTAGGTTCGACTATGTATATTTAATGCGGCATAAGTCTGAGTCCTATGAAATGTTCAAAGAATTTAAAAAAAAAGTACAAAACCAACTTGGAAAGAGTATTAAGATTTATCGATTTGATCGAGGTGAGGAATACTTAGACCATGCTTTTCTTGATCATCATAGAAAACGTGGTATTGTATCACAACTAACTCCACCTGGAACATAACAATGGAATGGTGTCTTCAAAAGGAGAAATCGTATATTGTTGGACATGGTACGATCTATGATGAGTCAATCTGACATTCCAACATCCTTTTTAGGATATGCTTTAGAGACAACGACTTTCACACTAAATCGAGTTCCATCAAAATCTGTTGAAAATACACCATATGAGATATGGACTAGAAAGAGTCCAAAATTATCTTTTATGAAGATTTGGGGTTGTGAGGTTTACACACGTCGTCTAATCACAACTAAATTAGAACCAAAATCTGATAAATGCATATTTGTAGGATACCCCAAAGAAATTATGGGATACTACTTCTACCATCCTCACAACAATAAAGTGTTTGTTGGGCGTACTGGTGTCTTCATGGAAAAAGAAATTTATTTCCAAAGGTATCAGTGGGAGGAATGTTGAAGTTGAAGTTGTTCAAGATCAAAATATTTCAACACAGATGGAAACAATACTGATAGCACAAGTAAAACCCAAAGCATTAGTTAGTGAGTCAATGTAAAACAACCAATCAGGACCTGTACCAATTTGATTTGGTGTGTTCTCATTGCATTTGACATTGTCACTTTCCTCTATAATCCTTGAAGAACAATTAAAAACTCTATATGCCTTACTCTGAGATGAATATCCAACAAGAAATCCATCTTCAGCTTTGCTTTCAAACTTACCTAAGTGAGATTTGGTGTTGAGAATTGTGCAAGGACACCCAAAAGGTTTGAAAAGGCCAATAAAAGGTTTCTTCTTGTTAAAAAGTTCATAAGGTGTCTTGCCTTGAGATTTGACTACTAGGACCCCGTTTTGGACATAACAGGCAGTATTAACTGCTTCTGCCCAGAATGTAATTGGTAACTTTGAATCTGCCAACAGAGATTTAGAAGCCTCAATTAGTGTCCTATTTCTCCTCTTAGCTACACCATTTTGTTGGGGAGTTCTAGGGGCACTGTATTGTTTCTCAATACCTTTTGTCTCACAAAAGCTGTTTAAGTCATTGTTTTTAAATTCAGTTCCATTATCAGATCTGATGACTTTAACTCTTAAATTAGTTTGGTTTTCAATCCTAAGAACAAAGGATTTGATCAGTCCACTTGTCTCATCCTTAGTCCTCAGAAAATATACCCAAGTAAATCTAGAGAAATCATCAACAATGACTAAGCAATAGGATTTCTTTCCAATACTCATCACATTAGTAGGACCAAAGAGATCCATATGCAGTAATTGAAGAGGTGAAAATATTGTATTTATTTCTTTGGACTTATGAGAAGTTTTGTGTTGCTTGCCTTTAAGACAAGCAACACATTGATCATCACATGAAAACACTTTTTGAGGTAAACCTCTTACAAGGTTGTTTTTCACAAGAATGTTCATTGTTTTAAAGTTCATGTGACACATCCTTCTGTGCCAAAGAGATGATTCATCTAAAGAAGCTTTTGAAAATAGACAGTTTAATGATGAGTCAGATGAAACATTCTCTAAGTCCAAACAATAAAAATTATCCTTTCTAGGAGTTCTAAGTAGTATCATATTTTCATCAACTACCTTGAATCCAGGAGCAAGGATAATACATTCAGTCTCTGTAAATAATATATTATGTTTCTTGTCACAGACCTGTGATACACTTAACAGGTTGTATCACAATTGCTCAACATAGTATACATCTTCAAAGGACATCTTACCTTTTGATACCATACCTTTTTCCACTAATCTTACCTCCTGCTAGATTGTCACCAAAAGCAACATGTCCTCCATCAAACTTTTTGAAGTTTTGAAGACAGGCCATGTTACTTGTCATGTTCCTAGAGCAACCACTATCTAAATGCTGAATGCTCTTCTTCTTGAGCTGTTGGTTGCCCTGCACATAAGATAATCAATTAGTTTTTAGAGGGAACCCAAGCCAAAGTGGTCTTGGGTTGCCCTTTCTCATCAACATATTTATAATCAGTAATCTTAGTCTGGATGAGATGATCAGATTTAGGAATCTTATGGCTGGAATACTTTGTCAAAATTATGGGCTTGGCAGCATTAACACTGGTAGCAACACTATCTTTGTTAGAAGTACTAACATGGTTAGCATTAATAACTTGGTTAGCAGTACTAACTTGGTCAGTAGTAGTATTGCTATCAGCAGCACTAATTCTGTTAGCAGTACTATTTGAGGTAGCAGTACTAACAGGTTTCTTGACTTTTGGAACCCAAATCTTGACAGAGGTGTTTGCTTTCTTGTTTTGAGAGTTACTCCTTGACTTGCTTGGAGTATTTTCTTTTGATTTAGCAAAATTATTCTGAATATGAGATTTTGCAGTCCCAGATTTCATTGGTACTGTTCTCATATTGGCAGCCATGTGATTTCTTGATTGCTTCCTATAACCAACTGAATTTTGTGTTTGTCTTTGAAAAGAAAATCTTTGGTTAATAGGATTGAAATAACAGTGTTTGGCTAGATGATTCAATTTGCCACAGATAAAACAGGGCTTTGGTCTATTGATTTTGCTTAGATCAATTCCCTGTTTTTGAGCCAACTGATTATTTCTGTTTCTCTGACTTCTTCTGATTTTATCATGTTTATGGGGCTTGTTCTGTTGACAAGTACACGGATTTATAACAGAGGTTTGCATGTAGTGAATTCCCTGTACCTTTTCTTTTCCTTTCCTGGAGGTCTCAGCTTTTTCACTCTTAACAGTCTCTTTCTCTATCTTGGACGTCTCCACTTTATCACTCTTGATAAATGGTTTACCTCCTCTCTCATTTGTAAGAATGTGGTTTCCAAAGGGAATATCTTTATGGTCTTCCTCATTCTTACTCTCAGAATTCTCTTCTTCAGAGTCTGCCTCAACCACTACTTTGTTTAAAGGATCTACTTCTGTGGCTCCTGCAGGTAAGTCATTCCTATCATGTCTTTCTAAGAGGTCTGAGGTGGGAGGAATGCAGTTATTGTTGTATGGTGGAGGAGTGTTGTTGTAGCCTATTCCTCTCTTTAGTTTGTCATGAATTTGAGATTTAAGTAAAGAGTCCATTGCTTTAGAAGCATTGGAATATTTCTCAATGTCTTGTTTGGCCTGCTCAAATTCATTCATAACTTTTTCACACTCCTCTCTAGACTTTTCTAGCTCATTCTCTAACTGATTCTTCTCCCAATTACAGTAGTTGAGATCATATTAATGTTGAAGTTCATTAGCTTGATATGCCTTTATTTGTTCTTCAAACTTCTCAACAATCACAACATACTATCTTCTATCTTTCTCTAACCTTTTAAGTTCATCACACATGCTCTGATTATGATCCCTGTACTTTTTAACAGTTTCAATACAGGTTTTAGAGCAAAGGTTAGATTTTACCTCTATGGGAAGTGCAGTGCTTGATGACTCTGAAACCTCTGCCATCAATGCTTGTTTCTGAATAG
The DNA here is from genome assembly GCA_023525745.1 of Arctium lappa. Taxonomy (NCBI): domain Eukaryota; kingdom Viridiplantae; phylum Streptophyta; class Magnoliopsida; order Asterales; family Asteraceae; genus Arctium; species Arctium lappa. Next base: position 68,099,015 of record CM042054.1, read on the forward strand.
CCTCCTCTGCTTGATCACTCCAATCATAACCCATTCCTTCTTGTGAGACAAGAGCTTGAAATGAATTCCTGCTATAGTTAGTGGACTTTGGTTGATGATTATTGCTTCCATGCTGTTGAGCAGTTCCTCCTCTGCACTCTCTTGCAAAGTATCCCAGATTATGGCATTCGTAGCATTCCACCTTGGATTTATCAAAGCCAGCACCATCTTCTCTTCTCATGGAAAAATTGTTTCTACCTGTTCTTTTGATGAATCTTTTGACTCTCATGGAGAGCATTGCCATCAGCCACTTGATATCCATCTCTTCAAGGTCATCTACCTTGATCTGCTCCAGATCATCATTGATAATAGCAGATTTAGCATGACTAGCAAGGAAAGCTTCCAAAACAGAATCATTGGACCCATCCTGTTTTGAGCCATAAGAAGTACTAACTGATTCTGTATTAGCAGTAGAATCAGTAGTGGATGATAGGAGGGCAGCATTATGAGAATATCCAGATGGCCTTTTCTTAGATTCAACTTCTGCTTCAAACACCCTTAGATCATTGTATAGATCATCCAGCTCCTTATCCTCCAGATTATCATTCTGTCTAAAGGATACATTGTACATCACCCATTCTTCACCAAGAGATCTTAGAAATTTTCTGTTGACATCATCCTGGTCCATCTTGATACCAACAGTGGCCAACTCTCCAATCAACTTGTTAAATCTATCAAAGGTTTGAGTCATGGACGCATTCTTTGTAGATATAAAATTCTCATACTGTTGTTTGAGAATAACCTTCTGATTTCTCTTAGTTCTTTTAGTACCTTAAAATCTCTTCTCCAATGCATTCCACAGGATTTGAGCATCAGAACAGTTGCAGAATTGATGTTGGTATTCATTAGGAATTGCCAAGAGCAAAGTGCTCAAGGCCTTTATCTCAGTCTGCCTGATCTTTCTTTCTCCATCAGTCTTTGGTGGAGTTCTCTTTCCATCTGCTCCCATCTTTCCTCCATCAGAGGGGCCATTCTCAATGATGTCCCACATTTAGTAGTCTGTAAGGAGAATGTACTCCCTGATTCTGATTTTCCACAAGTCAAACTCATTGGGTTTGAGCATGGGAACTTTTGAAACCAGAACACTGTAATGAGATCTGTCCATGATGATTTTTGATTTCTGAGTTGAAGACTCTGATACCACTTGTCAGGATCGAAATTCTAAACAAGAATTTAAACTAAACACTCAGAAACTATGTTAAAGAAGTCGTGGAAAAACATTTTGACAATAAATCAATCAAACAGTGTATAAACTCAAATCACAAGTTATATTGATTAACTTAATGATTACAAACAAAACCTCAATCTGTTGAACAAGCTCAACAGACGTTCAATACTTCTCTATTGAAAGGACTACTAAAAACCTTGAGGTTAATTCTCTAAACAAACGTATTCTCTATATTCTATCTCTCTATCAAAGACTTCTAAACTATATATATAGAACTAATTACAAGATTATTATCAAAACAAAACTGATCTTCATAATCCATTCCATAATTATCTTCATCTTTATCTTCAGCTCCTATTCTTTCATTCAAATTTTTGTTTATCTTCACAATCCTCATAACCAGTATTAATCATCCAGCAGCATTAATCTTCTCAGCAGTACTAACCATGTTTGCAGTAGTAATTCTTCAACAGTACTAACTACTAGCAGTACTAACTCTCCAAGCAGTACTAACTATTCTTCTAGCAGTACTAACTTTTCAAGCAGTAGTAATTCTACTAGCAGTAGTAAAATACTCAACAGTATTAATCTTTATGCCCAGCAGTAGTATCCATCCTTAGCACATTTCATACCCAACAAATCTTTCTTCAAATTAACCATCTTAACATAAATTTCTTCTTTAAGCTCCAACTTTTCTTTATCATATCCCACATTTCTTGATTCTCTCTCCACCTTTTTGATGATTGTTATTCTCCCCCTTAATATATTCTCCCCCTTTTTGATGAGTGGTGAGAATCAACATCATCAAAACTTGTCAAACCAATCTCCCACTTTATGGAAAAATCTCCCCATTTTTCTTTATAGACTTCAATGTAGCATCGTCTTCATGTATCGAGCCCTGTGAAAAATAAGAGCAGTCTCTCCAAATGGAAAAAGTGATTATTTCAATCTTTTCGGATTAAAATAGAAAGTATTAACCATTCGAATCTTTTCAAATTCAAACAGTTAATAGGTGTAACCCTGAATCAACAAATGACTCAGTTAGAATGCCTGTCAATGACACAAAGTCACTGAGTAACACAAAGTTACTATATAAGGAGCTGATTTGATGTTGGCTCCCCAGGTCTTCCATTCAATCATCGAATAACACATTGTTATCTATGAACGTTCTGACAAAAAACAAATTTCTGGGTGCTCGTGCATGTGTATGAAAAAAAATTTAAGCATAGATGATTGCATTTTCATATAGGCTCAAAGTATGTAAACTTGTTGAGACAACAACAAATTATACAAAGACTCAATGTGCATGAGAAAGGGTTCGAAGGTGGGGCAACTTTCCTTCTTTTTCAATATTAGTATCTTCCAAATGAAGAACCAATAGCGTATGTGCTGCGTCCCCAGAAAATGTGAAACATTCTCTTTTTGAGAAAAGAATGAGTAGCTGGTGGGGTTGTATGCAAGAGATGGCATGGGCTAGGTGCCTTTTTCAATGATAGTCACAAAAGAATGTGAACCAATCAGATTATGTGGCTGCCCGACTCAGAAAGAAGTTTGGTGTAGAGTTTAATATTCTATTACTCTGATCTCTCACCCTCTTTCTTTTAATGCTCACTTCTAACCAATCTATCTTTTCCATTTTACCTCTCAACACACCATCACTCAATTCTTTTAACCCCTCTCCCCTTAATCACTCAGGGAATACTTCCTGGGTAGGAAACACTGGTTATCGTGAATCCATGAAAGTTCTGTTAAGTTCTCACACTGAATCCCATGTATTTTCCTAAAAGAACATGCTGTTTAACATGTGTTTTGTACATGTAAGCACAAATACCACTTGTTACATGAAGCATAAAAAATTTGGAGAAGTCAAAACAGTTGTGTTTGACGATGCAATTATCCCCCTCAACCTAAAAGTGGTTGGCAATAAGCTCATATCAATTTGTCATGAAGAATAATATGCTAGAGAATCAAAAACGAATTTTGTTTATATGAACAATATATAAACATATTTTCAATGAAAGCACATGAAATGACGTTTGATTCAATCAACATTGAATACAAAGAACGTGAGTATTACCATAGAAAGATTTAACTTTTGATACATGGTAATAACAAAGTCAAATAGAATGTTCTGAACCGTTATGTGTATGAATACTTGACAAAGTATATTGATAAGATAAAATGCAAGTATTCATCTTTAAAAACACGCGTCAGATAATATTTTAAAATCACAGATAGTCTCCCCCTTAACTGATAGTAATAATTTTTTTTAAAGATCAAGCAGGAAAAATAAAGCACTAAAGTGCGGGTCCTAATCTGATGTGATTAGAAGCCATACTCCGTTGAGGTACGGGTTCTAAGTTGATTTACTTAGAAGCCTTCATTTTGACAATGAGGCACGAGTCCTGATCTATAGTAATCAGAAGTCATTGTTCTTTCTCCCCCTTAAACTTTCAGTGCCTGCAACACAGATTTAGCTTTTGGTACCCACTGGTATTTGGGTCCTAATAGGTTAGTTGCAATTCTAGTAGGAGAGATAAAATAAGAACCATACCAGTTATTCACATAATCTTTTCTTACAAAATCATTTGAGCCACAGTAGGAACAACTAATTTTCTTTTGTGCTAACCTGATCAATTGATTGATTGTGTAAACCAGATCAGGTTTGCCAAAAGTTTTACCTTTTGTAGCATAGTTCTATTTAGCATTTTATGTAAGCACAAATGATTCTTCTTTCTTCTTCTCCTCCGAGGATCCTTTAACTCTCCAGATCCAGTTTCCTCTTTCTTTCTCATCATCCCTTCTCAACAAGTTTTTCTTTTGAGACTTAGTCTTCTTGAAGTTACCTGAACCATCAACATTTTTGTCATAGAAAAGGTTAGAAGGACGAATCTGATCAGTAGATTTAGAAGTAAGACAATCGTCTAAATCATAGAAAGGATTATAGAAAACATTTGAAAAATGTGAACTTGAAGCTGTTTTTAATGAACTATCTGAATCAGCTAGACCATCTCTCGGTGATTGAGCTATTGACTCTGGCGTTTTGTGCTCAGTCAGCTTCACCTTGAATACGATCTCTTCAAGTTCCTTTATCTTTGAAGACAAACTGTTTCTTTCCTTTTCAATCAGATCAAACTTCTTATGCAACTCAGATTTTGCATTCTTCTCCTTCATGATGCTTGTTGAAAATTCAGATAGCTTTCCTATCAGCTTGGCTATCTCGGTCTCAAAAATTTTATTTTCTTCAGAAAAGTCTATATTTGCTTCCTTCAGCTCAGATTTCTTCTTCTCATTCTCAGCCTTTTCTCTCTCTAGAATGATAACCTTCTCAAAGTCTGAAACTTGTTGAGAACGCTTAACACATCTAAGCTCTAATGATTTCTTCTCTTCAAAGGATTTTCTGGAGAAATCAGAGAATTTCTTAGCAAATTCTTTCTCTCTTTATCAATCTTCAACATCTCATCTTGAGCTATTGTATTGTCTCTGTTTTGGGTTGCCTATCTTTCATCTCATTGATCTCAACCTCAAGACTGAGAACTTTATCTTTCAGTTTGTCTCTTTCAACAAAGACATGAGAATGTATCTGTCTTAGTCCTATACTAGTATCCTTTGCAACACTTGTACTCCTTCTAAGTTCCTCAAGCTCTCTTTGCATTGCATCCTTCTTTGACCATGTAGAGCTGGACTCAGATCTCTTCAACTTTGCTTGAAGATCTAAGATCTCTTTTTCTTTAGACTCAATTATTCCTGCTCTTCACAGTTCTGTTCTTGAATTATGTGCCATTGTCTGTTCGTAGAAGCTTGATTGTCTTTTGCAGATTCACATGAGTAGTCTTTAAGAATGTGATGATGACTTCGGGCGTCTCATCTTTTGTTCTTAGAAATTTGACCCAAGTGTACCGCGAATAATCGTCCACAATCACAAGAACATACTTTTTGTCGTTTATGCTTTGAGTACGCATTGGACCGTAGAGATCCATATGCAATAATTCAAGTGGAGAACTTGTACTAGGCTCAGGATTTGGCTTATGAGCGGATCTCTTCATCTTGCCTTTCTGAAACGCTGTGCACAGATGTTCTTTCACGTACTTAAGCTCTGGAAGTCCTTTGACTAAATTTCCTGTGACCAGTTTGTTGATGTATCGAAAATTCAGGTGAGAAAGCCTTCGATGCCATAACCAGCTTTGTTGCAGCGAGCTTTTGACACTAGACCCACCTCATTGTCAGTATTGACTTTTGACAAGTTGATCGTGTAGAGATTTGACTTTCTCGTCTCGGTCAAGAGTTCCTTACCGTGCTTAGTACACACAGAACACCTCTTGGCCTTGAAATTAACCTCTAATTCTTTATAACAAAACTATCAAATGCTGAACAGGTTATGTCCTAAACCTTCAACATAGCTCACCTTTGTAATCGATACTTTGTCTTGAATAATGTCACCATAGCCCAAAATCGGTGAAAATTGGTCGTTCCCGAAGCACACGTTCCCTCTGTATTTCTCTGTATAATTAGATAAGTTATCTTTCTGCCCAGTCATATGCTTGGAGAAACCAGAATCCAAGTACCACATATGACGGGTTTGCATAGGAGAAATCAGGGAACAACAACTTTAGGTACCCATTTATATCTGGGTCCTTTCAGATTAGCGCAATATTTTGGCTCCCATATAAGTTTGGGTCCTCTTTTGTTTTGAAAAGCACGAGAATTTTTAGAATGATAAACATGATAAGAACCAAAACAATCATCAGAATATTGGCGAGAAATAAAATCATTCCATCTATATCTAGATGACTTAGTAGTAGACCGAGATAATTGGATTAATTGCTTTATTGAATATTTCTTGTAAGGAATTACAAGTTTTTGTTTATCAGAAGCAACAGTACCATCTACATCAGAAATACTACCAGTCTTTCCATTACAGTTAATATCAGGACATGATTCTGCTTTCTCATCAATCTTCTGTTTTGGTCGCCACTCAGTTCGCTCTTCTGACCTTTTCTGTTTCAACTCTGAAACAGAAAGATTTAGATTTCTGAAGAAAAAAAAATTCTGAGTTTGTCTTTTCTTGAGCTTACCTGTGTTGGTCCGTTTCTGTGAGTGCCTTTTCTTTTTCTTTTTACCTTGGTTGATGATTCACCTACTTCATACGCACTAGGTAGAGCCTTCAGAGTTACTAATAAAATCAGAATGATCTGGAAGTTTAGCATTAAAGTTAAACATATCAATTTCATTAACACACCCATCATCAGAATTTAGAAAATCATTTGCAGACGCAAATAAGTCATCAAAATCATCTTCCCAAGTTTGAGGTGCCTTAGAAGATGTTGAACACTCTTTGGATTCAGATTTAAAAACAGTGTTCTTCATTACAGTAGAAAATACAACTTGTTCAATATTAATCAAAATTCTTTCATCAGATAAAGCATTTTGAAGATCAATTATTTTGCTTTCTAAAACAAGTGGAGGTACATAAATTTTTTCTTTAATCGGTTTGGCCTCCAACACTATAGTAGAGTAGTCGTTAAAATAATCATTTGATAAAACTTTTGGTTGATCAGAAATATAACTATCATTCAACTTTTGATAGCAGAATGGTAGTTGCATTTTCGTTGTTTTCTTTCTGTTTTCATCTTCTTTGCCCTCAACCTCATCTAGTGATTTGGTAACAAATTTGGGTTTCAAATGAGGATGTTTGGTAGCCTCTTGTAGAAAATCAAAGTTATACAAGGCTGCTTGTTTTCTGATTGCTTTCTTTAGATAGTGTTGGTTATCGTAACCGAGTCCCCACTTCTCTTTAACATTAGATTCCTCATTTGGTGTGTTTAAGAAAATGGTTTGATCTGGTTGTCCTCTAGCATATAGTTTGGCTTCCAAACCATTTACTTTTTCTCCAAACAATTATTTTCAACCTGCAATTTATGAGCTTTCCGAACACATTCTTGTTTCTCAATATCAGACTTGGAAAGTTTAGAAACAATTTCAGAAATCTTATTTTGAAAACAATATTTTTGAAGTTTAAATTCAGAAGCAGATTTGTTTAAAGAGTCAATCAGACTTTTGTTCCCAACAAGTTTCTTGTTGAGATCAAAAATAGTTTGACGTTTCTTTGCAACTCTGCTCTTTTCCTTTTTCAATTTGGCTTGAAGGTCTTGAAGTTCGATCATCATGGCTTCCATTTTGTTTATAAAGTCAAATTCAGAAAAATTTAATACCTCGTCAGATGTTTCTTCTTCAGATTCATCATACTTGACCTATTTCCCCATCAGAGGCATGTGTGATGTTTCTTCCTTTTCTTCCTCATCGGAGTGGTCAAGCCAAAATCGTCTTCAGCCATTAGATCCTTACCCGCTTCCTTCTGCTTAGCCAAAAGCATCTTGTGCTTATAGTAGTAAGAGTTTCTAACTGCAGGCTTCCGACAATCTTTGCTGAAATGACCCACCTTGCCGCAATTGTAGCACTTGATCAAATCATTAGTCTTCTTTTCACCACCATAATCATTAACATACTTCTTCTTCTCTTCTGGCTTTCTCTCCCCAAATTTCTTCTCCTAAAATCTTCTTCCTTATACTCTTTCTCTATGTTCATGATTCTTAGATCCTGATGTTCATTTGTGTCTTAAGAATCTATTGCATCTGGACTAGTCAAATTTGGAGCTTCGAGGAGGGAGATCTGTGCAAAATTGGATAGGCGCTATGAAATAGGCTATGAAATAGGCTATGAAATAGGGAGATCTGGACTCGTCAAATATTTTTGTAAAATCGACTTTGCTATGAAATAGGCTAATGTAAACTCTGATTAGCCTTAACAGAATTCTGAATAAACATCATCAGAACTCTGATCATTCTTGAGCAACTCTGAGAAGCCATAGATAGAACTCTGATAAAACATTGGCGTAACTCTAAATATACAAGCCTTAAACTCTAGAAACACAAAGCTGTTATAACTCTGATTTACCTCGAACAAACTCTGAATAGCTTTCAATTTTAGTTGTTAACTTTACAAATTTGAACATATCGAATGTCCACAACTCTATACAACTAGGGAATATTTCTGAACATATTCACTTCTTTATTCAGACTTCGATTGGGCTGTCAATCCAACAAACACTCTTTGTTGCAAGTTTACACGTTGTGCACACACCAGTTGCTGCACATTTGAAAATTTGTCAATAACTCTAAAAAAACGTGATAAGGCGGATTTGAACGCTGTGAACTCTAAGATCACAAATCTGGAACATGGTCACAAGTCTGGACAGCTTTAGATCAAACTTTGAACTAAGGTGATCATAATTCTGAAGCATAACACATTGAGACTTGTATCTACACAATCAACCAACAACAACACAACAAAATCTTTCTGTTTTGATCACATTAACAACAAGTTTCTCATTTGAATTTGCACATGAACATATTTAATCAACTTGGAATCACATGAACAACTTCTGAGGCCACTATTCGAAATCATGAACTAATCCTTCTGCATTCTTGATTTCACACGACAACAAAGCCAATTTATTTCTGATCTGCACCCTGTTTGAGATTTTTTGTTTTCGCTCGAGTTTGAACACAAACATCATCATCTCAAACTTTCACAATTTCGATTGGCCTTTTACTGCACTTAACTTATTTGAACCCGACTTATCTACACAAATGGACAGAATTCTATATGTGCAAGTTGTTCTAGTTTTTGCACGCAGATCAAATTTGTGAGACATTAAATCTGTTGCAGACCATGGATAGCAACAAATCTGTTTTGAACCAATCTGTAGCAACTAATGCACGACAATGAACAAATCAAGTTCTTTAATCTGGAAAATCTTCGAACAATTTTGATCATAACACAACATGCATTACCAACACTATTTGAAATCTCTACAATTTCTTCATCAATCTGTTAGTATTGAGACTTGATTCACTGTTAATTCTTCGACCACTTTCAACAGCTTTTGCTGCCTTGAATCACACTATTTTACATTCTGAATTTGAAATCTGGAAGATCATGACCAGATCACTATAGTTACTTTCAACACAGTAGACATCTGGACAATTTTTACTTCCTCGAGAGTGATTGTTCCAGCAACATCAATTAGATTTTCATGATTTTGTTTTTGATCCATAACCACATGGCCAAATGCATCACACTCCATAACAAAATCCAAGTTATCCACTGATGATATATTTTCATTCATGGCAGACACTGCTCGAATTTTGATATGTTCATGACAAATGAAAATCTGCAGTTCTTCCAGATACTTGAACACAACAGATTTGCATTCCAAATTTGTATGAAAACATACTGCAATCTGCAAAACTATGAAAAGATCCAAATGAACAATGATAAACCTGTTATGATAACTAAATTGGTTTGACATAGATCAAAATCTAATAAGTCACAAAATCATTAGAAAATAAGGGGATTGATGATCAACAACAACACAAAAGACAGTCCTATCTCGGAGAACATAAAAGTCAGATCAAAGATCAGCAACCTTACAACCAAGATGCATAAAATGCAAAGGACAAAAGCACACACAAGGATGGGATCATAGATCAACCATGTACTTAGTGCTTATCAAATGCCAGACCAATGAATGAGAAAGGATCAGGACACATACATGTAATAAATATGATCAGATTTAACCAAAATGAAATTAAATCTTCACATAGGAATTTCATCAAACATTTGGTGTGTAGAAACATATTTTATGTAGAATCAAACAAATAATCTATCAAAGATCATCCAAATTATATCAAAATAAAAAAAAAAGATCTCAAATAAGCAAAAAACAGTGAATAAATGACAAAAATTATATTTGGGTTAAGGCTCCTGTGATTGAATCAATCTAAGCACCAAAACCACAAAATAATCATATAGTCTTCAGTTATTGCCATAGATGACCGAATTGAAGAAGAGTTTGATAATACAAGATCAATGAATCCTAGAGAGAGAAAGTAGAGAGAGAATGTAGAGAGAGAATGTAGAGAGAGAGAGAGATGAATCCGCAAAGAGAGTAATCTGATTAATGTGTGTGAAGGTTCTTACAAGGAACAAAGACCAAAGGGACTTAAATACCCTTGGTCAGATATAACACAGAAATACTCTAAACACAGTATTTGACCAAGCCCTATAAATACAATGATTACTATAAAATGAGACCTAACAATCTCCCCCTTAGTAATCATTGGCGCTTTGGTCTTCAAAAATCATCTTCTAAAACAGCACAGACCATTAAAGCGACTTTGAGAAGCTTTCTAACTTTTAAGAAAAAATTTCTTCTCAGCATCTTTCAAATTAAGTTGTCTTTGCTGCCTTAAGCTCTAGACGACACACCTTTTTGAATGATCTTGAATGAACGGTGGTGGTCGGAGCAGAAACAACAAAAGAATTAGTTGTAGCTGAGAGAATAGAATCTCTGAGCGAATCTTGATCAGCAGATAAACGTTTGTGCTCTTTGTCTCTTTATCATCTCCTTAACATCTCTTAATTCTCCCCCTAATGACCTTGATGATCAGGATCAACTTGTTCATGCAAATGTTGGAGACGAGACAACTTAAGATCTGCAAAATCAAAAAAACAGAGAAAAACAGGGAAGGTTTACGCATCACGTTGGTTGCGCAAGGTGAGGTTTGCGCGTCACACTAGATGCGCAAAGTGAGGTTTGCACCTCACGCTAGATGCACAAAGTGAGTTTTGCGTGACCAACTGATTGCACAAATCTAACTTGGAGTCCGAAAATTTTTACCTGATTAGCTCTTTGACTCCCCCTACACAAATGCACTAAATTTGACAATTCAAGTTAGCATTCATATAAAGAATCAGATACTCCCCCTAAAAAAAACAGATATAAACTTTGAAAAATATTCTATTTGTTTACTCCCCCTTGAATAATGCATAAACCCATTAAAATATATTTATGAGAACACAATGAACAAATATCAATGTAGAAAGAAGAATATACTAAATAAAAATTTTGAAACGACTAAACATATTAAATTTTAAACACTAAACAAATTGAATTCTACTAATTAAAATATCACAAATTTATCAAGCAGTTGAAATCAAATATATGTTGTTGGATACAGAAACAAGTTTGATTACATATCAAGTTAAAACATGTTCAGTTTCAAAAACTTCCAGCAATTTATTCAGTGTGCTCACATGTGAATCTTCGATTAGTTTCAAGAAAATGCAATTCTAAAAATATAATAGAGAACTTTGCATGTACTCACACTAATCCATAAAAAATTAAGATTTTCACAAATTATAGGTTTATCGCAACTGAAACATATCACCAAGTATCATGAGATGTGTGCTCATTTGCATCTTTTAGCAATGTGCTCATTGACATCTTAACATGAGTGTGCTCTTTGGCATCTTTTAAGTTTGTGCACTTTGGCATCTTTTTAATCAAGAAGTTTATTAAGTAAAGAACATGTCGTAAACGTAACTTTCTATCTGAACCTATTGCAGGATTTGGGTCAGCCGCTCCCAGACCAGTTGGCCTTAGGGGACTAGGTGTCAAGCACCCCTTGGAACTTACTTTCTCGGATCAGAAAGGCTACATCGACACATCCTAAACCCATTTATACCAGTAGAACATGACTTTCGATCTGGTTCTATGGAAGGATTTGGGTTCGATCACTCCCTAACCAAATGACCTTAGGGGACCAGATGACAAGCATCCCGAAGAACATACTTTCCCAAACCAGAAAGGCCACAGGTACAAACTTTTAAACTTAGAGATTTCTGAATTTTTAGAATTTAATATTCATCTCAATCACTCAGTTTTAAACTTAGAGATTTTTGACTTTTTAGAATTTTCCAAGCATTGTAAACTATAAATATCCCGAATCACACAACTTTAAAGCAGTAATAAAAGTTTCAAACATGTTGCTGACTTTTCGACTTTTGTAAGACTTGAAATTTGATCATATAAAAACTTTAATATAAACAAAAGGATTTGAAAATTTATCCTAGGTACATATTTTATTCAAAAGTAAGAAAAAATGTAAAACTTTACTTTATAGAATAAAATTTGTAAAGATTTAAACTTTTAAACTCAATATGCCGATGTTAAAAATTTTCATTAAAGACAAAATGTAAAGAATTCGGCAAATTGATATTTAGTTGGAACAAAATAAAATTCAGTTATTTCATCTTTCACATTATAAAAATAATTTGTATCTCAAATTAAAAAAATGGGTTATACAAAATTAAGAAATAGTTGAACAAGCTCATATTCTTGAAAAATAATGAGAAAAACTGGAACACATCATAATCAGAGATAAAATGCAGCGAAAATAAAAATGATGTACTCACAGTATCTCATTTAGTCAGAAGCTTAAATCATTGAAGAACGAGTTCTAAACTGATTTGTTTAGAAGTCGTAGTCTATGAAGTACGAGTCCTGAACTGAAGTACGCAGAAACCAATTTCCCTTCTCCCCCTTAACATGTGATGCCTGCAACTTTAAATCAGATAAAGATTTGTGTACCCACTTAAATTTGGGCCCATGTTTGTTAGTTACAGTTCTTATGGGGAAATAATTGAAAGTATTGAAATTAAAAGCACAAGAAAGATAATCAGAATAATATGCACAATCATCAGAAGATAAAGCATAATCATCTGAACTAGAATCAGAAGACGAATATGAGACATTTTTGGAAATCTGAATCATTTGCTTAATAGAGTATTTAGAAATCTTATTACAAGAAGCAAATGAATCACTTTTATAATATTTGTCTACATATAAATCCTCATCAATCATAGAATCAGTAGATGTCCGCTTCATTCTCCAGATCTGCTTCTTTGACCGGCTCAAAGTCCTATCTGTAAGAATTGAATCGGAAGAAATAGAACAGTCAGAAATAACTTTATCTTGTTTCTTCGACTTCTTTGACCGTCTTCTTTTACGCTTAGGTTTATAATATTGATCATTGAGCGTAAAAGAATCATCAATAATTTTAGACTTAATATTTAAATTAAAAGAAATAAATTTATCTAAGCAACCAATCTGATCAACTAATAAATCTGAATGAGCCTCGGAGTCTGAATTATTTTGAGAAAATATTTCAAAACTAGAAATTTCCTTTTTGTTTTCCTTAGAATCAGAAGAAAGGCTGGAAATAGAATCTGATTTTTGAGAAAATAATTTTTTTCAAGACTTGATGTCATGAAAGAAAGAATAATATCATATTCAATTTTCTTCAAAATATTTTGATCTTCTATCTTATCTTCAAAATCGATGATTTTGCCTTCTAAAACTAATTGAGGAGTATATTTCTTCAAATCATAAATGATTGGAGAAATATTTTTCTTAACAGAATCAGGGGCATAAGAAGGAACAAAATCATCAGATACTGAAGATTTCACGGGAGATATATCATTTAAAACTCTTCTTTCTCTCCTTGATTTTTCAAGAAAACATTTGGCATTTTCATACGTATAAACAAAAGGAATTTCATTTTTCTTGTTATTTATCGTTTTCTCATTTTCAACTTCTAAAATTTGCTTTTCACTAGTCCAAAAGAATTTAAACTGAGGAGCGTAATGTGCAAGAGTTAGATAGACGTATTTATATAAAGTAGGAACTTCGTTTATCACTTTGTTTAAACAATGAGGATTGTCAAAACCAAGTCCCCACCTTTGTTTTAAAGCTTCTTCACTCATTGACTTGTTCATAAAAATTGTTTGTTCAGATTGGTTTTTTCGATAAAGCTTTTATTCTAACTTATTTATTTTATCTAAAAATTCATCTTTTAAAGAAGTCATTTTAGTCAAAGACTCAAGATAACTCTTATTTCAATTTTCCAAATCATCCAATTTCTTTTGAAAGATGTCTTTAGTATTTTCTAAAATTGATTTTTCATCTTTCAAAGATATTTTCAGTTTGTCAATCAAATCTGATTTTTCTGAATTTAAATTCTTTTCAGATAATAACTTTAAACGTAAATCAGATAAATCAGTTATCATGATATTCAACTGAGAGGTAATAAAATTGTAATCAAATTCAGAATATACCTCATCTTCATAAGTTTCAGAATCGTCTGACCGATCAACTCCAACCAAGCACATATGAGCGATCTCTACGTTTGCAGCTTTTTCGTCAGAGTGATCCAGCCATAATTCTTCTTCAACCAGCAGAGCAGTTTCGTTCTCTCTCCTTTCAGCCAATTTCATTTTCTTCCGGTAGTAAGATGAGTCCCTAACCTTCTTCACTCAACACTCCTTTGAGTAGTGGCCCGACTTTCCACAGTTATAACACGCAGTAGACTTTGGCTCAGGTACTTTGACTGTTGAATCAAAAGTGAAGCGAGAAGTGTTGGAACCCGATCGAGGTTCGAACTTTTCTGGTAATGCTGATAGAGAAGAAACATAGCTTTCTGTAAAGACTCACCATCATCTTCAGTTGACCCGTTGTAAGCGTTATCAGACAACGCTTGTTCAGATAATTGCTTTGTGAGGAGTGCAACCGGGTCTACTGATTTCTTCTTTTTCTCAAGTTTTGCCTTCTTCTCTATCACGAAACACTCATCAGTCATCAAAATCTCGTATAGTTCTTGGATTTGCATAGTGGAGATTCTGACATCGTTCCTCAATCTGTGGCATGTTTTATTCCATTCTGGTTGCAATGTGTTGAGGAACTTCAGATTTAATTCAAGCTCAGTCTTTTCAACCTTTATCTTCCTAAGATCATTGATCACAACACAGAAACGGTCAAACACAGCTTTCAGTGGCTCCCCATCCTTGGCTTTGAATTCTTCAAAATTATTCATGTATGGCGTATGCCTGAGTTAAGTTGCAACCGAAGTACCAAGAATAATCTTCTAAAGTTGTTGCCACAACAGATTAGGATGAGTTTTGAAACAATCAAACCTGTTGTATACAGAGTTTGGCAATGCTAGCATCAGATTTGCTTTAATATCACGATCAGCTTGATATGCAGACAACTCTTCATGTGTATAATCTTTCGTAGGCTTATAAAATCCAGAAGCCAATTTTGGTCTTTCAAACGGTCCTTCAGATAGAATTATCAACATGTAATTACCATTCTTTTGACGTTCAATGAAGTTCTGGAACCGATCTTGCCATTGTGTAAATTCATTTTCATCAATTAGTACCGGTGGACGATTTTATGTACCCAATGACATCGTAATGTCATTTTTGTAGAACTGAGCTTGATAAGCAAACTGTGTAGGATCCATAGTTTACAATTTTTAGGAAAAAAAAATTCCAGCGAGAGCAGAAGGTTGCGCAAACTGAGTTTTGCGTAAAAAAAAGGATACGCAAACTAAGCTTTGTGTATGAAGGCTGATGCGCAAAGTAGGCTTTGCGTGTGAAGGCTGATGCGCAAAGTAGCTTTGTGTATCCTGAGGGATACGCAAACCACCTTTATGCGAACTGAAGTTTCTCGGAAGTAGAAGGAAACACAAAGTATCTTTGCGTAAGATAGCTATTGCGTAAACTAGACTTTGCGTATGCTGAGAGATGCGCGAACTAAGCTTTGCGTAAGCTGTTGGATGCGCAAAGTTGAACTTTTTGATACGAAAACCTGAAATACATGAACAAGATTAGTAAGACACGCAAATCCAACTAAGAACTTGCGCAAAGTACGAAGAACTTGCGCAAAGAGTAAATCTTACGCAAACCGAAGAAAAATCACAAAAACTTATAAAAAATCGATTTCAACATCGATTTTGATGAAATTTTCTTATACAAATACGATCAAAAACACCTTTTCAACACATTTGAATCAATAATTTGGATTAAAATCCACAAAACCTAAATTTCGTAAATCACACAGATCGTTAAAAACGGTTTTTCAGAAAATCACAAAACCTCAAAATCAACCTTCAAAACTCGAATTTCTTGAAAAACAATGTGAATCAAAAGTTTTCTACTATCAAAAACGAATCCAACAAACTGATTTTCAATGAAAATCGTTTAAAAACACATCCAAATTTGATGAAATTTTCTTGAAAAAATTCAAGAAGATCGATCAAATTTTCGATTTAAACCACAAATTCAGATTCTAAAAAACAATTTCTCAATCCTCTCAAGTTTCTGATGGCTCTGATACCAATTGATAATCCAAAATCAATGAATCCTAGAGAGGGAAAGTAGAGAGAGAGATGAATGCGCAAAGAGAATAATCTGATTAATGTGCGTGAAGGTTCTTACCAGGAACAAAGACCAAAGGGACTTAAATACCCTTGGTCAGATACAACACAGAAATACTCTAAACACAGTATTTGACCAAGCCCTTTAAATACAATGATTACTATAAAATCAAACCTAACAGAGTTTCTTCAATTGGCTCTGATACCAATAGTTAGATCCCAATACTAGAAAATAATTGAAGATACTCCATATAAAAGAAGATATGAGAGAGAAATGAAGAACAATTAATCATAAACTCATCTAATGTGCTTGAATTGATTATTAATGGAGGGGAAATTGTAGAGAACACCACACTAAACATTTAGTCGACTCTCATATGGCTCAACTAGTATGTGTGTGTAAATTGTGTAGTCTCTCCAAAGTCACAAATGAGAAATGGACCCTAGGAACCTCTTTACAGGGCCCATTTACATGAAAAGGCTCAACCCCATACAACTAATTACAAATCCCAAATACAATTTCTTTATAAAACACTCAATTAAATTGGGTGCTAATTTAAGCTAAAAGTCTAAGAAGAAAAAAATTCTGAAATCTCATAGTTCTAACAAGTATAAATCTTATGTTTCAGATATGAGATTTAAAAGAACTGAATTGAAACTTGAGTGGATACCAAAGAAAAATGCAGAGTCGAAAAAATCATCTTAAGCTTCTCAATGTAATTGGACAACTGATAAATGTACTAATGTAGTTGATCAATTTGCTTTAAATAAACAAAAACTTGTAATTCCTTGCAAGATTTATACAATAAAGGAATTGATTCACTTATCTCATGCTACTATTCGTTGTTCCACTTCTGGCCAAAATGATTTTGTTGATCATCAATATTTTGATAATTGGTTTGGTTCTTATTATATATATATATATATATATATATATATATATATATATATATATCATTATGATAGTTCAAATGGTTATAGAAGCAAAAAAGTACCCAAATTTCAATGGGTGACAAAATCAGATATGTTAGATCACAAATTTATTGGATTCAAGATCATCAAGATTGAAGATGAAAGATTCAAGAATTCAAGGTTGAAAAGTCATTCTCAACAATAGTCTAGGTCCTTTGTAATAAATAGTTAAATTTTAATTTCCTTGTATTTTGGGTATTTTAGTCTTTTTCCTAAAATAGGTAAAAGGCATATAGGGTCTTAGGGTTGTTGTGTGAAAGGTGTGCCAAAATAGAATACTGCAGCCCCCAACTAGAGAGAGAGAGCTTAGAGAGAGAAAAACTTTCAAGAGAGAAACCCTTGTAATCCTTTGATTGAGAAATCTAAAACAGGTTTGATTAATCTCTTGTTGTGTGATTATATCTTTTATTGTGATAAGAAACTTGATTTTCAGGGACAAACAATTGGTATCAGAGCTAAACCAGATTAAAATCAAAATTTTCCAGAAAAACTTCATTCGACACTGTTCATCGTCTTCCAGATTTGATTTTTCAATGTTTATGTGTTTTTCGGATTGGAACTACTTGGTTTGAGGTCGTTTTATGTATTAGATTGAGTTTGTATCGGTTCAATCGAGTATTGCACTGTAATCGATCATCTATTTGATGATTTTGTTGTTTCTGTTCTTCACGAGTCCAGACACTGTTCCGTCGATTTTTTTTTCTTAAAGTGTTTGTATTTGAAATTGCTCGCTTGTAATCTGGTCTAGATGATTAGGCGATAATATTGTCAAAGTTTGGGTCTGTTAATAGATATCTAGATAGGTTTTTGGGATTTTCAGAGTCGATTTTTTTGAAGAAAGTTGAAGAACACAGTTTGCGCCAGTTCATAGTGTATTTTCGCCAGATTCAAGAACTTTAAAGTGCATAGCGCAAAGTTGGTTTTTGGGCCATTGCCTCCTAGCGCATACCTGGAGTTCTCGACTTTTGCGCCACCTTCTCTTGGCGCAAAGTTGACTTTTGCGCCACAGAAGACCGGTTCACACCGGTCAGTCAAGACACCGGTCCTCACCGGTCAGGAAAGACACCGGTGCACACCGGTCGCAGACACCGGTCGGATAGACACCGGTCGGGGACACCGGTCGAGGACCCCGGTTTGCGCCATCAACTTCTCGCGCAAACCTCCATTTCACGCCACTCACTTCTCGCGCGCGCAAAACTCCTCAAGCTTCAGCTACTTCGCGCAAACTTGTTTTTCGCCAACCTCTTTTAGCGCAAAATTTCTTTTGCGCCACAACCCTTGGCGCAATTCTGCCCTTAGCGCAATTTGTCTTTTTGCGCTAGATTATTTTTATTTTATTGATTTCTTATTTTTCTCAGTATTAATTTGCTTTCATTTGATTTTATCTAGACTAACGATCAATTTCTAGTTTCTTATTGCATATTTTCTAAAACAGGATGACATCAAGAAAAGATCTCGCTATTGTAACTGATGTGAAGCCTCCAATACTCTTCAAAGGATAGTACGAGCAATGGAAGGACCGATTCTTGGATTTCATCGATCGAAATGACTTGGTAGATTACATCAGAATATCCTTAAAGGAAGGAATCATGACCCCTCCTACCAAGATTCTCACTGTAGCTAGAGAGAATGGTGAACAAGAACAGAGAGAGTATCCATTACCGCTTGATGAATACTCGGATGAGGAGAAAAGAAGACATAAGGGTGAGAAACTGGAAACATAATTCATTCTCCAAGGCATACCGAATGAGATTTATGTCAAAATTGATAGCTACAACGCTACTGGAAAGAAGATGTGGGATCAATTGGAGAAGATGATGCTCGGATCAAAGGTTGGCAACCAACTCAAAGTATCCAACTTCCTGAATAACTACGAAGAGTTCAAAGCTAAAGTTGGAGAATCTCTAGAAGCTACATATGACAGATTTGTGACCATGTTGAACGAGCTAAGTAAGAATAAGGTCAATAAATCTCAAGTTGAGTTGAATATAAAATTCCTCAGTGTCCTCCAGCCTGAGTGGAAAAGGTTTACTAGACATATGAAGGAAATGAAAGATCTGAACGAAATTCCACTTCATGAGGTCTATGAAACTTTAAGACAGAATGAGGAGGAAGTGGATGAGATAAAGGATGAGAAGAGAAAGACTAAGAAGACAGTTGCTGATCCACTTGCTCTTGTTGTAAAGAATAAAAAGAAGAAGATGATAGTTTCTGAAACAGAAGAAGATGAAGGAGAGATCACTCTGACTCTGATGACTGTGATAACCTGAATCAAGCTATGCTTGTGTTAACCAAGTCTTTTCAAAAGAAGTTCTACAAGAAGCCTAGTTCGAACAGTCAGAGGTACTCATCAGGTTCAAGCAACTACAATCACAAAGAGAAACTTGAAGGAAAGAGGATAGAGGAAAAGAGACGAGAAGAGAAGAAGTATCTCTCATTTTTAGTCCAAATGAGATGAAAATTTTATGCTAGTTACTTCTCTGAGTTAGGAGTAAAATCCAAGTGGAATCACTCAAAAATGATAAGTTTTGACCCTCCAAATATTTGTTACAACAAAAATATGCAACTGATTCTAAAATCAGTGACATACTGTTTTGTAAAATTTATTTGGACCATCAAAACACCTTCAAAATTCACGAAATTTGACCAAGATGTTCTCAAAACAGTAAGTTAACATATGTAAAATAATGGTTAAGTTTGTCAAATTGGAGGATGCATTTTGATGGTGAACTTGTGAGCATAGTTTCTGGACAGCATGCTGACTTTATAAGAATAGTGTTTTAAAAGCTTCTATAGCATAAAAATCACTATGAATAATTGATTTGAATCAAACTAAAAATTTCATTTTATGTATTATCTTTGAAAGTGGCATTTTATAAAGTGAAAAAATCAGTTAGTTAAACATAAGTTGAGACCTATGACCTGTAGAACTCATATGTACAATTATCCGTATAGGAAGATAAGGACCGAGTAAGGAATCACACGCGCATTATCTTTAGCATTTCCAATCCAAGGTGAGTATTCACAGCCCCACTTTTATCGTTTTAATTGATTTTGGGGTGGAAAGCATGTTTAAATTGCGTATTTAAAGATTCATGAGAATGGTTTTAAAGTATTGCGAATTGGCAATTTATAAGGCTTTGTTAAAAACGTTTGGAATTATAAGCTATATGATATGTATGCTCTTGATGTGTTGAGTTTCTAAAGATTAAGACCCCGTAAGCTATTAACCCAAAGAAAATTGGGCCTATAGTATTAGTGGATAGGCTATTTGGTGTGACAAGCCCACCTTATGCTGACGAGCAGGGGTGCACTATACTAGAGAAGTTGACTATCCATGTGGCATAGACCACCTCTGAGTTAGTCAACGGGGGCGTTGAAATTGGTTAGGGAAGGATTAGTAGTGGCTCAACGTAATTTTTATCATTGCATACCTCTTGTCATATAAACTAAGTTATGATACTTATGAATCAAAGAATTGAAGTTTGGTTTATACGTATGTTTTACAAATGACAACTTGCATATAAAAATGATTTGTGCATATTTAAAACCTGTGAACTCACCAACTCTTTGTAGTTGACCTTGTTTTATACATGCTTTTCAGGAGTCAAGAAGGTAGGCAACGATGTTTAAGCTACATGAATAATGTTTTGAAGCAAGCTTACCTTTACAAATATATTCCGTTATGTTTAAGATTTTGGGAATTGTAAACGATGATAAATATATTTTTTTTATTTGTAATGTTTTAAATAATTAAATTGTATGGTGGTATGAACTTTAATCTTGTGTTATGAGATCGGAACTGTTATGCCTCGTGTTTCCGCTTTAACGGGGTGTGACAGATTTGGTATCAGAGCCACAGGTTATAGAGAATACGGGTTTTATTATAAAACCATACACTATAACCACTATATTCTAAAACTATTCTTGCAAACAAACTTTGAACTTGAGTATACTATTAGTATAGCTAGCATAAGTGTCGACTTAGCATATTACAATTCGGCAAAGCTTGATCACCTATGTCTAATTTGATATGCATAAGGAGAGACTTGGAATGGTTATATTAGGAGTTGCTACAAATAGAAACTTTTTATTCAAGGATGAAAAGCATGATTTAGCATGTGAGTTCACAGAAACATTTCGTGATTTTGACATTTATTTTAGCATAATAATGATTAAAAATTTGTTATTATCGCAGTCATCATGTCACGGTCATCGTCCCACCGAGAGCATTCGCCTGACGAATCTGGATACTTTACTAGCATACCTAGGAGGGTTACTTCTGAGTGAGGACTATGACCCATCTGAGCACAACCATACGGAGTCCAGTCAGACTCCTGAGAAGTCAGACATACCCATATCGGAGCCATCTTTACACTCCACACCCATCCGAGAGATTTTACCCATCCCACGTAGGGATGAAGTGGGGCCACCACCTCGAGGTCGGAGGGTGTCGCCACCACCTCGAGCGGAGGAGCCGATAGTACATCCAGCCGGTATGACAGCGATCGAGAGTCTTTAGGTCTCGGGTAGGTTTCGAGAGATGGATTTATTCAGGATGAGATTGGATCATCATGGAGAGTGCATAGACAAGGTAATGTTGCTTTAAGTTCAAGTGATCAGAATATGAATAGGATAATGGATGCATTAGCTGTTACTAGGATGACCGTGAGGAGGCTATACACTGGTTTAGTTATAGTTGTGGGACTTCTGATGATTGTGATAGGATGGTTTGCTTTGTTTTTCTTGTGTCAGTAGTGTTGGTTTGGTGATGGATACTTTGGATTTTAAATTTTCTTTTGGTAGCATGTAGCCCGTTGTTTTGAACAATTACTTTTTGCATGACTACTACTTTTGGTTGGATATTAAACTTTTGATGTGGTATATTTATAATTTTGAAAATGTCTATGAAATGCTGATTATGATTACCTACAACGTGTGGTTTTGAAATATATGTTGTTAATATATGTTGTATTGAATGTATGTTTAATCAATTGCAATGAATATATATATTGTATTAAGAACGTAGAATAGATATAAAATGAGTGCGGATATAGTAATAGATGATAATTAGATTTTAATTTGAAAATTTTACCTTAGAATTATGCCTCCAAGAAGGGAAGACCCCGAAATTACCCGACTCGTGTCTGAACAAATCCTAGTTGCACTTCCCAATATAGTTAGTCAGGTAGCGGCAGGTTTGAATGCTAACCAAGTTGACAATCCAAGGGTCGGTACAAACGGAGATAAAGAATGTACATATAAGACCTTTAGATCTTGTAACCAGAAAGAATTTCATGGTACTGAGGGAGCTGTTGGATTATTAACTTGGATTGAAGGAATGGAGTCCGTACTCCATATTAGTAAGTGTACAGAAGCAAACAAGGTGGCGTTTGCAGCTTGTCTACTGCAAGGGCGAGCGCTGACATGGTGGAATACTCAGGTTCAAACACGAGGACGGGATGCTGCTAACAAAGTCACATGGGATGAATTTAAGGAGATGCTTAAAGAGGAATATTGTCCGAGGAGTGAAATGCAAAAGTTACAAGTGGAGTTGTGGGATCACGAAATGAAGGGAAATGATATAGATGCATACACAGCACGATTTCATGAATTGGCAAAGATGGTACCACATTTGGTTACACCAGAGGAGAATCGAGTGGACAAGTATATCTGGGGTTTAGCTCCATTAATCCGAGGGGATGTGACTTCGGGCAATCCAAAAACCCTCCAAGAAGCAGTAAACCTAGCAACCAAACTTACCAACAATGCCAACCGTTCGGGACTTTTCACTAATGACAGAGCTAATGGAAAGAGGAAGATTGAGGAAATTTCAAGGAGAGAGTTTGACAAGAGCAAAGGAAAGGAGTAAAGAATAGTGGGGAATTATGGAATCCAAGCTCAGGCAACTGACAAAGGAAAAGGAACGTATCCAAAATGTGACAAGTGTAACAATCATCACACTGGGAATTGTATTATTTGTCACAAATGCAACAGAGGGGGTCATTATGCGAAGGATTGTAAGATTGGGGGAAGACGAGTTTGTTTTGAATGTGGAAGTCCGGATCACTTCAAGAACACCTGTCCCAAGATGAACAGAAAGCTGGATCTTAATCAGGCTCAATCGGCCAACCAAGGGAATCAAAGAGGTCAGGCACGGGGTCGGGTATTTGAAATTGGGGCAGAGGAAGCAAGGCAGAACCCAGATGTGATGTGATCACAGGTACGTTTCTCTTAAATAATCATCATGCATCGGTATTATTTGATTCCGGGGCAGATAGAAGTTTCGTATCACTAAATTTTAGATCAAAAATTAATCGAAAACCCCAAAAGTTAAAAGAAATTTTTGTCATCGAATTTGCTAATGGACAAGATGTAACACCTCAAAAATCAGAGTAAATTAAAACATGGAAAACCTGACAAATATGGCGAAAGTAAATCTATTAACTTCCCATAAATGGGATCAGTCCTTAAGACTATACAATTCTATACAAGGATTTCATCAAAAGAATGGACTTAACAATGCCCAACAACAATACTTAAAACATCTCCAAAAACCCCGAGACTCAAAACTCGTCTCTCCAAAAACCCCGACACCCACTGCTAATGGAAACCTGTTATACACATCATTTGAGAAAAAGTGTCAGACTTAAAGCCTGGTGAGAACATACAGTTTATAAGCTCAAAACAATAAAACATCAGTTCCAAGAATATATTTCCAAAGAGATTAAATTTGCAATTTAGGTCCTTGCCACAATCGGGCTTTTTCGTTATAAACATGTCGTAAAAGGACCGAAGACAAAACGTTTTACCAAGGATCGTGGCGTAACACAAAGTTAGGCCAACAATCCGAGTTACGAGCTAAACCAATTGGAGTCCGTGGATACGAATCACAAAGTCCGTGCTACAATGTGAGATCAAGCCCCAAGCGCAAAACCAAGGTATACTCCTTCGCTAGGATCACTATGAACCATGGCTAGTATCCGGCCTCACATAACCGTACCAAGTTGCCCTCTAGGAACACGTGATTCCATAGCTACAAATTTGGGGAATGTATCATCCTAGCAATACACTCTACTCAAAACCTAGGGATCCACTAGTAATGGTAAGGACTCGTCACAACAACATATGTGACTAACCATAAATAAATATATGGTACAAGTACATTTTATAAACAAAGTGCTACTCCCAGTTCAACTTCTGGTAAGAATGAAAATCATTAAAATGAGTTCATAAACATTCTTTTCAAAATGACCACATAATGTGTAAGTAAAACATCATTTTACTTCAATAAGGCGGAACCCGTCATTTTGGTCAAGTCTGACCGGGAATCCCGAGAATCACCAAAAACTTCATTCATAATAAAATGTAGAGGATATAAAATCATACCGTAGAATTACTTTAGATTTCGCAAATAAGAGTTTTGACATGTATAAAGTTTGTAAAATGGTAGTAGGAACTCACCGGTAGGTTTTCAGAATGAAACCCGGGAAACCAGATAACGATCACGACAAAGAGGTGAAGCTTAAAACACCGACCCCTTGCTAGAAACACCGAAAACTAGCAACTAAACTAACCTTAGAAGATTGAAAGAGAAAAGAGAGAAAAAGAAGAGAGAGAGAGAGAGAAAGAAAACTGAGATTACCAAAGATCTCAACAAAATGAGATATTTATCCAAGGCTTTGCACACCTCCCAACACAGCGCACGGCCCGTTCGTTTTCCAAAGGGGAGGGCGCACGACACGTGCGTTTTCCACTGCCTCTCACCCTATTTCATGTGCACGACCCATGCGTTTTTCCTGAAGGATGGCGCACGACCCGTGCGCCCTGTAGACAGAAACATCTTCTTCATTTCTTCTTTACAACCTCGCAAAACCAAACGAAAATTTGGGGTGTTACAATCCTCCCCAACTTGGGAATGATTTCGTCCCCGAAATCCCAACTACACAAAAAGGTGGGGATATCTTCGCTTCATATCCTCCTCGGCTTCCCACGTCACATTTGCTCCCCGGTGATGCTTCCACTGCACCTTGACCAAAGTGACTTCTTTATGACGCAACTTCTTAGACTTTCTCTCTAAGATGGCGTCGGGTTCTTCCACACAACGGTTACCTTCGTCTACCCTTAACTCTGAAAGGGGAATGGCGCTGTCTTCTACCGCCAAACATTTCCGGAGGTAGCAAACATGAAACGTGTTGTGTATTCTGCTCAACTCCGGTGGCAGTTCCAACTGGTAGGCTTGCAAACCCACCCGTTTAAGCACTTTGAAAGGTCCGAGGAAACGGGGACTCAACTTCCCACGTTTTCCGAACCGTATAATGCCTTTCCACGGCGACACCTTAAGCATAACGCGGTCGCCCACTTGGAATTCCATCGGTCGCCTCTTCTTATCGGCATAGCTCTTCTGACGATCTTGAGCCGCTTTCATTCTTTCACGAATGCACTTGACCTTATCGGCGGTCTCTTGCACGATTTCCGGCCCGACGAACTGCTTCTCTCCTGCTTCTAGCCAGCACTCGGGAGTCCGACTCTTTCGCCCATACAGTGCTTCAAAAGGTGCCATCCCAATACTCGAGTGGTAGCTATTGTTGTAAGCAAACTCCACCAAAGGTAGGTGGGAGTACCAACCACCCCCGAAATCGATGACACAAGACCTCAACATGTCTTCCAAGGTTTGGATCATTCGTTCGCTCTGTCCGTCGGTCTGCGGATGGTAAGCCGTACTCAACTTCACTCGAGTACCAAGCTCTTTCTGAAACCCATCCCAGAAGTTTGAGGTGAACCGACTGTCGCGATCCGACACGATCGAAAACGGTATGCCGTGCCTTGAGACCACCTCATCGATATAAAGCTTTGCTAACTTATCCATCAGTAGAGTCTCGCGCATAGCCAAGAAATGAGCGCCCTTCGTCAATCTGTCAACTATCACCCAACTGGTATCGTGACCTCGAAAAGTTTTAGGCAACTTTGTCACGAAGTCCATGGTGATATGCTCCCACTTCCACTCGGGAATCTCTAAGGACTGAAGACTCCCATATGGTCGCTGATGTTCGGCCTTAACTTGCGAACACGTCACACAACGCTCAACGCAACGCGCTACATCAAGTTTCATTACCGACCACCAATAGTGCAACTTCAAGTCCCTGTACATCTTTGTACTTCCCGGATGAATGGAATACTTGGATTTGTGTGCATCTTCTAGCAACAGCTCCCGGTTTCCCCCAAACTTGGGCACCCACACACGACCGCTGAACAATTTTACTCCACGGCTATCTTCCGTCAAGAGCAATCGCTGTTTTGTCATGACTTCATCTTTTAGATTCTCTTCTAACAGTGCTTCCATCTGAGATGTCTTGATCTTCTCAACAAGACTAGACACAAGTTCGATTCTTGAATGGGTAGCCCGAATACTCCCTCTATAGTCCTTTCGACTTAGCGCATCGGCCACCACGTTCGCCTTACCTGGATGGTAAAGCAATTCACAGTCGTAGTCTTTCAGCAACTCGAGCCACCTTCTTTGCCTCATATTCAACTCTTTCGGATCGAAGACATACTTCAGGCTCTTGTGATCCGTGTATAGAGTACATTTCGTGCCGTATAGGTAATGTCGCCAAAGCGTCAAGGCGAACACCACCGCTGCTAACTCCAGATCATGAGTTGGATAATTCTGCTCGTGTAATTTGAGCTGCCTCGAGGCGTAAGCGATTACCTTGCCTCGTTGCATCAACACACAACCCAGCCCTATTTTTGAAGCGTCGCTGTAAACCACGAAATCTTCCGACCCTTCAGGTAACGTCAAGATCGGAGCTTCACACAACTTCTTTTGAAGGATACGGAATGCCTTCTCTTGGGTTTCGGTCCATTCAAACTTCACATTCTTCCGAGTCAGAACTGTTAAAGAAGAAGCGATCTTGGAAAAGTCTTGAATGAATCTCCTGTAGTATCCAGCCAGACCCAAGAAACTTCGGATCTCGGATGGACTCTTAAGAGGCTCCCAATTCATCATTGCTTCAATCTTGGAGGGGTCAACCTTCACTCCGACCCGAGTGACTACATGACCCAGAAACTGTACTTCTTTAAGCCAGAAGTCGCACTTGGAAAACTTGGCGTACAATCCTTCTCTTCTCAACACTTCCAGAACCTCACGTAGATGCTGTTCGTGCTCTGTCTCACTTATGGAGTACACGAGTATGTCATCAATGAATACAATGACCGACTTGTCAAGGAAAGGTCGGCACACTCTATTCATCAAGTCCATAAACACTGCTGGTGCGTTCGTCAGGCCAAAAGGCATTACAAGGAACTCGTAATGGCCGTAGCGCGTTCTGAAAGTTGTCTTCGGAACATCTTCTTCTCTTACCTTCACTTGGTGATAACCTGATCGTAAGTCGATTTTGGAGAAACAACCCGCTCCTTGAAGTTGATCGAACAAGTCGTCTATTCTCGGAAGCGGATACCTGTTCTTCACTGTAGCTTTGTTCAACTCACGATAGTCAATGCACATTCTCATTGTGCCATTCTTCTTCTTGACAAACAAGACCGGAGCTCCCCAAGGTGACGAGCTCGGTCTTATAAAGCCTTTCTCCAATATCTCTTGGAGTTGTGCTACCATCTCTTGCATCTCCGATGGCGCTAAACGATAAGGTGCTTTAGCGATCGGTGCAGCGCCAGGCACAAGATCAATCCGAAACTCTACCTGACGATTGAGCGGCAACCCGGGCAAGTCGTCCGGAAAGACATCTGGATACTCACGCACGATCTTCACATCTTCCAGCTTTGACTTCTCTAACTTGGCATCGATCACATAGGCTAGGAAAGACGAACATCCTTTTACTAGACACTTGCGTGCTCTTGCCATTGTGATTATTGCCACTTCACCCTTTCTCTTTTCACCATAGATGACTACGACTTCACCAGAGGGGTTGGGAAGTCGAATCAACTTCTTGGAACACACGATCTCAGCCTGATTGTTTGACAACCAATCCATACCGATTACGACATCAAAACCCCCGATTGACATTGGTAGCAGATCGATCGGGAATTCTCTCCCTTCGATACTGAGAGCACACTACTTCAGAACTTCACGGATCAGAACTTGTCTACCATCAGCTATTTCTACTACTAACGCATCCTCAAGACTATTAGTGGGCATAGCAATTTTCTGACGGAACAATTCAGATACGAAAGAGAAAATAGCACCCGTGTCGAATAAAATACGAGCAGGTACAGAGTTTATAAGAAAAGTTCCCGATACCACGTCAGCGGATGCTCTGGCCTCTTCGGCCGTCATCTGAAATGCTCGACCCGGAACCTTCGGAGGTTTCTCCTTCCTTGCTGGCGTGCTACCCGACACAAGCTTCGGGCAATATCTTCTCACATGCCCCAGTGCCTTGCACTCATAACAAATGGGTCCTCTGACCGGGCAATCTCTGATAGTGTGACCAGGCTTCCCACACTTATAGCAAGTTTGGGAATTGCTATAATAGTTACCGTGATGCTTGGTTCGACACTTCGGGCACCACTTCGCCTTTTGATAACTGCTGAAATTGCGGTTTCCAACAAAAGGTCGGGCCCGCTTGGGAGGTACTGAACTGTTCTCCCACTTTCTCTTTTCAGGCACCACCACTGCCTTCTCAGATTTGTCCTTCGCGAACATTTCCTCCATGAACTGAGCTTCCTCCACCATCTCTCGGAGGTTAGAAGCTTTGAAATTATGGACCATGGATTGCATGTCCACAGGCAAGCCGTTGAGATAGGATTTCATATTGTCTTTCTCTGTTAGGGCAGCGTGCCCCACCAGACCAAGCTTCTCCATAAACTGACGGGTGTACTCCCTCATCGTCAGGCTTCCTTTTACCAAGGACCGGAATTCTTTCTCAATTCGGTCCATTGTCCTCTCGTTGCAGAATTCCTCTAGCAACTTCTTCTTGAACTCGGCCCAAGACAACTGAGCCAACACTTCAGGAGATAGAGTGGATTGGATGATATTCCACCAGATGAGTGCAGTGTCCCTTAGCAATTGGGTACCAAACCGCACCGTCTGATCATCACCACATTCGGAAGAGCCAAAAGCTTGCTCAACCGCTCGGATCCACTTTACACACACCGCCGGGTCATCAGAACCGAAGAATTCTGGCGGTCCGCAACTCAGAAAGGACTTATAGGAACAACTCTTCCTATTCCCCGGAGCACCAGAAATCCCGTGCTCTACCGCTGTGACCCTTATACCATCGCCTCCCGAACCTGCTACGACGTTCTCTACCACCGCCTCACTTCTCCGATGGTTCACGTCGCGGTCCTCCATGGCTTTTAGCAGAAACTCTTGCTGCTTAGCCATCTCTTCCCTCATCGCCAACATCACGCTGGCCAACAATTCTGACTGGGGATTAGCATCCCTGATGACTGGGTGGGACGAAGCCAGGTCTACTCGCGGAATGACCTCTGGCCCCCCACCTAGAACTTGCTGAACGGGTCGTCGAACAATAACCTCAATTCCTTCCGGCTGATCCGCTGTAGAGGCTGTCGCTTCCAGACCATGGAAAACCTGACAAAATAGTTCATAAACATTCTTTTCAAATGACCACATAATGTGTAAGTAAAACATCATTTTACTACAATAAGGCGGAACCCGTCATTTTGGTCAAATCTGACCGGGAACCCCGAGAATCACCAAAAACTTCATTTATAATAAAATTGTAGAGAATATAAAATCATACCGTAGAAATACTTTCTATTTCGCAAATAAGAGTTTTGACATGTATAAAGTTTGTAAAATGGTAGTAGGAACTCACCGGTAGGATTTCGGAATGAAACCCGGGAAACCAGATAACGATCACGACAAAGAGGTGAAGCTTAAAACACCGACCCCTTGCTAGAAACACCGAAAACTAGCAACTAAACTAACCTTAGAAGATTGAAAGAGAAAAGAGAGAAAAAGAAGAGAGAGAGAAAGAAAACTGAGATTACCAAAGATCTCAACAAAATGAGATATTTAGCCAAGGCTTTGCACACCTCCCAACACAGCGCACGGCCCGTGCGTTTTCCAAAGGGGAGGGCGCACGACCCGTGCGTTTTCCACTGCCTCGCACCCTGTTTCATGTGCATGACCCGTGCGTTTTTCCTGAAGGATGGCGCACGTCCCGTGCGCCCTGTAGACAGAAACATCTTCTTCATTTCTTCTTTACAACCTCGCAAAACCAAACGAAAATTCGGGGTGTTACACAAGAAGTTAGGGTCAAGGATGTAATTTCGAACTGTACCCTAAACCTAGCTGAAAAGGAATTTAGTATAGACTTACTTCCAATTAAATTAGGAAGTTTTGACATAGTTGTGGGCATGGATTGGTTGTCTAAAAACCAAGCGGAAATATGTTGTTCTGAGAAGACTCTTCGAATTCCATTGTCTAAAGGAGAAGTACTTTTAGTACATGGAGAGAAGCCCAAAAGGAATTTAAAGATGGTATCATGTATGAAGATGCGGAAATTTCTGAGGAAAGAGTACGTTGCATTTCTGGCGAATGTAGTAAATAAAGAGATGAAGGAAAAATGCATTCAAGATATTCCTATAGTCCAGGATTTTCCCGAAGTATTTCCTGATGAATTACCCGGATTACCCCCACCAAGACAAGTTGAATTCCGCATAGATTTAATTCCAGGAGTTGCACCAGTATCCAATGTGCGCCATATGAAGCTTTATACAGACGTAAGTGTAGATCCCCACTCAGTTGGATGGAAACCAGTGATAGTCAATTGATCGGGTCTGATATTATACAAGAAACCACTGATAAGATATCTACTATCCGGGATAGACTCAAAGCTGCGAGAGATCGTTAGAAAAGTTACGCAGATAACCGTAGAAAGCCGTTAGAATTCCAAACGGGTGATAAAGTCCTTTTGAAAGTGTCACCTTGGAAAGGATTGGTTCGATTTGGGAAAAGAGTTAAATTGAGTCCAAGATATATTAGCCCATTTGAGATACTGGAAAGAATTGGACCAGTAGCTTATAAACTCAAATTACCACAAGAGTTGAGTGCTATACATGACACTTTTCATGGGTCAAATTTAAAGAAATGTTTAACTGATGAATCATTGGTTATAAGTCCTGAAGAGGTTCAGATTGACGAGCGTTTGCGCTTCGTAGAAAAAAAAACAATTGAAATTCTTGATTGTGAAGTTAAACGTCTAAGGCGCAGTAAAATTCCAATTTTAAAGGTCCGCTGGAATTCACGTCATGGACCTGAGTACACTTGGGAACGAGAAGATTTTATGAAGCACAAGTACCCCTATCTTTTTATAAAGCATCAGTCCGGAAATAACAGTCATTAAAATCGGGACGAAATTCTTATAAGGAGGGGAGACTGTGACAACTGCCTCCCAGAATGATCAGGTTATTTCTCGAACAGTCCAATACCCAATTATGATTTAGAGACACACTATTATAACCTGAGTATATAGGTTAGAGATTTAGTCTTGAAGAAATCACTGTAGTTTGTTAAGATCGTTTAGCTAACATCCATAACGGATACAACACGTTATAAAATGCCAAAATGTATAACGGACAATTGAGAATACCAAAAATATTTAATAAGATATTTATATAAACTATATGAAATAATGATCCTAATCAATTTATTATTTCATAAAAATATGCCACATAAAAATCCCTTTTATCATAACAATTTTATCAAATTTAAATATTGTAATTACGTAAATGATTTATTAATTAAAAAAAAATTATTTTGGAAAAACAAGAGAGAGAGAGGGACGGCCCCCCTCTCCTCTCCCCCACTCTCTTTTGATTTTTTTTTATATTCAAAAATTTAAAACCATTCCCTTACTAAACACCTCTTCATTTCCATAACCATACTCTCTCTCTAAACTCAAAAAAGAAAAAAAATCCTCTCTTCAACTCCCTCTCCCTCAACCACGTTTTCATCTTCAAATCTGTCCCAAATCATATTAGAAATCAAGTTTTCAAGAGTGATTACACAACATCTTCAAGGTATGTAAACCCTACAAGCATTTGCATAAGTTTTCTTTAAGCAAAAATATGAAATTTCACTATTCTCTTCATGTTTTTCTTACTTCTTGAAGATTTCTAGAAGCATAGAATTTTAAAGTCTTTATGTGGTAGATTATACACCAAAATATGATTTAGTTATCAAAAATTGGTGATAATCCATGATCCATTAAGCCTAGAACTCAAGAAATC
Organism: Arctium lappa; assembly: GCA_023525745.1. Taxonomy (NCBI): domain Eukaryota; kingdom Viridiplantae; phylum Streptophyta; class Magnoliopsida; order Asterales; family Asteraceae; genus Arctium; species Arctium lappa. The sequence goes on from CM042054.1 coordinate 68,131,523, forward strand.
AAGGATTTGATACTTGCACATCAATTTTCTTGATTATTCAAGATGTTAAAGAATCATGCATTATGTTATTTGCATTTTGATTATCAAAATATGATTGAATAAAAATATGATATTTTGGTGATTTAAAAAGGTTTTTGAATCAATAACCCTAATTTATGGGTGAAAAATATAGGAAAATCCATGATGGATATGTTATTTCATCTTTAACTTTCTGGACAGATTTCATGATGGACTTTGGACGACCATAAGTGGTCAAATACACGTCCAAAATCTTTGATTTTTCTTCTAAAACTCAATTAAATGGATTGAGAAACTTTTCCAAGTTGAATAATTAAAAAATATGGAGATTTGATCTTTCAATTGTGTTTTCTAAGATTATTGTGCAAACAGAAACATGTTGAACTAAAAGTGTTAGTAAAAAAAGTGTCATCACCAAAATAATCCATAAATATTTATGATTTTTCTATTGGAAGTTATATTAATGAGTTGGATAACCAATAAAGTTGGCCTCATTCAAAAATAATTAGTTTTAAGTATTCAATCATATTTTACAAAATAAGCATGCATGTTTATAATTCTGGACAGATTGTAACTTTGGTTTTTGAAATAGCATAATTCTCTCATTTTTAGTCCAAATGAGATGAAATTTTTATGCTAGTTACTTCTCTGAGTTAGGAGTAAAATCCAAGTGGAATCACTCAAAAATGATAAGTTTTGACCCTCCAAATATTTGTTACAACAGAAATATGCAACTGATTCTAAAATCAGTGACATACTGTTTTGTAAAATTTATTTGGACCATCAAAACACCTTCAAAATTCACGAAATTTGACCAAGATGTTCACAAAACAGTAAGTTAACATATATAAAATAATGGGTAAGTTTGTCAAATTGGAGGATGCATTTTGATGGTTAACTTGTGAGCATAGTTTCTGGACAGCATGCTGACTTTATAAGAATAGTGTTTTAAAAGCTTATATAGCATAAAAATTACTATGAATAATTGATTTGAATCAAACTAAAAATTTCATTTTATGTATTATCTTTGAAAGTGGCATTTTATAAAGTGAAAAATCAGTTAGTTAAACATAAGTTGAGACCTATGACCTGTAGAACTCATATGTACAATTATCCGTAATGGAAGATAAGGACCGAGTAAGGAATCACACGCGCGTTATCTTTAGCATTTCCAATCCAAGGTGAGTATTCACAGCCCCACTTTTATCGTTTTAATTGATTTTGGGGTGGAAAGCATGTAAATTTACAAATTGTTAATACTGAATGATTGTTCGTTAAAACTGTCGAATTTTGAATTAAATTGTTTATGCACTATGGTATGTATACTTTACGCTGCAAATGAGTATTCACAACCCCACTTTTATCGTTTTAATTGATTATTGGGGTGGAAAGCATGTTTAAATTGTGTATTTAAAGATTCATGAGAATGGTTTTAAAGTATTGCGACTTGGCAATTTATAAGGCTTTGTTAAAAGCGTTTGGAATTATAAGCTATATGATATCTATAGCTTATAATTCAGACAGAACCTACAAAGTGCTACAACTATGGCAAATTCAGACATTTTGCCAAGGATTTCCGCAAACCCAAAGTCTGAAACTCCGATTACTATAAGAACAAGATGCTTCTAGCCAAGCAACAGGAGGCAGGAAAAGCATTAATGGCTGAAGATGAGTTCTGGCTCGACCATTTGGATCAAGAAAGTGATGAAGGAGAGAAGGAAGAGACAGCACACTTGTGCTTGATGGGTCAGATGGAAGCTGAAGGTGATTCTGATGAAGAAGATAACGAAGAGGTATGTGATATGACCAAATCAGATTTCTTAAATCAAATGCATGACATGATGACTAAACTCCAAGAATTAGAGTCTAAACTTAAGCGTGAAAAAGGTGTCATTAATGATAAAAATCAGTCTTTACAGAAACTTAGCAATGATATCGCTGAGAAAAATGTATTGATTGAAGCGTTGCATAAGAATATTGACACCAACGCAAAAGAGAAGACTATAATTCATAAAGAGTTAGCTGAAACAACTTCTAAATATAGAATGTGTGAGTTTGAATCAAAAGATCTTTCTAAAATGTATTCTTCGCTTTCAAAAGGAAAGAAATCTTTAATTGAAAAAGTGAATGCTTTGGAAGGAAAATTATATACTTTGGGTCAAACTGAACAAACCATTCATCTGAACAAACCTAAAGAGAATCCTGAGTGTCGGGGACTTGGTTACAAGAACCCACACGACCTCAAAAAGGGTATATCTAAAGTGCCTTCTCTTTATGATTTTGGATTTATGAAACTACCACCTCAATACCCTGAACTTAAAGTTTTCTGGACTTGTCTGTCTGAAGAGGATAAAGCCAAGGAATATGCTAAAAGAAAGAACACAACCAAAGTTGAACTTCCGTTTCGTTATGAGAGGTTGAATAATAGTTATAGTTATGATAAATCAAAATCTCTTTCAAATGACTATTTTGAGAGTTATTCTGTAAAAGAAATGGAGGCTAAGCCCATCGAAGGTAAGCTTTACATTCCTCCTCTCGTGTTGGAAAGTAAAATTTCTGAACTCGAGAATACTCTCGCAGACGAAAGGATTTTGATGCACTTAGAACAAACTATTTTTTCTACTGTGTTCAAATATATTGAGTTTTCTAAATTATCTAAGGCTTGAAAATTTAATGACAGGTGTGGTTTATTTGATAATGAGTTTGATTTTCTAAACTCTGATGGTGGTTTGGATGACTGTATTCGTGATTTTGACTTTAATGCTAAACTTTCTAATCATTCTTCTTTTGTTGTTAATTCTTTTGGATTACCAAGTTTGTATGAAAAAGGTCAAACATCAACGAAAGTTGATAAATCAATTTCTGTGAAATCCAAAGTTGCCAAAGGTAAGAAGAAGAAACCTGGGCATTCACAGAAACAGATCACCACTGGTAAGTCAAAGAAGAATCATTTGGTTGACTCTCACCATTCTAACTCTATAGTTTCAAATGTTTCAGATTTGAGAAAGAAAAAGCTTGGAGTTAGTCGGAATGGATACCGAAACAGAAGATCGACGAGAATGCTAAATCATTATCTAGTTTTGATTGTATTAAGAAGACTAATAGTAAAGATGATTTGATTGTGAATGTTGCTATTTCTAAACCAAAACTTATTGATTCTCGCAAGAAGTATTCCATACAGCCATTATTCCAGTTATCTCTGTCTAATGGAAAGTTCTCAAATTATGATAGATGTGATTATGCTTCTCGAAAATATTCTGATGTTTGGTTTGGCACATATCATGTTTACTCTTATCGTTCTAATGGTTCATTTGGTTTTCAAAAGAAAAGCGGGCCCAAATTTAAATGGGTACCAAAATCACGTGCTAACACTGTAGGTCCCATTTATAAGTGGGTACCTAAACATCTTATTTCCTGATTTCTCTTGTGCAGACCCATCATATGTGGTACATGGATAGCGGGTGTTCCAAGCATATGACCGGGCAAAAAAGTTTGTTATCTAACTATACAGAGAAATATTGCGGAACAGTTCGATTTGGTAACGATCAGTTTTCACCAATTCTGGGTTATGGTGATGTAGTACACGACAACGTAACGATTAAGAAGGTGAGTGACGTAGAAGGATTATGAAACAATCTTTTTAGTATTGGCCAGTTCTGTGACAAAGATTTAGGGGTAAATTTCAAGACCAAGAGCTGTTCGGTACGCACTGAGGACTGGAAAGAGCTCTTGGTCGGCACTCAAAAGTCAAACCTCTACACCATCAACTTGTCAAAGGTCTAGACTCACAATCTGGTGTGTCCACTTTCAAAAGCATCGATGCAACAATGCTGGCTATGGCATCGGCGACTTTCTCACCTGAACATTAGCTACATCCATAAAATGGTCAGTGGAAAGCTAGTGAATGGACTTCCTGAGCTCAAGTACGTAAAAGAACACTTGTGTGCAACATGTGAAAAAGGGAAGATGAAGAGAGCTCCACACAAACCAAAGCTTGAACCGAGTTCCAGCGCTCCTTTAGAGTTGTTGCATATGGATCTCTGTGGTCCTATGCGAACGCAAAGCTTAGGCGGAAAGAAATACGTGTTTGTTATTTTGGACGATTATTCGCGATACACGTGGGTCAAATTTCTACGGTCAAAAGATGAGACACCCGAAGTTCTCATTACATTTCTAAAGACGATCCACGTGAATCTGCAGAAACCAGTCAAGCTTCTTCGAACTGACAACGGCACAGAGTTTAAGAATAAAACAGTTGAAGATTATCTCGAATCGGTCGGCATAACACATCAATACTCTGTTGCACGTACGCCTGAATAGAATGGAGTAGTCGAAAGGCGAAACCGTACGCTAGTCGAGGACGCTCGTACTATGCTCAGTCAATCCGACTTACCTCTATTTCTGTGGGCAGAAGCTGTGTCGACTACGTGTTACACTCAAAATGTTCCATGATACACCATAGATTTCAAAAGACTCTGTATGCGTTGATCAACAACCAAACAACAACCCTTAAATATTTTCATGTTTTTGGTTGTAAGTGTTTTGTGCTAAATGACAGAGAGAGTCTGAATAAGTTCAGTGCTAAGGCGGATGAGGGCATCTTTATCGGCTATTCTTTTACATCTACTACATATCCAGTATACTTGAAGAAGTCAAAGATTGTGGTCGAGAGCGTAAATGTTACATTTGATGAAGAGATGGCTTCTAAACACTTCAGTTTAGAACCCGTGATAACAGGAGTACTAGCTTCTGGGCAAATCAGTCCAGAACTTGGGTCTCAAGCGAACCAATCAGATGAGGCATCAACGTCTACAAATCATTTATCTGATTTATATTTAATATTTGAACTATTGTTGATGAATTTCTTGGATCTAAAGTGACTAAATCTGTTGTGGTTGACAGGATAGAAGAATCAATGACTACTCATCCAACCATTTCAGATATCTCTACTGAATCCAACTCCCCGATTCAGCAAGAAGTTCAAGTTCAAATGCCTACTCCGACAGTTGAAGCTGTGATCAACAGTGAAGAGACAGAAGTAGCTGAATCAGTTGGGCGTACTGTAAGGACTGATCAACATACTGATCAAATTGAACCCACTGAAAATTCTGCACCTACTACTTCAACTGAACCCCCTATTCCTACTGAACAATCTAAAGAAGATTACAGTGGATTCTTATATGACAATCATGATCAATCTACATCTAATCCACTCCCTGATGAACACAAGTGGACTAAAGAGCACCCGGTATCTCAAGTCATTGGAGATCTGTCGAAACCGGTGCAAACTATGTCTGAAACATCAAATCAATGTATCCATGACTCCTTTCTAATCAAGATTCAACCTACTCGCATATATGAGGCTCTTGCGGATTCAGATTGGGTGACTACAGTGCAAGAAGAGCTGAATCAGTTCGAAGCCTTTAAAGTCTGGAGACTCATACCCAAACCTGAAGGTAAAACCATCATTGGTACGAAATGGGTGTTCAAAAACAAGAAAGATGAAGATGGTACCGTTATCCAAAATAGAGCTAGACTTGTCGCCAACGGATATAGGCAAGTGGAAGGAATAGATTACGACGAGACTTATTCTCCAGTGGTGCGTATAGAAGCAATCCAAATGTTTCTTGCGTACGCTGCCTACAAGAACTTCACCGTCTATCAAATGGACATGAAGACAGTCTTTCTGAATGGCATACTTAAGGAGGAAGTCTACTTCTCGCAACCAGAAGGCTTTGTTAATCAAGAGAAACCGAATCATGTATACATTCTCGACAAAGCACTTTATGTCTTTTCTCAATTCTCGGTCAAGTCAGGTTTTACAAAAGGTACGGTTGATACCACTTTATTCATTAAAAAGGAAAAAGGCGATATCATTCTTATTCAAATATATGTGGATGATATTATTTTTGGCTCTACAAATCCTAAATACTGTAAGAATTTTTCAAACCTCTTGGTGTCACCTTTTCAGATGAGTATGATGGGAGAGTTGACTTTTTTCTCGGATTACAAGTCAAACAATTTTCAACCGGGATCTTTATCAATCAATCTATATACATTCTTGAATTTCTTCGGAGGTTCAAAATGGAAAATTGTAAACCGATTGGTATCACAATGGCACTTGATAATAAGATTGGCACTGATCCTTCGGGAAAAGCTGTTGATGTTAGGAGTTATAGAGGGATGAGAGGTTCTTTGATGTATCGTACTTCTAGTAGGCCAGATATAATGTTTTCTACATGTTTATGTGCTAGATATCAGGCCAATCCTAAAGAATCCTATATGTCTGCAGTCAAACGTATTTTTAGATATCTGAAGGGGATTGTAGATCTTGGTTTGTGGTATCCTAAAGATACTAGCTTTGAACTAACAGCATATTCAGACGCAGATCATGCTGGTTGCATGCTAGACAGGAAGAACACGTCGGGTTATATACATTTCCTAGGTGATAAAATCGTCAGTGGGGTATCGAAGAAGCAATTATGTGTCTCCACTTCAACGGCCGAAGCAGAATATGTAGCTGCTGCTAGCTGCTGTTCTCATGTCTTGTGGATGAGAACGCAACTGCGAGACTATGGTTATCACTACAATAAGATCCTGATCTATTGTGATCCAAAAACGCTATGGCAATATACGCTAATCCTGTTCAGCACACGAAGACCAAACATATTGATGTCAGGTATCACTTTTTAAAAGATAATGTCGAGAAAGGAACAATTGAACTTTACTTTGTAAAAACTGATTATCAGCTTGCAGTGTTGTTTACCAAACCCTTAGACGAAAAGAGATTCAATTTTCTTGTCTCTAGGCTTGGTATGCTAAATCTTAAGACATAATCAGTGGTTATCTATTAAAGTTTTGTCATTGTAAATTTTTCATCATTTCTTTATCATTATTATTGAAACATATCTGCACTTTAATATCCTGTTCATGATCTCAGGGGGAGTGTGAGAAGTACTTCATAGATGATCAATGTTATCTTGAGGGGGAGCTTCTCTAATTTCCGCATATACTTATCTGTCAAATCTGTTTGTGATGCATGATTTTAGGGGGAGCTTTACAAGTCAAAGGAGTAAAAGGGCAATGACTTCTGATTACTTCAGATCAACTCGTACTTTAAATTGTTTTACTGCTTTATGTCATTTTAGTTTCTGTGAATAAAGTTTCTTTGACTATGACCTTTAGACTTTTGCAGTTTGAGAGATGCTTACAAGATCATATCTTTATGACTTTAAGCTTGACTTCATGAGATGTAAGACTGCACGCAAAAGGTATAATTCTTTATCTTCATCTCATATATGGTTGAAAGAAGGACAACTTTCAATCATAAGAAAACATACTCTTAAACGTTCAAACCACTTCCCGGTTCTTAAACAGATTTCATGAATTGGAAGTGTGATTTTAAAATGTTTTCATTTTTATTTGTGCTTCAATGCTTAACAAACCGTGTCTTTCTAAAGATATATATTTGTGTATTATCTTGTCTATATACTTTCAAGTATTCACACACACCGGTTTAATTCTTTTGTTGAATAAGTTATCACCATGTCTCATATTCACCAAGTTTTCGATGGTGATACACCCCGCTTGTATTTCAATGAATTTTTTAGCATCATTTCATTTCGAAACGTCATTTCAAGAATGTCTATATCTTTGCTTCATATAGACAATATCCATTATTCTTGACCATAAGCTTTCAATGTTATATCATTTGATTATGATCATTTTTCATACAATGTCAGTTTTTCAAACAAGTCTCTTGCATTCATGTTCATTCATTCATTATACTTGTTTGAAAATACTTCAATGATTCAAATGATCAAATCTTCATGATTATATTCTGAGCATACAAACATCTGACTTGTATTTGAGCTTTAATTGATTCTAGTTAACCCATGTTTTCCTTGTCTTAAATGTTCAAGTTAAACTATCTTGCGCAACACATGCTTTCTAGGAAAATACGGGATCTTTGTTCTAGGACTTAATTGAAACTTCTATGGATTCACGTTAACCAGTGTTTCCTACCCAAGAAATTAATCCTTAGTGATTGAGTTTGAGGAGTCGAAAAGAAATGAGTGTGTGTTGTGTCATGAGGTAAAATGGAAAAGAGAGTTTGGTTAGATGTGGGCTTAATGATAAAAAGAAAGATGGTGTGAGATCAGAGTAAAAGAATATCAGACTCTGCACCAACTACTTTCTGAGCCGGGCAGCCACATTACTAATGTTTCACACTTTTTGGTGAACATTATTGAAATAGGCGCCAACTCTTGATTATAACCCCACCAGCCACTCATTTTCTTCTTAACGAGAAAATGTTTCATTTTTCAAAAGTGAAGCAACACATTTACTATCTGATTTTCATTTGGAAAATCTGGATATTGAAATGAAGGAAGTCTTCCCCACCTTCGCACTTCAATCATGCACATTGAGTTTGTGTTTACTTACTATTGACTCAGTGGTTTACACATTTTGAGCCTTTATAAACAATCAATTGTTCTTAATTCTTTCAATCACTTGCACGAACACACAAAGAATTTGTTTCTTTGTCATAACATTCATAGAAATTGCCTTTGTGGTGTTTCGATGATTGGATGGAAGCCCTGGGGGAGTGAACATCAAAAGGCTCCTTTACATTGTGTATTCGTTACACACCGTGACTTTGTGTTACTGACAGGCATTTTTAACTGATTCATTTGTTGATTCAGGTATTACATTCTTATTTTGTCTGGATTTGAAAAGATCTAGATGACTATATGTTGGGCCTAAAATATGCTAAGTCCAGATAGTGCTGCTAAGTGTTAAAGATTACTACTGTTGAAGACTTAAGTACTGCTATTTTAATATTACTACTGCTTGAAGGATTACTACTGCTAGTAGTTAGTACCGCTTGAAGAGTTAATACTGCAAGTTGGAAGATACTACTGCAATCATGTTAGTACTGCTGAGGTTAAAGATACTACTGCAAGAAGGATTAATGTTGCTTATGTTGATAAAGATGACTTAAAGCGAAAGACGAGGAGATTGAAGATAATAATGGACTGGATGCTGAAGATCAACTTTAATTTAATATTTATCTTGTAATCTGTTCTGTATATATAGTCTAGAAGTCTTAGATCATTAGATATACAAAAGTATACAGACATATACAGAGATATACAGAAATATACAGAGATACATACGTTTTTGTTTTTAGAGAGAATTAGCCTCAAGATTCTTAGTAGTCCTTTCATTAGAGAAGTATTGAACGTCTGTTGAGCCTGTTCAACAGATTGAGGCTTTGGTTGTAATCATTAAGTTAATTCAATATAACTTATGATTTGATTCATATACGGTTTCATTGATTTTTTGTTAATGTGTTATTCCGCAACTCCTTTAACAAAGTTTCTGAGTGTTTAATTAAATTCTTGTTTAGAATTTCGATCCAGACAAGTGGTATCAGAGCCAAGGAACTCAGAAAGCAATAATCATCATGGATGGATCACACGACAGTGTTCTTGTTTCAAAGGTTCCCATGCTCAAACCTAATGAGTTTGACATGTGGAAAATCAGGATCAGGCAGTATATACTTCTTACAGACTACTCAATGTGGGACATCATTGAGAACGGTCCCTCCAATGAAGGAGAGATGGGAGCAGATGGAAAAAGACCTCCACCAAAGACTGATGGAGAAAGAAAGATGAGGTAGACAGAGATGAAAGCCTTGAGCACTCTCCTCTTGGCAATTCCTAATGAATACCAACATCAGTTTTGCAACTGTGTTGATGCCAAAATCTTGTGGAATGCTTTGGAGAAGAGGTTTTCAGGTACCAAAAGCACTAAGAGAAATCAGAAAGCTATTCTCAAGCAACAATATGAAAATTTTATGTCTACAAAGAATGAGTCTATGACTCAAACCTTTGATAGGTTCAACAAGTTGATTGGAGAATTGGTCACTGTTGGTGTCAAGATGGACCAGGATGATGTCAACAGAAAATTTCTAAGATCTCTTGGTGATGAATGGATAATGTTTACAGTATCATTCAGGTAGAATGACAATCTGGAGGATAAGGAACTTGATGATCTCTACAATGGTCTCAGGGTGTTTGAAGAAGAAGTTGAATCTAAGAAGAAGCCATCTGGATACTCTTACAATGTTGCTCTCTTATCATCTACTACTGATTCTTCTGCAAACACAGAATCAGTTAGTGCTTCTTATGGCTCAAAACAGGATGGACTCAATGATTCTGTTTTGGAAGCCCTCCTTGCTAGTCATGCTAAATCTTCTCTTATTAATGATGATCTGGAGCAGATCGATGTTGATGACCTTGAAGAGATGGATATCAAGTGGCAAATGGCAATGCTCACCATGAGAATTAAAAGATTCATTAAAAGAATAGGAAGAAACAACTTTGCCATGAGAAGAGAAGACGGTGCTGGATTTGACAAATCCAAAGTGGAATGCTACAAGTGTCATAAACTGGGGCACTTTGCAAGAGAATGCAGAGGGGGAATCTCTCAACAGCATAGGAGCAACAATCAACAATAAAGTCCACCAACAACTGGAACCCATCTCAAGCACTTGTCTCACAAGATGGAATGGGATTTGATTGGAGTGATCAAGCCGATGAGGCAATTCAAAATGAAGCATTGATGGCTGAGGTTTCAGAGTCTTCAAGCACTGCAATTCTTGTAGAGGTAAAATCTAAACTTTGCTCTAAAGCCTGTCTTGAAACTGTTAAGAAATAAAGGGATCACAATCAGAGCATGTGTGATGATCTTAAAAGGTTGGAGAAACATAGAAGAGAGTATAATTTGATCATTGTGAATTTTGAAGAACAAATTAAGGCATATCAGGCCAATGAACTTCAACATTCATATGATCAAAACTATTGGAAATGGGAGAAGAAGAAGTTAGAGATTAAGCTAGAGAAGGCTAGGAAAGAATGTGAGAAAGTCAGAAGTGAATTTGAGAAGGCCAAATTAGACATTGAGAAATTTTCCAATACCTCTAAAGCAATGGACACGTTACTCAAATCTGAAGTTCATGACAAACTGAAGAGACGTATAGGATATAATAACACCTCTCCACCTTACAATAACAACTATATTCCACCCACTTCATACCTCTTAGAAAGGCAAGATAAGAATGACTTACATGCAGGAGCCACAGAGGTAGATCCAGTAGACACTGAGCATGGTTAGTACTGCTAGAGTTAATACTTCTCAGAGTATTAATGCTGCTGAAGATTAATGTTGCTTATGATTAGTACTGCTTATGAGATGGAGATCCGTATGAAAAGGATGACAGCTGGATAAACTGAAGATATTCAAGGAAGCTTATGGAGATAATGATGGAAGATATACTGAAGATATTTTATTTATTGTAATTATCTTTTATTCAATATATGTATAGAATTGATAGAATAGTTTAGGAATTATTCATTCATTCTAAGTTTTAGAGAAAATCAACCTCAAGGCATAGATCCTAATTCTAGAGAAGTAGAATTCGTCTTGTAAGAGTCTGTTCTTCAAGATTGAGGTTGAGTGTGTAATCTTGTGATTTGATAATTGAATACAAGTTTACAAGTTGTTGATTATATACTGTTTTGTTTACTGTTACATTGAATATCAAAGTGTTATTCCGCAACTTCTTTGATATTAGTTTATGAGAATTTATTCTTGTTGAGAATTCGATCCTGACAAGTGGTATCGGAGCCTAACTCTCTCAGAAACATTTATTCATTCATCATGGAAAACCTTGCAGAATCAAACAGTACTCTGGTCTCTAAGGTTCCAATGCTCAAACCCAATGAGTTTGACATGTGGAAGATCAGAATTAGACAATACATTCTTCTCACTAATTACTCAATGTTGGATATCATTGAGAATGGTCCTTCTGAAGCAGGAAAGATGGGACCAGATGGGAAAAGACCTCCACCAAAGACAAATGGTGAGAGGAAGATCAGACAGACAGAGATGAAGGCCTTGAGCACTCTGCTCTTGGCTATCCCCAATGAATATCAGCACCAATTTTGCAACTGCACTGATGCTCAGATTCTCTAGAATGCTCTAGAGAAAAGATTTGCTGGAACTAAAAGCATCAAAAGAAATCAAAGAGATGTTCTAAAGCAGCAGTATGAGAACTTCACTTCTTCAAAGAATGAGTCTATGACTCAAACTTTTGATAGGTTCAACAAGCTCATTGGTGAGCTGGCTACTGTAGGAGTGAAGATGGAGCAAGATGACATCAACAGAAAGTTTCTCAGATCTCTTGGGGATGAATGGACTATGTACACTGTCTCATATAGGCAGAGTGACAATCTGGAAGATAAGGAACTTGATGATCTATATAATGATCTAAGAGTTTTTGAAACTGAGGTAGAAACCAAGAAAAAGCCCACTGGTTATATCCACAATGATGCACTTCTATCAGCATCTACTGATACTACTGCCAACACTGAAGCAGTTAGAACTGCCAGTGGAGTGAATTAAGAAAAAGGCACTGAAACTATATTTGAAGCCTTTTTGTCCAGTCACAACAACAATTCATTGATTAATGATGATCTGAATCAACTTCACCCTGATGACCTGGAGGAGATGGACATTAAATGGCAGATGGCCATGTTATCTATGAGGGTGAAGAAGTTTATCAAAAGAACAGGAAGGAACAACTTCTCTCAAAGAAGAGAAGATGGAGCTGGTTTTGACAAGACAAAGGTGGAATGTTATAAGTGCCACATGAAAGGACACTTTGCTAGAGAATGCAGAAGTGGTGTTCCAAACCACAACCACCAACTAGCTCAGAATAGAGGCTACAATCAAAACAAGAATCCTGCTCAAGCCCTTGTTTCTCAACAAGGAATGGGGTTTGACTGGAGTGATCAAGCTGAGGAAGCCATTCAGAATCAAGCTCTTATGGCAGAAGTGTCTGATCTCCCCTCTGAGGTAATTTCTAATCTTTGCACTCAATCTTGCACAGACACTGTCAAAAGGTACAGGGATCACAACCAAAGCATGTGTGATGACCTCAAAAGATTAGAAAAGGACAGAAGAGACCATGTGTTGATAGTAGAGAGATTTGAAGAGCAAATCAAAGGCTTTCAAGCTAATGAACTTCAACACTCTTATGACACAAACTATTGGAAGTGGGAAAAGAATGAATTAGAGACCAAACTGTCTAAGTCCTTAGAAGAGAATGATAGGCTGAAAGAGGAACTATCTAAAGTTAAGCTTGACATAGAAAAGTTTTCATATGCTTCAAAAGCAATGGATTCTCTTCTAAAGGCTCAGATTCATGATAAGTTGAAGCCTGGTATTGGATACAACAATACACCCCCTCCTTACAGCAACAACTATATCTCTCCTACTTCAGACTTGTTAGAGACCAAGGAGAAAAAGGACTTGTCTGAGGAAGCTTTTAAGATAGATCCTTTGGATGAGGTAGTAGTTAAGGATTTGACTGAGAAAGAAGCCAGTGAGAATAGGGATAATGTTGTGAGTAAAGAGATACCATTTGAAAACAACATTATCACCAATGAGGGCTGTGGGAAAATCTGGGTCAAGTTTAAGGAGATAGAGAAGACCAAAGGAAAGGATAACAAGGTCCATTACAAACAAACCACGGTTGTGAATCCTGGACCTTGTAAACAGTGTGCTTGCAATAAAGCTAAGAGCCTAAATTCTGGTATAAAAAGAGGTAACCAAAGAAACTGGAATAATCATTGGGCTCAGAAACAAGGAGTTGATCTGAATAAAATCAATAGACCAAAACCTTGTTTCATATGTAGCAAGCTGAATCATTTGGCTAAGTATTGTTTCTTCAACCCTATTAACCAACAGATGAACTTTCAAAGATTTTTGCAAAAACCTGTTGGTTATAGGAAACCAAAGAAATATGTTGAAACCAAAGGCCCTATGAAAAATAAGGTTTTAAAAGAAAGTGTTTTAATATGGGTGCCTAGAAGCACTAAAGTGTTAGTACTGCTGAAAATATTAATGCTGCTAACACAGTTACTACTGCTAACAAGGTTAGTACTGCTAAGCATGCAAGTACTGCTCATGCTGGTAGTATTTCTAAAACCAGTCCTGCTTCTGGCAAATGTGTTTCCAAGCCTATCATTGTGACAAAGTAATCCAAAAATGAGGAGTCAAAGTTTAAAAATCTTGTCAAGAAAAAATGCAAGCATTTTGATGAGAAAGGGGTACCCAAGACCACTTTGGCTTGGGTTCCTAATTCATACTAACTGATTTATATTATGTGCAGGGCAACCATCAGCTCAAAGGGAAGAGTATATGGCATGTTGATAGTGGTTGCTCTAGGCACATGACAGGTAACATGTCATGCCTTCAGGATTTCAAGCATATCAATGGAGGACATGTTGCATTTAGAAATAATCTTACTGGTGGTAAAATAAGTGGAAAAGGTAATGTTACCAAAGGTAAGATGACATTTGAGGATGTCTACTATGTTGATCAATTGAAATACAACCTGTTAAGTGTATCACAGGTTTGTGTCAAACAACATAGCATATTATTTACAAATACTGAGTGTATGATCCTTGCTCCAGGGTTCAAGGTAGTTGATGAAAGCATGATACTACTTAGAACTCCAAGAAAGGACAATGTTTATTGTCTTGACATGGACAATGTTGATAGTGATTCATCCCTGAACTGTCTTGTTTCAAAAGCTTCTGTGGATGAATCCTCTCTTTGGCACAGAAGGATGTGTCACATGAACTTCAAGACTATGAACAAACTTGTTAAAAACAACCTTATAAGAGGTTTACCTTCAAAAGTATTTTAGTGTGATGATCATTGTGTTGCATGTCTTAAAGGCAAACAGCATAAAACTTCTCATAAGACCAAAGAGTTAAACACAATTTCTTTTTGTCTCCAGTTATTGCATATGGATCTGTTTGGTCCTACAAATGTTATGAGTATAGGCAAGAAATCTTACTGCTTGGTTATTGTTGATGATTACTCTAGATTTACCTGGGTATATTTTCTAAGGACTAAGGATGAGACAAGTGGACTGATCAAATCCTTTATCCTAAGAATTGAAAACCAAACTAATCAAAAAGTAAAAGTCATTAGATCAGATAATGGGACTGAATTTAAAAATTTTGATCTAAACACCTTTTGTGAAGAAAAAGGCATTGAGAGACAATATAGTGCTCCTAGGACTCCTCAACAGAATGGAGTTGTTGAGAGGAGAAATAGGACACTAATAGAGGCTGCTAGATCTCTGTTGGCTGATTCAAAAATGCCAATTACCTTCTGGGCTGAAGCAGTTAATACTGCTTGTTATGTCCAAAACAGAGTTCTAGTGGTCAAGCCAAAGAACAAGACCCCTTATGAGCTTTTAAATAAAAGAAAACCTTTCATTGGATTTTTCAAACCTTTTAGGTGTCCTTGTACAATTCTCAATACCAAATCTCACTTAGGTAAGTTTGATAGCAAAGCAGATGATGGATTTCTTGTTGGTTACTCATCTCAGAGTAAGGCTTACAGAGTCTTTAACTCTTCTTCTAGAATAATTGAAGAAAGTGACAATGTCAAATGCAATGAGAACACACCAAATCCAATTGGGTCTGGTCCTCAGTGGCTATTTGACATTGACTCACTAACTAACTCTTTTGGTTTCAGTAGTGATGATTATGCAGGTTCAGGAAGTGGACGATCAGGGATTATACAAGTTCAAGAAAGTATATCTCAATTTGTGATCTTTCCCATACCCACAGTGGATCCTGTTGAAGACTGTGAAAAGGAACCATCTACTGGACCAAGTCAAAGTGAAGAAGAAAGTAGAGATGAGGAGACTCAAGAAAATAAAGAATCAGAAGTAGCTACTGAAAACACTTCAGTTGAGTTGAATGACTCTAATCTAGAGGTGGAACTTAATGAAGAACCTGGTCATCACAACAGAATTCAAAAGAATCATCCTCCACAGCTGGTAATAGGGGATATATCTTCTCCTATGATGACTAGAAATCAAAGTAGGCTTCAAGAAATGCAAGATCAACAACATACAGTGCTTTCTTGCTTTTTATCCCAGCTTGAGCCTAAAAAGGCACATGATGCTATGAAAGAATCCAGTTGGATAGAAGCCATGCAAGAAGAGCTACTGCAGTTCAAGCTGCAAGATGTTTGGGATCTGGTAGACCTTCCTAAAGGCCAAAAAGCAATAGGAACAAAATGGGTCTTCAGGAATAAGAGAGATGAAAGAGGAATAGTCATAAGAAACAAAGCAAGGTTGGTGGCTCAAGGATATACACAAGAAGAAGGAATAGACTATGAAGAAGTATTTGCACCTGTGGCTAGGATAGAAGCAATTAGATTATTCCTAGCTTATGCTTCTTATATGAAATTCAAAGTCTATCAAATGGATGTCAAAAGTGCATTTCTTTATGGCTCAATTGAAGAAGAAGTATATGTCTGTCAACCACCAAGGTTTGAAAACCCAAGCTATCCAGACAGGGTATACAAATTGAAGAAAGCACTTTATGGACTACATCAAGCTCCAAGAGCATGGTATGACACTCTGTCATCCTATCTCTTAGAAAATGGCTTTGAAAGAGGAGTCATTGATAAGACTCTATTCATCAAGAGAAAGAAGAAGAATATCTTGCTGGTCCAAATCTATGTTTATGATATTATCTTTGGATCAACAAGAGACAACATTTGCAAGGAGTTTGAGGAACTAATGCATCAAAGGTTCAAGATGAGTTCCATGGGGGAACTTACTTTCTTCCTTGGACTCCAAGTTCAACAGAAGTCAGATGGAATCTTCATCTGTCAGTCCAAGTATGTGCAGGACATTCTAACCAAGTTTGGTTTCTCAAATTCAAAACCTGCCAGCACACCTATGGAGACACACAAGCAGATAACAACAAATCTTGAGGGGGAGGATATGGATGTTCATCACTATAGATCCATGATTGGCTCTCTCATGTATCTTACAGCATCTAGGCCAGATATAATGTTTCCAGTCTGTGTATGTGCAAGATTCCAAGTTAGGCCAAAGCAATCTCACTATCAAGCTGTTAAGAGGATATTCAGATATCTCAAAGGGCAACCCAGATTGGGACTTTGGTATCCTCATGACTCATCCTTTGACCTACTTGCATACTCAGATAGTGATCTAGGTGGAGCAAACTTGGACAGAAAATCTACTTCTGGAGGATGTCAGTTTTTGGGTGCAAGACTAGTTTCATGGCAGTGCAAGAAACAAACCACAATATCCACATCTACAACAGAGGCAGAGTACATAGCAGCTGCAAGTTGCTGTTCTCAAGTCTTATGGATTCAGAATCAAATGTTGGATTATGGGGTAACGTTTCTACACACTCCAATTTTTATTGATAATAGCAGTGCTATTAGCATTGTGAATAATCCTGTCAAGCACTCAAAGACAAAGCACATTGAGATCAGGTATCACTTCATAAGAGACTGTAATGAAAAGAAACTTATTCAAGTTGTAAAAGTTAACACTGCTAACCACTTTGTTGATCTATTTACTAAAGCCTTTGTTGTGGGTAGATTCACTTTCTTGGTAACAAGTGTGAATGATCAACTCTGAATAAGCCCCTTCTCAAAAAGTAGTTATATACCTGTATATCGTTTATTCTTGGTGTTACTAATCTTCTTTTTCAGGATATATATAGCAGTACTCAGTGTATCACAAGCTTAAAAGAGTGAGTATGGTTAATACTGCCAGTACAGTTTTAATACTGCTAGCTAGTTAATACTGCTAGTGGTTAATACTGCTCTCAGTTAATACTGCTAGTTAGTTAATACTGCTAGTGGTTAATACTGCTCTCAGTTAATACTGCTAGTTAGTTAATACTGCTCTCTGTTAATACTGCTAGTTAGTTAATACTGCTAGTGGTTAATACTGCTTTCAGTTAATACTGCTTTCAGTTAATACTGCTCTCAGTTAATACTGCTAGTTAGTTAATACTGCTAGTGGTTAATACTGCTTTCAGTTAATACTGTTCTAGGTTAATACTGCTTATGTCCCAAATACTATAAATACTCTTTGCCCGCCTAAAAGTTCATAACGACTCTTTGCATACTATTCTCTTGCGCTCTAAACCCTCTCTCTCTCTCAAGTATCAAGTTTTCAGGCAAGAACTTTCAAAGATCAATGGCATCAATGGCGTTCATTGACGAGAACAATGAAATCACAATGCTCCAAAAGCCAAAACAAGCTGCAGGTTTTCATCAGATAGTCGACTTTCTGAAGTCCAGCCACATTGCCCATGCTCTCACTATATCTCCTACTATCTTCATAGAGCATCAGAGGCAATTCTGGGCACATGCCACCATTGTTACTAAGAATGGTGTGCAAATGATCAAGACGAAGGTGTGTGGCAAGCCATTAACAGTTACTGAAGAGGTAATTTGCATCAGTCTACGTCTAGACGATGCCTCTGGTATAACTTCTATCTCTAATGATGAACTGTTTTCTACTCTTTCAAGAATGGGGTATGGAGGCCCATTGGGTGTGTTCAAGTTCTTAAAAGCAAAATTTTCACCTCAATGGCGTTTCTTTGTCCACACCCTTATGCATTGTATCTCTAAAAAGACTACTGGATGGAGTGAGTTCAGTAGCACCATTGCTATTGCTCTGGTATGCTTAGCCACTGCCAGAAAGTATAATTTTTCCCAAATGATTTTCAATGATCTTGTCTCAAACTTGTGAAACAAAAAGAGCTTTTATATGTACCCCAGGTTTGTTCAAGCAGTTATCACCCACGAATTGACGGATATTCCTCATTTTGATGAGATATATGTACCAAAACCCCCTAAAGGCAAGGTTTTCTCAAATATGAGAAGATCTGCTGGGGACTCGGAAGGAGTTGACACCCCATTGTTCTCTACAATGATGGTGGTGTCCCAAACTGATGAAGGTATGGTAGCAGGGTCAAGGCCCCCATTAGACCAACCCACTGCTAGCCAATCCCAACCTTCCCACTCTAAATCAATTCCCCAGTCTCTTCTTGATAAACCAACTTCACCAATCACCCAAACTTATCAAAGAAAACAGGTAAAGAAGGCTCCTTCCCTTCTTGTACCAACAACCCCTAAGCCTTTAAGCCCTCTAAGGGAGGATTCTCCCTTAGAGAATATCTACAGGAAAACCACAAGGGTGCCTCCGAAACCAAAGGAGATGCTCTCTGAGGAGGAGGTTGAGCATATGGGTCCTGAGGCTGCCACTACTCCTGCTAGCACAGAGGAGGACAGTGGTAACATGTATAAGACCTCTCTCATCGCAACTTTGAATGAGCAATCATTCAAAGGTCCCCGGTGCCAAGAAACCAAGGGGGTGGATAGTGCTTCTGCTAGGCAGAAGGCTTCCACTACTAAAAGAACCCATGATCCTTCAAAAGGGGGTAACACTCCTGGAGAAGGTGAGGACAGATATGACTACAATGAATTGATGGAAACAATGGGAAACATTAATATGGATGTCATCAAACAAGGCAAAGACATAGAAGAGATGAAAATGGTGATTCTGTCTCAATAAGTACAGATTACCAAATTGAAGAAAATGGTAACAAGATTGGTGCAAAAGAAGAGGAGAAGGCAATTTGTTTTGAAGAAGAGGAAAAATGCTAATGATGCTTTCAACAAGGGGGAGAATTCAGAGGCTGAAGAAGAAAAGGAAAGTATTTCTAAGATGGGATTTGATATTAAGGGGAGAAAGCTGCAGAAACAGAAGCACAAGCAGTAGAAACAGATAAGGTTCAAGCAACAGTAGTAACAGAACAGGTAGCAGCAGTAACAGGGCTATCTGTTGAAGAATTGGATATAGCAGAAACTTTGGTAAAAGCAAAGGA
This sequence comes from Arctium lappa, assembly GCA_023525745.1. Taxonomy (NCBI): domain Eukaryota; kingdom Viridiplantae; phylum Streptophyta; class Magnoliopsida; order Asterales; family Asteraceae; genus Arctium; species Arctium lappa. The sequence goes on from CM042054.1 coordinate 68,151,361, forward strand.
TGACACTCCTAAAGCCACTCAAAAGGCCAAGGGAGTGGTCATCAATGAAGGAGGCCTTGAAAAAAAGACAAAAGAAAGAAGTGAGGCAGGTTTGAAGGATGCAAAGGTTAAAGCTAAGATGGTTGAATCTGAACAACCCTCAAAGAAGAAGAACCAGATGGAGTTAGATGAAGAAGTAGCAAAACAACTTCAAGGTGAGATGGAAAAAGAGGAACTGCTACAATCTGAGAAGGATAGAGAGCTTGCACTGAATATGGCCAGAAAACTAAATGAAAAGTATCAGAAGAGCATGAAAACAGCAGCTCAGGCCAAGAAAGTACAAGTCAAAAGAATGCCACTCAAAAGCAGAAGAGACAACCCTCCAAGACCTTTTTGGCCAATCAGGAAAGAAGAAAAATGATAAATTTCCTGAAAGGTGCAATTGGAGTCAAGGGGGAGATGTTCACAAACATGGCATACAATCAGGTTGAGGAGTTGTATCAGAAAGAGATGACCAAGCTTCAAGGAGATTCAGCCCAAAGGGAAGAGGCTGAGAGAAGAATGAAGGAAAGGCATGACCTGAATATTCAAAGACCATTTCCTGAGGAGACCACACCCTCAAAAGACAAAGCTGAAGGGATGAAGGAAGAACAAGAGAGTGTTGGTGAAGAAGCCAAATCTGGAAAGAGGGTGAAAATAATTGCTTCCAAAAAGCAGTCTAAAGGCCTAGAATGGAAGAAACAACAGAAACTGCAGCAGAACCTTCAGATGTACCTTTAGCAGAATCAGTGCAAAGTCCAGAGCAGCCCAATAAGCAAACTCTTGAGAGTATGGATTTGTATATGACCATAGTAGAACCTATGAAGGTTGTTCCAATCTCCATGAAAGCTCCTGAGATTACCTTTTGGGACATTCTAAGAGATAATGGAAAGGATTTCTTCAGAATCAAGAGAGCTGATGGTTCATTTCAAGCTTATTCAACATGGGGGAGAGTTATCAGAAGCTGTTCAAGAGCTGATATAGAAGAATTATACAAAGTGGGGATAAAACTATATGAGCCTGTGTTGAAAGGTACTGAAGAGAATCTTCTCAAGATAGCAATGGAATACTTGTGCATGATGTTTGATCCAGAGAGAGTGGCTTCTAGGATTAAAGATCATAATCATGAGTTTGTATTCAAGAAGTTTGATAAATGGATATTGTTTGAAAACTGTGGAGTATACATGATTACTATTGACAATTGTTATCATGAATAGTACCTGGTGGACAAAATCTATGAGCATAGCAAGGAGAAGTTAGTAGGAATGCTAAATGCCAAGCTAGTATGCACAAAGGATTCAGAAGTGGCCAAGATTATGGTAAGAAGAACTGTAAATCAAAGTTTGGGCCTAGATCCAAATTTGGGATATTGAACCTGAGGTGTTGAAAGCATCTTGAAGAAGATCTGAAGAACTTGACTTCTCTTCCTAAAAGTCAAGTTAGGGGGAGATTGTTGAGAACTGAAGAAAAACTTAAGTATGGTTAATGTTGCTAGTTCATCATGGTTACTACTTATGTGGTTAATGCTGCTAGTAGAAGTTAATGCTGTTAGAACAAAGTTAGTACTGCTCAACAAGATTAGTACTGCTAGTTCAGAGTTAATGCTGCTTGAAGAGATTAATGCTGTTGAGCATGGTTAGTACTGCTAGAGTTAATACTGCTCAGAGTATTAATGCTGCTGAAGATTAATGTTGCTTATGATTAGTACTGCTTATGAGATGGAGATCCGTATGAAAAGGATGACAGCTGGATAAACTGAAGATATTCAAGGAAGCTTATGGAGATAATGATGGAAGATATACTGAAGATATTTTATTTATTGTAATTATCTTTTATTCAATATATGTATAGAATTGATAGAATAGTTTAGGAATTATTCATTCATTCTAAGTTTTAGGGAAAATCAACCTCAAGGCATAGATCCTAATTCTAGAGAAGTAGAATTTGTCTTGTAAGAGTCTGTTCTTCAAGATTGAAGTTGAGTGTGTAATCTTGTGATTTGATAATTGAATACAAGTTTACAAGTTGTTGATTATATACTGTTTTGTTTACTGTTACATTGAATATCAAAGTGTTATTCCGCAACTTGTCTGATATTAGTTTCTGAGAATTTATTCTTCTGAGAATTCGATCCTGACATATGCAAACTACTGTTGTAAATCCCTGCACTTGTCAATAGATCAAGACCCATCAACATGATAAAATAAGGGGAAATCAGAGAAACAGAAATAACCAGTGGGCTCAAAAGCAAGGAATTGATCCAAGCAAAATCAATAGACCAAAGCCTTGTTTTATTTGTTGCAAGTTAAATCATTTAGCCAAACACTGTTATTTCAATCCTGTTAACCAAAAAATTACTTTTAAAAAAAAATAGAAAATTCTGTTGGTTATAGGAAGCAATCAAGAAGATCAAGGAATCACATGACTGAGAATGTGAGAACAACACCAATGAAGTCTGGTACTGCAAAATCTCATATTCAAAAAAAGTTTGCTAAAACAAAAGAAGATATTCCAAGCAAATCAAGGAGTAATACAAAGAATAGGAAAGCAAACAAATGTGCCTTAATTTGGGTCCCAAAAGAAACTAAACCTGTTAATACTGCTACCTCAAATAGTACTGCTAACAAAAATAGTGCTGCTGATAGCAATACTACAGTTGACCAAGTTAGTACTGTTAATAAAGTTAGTACTGCTGACCAAGTTAGTACTGTTAATGAGGTTAGTACTGCTACCAAAGTTAGTACTGCTGACCAAGTTAATACTGCTAACAAGGATAGTACTGCTATCAGTGTTAATACTGATAAGCCTATAATTAAGACAAAGTAATCCAGTCATGAGATTCCTGACTCTGATCATCTCATCAAGACTATGCTTAATGAATATGAGTATGTTGATGAGAAAGGGCAACCCAAGACCACTTTGGCCTGGGTTCCCTCAAGAAACTAACTGCTTTATCTTATGTGTAGGGTAACCAACAGCTCAAGGGGAAGAGCATTTGGCATGTAGATAGTGGTTGCTCTAGGCACATGACAGGTAACATGTCCTGCCTTCAAAATTTCAAAAGGTTGGATGGAGGACGTGTTGCTTTTGGTGACAATCCAGCAGGAGGTAAGATAAGTGGTAAAGGCATGGTTTCAAAAGGTAAGATGACTTTTGAAGATGTTTACTATGTTGATCAATTAAGATACAACCTGCTAAGTGTATCACAGGTCTGTGACAAGAAACATAGTATATTATTTAATGATACTGAATGTATTATCCTTGCTCCAGGATTCAAGGTAGTTGATGAAAATATGATACTACTTAGAACTCCTACAAAGGATAATGTTTATTGTTTGGACATAGAGAGTGTTCCATCTGATTCACCACTAAACTGTCTGTTTTCAAAAGCTTCTTTAGATGAATCATCTCTTTGGCACAGAAGGATGTGTCGCATGAATTTTAAAACTATGAACAATCTTGTGAAAAATAACCTTGTGAGAGGTTTTCCTCAAAAAGTGTTTTGATGTGATGATCATTGTGTTGCATGTCTTAAAGGCAAGCAGCACAAAACTTCTCATAAGTCCAAAGAAATAAACACAATCTCTTCACCTCTCCAGTTACTGCATATGGATCTATTTGGTCCTACAAATGTGATGAGTATTGGTAAGAAATCCTATTGCTTAGTCGTTGTTGATGACTTATCTAGATTTACTTGGGTATATTTTCTGAGAACTAAGGATGAGACAAGTGGACTGATCAAATCCTTTGTCCTTAGAATTGAAAACCAAACAAATCTCAGAGTTAAAGTCATCAGATCTGATAATGGAACTGAGTTTAAAAACAATGACTTAAACAGCTTTTGTGAGACTAAAGGTATTGAGACACAATTCAATGCTCTTAGGACTCCTCAACAATATGGTGTTCCTGGGAGGAGAAATAGGACATTGATTGAGGCTGAAAGATCTTTGTTGACAGATTCAAAATTACCAATTACCTTTTAGGCAAAAGCAGTTAATTCTGCTTGCTATGTCCAAAACAGAGTTCTAGTAGTCAAATCCCAAGGTAATACACCTTATGAACTTTTCAAAAAGAAGAAACCTTTTATTGGATTTTTCAAACCTTTTGGGTGTCCTTGCACAATCCTCAATACCAAATTTCATTTAGGCAAGTGTGAAAGAAAAGTTGTGGATGGATTCCTTATTGGATACTCCTCTCAGAGTAAGGCATATAAAGTATTCAATAGTTCTTCCAGGATTATAGTGGAAAGTGACAATGTCAAATGCAATGAGAACACACTAAATCCAATTGGTGCAGGTCCTGATTGGCTATTTGACATTGATTCACTAACTAATTCTTTGGGTTTTAGTAATGTACAAATTGCAGGAACAGGTTCAGAAAAGGTACAAACACCAAAACCGGAGTTTGTGCTGTTCCCTATACCTAGAGTTGATCCTGTCGAATTCTGTCAACAAGAAAAGAAGGATGATCCAGAAACAGAGGATTCTGAACCAGAACAGAATGAAGAGGATACAAGTGATAAAAAGGATGCTCATCCTTCAGGTTCAGGAAACACAGGTCCTGAAATGCCCACATTGTCAGAAGATGATGAAGAAAATTCTTCAGTATTTGGTGGAAACACTCATGAAGAGAATGACTCTAATCTGGATGCAAATATTAATGAGGAGGCTGCCAATCAAACAAGAACTCCAAAGAATCATCCTCCTCAGTTGGTGATTGGTGTTATCAATTCTCCTAGGATCACAAGGCATCAATGTAAGTTAGGAGGATTAAAAGACTTGCCGTCAGGGTTGTTATCTTGTTTTCTATCTCAGATTGAACCCAAGAAGGTCTATGATGCAATGAAAGACCCAAGCTGGATAGAAGCAATGCAAGAGGAGTTGCTGCAGTTTAAGCTGCAAAATGTGTGGGATCTAGTTGACCTTCCAAAAGGACAAAGGGCAATTGGAACTAAATGGGTTTTCAGGAATAAGAAATATGAGAGAGGTATAGTGATAAATAATAAGGCCAGGTTTGTGGCACAAGGGTATACACAAGAAGAGGGGATAGATTATGAAGAAGTGTTTGCACCAGTAACCAGAATTGTGGATATTAGGCTGTTTCTAGCCTATGCTTCTTTCATGCAGTTCAGAGTATTTCAGATGGATGTTAAGAGTGCATTCCTATATGGGAAAATCGATGAAGAAGTGTATGTTTTTCAGCCTCCAGGGTTCGAGAATCCTAATTTTCCTAAAAAAGTCTACAAATTAAAGAAGACACTCTAGGGGCTACATGAAGCACCAAGAGCATGGTATGACACTCTGTCTACCTATCTCTTGGAAAATGACTTTGAAAGGGGAATCATTGACAAGACCCTTTTCATTAAAAGGAAGAAGAAGGACATCCTGCTTGTTCAAATCTATGTGGATGATATCATCTTTGGATCCACAAAAGATTCTATGTGCAAGGAGTTTGAGGAGCTGATGCACAAAAGATTCAAGATGAGCTCTATGGGTGAACTCACATTTTTCCTTAGGCTACAGGTTAAACAGAAGAAAGATGGCATTTTCATAAGTCAATCCAAGTATGTGCAGGATATACTTACAAAGTTTGGATTTTCAGATTCAAAGCCTGCAAGCACACCTATGGAAACACACAAACAGATCACTGCAGATCTTGAGGGGGAGGATGTGGATGTTCATCATTATAGATCTATGATAGGCTCCCTCATGTATCTCACAACTTCAAGACCAGACATTATGTTTGTTGTCTGTGTGTGTGCTAGATTTCAAGTGAGGCCTAAGCAATATCACTTTCAAGCAGTCAAAAGGATCATCACATATCTCAAAGGACAACCTAGGTTGGGTATTTGGTATCCTCATGACTCACCATTTGATTTCCTTGCATATTCAGATAGTGATTTGGGTGGTTCAAACTTGGATAGAAAGTCTACATCAGGAGGATGTCATTTTTTGGGTGCAAGACTAGTTTCATGGAAGTGTAAAAAGCAAACCACAGTGTCCACCTCTACAACAGAAGCAGAGTATATAGCTGCTGCAAGCTACTGCTCATAGGTGTTATGGATTCAGAATCAGATGTTGGACTATGGTATTACTTTTCTTCACACTCCCATCTTCATTGATAACAACAGTGCTATAAGCATTGTTAATAATCCAGTGAAGCATTCATAAACCAAGCATATAGAAATCAAGTACCATTTTATTAGAGATTGCAATGAAAAGAAGTTAATTCAGGTTTTGAAGGTCCACACAAGTAACCAATTTGCTGATCTAATCACCAAAGCCTTTGATGTGGGTAGATTCACATTCTTGGTCAGAAGTGTAGGCATGATAAACACTGAATAAGCCTTTTTTGATTTTCTTTATGTACCATTTCTGTATAGCTTCTTTCATGCTTACTTTCTCATATTTCATTGTGCATGGTGCTGCTAACTATTTTTGTTTAAGTGTTTTAGATTACTTTGCTGATTAGAAACTTGGTACTTCTAGTTAAGTTAATATTGCTCTCACTATTAATCCTACTGACAGTTTAAATATGGTTAAGTATGGTTACTACTGCTAGGTGGTTTATACTGCTAGTGCAAAGTTACTACTGCTTACCTTATTTCTACTTCCAGACAGTGTTAATACTGCTGGTATGTGTTAATACTGCTAGTTTGTGTTAATACTGCTGGTATGTGTTACTACTGCTTATATGGGTTAGTAATACGGGGTTGTTAATGCTGCTAGGCTACTTAGTACTATTTTTAACTAAAACCCTCCACCTATAAATACCCTCTCCGACCGCCAAAACCCAAACGGCTCTTTGAATTTCCAACGAGTTTTCATCCCCTCTCTCTCTCGAATTCTTGTCTCCCAGTGCGTAAACCCTAGTGTTGATTCGAACCCAAGAACGATGGCAGGACTGGATTTTGTTGACGATCATAATGAGCTTGCAATGCTGCAAAAACCCAAACAAGCTAAGGGTTTTCATGAGATTGTGGATTTTCTAAAATCCTCACACATCGCCTATGCGTTAACTGTGAATCCCACCATCTATGTGGAACATCTGCGCCAATTCTGGACCAATGCCTCCATTCAGACTGTTAATGGCAATCTGGTCATCCAATCCAGGGTATCTGATAAACCTATCACAATCACAAAAGCCTGCATTCGCACTCATCTACATCTAGATGATGCCTAAGGTATTACTACTCTTTCAAAGGAAGATCTCTTCAAAGAAATTGGCAGAATGGGGTATGAAGGTCCTACTGAGGTCTTCAAGTTTTTCAAAAGCAAATTTTCACCTCAGTGGAGATTCTTTGTTCATACTCTTCAACATTGCTTATCTCGCAAAACAACTGGCTGGAGTGAGTTTAGCAGTACAATAGTTTATGCTCTTGTATGCTTAGCTACCTCCAGAAAGTTTAATTTCTCTCAAATGATTCTGAATAATTTGCTATCAAACCTGGATACCAAAACCAAAACCAAAAGATTTTATATGTATCCAAGGTTTGTACAAGAAGTACTAAACCGGGAATTGACGGATTTACCCTCTTTTGAAGAGGTGTATGTACCTAAACCTCCTAATGGGAAGGTGTTTTCCAACATGAAAAGGCCTAGTAAGGACTTTTCTGGAAAAGACACACCATTGTTCTCTACAATGATGGGTGTGTCTCAGTCCCATGGTGAGGCATCAGGGTCACAACCCACATCTGACCAACCTACTGATGACCTACCCAGACCATTCATTTCAAATGATCCTCCTCAGATCCCTGTTGTGAAGCCAATTTCCCCCATCACTCAAACATATGTAAGGAAAAAGTTACAGAAGGTTCCTTCCCTTTCTGTATCTTCACCCCAAAAGCCTGCAAGCCCTCTGATGGAGCATTCTCCATTAGAGAATATCCAAAGGAAATCCATAGGGGTGTCTCCCAACCCCAAGAAGGTGCTCTCTAAGGAGAAGGATGAGCATGTGGGCAGTAAGGCTCACACTACTGATTCTGCACAAGGTGTGGATCAGGATAGTGTGAACATCACTAAGACCTTCCCCACGACAACTTTGGATGAGAAATCATCTAAGGGACACAGATGCCAAGAAACCAAGGGGGTAGTAGGTGTTTCTGCTAGGCAGAAGGCCTTTACTAAAAGATCCAAGGATCCTTCCAGGGTGGTCAACACACCTAAAGGAGGTGAGGACATATATAACTATGATGAATTGATGGAAACAATTGGAATGTCAACCTGGATGTACTCAAACAGGGTTCAGAGATAAAGGAGTTGAAAAAGGTGATAATTTCTCAACAAAACCAGATAGATAAACTCAAGAAGCTGGTGTTGCAATTAGTTCACAAAAAGAAGAGAAACCAGTTTATCTTGAAGAAAAGGAGAAGTGGTCATGATGCTTCCAAAAGGGGGAGAATTAAGAAGCTGAATGTGAGAAGGAAAGGTCAGTTGGCATGGACTTTCAGTTTGAGGGGGAGATTAGTGGTGAAACTGAAAAGAAGACTGAAGCAGAAACAGTGAAAGCAGCTGAAACAAAGAAAGAAGCAGAAACTGTGGAAGCAACAGTAACCAATGAACCAGAAGTAGAAACTGCCAAAGTAGTAGAAACAGAGAAATCAGCAGCAGAAACAGAAATGTCAATAGAAGAAATAGAGATTGTTGAGACTTTGGTGAAGGCAAAGCATGACACTCCTACATCCACTCAAAAGGCTAAGGGAGTGGTGATCAAAGAAGGAGAAACAGAGACGAAAAAAAAAGAGGTCAGTATGTTAGAGGCAAAGAAGAAAGGGAAAGAAAAAATGGTGGAGCTTGTGAAAAAGCAGAAGCAAATTGATTTGGATGCAGAACTGGCAAAGGAGTTAAATGTACAGTTTGAAAAGGAACTTGAAAAGGAGAATGAAATTCAGAAAGCCAAAGACAGAAAGATTGCGTTAGATCTGGCAAAAAGGCTCAATGTAGAATATCAGAAGAGCTTGAAAACAGCTGTAAAGAGGATTACTATGAAAGGTTCACAGAAAAGACAGCCTTCAAAAACCTTTCTAGCTAATCAAGAAAGAAAAAAAATGATAAACTTCCTGAAAGGATCTGTTCGAGTTCCTGAAGGGTTGTTTACCAAAATGCCTTTTGGCAGAATAGAAGAATTATACAAGAAGGAGATGGCCAAGCTTCAAGGAGACTTCAGTCAGAGGGTTGAATTTGAAAGGAAGATGAAAGAAAGACATGATCTGAACATTCAGCAACCTTTCCCTGATAGTGAAGAAGGGACTCCTACAAATGAAAAGGCAGAAGTGAAGAAAAAGAGACACTAGCTCAGAAGATTAGAGTTGTCAAGAGAATGAAGTCAATAGCCACCAAGACAAAGGTAAAAAGGCCTAGAATTGATGAAGGTGAGACAGAGCAAAAACAAGCTGAGTAGGTTGAAAATCAAGAGAAGAGTCAAGAGCAATCAAGTAAACAATCATCAGAACAACCAAGACAACCTGAGCAGTTTGATTTATATATGACAGTGACAGATGAAGAACCTTTGAAAGTTGATCCTATCTCAGTGAATGCTCCAGAAATCATTCATTAGGATACTCTCTTGGATAAAAGAATAGAATACTTCAGAATAAAGAGAATGGGTGACAAGTATGAGGTATATTCAACTTGGGGTAAGATAATCAGAAGCTATACCAGAGTTGATTTAGAAGAAATGTACAAGGTTGGACTAAAACTGTATGGTCATTTGTTGAAAGGAGTAGGGATGAGCCTAACAAAGATGGCTATGGAATATTTGTGCATGATGTTTAACCCTGTTAAGGTTGAATATCTTATCAAAGATGTGCATCACGAAAATGGATTTAAAAGTATTGATAACTGGATGCTTTTTGAAAGATCTGGAGTCTATGTCATAACCATTGACAAAAGTTTTCATGAATACTACTTGGTTGATAAGGTGTATGACCACAGCAAAGTAAAGTTGGAAAGGATGCTGAAAGCAAAGTTGGTCTGCCCTAAAGGTTCATAAATGGCAAGAATTGTGATCAGAAGAACCATCAATCAAAGTGTAGGATTGGATCCTAGTATAGGAAATTGAGAAGTTATTTTGAAAGCATCATGAAGACCGTATTCTGAAGAACTTAACTTCTTGAATTGAAAAGTTAAGATAGGGGGAGATTGTTGGGTCTAAAATATGTTAAGTCCAGATAGTCCTGCTAAGTGTTGAAGATTACTACTGCTGAAGACTTTAGTACTGCTATTTGAATATTACTACTACTAGAAGTATTACTACTGCTTGAATGATTACTACTGCTAGTAGTTAGTACTGCTTGAAGAGTTAACACTGCAAGTTGGAAGATACTACTGCTATCATGTTAGTACTGCTAAGGATAAAGATACTGCTAGAAGGATTAATGCTTCTTATGTTGATAAAGATGACTTAAAGCGAAAGACAAGGAGATTGAAGAGAATTATGGACTGGATGTTGAAGATCAACTTTAATTTAATATTTATCTTGTAATCTGTTTTGTATATATAGTCTAGAAGTCATACATCATTAGATATACAGAGCTATATAGAAATATACAGAGCTATAAATAAATATACAAAGATATACAGAAATATACAGAGATACATACGTTTTTGTTTTTAGAGAGAAGTATTGAACGTCTGTTGAGCCTGTTCAACAGATTGAGGCTTTGGTTGTAATCATTAAGTTAATTTAATATAACTTATGATTTGATCCATATATTGTTTCATTGATTTTTTGATAAAGTGTTATTCCGCAACTCCTTTAACAAAGTTTCTGAGTGTTTAATTAAATTCTTGTTTAGAATTTTGATCCTGACACTATATTGTTCGAATTGGCAGTGAATCAGTGGCTCTTGAAAGATCAGAATGGTCAAAGACATTTCTTGTAACAAAGTTTTGATGATATCGATGCTCAATTCATCAAAATGGGAGAGCTAATCAAGAAATAGGGGAGAACACAAGATTAAAGAAATGTCCAAGATTTAAGATTTTAGTTAGTTGTGAAAGAATGCAAATCTGAAAGAGCAAAGATCAAAGAATGAAGATGTGCTGAATTGAGAGAAATTTTATTTGAAGATACTTTGCTAAAGCATTCTGAGCTGAAACTGGAGATAATTTCTTTCCATCATCTGAAAGAGAATTTATTTTCGTCTTTTGGGAAGATTATAAGATGTTTTAAAGAAAACGAGAGGGATTGCATCTTTTTGAGCTTAAAGAGAAGATTGGATTGCTAAATCTTTTTAGTAATGATCTTGATCCAAAGGGGCAGATTGTTAGATCAAAGATTTATTGGATTCAAGATCATCAAGATTGAAGATGAAAGATTCAAGAACTCAAGTTTGAAAAGTCATTCTCAACAATAGTCTAGGTCCTTTGTAATAAATAGTTAAAGTTTACTTTCCTTGTATATTTGGTATTTTAGTCTTTTTCCTAAAATAGGTAGAAGACATATACGGTGCTAGGGTTGTTGTGTGAAAGGTGTGCCAAAATAGAATATTGCAGCCGCCAACTAGAGAGAGAGAGAGCTTAAAGAGAGAAAAACCTTCAAGAGAGAAAACCTTGTAATCCTTCGATTGAGAAATCTAAAACAGGTTTGATTAATCTCTTGTTGTGTGATTATATCTTTTATTGTGATAAGAAACTTGATTTTCAGGGACAAACAAGATACTAACCAGAAAGGACCCATTTACATGTGGGGTACCTAAACCAGTTGTTGAACGGTTTTTCTTGTGCAGACGCGTCATATGTGGTACTTGGGTTCAGGCTGTTCCAAACATATGACCGGGAGGAAAGATATTTTGTCTAATTATACAGAGAAATTATGAGACAATGTGCGTTTTTCGAAATGATCAATTTTCGCCGATTCTCGGATATAGAGATGTGGTATAAGAGAACATAACGATCAAGAAGGTGAGCTACGTTGAAGGAATAGGATGCAATTTATTCAACATCGGACTGTTTTGCGATAAAGACTTAGAGGTTAATTTCAAAGCCAAGTGGTGTTGTGTACGAACTAGAGATGGCAAAGAACTCTTGGTCGGCAGTCGAAAGTCAAATCTCTACATAATAAACTTGTCCAATGTCAAGCCTGAAAGCTCTTTGTGTCTATTCTCAAAAGCTTCTATGCAACAAAGTTGGTTGTGGCATATACGACTTTCTCACCTCAACTTCAGATATATTAACAACCTGATGAAAGGAAATTTGGTTAAATGATTACCGGAGCTGAGATATGAAAAAGACCATCTGTGTGATGCGTGTGAGAAAGGTAAGATGAAAAGAGCTTCTCATAAGCTGAAGCCTGAACATAACACAAATGATTCTTTAGAGTTATTACACATGGATTTATGTGGACCAATGCATACCCAAAGCAAAAATGTCAAGCGATATGTCTTAGTGATATTTGATGATTTTCACGATATACTTGGGTAAAATTCATAAGGTCAAAGAACGAGACACCTGGATCATCATCTCGTTCCTAAAGAGTATCTAAGTGAATATACAGAGAACTGTGAAGTTGATTAGAAAAGACAACGACACAGAGTTCAAAAACAAAATTGTTGAAGATTATCTCGAATTGGTTGGGATAACACATCAGTACTCAGCTGCTAGAACGCCTGAACAGAATGGGGTAGTTAAAAGACGAAATAGGACTCTAGTTGAGGTTGCCGGCATGACGCTAAGCCAATCAGAATTACCTCTATTCCTATGGGATAAAGCTGTTTCTACTGCATGCTATACACACAATCGCTCAATCATTCATCGTCGCTTTGGTAAACGCCATATGCTCTTATAAATAATTGAACACCAAGAATTAAACATTTTCATATTTTTGGATGCAGGTGTTATGTGTTAAACGACAAAGAGAATTTGAATAAGTTCAGACCGAAAGCAGAGGAAGGGATTTTCATCTGATACTCTCAAACATCCACATCATATAGAGTTTACTTGAAAATTTTGAAGATAGTTGTGCAAAAGCGTTATTGTTACATTCGATGAAGCTGTGGAATTAGCTTATGAACAAAGCAGTTCAGAATCCATGATTACATAAGTGATAGTTTTTGGACAAATCAGTCTAGAACCTGGTCTTTATGTTTCTAATTTTGATAAAGCTTCTACATCTACTTCGCATTTAGCTGAGTTAGATTTATTATTTGAACATTTTTATGATGAGTTTCTTGGATCTAAAATGTCTAAACCTGTCGTGATTGACTGTTTTGAAGAGTCAAGTAAACATCAACCAATCACTTCATATGTATTAACCTAACCTGTTTCCATGGTTCAATCAGAAACTCATACAGAAACTCAATCAGTTGAAGTTGCACAGAATGTTGATCAGACAGAAGTTACACAAATGGTTGCCAGTCCGGAATTGCCTAGACAACAAGCAACAAGTGATCAACCAGTTGCAACTTCTGCAGCTGTCACTTTAATTGAACCCCAAGATGATGAATACATAGATAATCAAAATGATCAATCTACCTATGTTCCACTCCCTCAAACAAATAAGTGGACCAAAGAATACCCGGTACCTCAAATTATTGGTGATCCATCCAAACCTGTGTAAACTAAGTCTGTTATAGCAAATCGGTGTTTGTATGATTAATTCTTGAGCAAGATAGAGCCAAATCGCGTATCAGAATCTCTTGAAGATCCATATTGGATAGTCGCAATGCAAGAAGATCTAAATTAGTTCGAAGCACTAAAAGTATGGCGACTTGGGCCCAAACCTGAAAGTAAAACTATTATTGGCAGTAAATCGGTGTTGAGCCAAGAATGTTGAATTCAAGATTAAAAATTGTCAAAGTTGTAATTGTTCAATTGTTGGTTTTTGTAATTGTTTGTAAGTCTTGTAAAGTCAATTTGTTTGACTTTGTTTGTTTAGTTTGTGTTGTAGAGTCAACTTATGTTGACTAGGTATAAAAGCTTTTGTCCCTTGTGAGATAAATGACCACGCACTCATAAATAGATTTTAGAGAGAAATACTTGTAACATTGAGAGTTGTCTGTATTGAGAGAATTCATATTGTAATCCCTTGAAAATCAAATACAATATGACTTATGGATTAATTATGTGTGATCGACATATGTGTTGTGTAGCTTGAATATGGGATCATCATTTGGTATCAGAGCAGACCAGATCATCAGAAATCAGATTTCTTGTTCGAAAAATGAAGAACTCGCACGTAATCTATGATTAGATTGATTTTATGATTTTGTGTTGTAATTGTCAAGTTTTTGATTATATTGTATGCATTTGATGTTTTAGAATACTTTTCATTCAGATTGTAAGTACAATTTCACTTTAATTCGAGTTCAATTTCTCAAATTTATAAGTTTTGAGTTCAACATGTTCACGCACCGAGTTTGAATCCAGATCATGGATTTAGTCAGTGTTTGTTGAAATTGTTATTTAGGTTTTGTTCTAATCATCATCGAGGTCAATCATGTCAATTCTTGAATCAATTGATCAAGTATTGAAAGAGATATGATGATTTTTGTGTTTTTTGGGTCGAAAACTTGAAGAATTCGCAAGATTTGAACTTTTCGCACAAACAATTGAAGAACTTGCATGGCTCTTTGATTTGTGCTGTGAAATTTCAAAGTTCATAATTCACATACACTTGGTGCGAAAAGTCAAGGAATTCGCATAAGGTTTCGTGAGAAAAGTGAAGATTTTGCATAGGCCTTGTGAGAAAAGTCAGTGATAAAATTTTCTATGTCTACTTTTTGCAAGTCGTTAGGTGCGAAAAGTGTGGAATTCGCAAGGTTCAACGTGCAAAAAGCTACTGTTCCTTCACAGTTATATGCAAAAAGCTTACGATTTTGCAAGTTGAATTTTGTTTGAAAATTTTCTAAGTGTGGATTTCGCAGAAAGTTATGCGAAAAGTGAATTTTCTGAATTTTTCCAAGTCTAGAATTTGCATAACGTCTCTCTGCGAAAAGCTTTGTGGTCTTGAATTTTTCTAGGGGAGGATTTCTCATACCTCTTCGTGTGAAAAGCGAGGAATTCTCATCCCTTAGTGTGCGAAAAGCAAGGATTTCTTATCCTTAGGCGTGGGAAAAATTCATGCTTCTCACTTCAGTCTGCGAATTTTGATCTTCTGCGAGAAGCTTTTTTCATTTGACGTGCGAAAAGTGTAGAATTTTCTCAGTGTCGTGAGGGCTATGTACTTAGAATATTTTTTGATTTTTTTTCTGAAATTTTTACGAGTTTGGTTTCAAGCCAAGATTTCTGATTTTTTTTACTTACGATCATTTTAAGCTTATATTCTTAAAGATTACAAGATGTCATAAGGATACCGTTATGAATTTGGACAGATAAACATCTCTGAAACTAAAGCTAATATAAAACATCTTGCTGGACATTTGTCAATATACACCAAGATGGCTGATAAGTGTTCAAGAGAAAATACAAAGATTAAAGCTGAGAAAGCTGAATTGGAAAATAAAGTCTCTGCTCTTGAATTCGAAATAAAAGATCTGAAAAGCAAATCTGATAGCCCAGATCCTAAAGTTGAAAGTGACGGACTGAAAGACAAAGTGTTTAGCCTGAAAGTTGAAGTAAATGTGCTAAAAGAGGAAGCCTATCAAGTAAAAGGCAACTCCAGTGTGCAAGATGAGCTAAAGAATGTTGAAGAGAATAGAAAAGTTTTGGAAAGAAGAAATACTGAGTTGAAGAAGAAGAATTTTGGAATTGGAAGCTCATATTATCAAATTCAAACAAGAAGACTCAGTTAAGAAGAGTGAGGGTATAGTCAAAGGTTTAGAATCTGCAAATACAAAGCTACAAAAGAAGATATCAGTTTTGGAAAAGCAGATTGCTAAAGAAATAGAAGAATTTGAAAAATAAAGAAAAACTTTTGCTCAAAACTTTTCTAATTTTTCATGAAAATCATTTGAAGAGATGAAGGTTGTTGAACTCAAATGTGCCAAACTTTCTCAACAAGTGTCAGATTTTGAGAAAGTGATTATCATGGAAAGAGACAAATTTGTGAAAGAAAAGAAGAAAGTTGAGCAGAAGAATTTAGGTGCGTTTAAAGAGATAACAAATAAGAGAATGACTTTGGATAAAGACTTTGAAGAAGAGCAAAAGATTTTTGAAACAGAAATAAAGAATCTTACAAAGAAATTGTCTGAGCTATCAATATCTGCAATGAAAGAGAAGAATACGAAATCTGAATTGCATAAGAAGTTAGACCTGCTTTCAAAGGAAAGAAATAGTTTGTCTGCAAAGATAACTGAACTTGAAGAAATCATGTTCAAGGTGAAATTGACTGAACATAAGACGCCATAATGAATTGTTCAACCACCTTGAGATGATTTAGCTGATTCAGAATACTCATTCAAAACAGTTTCAAGTTCTTATCATACACATGTTTCTACAATGAGGCCAGTAAATTTCAAAGATAATATTTGTCCTTCTAACCTTTTCTATGATAAAAATGTTGATGGTTCAGGTACATCTAGAAAAAGAAATGTTAAAGAAAAGTTGGTTTAGACAGTGAAATGATCCTCTGATGAGAAGAAGAATCAAAAATCATTTGTGCATACACCCAATGACAAGAAGAACAAAGCTCCGAAAGGTAAATCTTTTGGTAAACCTGATCTTGTTTACACTTTCAATCAGTTAATCAGGTTAGCTCTATGTAAAATATCGTGTTCGTACTGTGGCACAAATAATTTTGTAAGTAAAAATTATGTGAATTACTAGCATGGTTCTTATTACATTACTCCTAACAGAACTACAACTAACAAAACTGGACCCAAATACTAGTAGGTACCAAAAGCTCCATCTGTGTTGCAGGCACCTATAGTCTAAGGGGAGTAAAGAACATTGGCTTCTAAACAATATAGTTTAGGACCCGTATCTCAAAGATCAAGTTTGGCTTTTTGACAAAGCAGTCTAGGACTCGTACCTTAGAGATCAAGTTTGACTTCCAATCAAATCAGATTAGGACTCATACTTTAATGATCAAGAAATATGGATACTCTAACTGGTAAATCTTTCATTTGGGAAGTTTGTTTATCAACGAGGGAGATTGAAATTTAATTTATTACTATTGATTTTCAAGGAGAGTTAAAGAAAATTTGTTAATGATGTTATTAAAGTTTTGTAGATATGAAAGGGGAGCATATTTGATTCTTATCAAATGGTCATGCTTACATCAAAGGGGAGTGTTATTGTTATTGTTTAGAGGAGTTACTATTGACACTGGAGAATATGTGACTATGGCTTCTGGATAATTCAGTTCAGAACCCGTACTTCAGTGTTTTTGATTTTTACTGAAGACTAAACGATCAATCCTAACCTGGAAGTATTTGTTGATTGTTTAAGAAGGAGAATTTAAAAACAATGGGAGATTGATTTTTAACTGATATATCTTTAAGGGGAGATACAAGATATTTTTTTTGTGCTAATGTGCTAGACTTTTTTACAGGCATTGAAGAATAAATATCTGAGGTTTTGTCAAGGGGGAGCTTAGTAGATTGCTTTTTATTTTCCTGTTGTTAATTGAAGGGGGGAGATAAGAATCTCACAATCATGGTAAGTATTCTTGATTCTTAATCTCAACATATTTGAAAGAAGGACAACTTTCAAGTATGTAAATTGTTTTTCTAAATGTTCAAAACACTTCTTGTTCTTAAAAGATTTCATGAACTTAGAAGTGTGGTTTTAAATGATTTTTGTTTGGAACTTTCATGCTTAACTGACCGTGTGTTTCCAAAGATCAATACTTGTGTTTTATCTTTTCTATATACTATCAAGTATTTACACACACCTGTTATGTATCTTCTTATTGACTTTGTTATTACCATGTCTCTAAATGACAAATTTTTCGATGGTAATACTCTCGTTTGAATTTTACTGTTGATTGAGTATCAGACATCCTTTCCATATTATGAGTGTTCATTGTCCATGTGTTTATATGTGTTCATATAAACATATTCCAGTTCTTTGATACCCCAAGCTATTCATATTTCATGATAGTTGATCTGATTAAAATAGTATCAGATTCTCAAAACATTTCTCTTGATTTTTTTCACTCATTCATTATTCTTGTCTTGAGAGAGTTTTAAAGCATAAATGCTCAAATTTAATTCTTATATTTGATGAGCATACATCCATTTGATAGTGTTGTCATACTTTGTGCTTAACTGTCAAAGTTAAATTGTTGAGCAACACTACTCTTCATAGGACACATTTCATGGGAATCAGTGTGAGAGCTTATCAGAACTTCTATGGATTAACGTTAACCAGTGTTTCCTACCCAAGAAGTCATCCTTTGAGTGATTGAGGGGAGAGGGGTCAAAATCAGAAAATGGGTGTGTGATGAGGTTAAATGGAAAAGAGAGTTTGGTTATAAGTGAGCTCAAATGTTAAAATGAAAGAGGGTTTGAGATCTGAGTTAAAGAACAATGAAACTCTGCACCAACTACTTTGTGAGTCGGGCAACCACATAATCTGTTTGCTCACATTATTTTCTGACCTTCATTGAAACAGGAACTAGCCCATGCCAACTCTTGAATTAAACCCCACTAGCTACTCATCTTTTTCTTAACAAAAGGATGTTTCAAATTTTATTGGGAAAGCAGAACATCTGCTATCTGGTCTTCATTTGAAAGATTTGGATATTGAAAAAAAAATGAAAGTTGTCCCACCTTTGAACCTCTTTCATGCACATTGAGTCCATGTAATACTGTTGTCGTCTCAATGGTTTACGTATTTTTGAGCCCGATAAAGCAATCTTTATGCTTAATTGTTCATACACAAGCACAATCACACAAAAAATTCGTTTTTCTGTCATAACGTTTATAGAATTACCTTGTGTTATTCGATGATTGAATGGAAGACATGGGGAGTGAACATCACTAAACTCCTTGTACAGTACATCTTGTTGTACTAAGTGGCTTTTTGCTACTTACAGGCATATTAACTGTATCATTTGTTGATTCAGGGTTACAATTCTTAATTTGTCTGAATATGAAAGATTCGGATAAATACATTTCATGAATTGATGGATACATGCTAAGATCAGATAAGATGGAGATATTGTCTTGAGGGGAGATTGTTGATTCTCATTTCGGAGGAGAATGTTTCTATATCATGATGTGCTTTCATTTTACTATATGGGGGAGATGTTATCAAAGATGATACTGAAATTGCACATGTTTTTATGATTTTGATATATCATCATTCATCAAAGAGGGGGAGAGAATTCAATGTTCAATTTCAGAAGAAAGCAAAGGCAAGCGAAAGCTAGAAAGGGAAGAAATTTCAATATTTCAAAGTCAGATTTCGATTTCTTCATCAAAAAGGAGGAGAAGAAAATTTTCAGAGTTAATGTTCAAATGAAAGATAGAGATGACAAAGTGTTAAAGCAAGATGCTTGTTGAAGAAAATTCAAAGTTGTCTACCAAAGAGGGAGATAGATAAAGATTTCAAGTTTTTGATTTGTTAAAGTTTGTGAAGAAAGTTACAGTAATTTTGTTGAAAAAAAATTCAAAGGGGGGGTTTCATTCAAAGTGAAGATTGCTAGAGCACTTATCTGTTGGATACAAGATCATGAATTCTGAAGCCGAAAGTCAAGCCAAATTAAAGCTCAAAGTCAACTCTCAAGCTGAAAGTAAAAGTCTTTTGTAATAAAAAGTCAAAGCTACTATTGTAAGAGTTTTATTTGTTAGAGTGTTTCTATAGCTTGCGCATTTTAGTGTCGTGAGTGTTTTTTCCCTTCATATAAATAGGGATATGACACTTTGTTGTTCGTGTAAGATTCGTAAGTGATTCATAGTTCAATCATAGTGGAGACAATATTTGTATTGAATTTGATTGAGAATAAAATGGAAATTGATTGAAACTATTATTGTCATCTTGTTTTTCATTGTTATCTGGGATAACAATTGGTATCAGAGCATAGTGGAAATTCAGAAAACACGGATTGAATTAGAAGAAATTTGGTCGACAGTTCAAGAACACGAAACTCACGGTTCAGATTCGATTTTTGACTTCCAGTGATGTTTTTTTATCTAATTTTGGTATCATTGTATTCGTTTTTGCATTTAGAACGATTTTGGTTTCATTCACTTAGTCCAATTCACATCATTTCGTGTCAATTTTGGATTTTTAGTAAATTTTTGTTCGAAGTCTGTAAACGAGATAATATAGATCGAATTAGAATTTTTGTTGTTTTAAATTGAAATCAATCAATTGTAACCTGATCGAGATATGGAATAGAGGTCTTATGCAGAGTTTCAGACCAATTAGTAAAGGTTTGGGTCAAAATCAGGGTGAAAAATCGAGTTTTTGTTCGTCAAGTCAAGAACTC
Organism: Arctium lappa; assembly: GCA_023525745.1. Taxonomy (NCBI): domain Eukaryota; kingdom Viridiplantae; phylum Streptophyta; class Magnoliopsida; order Asterales; family Asteraceae; genus Arctium; species Arctium lappa. The sequence continues at coordinate 68,171,695 of CM042054.1, forward strand.
TCAATATTTCAAGAACTCGCAAAGGCAAGAACACGTAGAGAATGATGAACAAGCACATCAAAGGAATTCTCTTGAAGTGAAGAACTCGCAAGCTTAAGTGTGCGAGAGGTCAGAACTCGCAAGAAGTTTGGTGCGAGTTTTCACTATTCAACCTCTATGATTTGCGCGAAGTTTTTCTTCAAATTGTTTGCACGTTTGCATTTAGCGTGAAGTTGATTTGTGAATATTTTCTATGTCTTGAACGCGTAACTTAAGAAGTCGCACGCAGATATTTGCACGAAGAAGAAAAACACGCAAGGTTCATCGTGCGCGAAGAGGAAACTCACATGACCCATTGTGCACGAACCAAGAACACCCATCCTTTGGCATGCGCGAACCATAAACGCGCACATCCTTGTTTGCATGAAGTTCAGTTTTTGTATCCTCCTTTCTGCGCGAAGTTCATATACTCCCAAGATACTGTTTTTGCGCGAAGTTCATAGTTTTTGGTTTGCGAGTTTTGTACATAGAATATTTTTCTGTGAATTTTTCAAAGTTGTAATATGACCTTTAAATGTCAAAATCTTTTCTCTAGGGGCGCTACCCCGTGCTAAATCTGTGGTCGGGGACCCCTGTGCTAAGTCTGCGGAGGGGGACAAATTTTTTCTATACTTAGAATTTTTTTTGAGCTTTCTGAAATTTAACCAAGTTTGATTTTTGTAGATCCAGTTTATTTCAAAAAAAATTATGATCATTCAATATAGTGTAAAAACAAGATGAGTTTTTCCGATGATGAAGAAAAGGTTACCAAGCTCATAATAGAGAACAAAAATCTTGCTTCATCAGTTGAATACTATTCAAAAAGATCAAAAATATATCATGATGAAAAGCGGATACTGAGAGAAGAAGTTAGTGCATTAAAGATGATAAATGAAAATCTTTTGAAACAGACTTCTGTGCTGAATGAAGAAAAGGTACTGATTTTGGAAGCTGAAAATACTGAGCTGAAAAGGAAGATATCAGTATTGGAAGATCAAATGGTTCAAATCCAGCAAGCAGATTTTGTTGATACATATGAGAAGAAAATTAAGAATATGTATAATGCTAATGAAGAGCTGAACAAGAAGATTAATGATCTGGAAGAAAAGATAGCCAAAGATAGAGATGCTTTTGAGAGTGAAAAGAAAGGGTTTGAGAAGAAGTTTTCTGAAATTTCAAGGAAGAGTTTTGAAGAGAAGAAAACGATTGAGCTTAAATGCTCTAAGCTTTTTCAACAGGTGACTGATTTTGAGAAAGTAATCATAATGGAAAGTGACAAGTTTGAAAAGGAGAAAATGCCATTGAACAAAAGAATGTTGGAATCTTCAAAGAGATATCTGGTCAAAAAACGAATGTTGAGAAGGATTTTGAAGAAGAAAGGAATATATTTGAATCAGAGATAAAGAAGCTTACTACCAAGTTATCTGAACTGTGAACATGTGTTTTGAAAGAGTAGAAAACGAAGTCTGAATTTCAAGAAAAGATTGATCTACTCATCAAAGAAATGAACAGTTTATCTTCAAAGATAAAAGAGCTTGAAGATATTGTTTCTAAGGTGGTGGTGACTGAGCACAAGATTCCAGAGTCAATTTTACACACACCTATAAATGATTCAGCTAATTCTGAATGTTTATTCAAGAAAGCTACAAGCTCACATCAAAGAACTGTTTCTTCAAAAGGGCCAGTCAATTTATTTGATCAGATTCGTACTACTAACATTTTATTTGATAGAAATGTAGATGGTTTAGATTCATTTAGAAGAAGAAGAAGAAGAAAGAGATATAAGAAAGAAAAGATGGTTTGGAAAGTGAAACCAGTTGATGATGAAAAGAAGGATGAGAAGAAGGATGAGAAGAAAGGAAACAAATCATTTGTACATGCATCACAAGCAATGAAAAACAATGTGCGAAAATGTAAACCAGATTTTGCTTACTCGAGAGATCAATTAATCAGGTTGTCTAAAAAGAAGTATTGTTCTTACTGTCGTACATATGATTTTGTTCATAAATCGAGTGATCATTACTGGTATGGTTCTTACCCAATTACTACTAATAGAACTACAACTCACAAACATGGACCCAAATACCAGTGGGTACCAAAGCCGAAAGATGAATCTGTGTTGCAGGCACCTCAAGTCAAGGGGGAGTAAGAGAACCAAGGCTTCTGAATACTACAATTCATAACTCGTTACTCAATGATAAGAAGTTTGACTTCTAAGCACAACAGTTTAAGACTCGTACTTCAACAAACAAAATATGTTATACTCCGTGCATATACGAGATTGTACTCCGATACATGAATGAGAAGATCAACCTTCAAGGGGGAGTAAATATTTTTCCTGATTTCAAATATTTTTAATGCAATATTTTAGGGGGAGTATATTATTTCTGATTACATATAATCAGAACTCGTACATTCAAAGTTTTATTGCTTTATGTCATTTACTTTTCAATAAATTTTGTGAATAAAACTTTGTACTTTGACGACTTTTCATTTTTGCATATTTGAAAGAGCTTAAATGATCATATCATATATGATTTAGAGCTGACTTGATGAGATTTAAGACTAAGCGAAAAGTGTTGGATCCCAGATTTAATCTTACAATAATGATATAAACAACAAGAATAAGAACAGCGGAAGCAATATAGTTTAATATCAAAAAAAGATTCAAATATCACAGTTCATAAAACAAATATGTAGAAAGTATAAGATCTTCTTTGAAATATATTCAAACGATTAATCAGATACAAGATATCTTGAAAAGCACACTTTTGTCAATGGAGTGATGGTCCTATTTATAGGACCATAAAGTGAACAATGTACTATCCTGACAATTAGAAGCATGCTTGAACAGTGGCATACCTAAAAGGTAAGCTCAAGGCATGCTTGAAAAGTGACCTACTCTATAAAGTAAATCTTATCACTAAATAATGAGTTATCTATTCTTCTGATACTTGTAGAAATATAATCAACGCCATCTTCAAAGGAAATGTCTTCAGAGCTCTAAGGAGGTCTTTAGAGCCTCTGATGAAGCCATCTCTGTTATCTTCTACTGAAAAGTCCCTATCTCTGGAATGTCCTTCAGAGGCAGGTTAGTCCTCTGAAATCTGTGTTTGGAAGTCCTTTGAAATAGGACTTAGATATTTTCAATACTTTTACATTCTGGAATTGGGGCTAACAATCTCCCCCTAAGTATTGAAAATAGAAATTGCAAGAGTAGCAGAAAAAAAACTTTAATCTTGAAAGCATAGAGGAGAAAATCATACTCTTAAATATTACTTCTCAATACATTTGGAAATTCGTAAAAGAGAAAGTAATAATCAAAAATAAGAAAGTAAACTAGCACCTACCACTAGAAAGATTCCATGAAACTTCATAATAAGCTCTCTGAAGTTGATCATTGAGCCAATCTCTATGTCCAGTTTCACCAATAGATATGCTCGGTGCCTTTCTTCCTTCACATGAATCATCTTCTACACACCTCTTAAGGTTTCATCAGAGTACTTTGATACTTCTGAAGCTAGAAAGATTTTCTTGATATGGTTCACTCTGTAGACGAAACCAAGATGCTTTGCAATTATTGATCCAGTCTTCTGCTTGTCAAGACTTTCAATCATCTCCACAGGTTCAGTCAATCCTAGTTTTTCTTCGCCCAGATTCCGAGCTATCTGCTAGTCAAGTCTTGCTATGAGTTTGACATATGCTTCCATTGCACGTCTGACTTCATACATGCCCATTCTGAAATGCCTTCCTTGATAGTATTTTGCAGAGCAGTAGGCATACAAATGAGGTAGACCATATGGATTTAGATTTACGAGATAATTTTCATTGAACTCATAAACCTTCTGATCAGAGCGAATTACCTCATAGTGCCTGTATATGATCTTGTTATAGACAAATTTCCTTTCAGAGATTTTGTTGACTTTTATTATTGGATCATCAGAGAGAACCTTTGCTCTTGGAGTTGTCTTATCTCTGATGAATCTTTCCTCATAGTCTGGCATATTCTATCTGATTCTTGGATTCACAGGAATGACTAGAGTATCTTTCAGATTGAACTCACAGTAGATATATCGGAAGTGATCTTCTATGGAAGCTTTGGGCTTGGAGGCAAGGAATATGGAAGGTTGAGTGAAGACTTTAGCTGGTAAACCAATGCTTGCCTTCTGAACAAGATCCTCTGGAGGAGCCTGTTCATCGACAACCATGGTTGTTTCTTCAGCAGACAATTGTGTAGTCTCTGTTTCCTTGGCCTCTGATTGAATTTCTGGAGCAGGTTCAGAGATATAACAATCAATCTCTGGTAACTCTCTTAATTTGGATTCTGTTGAACTATGATGTGGTTGGGAATTCTTGAAAACATATTCTTCAACATCGATTAGTTCAACTTGTTCTTCAGCAGCTCCTTCTTCTTCTTCAGAATCATATTTTTCTTCCTTTTCAGATTCTGATCCGAAGGCATCTCTCATCACAATATTTGATCTTTCTGGTGATGAGAATGCATCATCGGATGTTGAAAAGTCTATCAATTGTTCATCTTCATCTTCCTCTAGAGCCCCAATTGTCTTTGGAATAACATTTACAATGTGAATTGTTGGGTCCTCTAAAGTTGATGGTGCTAAGAGGATGACAGGTACTGGAGATGCAAGAATCGTCTGATTGTCTTCAGCAGAGGTAGAGTGCCTCTCTGGTTCTTTTCCTTGATCTCTGTTGTTGGATCCAGTTGGAGTTGACTCTTTCTGAGATTCAACGAGTTTGGTTGGAGTCTTATCCCCCTTTTGAAGGCCCGATGACCCCTGAGGTTGATCATCATGGTCATCAGAGTCTTCAAACCTGGCCTTCTTCTTGGCCTCTTCAGAGCATGCCACCTCTGGTTCTTGCTTTTCAATTACCCTTTTGAAGATATGACGTTTTCAAAAGGTCTTCAATAGTCTTGCTCTGCTAACTGGCCTTGGTGACAAACCTGTTGGATATGGTCATTTTGTTGCTGGTGATGGATTTGGAGAAGTTGTGGAGGTCAGCTTTTATAACGAGCTCTGATGAGATGGTAGTAGTGGGAGTAGCATATGGAGTAGAGATTCTAGCGATAGTCTCTGCTAATGACCTCAAGACTTCCTCTTTGAAATGAGAAAAGTCTTCAGAGGTAGGAGTGAGAGCAGAGGGAGGAGGGACGGTTTTGAGGAGCTCTGTCTTTGATTTTTGAATTTCTTTTGACAATATGGAGGAATTAACGATGACAAGCTTTTCCAGAGCCTCCAGCCGTGAGCTCTTAGTGTCTATTGTGGTGCGTAACTCAGAGACCTATGAAGTAAGCTTTGCAACATCATAGTTTGAGGCAGAGACCTCTAAGGTCTTCTCCAGTTGATGTTTAATCTCCTTCAGAGATCCTCTAATTTCATCACCAAAAACTTTGAACTCTTCCTTGGTGACATAATTAGAGGGGGTAACCTTAGAATCAACATATGATTCTAATTTTCCCTCGAGTTCAGAGGGGGCTACTTTCGGAGATGGTTTAATGTTCACTCCGAAAGGACTTCCCCTTAATCCTTGAGAATCCTTTTTCAAGGATTTCTCTAAAAGGGTTCTAATAGGTCTCACATCATCAGAGTTAGAGGTAGATGATGACAACAACCTAACATGAGTGAACACCTTGTTGTCTAGGCTAAGGAGTCCTTGTGTAAGAAGGTCGTGCTATTGTTTCTCTGACAGGCAATCCTTTCGAGAGATCTGAAGTCTCTCTTGAACTAAGGGACGGTCCTTTATTTCATTAGCCACAAAGTCATCATGTGTGTGATGTGGTGGCGTACTCTAGGGTGAATGAGTACTTTTGTTTTGGTCTAAGTCCTGTTGGGAGGACTTAGCCATATCGGAGGGTTCCCCTTTTGTGCGTTCTTCAGAGGCAGAAGAAGATACCTCTAATCGGTTGGCATGGGAAGAGGTCGAGGTGTGCACCTCTGTTTCAATGTCCACTGGTGCTGGACCACGATGGACAATAGATATGTTAGCATGGGGAGTTGGGTTTTGGAATCGCTCATTTGTGCCAACAAGGGCATTTTTTTCGACCTTACTTCTCTCGGATTCTAGGTTCTGAAACTCACCCTCTGGTGTATCCTCTGACAGAGTGAAGCTCTTCCTCAGAGGGACGATTCTCTGGTTTTCTCTCGCCAACTCTCACAGAGCCACCCTCTGGATGATCTCTGTGAATATTTTGAGCAGTGTCAGAGATGGCACTCTCTGATTCTAAATCAGGCTCAGATCCTAAGTATGTTGGGGATCCCACCATCGGTTCTGATGATTGGGCAATACGATTAAGTATGAGGCAGGTGTTAGAGGCAGTAGGAATGTACTGAAGCATAGTTTGTGGGAATCTTCTTGCATTTGGGTAAGGGGGAACCACCGTTGGTTTGAAGGAGTTCATTATGAACAAAGACGTTCTTGGACCTTCTTCAGTGAGAGAAAATCTTTCCATTGCACATCGAATGACAACAGAAATGAAACGAGGAAACAACACTGAAATTGGCTATTTCCCTTTAGCCAAATCCTTGTTCCTCTTATCTACTTCAGTCATCCTCTTACAGAATAGAAGATTCGCCATATTTATGATCCAGTTGAAGAATAGAGCATACATGATTGCAAGAATTGTTGGATGTGTCTGGTCTTGGCCTCCAATTTTACATGTAAGTGTGCGATTCAACACACTAAACATGAAATTCCATGTGAGAGGCAGGTATTGACGTCAGAACTGACTTAGGCATGTGATCTCCTTGTTGTAGCCTTAGTGCAAAAGAAACTGGATGAGAACTTCCTAAGTGGGTGGTTTTTCAAATTTTTTGAATTTGATGATCTTTAGTTGTGGGTAAGTTGAATCTGCGAGTTAGTGTGTTAGGTGTGATTCTGACGTTTATGCCCTTTTCTCCTAGGTCAATATACCCAACCAACCCTTCTTGTTCGTCATTGTATTCACATGAATACCACCATTGTTGGACAAATCTGAGAGGAACATTGAAAGCAGAGTCGGTGAAAACATCTCGCAGTTCACATTTGCAAAGAAAATCCAGTACAGGACGAAACTGTTCGTCGTATTTTGTAGGGGTGACATCTAGATGGTAGTTGTTGCCTTTCACTGGTACATCAAACTAGGCCATGTATAGACTTGGAACTATTCTGCTTGAATCTCCTGAGTTTTGAGCTTGAGCGGCCATTGCTACAGGTTTGCTTGCTTTGAGAGAGTTTTAGAGAGAGAGTGTATTTGGGGATGAAGTTCTGAGCGCGTAAAGAATAAAGGGAGTAAGGAATGGGGTTTTATGGATAAGGGTAGTGAGAGAAAGGCAATGGAAATGGATATTGTGTGTTCCAATGTCAGAAGTATGTTCCATTATTCTCCTAATAAATAGGTGACACGTATAGTAGGATAGGGATGGGACTCTTGATGTCAGATAACCGTCAGTAAGATTTTTGAAAAAGATTGGTTATCCAAAAAGGTGTAGCTTATACACGCATTATATTTTCTCAAAAGAAATTCTTCTTTTCTAAATATTATTTAGAAAAAATGTGGCAATGAAAATCAATTCTGGTTGAGAAATAAACATTTGCTCGAATATGAGAAAAATAAGAAAAGATAAGAGACTCTGATATGAATATCAGAGACAAGACCAGAGGCTATGAGGTGAATATCAGAGACTAGATTAGAGACTCTACGATGAATATCAGAGACAAGATCAGAGACTCTGAGATGAATATCAGAGACTAAGCTGAAAAAATAGATTGCTCCCCTTGGTAGGTGAAAGGTTCTTTTGCTCCCCCTTGACAAAAGAATGTTTTCTTTTAATCTTCTCCCCTTGACAGATGCTTAGAGATACAAAAGAATGATTTTAACCATTTGGTAAAAGTCCAGAGGCTCTGGAGTTGAACATGCTACACATGTCAGAGGCTCTGAAGAGTGGATCAGAGACTCTGATTTTCTTTTTTCTGTTAGGTAGACATGTTCAAAATTCCCAATTTGCTAATTAAGAAATTAAACCTTCGTTCATCTAAAGATTTTGTGAATATATCAGCAAGTTGGAGTTCAGTTGTTACAAAATACATCTCAATTCTTCCCTTTTCAACATGATCTTTCAGAAAATGGTACCTTACATCAATGTGCTTTGTTTTGGAATGTTGTACTGGATTGGCAGAGATGGCTATGGCACTTTTTGAATAACACCGAATTGGAATTCTGTCATAATGTAAGCCATAGTCTCTGAGCTGAGTTTTCATCCAGATGACTTGAGAGCACCAACTAGCAGTAGCCACATATTCTGCCTCTGCATTAGAAGTTGAAACACAGTTATGCTTCTTGGATAACCAACTTACCAGCTTATCACCCAATAATTGACAGCATCCAGAGGTACTCTTCCTGTCTAGCTTGCACCCTGCATGATCTGCATCAGTGTATGCTGTTAAATCAAAACTAGAGAGTTTAGGATACCATAGACCCAAAGAAGGTGTGCCTCTGAGGTATCTAAAAATTCTCTTTACTGTAGATAAATGAGATTCTTTTGGATTTGCTTGATATCTAGCACAGAGACATGTTGCAAACATTATATCAGGCCTACTGGCAGTTAAGTATAGATGTGATCCTATCATTCCTCTGTAAGTGTTGATATCTACAAATTTTCCTAAAGGATCGGAGTCAAGTTTGACTCCTGTGGCAATAGGTATTTTCATAGAAGTTGAATAATTGAGTTTGTACTTTTTCAAAATGTCGGAGACATTCATAGATTGACTGATAAAAGAACCCTCTGAAGTTTGTTTTACTTGTAAGCCCAGAAAGAATGTTAATTCTCCCATGAGACTCATCTTAAATTCACTCTTCATCAACTCTGAAAACCTGTCACAATACTTTTGATTTGTAGACCCAAAGATAATGTCATCAACATATATCTGTACTAAAAGAATCTCGTTTTTGTACCTCTTGATGAACAGAGTTGTATCAATTGTACCTTTCTCAAAACCATTATTAATCAGAAATGTGGACAGGGTAGCATACCAGGATCTTGGAGCTTGTTTAAGTCCGTACAGAGCTTTATCAAGATAATAAACATGGTTAGGAAACTCTGTACTTTCAAATCCAGGTGGTTGCTGAACATAAACTTCTTCATTTAATTTTCCATTTAAAAAGGTTGATTTAACATCCATTTGATATACTTTGAACCCTTTGTGTGCAGCATAGGCTAAGAAGATTCTAATTGCTTCTAGCCTAGCCACAGGTGCAAAGGTTTCATCATAATCAATGCCCCCTTCTTGGCAATATCCCTTCGCAACCAACCTAGCTTTGTTTCTGATTATTATGCCATCCTCATCCTTTGTATTTCTGAAGACCCATTTAGTTTAAATTGCGAATTTTCCTTTAGGAAGGGGAACTAGGGTCCAGACTTTGTTTCTTTCAAACTTTTGAAGTCCATACTGCATGGCAGAGATTCAATGAGGATCTTCAAGAGCTTCATTTACCTTCTTTGGTTCAATGATGCTTAAAAAATTTACAAAATAGCATTCATTGATTGTGGCAGATCTAGTTTTGACTCCATTTGAAGGTGATCCAATGATCTGATCATGGGGATGATCCATTGTCCATCTTGTGATTGGAGCATGAATATGAGGTGGAGTTTGAGCTTTAGAGATGACAGTTGTTGACATCTCTGTTGTACTGTTCAGAGGCTCTGAAGTGGGTTACAGAGACGGTGAAGCATGCTCTGAAATCTCTTCAAAAGATGTCTCTGGAAATTCTCCAGATGTCTCTTGTTCATCTTCTTCTTCTGAAGAGAATTGCCCTTCAGTTTGTCTTGTTTCATTTCTTGGACCTGCATTCAAGGAAGCAGAAGTTGTAACTTCAGCGGGACTAGAGAAGAGTTGTACCTGTATTTTGAGGTTCCTCTGAAGTTGCTTTGTGAATATCTTTGAAAATAAACTCTGAGTTTTCATCATCAAAGAAATCTTCGAATATTTTTTTAGATCAGATTATCTTATCTTTGATGATAAAGAGATATTTTTGGCAGTTGAATTGATATCTTCGGTGGCAAGACTTCTGTCATTATCAAAAGACACATTGATACTCTCTTGGATTGTTCTTGTTCTCAAATTGAACACTCTGAAGGCTTTTGAGGATAATGAATATCCAATGAATTTGCCTTCATATGATTTCTTGTCAAACTTTCCAAGAGACTCTCTATCATTCAGAATATAACATCTACATCCAAAAACATGAAAATATTTAACATTAGGTTTCCTATTGTTAATTAGTTCATAAGATGCTTTCTTGAATCTTTTGACAATTGTAGCTTTATTTTGAGTGAAACAGGTTGTTGCTACTGCCTCTAGCCAAAAGTTTGTTGGAAGATCAGATCTTGCAAGCATTGTTCTTGCAGCTTCAACAAGTGTTCTATTTTTCCTCTCAACAACACCATTTTGTTGAGGGGTTCTTGCTGCAGAGAAGTTGGGAGTTATGCCTTCTTCTGAAAGATATGAGTTGATTTTGGCATTTCTAAACTGTGTCCCATTATTACTTCTAAGCTTTTGATCTTTGCTGTTGAACAGAACCTGAATTCTTTTTAACAACATTATTAAAATATCAGGTACATTAGACTTGGCTCTGATGAATTCTATCCAATTATATGTAGAGTATTCATCTATCAGAACTAGAATATACTTTTTACCTGATAGACTCTGCACAGATATAGGACCACAGATGTCCACATGAAGCATATGAAGAGGTTTTGGACAATTATTATCACTTTTGGTCTTGTGGGAAGATCTTTTCATTTTTCCCATTTCACAAGCAGAACACAGATGATTTTTGTTAAACTTCAGAGATGGTAATCCCTTAACTAGATTTAGTTTGACCAATTTATCAAGTGAAGAAAAGTTCAGATGAGACAACCTTTTATGCCAGAGCTAGACATCTTCACTGTTCAGAGATACTAGACAAAGTCTCTCTATGTCAGTTTTTATGTGTTCGGTAAAATTCATTCTATATAGGTTACCCTTTCTGTCTGCTCTGAGCATTTCTTGACCTGTTTTTGAGTGAAGAAGTGAACAATGTGTTTCTTGAAATTACACATCAAAACCATGGTCAGATAATTGACTTATGTTGATTAAGTTGTGTTTTAACCCATCAACATAAGCAACCTTTAATACAAAAACATTACCTCTTGATAGCTAACCATAACCCTTAATCTGACCTTGCATATTGTCTCTAAAAGTTACTGCTCCTCCTGATTTATCTTTGTAAAAGGATAGTAACTTCTTATCTCCAGTCATATGCCTTGAACATCTAGAATCTAAGTACCAGATTGGCATAGACTGTTTCTGCAAGACAGATTAGAATTTCTTAGGTACCCATCTCATTATGGGTCATGTCTTGTTAGATTTCTGAAGATTTCCTTGAATATTTGCCTTTTCATTTTTTGATGTTTTGGCTGAGTTGTTCTTTCTTTTCTGAGGTTTTGTCTCTCAATTTTTGTTCAGAGGCTGATTCAGAAAACCATGAGAACCTCTGAAATGATTTTTCAGTTTCATCAAGAGTTGGATGCAATTGCATTTTTCAGAACAAGAAGAATTAGAAGCAAACTTTTTCATTTTATTAAATGCATTTGATACATTTTGATTCTTTTTCAAATTAGTACTAGGAATATTACAAGTATTCCTAACTACTTCCTTTCTTCTAGCTTGAAAGACAACCTAATTTTCAAGTTGTCTTTTTATGAATGTAAAATCCGAAACAATCAAGCAATTATCATCAAGATTAAGCAACTAAGAACTAAAGAGAGAAAGTAGAGAAAGAAAGTAGATCTTGATTCTTCACACGTCTAAATGATTTATAATAAGACTCTTACTATTCTTACAAAGCATAAGAAACATAAACCTATTTATACCACCACTCTAATACAAGACTTAACAACTAAGTAAACTAATACAAGTTTGACTTAACTAGACATTGACAATGTTGACTTTACAACTTTGACTTTCCAATTAAAACTTGGATACAATATTTTGACTTAACAATCTCCCCCTTTGTATTCAAGATTTAATAAAAAATTGACACTAGTCTTCAGCTCTTGATTTTTCAGCTTTTGTCTCTGACAACTCTGAACTTTGAAGCTTTAATCATCTTTAGTTTTTCAGCCTTTGAAGAATCTTGAAAAGTCTTTTTCACTTTGTATCTTTGAAAGTCAACATGTCTTGAACACAAAACAAAATTCTTGAAACTCCTTTGAAACACAACTTTGAAACATCTTTGAAATCTTCAGCTTTGAACTTTGAAACAACTTTGATTGAGGAATCTTTGAAAAACTTGTATCTTCATCTCTTGTGATCTCTTGACAGTCTTCAGACAAAAACAAACTTTCTCGAATTATTTGAATTTGACTTTGAATCATCTCGGAATGATTTCTTTTCATCTGACTTGAACATTCTTGAAATTTATCACGTTGAACTTTCTTCATGACTTTGAAATTGATTTGAAATTGAACTTTGTAAAATTCTCCCCCTTTTTGATGATTGTGAGCATCATGATCATAAAAACTTCTTCAATTTCAGCACTTTCTTTGATTTCCCCCTTTGTAAGGACTAACAATCTCCCCTTCATAATAATTTGACATTTTCCGCCCTTTGATCTGATTAACCGTCAATTCACGAAATGTATATATCCGAATCTTTACAAATTCAGACATAATGAACATGGTAACCCTGAATCAACAAATGAAATAGTTAGTATGCATGTAAGTAGCACGGAGCCACTTTGTACAACGGATGTTCATTGGAAAGGAGTTTTTGTGATGATCACTCCCCTAGGGCTTCCATTCAATCATCGAAAAACCGCAAAGAAATTTTCTATGAATGTCATGACAAGAAAACGTATTCCTTGTGTGTATGTGAAAGTGTAGAATGATTGAAGCATCATATATGACACGGACTCAATGTGCATGAAAGAGGTGCGAAGGTGGGGCAACTTTCCTTTTTTTTTCAATATCTAAATCTTCTGAGTGAATATTATATAGCATATGTGTTGCGTCCCCAATGAAAATAAACATTTCTTTTTCGGGAAAGAAATGAGTGGCTTGTGGGGTTAATGCAAGAGTTGGCATGGGATCACTGCCTGTTTCAATGATGGTCACCAAAAAATGTGAACCAATCAGAAGATATGTTAGATCACAGATTTATTGGATTCAAGATCATCAATATTGAAGACGGAAATCTGAAGTCAAAGCTGGAAAAGTCAACTCTCATTATATAGTCTAGGTTATTTTTGTAATAAATGTCAAAGAATGTTTTTCCTTGTATTTTGGGCCTTTATGGCTTTTTCCTAAAATAGGTGTGTGGGCCTATTAGGATCTAGGGTTGTAGGGTGCAAGGGTGTGCTCATTTGAAAAATACCCAGCCGCCTCTTTCAGAGTGAGTGAAAACAGATATACGGTTCTAGAGAGAGAGAAAAATCCATTCAAGAGAAAACCTTGTAATCATTTGGATTGAATATCAAAAACAATTTGATTAAATCTCATGTTCTTTATTGTTATTGTGTGATAAGAAACTGATTTATCAGGGACAATCAAGATGTGGTTGCCCGGCTCAGAAAGTAGTTGGTGTAGAGTTCTGATATTTTTTTAACTCTGATCTCACACCCTCTTTCTTTTTATCATTAAATCTTACTTCTAACCAAACTCTCATTTCCATTTTACCGCTCCACACAATGAGAAAAACTCAACCGGATGAGTTATCTCCCCCACTCTTTGATTTTGACCCCTCACCCCTCAATCACTCAAGGATAACTTCCGGGGTAGGAAACACAGGTTTACGTGAATCCATGGAAGTTGTGTTTAAGCTCACACACAAATCCCATGTAAGTCCTAAAAAGAATGGTTGCTCAACAGTTTAACTTGAACAGATAAGCTCAAAATATGATAACATTGTCAAAAAGTATGCTCATGAGATTTGAGCAATTGAACAATGAAGATCTATCAAAACAAGAAAATTGAATGAATGAAATGAAAATCAAGAGAATTGTTTTAAGAATCTGACAATGTATCAATCAGATCAAATTAAATAGTTAGGGTATCAAAGAGTTAGATATTTTGTTTATATGAACGAATATAAACAATTTTACAATGAAAGCACAAGATTATAAATGATGATTGAAGCTCAACAACATTGAATTTCAAAGGAGGGTATTACCATCGAAAAATTGTTTCGTTATGAGACATGGTAATAACAAATTCAAAAGAAGTACTGAACCGGTGTGTATGAATATTTACAGTATAAAGACAAGATGATACACAAGTATTGATCTTTGGAAACACACGTTCAGTTAAACATTGAAGCTCAAAATTGAAAAACATTTAAAATCACACTTCTAAATTCATAAAAACTTTTGAGAACCAGAAGTGGTTTGAACATTTCAGAAAATGTTTTTCATGCTTGAAAGTTGTTCTGCTTCCAAACAATTAGAGATCTAGGATTAGAAGATACTTACTTTTAAGCTCCCCCTAAAATCATGATATAATGATTTAGGTCTATTAAGCTCTCCCTGGATATTTGTAAAATATCCATGTTTGAACGTTGAAGAACGGGTCCTGATCTATCATGTGATCAGAAGCCATCACCTTTACTCCCCTTTAAATTATGCATCTGAAATATGTAAGATAAAACACAAGATAGAGATCAATATAACTCCCTTTTGAATTGTAGACCGTCATATCGTAAGTATATTGTCAATGAAAAAGCACAGGATAGAGATCAATACAACTCCCTTGTGAATTGTATACCGTCATATCTTATCGGATGCAAAGTATTACCAAAGTAAGGTCTTTTGATCACTGAAGTATGATTCCTAAACTGTTGTGTTTAGAAGTCAAACTCCATTGAAGTACGGGTCCTAAGTTGATGTACTTAGAAGCCATTGTCTTTTATCTTTGAAGTCCGGGTTTTGAACTTCTTTGTTCAAAAGGCTTGGTTCTCTTAGTCCCCCTAGACTTGAGGTTCCTGCAACACATAATCAGTTTTCGGCTTTGGTACCCACTGGTATTTGGGTCCATGAATGTTAGTTGCAGTTCTTGTGGGGGTAATTGAATAAGAACCATACCAGAAATGATCACTCGTTTTGTGAACAGGATCATGTGTATAGGAATAAGAACAATAGTATTTCTTACCGTATAACCTGATTAATTGATCTATCGAGTAGATATGATCAGGTTTACCTTTACACGCATTGTTCTTCTGGGCTTTGTGTGTAAGTACACATGATTTGTTACCTTTCAGCTCATCTTTCTTTCCATCTTTCTTCTAATCTTCAACTAGTTTCTCCTTCCAGACCAATTTTTCTTCTTTATATCTTCTTCTTCTTTGATGTGTACCTGAACCATCTATATTTCTATCATAGAAAAGGTTAGTACTACGAATCTGATCAGAAGATTTAACTGCCCTCTTGGAAGAAACAGTTTTCTGATTTGAACTTGATGTTGTTTTTTCGTCTCAAACTCAGACTTCGCTTTATGCTCTTTCAGTGCATTCTCAGATAGTTCAGATAACTTCAAAGTAAGCTTTTTGATCTCAGCCTCAAACATACATCGTTCTTCTTCAAATCTCTTCTCAGCATCCTTTCTTTGGCCAAATATTTCTTTGAAGAATCCCACATTCTTCTTTTCAATTGCCTTCATCACCTTGACAAACTTTTCTCTTTCCATATTAGTACTTTCTCAAAATCAGAAACTTGTTGACAAAGCTTTATGCATTTAAGCTCAACTGCTTTCTTCTCATCAGCACTCTTCCTGGAAAATTCTGAAATTTTCTTAGCAAACTCTTTCTTTTTACACTAAAAATCAGATTTGTCTTTAGCAAGCTTTTGCTTCAAATCAAATATTCTCTTTTGAAGATCATCATTAGAATCTTCCAGATCAGAAATCTTTTCCTTATAGATTTCATTAGAGACTACTTGTTGTGTTCTATCTTCCAACTCATATATCTTTTTCTTTTAGCTTAGACACAACCTTTGGCCCTTTGATCAACCATTCCATACAATCCCACAACTCTTTTCCTGTCATTTTGTAGATATTTATTTTATCAGTAATTTCACGAGAAATATAAATAGAATATTCATGTATCATAAAATGTCGAGAATGATTATCAGCTCTCTGTCTTTCCTCCTGTTCATCAGTACAATCTTCCATTGGAATTTGAGGTTTCATCTCTCCTTCAGTCAAAGATAATCGAATATAGCAACTCAGCTCATGTTTATCTACAAAGTTGAAAAATCAACTTTCCACTGCTCGTATCTTCCTTTGAGTAATATTGGTGAACTCATCCTGTTTCAAAAAGAATTTGACAAAATGATCGTTAGTTGAAATGAATTCAAATACAAAATTCAGACAATCTAACTGAAAGTACAGTATTTCCTCTCTCAGAAAATACTGAATGAGATATCAGCTTGAAATGAAGGTTCATTCCCAAAAAATTCAGAAATTTTGACTGAAAGTCAAAATCTGATCACAAAAAAATATTCTCCGAAAAATTCTCTCTCTGGAATTCCCAAAGTCACTTGAACTAGAACACATGGAATTGAAATTCTCAAATCTCTTGAACTTGAATTCGCAGATCATCAAATTGTATTGGAAGTGCAAATCTCATTACACGAATCACGCAAAACTAATTTCTTGAGTGGCACAAGAAAGAATGTTGCGCGAGAAACTTGTGTCGCAAAACTACTTTAAACAAGTACCGCCTGCAAAATACAACACAAGAATAGCACAAAAATGGATGAGTGGAAATGTTTTGCGCTAGTAGAGATTAGCGCAAAACAATTCTTGAGTGACGCAAAGCTTTTTCTTTGAGTCGCGCAAAGTAACCTTTGATTTTGAAAAAATACCGCCGTGCCACTAAATTTTGAGCATCCAATCATAAAATAAGAGTGTGGTGCAAAAGATGAGTTTTGTGCTAGTATTGATTGGCACAAAGTAAACTTGATGTTGGCGCAAATCACCTACAAATTTATTCCATTAAATCAATACAATCAAAAATTGTTAGAATGATGATTGGTGCAAATTGTAGTTGGTGAAAAAGTAGTTGGCGCAAAACCTATTATGAGGTTGGCGCAAATGAGAAAGTGGAGCAAAACATGAAATATGGAACCTGCAACCTACTAGCCACCGTCCCATTATCTTTTGATGGCCAATCAAAGTGACGAAAATATTAAGCACAAATGAAATGATTGTTGGCGCAAATCTATATATGAAGTTGGCGCAAATCTACACATGAAGTTGGCGTAAAATAACCAAACCACGTGTGCAAAACTCGATGAGCCACCGCCATTAACAAGAATTCAATATGCACCGTCCCACTAACTTGATTATCAACCAATCAAGTTTTAACTCTACTAACACTTGTAATCTCCAATTTTTGATTCACCACCGATTTGTAATTTGAATTGGCGCAAATCAGTTTACTCGAATCCAGAATTGAAATTCACATTACCACAATTCAATCCTGCAAATTGAAACTCAAAATTGTACCAATACTATCGAAAATCAATTCTAAACACAAATCTAATATCAATTTTAGATTAAAACAACAAATCACAAAAATTTGATCAAGAACAGAGATCGACATTTTTCTCATCACAAATCCAAGAAATCAAAAATTGAAATCGAAAAAGTGATTAATCTGTGATTGAATTGAAACAAGAATCATTCTAAAATAGATTTCGAACATAATGAAATCATTTTCACAAACAATCAACTACAAATTAAAGAAAATTTTCTCAAACAGATTTCGAACACAGTGTGATTTAAAATTCCAGAAATCGATCTAATTTTCTGTGAAAATCTTTCTGAAAATTGTTTGGTACGGCTCTGATGCCAATTGTGAATGTAAAATCCCAAACAATGAAGCAATTCTCATCAAGATTAAGCAATTAAGAACTGGAGAGAGAAAGTAGAGAGAGATAGTAGATCTTGATTCTTCACACGTCTAAATGATTTACAATGAGACTCTTACTATTCTTACAAAGCATAAGAAACTTAAACCTATTTATACCACCACTCTAATACAAGACTTAACAACTAAGTAAACTAATACAACTTTGACTTAACTAGACATTGACAATGTTGACTTTACAACTTTAACTTTCCTATTAAATCTTGGATACAATATTTTGACTTAACACTTTTCTTGTTCAAAAACATCTTTTTCTCTTTGTTGCTCACTGCACAATAAAGATCAGAATGGTTAATTTCTTGCCATTTTCCTTTTTGTTCAGAAGTAAACTTGATTGGTTTATAAGTGTAGAGTTGAGAAGTGTTAGTTTTATTTTTTGTCTTTTCTTGTAGTTCTTTTTCAAGGTCCGGGGAAGTTTTTACTTGTAGACACATGTCTGCAAAATCAGGACATATTGGTATTCTGGGTTTATTTTTCACAACAGAAATAGGAATGTTCATAATTCCAGAACCAATAGTCTCGATCTTTTTATGAATTACTTCCTCTGGTCTATAGAATATCTGTTCATCTATCTCTGAATCAGATTCAGAATCAGAGTCAAGAAAGTCTCTTTTAGCCTTGTCAGAGATAACTACCTCTATAGGTTTCTTGACTTCCTTGGGTCTAGAGACTTTAATGATTCTTTTCATGTATTCTTTCTTTTTCAAATCAGCTATGACATTTTCTTTATTTATTTTTTTGAAGTCATCCTCATATGTAGTTCTGATGCATTCATCTGAGATTGGTGAATACAAAGGGGCATTTGGATTAAGTGAACTCTGAGGTTCATCTTCAGAAGTACTTGTTTCAGAGGTACTTGTCTCAGATGTCTCTGATTCTATTGTCATAAAAGCATCAAGCTTGAATATTTCTGTAGGATTATTGCTCTGAGGTTTTGTGAAAAGTACCTATGAAGTTTCTTTTTCTATCTTTAAGATAGGTTCTGGAAAGTTTTTTTACTTCAGAGTATGCAACATTTTTAAAAATCAGAGCTCTTGCTTTTGACCCTACTATAGTTTTTGTTCTTTTGAAACTGTTCAGAGATGGACAGTCAGAGCTCTGGACCTTTCCCATACAGAAAGTGGAAGAAAGAGAAGTTTTCTTCAATCCAGTGAATGGATCCAATTCATTAATACCTAGTCCTTGAGTATCGATTTGAGAATTTATCTTTATATGTACATCTTGAGCATCTAGATTGCTTTTGATTTTAAGTTCTTTCCTTTCCAGATATTGATGTTGGATTTCTTTTTCCTTTTGAAAAAAGTTAGTTAAGGCAACAGAATTGAGCCTTTCATACTCAAATCTTTTTACTTCTTCTTCTTTAACTTTTAAAACTTTCTCAAGTTCTTTGAATTTTTCTGAAAAGGATTTTTCCTTTTGCTTTTGAGCTTTTTCAAGTTCAGATTTTTCAACAAAAATTTCTCTCTTTTCTGACTCAAGAAGATCCTATTCCCTTTTATAAAAACTTAGATCTTTTGTTATTTGCCTTCTCTTTTTCTTTTCTTCTAAAAGTTTTTGCTTTAAGCTCTAAAACTCATCTGTTAGCTTAAGAACATCCAATTCAAGTTCACTTTAAGAGGTGGAAGGAGAGTTTACCTTTTCAGAGCAGTTCTTTGATGATCCATCAGTCTGATCATCTGCAAAATCCATACCGCAGAGATTGGTGGGTTCTTCCTCCCCATCACGTGTAGAGTATGACATCCAAACTTCCATCTCTGCAACAAGTACTCTTTCTTTGACATTGTACTTGTATTTTTTCTTGTAGTAGTCTTGATCTTTGATAAGCCGACCTCTGCAATTTGCAGAGAAATGGCCTGGCTTTCCACATCTGAAACATCTCTCATCATTTTGGTTTGGTGGAAGAGCAACAACTGATTCTATCTTCTGAGCTTGTGGTTGTGGCTGGAATTACCTCTCAGGTTGAGGTTACCTTGGTTGAAATTGTTGATGAGTTCTTGATGGTTGAGTAGTTTCATGATTGATGAAATGTACACCCTTTTGATCACTATGCAGAGTGGATCTGGGCTCTAGTTGATAATCAGCTTTCTGAAATCTTCTTTTTGGATTTCCTCTTCTTTCTTCATCATTTCTTCTTCCTTCAAAATATTTCTTGCCAAATTTCTTGTTAAATTGATGAGTGATTAATGCAAGAGATTTGGCAAAGGCATTGATGTCATCATCTGAGTCTGAATCTGAGTGTTCAACTTCTTCAGTCATCAAAACCTTCTGGGATTTTCTTTTTGGTTCCTTTTTCAAACAGTTATATGTTTCTGCACTTCTGCCTTCTTGTGATACACCTTTTTCTTTTGAAATGAGTGCAAGTTGTCCACCTAAAGAGGTTTTTGATTTTTGTGTAACAACTTCTTTTTCCTGTGCTACAAGAGTGCCATAAATGTCAGTCAATGACCATGATTCTAAATTTTGATTGGCCTGTATTGATATGGACAGTTGTGACCATTCTTCATTTAAGCTTTTGAGGAATAGAACATTGTTTTCTTCTTTTGTCCTCATAACTCCAAATTTTATGCATTTATTGATGAGAATGTTAGACCTTGAGTATGTTTGGTGTAAGGTTTCTTCAGGTAATGCATGAAAATCATGATACTAATTGATGCAAAGATTTCTTCTGTTTTTCTAAGTTTGTAGGCCTCCTTCAAGTTGATTTAACAACTGATCCCATATCTCTTTTGTAGTTACACAAGAATCAAGTTCTTGGAAGATATCATTGGGGATGGCCATAATAAGTAATCTAACAGCTTTTGAGTCATTTTCCATCATGTTAGTTTCTTCATCAGTGAAGTTTGAAGTTTTCTTTTCATAGTATGCAGGTATTTCAGCAGTATCTGTTGTTGCTGTAACTCTTGGTACCAACACCATTGGTTGCCAAGGACCATCATTCACTGATCTTAAAAGATCCCTGTCCATACCATCCTAATCTTCCATTGAGGATATTCATCCCTTAGGAGTGTAGGAGGTTTGGTTAACGATCCAGCTGTATAAATGTCACTTATACTTGAGTTTGCCATTTTTTTGTGAAAAAAAGATGAAGTTTTGAAGAACTGATGCTTTTCTATGAAGATCTTTTATCAAGAAATGAAATTGTGATTTACTTTCAAATATGGAGCATATGAAGTTCTTTTTAATAAACCAAGGTTTATATGAACATGCACAGATAAGGAAAGCTTGAATCAGTAAGATAGAAATCTATTCGAGTATGCAAATATGATCTTTCTTTGTTTAGAAAACAAAGGATCCTCTGATACAAATTGTTGGATCCCAGATTTAATCTTACAATAATGATATAAACAAAAAGAATAAGAACAACGGAAGCAATATAGTTTAATATCAAAAGCAGATTCAAATATCACAGTTCATAAAATAAATATGTAGAAAGTATAAGATCTTCTTTGAAATATATTCAAACGATTTATCAAATACAAGATATCTTGAAAAACACACTTTTGTCAATGGAGTGATTGTCCTATTTATAGGACAATAAAGTGAACAGTGTACTATCCTGACAATTAGAAACATGCTTGAACAGTAGCTTACCTAAAAGGTAAGCTCAAGACATGCTTCAAAAGTGACCTACTCTAGAAAAGAAATCTTATCACTAAATAATGAGTCATCTGTTCTTCTGATACTTGTAGAAATATGATCAGCGCCATCTTCAGAGAGAATGTCTTCAGAGCTCTGAGAAGGTCTTCAGAGCCTCTGATGAAACCATCTCTGATGTCTTCTACTGAAAAGTCCCTATCTCTGGAACGTCCTTCAGAGGCAGGTTAGTCCTCTGAAGTCTGTCTTTGGAAGTCCTCTGAAATAGGACATAGATATTTTCAATACTTTTACATTCTGGAATTGGGGCTAACAAAAAGTTTTATTTCTAATCTTAATCTCATACGTGTCTGAAAGAAGGATAACTTTTAGATATGAAAACATGTTCTTAAATGTTCAAACCACTTATGATTCTTAAAAGACTTCAGGAATATATATGTGTGATTTTTAATGTTTTCATATTATTTGTGCTTTAATTGATTAACACACCATGTGTTTCCAAAGATTAATACTTGCGTATTATCTTTTCCATATACTTTCAAGTATTCACATACACACCGGTTTAAATTTTTGTTGAATATGTTATCATCATGTCTCAAATTGAACAAAATTTTCGATGGTGATACACTACGCTTGTTATTCAACGTTTGAGCGTGATTTCATTTCGAAACATTTCTTTCAAGAATGTCTATATTTTGTTTCATATAGACAATATCCAATTGTTGCTGACGTAAGCCTTAATTGCTAAATCAATCAAATATTGATCTTTTTCATACAATGTCAGATTTTCAAACAAGTTTCTTGTATTCATTTCATTCATTCAATATAATTGTTTTGAAATATCTTCAATGTTTAAAAATGCTCAAATCTTTATGATTATCTTCATGAGCATACAGACGTCTGACATGTATTGTTGGTGCTTTAACTAGAAAGTTAAACCATTTTGAGCACAATATTCTTATAGGACAATTTCATGGGTTCATTGTGTGAGAACTTAACAGAACTTCTATGGATTCACGTTAACCAGTATTTCCTACCCACGAAGTTAATCCTTGAGTGATAGAAGAGTGAGGAGTCAAAATAACTGAGTGTGGGTTGTGTGATGAGGTAAAATGGAAATGAGAGTTTGATTAGATGCGAGCTTAGTGTTTAAAAGAAAGAGGGTGAGAGAACAGAGTAAAATAATATCAAACTCTGCACCAACTTTTTCTGAGTCGGGCAGCCATATTGTTGGTGTTTCATAATTCTCTGTGAACATCATTGAAACAAGCAACTAACCCATGCCAACTCTTGATAAAAACCCCACCAGCTACTCATTTCTTCTCAACAAGAAGATGTTTCATATTTTCAAGGGGACGCAACACATAATCTATTTGATTTTCATTTGGAAAATCTGGATATTGAAAAAGAAGGAAGTCTGCCCCACCTTCGCATTTCGATCATGCACAATCGAATCTGAGTTTAACTGTTGTCTCAATGGTTTACACAATTTTGAGCCAATATAATACCAATCATCTGTGCTTAATTCTTTCAAACACAAGCATGTACACAAAGAGAATTTGTTTTTCGGTGAAAACGTTCATAGAATAAACTAGCGTATGCGGCACACAAGACTTTCACTGTCTATCAGATGGACGTGATAATGGCCTTTCTGAGAGGCATCTTGAAAAAGGAAGTGTATGTATATCACCAAGAAGGGTTTTTCAGTGCTGATAAGCCAGACCATGTCTATATCTTAGACAAAGCTCTTTATGGTTTAAAGCAAGCACCTCGCTCCTGGTATGATGTCCTTTCCAAATTCCTAGTCAAGTCAGGGTTTTCTAAAGGTAAGATCGACAGTACTCTCTTCATTAAGAATGAAAAAGGCAATATTATTCTATTACAAATCTATGTAGACGTCATCCTTTTTGGGTCTACAAACCCTAAGTACTGAAAGAATTTTTCAGCTTTGATGGTGTCACATTTTCAGATGAGTATGATGGGAGAGATGAATTTCTTTCTCGGATTACAAGTCAAACAATTTTCCACAGGGATTTTTATAAATCAAGCTAAGAACATTTATGACATTTTAAATAAATTTAAAATGGAAAATTGTACACTAATAAGCACCCCTGTAGATCCCAGAAACAGTGTAATCACATATAATAATCAATAAACAATACTGATTGAATCACAACTACTTGTCATATTGTTAGATTTATCAATCAAGGGTTTATGGTTTATAGAGAGAATTTTCTGAGTAATATGAGTAAACCTATAACGATCATTCTCCTCTCTAACCCAAATCTCACTAAAACACACCTTAAATACCCAGGGCTTTGGTCTAAAGCCCAAAGCCCATTATAAACAAACTAAGCCCAATAACGAACTAAGGCTTTTAAAACGCTTTAAATAATAACATTTAAACTCTATAAATGCGTTATACAACTTTCAATGCACTAGGACTTTCAGTCCTAACAATCTATCCCTAAAGTTCAATAAGGAATTTATCACCTGGAAACCTTCAGGCTTGATCTTCTCTTCCTCTTGAATCTTTGAAAAACTTTAGTGTTTCATGTGTTCATGTCTTTCCAAGCTCCCTCTTGAATAAAGCTCTTAGTCTTCATATTTCAACTTTGAACCGCGAGTTGAATTGACTTTCAACTTAAGAACTTGTAGAAGCAGTATGCTCATGGGAAGAATCAACTTGTAACAAACACCACTTGATAGAGATAGAGAACCAATCAAATCAACAGCAGAAATGCAATCTTGAAATCGAATGGTTTTTCAACCTCAGATTTAAGAAATTCGGTTACTCCCTCTCAGATTTTGCTAACTCCCCCTCAACATGATAATAAGTGTCTTTTAATCTGTATATCGTTTCTCCCCCTCATGATGATTAGGAGCATCCTGAGCATCATATATCTTCAAAGACTAACCGGACGAGTAGCAAAATACCAGATAAAATGATTCAGTAACCAAGGGTAACAGGATTTGCTGATATTGCAATGGCGCTCTGTTGGATCAAATAATTGTATTCAATATTAAAGTGTTTAAACTGTATTTTTTTGATAGTTAAAGTTAGAGGGTTTATTGTGTAATAGATTGATAGTTATTAGCTATTGGGCCCAAGCCCATTAGGCCTTAAAGCCTAAGTATTTAATGTTTTAGTTATTTAGGTTTTAGGGTTAATCCTCATATTCAAAATTACAATCCTATAGTGAGGTAGTTGTTTTCTCTGTATTCAAGGGTATCAAGAACACACAAGAGCTTCATTGTTTATTCAAGGGATTGGTATGTTATTCTGATATTATTATCTCTTGATCTATATGTGTTTGTGTGTTTAATCATCAACTAGATTAATCTGGGATAACAAGTGGTATCAAAGCCAGGTTTGGGTGTGCCAACTAATGAAATTTTGAAAAAGACACCGGAGCACCTATATAACTTTGATAAATTTGGCTCCGCAATCAGACCCATTCCTGACATTCGTGCTACTTTTGTTGAAGCAAGTTCTCCTAAACCTTCTAAAGAGACCAAAGGTCGAGAAGAAATGGGAAAGAACAAGTCTGGTGACACTGATTCTCAAAATCCTTTTAAATCAGTTGGTTTTACATATGGTGATTTGAATAAAAGCTATGAGACTCGAAAGATCGAATTTACTGAGTTTGAATCACTATATACCACACCTTCCAAAGAATCAGTAAGCACCAGAATAGTTCCACCTGAGACTGCATGCAAATATGATGAGTGTGAATCGGAAGTTGATCCATCTACTATACCATCAGTCTCAAATCCCATTGCTTCTAAACCTTTACTTGTTGAAGAGGTTGAAGAAGAAACTGCTATCACGAATGAATCTTGTGTTCAAAATGATAAAACGGAGTTTATGGCATCCATGACTGAAGAGATATTCTCTGAAATGATGAATGCTTCAGACTCTGATCCTGTTTCTGATTTAAAGGGGTCAAATTCTGTGAATAATAATACATCTGAATTGATGAAGCAAATTGATATGTTGCAATAGTCTCTTGATGAGGTTGAAGATGAAAACTTTGATCTCAAACATAAACTAGAAAAGTCTTTAAAAGTAAATCAGGAGCTTTCCACTGAGTTCAATGATTTGAAAATTACTTTGTTTAAAAATGCTTTAAATGATAAACAGATGTTCAATGATCCAAGCTGGAAGGTAAGAACCAATCCAGAATTTGATGCTCTTACAAAACCTTCAGTTGTTTACTCTGATTGTCCTGAATATCCACCGAGTATTTTTGAAAAGGGTGAGACTTAAAAGAGCACTAGAAAAAAACCACCTTCTAAGTTAGAGACTAACAAGGTTCCTGTTTCTGTTTCAGATATAAAAGGAAATGGAGTTGGGAGGAGTAAGAAGAATAAAGATAGTAGTTTGAAATGTAAAGATAGTAGCTTCAAATAGTTGTACTTCAGACAGTGTTATTTTGAAATGTAATTCTTTTGATGAACATGAATGTAAGGTTTGTTCCGATAAATCTAAGTTTATGAATTTTGCTCGAAATAATCTATATTGCAAACACTACTGGGATAACTCATTCAAATACTACTCCCCTCCAAAGTACAAACAGAATAAGAGAAAAGGTAAACTGAACCTTAAGTCTAATTCTATTTCTAATTCTTCCGCACAACCCAAAGTGTATCGAGCTAAGGTTGCCAATCCTACTTCTAGACGGAACTTTCAGGAATTAAATGTTAAGATGGTTTGCAAATGGATTCCAAAACCGCGTTATGAATGGAGAGTGAAAGTCAAACCAGATGATATTCCTGAGTTGCTTGATGCTAACCGCCAAGGACCCATCTTGATATGGGTGCCTAAGCAAAACTAATTGTCTCTTTTGCAGGCCTGTCGATTGTAGGTAATAGATTCCGGATGTTCACGCCACATGACAGGATTCAAGCACCTCTTGCATAACTATGTGGAGGAGCCTGCCGGAGCAGTTAGATTTGCCAATTCTGAAGCCGAAGGCCACGTCAGAGGATATGGAATGCTCGATAACGGTGTTGAGAAGATTCAAAAAGTGCTATATGTTGAAGGACTTTATCACAATCTGTTTAGTAGTCACTTCTGTGACATGAAATATCAAGTCCGCTTCACAACCACTCATTGCTATCTAGAGGATCCCGATGGTTACAAAGTCGTCAAAGCTGAGCGCCATGGAAATCTATACTACGTAGATTTTCCTACACTGTCTGCCACATGTCCAGTATGCCTATTAGCCAAAGCTTCTAAAGCACAATCGTGGACGTGGCATCTACGCTTGTCTCATCAAAATTTCAGGCAAGGTCTGGTCAAAGGTCTACCAGAAATGAGGTTTGAGAAAGACTCACTGTGTTCTGCATGTGAGTTGGGCAAAATGAAGTGTAGCTCATTCAAGTTGAAATCTGAATCATCGACCTCATCTGCACTGGAACTCCTTCATATGGACTTTTGTGGCTCAATGCGAACCGCATCCATCAACGGAAAGAAATACGTGTTGGTAATGATAGATGACTACTCAAGGTACACATGGCTCGAGTTTCTTCGCAACAAGCCAGATGCGTCAGAGTTGATTATCGTATTTATCAAGCGCATCCAAGTACGTCTTCAATTGCAGTTCGAACCATTCACAGCGATAATGGCACGGAGTTCAAGAATGACACCCTGAAAAGTTATCTTACTTTTGTGGGGATTTCACACAACTTCTTCGCAGCCTACACTCCACAGCAGAACGATATTGTTGAACGGAAGAATCGCACGCTTGTTGAAGCAGCTCGTACTATGCTTGCATATTCAGATCTACCCATGTACCTTTGGGCCCAGGCAGTCGCTACAACAAGTTTTACTCAGAATCGTACCATTGTGGTCTAGCGCTTTAATAAAACCGCATATGAGTTAATCAACAATCGTACACCTATTATCAAATTTCTTCGTGTCTTTGGTTGCCGGTGTTATCTTCTTAGAGAGCGTCAAGGATTATCAAATTTTGACAAGAAAGCGGATGAAGGATATGTAGTTGGATACTCACTGACATCCAAAGCTTATCGAATTTACATTATTCGAACTAAGACGATTGTTAAGAGCATAAATGTCTCCTTTGATGAGAATTCTACAAGGACTTCTGGACACAACAATTCAGAACTCGTAATTAAGGACAATCCAGAATAGAACCAGCTTCTCACAGATCTACTTCTTCTAACTCTAACTCTAACTCTACTTCATCTGAGTTAGATTTATTGTTTATTGATGGATTTGATGATATTTGTGCAGATTTTGGTAAAGGCATATCTACATCAATAACAAGTTCGGAGGTCCCTACTATTTCTTAAGACATGTCTGGACCGTCCGAAGAAGAAGTCACTGAAATTTCATCTCCATCAGGTACAACTCAACCATTAGTTTCTGACTCTAATAATGTTGAATCTGTCTCTACAGATAGCTCCTCTGGAAAGGAAGTCACGAGTACTTCAACTGCTAGTCCAGAAGCTTCAGTATCAGAAACTCCAATACAAGATGTCCCAAGTACATCTATGGAGCTACTTGCTGTGCACGATGAAAACGATGCGTCTAATACGCAACAACAAGTTGAATCCTTACCAAGCACACATCGTTGGACTAAGGATCATCCCCTGGACAACGTGATAGATGACGTGCAAATCGGTGTCACGACAAGATCCACATCAGCCAACTTCTATATGTTTTAAAGCTTCCTTAGTTCCTTAGAACCAAAGAAAGCATCTGAAGCTCTACGTGATCCCTTCTGGGTTTCTGCTATGCAAGACGAGCTTCTACAATTCGAAAGGAACAAGGTATGGTGCTTGATCCCACTCCCTAAAGGTAAATCTATTATAGGAACAAAGTGGGTTTTCCGAAACAAGAAAGACGAATCTGGAGTAGTTGTGAGAAACAAAGCTCATTTGGTCGCCAAAGGGTATTGTCAACAAGAGAGCATTGACTATGACGAAACATTCGCCCCGGTTGCAAGGATCGAAGCCATCAGAATCTTCCGAGCCTATGCAGCGCACAAAAACTTTACAGTCTATCAAATGGATGTAAAGTCAGCTTTCCTGAATGGCGTTCTGCATGAGGATGTTTATGTGACTCAACCTGAAGGTTTCGTTGATCCTCATCTCCCTGATCATGTCTATGTTTTAGACAAAGCACTTTATGGTCTTAAACAAGCATCGCGAGCCTGGTATGAAACTCTCACTAAATTCCTATTAGCTTCTGGTTTCAAGAAAGGTACAGTCGATACAACCTTATTTCTTAAAAGGCAAGGTGAGGAATTGATTCTCATTCAAATTTATGTTGATGACATAATATTTGGGTCGACAAATCAGAAATTTTGTAAGAAATTTTCAAAAATAATGGAGACAAAGTTTGAAATGTCAATGATGGGCGAATTGAATTTCTTTCTTGGTTTACAAGTAAAGCAATTACCCGAAGGCATATTTATTAATCAAGCTAAATACATAAAAGATATTTTGAAAAAGTTCAATATGTCAGATAGTTCAGTCATGAAAACACCAATGGAAACTGGTACACTCTTAGACGCAGATCCCTCCAGGAAACCTGTTGATCAAAAGGTGTATCGTAGCATGATTGGTTCTTTACTTTAACTGACTGCAAGTCGTCCAGATATAATGTATGCCACATGTTTTTGTGTGAGATATCAGTCTAATCCTAAAGAGTCGCACTTAACTGCTATTAAGCGAATCCTTAGATATCTCAAAGGCTCTCCTAATCTAGGCCTTTGGTATCCAAAGGATTCTCGTTTTGAACTACCTGCCTTTACAGATGCTGATCATGCAGTATGTAAGCTAGACCGGAAAAGCACCTTTGGATCATGTCAATTTATAGGTGACAAACTTGTAAGTTAGACATCAAAGAAACAAAACTGTGTTTCAACATCCACTGCCGAGGCTTGTCAGGATCGAAATTCAAACAAGAATTTAACACACACTCAGAAACAATGTTAAAGAAGTTGCGGCAAAACACTATAACAGTAAATCAATGGAACAGTATCATAATGAAAATCACAAGTTATATTGATTTAACTTAATGATTACAAACAAAACCTCAATCTGTTGAACAGGCTCAACAGACGTTCAATACTTCCCTATTGAAAGGACTTCTAAGAACCTTGAGGTTAATTCTCTCTAAAAACAAAACGTATCTCGAAAACTCTATTAATGTATATTCTAAACTATGCCTTCTATACAATATATATACAATACAGATTACAAGATAATTATAAAAGAAAAATTAATCTTAATGATCCAATCCATAATTATCTTCAAATCTCCTTGACTTTCGCATTAATCAAATCATTCCATCATTATCTTCTCAGCAGCTTTAATCTTCATAAGCAGTAGTAATTACTCAGCAGTATTAACCATCTTGCAGTACTAACAAGCTAGCAGTACTAACCATGTTAGCAGTATTAATCTCACCAGCAGTAGTAATATTGAACTAGCAGTATTAATTACACAAGAAGTAGTATCTGGCAGTATTAATCATCCTTAGCTCATTTCAGACCCGACAATCTCCCCCTAACTTAACTTTTCAGATTGAGAAGTTAAGTTCTTCAAAATTTGGTCTTCATGATACTTTCAAAACTTAAGCTCAATTCCCAAGATTAGGATCCAAACCTAAGCTTTGATTGATGATTCTTTTGACTACTATCTTGGCCATTTCAGAATCCTTTGAACATTCCAGCTTAGCATTGAACATACCTTGCAGTTTGGCTTTGATGTGATCATAAATTTTATCCACCAGGTAGTACTCATGATAAGATCTGTCAATAGTGATGACATAGACTCCACACCTTTCAAATAGCATCCAATTATCTATTCTTTGGAATTTATTCTCTAGATGCAGATCTCCGACAACATGTTGAACTTTGCTAGGATCAAACATCATGCATAAAGCTCATTCATGCTCCTGTCTGTAGCCCAAGATTTACTATCATAAACACACACAAATCTATACAAAACACTTTTGTTTTATTAATCACAAAGATTACATCAAGCCATATACCTATTTGTGATAGACTTTTCAATACAGAGTGTTTGTGTGTGTTCTCAATGTGTACAACTATGTGTTCTTACTCTCTCTCAATCACCACCACGATTACACTTTCACTTTCACACACTTGAAATCTTACTTAGAAAATAACACTATGACTTGCTTATATATAGGTCAACATGACCAAGCAAGGTCAAACCTTCTAAGCTCATTAGAACACACACACAAACAACACACACACACAAACAACAAATACACACACAGAATTGTCTTCAACTTTCAGCTCTTGCTCTTTCATAACTTTGATATCTTGAAGTCTTTTTACATTTTGTATGATCTTGAAAATTCTTCAAACTCGTTTCTTCCTTTGAATAAGCTTTTAAATACTCTGAATAGTCATCTTTACTTTCAAACTCTGACTTTCTTTCACTATCTCTTTGACAAGCTTTCTTTAACCTTTGACTTTGATCAACTGTAAAATAGTTATCTCCCCTGAAATCTTTAAACTTCAATCTGATCTTGAACTTTGATTATTCTCCCCGTTTTTAATGATTTGTAAGAATAAAAATCATTAAAACACTTCAAGGTCTGATCTGTCGTTGAATGATCTCCCCCATATAACCAATGAGTAAGAAATTGACAATCTGACATCTGATCTTGAATTGGCCTTTGATTCACAAATGTATTCATCTGAATCTTTTCAAATTCAAACGAATATTAGTTGTAACCCTGAATCAACAAATGAAACAGATAGATATGCCTGTCAGTAACACAAAGTTGTTGTGTACAACGAATGTACAATATAACGAGCTGGTTTGATGATGACTCCCCAGGACTTTCATTCAATCATTGAAAAATTCAAGGTTTATCTATGAATCTTCTTACAGAAAAACAAATTCTTTGTGTGCTCGTGCTTGTGTTTGAAAAAATTAGCACAATGATTGTGTTGCATAAGGCTCAAAGTATGTAAATCACTGAGGCAACAATGATTTTACATGGACTCAATGTGCATGAGAAAGGGTCGAAGGTGGGGAAACTTTCCTTCTTTTTCAATATCTGTATCTTTCAAGAGAAGATCCGATAGAATATGTGTTGCTTCCCCAGAAAATGTGAAACATTCTCTTTTTAAGAAAATAATGAGTAGCTGGTGGGGTCATATGCAAGAGATGGCATGGGCTATTTGCCTATTTCAATGATGGTCACCAAAGAAATGTGAACCAATCAGTAATGTGGCTGGCCGACTCAGAAAGATGTTTAGTGCAGAGTTCTGATATTCTTTTAACTCTGTTCTCACACCCTCTTTCTTTTAAACATATAAACTCATATCTAACCAATCTCTCATTTCCATTTTACCTCATCTCACTCCCAGACTCAATTCTTTTAGACCCCTCCCCCCTCAATCACTCAAAGGATTTCTTCCGGGGTAGGAAACACTGGTTATTGTGCATCCATGGAGGATCTATTAAGCACTCACACTGAATCCCATGATCCTAAAATTACATGTTGTTCAATGATTTTCTTGACATGTGAAGCACAAGAAATCATATGTCAGAGTATGTATGCTCATCAAAAAAATCAGAAATGAAATTTGAGCATTTTTAAACATTGAAGATCTCTCAAAACTTTATATGAATGAATAATCAAGAAAGAATAAAAATGTTTTGAGAATCTGACAATGATTAAGATCAGATCAAATTATCATGAAGAAAAAAAATATTTGGGAATTCAAAGACGTATGTTGTTTATATGAACAATATATAAATATATTATCAATGAAAGCACATTAAAAATGAAATGACGTTTGATTCAAACAACAGTGAATAACAAACAACGGGAGTATTACCATAGAAAGATATAACTTTTGATAAATGGTAATAACAAAGTCAAAAGAATGTACTGAACACGTGTGTATATGAATACTTTGACAAAGTATATAGAAAAGAAAATACAGAAGTATTATTTGTCGGTCCTTTAACAATACTACTACTATCAAGTTTTATAGAAACAACAACACAATAACGATTACCAACCTGTATTGAATATATCAAACGATTACAAGGTTGATCGATTAAGTTCTTGATGTGTTCTCTATGTTTTTCTCTCTTTTTCACCTTGAAGTGTGTGTTTGTGTGTGTTCGTTCTATATCTGATTGTGTGAGAGTAGAGAGATACACTTGACAAAACTAGTGTGTTCAACACACTACCTAAACATAATATCTAGATTAAAATCTAGATATTATACTAGATAATATCTAACAAACTAGAAAGTTACTTAGAAACAAACTAAGTTAACTTTATCTAACTATTACAATATTATTACTTAGATATTAAATCTAAGTAAACTAAAACAATTACATTGACATTTATTACAAATAGACATAGGCTTTTATATCGAGAGTCAACGTTCCGGCTTTAGCTTCAGATTGCGATCTTCAGTTTGGATGATCTTGAATCCAATGAGACTGTGTCTTAACAATCTCCCCCTTTGGATCAAGATCATTACAAAATTCATTTAGCAATACAATCTTCTCTTTCAGCACAGAAGAAGATGCAATCTCTTTCTCTAGCTCTGAAATCAGCATGTCTTCAATCTAATTTTGAAGAGTGGACGTGATTCTTGAAACATGTGATCTTTGCCATTTCTTCTTGTAGTCATTCTCCCCCTTTTTGATGTTAAGTGCAACGACTTCATCAAAACTAGTGGTAAGAAATGTCAATTTTGCGGTTAGAGCCCCTGATTCGTCAATTTATAAGAGATTCATTCAGATCTTTGCAAATCCAGACAAATTAGATGTGTAACACCTGAATCAACTAATGAATCAGTTAGAATGCCTGTCAGTAACACTAAGTCACTGAGTGTAACGAATACACATTGGAAAGGAGTTGTTTTGATGTTGACTCCCCCAGGGCTTCCATCTAATCATCGAAACACCACAAAGGTTATTTCTATAAACGTTATGACAAAGAAACAAATTCCTTGTGTGTTCGTGCTTGTGTTTGAAAGAATTAAGCACGGATGATTGCTTATTGGCTCAAAATTGTGTAAACCACTGAGACAACAGTAAGTTAAACACAGACTCAATGTGCATGATTGAAGTGCGAAGGTAGGGCAGACTTCCTTCTTTTCAATATCTAGATTTTCCAAATGAAAATCAGATAGCAAATATGCTGCATCCCCTTAGAAAATGAAACATTTTCTTTTTGAGAAGAAAATGAGTAGATGGTGAGGTTTGATCAAGAGTTGGCATGGGTTAGTTGCCTGTTTCAATAATGATCACCAAAGAATTGTGAATCACTAGAATGGTGGCTACCCGGCTCAGAAAAAGTTGGTGCAGAGTTGTAATATTCTTTTAACGCTGTTCTCACACGATCTTTATTTTAAACTTTTTGCTTTCTCTAATCACACTCATTTCTTTTCTATTTGCACACTCAATCACTAAGGATTAACTTCTTGGGTAGAAATCACTGGTAAAGGTGAATCCATAGAAGTTGTGTTAATTCCTAGCACAATGATTCTTTGTCTTCCTAGATGCACGTGATGCTCATATTGGTTTAACTATTTCAGTTCAAGCACAAAATTGATTTTGAAAACATTTAAAATCGCACTTCCATAATATAAAATCTGTTGAAAAAATCAGGAAGTGGTTTGAACATTAAAAACAATGTTTTCAAATGATTGAAAGTTATCCTTCTTTCAACCATTTATGAGATGAAGATATAGAATTATACCTTTACGTACGATCTTCCATCTCATGAAGCTAAGCTTTAAGTCATAAAGATATGAACTTATAAGCTTCTCTCAAAAATTCTGTAAAAATCTTATGTCAAGTCAAAGTAAAATTTATTCACTTAAATTGAAAAGACAAAGCAGTAAAACTTTTTAAAGTATGAGTCCTGATCTGAAATAATCAGAAGTCCTAACCTTTTTACTCCCCCTGAAATTATGCATTAGAAAAAATTATCAATGTAAAACATCTGCATAACATTTCAGACAAATATGTATGTACTCCCCCTTGATGGTTGATTTCCTCTTGGAGTATTGAAGTACAATCTCTTATCAGCACGGAGTAAGGTCTTTTGATCATTGAAGTGCGGGTCTTGAACTGTTGTGTTCAAAAGCCATTTTGACTTTGATGTTCGGGTTTTGAACTGCATTATCCAAAAACCTATTTTTGACATTGAAGAACGAGTCCTGATCTGTACATAATCAGAAGTCGCTTTCTCTTTAATCTTTGTGTGCCTGCAACACAGATTTAGCCTTAGGTACCCACTGGAATTTGGATGCTGCTGTGTTAGCACAAGATTTTAGTATCCATTTCAAATTGGATCCTTTGTTCTTTTGAAAAGCATGAGAGTTGGTATGAGATGAATGCACATGGTAATTTCCAAACCAATCTCTAGAATCTTGACAAGTAATAGAAACATGTTTATTATAGATAGAGGACTTTCCAGTAGATAAAGATAACTGAAATAATTGCTTCATTGTATATTGTTTACGAGAAACAACAAGGTTTGGATTCAAAACAGCAATTTCAACAATCACAAAATCTTTAGTAAGCGAAGTATTATTACAATTAACACTACTAGACGATAAAACGACCTTGTCAAGCTTCCGTTTTGGTTGCCATTGAGAATGGGCTTCAGGTCTTGACTTGCTCATATCTGAAACATGTAAAACTGGTGAGTTAGACCTTTGAATAACAACTGAATGTTTCTTCTTAGAATTACCAGTAGTGGTTGGTTTCTATTAATGCTGAGATAATTTCTTACCTTTAGCACTCTTAGCGTTCACAGAGACTGATTTATCAACGAAAGCTTTCGTTGATTTTGCACTGAACACAGGCACTCTGATTTTTCTTGAAGTTTTCTTAACAAAAGATGCATGGTTAGGAAGTTTCGCATTAAAATCAATTTGTTCAAAACAACCATCTAAACCACCGTCAGAATTAAAAAAATTAAACTCTTCGTTTGATGAACCAAACATGTCATTAGAAGTAAAAGCCTTTGTAAAAACAACATTTTTCATAACAGTTGAAAAAACCTTTTGTTGAATCTCAATCATAAGTCTTTCATCTGATAAAGAGGTCTCGAGTTCAGAAATTTTACTTTCTAACACGAGAGAAGGGACATAAGTTTTACCTATAACAGGCTTCGCCTCCATCTCTTTTTCAGAATAACTTTGAAAGTAGTCAGTTGAAAGAGATTTCTTCTCATCATTTGGAAAGTCATAACTATTATTCAACTTCGCATAATAAAATGGAGCATGAACTTTAGTTGCCTTCATCCGTTTTTCAAATTCATTGGCTTCATCCTCTTCTGATAGTCTAGTATTAAAAACTTTAAATGAGGCGATTCGGTGAGAAAAAAGCATAAAGGTATAGTCATAAAGTGCGGGCACTTCTCTTATACCCTTTTTAAGACATCGAGGTTTCACATAACCGATTCCCCAATTTTCTTTATTCTTTTTGGGTTTGTTAAGATGAATGGTTTGCTCACTTTGACCTAATGAGTATAGCTTCTTTTCCAAATCATCTAATTTAGCAATTAAAGTCTTGTTTTCTTTAATACATAAAGAATGCATATCAGTAAGCTTATAAAAATCAATCTCACTTTTTGTCAATTTAGACTTGAGCTCACTATTCTCTTTTAGAATTATAGTTTGTTCTTTTGCGTTGGTGTCAACGTTTGTATGTAAAACCTCAACTAATACTTTCTTCTCAGCAAGTTCATCGCTAAGTTTTTGTATCAATTGGTTTTTATTAATAATAACACCATTTTCTCGCTTAAGATTAGATTCTAACTCTTCTTGTTTTAAAACCATAGCATGCATTTTATTCATTAAATCTTTATACGATAAATCACATACCTCTTGTTCTTCATTTTCTGAATCAGCTTCAGTATCTGATTCGATTTTGCCCATCAAACACAAATTGACGGCTTCATCCTTTTCTTCTTCATCTTCTTCTTCATCTGAGTGATCCAGCCAGTATTCATCTTCAGCCATTAGCGCCTTGCATGCCTCCTGTTGCTTTGCAAGAAGCATCTTGTTCTTGTAGAAGTCGGAGTTTCTAACCTTTGATATTCGACAATTCTTGGCAAAGTGACCGGTTTTGCCACAGTTGTAGCTCATGGGTGGTCCTGGCTGACTTGATCCTTCAGCTTTGTACTTCCTTTCTTCCGGTTTCTTCTCTTCCAATCTGTTTCCTTCTGTCTGATATCTTCTCTCATCATATTTCTTCCCCTCTTGCCTCTTCCCTTCAAATCTCTTCCCTTCAAATCTTTTCCCTTCATACCTATTTCCTTCATATCTGCTTCCTTCAATTCTTTCCTTGTGAGCATAGTTGTTGGGTCCAGAAGAGTACCTCTGACTGTTTGACGTTGGATTCCAGTAGAACTTTTTCTGAAATGCATTTGTTAGAAACTGCATTGCTTGCTGCATTTGTTCATTTTCATCCGAGTCAGAGACAACATCAGCTTCAGCTTCTTCTGATTCATACATAATCGTTTTGTTCTTCTTCTTCTTCACAACAAGAGCGACTGTGTCTTCAACTGTCTTTCCTTTTCTCTTTTCTGCTAGAATTTCATCCACCTCATCTTCATTTTGTCGGAGGGTTTCATACACCTCGTGAAGTTGAATCTCATTCAGGTCTTTTATCTGCCTCATCTGCCTGGCAAAACTTTTCCATTCTGGTTGTAGAATACTCAGGAATTTGATATTCAACTCGATTTGAGATTTGTTGACCTTGTTCTTGCTCAATTCGTTTAGCAATGTCACAAACCTATCATATGTTCCTTCTAGAGTTTCTCCAGTTCTGCCTTTGAATTCTTCAAAATTGTGCAGGCAGTTAGAGATTTTCAGTTGGTTCCCAATCTTTGAACCCAACATCATTTTCTCTAGTTGATCCCACATTTGTTTGGCTGAGGCTTTGTAGCTGTCAATCTTTACATAGATTTCATTTGTAATCCCTTGTAGAATGTATGACTTGGCTAACCTGCCGCCTTTTGCTCTTAGCTTAGCATCACCTGTTAGATCTGTATAAGATAGTGCAACTCTTACTTCTTGAGTTCCTGCTGCTGGCTCCCTATACTGTGTTTCCATTAGGCCTTCTTCTAGGGATTCTATAATGAAATTACCCAAATCTTGTCTTTCAATAAAGTTTAGAAACCTATCCTTCCACTGTTCGTATTCCCCTCGAAAGAGAACTAGTGGCTTGGTGTCGGTTCCTATTGCGAGAGCTTCTTTGGATATCATCCTGTATTGAATAAGAGAAAACTTGACAGATATGATCGTTAATCCAAATAAAATTTGCTCACACAAGAAATTTTGTCCCCCTAGGCAGACTTAGCACGGGGGTCCCCCTAGGCTGACTTTGCGTTTCAAGTGAGGAGCGCACAATGAGGTGTGCGGGTCTAATGGGAAGCGCACAATGAGATGTGCGTGTGAAGACTGGAGCGCACAATGAGATGTGCGGGTCTTGTGGGAAGCGCACAATTGAGGTGTGCGGGTCTAGTTGGACGCGCACAATTGAGGTGTGCGGGTCTAGTTGGACGCGCACAATGGAGTTGTGTGGGTCTGGTTAGGAGCGCACAATTGAGGTGTGCGGGTCTAGTTGGACGCGCACAATGGAGTTGTGCGTTTCAAGAGGGAACCGCACAATTGAGATATGCGATTCAAATGGGACACGCAAGGTTGACTTGTTCTTTTTAAGAGATGAACTCGATGTCTTGAGGTATGCGTGTCTGAGGTATGCGTGTGCTTTAGAACCCGATAAGTAAGGAATGTGTTTCCTTTGGGATGCGCACAACAGAATATGCGTTTCCTTTGAGACGCGCACAGTAAGGTATGTGGGTTATTCTTCCTCTGTTGTGCGGGTGTTCGTCATGTATCTTCTTCCTGAAATGATTTAGCAATACCAAACTCTACCAATATGTCTTGAATTACTTCTAGAACTGAATGTAAGCACTCGATCTCACAAAAACACTCTTTTTAGAATTTAATCTGATCGCACAGTGACTTACCCACTTCGACTGTTTTCACTCAAAATCAACAAATTGGAACTCGATTTAAGTTTAAAGGTGAAATTAAATAGCAACAACTCGATCTAGCATATAGTACGATCAAACTCTGATCGATTCTAACACCTAAAACAGTTTAAATCGCAAACTCAAATTTTCTTGAAAAACACAGAGACGTTTTTCTTTATAAAACTTGTTTTGATCTTAATCAGGCTCTGATACCAATTGTCGGTCCTTTACCAATACTACTACTATCAAGTTTTATAGAAACAACAACACAATAACGATTACCAACCTGTATTGAATATATCAAACGATTACAAGGTTGATCGATTAAGTTCTTGATGTGTTCTCTATGTTTTTCTCTCTTTTTCACCTTGAAGTGTGTGTTTATGTGTGTTCGTTCTATATCTGATTTTGTGAGAGTAGAGAGATACACTTGACAAAACTAGTGCTTTCAACACACTACCTAAACATAATATCTAGATAAAATCTAGATATTATACTAGATAATATCTAACAAACTAGAAAGTTACTTATAAACAAACTAAGTTAACTTTATCTAACTATTACAATATTATAACTTAGATATTAAATCTAAGTAAACTAAAACAATTACATTGACATTTATTACAAATAGACATAGACTTTTATATCGAGAGTCGACGTTCCGGCTTTAGCTTCAGATTGCGATCTTCAGTTTGGTTGATCTTGAATCCAATGAGACTATGTCTTAACATTATTCTTTAAAGAACACACGGCCAGATAATCAGTTAAGTATCCAAAAATCATTTAATATTCACACTTCTCAGTTCATGAAAACAGTTTAAGAATGTGAAGTGGTTTGAACATTTTAAAAACATTTTTCAAAAGTAAAAGTTGTTCTTCTTTCACAAGTGTTAGAGTATAAGGATTAGAAATTTATACCTGTACTGCATAATCCATAACTCCCCCTGGAATGAATATAACAGTTAAAGCATCCTTGACAAACAATAGATATCCTCCCCCTTGATATCTGAAACAGTCAACTTATCAGAAAAATATAACAATATAGTTTCTAAACACTCTTTCAAACGAAAAACTTCCTGAAAAGATATAATCATGAAAGCATCCTTCAGAAGAAAACATTTGAATACGGGTTTTGAACTGAATTGTCCAAAAGCCATTGTCACATAAAATATCCTGCAAGAAAAAAGATTTTGGTAATCATTATAAAAATGATTCTGCTTTAGTCAGTCAGCATTTGATGAAATATCCAAGATATATTCAAATAAAGTATAAGACTAGAAAAACTCCCCCTAGAATCATGAAGTGGCATTTAACATACCAAGTTTGCTAACTAAAAAGTTAAACCTCTTCTCATCCAACGGCG
Organism: Arctium lappa; assembly: GCA_023525745.1. Taxonomy (NCBI): domain Eukaryota; kingdom Viridiplantae; phylum Streptophyta; class Magnoliopsida; order Asterales; family Asteraceae; genus Arctium; species Arctium lappa. Next base: position 68,211,669 of record CM042054.1, read on the forward strand.
TGGTGAAAAGGTCAGCCAACTGGTAGTCTGTAGTCACGAAGTGCATCTCGATATCGCCCTTCTCGACATGATCCTTTATAAAATGATAGCGCACGTCGATGTGTTTTGTCTTGGAATGTTGCACTGGATTAGCTGTTATCGCAATGGCACTCTTGGAGTCACAGTAGATAGGGACTCGTTGGTTAGTATATCCAAGATCTTTTAACTGTGTTCTCATCAAGAGGACTTGTGAAGAGCAGCTTACGGCAGCTACATATTCAGCCTCGGCAGTGGATGTACAAACACAATTTTGTTTCTTAGACGTCCAGCTAACCAACATATCACCTAAGAACTGACATGAACCAGAGGTGCTCTTTCTGTCCAGCTTACATCCTGCCTGATCAGCATCTGTATAGGCGGTTAGATCAAAATACGAACCCTTAGGATACCAAAGGCCTAACTCAGTAGTACATTTAAGATACCTAAGAATACGTTTAACAGCGACGAGGTGTGATTCCTTCGGGTTGGCCTGATATCTAGCACAAAAACATGTAGCAAACATAATATCCGGTCTACTCGCAGTTAAGTACAGCAGTGAACCAGTCATGCTACGGTTCACTTTTTGATCTACTGATTTGCCAGAAAGATCTGCATCCAAAAGTGTGCCCGTTGCCATCGGTGTTTTCATCACTGAACTGTCAGACATGTTAAATTTCTTTAAAATATCTTGAATATATTTTGATTGATTAATGAAAATGCCTTCGGGTAACTATTTCACTTGAAGACCAAGGAAAAAATTCAGTTCGCCGATCATTGACATTTCAAAGCGAGATTTCATTATTCTTGAAAAGTTTTTACAAAACTTTGGTTTTGTAGAACCGAAAATTATATCATCTACATAGATCTGTATTAGAATCATATCATCACCTTGCTTTTTCAGAAAAAGAGTAGTATCAATTGTACCTTTCTTGAATCCTGAAGCGAGTAAGAATTATGTTAGAGAATCGTACCAAGCTCTTGGTGCCTGTTTGAGTCCATATAAGGCTTTGTCTAAGACATAGACATGATCAGGGTTCTTTGGATCAACAAATCCTTCTGGTTGAGCAACGTATACTTCTTCATGCAATATCCCATTCAGAAATGCAAATTTTACGTCCATTTGAAAGACCGTAAAATTTTTGTGAGTTGCATATGACAAGAAGATTCGTATAGCTTCCAGTCGTGCCACAAGAGCAAAAGTTTCTTCATAATCAATCCCCTCCTGTTGAAAATAACCCTTTGCAACAAGACGAGCTTTGTTTCGAACTACAACTCCAGATTCGTCTCTCTTATTTCTGAAAACCCACTTTGTTCTAATAACAGATTTTCCTTCTGGAAGTGGTATGAGTCGCCAAACTTTGTTCCTCTCAAATTGCAGAAGTTCATCACGCAAGGCTTCTGAAGCTTTCTTCGGCTCGAGGGAACTTAAAAAGCTTGAATATAGACAAAAAATAGCAGATGTTGCCCGCGTTTGTACACCAGACTGTGCATTACCAATAATATTATGAAGTAGGTGAGCTCGTGTCCATCTCATTGTACTTGGAAGCGGATGAACATCAGCTTGAGTATTATCTTCCTCATATTCATCATATACTGCAGGTAAGTCTTGATCAACCCCAGATGTGCTCGGGACATCTTGTACAGCCTCTTCTGAAGTAGAAATTTCTGGAGCAATAAAATAAGTGCTCGGGACTTCTGTTCCATAATTTGGATCTGCATGCGCAGAATCAACATTAGTAACTTCAGAAGATATATGTGTAGATGTACCTGATGAGGTTGGTATTGTGACATTGTCAGAAGGTCCTGAAATGTCTTCTATTATAACTGGAACCTCTGAAGTTGATGCGGATATGCTTGATTTTTCGAAATCTGCACAGATATCCATAAAAGCATCAAAAAATAATAAGTCTAATTCATCTATAACTTTATTTGAATTAATAATAATAAGGTGATGGTGAATGAGCAGACGACTCTAGAGTCACAAATCCACACACCTCGAAATAATTCAGCTGATTTTAAAAAGACAGCCTCAAGCTCACACATGAAAACTGTTTCTTCAAGAAGGTTAGTCAATTCATTCAATCAGATTCGTACTTCTAATATTTTCTATGATCAACATGTAGATGGTTCGGGTACACAAAGAAGAAGAAGAAAATATCAAGAAGAGAAACTGGTATGGAAAGTGAAACCAGTGGATGATGATGAGAAGAATGATGAGAAGAAGGAAGAAAAGAAAAGAAAGAAGAAAGAAAACAAATCATTTGTATCTGCATCAAATGCAAAGAAGAACAAAGTGCTGAAAGGTAAACCTGATCTTGCTTACTCGAGAGATCAAATGTTCAGGTTATCTAAGAAAATGTATTGTTCTTACTGTAATACATTTGATTTTGTTCATAAAGCTAGTGATCATTACTGGTATGGTTCTTATTCAGTTACTCCCATTCGAACTGCAACTAATATACATGGACCCAAATACCAGTGGGTACCAAAACCGAAGATTGATTCTATGTTGCAGGCACCACAAGTCAAGGGGGAGTAAGAGAACGATGGCTCTTGAATAAAACAGTTCAAGACCCGTATCTCAATGTCAAGAACAAGGCTTCTAAGTACAACAGCTTAGAACCCGTACCTCAATGATAAGGAGTGTGACTTCTAAACACAACAGTTTAGGACTCGTACTTCAATGCTTAAAGAGATGCTACTCCCGGGCTGATAAAAGATTGTACTCAGATACTCAAATGAGGAAATCAACCTTCAAGGGGGAGTACATAATTTTTTCTGGAAATATGTATTCGGAAGATATGACGAACTACATTTCAAAGGAAGTTGTAGATCTCTATCATGTGCTTTTTCACTGATAAATTTCAGATGCATATTTTCAGGGGGAGTAAGAGATTATGATTTCTGATTATTTCAGATCAGAACTCGTACTTTAATCGTTTTACTGCTTTATGTTTTTTAATTTTTGTGAATAAATTTGATTTTGACTAGACTTTGAGACTTATGAAGGATGAGAGAAGCTGACAAGATCATATCTTAATGACTTCAGCATGACTTCATGAGATTTAAGACGAAACTAAAAGGTAAATTTCTTATCTTAATCTCAAATATATCTGAAAGAAGGACAACTTTCAGGTATAGAAAACATGTTCTTAAATGTTCAAACCACTTCCTGATTTTTAAACAGATTTTATAATTTGGAAGTGTGATTTTAAATGTTTTCATTTTATTTTTGTGCTTCATCGATATACAAACTGTGTGTTTCCAAATATAAATACTTGCGTATTGTCTTTTCTATATACTTTCAAGTATTCACACACACCGGTTTGATTTTGTTCAACATGTTCTTACCATGTCTCTAAATTGAAACAATTTTTCTTCGATGGTAAGACACTCCGCTTGTATTCAAAGAATTTTGAGCTATATTTCATTTTGAAACGATTTTTTCAAGAATGTCTATATTTTTGTTTCGTATGGACAATATCTGTTGTTTTTTACCATAAGCTTTAATTGCTTTATCATTCATTTCTGATCATTTTCATACAATGTCAGATTTTCAAACAAGTCTTTTGCATTCATGATCATTCATTCAGTATACTTGTTTGAAAATACTTCAATGTCTAAAAATGCTCATATTTTCATGATTATATTCTGAGCATACATATATCTGACCCATATTTCCTATGATTTAAATGTTCAAGATAAACCATTGTGAGCAACATATGCTTTGTAGGACTGGGTTCTTTGTGCTAGGAATTAATTGAAACTTCTATGGAATCACGTTAACCAGTGATTTCTACCCAAGAAGTTAATCCCTTAGTGATTGAGTGTGAGGAGTCTAAAAGAAATGAGTGTGGGTGTGACGAGGTAAAATGGAAAAGAGAGTTCGGTTAGTAGTAAGATTATTGATTAAAAAGAAAGAGGGTGTGAGATCAGAGTAAAAGAATATCAAACTCTGCACCAACTACTTTCTGAGCCGGGCAGCCACATTACTAATGTTTCACATTTCTTCGTGAACGTTATTGAAACAGGCAAGTAGCCCATGCCAACTCTTGAATAAACCCCACAAGCTACTCATTTTCTTCTCCAAAAGAAAATGTTTCACATTTTCAAGGGGACGCAACATATTATCTATCTGGTTTTCATTTGGAAAATCTGGATATTGAAAAAGAAGGAAGTCTGCCCCATCTTCGCACTTCAATCATGCACTTAGAGTCTGTGTTTATCTACTGTTGTCTCAGTGGTTTACACTATGTTGAGCATTATTGAAAAGCAATATTCGTGCTTATTTCTTTCTACACTTGCACGAGCACACAAAGAATTTGTTTCTTTGTCATAACATTCATAGAAATTGCCTTTGTGGTATTTCGATGATTGGATGGAAGCCCTGGGGGAGTGAACATCAAAAAGCTCCTTTCTAATGTGTATTTGTTACATACAGTGACTTCGTGTTACTGACAGGCATTTTAACTGATTCATTTGTTGATTCAGGAGTTACAAGTTTCTATTTTGTCTAGATTTGAAAAGATCTGGATGAATACATTGTTCGAATTGGCAATTAATCAGAGGCTCTTAGACAGATCAGATTGGTCAAAGACATTTCTTGGAGAGAAAGTTTTGATGATATTAATGCTCAAATCATCAAAAAGGGGGGAGAAGAGTTCAAGAAATGTTTGAGAAAGCAAAGAAGAATACAAGAAATGTTTGAAAGTTTTTGAATGAAAAAGAATAGAAGTTTTGAAGATTATTTGCTGAAGCAAAGTGTGTTTTGTCTGAAAGAGGTTTGGTTACAACCTTGGGATATTGTTAATATTCTTGAAGATCAGTTTTTGAAGAAGATTGCTGAAAGTTTTTAAAAATATTGTGCTTATCAAAGAAGGGGAGATTGTAAAGATTTCATACTAATAGGGGGATCATGAGAATTGGTTGAGAAATTTATGTTTGTATCAAAAGGGAAGATTTCAAGAGAAGATACAGATTGTTAAAAGGGGGAGTTACTTCAATCGAGCTTAATCAAAGAGAATATCGCATTGCTAAATCTTTTAGTAATGATCTTGATCCAAAGGGGGAGATTGTTAGAGCACAAATATGTTGGATTCAATATCATAAAGATTGATGATAAAAGATGAAGAAGTCAAAGCTGGAAAAGTCAACTCTCATCAAAGTCAAAGTCTTTTGTTAATAAAAGTCAAAGTCAATGTATTTGTATTTTGTTTCTTTGTAATTTGTCAAGGGTATAAATACCTTTGTCCTTGTCTTTGTAATCAGTTGTACACACACGCATATTAGAGAAGAGCTTATTTGTATATCTTTCTAGAGTGAGAAAGTAGAGAGAGAAAGTTGTGAGATTGTAATCTTATGAATAATTCAATGACATGTGATTACGAGATTCATCTTGTTTATTTGTTATTGATTAGAACTTGAATATTGGGAATCACAAGAAGACTTAGTCTGTTTGACTTCGGGTTCTATTCCGTCTTGAATAGAAACCTTCTTCTTAAGCTTGAGTTCTGAACTGTTGTGTTCAGAAGTCAACGTTGATGTTTCATCGAAAGACACATTAATGCTCTCCATGATCATCTTGGTTCGTCTATTGTAGATCCGATATGCTTTAGACGTTAACGAATAACCAATGAAGTATCCTTCGTCAGCCTTCTTGTCAAATTTACCAATATTGTCTCGATCATTGAGAATATAACACCTGCAACCAAAAGTGTGAAAAAATTTAATATTCGGTTTTCGACGATTAATAAGTTCATACGCTGTCTTTCTATGTCTTTTGATGACAATCGTGCGGTTTTGTGTGAAACACGCAGTGGCTACGGCTTCAGCTCACAGAAACATTGGAAACTCAGAATAAGCTAACATTGTCCTCGCAGCTTCCACCAGTGTTCGATTCTTCCTTTCAACTACACCGTTTTGCTGAGGAGTGTAGGCAGCAGAAAAGTTATGAGAGATCCCAACAAATACGAGATAACTCTGAAGCTTTTCATTCTTGAATACTGTGCCATTGTCACTTCTCAAAGATTTAACCGACAATTGTAGTCGAACCTGGATGTTCTTTATGTTGACAATGATCAGTTCTGTTTCCTCTAATTTGTTACTTAAAAATTCCAGCCAAGTGTATCTGGAGTACTCATCTATCATAACCAAAATATATCTCTTGTCGTTGATTGATTGAGTCCTCATCGGGCCACAAAGATCCATATGTATCAATTCAAGAGGTGTTAAGTATGAGAATTCAGTCTTTGCTTTATGAGAGCTTCGCTTCATCTTTCCCATTTCATAAGCGGGACAAAGAGAATTCTTGTCAAACCTTAGTTCAGGTAGACCTTTGACAATACCTTGTCTCACCAATTGATTCATCGCATCAAAGTTTTGTTGAGACAAGCGCCGATGCCATGTCCAACTTTCAGCTCGTGAAGCTTTTACAATCACACAAACAGGTCTTGATGCAGAAAGAGTTGGTAAATTCACCATCTTTATCTTCAATATAACAACATTTATCAGTAAACCGAACTTGGAATTTACTATCGAAGAACTGACTTTTGCTAAAAAGATTACGATCAAGTCCTTCTACGTATAGTACTCTCTTGATCGTCACGATGCCATTTGTTAAAGATCCGTGTCCTCGAATATGTCCAGTAAGCTCTGAATTTGCATAACTTACAGTACCGGCAGGTTCCTCCACATAATTGTGAAGTAGATGCTTAAATCCTATCATATGGCGCGAGGTTCCTGAATCTATATACCATGTATGTGAGGCCTGCAAAAAGAGCAAATTACTTCTGCTTAGGTACCCATATCCAGATGGGTCCTTTCTTGTTAGCTTTTTGTAGTTCATCAATATCATTTACCTTAGCCTTAATTCGCCACTCATAGCGAGGCTTAGGTACCCATTTCCATGTCATTTTCACATTAAGCTCATGAAATCTTTTCTTTTTAGAAAAATGATCAATCTTAGCATGAAAAACTTTAGCCTGATGTGTCAAGGATTTGGAAACTTATTTGACAAGAGATGTTTTTCTGGCAACTTTAGATTTAGAATAAATGGAAGGATTGATAAATGCATTATCATGACAGTGTTTGCAGATAAAATTCTAATGTGCAAATGTCAAAAGTTTAGATTTATCCAATGAATTACAAGCATTCATACAACTTTGACATTTGGAAACGTTTGAATTTTTACAAATCAAACTATCATTATCACTGATCCTACATTTATTTTTAGCAACTTTATTTTCCTCCACATTCTTCATCCGTTCTCCTTTATCATTCTGCCTTTTTATATCTGAAACAGGAAATAGAATCTTGTTAGTTGTCTTTGTAGAAGATGATTTTGACTTTGAAGTAAAAGAAGCTTATCCCTTTTCAAAAATACTCGGAGGATATTCAGGAGTAGTAGTATAAACAACTGAAGTTTTAGAATTAATAGTTTCAAACTCTAGATTAGAATGAACATTCCAGTTTGGAGACTCAAACATCCTTTTCTCTTTTAAATTATGTTTAAACAAATCATCTTTTAAAATAATTAACTCTCTAGAGATTTCCTTGTTTTCTTCAGAAGACTTGTCAAGTTTGAATTTCAGATCAACGTTCTCATCTTCTAACTCTTCAATTGTCTTTTGAAGATCTGTGATTTGTTTCTCAAAGATAGATGCTTGATTCACCTCAGAGTTTGATTCCATCTTTTCTATTATAGGAACAGGATCTGAAGCATTCATCATTTCTGTAAAGATCTCCTCAATCATAATTTTTGACAAATCAGAATTAAGGTTTTGATTCCTGATATTTTCATCTTTTGATTCTTTTGAGGAATTAGAAGTGAATGAATCAGATAAAGGATTTTGATTCTCAACATCAGTTTCTGAATCAGATTCATCATACTGACAATGAGATTCAGTACTATTTGCTTCAACCTTGGCTGACTCTGTTGGTAAACAAGGAGTAAATAGTGATGAAAATTCCCTAAATTCTGGCTTTCTTGTTTTGTAACTTTCGTTCAAATCTTTATAAGAAAAACCAAAAGATTTAAAACTTGAAATTGAATCAGCACATGATGAAGTGTCATCATCATTCACAACTTTACCTTTAACAAAAGTATCATGAATATTAGGTTTTGTAGAAGTAGAGCCCATCTTATCAAAACTATACAAATTTTCTGGTGCTCTTTTCAAAACATTATTTGCTTCAAAACCTAAACCTTTTTTGACATCATAAAATCGGACATCTTGGAGTTTGTTAGTTAAAAGATTTAATGTTTGCTCAGTCTGTCCTCGTTTCAGATTTAAATCCTCCAGTTGCTTGATTTTACAATATGCCTCGTTCCTTTCATGAAAACATGCTTCAAATTTGATTTTAAAATCACCTTTTTCAGCATTTAAATTTACAAGATCTCTTTCAAGCTCAGATATTTTTTATTTTAAAACATCTTTGTCCTTTTTCAAAATCTCTTTCTCATATTCTTTATCCCTAACAACATCTTTCAACATTGCATTTTCATCGCGAAAATTCAACATTGTTTGTCTTTCATGACTAAGTTTGACTTTCAAAGTTTCAAACTCTTTTTTCTTGAATTGAACCTGAGCTTTTAACGATTGAATAAGTTCATTGTTAGACAGAGTACTTACCTCAGAACCACAGTCAGAATGATCAGAAGATGATTCAGTGCCCTCATTCACTTTGGCCATCATATACACCTGAGTAAAGTGTGCCGTTTCATCATCAAAACTCTTGTAGAACCAATTTTCCTCTTCCGCCATTAAGTTCTGACCATCTTCCACTTTCTTTTCAATTAGTGATTTCCTAGCATAGTACTCTGAATTCTTTGTTCGCTTGATCTTACAGTCTTTGGAAAAAAGACCTGGTTTTCCACAGTTATAGCATCGTCCATATTTCGGCTCAGACTCTTATTTATTGCCTTCTCTCTTCTCTTCTCTCTTTTCATCTCTTTTCTCAAACTTCTTTTCAGACCTTGGTTTGTACTTGTCTTTCTTGTAACTCTCATATTTCGGCTTTGAGAATCTGTTCTTACCAAAGGTTTTCTGAAACTGCTTTGTCAGGAGAGCCAGATTTTCAGCAAATCGTTGAATATCCTCATCTGAATTTTCTTTAACTTCACTAGAAGATTTATCAGTACTTGAATCGGTGATTTCAGTAAGGAGAGCTTTGGATTTCCTTGACTTTGTCTTGTAAGAAGAACTGGACTTGAAACTTGACCCTTTCTTACGTTCAGACATTAAGGCTAGAGAATCTTTGACCATCTTCTTTTCAGCATTCAGCTGCTTTACTTCATCCTCATGCTGAGACAAAGTTGTAAAGATATCATTGACTTCTTCTTGAGCCATGTCTTTAGTCATATGAATGTTGATAGCATAGCTTTTCCATTCTGGGTTCAAGTTCTTAATGATCTTATAATTGATCTCTGATACTGACTTGTTCATTCCATTTCTCTTTAGATCATTCAGAATCACATTGAAACGTGTATATGTCTCCAACAAAGTCTCTCCTTCTTTTGCATGGAAGTCTTCATATGCATTTATACTTTGATTCAGTTTTGTCTGAATTGACTTCTTTGTTCCCTGAAACTGTCTCTCTAGTGCTTCCCATAAAGCTTTTGCAGATTCCCTACTGTTTACGCGATTGTAGATGTCATTAGGAATTGCCATGGTGAGATAGATAAGTGCTTTTTCATCTATCTTATGTCTTGCCTTTTCTGTTTCACTGAAGAATACATATGGTTTTGGCACATATCTATCTGGAATTGCTGGAGATGTGGTTCTGGCTGCCTGTCCAGGTACATGCGTCTTTGGCACAATTGGACCATTTATGATAGACTCCATATAATCTCTGTCCTTTAGATTCAAGAACTGAGTCATCCTTTTCTTCCATTGTGAGTATTCTCTGATAGACAAGACTGGAGGCTTCAGATGAGATCCCATAGAGAGTAATTCATTCGCCATGATTGAAAGATATATAAACCTACACAAGATGAAAAATATTTGCTAGTAAAGATCTTTAAATCCAAAAAATCAAGAACACATTTTTAAAAATCAAGTATAACACTGTAGCTTGAAATATGAAAAAAAAATCAGAAATTTCAAAAAATTTGACTAAGTGACAAAACTCGCAAGTCACTGTTGAAACTCGCAAGTCACTATATTTGAAAAACCCGCAGACCAAGGCTTGCGCGTTTGTGAAACTCGTACGCAAAGACTTGTGTGTTCTGATAAACTCGCAGATGATTAAAACTCGCTAAACAATGAAACTCGCAAGCAACTATTCTTGAAGAAACTCGCTAACGCCTGAACTCGCAGATTACTATTCACTCATAAACATGCAGGCTGAGACGTGCGTGTTTGAGAAACTCGCTAGGCACTACTAGCGCGTTTTGAACAAACTCGCTAGACAAGATTAGCGCGTTCTGACACTTAGAAAATTTTCTAAGAATTTCAAACTCGCAGATAACTGAACTCGCAAAACCCTGTTCCTGATGAAACTCGCACACTTCGACTAGCGCGTTTGTAGAACTCGCTAATCATTACGTGCGTGTTTTGGTCCTTAGAAAAATTTCCAATTCTCCAAACTCGCAGACTTCAACCAACGAGTTTCTAGAACTCGCTAACAACGCCTTGCGTGTTTTGACCAAAAAAAAAATTCTTCAGCTAGTGCGTTCTATCGAAGAACTTGCGCGTTCTTCAGATCTAGAGTGTTCTTCAGAGTTCTTGCGTGTTCTTCATCTGATTCACCAAAAACCTATCTAAACTTTGAATCTCAACTCCAAACTTTGAGAATTTACTCACTTGATCATCGAGAACCCATTACTAACAACTAAACTTAATCCACAACACAATAATATAGAAATTGGTTCAAATACAATGTGTGAACTCGTGAACTTCGAAAAACAACAAAACTTCAAAAACAATGATCAATTCACATGCAATTCAAGAATTAAAAGATACAGACTTTATCGATTTCACTATATGATCATAACCTGATCAATTTCAACTTGAAATTTTCATTAAAACTTAAAAATGATTCGAACTTAGTGAACAGTAACTATGAACAGTGTCGACTCAAAAACTTTCTTGATTTTGAAATGGATTTGGCTCTGATACCAATTGTAGCCCAAGATTTACAAGCATAAACAAATACAAATCTATAAAAAACACTTTTGTTTTATTAATCACAAAGATTACATCAAGCCATATACCTATCTGTGATAGACTTTTCAATACAGAGTGTTTGTGTGTGTTCATAATGTGTACAACTACGTGTTCTTACACTCTCTCAATCACCACCACGATTACACTTTCACACACTTGAAATCTTACTTAGAAAATAACACTATGACTTTCTTATATATAGGTCAACATGACCAAGCATGGTCAAACCTTCTAAGCTCATTACAACACACACATAAACCACAAATACAATGAAGACCCTCATTTAATCTTGAATACAATTTCAGTCTAACACTGTCAAATCCTTTTCATACAAGCTCATTCCAACCTTGAACATTTCTTCTAAGTCAGATCTGGAACAGCTTCTGTTGTCTCCCGTCCTTTTAATCCTGAAGTATTTCTTCCTTTGATCTTCCAGGATATCCCAATGGATAATTTCAGAGGCTTGGACTGATATTGGGTCAGCTTTTACAGGTTCACTATCAGTCACTGTCATATACAAACCAACATGTACCTCAGATTGTTCAGATTGTTCTGCACCTTGTTGACTTGATTGTTCTTCAGGGGTTGCAACAACAGGTTCGGCTTCTTTTTGCACTTCTTCAATCCTTGGCCTTTTGGTCTGTTTCTTTGAAGCTATGGTTTTCATTCTTTTGACAGCTTTGACTGTTTGAGCAAGAGTTTCTTCTATATATTCTTCTTCCACTTCTTTTGTAGAAGTGATTTCCTCACTCTCAGGAAAAGGTTGTTGGATATGCAGATCATGCCTTTCTTTCATTTTCCGTTCAACCTCAACCCTTTGAGTAAAGTCTCCTTGTAGCTTGGTCATTTCTTTCTTGTAAAGCTCTTCAATTCTGCCATAAGACATACCAGTGAACATGCCTTCTTTAACACCAACTGATCCTTTTAGAAAGTTGATCATTTTCCTCCTTTCCTGGTTGGCAACAAAAGTCTTTAAAGTTTTTTTTTTTGTGTGTGTTGGCTGCCTTGGCACAGATGCTTTTTCTTGGACTTTCTTGGCTTCAGCTGCAACCCTCAAACTCCTTTGGTACTCCTCAGAGGTTCCACTACCTTTTCTTTTCTTAGATAGATCTAAAGCAATTTATCTATCTTTGGCACTTTGAGACTCTTCTTTTGCTTCTATTTCAGCTTGCAGCTGTTTGGCTACCTCTTCATCTAGAGCTATTTGAACTGACTTCTTTGTTTTCTTCAGAGGTTCCACTACCTTTTCTTTTCCTTTTCTCTTTACCTCAGCATCACTTATTTCTTTTCTCTTCTTTTCAAATCCTCTTTCTTTGATTTCCACTCCCTTGGCCTTTTGAGTAGCCTTGGGAGTGTCTGTTTTTGCCTTCACCAGTGTTTCAACAATCTATATCTCTTCAACTGTCAGCCCTGTTTTGCTGCTGCTTTTTCATTTTCTACTGCAACTTCAGTTACTGCTGCTACTTCTGTTTCTGTTGCTTTGATGCTTTGCTGCTTTTTGCTTTTGGACCCATTTCTGCTTCTTTTCCCATCTCCCCCTCAAACTGAGATTCATCCTCTTTGGTCTCCCCCTTTTTTAAAGAATCATGATCTGTGCTCCTTTTCTTCAGCACAAACTTTGATTTCTTCTTTTTGAGCACTCACTTCATCACCAGCTTGTTGAGATTTACAATCTGCTCTTGTTGACCAGTTATGACCTATTGCATTGCCTCTATTGTGTGCCCTTGAGAAATGACATCCATATTGATATTGGCTATGGTTTCCATCAATTCATCGTATGCATATCTATCCTCACCACCTTTAAGTGTGCTTACCACCCTTGAAGGATCCTTGGAACGTTTAGTAGAGGTCTCTTGCCTAGCAGAAGAATCCTCTACCCCCTTGGTTTCTTGGCACCTGGGACCTTCGAATGATTGCTCACCTAAAGTTGCCGTGGGGAAGGTCTTAAAGATGTTCACACTGTCCTACCCTACTCTTTGTGCAAAGTCAGTAGTGTGAGCCTCACTGCCCATATGCTCTTCCTCCTCCTTATTAAGCACCTTATTGGGGTTGGGAGACACCCCTGTGGTTTCCCTTTGGATATTCTCTGATGGAAAATGCTCCATCAGAGGGCTTTTAAGCTTTGGGGGGTGAAGATACTAGAAGGGAAGGAACCTTCTGTACCTTTTTCCTTGTGTATGTATGAGTAATGGGTGATGTTGGCTTCTTTATAAGGGACTGAGGGATATGCTTTGTAGTGGAAGGTGTGGGTAGGTCATCAGTGGGTTGGTCAAATGTGGGCTTTGACCCTGATGCCTCACCTTGAGAGTGGGACACAACCATCATTGTAGAGAACAATGGTGTGTCTATACCAGAGAAGTCCTTACTAGGCCTCTTCATATTTGAGAACACTTTCCCCTTTGGGAGTTTTGGTACATATACCTCCTTGAAGGTAGGTAAATCCATCAATTCCTTATTAAGTTCTTCTTGTAGAAACCTTGGATACATATAAAAGCTTTTTGATTTGGTATCCAGGTTTGACATTAAACCATTTAAGATCATTTGAGAGAAGTTAAACTTTCTAGAGGTCGCAAAGCAGACAAAAGCATAGGCTATGGTGCTGCTGAACTCACTCTAGCCAGTTGTTTTTCTTCAAATGTAGTGTTGTAGGGTATGAACAAAGAATCTCCACTGAGGTGAAAATTTGCTCTTGAAGAACTTGAATACCTCAGTGGGACCTTCATACCCCATTCGATTTATTGCAGCAAAGAGATCTTCCTTAGGTAGAGAAGTAATACATGCGACATCATCTAGGCGTAGATGTGCACGGATGCAGCCTTCAGTAATGGTCAGAGGTTTATCACAAACCCTTGATTTGATGACCTGATTGCCATCTTCAGTGTGGATGGTAGCATTCTCCCAAAACTGTCGCATGTGTTCCACATAGATTGTGGGATTGACAGATAATGCGTATGCGACGTGTGAGGATTTGAGAAAATCCACAATATGATGAAACCCCGCAGCTTGCTTGGGTTTCTGTAGCATTGGAAACTCGTTGTGATCATCCACAAACATGAGACCTGCCATTAGTTCTTAAGTCGATTGAGCACTAGGGTGTAATCATTGGAAAGCAAGAGTTAGGACGAGAGAAGATGAATAAGCAAAAGAAAATCAAAGAGCCATTTTGATATATTGGCGGGCATGTAGGGTATTTATAGGTTACATGTTTCAGTTAAGAGCAGTAGTAAATACCCTAGAAACATTAACACAAACACGTAGTATTAACTTACATTAGAAGTAGTAACACTTACCAGCAGCATTAACACAAACTAGCAGTAGTAACACATACCAGCAGTATTAACACAGGCTAGCAGAAGTAACACATACCAGCAGTATTAACACAGGCTAGCAGTAGTAACACATACCAGCAGTATTAACACAGGCTAGCAGTATTAACTCTATTGGCAATAGAAACAAGACAAGCAGTAGTAACATTGCACTGGCAGTATAAACCGCCTAGCAGTAGTAACAATACTTAATCCTATTTGACCTGTCAACATTTGTGCGAGCAATATTAAATGAACTAGAAGTACTAACTACCTTTATTTCAAAGCAACCTGAAACACTTAAAGACAGAGGATTAAAAGCACCATATTTCATACATTATGAGAAAGTACACAAGGAAGAATCTATACAGGTACATGAGTCAAAAGATAATAGGCTTATTCAGAGTTTATCATGCCCACACTTGTGACCAAAAATGTGAATCTACCCACATCAAAAGATTTAGTGAATAGATCAGCAAATTGGTTACTTGTATGGACTTTCACAACCTGAATTAGCTTCTTTTCATTACAGTCTTTGATAAAATGGTACCTGATTTCTATATGCTTTGTTTTGGAGTGCTTGACTGGATTATTAACAATGCTAATAGCACTGTTATTGTCTATGAAGATTGGAGTGTGAAGAAAAGTTATACCATAGTCCAACATTTGATTCTGAATCCAGAGTACTTGTGAACAGCAGCTTGCAGCAGCTATATACTCTGCTTCTGTTGTAGAGGTGGACATTGTGGTTTGTTTCTTGCACTGCCATGACACTAGTCTTGCACCCAAAAACTGACATCCCCCTGATGTTGACTTTCTATCCAAATTTGCACCACCCAAGTCACTGTCTGAATAAGCAAGTAGGTCAAATGGTGAATCATGAGGATACCAAAGACCTAATCTAGGTTGGCCTTTGAGATATCTGAATATCCTCTTGACTGCTTAAAAGTGTGACTGCTTAGGCCTTACTTGAAATCTTGCACACACACAAACAGGAAACATGATATCTGGTCTTGAAGCAGTGAGATACATGAGGGAGCCAATCATGGATCTATAGTGATGAACATCCACATCCTCCCCCTCAAGATCTGCAGTGATCTGTTTGTGTGTCTCCATTGGTGTGCTTGCAGGATTTGAATCTAAGAATCCAAACTTAGTAAGAATGTCCTGCACATACTTGGATTGGCTTATAAATATCCCATCTTTCTTCTGCTTAACTTGTAGCCCAAGGAAGAAAGTAAGTTCACCCATATAACTCATCTTGAATTTCTTGTGCATCAATTCTTCAAAATCTCTGCACATTTGATCTTTTGTGGATCCAAAGATAATATCATCCACATAGATTTACACTATAAGGATGTCCTTCTTCTTTCTGTGAATGAACAGAGTCTTGTCTATGATTCCTCTTTGAAAACCATTTCCCAAGAGATAGGTAGACAAAGTGTCATACCATGCCCTTGGTGCTTGATGTAGCCCATAGAGTGCCTTCTTCAATTTGTATACTCTGTCAGGATAATTTTGATTCTCAAACCCTGGAGGCTGACAGTCATACACTTCTTCTTCAATTCTCCCATACAGGAGAGCACTCTTTACATCCATCTGGTAGACCCTGAACTTCATGAAAGAAGCATAGGCTAAAAATAGCCTAATTGCCTCAATCCTGGCCACTTGTGCAAATACCTCTTCATAATCAATTCCCTCTTCTTGAGTATACCCTTGTGCCACTAATCTGGCCTTGTTCTTTATTACTATTCCTTTCTCATCTTTCTTGTTCCTGAAGATCCATTTAGTGCCTATAACTTTGTGTCCTTTTGGAAGGTCAACCAAATCCCATACATCCTGCAACACAAACTGCAGTAGCTCCTCTTTCATTTCTTCAATCAAGCTTGGATCCTTCATTGCATCATATGCCTTTTTGGGTTCAACCTGTGATTGAAAGCAAGATAGTAATCCTGATTGTATGTCCTTCAATCCTCCCAACTTCCTTTGATTCCTTCTGATTATAGGAGAATTGATGTCACCAATCACCAATTGAGGAGGATGATTTTTCTGAACTCTTGTTTGATGAACAGCCTCTTCATTAATATCTACTTCCATATTAGAGTCATTCTTTTTAGGAGTGTTGCCACCAAAAACTGAAGAGTTATCATCATCTGTGTCATCTTCTTCCAAACATGGCATCTCAGGACCTTTGATTCCTGAATCTGAGGGTTGATCTTCCTTTTCACCTCTGTCCTCTTCATACTGAGCTGGTTAAGTGTCCTTTGAATCTGAAGTATCTTTCTTATCTTGGTCACATAATTCAACAGGATCAGCAGTAGGTGTTGGGAACATCACAAACTCTTGTCTTTGTACTTGTATCTTTTATGTCCCTGTTCCTGCATTATGCTCATTACTGAAACCCAAAGAATTAGACAGTGAATCAATGTCAAATAGCCAATCAGGACCTGAACCAAGTTGATTTGGTGTGTTCTCATTGCATTTGACATTGTCACTTTCCTCAATAATCCTAGGAGAGGTGTTGAAAACTCTGTAGGCCTTACTTTGAGATGAATATCCAACAAGAAACCTATCCTCAGCTTTGCTATCAAACTTGCCTAGGTGAGTTTTGGTATTTAGAATTGTGCAAGGACACCCAAATGGTTTGAAAAATCCAATAAAAGGGTTCTTCTTTTTAAAAAAGCTAATAAGGTGTCTTGTCTTGGGATTTCACTACAAGAACTCTGTTTTGAACATAGCAGGCAGTATTAACTGCTTCTGACCAAAAAGTAATTGGAAGTTTTGAATCTGCCAACAGAGATCTAGCAGCTTCTATCAGAGTCCTATTTCTCCTTTCAGCAACACCATTCTGTTGAGGAGTCCTAGGAGCACTGTATTGTCTCTCAATGCCTTTTTCCTCACAGAAGTTGTTTAGGTCTTTTTTTTTAAATTCAGTTCCATTATCAGACCTGATGACTTTAACTCTTAGATTTGTTTGGTTTTCAACTCTATGAACAAAGCATTTTATCTGTCCAGTTGTCTCATCCTTATTCCTCAGAAAATAGACCCAAGTGAATCTAGAGAAATCATCAACAATAACCAAGCAGTAGGATTTCTTACCAATACTCATCACATTTGTAGGACCAAACAGATCCATATGCAGTAAATTAAGAGGTAAAGAGATTGTATTTATCTCATTGGACTTATGAGAAGTTTTGTGTTGTTTGCCTATAAGACATGCAACACAATGATCATCACATTAAAATACCTTTTGTGGCAAACCTCTTACAAGGTTGTTTTTCACAAGTTTGTTCATTGTTTTAAAGTTCATGTGACACATCCTTCTGTGCCAAAGAGATGATTCATCCAATGAAGCTTTTGAAAATAAACAATTTAAAGATGAATCAGAAGCTACACTCTCCAAGTCTAAGAAACATTGTCCTTTCTAGGAGTTCTAAGTAGTATCATACTTTCATCAACTACCTTGAACCCTGGAGCAAGGATAATACATTCAGTATCATTGAATAATATGCTATGTTTCTTGTCACAGACCTGTGATACACTTAACAGGTTGTATCTCAATTGCTTAACATAGTATACATCCTCAAAGGTCATCTTACCTTTTGACACATTACCTTTTCCACTTATCTTTCCACCTGCTGGATTATCACCAAAAGCAACATGTCCTCCATCAATTATTTTGAAGTTTTGAAGGCAGACCATGTTACCTGTCATGTGCCTGGAACAACCACTATCAACATGCCAAATGCTCCTTCCCTTGAGTTGTTGGTTGCCCTACACATATAATAAAACAGTTAGTTTTTAATAGGAACCAAAGCCAAAGTGGTCTTGGGTTTCCCATTCTCATCAACATATTCATATTCAGACTTGATGAGATTATCAAACTGAGGAATCTTATTGCTTGAATACTTTTTCAGCATAATGGGTCTGTCACTGGAAGCAGTACTAACTTGATTGGCAGTACTAACTTTGTTAGTAGAACTAACATCATTAGCAGTACTAACTGGGTTAGCAATAGTATTGCTTGCAGCAGCACTATTTCTGTCAGCATTACTATTTGAAGTAGCAGTACTAACAGATTTCTTTACTTTTGGAACCCAAACCTGAACAAAGTTGTTTGCTTTCTTTTTCTTTAAGTTACTCCTTGGCTTATTTGGAGTATTTTTCTTTGAATTAGCAAACTTATTATAAGCATGAGATTTTATAGGTGCTCTTCTCACATTCTCAGCCATATGATTCCTTATTTGCTTCCTATAACCAACAGAATTTTGTATATTTCTTTTAAAAGTGATCCTTTAGTTAATAGGATTGAAATAACAGTGTTTGGCTAGATGATTTAACTTGCCACAGATAAAACAAGGCTTTGGTCTGTTAAATTTTCTCAGATCAATTCCTTGTTTTAAAGCCCACTGATTATTTCTGTTTCTTTGATTTCCCCTTGTTTTATCATGTTGTTGGGGCTGATTCTGTTTACATGTACAGGGATTAACAACAGTGGTTTGCATGTAATGGACTCCCTGTACCTTTCCCTTCCCTCTCTTAGAACATTCAACCTTCTCACTCTTTACAAAAGGTTTACCCCCCCCCCCTTCATTAGTAAGGATATGATTTTCTAAAGGGATTTCTTTAAGGTCATCCTTATTCTTACCCTTAGTGGTCTCTTCTTCAGCCTCTTCCTCAATCACTACACTGTCAAGAGGATCTACATCTGTGGCTCCTGCAGGTAAGTCTATTTTCTCTTGCCTTTCTAAGAGGTCTGAAGTGGGAGGAATATAGTTATTGTTATAGGGTGGAGGGGTACTGTTGTATCCTAAACTTCTTTTCAGGTTGTCATGGACTTGAGATTTTAGAAGTGAGTCCATTGCTTTAGAGGCATTGGAAAACTTCTCAATGTCTAGCTTGGCTTTCTCAAAATCACTCCTTATCTTCTCACATTCCTCTTCAGACTTTTTAAGCTTAAACTCTAACTGATTCTTTTCCCACTTCCAGTAGTTAGTATCATATGTGTGTTGAAGTTCATTGGCTTTGTATGCCTTAATCTGTTCTTCCAAATTCTCAACAATCACAATATACTCTCTTCTATCTTTCTCTAACCTTTTTAGGTCATCACACATGCTTGGATTGTGATCCCTGTACTTTTTAACAGTTTCTATGCAATATTTTGAGCACAGGTTAGATTTTACCTCTGTAGGAATATCAGTGCTTGCTGACTCTTAAAATTTAGCCATTAAAGCTTCTTCTGCTTGGTCACTCCAATCAAATCCCATTCCTTCTTGGGAAACAAGAGCTTGAGAAGAGTTCCTGTTGTTGAAGCTAGTGGACTATGATGGTTGATGGTTGCTAGTATGATGTTGAGGCATTCCACTTCTGCATTCTCTTGCAAAGTGCCCCATCTTGTGACACTTGTAACATTCAACCTTGGATTTATCAAATCCAACCCCATCTTCTCTTTTATGAGCAAAGTTGTTCCTTCCAGTCCTTTTGATGAATCTTTTTACTCTCATTGTGAGCATAGCCATCTGCCACTTGATATCCATCTCTTCCAGATCATCAACTTTATCTGTTCTAAGTCATCATTAATTAGAGTGGAATTAGCATGACAGGCTAGAAAAGCTTCTAAAACTATGTCATTAGATCCATCTTGCATTGATCCATAGACAGCACTAACTGATTCTGTATTAGTAGTAGAATCAGTAGAAGATGATAAAAGAGCAACATTATATGAGTATCCAGAGGGCCTCTTCTTTGCTTCCACCTCTGCTTCAAACACCCTAAGGTCATTATAGAGGTCATCCAGTTCCTTGTCCTCCAGTTGGTCATTCTGTCTGAAGGAGACAATGTACATAGTACATTCATCACCAAGAGATCTTAGAAATTTTCTATTGACATCATCTTGATCTATCTGGACACCAACAGTAGCCAATTCACTAATTAACTTATTAAATCTATCAAAAGTTTGAGTCATGGACTCATTCTTTGTAGACATGAAGTTTTCATATTGCTGCTTCAGGATGGCCTTCTGATTTCTCTTGGTACTTTTGGTACCAGAAAATATTTTCTCCAGTACATTCCATAGAATTTGTGCATCCGTGCAGATGCAGAACTGGTGTTCGTACTCATTAGGAATTGACAAGAGCAGAGTGCTCAAGGCTTTCATCTTAGTCTGCCTCATCTTTCTTTCTCCATCAGTCTTTGGTGGAGGTCTCTTGCCATCTTCATCCATCTTTCCTCCATCAGAGGGACCATTCTTAATGATATCCCACATTGAGAAGTCTGTGAAAAGAATGTATTGCTTGATTCTGATCTTCCACATGTCAAACTCATTGGGTTTGAGCATGGGAACATTTGATACCAAAACGTTGTCGCTTGAATTGTCCATGATTATAGGTTTCTGAGTTTTCTTGCTCCGATACCACTTGTCAGGATCGAAATTCAAACAAGAATTTAACACACACTCAGAAACAATGTTAAAGAAGTTGCAGAAAAATACTTTAACAGTAAATCAATGGAACAGTATCAGAATGAAAATCACAAGTTATATTGATTTAACTTAATGATTACAAACAAAACCTCAATCTGTTGAACAGGTTGAACATACATTCAATACTTCTCTATTGAAAGGACTTCTAAGAACCTTGAGGTTAATTCTCTCTAAAAACAAAACGTATCTCGAAAACTTTATCAATGTAAATTCTAAACTATGCCTTCTATACAATATATATACAAGACAGATTACAAGATAATTATAAAAGAAAAATTAATCTTCATGATCCAGTCCATAATTATCTTCAAATCTCCTTGACTTTTGCATTAATCAAATCATTCCATCATTATCTTCTCAGCAACTTTAATCTTCATAAGTAGTAGTAATTACTCAGCAGTATTAACCATCTTGTAGTACTAACATGCTAGCAGTACTAACCATGTTAGGAGTATTAATCTCACCAACAGTAGTAATATTGAACTAGCAGTATTAATTACACAAGAAGTAGTATCTGGCAGTATTAATCATCCTTAGCTCATTTCAGACCCAACAAGGCTGAATATGTAGCTGTTGCTAGTTGTTGTTCACAAGTCCTCTGGATGAAGACACAGTTAAGGGACTTTGGATACAACTACAAGCATGTTCTATTTATTGTGATTCCAAGAGTGCAATCGCCATAACTGCTAACCCGGTACAACATTTGAAGACCAAGCATATAGATGTACGCTATCACTTCATCAAGGATCATGTAGAAAAAGGTGACATTGAAATGCATTTTGTTCAAACTGACTTCCAGTTAGCTGATCTTTTCACCAAGCCGTTGGATGAAAAGTGATTCCACTTTCTAATCATCAATCTTGGTATGTTGAACATGTCTTAAGACCTTACTCATGATTCAAGGGGGAGTATTCTAAATCCTAATCTTGTGTTTTATTCTTCAACTGTTGCTAACAAGAGAGGAATCATTTTCACCAATGATTACCATTTTTCTTTTATTTATGCAGGTTTGTTCAAGTGACAATGGCTTCTACACACTTCAGATTAGAACCCGCACTTCAGTGCTTTTTTTTTCTGTTTTTTATAATAAAAAAAAATCAGTTGAGGGGGAGCTTACATGTCAAAAAGAGCTTAAGAGAAAAACTCCTTAGAGCTTACTAGTCAAACTCTTTTAGTTTGAGGGGGAGAATTGCATCGTCAAACACAACCGTTTTGACTTCTCCAAATTTTTATTCTTCATGTTTATTCCTTTGTGCTTACATAAAGAAAAGACTGTTGAACAGCATGTTCTTCTAGGACAATACATGGGATTCAGTGTGTGATCTTAACAGAACTTCCATGGATTCACGATAACCAGTGTTTCCTACCCAGGAAGTATTCCCTGAGTGATTGAGGGGAGAGGGATCAAAAGAATTGAGTGATGGTGTGTGAAGAGGTAAAATGGAAAAGAGAGATTGGTTAGAAGTGAGCATTAAAAGCAAGAGGGTGAGTGAACAGAGTAAAAGAATATTAAACTCTGCACCAAACCACTATTTGAGTCGGGCAGCCACATTATCTAATTGGTTCACATTCTTTGGTGACCATCATTGAAATAGGCACCTAGCCCATGCCATCTCTTGCATAAAACCCCACCAACTACTCATTCTTTTCTCAAAAAGAGAATGTTTCACATTTTCTAGGGAAGCAGCACATATGCTATTGGTTCTTCTTTTGGAAGATACTAATATTGAAAAAAATGGAAAGTTGCCCCAGTTTCGAACCTTTTCTCATGCACATTGAGTCTTTGTATAATTTGTTGTTGTCTCAACAAGTTTACATAATTTGACCCTAATAAAACAAGCAATCAACTATGCTTAAATCTTTCATACACATGCACGAGCACACAGAAATTTGTTTTCTGTCAGAACGTTCATAGATAACCATGTGTTATTTGATGATTGAATGGAAGACATGGGGAGCCAACATCAAACCAACTCTTTATATAGTAACTTTGTGTTACTGACAGGCATTCTAACTGAGTTATTTGTTGATTCAGGTTTACACCTATTAAACTGTTTGAATTTGAAAGGATTCGAATGGTTACTACTTTTATGTTATTTGAATCTGAAAAGATTTAAATAATCACTCTTTCCATCTGGGACGACTGCTCTTATTTCACACAGGGTTCGATGCATGAAGACAGTGCTAAGTTGAAGTCTATAAATAAAAAGGGGGAGATTTTTCCATAAAGGGGGAGATTGTTTTAACAAGTTTTGATGATGATGATTCTCACCACTCATCAAAAAGGGGGATAATATATTAAGGGGGAGAATATAACCTGAAAACTGTTGAAGATTTTCAAAGATATCAAAGATTTGAAGATTTAAAGACTATTTAAAGATTTAAAGTTTTGAAGCTATCAACGTCATATCTGAAGTTTTTCAAGAAAAGAGAAGACAAGTGAAGACCCGAAGACAATTGCCAACCTTTTTTATCTTGAATCCAAAGGGGGAGATTGTTGGATTAAATAATTGTATTCAAGATTAAAGGGTCTAAACTGTATTTGTTTGATAGTTATTAGCTATTGGGCCCAAGCCCATTAGGCCTTAAAAGCCTAAGTATTTAAAGTTTTAGTTATTTAGGTTTTAGGGTTAATCCTCATATTCAAAATTATAATCCTATAGTGAGGTAGCTGTTTTCTCTATATCCAAAGGTTTCAAGAACACACAAGGGTTTCATTGTTTAATATGGGATAACACGCTCTTTGAGTCACAGTATATCGGAATCTTGTCAAATTTGAAGCCATAATCTCGCAGTTGGGTTCTCATCAACAAGACTTGAGAGCAGCAGCCTCAGCCATTGATGTGGAAACACACAATTGTTTCTTTGATGCCCAACTTACGAGTTTATCTCCAAGAAACTTTATATTACCTGATGTACTCTTCCTGTCCCACATGCAACCTACATGATCTGCATCTGAGTAGGCTGTAAGTTCAAAACCGGTATATTTAGGATACCACAGACTGAGATCTACAGTCCCCTTCAGATATCTAAATATGCGCTTAACTGCAGAC
This sequence comes from Arctium lappa, assembly GCA_023525745.1. Taxonomy (NCBI): domain Eukaryota; kingdom Viridiplantae; phylum Streptophyta; class Magnoliopsida; order Asterales; family Asteraceae; genus Arctium; species Arctium lappa. Next base: position 68,235,691 of record CM042054.1, read on the forward strand.
ATATGGGATTCTTTTAGATTAGCCTGATATCTCGCACATAAACATGTAGAAAACACAATTATTCCTCTATATGTTCTAACATCGACAGATTTTCCCGAAGGATCAGTGCCGATTTTAGTTCCCCGTGCCATCGGGGTTCCAGTTGTTGTACAATTTTCCATTTTGATTTTTCTAAGAATATCAAAAATGTACTTTGATTGATTTATGAAAATCCCCGTTGAAAATTGCTTGACTTGTAATCCGAGAAAGAAGTTCATCTCTCCCATCATACTCATCTGAAATCTTGACACCATGAGGTTTGAAAAATTATTACAGTATTTAGGATTTGTTGAGCCAAATATGATGTCATCCACATATATTTGAATAAGAATAATATCGGCTTTTTCCTTTTTAATGAACAAAGTAGTATCGATTTTACCTTTAGTGAATCCCGACTTGACCAAAAACTTTGATAATACTTCGTACCAGGCTCGAGGCGCTGGTTTTAGAACATAAAGTGCTTTATCCAGGATGTAGACATAATCTGGTTGGTCTGGATTCACAAAGCCTGCAGGTTGTGAGACATAGACTTCCTCCTTCCAAATGCCATTAAGAAAGGCATTCTTCACGTCCATTCGGTAGACTGTGAAGTTCTTGTGAGCAGCATACGCAAGAAACATTCTGATCGCTTTAATGCATGCTACTGGAGCGTAAGTCTCGTCATAATCAATACCTTCCTTTTGCCTGTAGACTTTTGCGACAAGTCGTGCTTTGTTTCTGATTACAATACCATCTTCGTCCTTCTTGTTTTTAAATACCCATTTTGTGCCAATAATGGATTTACCTTCTGGTCCTGGCACAGGTCTCCAGACTTTTAAAGCTTCGAACTGGTTCAACTACTCTTGCATTGCAGTCACCCAATCTGAGTCAGCTAGAGCTTCTGATACACGAGTGGGCTCTATCTTACTCAATAGCAAACCTAGTTTGCACCGGTAAAGTTGGATCTCCAATGATTTGACTTATCGGGTGCTCTTTGGTCTACTTATGTTCATGAGGGAGTGGATTCGATGTAGATTGATCATGATTATCATCTAAGTATCCACTGTCTTCTTCTTCTTGTTCAACATTTGTTGGATATGCAGTTGAAGTTTCTTGTACAGAAGTTTCAGTTCGGACAACTTGTTCAGTCTGTTGATTATCCATCACAGTGCAACCAACTAAAGTAGTAACTTCTGGTTCAACAGTTTATTGTACATCTTCAACCGTAGGAGTATTTTATTTGAATTTGAGTTTCTGTCTGAACCAGGGGAATGAGTTCAGTTAACACTTCTGAAGTGATTGGATAATTCGTCGTTGAATCTTCTCACCTGTCAACCATAACAGATTTAGGCAGTTTAGATCTAAGAAACTTATCATAAAAGAATTCAAACAACAAATCTAATTCAGATAAGTTTGATGTAGAAGTAGATGCTTTGTCCGAATTAGTCTCATTAACCACAGGTTCTGGACTGATCTGTCCAGAAGCTAAAACTCCTGTAAGCACAGGTTCTGAACTGCTCTATTCAGAAGACACCTCCTCGTCAAATGTAACATTAACGCTTTCTATCACAGTGTTTGACTTCTTCAAATACACCTGGTATGCAGCAGATGTTTGAGAGTAACCAATGAAGATTCCTTTATCATCCTTTGGTCCAAATTTGTTCGAGTTCTCTCGATCATTAAGTACAAAGCACCTGCATCCAAAAACACGAAAATGTTTAATGCTAGGTGTACGAGTATTTATTAATGCATAAGGTGTTTAACCAAACCAACGATGTATTATGGACCGATTCTGTGTATAGCACGCAGCCCAAACATCTTCTGCCTACAAAAACAGAGGTACATCAGATTGACTCAGCATAGTACAAGCGGCCTTGACTAGCGTTCGATTTCGTCTTTCTACCACTCAATTCTGTTCTGGCGTTCTAGCAGCAGAGAATTGATGTGTTATCTCGACTAATTCGAGATAATCTTCCATAGTTTTGTTCTTAAACTCTGTGCCGTTTTCTGTTCTATGAAGCTTGACTGACTTTTGCAGATTTACTTGGGTAGTCTTTAAGAAACTGATGATGACTTCCGGCGTCTCATCTTTAGATCTCAGAAATTTGACCCATGTATATCTGGAATAATCGTCCACAATAACTAAAACATATTTCTTGCCACTTATGCTTTGCGTTCTCATTGGACCACAGAGATCCATGTGAAGAAATTCCAGTGGAGAACTTGTACTTTGTTCAGGATTTGGCTTGTGAGCAGCTCTCTTCATATTCCCTTTCTCACATGTTGCGCATAGATGTTCTTTCTCGTATTTCAGCTCAGGAAGTCGTTTGACTAGTTTACCAGTGACCAACTTGTTTATATAACGAAAATTCAGGTGAGAAAGCCTTCGGTGTCATAACTAGCTTTGTTGCAACGAGACTTTTGACAGTAGACAAACCTGATTGTCAGTCTGAACCTTTAACAGATTAATCGTGTAGAAGTTGGACTTTCGCATGCCGACCAATAGTTCTTTACCATCTTCGATGCGTAGAGAACATCTCTTGGCTTTGAAATTTACCTCTAGATCTTTGTTGCATAACTGGTCAATACTAAATAGGTTGTGTACTAATCCTTCCACGTAACTCACCTTTGTAATCGTCACGTTGTCATTAACCACATCCCCATAGCCTAAAAGCGGTGAAAACTGGTCGTTGCCGAATCGTACATTCCCGCAAAACTTCTCTGTATAATTAGACAATAAAGCTTTCTGCCCGGTCATATGTTTGGAACACCCGCTATCCAAGTACCACATATGATGGGTCTGTATAATAGAAATCAGGGAATAACTACTTTAGGTACTCATTTAAAAGTGGGTCCTATCGGATTAGTACAAGATTTTGGTATCCATTTGTATATGGATCCTCTGAACTTTTGGAAAACTTTTGATGAATATGTCTTATAAGAACAAACATGATAAGTACCATACCAATCATCAGAATATTGGTGAGAAACAAAATCACTCCGTTTATAAGTAGATAACTTAGTAGCAAACCGAGATAATGATACAAGGTTTTGTTTATTCGAAGCAACATTACCAATTACACCAGAAGTACTACTAGTAGATCTATTACAATCCATATCAGGAATAGTCTCTACTTTCTCATCAACTTACTGTTTTGGTCGCCATTCTGCTCGACCTTCCAACCTTTTGTTTCTTAAATCTGAAACAAAAGATTTAGATGTCTTAGGAAAATCAGATTTCTGAGATTGTCTTTTCGTAAGCTTACCAGTGTTGTTCTGTTTCTGTGAGCGCCATTTCTTTTGATTCTTACCTTTTGCATAGTAATCAACATTCACAGAAAATGATTCACCAACTTTAGTTTATGATTCACCTATTTCATGCACACTTGGTAAAGCTTCACCATTTATAAAAAAAGTAGAATGATCTACAAGTTTAGCATTAAAGTCAAACATATCAATCTCATCAACACACCCATCATCAGAATTTAAAAAATCATTTAAAGACGCAAATAAGTCATCAAGATCACCTTCAGAGGTTTGAGTGCTTTAGAAGATTTAGAACACTTTTTGGATTCAAAATTTAAAATTGTGTTTTTTATAACAGTTGAAAATACATTTTGTTCGATATCAGTCAATATTCATTCATCAGATAAAAGATTTTCAAGCTCGATTAGTTTGCTTTCTAAAATAAGTGGAGGAACATAAATTTTAGCTTTTAAAGGTTTTGCCTCCAACTCTTTTATCGAATAGCTTTCAAAATAATCATTTGAAATAGATTTTGGTTGTTCTGAAATATAACTATCATTCAGCTTTTGATAGTATAATGGTAGTTTCATTTTCTTTAAATTCTTTCTTTTCTCACCCTCTTTTTCCTGAACCTCGTCAGATGACTTGGTAACAAATATGGCTTTTAAATGATGATATTTACCAGCAGCAAAAAGAAAATCTAAATTATACAGTGCTGGTTGTTTTCTGATTGCTTTCTTTAAGTAATGGGGGTTATCATAACCGAGTCCCCATTTCTCGTTAAAATCAGTCTCTTCATTGGGTGTATTTAGGAAAATAGTTTGATCTGTTTGGCCTCGTGCATAAAGTTTGGGTTCCAAACCATTTACCTTTTTCTCTAAGTTGATGTTTTATACCTGCAAAATATGAGCTTTTAGAACACATTCATGCTTTTCAAGATCAGACTTAGATAGTTTAGATTCAAAATAAAAAATCATACTTTCAAAACCATCTTTTTGCATTTTAAGATCAGAAGCATATTTAATTAGAGAATGAATCAGATCTTTGTTCCCCAACAAAAATTTAATAATTGTGTGGCCTATTTTCAGTTTTGGAAAAGGGGTATCTCTGATAGGACTTCCAGTTATCACCGAAGTATAATATTAAAAAAATTACTTCTCAAACTGTTATGGCAATATCACAAAGCTATGCGATTGGAATCACAAAGATTCGTGCGTGTGTGAAAGAAATATAATGATGTCGATTAGGCTCAAATATTGATTCAACCTAGGATGCAAGATTGAAATCAATAGACACATTGAGTAGAATATGAAGTTCGGAGATCGAAGTTGATGTCTTCCTTTTTCAATATCTAAGACCTCCAAGTGAGGAATAGATAGATTATGTGCTAAATCTCCATGAATATATGAAACAAGTATCTTTTGTGAGATACATGAGTGGTTGGGTGGGGTGACATGAGTTATCGACATTGGGTACATGTTTTTTCCAATATCCATATCCAAAGAACGAGAATGAATAGATTATGTGGTAACCCAGATAACTGACTCGGTTTGGTAACGACCAATAATTCTTTTAAGTCCTGTCACATCCTCACCATATTCTTTTCACTCCGAACTCATCTATCAATCTAGACTCCTCACTTGTATCTAGGAATTGGATGTGTTTCTTGGGTCGGTCCTTCCGGTTCTGGATTGACCATAGAAACATTAAAAGCCCTGACACTCCTTTAACTCACCAAAATAGAACATTCAAGTAAACATTGAAGTATGAGTCAAAACATTTAAGAACGATTCCTGAACTAAAGTCTTCAGAAGTAGATCTGAAAATTTAAACAAAAACATGGTACTCCACCTCAAAAGTGGCAAATCCCTTAATTGTAGCCATGTGACGTAAATAATCTGAATTAAATCACACATGACATTTTTGCAAAACAGATTAGGAAGATTTTGGTTTTGGTATTCATGTTGTGATGGATCCTTGATGGTTAGTTGCCATGGCTTTGAAGCTATTAAACTGAGGATTTGGGATGCTATAAGTACCATACCAACTATTAACATACCTTGGATGGAAAAAGTCACTTTTTCCACAATGAGTGCAACAGATCTTTTGTCAAGGCAGAATGATCAACTTTCTTATAGAATAGACATATGTAGGTGAATCAATCTTGGAAATAAAAGATTTTGTATCAATTAAAGGAGAATCATGAGACTTGTTTCCATCACTGACTTCTGTAGTTGATTTCTTTCTCCAAGCCATCTTTACTTTTCTGAAAACACGATTATCTGAAGAGTCGTTAAGCTCGCAATCATAAGAACTGGAGTAGTAAGTATGTTTATTGTGAAAGGTATCGGTCTTTCTTTGTTTCTGTGAACGTCTTTTAATATTTGCTTTGAAGATTTGTTCACAGGAACCCTTTGAGCGGCAGATGTAGAACATTCGCCTTTATAAAATTTGACCAGTTTCTCTTGCTCTGATACCACATGTAGATCCCAGATTTAACAACAATTCATGATCAATTTTATCTCTCTAGAACACATGCTCTCTCAAAGACGACTACATTGTGAATAATTTCTTAACCTAATTATTAATCAAACATAAACTATATATACTCCCCATCTGTCACCCTTGTTCTACACATTAAGCCCAAGCCCAAGCCCAAATTACAATCTAAGACCCAATACAAATATAAGAGGTAAACCCCTTTACAAAACTTTCGAACTTGGACATTTTATGTCTTAACAATCACCCCATAAAGTTTTGTAAAGGAATCAGCGTTTTTAAAGTTTTGTAAATGATCGTTAAAGCTCCCTGATCGCTCGTTATCAGATTTAAACTCAAACGGTCAACTCACGGTCATAAACGAACCAACCGAAAACTTTTTCAGAAAACGGTAAAAAACTTAAAAACTCGATAGGGTTAAAAACTTTTCGACCAAAGTCGATTGTTTATGGTTCGTGAACATGCCTTAATAGTTTATAGTCGAAATAATCAACTCACGATAAAAAATGAAGCGACCGAAATTTTTTCAGAAAACGATCGACAACTCAAAAACATGACATAAGTTAAAAAATTTCGACCAAAATCGATCGATTAAGCTTCGTGAACACGCCTTAACAGTTTAAAAACGAAAAACTTCGTTCACGATCACTACTAAATCAACCGAAACGTTTCAAAAGTCGATCGAAACATGAAATTACTTGAAAAAAAATTCATTCGAGAATTGTGATGGATGGCATTCATTGAAAAAAAATCCTGTAGGTAAAAGGAATGATCTAAACTAGTCTAGAAGATGACAAACTGTTGGTATGCAAGCGGCTCAAACCCGGACCCAAAAGAATTAGAAACCCTGATGCTACGGCTTATACATCATGCCCAGAACATATGGACAAAAACTCCCGGATAGAGATAGCAAACTTGATTATATAGGGTTTCAAACTCCCGGGATTGATAACATACCGGATTGCAAGGGAAACCAGATCATAAAATCTCAAAATCAGAAACCAATTGAAGTGAACAACAACCACTGACCACAATATTAAACCATCGACCTACTATCTTGGTTCACCCAATTTAGAAGACAAAACACAACCTTCGTTTGAATCACCATGTTTGAACTGTGAACCAAATAATCAATTTATAGCCGCCGATTATATATCCAAATAAATTTCTACACACCCTACTTCAAATAAGAACCACAACGACCGGGAGATTATCGATTCCCAGGAAAACTTAATTCCCAGTATGAAAGACCGGGAGATTGGGTAGTACCGGGAGATGGAACCTGGGAGAACTTGGTACCGAGAATGGTTAGAACTGGGAAAGGCCAAAACTAGGAATGGATGGAACCGAGAGTTCGAAGGGTTTCTGGTGTAGTCGATCTGTTTCAATGAAAGCGGCGATAAACCTAGAAATCGACACCAAACACTTTCTAGAATCAAAATTAATATAACTTTTATCTTAAGGATCAACAAACCCAACTTTAATTTGATAGAAAATCAACTACAACCCAAACTAAGAACTCGATTATTATAAACACAGTAAGGTGCGGCTAAACAAAAAAAATCGATAACACATTGAAAAGTTAAGAAATCGATTGAAGGGTTTTAGACAAACCTTTTTATCGTATCGAATGAAAATTAATTCGATCCCGTTCTGATACCAATTGTAGAACCTAGAAATAGTGCAAACACAGATAATAACCAATAAACAATACCGATTGAATCACAACTGCTGGTCATATTATTAGATTTATCAATCAAGGGTTTAAGGTTTACATAGAAAATTTCTGAGTAATACGAGTAAACCTATAACGACCATTCATCTCTCTAACCCCAATCTCACTAAAACACACATTAATTACCCAAGGCTTTGATCTAAAGTCCAAAGCCCATTACAAATAAACTAAGCCCAATAACGAATTAAGGCTTTTACAATGCTTTAAATAATAACAATTAAACTCTATAAATGCGTTATAAAACTTTCAACGAACTAAGACTTTCAATCCTAAAAACCCCGATGGCACCAAGGACTAAGATCGGAACTAATCTGAATGGAAAAGTTGTTGATCTTAAGACCTATAGAGGCATGATAGGTTCTTTGATGTACTTAACTACGAGTCAACCTGATATTATATTTTCCACAGGTTTGTGTACGAGATATCAGGCCACGCCCAAAGAGTCCCATCTTTCGGCTGTCAAAAGAATTTTTATATATCTGAAAGGCACCGTAGATCTTGGTTTGTGGTATCCTAAGGATACATGATTTGAATTGATAGCATATTCAAATGTTAATCATGCTGGTTGTATGTTAGACAAGAATAGCACGTCGGGTCATATTCAATTCTTGGTAGACAAGATCGTAAGTTGGGCATCGAAGAAATAACTTTATGTATCCACTTCAATAGCAGAAGCAGAATAAGTAGTTACCGCTAGTTGTTATTCTCAAGTGTTTTAGATGCGTATACAATTACGAGACAATGGCTTCTAGTATAACCAGATACCGATTGAATAGCGTAATCGCTATATCTGCGAATCTTGTTCAGTATACCAAGACCAAGCACATAGACGTGAGATATCATTTTATAAAAGACCATGTTGAGAAAGGTACGATCGAATTGTACTTTGTAAATACTGATTCTCAGCTTGCTAAATAGGAGGCTTTTGTAATCATTTCAAATGATCATCCAAGTAATATAAACACTTTCTTTTGTGAGTTTTAAACTCTTTTAGTTCTTTGTGAGATTAAGAACTTATCAAGTTATTATGTAGCTTGTGGCGTTCAACACTTATCAATCAACTTGGTAGGTTGATTATGGCGTGCTCTTATACCAAGGTTCTTCCCTCCTTATAGGCAATGGGTTACGATTTCCACCACGACTATCCTAGAAACCAATATAACGATCGGGCAAAATGTGTTCAAACCCACACTTCTTGTGCAAGATCACATCATTTGGTATCAGAGCCATCTCTATTGGTTGCATATAATTTTTCTTTAATTGTTTTTCTTTAAGAATTACATTTTGGTAATGGGTTTTGTCACAGGTTGGCAAAGTTCATACTAGTGATTGTTGAATTTTTAAGCAATCATCCTCTCATCCTCATTTCTTTTTTTGAGTTTCTTTGGATCAAAGTTCAAATATTAATAGTGGGTCTCATCACAAGTTGACGAGGTTCCTATTGTTGGGTTTTGAATCTTTTAGTTCATTTATTTCTTTACTTTGCTTGGTAGAGAGAAAAGAAAGAAAAAAGAAAGCCGAAGCAAAAAGAAAAACGAAAATAAATTATTCGGAGAAAAAAAAGATGAAGAATACAAGAAAGAAAAAAAATGAATACAAAAAAAAATTATATTGCTTTTTTTTTATTGATGAAGATACGGGACGAATCTTTTTGAAGAGAGAGTGAATAATATGATCCATCAAGGCTTGTATTCAACTAATGGGGCTAATGAAAACTTAAGTGAGCTTAGAGGATGAAGAGAAGAAATTGGCGAATCAAGGAGCAAAAAAAGAATCATTTGTTTTGAAGAATGCAAGCTTTTGGGCCTATTCGAAGAAATTCTTGAAGCATTATTTTGGCAGCCCAAATGAACTATTTTATTTTATTTTATGTTGAATTTGAGTCCAATAAACTAGTGTAGAAAGCCCAATATGTTTTTAGGCCCATGTTAAAGTTTAGGTGAGTAAAAGTTTAAGAATTATGATATATATCAAGTCTAGATTCATGAATTAAAGGTATGCCTTTAATTCTTGATTGAAATTAAAGTCTTCGACTTTATGGAGAGTATTTTGGGGTGTCTTTTGAACCCTATAAATAAGAGGCTTTTATAATCATTTGAAATGATCGTCCAAGTAATATAAACACTTTCTTTTGTGAGTTTTAAACTCTTTTAGTTCTTTGTGAGATTTAGAACATATCAAGTTATTATGTAGCTTGTGGTGTTCAACACTTATCAATCAACTTGGTGGGTTGATTGTGGCGTGCTCTTATACCAAGGTTCTTGCATCCTTATATGCAATTGATTACGGTTTCCACCACGACTATCCTAGCAACCAATAGAACGATAGGGCAACACGTGTTCAAAGACACACTTGTTGGGCGAGATCACATCATTTGGTATAAGAGCCATCTCTATTGGTTGCATATAATTTTTCTTTAATTGTTTTTCTCCACTTCTTATTCTCGATTACTTGGGATTTAAGAATCACATTTTGGTTATGGGTTTTGTCACAGGTTGGCAAAGTTCTTACTAGTCATTGTTGAATTTTTAAGCAATCATCCTCTCATCTTCATTTCTTTTTTTGAGTTTCTTAGGATCAAAATTCAAGTATTAATAGTGGGTCTCATCACAAGTTGACGAGGTTCCTATTGTTGGGTTTTGATTCTTTTAGTTAATTTATTTCTTTACTTTGCTTGGTAGAGAGAAAAGAAAGAAAAAAGAAAGCCGAAACAAAAAAAGGAAAATAAATTATTCGGCGAAGAAAAAGATGAAGAATACAAGGAAGAAAAAAAATGAATACAAAAAAAAATTATTTCTTTTTTTTTTCTTGATGAAGATACGGGACGAATCTTTTTGAAGAGAGGGTGAATGATATGATCCATCAAGGCTTGTATTCAACTAATGGGGCTAATGAAAACTTAAGCGAGCTTAAATGAAGAAGAGAAGATATTGGCGAATCAAGGAGCATAAAAAGAAGCATTTGTTTTGAAGAATGCAAGCTTTTGGGACAATTCGAAGAAATTCTTGAAGCATTATTTTGGCAGCCTAAATGAACTATTTTATTTTGTTTTATGTTTAATTTGAGTCCAATAAACTAGTGTAGAAAGCCCAATACGTTTTTAGGCCCATGTTAAAGTTTAGGTGAGTAAAAGTTTAAGAATTATGATATATATCAAGTCTAGATTCATGAATTAAAGGTATGCCTTTAGTTCATGATTGAAATTTAAGTCTTCGACTTTATGGAGAGTCTTTTGGGGTGTCTTTTGAGCCCTATAAATAGGAGGCTTTTGTAATCATTTGAAATGATCATCCAAGTAGTATAAACACTTTCTTTTGTGAGTTTTAAAATCTTTTAGTTCTTTGTGAGCTTTAGAACATATCAAGTTATTATGTAGCTTGTGGCGTTCAACACTTATCAATCAACTTGGTGGGTTGATTGTGGCGTACTCTTATACCAAGGTTCTTGCCTCCTTATAGGCAATGGGTTACGGTTTTCACCACGACTATCCTAGCAACCAATAGAACTGTCAGGATCGATTTCTTAACAAGAATAAATTCTCAGAAACAATATCAAAGAAGTTGCGGAATAACACTTTGATATTCAATGTAACAGTAAACAAAACAGTGTATAATCAACAACTTCTAAACTTGTATTGAATGATTAGAATCACAAGATTACACACTCAACCTCAATCTTGAAGAACAAGCTCTTTCAAGACGAATTCTACTTCTCTAGAATTAGGAACTATGCCTTGAGGTTAATTTTCTCTAAAACTTAGAATGAATGATTAATTCTCAAAATTTATCTCTAACTATTCTAAACAATAGTATATATATATACTGAAGATAAAAGCTAATTACAATTAATAAAATATCTTCAAAATATCTTCCATCAATATCTTCAGCTTCCATGAATATCTTCAGTTTATCTAGCTGTCATCCTTTCCATACAAATCTCCATCTTATAAGCAGTATTAATCTTCAGCAGCATTAATACTCTGAGCAGTATTAACTCTAGCAGTACTAACCATGCTCAGCAGCATTAATCTCTTCAAGCAGTACTAACTTTGAACTAGCAGTACTAATCTTGTTGAGCAACATTAACCATCAACTAGCAGCATTAAAGAACAGAAGTACTAACTAGAAGTATTAACTGTTTTCTTCTAGCAGCATTAACTAGAAGTATTAACTATTTTCTTCTAGCAGCATTAACTAGAAGTATTAACTGTTTTCTTCTAGCAGCATTAACTTTGTTCCAGCAGCATTAACTACAACTAGCAACATTAACCACAGAAGTAGTAACCATGATGAATATTAACTTCAGAAGTAGTAACCATGATGAACTAGAAGTAGTAACCATGTTGAACCATCCTTGGCATATTTCAGACCCAACAATCTCCCCCTAACTTAACTTTTCAAAACTGAGAAGTTAAGTTCTTCAACATAGGGTCTTTATGATAATTTCAAAACTTTCTGCAATTACTAGTTCTTCTTGATTCAGTTTCTGCTGTTATCTTCTTTTCTGTTTCTGCTGTAGTTAATGCTTTATTTCAGCTTCTTCACTTATCTCCCCCTCAAAATAAGATTTCATATCAACTTGATTCTCCTTCTCATGTCTTCTCAAGTTCAGTTGTTTAAGTCTCCCCCTTTTCGAAATAATCATGATTTGTGCTCCTTTTCATCTCTTTTATCTCCATAATTTGATTGTGAACTTTCAGACTAATTGTACCAAGTGTATCCATCAATTCTTTGTAGTTAAATCTGTCCTCACCTCCTTTAGGTGTGTTTACCACCTTTGAAGGATCCTTGGATCTTTTAGTAGAGATCTTCTGCCTAGCAGAAGCACCTTCTATTCCCTTGGTTTCTTGGCACCTGGGACCTTTAGATAACTACTCATCTAAATTTGCCATGGGGAAGGTCTTAGATATGTTCACACTGTCCTGTCCTGCACTTTGTGCAAAGTCAGTAGTGTGAGCCTTACAACCCATATGCTCTTGCATCTCCTTATTGAGCACCTTCTTGAGGTTGGGAGACACCCCTATGGTTTCCCTTTGGATATTCTCTAATGAAAAATGCTCCATCAGAGGGCTTGTAGGTTTTGAGGTTGAAGATACAAGAAGGGAAGGAACCTTCAGTATCTTTTCCTTATATAATATAGTAATGGGGAATGTTGGTTTGACAAAAGGAATCTGAAGATTTATGCTTGGTAGTGGAAGGTGTGGATAGGTCATCAGTGGGTTGGTCTAATGAGGGCTTTGACCCTGATGCCTTACCTTCTTGATTGTGGGACATCACCATCATTGTACAGAACAATGGTATGTCAACTCCTTCCGAGTCCCTAGCAGATCTTCTCATGTTTGAGAAAACCTTGCCTTTAGGGGGTTTAGGTACATATATCTCATTAAAATGAGGTTAATCCGTCAATTCCTTATTAAGTACTTCTTGTACAAACCTTGGATACAGATAAAAGCTTTTTGATTGATATCCAGGTTTGACATTAAATCATTGAAGATCATTTTTAGGTATAGAAAATTTACATTAGCAGTAGTAACACTTATCAGCAGCATTAACACAGACTGGCAGTAGTAACACATACCAGCAGCATTAACACAGTCTGACAGTTTTCACTGAACTAGAAGTACTAACTACCTTTCAGTATTAGCAACCTGAAACACTTACAGACACAAGGTTAGTAGTACCATATACCATTAAATTTTCAAAAGTTACTTTATCTTTTGAAACTATACCTTTTTCACTTTTCTTACCTTCTGTTGGATCAAAATAAACATGTCCTCCATCAAATCTTTTAAAGAATTTGAAGGCAGTCCATGTTCCTTGTTATGTGCCTAGAGCAGCCATTATCTTCATTCCAAATGCTCTTCCTCTTGAGCTTTTGGTTGCCCTGCACACTTGATAAATCAGTTAGTCTTTGATGGAACCCAAGCCAAAGTGGTATTGGGTTGTCCTTTCTCATTTATATAATCTGTCAGTTTGGTCTAGATGAGTTGTTTAGGAATCTCATGGCTGGAATACTTTGTCAAGATTATAGGCTTTGCAACATTAATACTAGTAGAAGCACTATCCTTGTTAGCAGTAGTATTGGTTGCAGCAGCACTATTTCTGTTAGCAGTACTATCTGGGATAGCAGTACTAACAGGTTTCTTTACAATTGGAACCCAAACTTGAACAAAGTTTTTTGCTTTCTTTGTCTTTAAATTACTCCTTGGCTTATTTGGAGCATTTTTCTTTGTATTAGCAAACTTGTTCTGAGCATGAGACTTTAAAGGTGCTCTGTTCTCAGCCATTTGATTCCTTCCTTGCTTCCTATAACCAAAGGAGTTTTGAGTTTGTCTTTGAAAATTAACTCTTTGGTTGATAGGATTGAAATAACAGTATTTGGCAACATGATTAAGCTTTCCACAGATAAAACAAGGTTTTGGTCTATTGATTTTACTCAGATCAATCCCTTGTTTTTGTGCCCATTGATTATTCCAATTTCTCTGATTTCCCCTTGGTTTATCATGTTTTTGGGGCTCAGATTTATGGTAAGAACACTGTTTGCAAGGGACAGGATTCACAACTGTTGTCTGTTTGTAGTGGACCTTACCAGAATTTCCCTCTGTCTTTTCTATGTCCTTAGATTTGACCCAAGTCTTTCCACATCCCTTATTGGTGATAATGTGATTTTCTAGAGGAATCTCACCACTCCTAGTGTTATCCTTACTCTTTTCACTAGAGTTCTATTCTTCAGAGTCTGTTTCAACCACCACTTTGTCTAAAGGATCTACCTTAGTGGCTCCAACAGGCAATTCCTTCCTATCCTTGGTCTCTAGTAAGTTTGATATAGGAGGAATGTAATTGTTGTTGTATGGTGGTGGTGTGGTGTTATAGCCTATTCCTCTTCTAAGTTTGTCATGGATTTGAGTTTGGAGCAAAGAGTCCATTGCTTTAGAAGCATTGGAAAATTTCTCAATATCCAGCTTGGCTTTCTCAAACTCACTCTTTATCTTCTCATTCTCCTCTTTAGACTTTTTCAGCTGAAGTTCTAGGTCATTCTTCTCCCACTTCCAGTAATTTGTATCATACGAATGTTGAAGTTCATTGGCTTGGAAACCTTTAATCTGTTCCTCGAAACTCTCAACAATTCTTACATAGTCTTTTATATCTCTCTCTAATCTTTTAAGATCATCACACATAACCTGATTGTGATCCCTGTACCGTTTAACAGTTTCAATACAGGATTTAGAGCAAAGAATAGATATTACCTCTGTGGGAATTTCTGTGCTTGAAGACTCTGAATCTTTAGCCATGATGATTTTGAATTCTGAGTTACACAAGCTCTGATACCACTTGTCAGGATCGATTTCTTAACAAGAATAATTTCTCAGAAACAATATCAAAGAAGTTGCGGAATAACACTTTGATATTCAATGTAACAGTAAACAAAACAGTGTATAATCAACAACTTGTAAACTTGTATTGAATGATTAGAATCACAAGATTACACACTCAACCTCAATCTTGAAGAACAAGCTCTTTCAAGACGAATTCTACTTCTCTAAAATTAGGAACTATGCCTTGAGGTTTATTTTCTCTAAAACTTAGAATGAATGATTAATTCTCAAAAGTTATCTCTAACTATTCTAAACAATACTATATATATATACTGAAGATAAAAGTTAATTACAATTAATAAAATATCTTCAGAATATCTTCCATCAATATCTTCAGCTTCCATTAATATCTTCAGTTTATCTACCTGTCATCCTTTCCATACAAATCTCCATCTTATAAGCAGTATTAATCTTCAGCAACATTAATACTCTGAGCAGTATTAACTCTAGCAGTACTAACCATGCTCAGCAGCATTAATCTCTTCAAGCAGTACTAACTTTGAACTAGCAGTACTAATCTTGTTGAGCAACATTAACCATCAACTAGCAACATTAAAGAACAGAAGTACTAACTAGAAGTATTAACTGTTTTCTTCTAGCAGCATTAACTAGAAGTATTAACTAGAAGTATTAACTATTTTCTTCTAGCAGCATTAACTTTATTCTAGCAGCATTAACTACAACTAGCAACATTAACCACAGAAGTAGTAACCATGATGAATATTAACTTCAGAAGTAGTAACCATGATGAACTAGAAGTAGTAACCATGTTGAACTAGAAGTAGTAACCATGTTGAACTAGAAGTAGTAACCATGTTGAACTAGAAGTAGTAACCATGTTGAACCATCCTTGGCATATTTCAGACCCAACAAGAACGATCGGGCAACACGTGTTCAAACCCACACTTGTTGGGCGAGATCACATCATTTGGTATCAGAGCCATCTCTATTGGTTGCATATAATTTTTCTTTAATTGTTTTTTCTCCACTTCTTATTCTCGATTACTTGGGATTTAAGAATCACATTTTGGTAATGGGTTTTGTCACAGGTTGGCAAACTTCTTACTAGTGATTGTTGAATTTTTAAGCAATCATCCTCTCATCTTCATTTCTTTATTTGAGTTTCTTAGGATCAAAGTTCAAGCATTAATAGTGGGTCTCATCACAAGTTGACGAGGTTCCTATTGTTGGGTTTTGATTCTTTTACTTAATTTATTTCTTTATTTTGCTTGGTAGAGAGAAAAGAAAGAAAAAAGAAAGCCGAAACAGAAAAAAGGAAAATAAATTATTCGGAAAAAAAAAGATGACGAATACAAGGAAGAAAAAAAATGAATACAAAAAAAATTATTTCTTTTTTTTTTCTTGATGAAGATACCGGACGAATCTTTTTGAACAGAGGGTGAATGATATGGTCCATCAAGGCTTGTATTCAACTAATGGGGCTAATGAAAACTTAAGCGAGCTTAAATGAAGAAAAGAAGAAATTGGCGAATCAAGGAGCATAAAAAGAAGCATTTGTTTTGAAGAATGCAAGCTTTTGGGCCTATTCGAAGAAATTCTTGAAGCATTATTTTGGCAGCCAAAATGAACTATTTTATTTTGTTTTATGTTTAATTTGAGTCCAATAAACTAGTGTAGAAAGCCCAATACGTTTTTAGGCCCATGTTAAAGTTTAGGTGAGTAAAAGTTTAAGAATTATGATATATATCAAGTCTAGATTCATGAATTAAAGGTATGCCTTTAGTTCATGATTGAAATTTAAGTCTTCGACTTTATGGAGAGTCTTTTGGGGTGTCTTTTGAGCCCTATAAATAGGAGTCTTTTGCAATCATTTGAAATGATCATCCAAGTAGTATAAACACTTTCTTTTGTGAGTTTTAAAATCTTTTAGTTCTTTGTGAGCTTTAGAACATATCAAGTTATTATGTAGCTTGTGGCGTTCAACACTTATCAATAAACTTGGTGGGTTGATTGTGGCGTGCTCTTATACCAAGGTTCTTGCCTCCTAATAGGTAATGGGTTATGGTTTTCACCACGACTATCCTAGCAACCAATAGAACGATCGGGCAACACGTGTTCAAACCCACACTTGTTGGGCGAGATCACATCATTTGGTATCAGAGCCATCTCTATTGGTTGCATATAATTTTTCTTTAATTGTTTTTTCTCCACTTCTTATTCTCGATTACTTGGGATTTAAGAATCACATTTTGGTAATGGGTTTTGTCACAGGTTGGCAAACTTCTTACTAGTGATTGTTGAATTTTTAAGCAATCATCCTCTCATCTTCATTTCTTTATTTGAGTTTCTTAGGATCAAAGTTCAAGCATTAATAGTGGGTCTCATCACAAGTTGACGAGGTTCCTATTGTTGGGTTTTGATTCTTTTACTTAACTTATTTCTTTATTTTGCTTGGTAGAGAGAAAAGAAAGAAAAAAGAAAGCCGAAACAGAAAAAAGGAAAATAAATTATTCGGAAAAAAAAAGATGACGAATACAAGGAAGAAAAAAAATGAATACAAAAAAAAATTATTTCTTTTTTTTTTCTTGATGAAGATACGGGACGAATCTTTTTGAAGAGAGGGTGAATGATATGATCCATCAAGGCTTGTATTCAACTAATGGGGCTAATGAAAACTTAAGCGAGCTTAAATGAAGAAGAGAAGAAATTGGCGAATCAAAGAAAATAAAAAGAAGCATTTGTTTTGAAGAATGCAAGCTTTTGGGCCAATTCGAAGAAATTCTTGAAGCATTATTTTGGCAGCCTAAATGAACTATTTTATTTTGTTTTATGTTTAATTTGAGTCCAATAAACTAGTGTAGAAAGCCCAATACGTTTTTAGGCCCATGTTAAAGTTTAGGTGAGTAAAAGTTTAAGAATTATGATATATATCAAGTCTAGATTCATGAATTAAAGGTATGCCTTTAGTTCATGATTGAAATTTAAGTCTTCGACTTTATGGAGAGTCTTTTGGGGTGTCTTTTGAGCCCTATAAATAGGAGGCTTTTGTAATCATTTGAAATGATCATCCAAGTAGTATAAACACTTTCTTTTGTGAGTTTTAAAATCTTTTAGTTCTTTGTGAGATTTAGAACATATCAAGTTATTATGTAGCTTGTGGCGTTCAACACTTATCAATCAACTTGGTGGGTTGATTGTGGCGTGCTCTTATACCAAGGTTCTTGCCTCCTTATAGGTAATGGGTTACGGTTTTCACCACGACTATCCTAGCAACCAATAGAACGATCGGGCAACACGTGTTCAAACCCACACTTGTTGGACGAGATCACATCATTTGGTATCAGAGCCATCTCTATTGGTTGCATATAATTTTTCTTTAATTGTTTTTTCTACACTTCTTATTCTCGAGTACTTGGGATTTAAGAATCACATTTTGGTAATGGGTTTTGTCACAGGTTGGCAAAGTTGTTACTAGTGATTGTTGAATTTTTAAGCAATCATGCTCTCATCTTCATTTCTTTATTTGAGTTTCTTAGGATCAACGTTCAAGCTTTAATAGTGGGTCTCATCACAAGTTGACGAGGTTCCTATTGTTGGGTTTTGATTCTTTTACTTAATTTATTTCTTTATTTTGCTTGGTAGAGAGAAAAGAAAGAAAAAAGAAAGCCGAAACAGAAAAAAGGAAAATAAATTATTCGGAAAAAAAAAGATGAAGAATACAAGGAAGAAAAAAAATGAATACAAAAAAAAATTATTTCTTTTTTTTTCTTGATGAAGATACGGAACGAATCTTTTTGAAGAGAGGGTGAATGATATAATCCATCAAGGCTTGTATTCAACTAATGGGGCTAATGAAAACTTAAGCGAGCTTAAATGATGAAGAGAATAAAATTGGCGAATCAAGGAGCATAAAAAGAAGCATTTGTTTTGAAGAATGCAAGCTTTTGGGCCTATTCGAAGAAATTCTTGAAGCATTAGTTTGGCAGCCTAAATGAACTATTTTATTTTGTTTTATGTTTAATTTGAGTCCAATAAACTAGTGTAGAAAGCCCAATACGTTTTTAGGCCCATGTTAAAGTTTAGGTGAGTAAAAGTTTAAGAATTATGATATATATCAAGTCTAGATTCATGAATTAAAGGTATGCCTTTAGTTCATGATTGAAATTTAAGTCTTCGACTTTATGGAGAGTCTTTTGGGGTGTCTTTTGAGCCCTATAAATAAGAGGCTTTTGTAATCATTTGAAATGATCATCCAAGTAGTATAAACACTTTCTCTTGTGAGTTTTAAACTCTTTTAGTTCTTTGTGTGCTTTAGAACATATCAAGTTATTATGTAGCTTGTGGCGTTCAACACTTATCAATAAACTTGGTGGGTTGATTGTGGCGTGCTCTTATACCAAGGTTCTTGCCTCCTAATAGGTAATGGGTTATGGTTTTCACCACGACTATCCTAGCAACCAATAGAACGATCGGGCAACACGTGTTCAAACCCACACTTGTTGGGCGAGATCACATCATTTGGTATCAGAGCCATCTCTATTGGTTGCATATAATTTTTCTTTAATTGTTTTTTCTCCACTTCTTATTCTCGATTACTTGGGATTTAAGAATCACATTTTGGTAATGGGTTTTGTCACAGGTTGGCAAACTTCTTACTAGTGATTGTTGAATTTTTAAGCAATCATCCTCTCATCTTCATTTCTTTATTTGAGTTTCTTAGGATCAAAGTTCAAGCATTAATAGTGGGTCTCATCACAAGTTGACGAGGTTCCTATTGTTGGGTTTTGATTCTTTTACTTAACTTATTTCTTTATTTTGCTTGGTAGAGAGAAAAGAAAGAAAAAAGAAAGCCGAAACAGAAAAAAGGAAAATAAATTATTCGGAAAAAAAAAGATGACGAATACAAGGAAGAAAAAAAATGAATACAAAAAAAAATTATTTCTTTTTTTTTTCTTGATGAAGATACGGGACGAATCTTTTTGAAGAGAGGGTGAATGATATGATCCATCAAGGCTTGTATTCAACTAATGGGGCTAATGAAAACTTAAGCGAGCTTAAATGAAGAAGAGAAGAAATTGGCGAATCAAAGAAAATAAAAAGAAGCATTTGTTTTGAAGAATGCAAGCTTTTGGGCCAATTCGAAGAAATTCTTGAAGCATTATTTTGGCAGCCTAAATGAACTATTTTATTTTGTTTTATGTTTAATTTGAGTCCAATAAACTAGTGTAGAAAGCCCAATACGTTTTTAGGCCCATGTTAAAGTTTAGGTGAGTAAAAGTTTAAGAATTATGATATATATCAAGTCTAGATTCATGAATTAAAGGTATGCCTTTAGTTCATGATTGAAATTTAAGTCTTCGACTTTATGGAGAGTCTTTTGGGGTGTCTTTTGAGCCCTATAAATAGGAGGCTTTTGTAATCATTTGAAATGATCATCCAAGTAGTATAAACACTTTCTTTTGTGAGTTTTAAAATCTTTTAGTTCTTTGTGAGATTTAGAACATATCAAGTTATTATGTAGCTTGTGGCGTTCAACACTTATCAATCAACTTGGTGGGTTGATTGTGGCGTGCTCTTATACCAAGGTTCTTGCCTCCTTATAGGTAATGGGTTACGGTTTTCACCACGACTATCCTAGCAACCAATAGAACGATCGGGCAACACGTGTTCAAACCCACACTTGTTGGACGAGATCACATCATTTGGTATCAGAGCCATCTCTATTGGTTGCATATAATTTTTCTTTAATTGTTTTTTCTACACTTCTTATTCTCGAGTACTTGGGATTTAAGAATCACATTTTGGTAATGGGTTTTGTCACAGGTTGGCAAAGTTGTTACTAGTGATTGTTGAATTTTTAAGCAATCATGCTCTCATCTTCATTTCTTTATTTGAGTTTCTTAGGATCAACGTTCAAGCTTTAATAGTGGGTCTCATCACAAGTTGACGAGGTTCCTATTGTTGGGTTTTGATTCTTTTACTTAATTTATTTCTTTATTTTGCTTGGTAGAGAGAAAAGAAAGAAAAAAGAAAGCCGAAACAGAAAAAAGGAAAATAAATTATTCGGAAAAAAAAAGATGAAGAATACAAGGAAGAAAAAAAATGAATACAAAAAAAAATTATTTCTTTTTTTTTCTTGATGAAGATACGGAACGAATCTTTTTGAAGAGAGGGTGAATGATATAATCCATCAAGGCTTGTATTCAACTAATGGGGCTAATGAAAACTTAAGCGAGCTTAAATGATGAAGAGAATAAAATTGGCGAATCAAGGAGCATAAAAAGAAGCATTTGTTTTGAAGAATGCAAGCTTTTGGGCCTATTCGAAGAAATTCTTGAAGCATTAGTTTGGCAGCCTAAATGAACTATTTTATTTTGTTTTATGTTTAATTTGAGTCCAATAAACTAGTGTAGAAAGCCCAATACGTTTTTAGGCCCATGTTAAAGTTTAGGTGAGTAAAAGTTTAAGAATTATGATATATATCAAGTCTAGATTCATGAATTAAAGGTATGCCTTTAGTTCATGATTGAAATTTAAGTCTTCGACTTTATGGAGAGTCTTTTGGGGTGTCTTTTGAGCCCTATAAATAAGAGGCTTTTGTAATCATTTGAAATGATCATCCAAGTAGTATAAACACTTTCTTTTGTGAGTTTTAAAATCTTTTAGTTCTTTGTGAGATTTAGAACATATCAAGTTATTATGTAGCTTGTGGCGTTCAACACTTATCAATCAACTTGGTGGGTTGATTGTGGCGTGCTCTTATACCAAGGTTCTTGCCTCCTTATAGGCAATGGGTTACGGTTTTCACCACGACTATCCTAGCAACCAATAGAACGATCGGGCAACACGTGTTCAAACCCACACTTGTTGGGCGAGATCACATCATTTGGTATCAGAGCCATCTCTATTGGTTGCATATAATTTTTCTTTAATTGTTTTTTCTACACTTCTTATTCTCGAGTACTTGGGATTTAAGAATCACATTTTGGTAATGGGTTTTGTCACAGGTTGGCAAAGTTCTTACTAGTGATTGTTGAATTTTTAAGCAATCATCCTCTCATCTTCATTTCTTTATTTGAGTTTCTTAGGATCAACGTTCAAGCTTTAATAGTGGGTCTCATCACAAGTTGACGAGTTTCCTATTGTTGGGTTTTGATTCTTTTACTTAATTTATTTCTTTATTTTGCTTGGTAGAGAGAAAAGAAAGAAAAAAGAAAGCCGAAACAGAAAAAAGGAAAATAAATTATTCGGAAAAAAAAAGATGAAGAATACAAGGAAGAAAAAAAATGAATACAAAAAAAAAATATTTCTTTTTTTTTTCTTGATGAAGATACGGAACGAATCTTTTTGAAGAGAGGGTGAATGATATGATCCATCAAGGCTTGTATTCAACTAATGGGGCTAATGAAAACTTAAGCGAGCTTAAATGATGAAGAGAATAAAATTGGCGAATCAAGGAGCATAAAAAGAAGCATTTGTTTTGAAGAATGCAAGCTTTTGGGCCTATTCGAAGAAATTCTTGAAGCATTATTTTGGCAGCCTAAATGAACTATTTTATTTTGTTTTATGTTTAATTTGAGTCCAATAAACTAGTGTAGAAATCCCAATACGTTTTTAGGCCCATGTTAAAGTTTAGGTGAGTAAAAGTTTAAGAATTATGATATATATCAAGTCTAGATTCATGAATTAAAGGTATGCCTTTAGTTCATGATTGAAATTTAAGTCTTCGACTTTATGGAGAGTCTTTTGGGGTGTCTTTTGAGCCCTATAAATAGGAGGCTTTTGTAATTATTTGAAATGATCATCCAAGTAGTATAAACACTTTCTTTTGTGAGTTTTAAAATCTTATAGTTCTTTGTGAGCTTTAGAACATATCAAGTTATTATGTAGCTTGTGGCGTTCAACACTTATCAATCAACGTGGTGGGTTGATTGTGGCGTGCTCTTATACCAAGGTTCTTGCCTCCTTATAGGCAATGGGTTATGGTTTTCACCACGACTATCCTAGCAACCAATAAGAACGATCAGGCAACACCTGTTCAAACCCACACTTGTTGGGCGAGATCACATCATTTGGTATCAGAGCCATCTCTATTGGTTGCATATAATTTTTCTTTAATTGTTTTTTCTCCACTTCTTATTCTCGATTACTTGGGATTTAAGAATCACATTTTGGTAATGGGTTTTGTCATAGGTTGGCAATGTTCTTACTAGTGATTGTTGAATTTTTAAGCAATCATCCTCTCATCTTCATTTCTTTATTTGAGTTTCTTAGGATCAAAGTTCAAGCATTAATAGTGGGTCTCATCACAAGTCGACGAGGTTCCTATTGTTGGGTTTTGATTCTTTTACTTAATTTATTTCTTTATTTTGCTTGGTAGAGAGAAAAGAAAGAAAAAAGAAAGCCGAAACAGAAAAAAGGAAAATAAATTATTCGGAAAAAAAAAAGATGACGAATACAAGGAAGAAAAAAAATGAATACAAAAAAAAATTATTTCTTTTTTTTTTCTTGATGAAGATACGGGACGAATCTTTTTGAAGAGAGGGTGAATGATATGATCCATCAAGGCTTGTATTCAACTAATGGGGCTAATGAAAACTTAAGCGAGCTTAAATGAAGAAGAGAAGAAATTGGCGAATCAAGGAGCATAAAAAGAAGCATTTGTTTTGAAGAATGCAAGCTTTTGGGCCTATTCGAAGAAATTCTTGAAGCATTATTTTGGCAGCCTAAATGAACTATTTTATTTTGTTTTATGTTTAATTTGAGTCCAATAAACTAGTGTAGAAAGCCCAATACGTTTTTAGGCCGATGTTAAAGTTTAGGTGAGTAAAAGTTTAAGAATTATGATATATATCAAGTCTAGATTCATGAATTAAAGGTATGCCTTTAGTTCATGATTGAAATTTAAGTCTTCGACTTTATGGAGAGTCTTTTGGGGTGTCTTTTGAGCCCTATAAATAGGAGGCTTTTGTAATCATTTGAAATGATCATCCAAGTAGTATAAACACTTTCTTTTGTGAGTTTTAAAATCTTTTAGTTCTTTGTGAGCTTTAGAACATATCAAGTTATTATGTAGCTTGTGGCGTTCAACACTTATCAATCAACTTGGTGGGTTGATTGTGGCGTGCTCTTATACCAAGGTTCTTGCCTCCTTATAGGCAATGGGTTATGGTTTTCACCACGACTATCCTAGCAACCAACAGAACGATCGGGCAACACCTGTTCAAACCCACACTTATTGGGCGAGATCACATCATTTGGTATCAGAGCCATCTCTATTGGTTGCATATAATTTTTCTTTAATTGTTTTTTCTCCACTTCTTATTCTCGATTACTTGGGATTTAAGAATCACATTTTGGTAATGGGTTTTGTCATAGGTTGGCAAAGTTCTTACTAGTGATTGTTGAATTTTTAAGCAATCATCCTCTCATCTTCATTTCTTTATTTGAGTTTCTTAGGATCAAAGTTCAAGCATTAATAGTGGGTCTCATCACAAGTTGACGAGGTTCCTTTTGTTGGGTTTTGATTCTTTTACTTAATTTATTTCTTTAGTTTGCTTGGTAGAGAGAAAAGAAAGAAAAAAGAAAGCCGAAACAGAAAAAAGGAAAATAAATTATTCGGAAAAAAAAAGATGAAGAATACAAGGAAGAAAAAAAATGAATACAAAAAAATACGATTTCTTTTTTTTTCTTGATGAAGATACGGAACGAATCTTTTTGAAGAGAGGGTGAATGATATGATCCATCAAGGCTTGTATTCAACTAATGGGGCTAATGAAAACTTAAGCGAGCTTAAATGATGAAGAGAATAAAATTGGCGAATCAAGGAGCATAAAAAGAAGCATTTGTTTTGAAGAATGCAAGCTTTTGGGCCTATTCGAAGAAATTCTTGAAGCATTATTTTGGCAGCCTAAATGAACTATTTTATTTTGTTTTATGTTTAATTTGAGTCCAATAAACTAGTGTAGAAATCCCAATACGTTTTTAGGCCCATGTTAAAGTTTAGGTGAGTAAAAGTTTAAGAATTATGATATATATCAAGTCTAGATTCATGAATTAAAGGTATGCCTTTAGTTCATGATTGAAATTTAAGTCTTCGACTTTATGGAGAGTCTTTTGGGGTGTCTTTTGAGCCCTATAAATAGGAGGCTTTTGTAATTATTTGAAATGATCATCCAAGTAGTATAAACACTTTCTTTTGTGAGTTTTAAAATCTTATAGTTCTTTGTGAGCTTTAGAACATATCAAGTTATTATGTAGCTTGTGGCGTTCAACACTTATCAATCAACGTGGTGGGTTGATTGTGGCGTGCTTTTATACCAAGGTTCTTGCCTCCTTATAGGCAATGGGTTATGGTTTTCACCACGACTATCCTAGCAACCAACAAGAACGATCGGGCAACACCTGTTCAAACCCACACTTGTTGGGCGAGATCACATCATTTGGTATCAGAGCCATCTTTATTGGTTGCATATAATTTTTCTTTAATTGTTTTTTCTCCACTTCTTATTCTCGATTACTTGGGATTTAAGAATCACATTTTGGTAATGGGGTTTATCACAGGTTGGCAAAGTTCTTACTAGTGATTGTTGAATTTTTAAGCAATCATCCTCTCATCTTCATTTCTTTATTTGAGTTTCTTAGGATCAAAGTTCAAGCATTAATAGTGGGTCTCATCACAAGTTGACGAGGTTCCTATTGTTGGGTTTTGATTCTTTTACTTAATTTATTTCTTTATTTTGCTTGGTAGAGAGAAAAGAAAGAAAAAAGAAAGCCGAAACAGAAAAAAGGAAAATAAATTATTCGGAAAAAAAAAGATGACGAATACAAGGAAGAAAAAAAATGAATACAAAAAAAAACTATTTCTTTTTTTTTCTTGATGAAGATACGGGACGAATCTTTTTGAAGAGAGGGTGAATGATATGATCCATCAAGGCTTGTATTCAACTAATGAGGCTAATGAAAACTTAAGCGAGCTTAAATGAAGAAGAGAAGAAATTGGTGAATCAAGGAGCATAAAAAGAAGCATTTGTTTTGAAGAATGCAAGCTTTTGGGCCTATTCGAAGAAATTCTTGAAGCATTATTTTGGCAGCCTAAATGAACTATTTTATTTTGTTTTATGTTTAATTTGAGTCTAATAAACTAGTGTAGAAAGCCCAATACGTTTTTAGGCCCATGTTAAAGTTTAGGTGAGTAAAAGTTTAAGAATTATGATATATATCAAGTCTAGATTCATGAATTAAAGGTATGCCTTTAGTTCATGATTGAAATTTAAGTCTTCGACTTTATGGAGAGTCTTTTGGGGTGTCTTTTGAGCCCTATAAATAGGAGGCTTTTGTAATCATTTGAAATGATCATCCAAGTAGTATAAACACTTTCTTTTGTGAGTTTTAAAATCTTTTAGTTCTTTGTGAGCTTTAGAACATATCAAGTTATTATGTAGCTTCTGGCGTTCAGCACTTATCAATCAACTTGGTGGGTTGATTGTGGCGTGCTCTTATACCAAGGTTCTTGCCTCCTTATAGTTAATGGGTTACGGTTTTCACCACGACTATCCTAGCAACCAATAGAACGATCGGGCAACACGTGTTCAAACCCACACTTGTTGGGCGAGATCACATCATTTGGTATCAGAGCCATCTCTATTGGTTGCATATAATTTTTCTTTAATTGTTTTTTCTCCACTTCTTATTCTCGATTACTTGGGATTTAAGAATCACATTTTGGTAATGGGTTTTGTCACAGGTTGCCAAAGTTCTTACTACTGATTGTTGAATTTTTAAGCAATCATCCTCTCATCTTCATTTCTTTTTTTTAGTTTCTTAGAATCAAAGTTCAAGTATTAATAGTGGGTCTCATCACAAGTTGACGAGGTTCCTATTGTTGGGTTTTGATTCTTTTAGTTAATTTATTTCTTTACTTTGCTTGGTAGAGAGAAAAGAAAGAAAAAAGAAAGCCGAAACAAAAAAAGGAAAATAAATTATTCGGCGAAAAAAAAGATGAAGAATACAAGGAAGAAAAAAAATGAGTACAAAAAAAAATTTTGCTTTTTTTTCTTGATGAAGATACAGGACGAATCTTTTTGAAGAGAGGGTAAGGAAAACTTAAGCGAGCTTAAAGGATGAAGAGAAGAAATTGGCGAATCAAGGAGCATAAAAAGAATCAATTGTTTTGAAGAATTCAAGCTTTTGGGCCTATTCGAAGAAATTCTTGAAGCATTATTTTGGCAGCCCAAATGAACTATTTTATTTTGTTTTATGTTGAATTTGAGTCCAATAAACTAGTGTAGAAAGCCCAATACGTTTTTAGGCCCATGTTAAAGTTTAGGTGAGTACAAATTTAAGAATTATGAGATATATCAAGTCTAGATTCATGAATTAAAGGTATGCCTTTAATTCTTGATTGAAATTTAACTCTTAGACTTTATGGAGAGTCTTTTGGGGTGTCTTTTGAGCCCTATAAATAGGAGGCTTTTGTAATCATTTGAAATGATCATCCAAGTAGTATAAACACTTTCTTTTGTGAGTTTTAAAATCTTTTAGTTCTTTGTGAGCTTTAGAACATATCAAGTTATTATGTAGCTTGTGGCGTTCAACACTTATCAATCAACTTGGTGGGTTGATTGTGGCGTGCTCTTATACCAAGGTTCTTGCCTCCTTGTATTCAACTAATGGGGCTAATGAAAACTTAAGCGAGCTTAAATGAAGAAGAGAAGAAATTGGCGAATCAAGGAGCATAAAAAGAAGCATTTGTTTTGAAGAATGCAATCTTTTGGGCGTATTCGAAGAAATTCTTGAAGCATTATTTTGGCTGCCTAAATGAACTATTTTATTTTGTTTTATGTTTAATTTGAGTCCAATAAACTAGTGTAGAAAGCCCAATACGTTTTTAGGCCCATGTTAAAGTTTAGGTGAGTAAAAGTTTAAGAATTATGATATATATCAAGTCTAGATTCATGAATTAAAGGTATGCCTTTAGTTCATGATTGAAATTTAAGTCTTCGACTTTATGGAGAGTCTTTTGGGGTGTCTTTTGAGCCCTATAAATAGGAGGCTTTTGTAATTATTTGAAATGATCATCCAAGTAGTATAAACACTTTCTTTTGTGAGTTTTAAACTCTTTTAGTTCTTTGTGTGCTTTAGAACATATGAAGTTATTATGTAGCTTGTGGTGTTCAACACTTATCAATCAACTTGGTGGGTTGATTGTGGCGTGCTCTTATACCAAGGTTCTTGCCTCCTTATAGGCAATGGGTTACGGTTTCCACCACGACTATCCTAGCAACCAATAGAACGATCGGGCAACACGTGTTCAAAGACACACTTGTTGGGCGAGATCACATCATTTGGTATAAGAGCCATCTCTATTGGTTGCATATATTTTTTCTTTAATTGTTTTTCTCCACTTCTTATTCTCGATTACTTGGGATTTAAGATTCACATTTTGGTAATGGGTTTTGTCACAGGTTGCCAAAGTTCTTACTAGTGATTGTTGAATTTTTAAGCAATCATCCTCTCATCTTCATTTCTTTTTTTGAGTTTCTTAGAATCAAAGTTCAAGTATTAATAGTGGGTCTCATCACAAGTTGACGAGGTTCCTATTGTTGGGTTTTGATTCTTTTAGTTAATTTATTTCTGTACTTTGCTTGGTAGAAAGAAAAGAAAGAAAAAAGAAAGCCAAAACAAAAAAAGGAAAATAAATTATTCGGCGAAAAAAAAGATGAAGAATACAAGGAAGAAAAAAAACGAATACAAAAAATTTTTTTTACTTTTTTTTCTTGATGAAGATAAAGGATGAATCTTTTTGTAGAGAGGGTGAATGATATGATCCATCAAGGCTTGTATTCAACTAATGGGGCTAATGAAAACTTAAGCGAGCTTAAATGAAGAAGAGAAGAAACTGGCGAATCAAGGAGCATAAAAAGAAGCATTTGTTTTGAAGAATGCAAGCTTTTGGGCCTATTCGAAGAAATTCTTGAAGCATTATTTTGGCAGCCTAAATGAACTATTTTATTTTGTTTTATGTTTAATTTGAGTCCAATAAACTAGTGTAGAAATCCCAATATGTTTTTAGGCCTATGTTAAAGTTTAGGTGAGTAAAAGTTTAAGAATTATGATATATATGAAGTCTAGATTCATGAATTAAAGGTATACCTTTAGTTCATGATTGAAATTTAAGTCTTCGACTTTATGCAGAGTATTTTGGGGTGTATTTTGAACCCTATAAATAGGAGGATTTTGTAATCATTTGAAATGATCATCCAAGTAATATAAACACTTTCTTTTGTGAGTTTTAAACTCTTTTAGTTCTTTGTGTGCTTTTGAGCATATCAAGTTATTATGTAGCTTGTGGTGTTCAACACTTATCAATCAACTTGGTGGGTTGATTGTGGCGTGCTCTTATACCAAGGTTCTTGCCTCCTTATAGGCAATGGGTTACGGTTTCCACCACGACTATCCTAACAACCAATAGAACGATCGGGCAACACGTGTTCAAAGACACACTTGTTGGGCGAGATCACATCATTTGGTATAAGAGCCATCTCTATTGGTTGCATATAATTTTTCTTTAATTGTTTTTCTCCACTTTTTATTCTCGATTACTTGGGATTTAAGAATCACATTTTGGTAATGGGTTATGTCACAGGTTGCCAAAGTTCTTACTAGTGATTGTTGAATTTTTAAGCAATCATCCTCTCATCTTCATTTCTTTTTTTGAGTTTCTTAGAATCAAAGTTCAAGTATTAATAGTGGGTCTCATCACAAGTTGACGAGTTTCCTATTGTTGGGTTTTGATTCTTTTAGTTAATTTATTTCTTTACTTTGCTTGGTAGAGAGAAAAGAAAGAAAAAAAAGCCGAAACAAAAAAAGGAAAATAAATTATTCG
This sequence comes from Arctium lappa, assembly GCA_023525745.1. Classification (NCBI taxonomy): domain Eukaryota; kingdom Viridiplantae; phylum Streptophyta; class Magnoliopsida; order Asterales; family Asteraceae; genus Arctium; species Arctium lappa. The sequence goes on from CM042054.1 coordinate 68,265,412, forward strand.
GCGAAAAAAAAGATGAAGAATACAAGGAAGAAAAAAAATGAATACAAAATTTTTTTTTTGCTTTTTTTTCTTGTTGAAGATACAGGACGAATCTTTTTGAAGAGAGGGTGAATGATATGATCCATCAAGGCTTGTATTCAACTAATGGGGCTAATGAAAACTTAAGCGAGCTTAAATGAAGAAGAGAAGAAACTGACGAATCAAGGAGCATAAAAAGAAGCATTTGTTTTGAAGAATGCAAGCTTTTGGGCCTATTCGAAGAAATTCTTGAAGCATTATTTTGGCAGCCTAAATGAACTATTTTATTTTGTTTTATGTTTAATTTGAGTCTAATAAACTAGTGTAGAAAGCCCAATACGTTTTTAGGCCCATGTTAAAGTTTAGGTGAGTAAAAGTTTAAGAATTATGATATATATCAAGTCTAGATTCATGAATTAAAGGTATGCCTTTAGTTCATGATTGAAATTTAAGTCTTCGACTTTATGGAGAGTATTTTGGGGTGTCTTTTGAACCCTATAAATAGGAGGATTTTGTAATCATTTGAAATGATTATCCAAGTAATATAAACACTTTCTCTTGTGAGTTTTAAACTCTTTTAGTTCTTTGTGTGCTTTAGAACATATCAAGTTATTATGTAGCTTGTGGTGTTCAACACTTATCAATCAACTTGGTGGGTTGCTTGTGGCGTGCTCTTATACCAAGGTTCTTTCCTCCTTATAGGCAATGGGTTACGGTTTCCACCATGACTATCCTAGCAACCAATAGAACGATCGGCAACACGTGTTCAAAGACATACTTGTTGGGCGAGATCACATCATTTGGTATAAGAGCCATCTCTATTGGTTGCATATAATTTTTTTTTAATTGTTTTTCTCGACTTCTTATTCTCGATTACTTGGGATTTAAGAATCATATTTTGGTAATGGGTTTTGTCACAGGTTGCCAAAGTTCTTACTAGTGATTGTTGAATTTTTAAGCAATCATCCTCTCATCTTCATTTCTTTTTTTGAGTTTCTTAGAATCAAAGTTCAAGTATTAATAGTCGGTCTCCTCACAAGTTGACGAGGTTCCTATTGTTGGGTTTTGATTCTTTTAGTTAATTTATTTCTTTACTTTGCTTGGTACAGAGAAAATAAAGAAAAAAGAAAGCCGAAACAAAAAAAGGAAAATAAATTATTCGGCGAAAAAAAAGATGAAGAATACAAGGAAGAAAAAAAATGAATAAAAAAAAATTGCTTTTTTTTCTTGATGAAGATACAGGACGAATCTTTTTGAAGAGAGGGTGAATGATATGATCCATCAACGTTTGTATTCAACTAATGGGGCTAATGAAAACTTAAGCGAGCTTAAATGAAGAAGAGAAGAAACTAGCGAATCAAGGAGCATAAAAAGAAGCATTTGTTTTGAAGAATGCAAGCTTTTTGGCCTATTCGAAGAAATTCTTGAAGCATTATTTTGGCAGCCTAAATGAACTATTTTATTTTGTTTTAGGTTTAATTTGAGTGTAATAAACTAGTGTAGAAAGCCCAATACGTTTTTAGGCCCATGTTAAAGTTTAGGTGAGTAAAAGTTTAAGAATTATGATATATATCAAGTCTAGATTCATGAATTAAAGGTATGCCTTTAGTTCATGATTGAAATTTAAGTCTTCGACTTTATGGAGAGTATTTTGGGGTGTCTTTTGAACCCTATAAATAGGAGGATTTTGTAATCATTTGAAATGATCATCCAAGTAATATAAACACTTTCTCTTGTGAGTTTTAAACTCTTTTAGTTCTTTGTGTGCTTTAGAACATATCAAGTTATTATGTAGCTTGTGGTGTTCAACACTTATCAATCAACTTGGTGGGTTGATTGTGGCGTGCTCTTATACCAAGGTTCTTGCCTCCTTATAGGCAATGGGTTACGGTTTCCACCACGACTATCCTAACAACCAATAGAACGATCGGGCAACACGTGTTCAAAGACACACTTGTTGGGCGAGATCACATCATTTGGTATAAGAGCCATCTCTATTGGTTGCATATAATTTTTCTTTTATTGCTTTTCTCCACTTCTTATTCTCGATTACTTGGGATTTAAGAATCACATTTTGGTAATGGGTTTTGTCACTGGTTGCCAAAGTTCTTACTAGTGATTGTTGAATTTTTAAGCAATCATCCTCTCATCTTCATTTCTTTTTTTGAGTTTCTTAGAATCAAAGTTCAAGTATTAATAGTGGGTCTCATCACAAGTTGACGAGGTTCCTATTGTTGGGTTTTGATTCTTTTAGTTAATTTATTTCTTTACTTTGCTTGGTAGAGAGAAAAGAAAGAAAAAAGAAAGCCGAAACAAAAAAAGGAAAATAAATTATTCGGCGAAAAAAAAGATGAAGAATACAAGGAAGAAAAAAAATGAATACAAAAAAAAATTTGCTTTTTTTTTTCTTGATGAAGATACAGGACGAATCTTTTTGAAGAGAGGGTGAATGATATGATCCATCAAGGCTTGTATTCAACTAATGGGGCTAATGAAAACTTAAGCGAGCTTAAATGAAGAAGAGAAGAAATTGGCGAATCAATGAGCATAAAAAGAAGCATTTGTTTTGAAGAATGCAAGCTTTTGGGCCTATTCGAAGAAATTCTTGAAGCATTATTTTGGCAGCCTAAATGAACTATTTTATATTGTTTTATATTTAATTTGAGTCCAATAAACTAGTGTAGAAAGCCCAATACGTTTTTAGGCCCATGTTAAAGTTTAGGTGAGTAAAAGTTTAAGAATTATGATATATATCAAGTCTAGATTCATGAATTAAAGATATGCCTTTAGTTCATGATTGAAATTTAAGTCTTCGACTTTATGGAGAGTATTTTGGGGTGTCTTTTGAACCCTATAAATCGGAGGATTTTGTAATCATTTGAAATGATCATCCAAGTAATATAAACACTTTCTTTTGTGAGTTTTAAACTCTTTTAGTTCTTTGTGTGCTTTAGAACATATCAAGTTATTATGTAGCTTGTGGTGTTCAACACTTGTCAATCAACTTGGTGGGTTGATTGTGGCGTGCTCTTATACCAAGGTTCTTGCCTCCTTATAGGCAATGGGTTACGGTTTCCACCACGACTATCCTAGCAACCAATAGAACGATCGGGCAACACGTGTTCAAAGACACACTTGTTGGGCGAGATCACATCATTTGGTATAAGAGCCATCTCTATTGGTTGCATGTAACTTTCTTTAATTGTTTTTCTCCATTTCTTATTCTCGATTACTTGGGATTTAAGAATCACATTTTGGTAATGGGTTTTGTCACAGGTTGCCTAAGTTCTTACTAGTGATTGTTGAATTTTTAAGCAATCATCCTCTCATCTTCATTTCTTTTTTTGAGTTTCTTAGAATCAAAGTTCAAGTATTAATAGTGGGTCTCATCACAAGTTGACGAGGTTCGTATTGTTGGGTTTTGATTCTTTTAGTTAATTTATTTCTTTACTTTGCTTGGTAGAGAGAAAATAAAGAAAAAAGAAAGCCGAAACAAAAAAAGGAAAATAAATTATTCGGCGAAAAAAAAGAGGAAGAATACAAGGAAGAAAAAAAATGAGTACAAAAAAAAAATTGCTTTTTTTTCTTGATGAAGATACAGGACGAATCTTTTTGAAGAGAGGGTGAATGATATGATCCATCAAGACTTGTATTCAACTAATGGGGCTAATGAAAACTTAAGCGAACTTAAAGGATGAAGAGAAGAAATTGGCGAATCAAGGAGCATAAAAAGAATCAATTGTTTTGAAGAATGCAAGCTTTGGGGCCTATTCGATGAAATTCTTGAAGCATTATTTTGGCAGCCCAAATGAACTATTTTATTTTGTTTTATGTTGAATTTGAGTCCAATAAACTAGTGTAGAAAGCCCAATACGTTTTTAGGCCCATGTTAAAGTTTAGGTGAGTAAATGTTTAAGAATTATGATATATATCAAGTCTAGATTCATGAATTAAAGGCATGCCTTTAGTTCATGATTGAAATTTAAGTCTTCGACTTTATGGAGAGTATTTTTGGGGTGTCTTTTGAACCCTATAAATAGGAGGATTTTGTAATCATTTGAAATGATCATCCAAGTAATATAAACACTTTCTTTAGTGAGTTTTAAACTCTTTTAGTTCTTTGTGTGCTTTAGAACATATCAAGTTATTATGTAGCTTGTGGTGTTCAACACTTATCAATCAACTTGGTGGGTTGATTGTGGCGTGCTCTTATACCAAGGTTCTTGCCTCCTTATAGGCAATGGGTTACGGTTTCCACCACGACTATCCTAGCAACCAATAGAACGATCGGGCAACACGTGTTCAAAGACATACTTGTTGGGCGAAATCACATCATTTGGTATAAGAGCCATCTCTATTGGTTGCATATAATTTTTCTTTAATTGTTTTTCTCCACTTCTTATTCTCGATTACTTGGGATTTAAGAATCACATTTTGGTAATGGGTTTTGTCACAGGTTGCCAAAGTTCTTACTACTGATTGTTGAATTTTTAAGCAATCATCCTCTCATCTTCATTTCTTTTTTTTAGTTTCTTAGAATCAAAGTTCAAGTATTAATAGTGGGTCTCATCACAAGTTGACGAGGTTCCTATTGTTGGGTTTTGATTCTTTTAGTTAATTTATTTCTTTACTTTGCTTGGTAGAGAGAAAAGAAAGAAAAAAGAAAGCCGAAACAAAAAAAGGAAAATAAATTATTCGGCGAAAAAAAAGATGAAGAATACAAGGAAGAAAAAAAATGAGTACAAAAAAAAATTTTGCTTTTTTTTCTTGATGAAGATACAGGACGAATCTTTTTGAAGAGAGGGTAATGAAAACTTAAGCGAGCTTAAAGGATGAAGAGAAGAAATTGGCGAATCAAGGAGCATAAAAAGAATCAATTGTTTTGAAGAATTCAAGCTTTTGGGCCTATTCGAAGAAATTCTTGAAGCATTATTTTGGCAGCCCAAATGTACTATTTTATTTTGTTTTATGTTGAATTTGAGTCCAATAAACTAGTGTAGAAAGCCCAATACGTTTTTAGGCCCATGTTAAAGTTTAGGTGAGTACAAATTTAAGAATTATGAGATATATCAAGTCTAGATTCATGAATTAAAGGTATGCCTTTAATTCTTGATTGAAATTTAACTCTTAGACTTTATGGAGAGTCTTTTGGGGTGTCTTTTGAGCCCTATAAATAGGAGGCTTTTGTAATCATTTGAAATGATCATCCAAGTAGTATAAACACTTTCTTTTGTGAGTTTTAAAATCTTTTAGTTCTTTGTGAGCTTTAGAACATATCAAGTTATTATGTAGCTTGTGGCGTTCAACACTTATCAATCAACTTGGTGGGTTGATTGTGGCGTGCTCTTATACCAAGGTTCTTGCCTACTTATAGGCAATGGGTTATGGTTTCCACCACGACTATCCTAGCAACCAATAGAACGATCGGGCAACACGTGTTCAAAGACATACTTGTTGGGCGAGATCACATCATTTGGTATCAGAGCCATCTCTATTGGTTGAATATAATTTTTCTTTAATTGTTTTTTCTCCACTTTTTATTCTAGATTACTTGGGATTTAAGAATCACATTTTGGTAAAGGGTTTTGTCACAGGTTGGAAAAGTTCTTACTAGTGATTGTTGAACTTTTAAGCAATCATCCTCTCATCTTCATTTATTTTTTTTGAGTTTCTTAGGATCCAAGTTCAAGTATTAATAGTGGGTCTCATCACAAGTTGACGAGGTTCCTATTGTTGGGTTTTGATTCTTTTAGTTAATTTATTTCTTTATTTTGCTTGGTAGAGAGAAAAGAAAGAAAAAAGAAAGCCGAAACAGAAAAAAGGAAAATAAATTATTCAGCGAAAAAAAAAGATGAAGAATACAAGGATGAAAAATAAATGAATACAAAAAAAAATTTATTGCTTTTTTTTTCTTGATGAAGATACGGGACGAATCTTTTTGAAGAGAGGGTGAATGATATGATCCATCAAAGCTTGTATTCAACTAATGGGGCTAATGAAAACTTAAGCGATCTTAAATGATGAAGAGAAGAAATTGGCGAATCAAGGAGCATAAAAAGAATCATTTGTTTTGAGGAATGCAAGCTTTTGGGCCTATTCAAAGAAATTCTTGAAGCATTAATTTGGCAGCCCAATTGAACTATTTTATTTTGTTTTATGTTGAATTTCAGTCCAATAAACTAGTGTAGAAAGCCCAATACGTTTTTAGGCCCATGTTAAAGTTTAGGTGAGTAAAAGTTTAAGAATTATGATATATATCAAGTCTAGATTCATGAATTAAAGGTATGCCTTTAATTCTTGATTGGAATTTAAGTCCTAGACTTTATGGAGAGTCTTTTAGGGTGTCTTTTGAACCCTATAAATAGAAGGGTTTTGTAATCATTTGAAATGATCATCCAAGTAGTATAAACACTTTCTTTTGTGAGTTTTAAAATCTTTTAGTTCTTTGTGAGCTTTAGAACATATCAAGTTATTATGTAGCTTGTGGCGTTCAACACTTATCAATCAACTTGGTGGGTTGATTGTGGCGTGCTCTTATACCAAGGTTCTTTCCTCCTTAAAGGCAATGAGTTACTTTTTCCACCACGACAATCCTAGCAACCAATAGAACGATCGGGCAACACGTGTTTAAATCCACACTTGTTAGGTGAGATCACATCAGTACTCCGATGCATCAAAGGAGATGATCAACCTTCAAAGAGGAGTGTACATTTTAACTCTACTGATAATATTGTGAATGCAATATTTTCTGGGGAGTAAATGACTTCTGATTAATTCATATCAAAACTCGTGTTTCAATGTTTTCATTGACTAAGACTTTGTTTCATTGACGACATCCTATTTTTCATGACCTAAACCTTGATTGTTAAATCATTCATATTTGATCTTTTCATACAATGTCAGATTTTCAAACAAGTTTCTTGTATTCATTTCATTCATCCAATATACTTTTGTTGAAAAATCTTCAATGATTAAAATGCTCAATTCTTCATGATTATCTTACTGAGCATACATGTATCTGACATATATTTCATTATGTGCTTTAACTGAAAAAGTTAAACCATTTGAGTAACATTTTGCTTATAGGACAATTACATGGGAATTGTGTGAGCTTACAAGAACTTCTATGGATTCACGTTAACCAGTGTTTTCTACCCATGAAGTTATCCTTGAGTGATCGAGAGGTGAGGAGTCAAAATATCTGAGTGTGGGTATGTGTGATGAGGTAAAACGTAAAAGAGAGTGTGGTTAGAAGTGAGCTCAATGTTAAAAATAAAGAGGGTGAGAGATCAGAGTAAAAGAATATCAAACTCTGCACCAACTACTTTCTGAGTCAGGTAGCCACATTATTTGTTAGGACTGAAAGTCCTGTGCGTTGAAAGTGGAATAAAGTATTTATAAGGGTTCGAAATGTAATTCTTTAATAGTTAATTTGTTAGATGGGCCCAAGACCATAAGCCCAATATCTTTGTAAGCCTAAGTATATAAAGTCATTATTTGTTTCATAATTAGGTTAGACAGTCGCATTTCATAATTCTCTAGTCAATAGGTTTACATTTACTGATCAGATATTCTCTCTGTAAACCTAAACACTTTGATTTCATATTAATCATATGACTAGAGGTTGTGGCTAATATAGTGTTCTTCATTGATTATATCTGTTGATTGCACTGCAACTGGGATCTACAATTGGTATCAAAGCAAGAAGGCAAAAAGGTTTGATCCAGTAAAAAGGTTTGTCTGAAACCCTAAAATCAATTACTTGTGTTAATTGCTTTATTTGCTTTAAATTGATTATTAGTGTTTATCTGATTTTCTAGTTATCTGCAAAACTATATTTTTTTATCTGGTTTTCGTTCGAAAGTAATTTTCTGGATTTTTTTTTCGATCGAATCTAGGTTTAGTTTTGTGCAAACCTTCGGTCTAAGTGAGTTTGGGGTGGTATCATCCGGTCGATTTTGTTACTGATTTTGTGTGTGTGTGTTTTTCAAAGGATCGAAACCTCTGATTGGTTTAATCGATCGTTTAAAGTTTCTGGGATTCGATCGAAAACAAACCCAGAAACTCATCGTGTTCTTCGATCGATTCTTCGTGTTTATCGGCTTATTTGTTGTTTGTGTTTATCGCTTTCATAGACATTCGACCTGAGCATTCGATCTGAGCTTTTGACCGGACTCTTGTACTCCGGTCGTGTCCCTTCGACCGGATACGTGTTTCCCCGGTCTTGTCCTTCGACCGGATACGTGTTTCCCCGGTCTTGTCCCTTCGACCGGATACGTGTTTCCCCGGTCTTGTCCCTTCGACCGGATACGTGTTTCCCCGGTCTTGTCCCTTCGACCGGATACGTGTTTCTCCGGTCTTGTCCTTCGACCGGATACGTGTTTCCCCGGTCTTGTCCTTCGACCGGATACGTGTTTCCCCGGTCTTGTCCTTCGACCGGATACGTGTTTCCCCGGTCTTGTCCTTCGACCGTATACGAGTATCCCCGGTCTTGTTCTTCGACCGGATACGTGTATCCCCGGTCTTGCCCTTCGACCGGATACGTGTATCCCCGGTCGTATCACTCGACCGGATAAGTGTATCCCCGGTCCTGTCATTTGACCGGATTCCTGCTTCCTCCGGTCTTACCTTCGACCGGGTGATTAAAAAAAAAAAATTGTCTCACGATCTTTTTGCAGTGTATTTATTTTAGCCCCCGTATTTCAAGGATTCAGCGTGTCATTTGTGACACTAAATTTTCAAGTTTCACATTTTGTCTCTTTTGGTCCTTGCACTTTGAAGTTTCATCTTTCTTCTAAGCCGGATCGAATACAGTCTAGTCAATTCGTACAAAATGGTGAGCCCACCAATGTTGCGGTCCAAAGGAGAATATGAAAGGTGGAAAGCTGATTTTCTGGATTTTGTTGACGAACATGAGGTTGGTCCCTACATCAGATTATCTTTGACTGAAGGAGAAAAGCAATCCCAAATTCCGCCAGAAGCTTCTCCTGTGGAAAAGGTACAAAGAGAGAGGGCCAATAATAATGCTCGAAATTATATGAAATATAGTATCTGTAATGAATTTATTAGTGACATTTTTTGTGAAATTATTGGTCAAATAAATACTAACAACATGACAGGAAAAGAGCTGTGGGATTGTGCTGAATGGTTGGTGTTAGGGACAAAGGGTTTATTAACAGGAAGAGAATTGGAAGATGAGAACTCTGAGCTAAAAGGAAAGATCTCTATTTTGGAAGCTAAGACTCAGCAAATAGTCTCTGTTGAAAGTTCTGAGGAAAAGATTTCTGAACTGAAAGATGCAAATGCAGATCTTCAAAAGCGTTTATCTGATTTGGAGCAACTGCTTGCTAAACACAAATCTGATTTTGAGACTAAAGAGAAATCTTTCGCAAAGAAGTTCTCAGAATTCTCGAGAAAATGTGATGAGGAGAAGAAAGAAGTTGAGCTGAAATGCATAAAACTTTCTCAGCAAGTTTCTGAGTTTCAGAAAGTAATCATTCTAGAAAGAGAGAAGTTTGCCAAAGAGAAGAAGGCCATTGAACAAAAGAATGTTGGTGTCTTCAAAGAAATATCTGGCCAAAGAAACAATGCTGAGAAGGGATTTGAAGAAGAAAGAAGCTTGTTTGAGACTGAGATCAAAAAGCTTACTACCAAGTTATCTGAACTATCTGAGAAGGCACTAAAAGAGCAGAAAACGAAGTCTGAGTTCACGAAGAAGACTGACCTGCTTGTCCAAGAAAGAGACAACTTCGCTTCAACGATTAAAGTGCTTGAAAAGTCTGTATCTAGTTCAAATCAGAAACCTGTCTCTTCACAAAGGTCAGCTAAATCTTTTGATCAGATTCGTAAGACTAACCTTTTCTATGATAGAAATATAGATGGTTCAGGTACACCTCCTAGAAGAAGGAGATACGAAGATGAGGAACTGGTCTGGAAGAAGAAACCAGTTGAAGATGAGCTGAAAGAAAGAGAATCGTGTGTACATGCGTTTAATGCAAAGAAGAACAATGCAAGTAAAAGTAAACCTGATCACATCTACTCAAGAGATCAATTACTCAAGTTGTCAGGTAAGAAATACCACTGTTCTTATTGTCATACACATGATCACATTCACAAAACCATTGATCATTTTTGGTATGGTTCTTATTCTCTATCCCCCACAAGAACTGCAACTAACATTCGATGACCCAAATACCAGTGGGTACCAAAACCGAAAACTGATTCTTTGTTGCAGGCACCTACTTTCAAGGGGGAGTAGAAGAATGATGGCTTCTAAGTAAATCAGCTTAGAACCCGGACTTCAACGAAGTTTGGCTTCTGATTACATGACAGATCAGGACCCATTTTCAACGTTTAGACCTAGATATTTTGCAAATATCCAGGGGGAGCTTAATAGATCTATATCATTCTATCATGATTTGAAGGGGAGCTTAAAAGGTAAATATCTTCTAATCCTAGATCTCTGATTGTTTGAAAGAAGAACAACTTTCAAGCATGAAAAACAGTTTCTGAAATGTTCAAACCACTTCTGATTCTCAAAAGGTTTCATGAATCTAGAAGTGTGAATTTAAATGTTTTTCATTTTTTGAGCTTTAATGTTTAACTGACTGTGTGTTTCTAAAGATCAATACTTGCGTATTATCTTATCCTTATACTGTAACGTATTCACACACACAGGTTCAGTAATTCATTTGTATTTGTTATTACCATGTCTCATAGCGAAACAATTTTTTCGATGGTAATACCCCCGCTTGAAATTCAATGTTGTTGAGCATCTATCATTATTTCTAAATTTGTGCTTTCATTGCTAAATTGTTTATATTTGTTCATATAAACAAGATATTCAATTCTTTGATACCCTATCCATTTAATGTGATCTGATTGATACACTGTCAGATTCTCAAAACAATGCTCTTGATTTCATTCCATTCATTCAATATATCTGTTTTGAGAAATCTTCAAATTTCAATTGCTCAAATCTTATGAGCATACATTTTGACAGTGTTATCATACATTCTGTGCTTAAATGTTCAAGTTAAACTGATGAGTAACTATTTTTTTAGGACTTACATGGGATTTGTGTGAGAACTTAAATAGTACTTCCATGGATTCACGTTAACCAGTGTTTCCTACCCCGGAAGTTATCCTAGAGTGATTTGAGGGGTGAGGGGTCTTAAATCAAAGAGTGGGGGTGATAACTCATCGGGTTGAGTTTTTCTCATTGTGTGGAGCGGAAAAATGGAAAAGAGAGTTTGGTTAGAAGTGAGCTTCAATGATAAAAAGAAAGAGGGTGTGAGAACAGAGTTAAAAGAATATCAAAACTCTGCACCAACCACTTTCTGAGCCGGGCAGCCACATATTCTGATTGGTTTCATTCTTTGGTGACCATCATTGAAAAAGGCACCTAGCCCATGCCAACTCTTGCTATAACCCCACCAACCACTCGTTTCTTTCTTAACAAAGAAATGTTTCATTTTCTTTGGGGACGCAGCATATCTGCTATCTAGCCTTCACTCGGAAGATTTAGATATTGAAAAAGAAGGAAAGCTGCCCCACCTTCGCATCTCTTTCATGCACATTGAGTCCGTGTAATATCTGTTGTTGTCTCAACAGTTTACACAATTTGAGCCTGATATAGCTAAGTAGCTTCAATCATTCATACACTTGCACGAGCACACAAGGAATGAGTTTTCTTGTCATAACATTCATAGAAACTTCCTTTGTGGTTTTTCGATGATTGAATGGAAGCCCTGGGGGAGTGAACATCACAAAAACTCCTTTCCAAAGTACATCTGTTGTACAAAGTGACTCTGTGCTACTTACAGGCATACTAACTGTATCATTTGTTGATTCAGGTTTACCATTCCTAATATATCTGAATTTGAAAAGATTCGGATATATACATTTCATGAATTGACGGATACTCAGATCACAGGTGGGAGAAAGTCAAATTATCATAAAAGGGGAAATCAAAGAATATGTTGAAATTTAAGAGTTTTGATGATCATGATGCTCACAATCATCAAAAAGGGGGAGAAATGTCAATTTCAAAGTTTTAAAGAAATAAAGTCAGTTATTTCAGTCAGTTATTTCTGAAGACAGTCTAGAGATCAAGGAGATGAATACATGATTTTAATGCTAAATTTGTTTGTCTGAAGACAGTGAAGATTTCAAAGAGTGAAGTTTTCAAAGTTTGTATTGATTCTTTCCCGTATCATGTGGTGTCTGCTACAAGTTTGTTTCTCATTCCTCCTATGCGCTAATTGAAACAAGTTCTTGAGATGAAAGTCTAATTCAACTCGCGGTTCAAAGACAGATTCTTTGTTTTAAACTGAAGATGCACCGTGGAATGTCAAGTAACTCTCACATTATCTTTCTTGTATGCTGATCCGATGTGATTGAGTTTCTACAGCTCAAAGCTGCTTGATAGTGCGTTCAGTCGAGGCTATTGTACATTGAATCTGATTACAAAGTTGATACTATGAAGACGAAGAGCTTTATTCAAGGGGGAGCGTGGAAAGACATGAAGCCAAGCAACATCAAAGTTCTTCAAAGATTCAAGAGGCGAAGAAGATCAAACCTGAAGATTTAAAGAAGATCAATGTTTGAAGATTTCAAGAAGATAAATGCATTATTCAACTTTAGGGGGAGATTGTTAGGACTGAAAGTCCTGTGAAAGTGGAATAAAGTATTTATAAGGGTTCGAAATGTAATTCTTTAATAGTTAATTTGTTAGATGGGCCTAAGCCCATAAGCCCAATACCTTTGTAAGCCTAAGTATATAAAGGCATTATTTGTTTCATAATTAGGTTAGACAGTCGCATTTCATAATTCTCTAGTCAATAGGTTTACATTTACTGATCAGATATTCTCTCTGTAAACCTAAACACTTTGATTTCATATTAATCATATGACTAGAGGTTGTGGCTAATATAGTGTTCTTCATTGATTATATTTGTTGATTGCACTGCAACTGGGATCTACATTATTGTTGTTTCACAATTCTTTCGTGAACATCATTGAATCAGGCAACTAGCCCATGCCAACTCTTGCTTAAACCCCACATGCCACTCATTTCTATCTCAACAAAGAGATGTTTCAATTTTTCAAGGGGATGTAGCACATAATCTCTCTTATTTTCATTTGGATAATCTGGATATTGAAAAAGAAGGAAGTCTGCCCCACGTTCGCACTTCGATCATGCACAATTGAGTTCGTGTATTACTATTGTTGTCTCAATGGTTTACACATTTTGATCCTAATCATTAAAAGCAATCATCATGCTTAATTCTTTCATACACAAGCACGTACACACAGAAAATTCGTTTTTCTGTCTAAACGTTCATAGTTTAACCTTGTATTATTCGATGATTAAATGGAAGACCTGGGGGTGTGAACATCAAAAAGCTCATTTCCAATGTGTATTTGTTACACATAGTGGCTTCGTGCTACTGACAGACATTATTAACTGATTCATTTGTTGATTAAGGTGTTACACTCTTTTTTGTCTGAATTTGAAAAGATTTGGATGAATACATTATGAATTAACGGATGTTCAGAGGCTCATTTGAAAATATCAATGTGCAGTAAATGGTTGATGACATTTCTTGAAGATGTTTTGATGATTTCTATGCTCTACATCATCAAAAAGGTGGAGACATTGAAATGACAAACAAGTGTTGGAGATTTAATTGTCATGAAATGAAAGTTTGTGAAAGTTATTTTTGCTAAAGATGATGATGTTTGTCAAAGTCTTCGGGGGAGAATTTTAACGATCACAAGTAGAGGAGATCAATATTCAAGAGATGATTATTAATTTTCATCTCAATAAGGGGAGAGTATTGATTACTTGAGAAGATCAGTTTTTATCCCAAAGGGGGAAAATGTTTTTGAAAGGGGGAGAACGTGCTTTTAAGATGAAATTCATTTGAAGAGAAGTACAAGTTTATCCGAAAGGGGGATATTGTTCTTTGATGTAGAAATTTCTGATATTTAATCTGAATCCAAGGGGGGAGTGTCAATGCATATCTTTTTGGAGATGATCTTGAATCCAAAGGGGGAGAATGTTAGAGAACAAATTATTGTCTTCAAGATCATCAAGAATGGAAAGTCAAAAGCTCAAGTCAAAGCCTTCAGGATTGCAAAGTTGTTATCCCAGTTTGATCTAGTTGGTAAATAATCAATCAAGTAATCAAGCAACACAATAATAATCAAGAGATATATAAATCAGAGTAACATACCAATCCCTTGAATAAACAATGAAACCCTTGAGTGTTCTTGATATCCTTGAATACAGGGAAAACTTGCTACCTCTCTCTAAACTATAATTATGATTATGATAATGAGAGGATTCTTCTAAAACCTAAACTAATATACACTTTAAATACCCAGGCTATTAGGCCTGATGGGCTTATGGGCTTGAGGCCCAATAGCTAATAACTATTAATCTATTACATAATAAACCCTCTAACTTTAACTATCAAATAAATATAGTTTAGACCCTTTAATCTTGAATACAATTATGATCCAACAATCTCCCCCTTTGGATTCAAGATTAAAAAAAAATTTGCAATTGTCTTCGGGTCTTCACTCATCTTCACTTTTCTTCGAATATGTCGTTGATAGCTTCAAAACTTCAAAACTTCAAAACTTGATATCTTTAAATAATCTTCAAATCTTTGAAATCTTTGAAAATCTTTAGCAGTCTTCAGATTATATTCTTCCCCTTAATATATTCTCCCTTTTTGTATCTTCTCCCCCTTTTTTATGAGTGGTGAGAATCATCATCATCAAAACTTGTCAACACAATCTCCCCCTTTATGGGAAAATCTCCCCCTTTGTCTTTAAAGACTTCAATGTAGCACCGTCTTCATGTGTCGAGCCCTGTATGGAAATAAGAGCACTCTCTCTAAATGGAGAAAGTGATTATTTCAATCTTTTAAGATTAAAATAGAAAGTATTAACCATTTGAATTTTTCAAATTCAAACAGTTAATAGGTGTAACCCTGAATCAACAAATGACTCAGTTAGAATGCCTGTCAATGACACAAAGTCACTGGGTAACACAAAGTTACTATATAAGGAGCTGGTTTTGATGTTGGATCCCCAGGACTTCCATTCAATCATCGAATAACACATGGTTATCTATGAACGTTCTGACAGAAAACAAAATTCTGTGTGCATGTGCATGTGTAAGAAAAAATTAAGCACAGATGATTGCTTTTCATTTTAGGCTCAAAGTATGTAAACTTGTTGAGACAGCAACAAATTATACAACGACTCAATGTGCATGAGAAAGGGTTCGAAGGTGGGGCAACTTTTCTTCTTTTTCAATATTAGTATCTTCCAAATGAAGAACCAATAGCATATGTGTTGCGTCCCTAGAAAATGTGAAACATTCTCTTTTTGAGAAAAGAATGAGTAGTTGGTGGGGTTGTATGCAAGAGATGGCATGGGCTAGTTGCCTTTTTCAATGATGGTCACCAAAGAATGTGAACCAACAGATTATGTGGCTGCCCGGCTCAGAAAGAAGTTTGGTGCAGAGTTTAATATTCTTTTACTCTGTTCTCTCACCCTCTTTCTTTTAATGCTCACGTCTAACCAATCTCTCTTTTTCATTTTACCTCTTCACACACCATCACTCAATTCTTTTTACCCTCTCCCCTCAATCACTCAAGGAATACTTCGTGGGTAGGAAACACTAGTTAACGTGAATCCATGGAAGTTCTGTTAAGCTCACACACTGAATCCCATGTACTGTCCTAAAAGTACATGTTGTTCAACAGGTTATTGTACATGTAAGCACAAATACCACTTGTTACACGAAGAATAGAATATTCGGAGATGTCAAAACAGAAGATGTTTGATGACGCAATTCTCCCCCTCAAACTAAAAAGAGTTTGACAATTTAAGCTCTTAAGGAGTTTTTCAATTAAGCTTATAGACGATTTGTCATGAAGAATAATATTTTGGAGAATCAAAAAACGAATGTTGTTTATATGAACAATATATAAACATATTTTCAATTAAAGCACATGAAATGACGTTTGATTCAATCAACATTGAAGACAAAGAACGTGAGTATTACCATAGAGAGATTTAACTTTTGATACATGGTAATAACAAAGTCAAATAGAATGTTCTGAACCGTTATGTGTATGAATACTTGACAAAGTATATTGACAAGATAAAATGCAAGTATTTATCTTTAAGAACACACGGTCAGATAAGTATTTAAGTATCCAAAAATCTGTTAAAATCACAGATATTCTCCCCCTTGACTTAATGTAAATTTAAAGTTTTTTTTTTAACAAAAAACAGAAAAAAAAATTTAAAGTAAAGCACTGAGTTGAGGGTTCTAATCTGATGTGATTAGAAGCCATATTTCGTTGAGGTATGGGTTCTAAGCTAATTTACTTAGAAGCCTTCTTTTTGACAATGAAGTCCGGGTTTTGAACTGATTTGTTCAAAAGCTATTGTTCTTTCTCCCCCTTAAACATTGGGTGCATGCAACACAGATTTAGATTTTGGTACCTACTGGTATTTGGGTCCTAATGGGTTAGTTGCAGTTCTAGTGGGAGATATGAAGTAAGAACCATACTAGTTATTCACATAATCTTTTCTTACAAAATCATTTGAGCCACAGTAGAAACAACTGATCTTCTTTTATTTTGAGACTTAGTCTTCTTGAAGTTACCTGAACCATCAACATTTTTGTCATAGAAAAGGTTAGAAGGACGAATCTGATCAGTAGATTTAGAAGTAAGACACTCATCTAAATCATAGAAAGGATTATAGAAAACATTTGAAAAATGTGAACTTGAAGTTGTTTTTAATGAACTATCTGAATCAACTTGATCATCTCTTGGTGATTGAGCTATTGACTCTGGCGTCTTGTGCTCAGTCAGCTTCACCTTGAATACGATATCTTCAAGTTCCTTTATCTTTGAATACAAATTGTTTCATTCCTTTTCAATCAAGTCAAACTTCCTATGCAACTCAGATTTCGCATTCTTCTCCTTCATGATGTTTGTTGACAATTCAGATAGCTTTCTTGTCAGTTTGGCTATCTCGGTCTCAAATATCTTCTTTTCTTCAGAAAAGTCTGTATTTGTATCCTTCAGCTCGGCTTTCTTCTTCTCATTCTCAGCATTTTCTCTTTCAAAAATGATAACCTTCTCAAAGTCTGAAACTTGTTGAGAAAGTTTAACACATCTAAGCTCTAAAGATTTCTTTTCTTTGAAGGCTTTTCTGAAGAAGTCAGAGAATTTCTTGGCAAATTCTTTTCTCTCTTTTTCAATCTTCAACGATTCATCTTGAACTATTGCATTGTCTCTGTCTTGGGTTGCCTTTTCTTTCATCTTATTAATCTCAACCTCAAGATTTAGAACTTTATCTTTAAACTTATCTTTGTCCGCACAGAGTTGAGAATTTATTTGTCTTAGTCCTGTACTAGTATCCTTTGCAACACTTGTACTCCTTCTAAGCTCCTCAAGCTCTCTTTGCATTGCATCCTTCTTAGACCATGTAGAGCTTGACTCAGATCTTTTCAACTTTTCTTGAGGATAGAAGATCTCTTTTTCTTTAGACTCAATTTTCCTGCAAAGTCAATTAAAGAATCATAATCTTTTGAATTTTCTTTTAAAGCATTGATTTGAATAAGAAGAGATGAGTTCTGAATCTGTAAATCCTTGTTCTCAGCTTTGAGTATTTTGTCCTCTTTGTCATACTCAACAATCATGCGAGATGATGTTGATAACCATCCAGCAAGTTGTTTAGCCTTTGCTCTTACTTCAGAAAGAGTCATGTTGTTAAAATCAAGGCTGTAACCTTCAGACATCATTAGCTGATTCGACATCTTAGTTGTCCCATTTGTTAGTAATTAAACTTATATGTACCAAGACAACCAACTAGATGAGATCGTTAGAATCAAGATAAAAACCACACTCAAAAATTTTCAGAAAAATAAATTTCCAAAAAATAATTAAGTGCAAAATTTGCACAGTATAAAACACAAAGAAATAATACTGAAGAATGAGATTAGGAAAATTTTTGATCAAGCACGAAACTTTTGTCCCCCTTCGCAGACTTAGCACGGGGGTCCCTATTACAGTTTGCAAAAAATCGACCGGGGATGTGCTTCGACCGATATTGAGTCGACCGGGGACTTGTAAATACCGGTAGAGAGTTCGACCGGTAGAGAGTTCGACCGGCAACTTGTTCGATCGGTAAAAGACTAAGACCGGAACCTACAGGACCGATATTCCTTTCGACCGGTATAGTAATATGACCGATATAGTGTTCGACTGGTATAGTGATTCTTCGACCGATACTCTATGTTCGACCGGTAAGATGTTATAACCAGTAAAGAGATAAGACCGAAAGGTTGTTCGACCTAAATGATGTTCGACCGATAGAATAATGACCGATGCTATGTGTTCGACCGGTAGGATACTAAGACCGGTATTGAGCAAGACCGGTATTGAGCAAGACCGGAAAGAATCGACCGATATAATGTTGTCGACCGGGAAAGTGTAAGGACCGATATGTTCTTATGGTCTTGACCGGTATGAGGTTGTTCGACCCAAAACGATGATTGCAGCCCAGAAAACACTCAACATACAGAAACTAAATGCAAAATCTATGTCTTTGTGCCCAGAAACATATATCAAGCAAACCCAAACATGAATTAATGATCAAAAACAACTTTTTGATTATCAATTTGAAGAACCCAGGGTTCGACCAGTATGAAGTTTGTCGAACCCAGATTCAACAGGATCCACAAAGAAAACAATTGACTAATGAATTAAAGCTCAATTAAGCAATGAGATATCATTCAGATGCATAAATCACATATAACCATTTCAATTTTATGCTCAAAAACTCATAAATTCATGAACTCGATTTTTCACATATAAACAGTCGATGAACACAGTGAATAACCAATAATCAATAAATCGATAAACATTCAAATCTTGATTCTTTTGGCTCTAATACCACTTGTTATCCCAGTTTGATCTACTTGGTAAATAATCAATCAAGTAATCAAGCAACACAATAATATTCAAGAGATATATAAATCAGAGTAACATACCAATCCCTTGAATAAACAATGAAACCCTTGAGTGTTCTTGATACCCTTGAATACAGAGAAAACTTGTTACCTCTCTCTAAACTATAATTATGACTATGATAATGAGAGGATTCTTCTAAAACCTAAACTAATAAACACTTTAAATACCCAGGCTTTTAGGCCTAATGGGCTTATGGGCTTGAGGCCCAATAGCTAATAACTATTAATCTATTACATAATAAACCCTCTAACTTTAACTATCAAATAAATACAGTTTATACCCTTTAATCTTGAATACAATTATGATCCAACAAAAGTCAAAGTCACTTAAAGTGGAAAGTCAAAGTCAACAATTGTCAAAGCATATTAGAAAGTGTAATTGTGTGTTCCTTGTAATAGATCTTAGGTATAAATACCTTTTATCTTAGTATTTTGTAAGTAGAGGTTATTAGAGATGATCGTATTGCATATTGTAGTGAGAGAAAGTAGAAAGAAAGTGATTGCACTGTGAACTTCAAGATCAATGAAAGTGAGATTTGTGAAATGAAAATCATTGTACATCTTGTTAATCTTGCACAAACTGGGAATAACATTTCATGACCTAAACCTTTCATGTTTATCATTCATATTTGATATTTCTGATACATTGTCAGTTTTCTGAAACAAGTCTTTTGTATTCATTTCATTCATTCAATATAGTTGTTGTGAGAAATCTTCAAAGTTCAAAATTCTCAAATATTCATGATAATTTTGTTGAGCATACATTTATCTGACATTGTGTCTGATATTTCTGAGCTTTAAATGTTCAAGTTAAACTATTGAACATCATTCTTTTAGGGCAAAAATTTTCATGGGATCATTGTGAGAACTTAAAACACTTTTATGAATTCACGTTAACCAGTGTTTCATACCCAAGAAGTTATCCTTGAGTGATTGATGGGCGAGGGTCTTACATCAAAGAGTTGGGGAGGAAGTTCATACGGTTGAACAACCTCATTGTGTTGAGCGGTAAAATGGAAAAGAGAGTTTGGTTAGAAGTGAGGAAAATGCAAAAGATAGAGTATGAGAACAGAGTTAAAAGAATATGAGAACTCTGCACCAACTACTTTCTGAGTCAGGAAGCCACTTTACATATTGTTTCACAATTCTTTTGTGAATATCATTGAAACAGGCAGTGAGCCCATGCCAACTGTTGCTTTAACCCCACCAGCTACTCATTTCTTTCTTAACAAGGAAATGTTTCAATTTTTTCATGGTGACGCATCACATATACTCTCTGATCTTCTCTCGGAAGATTTGGATTTTGAAAAAGAAGGAAGTCTGCCCCACCTTTGCATTTCGATCATACACATTGAGTCGTGGAATACTTGTTGTTGTATCAATAGTTTACACATATTGAGCCTGTTAAAACACAAAATGCTTAAATTCTTTCATATATAAGCACGTACACACAATAAATTTGTTTTTAAGACGGAACGTTCATAGAATTACCTTGTGTTTTTCTATGATTGAATGGAAGAATTGGGAAGTGAATATCACTAAAACTCCTTGTACAGTACACTCGTTATACTAAGTGGCTTCGTGTTACATACAAACATGTTAACTGATTCATTTGTTGATTATGGGTTACCACTCAATTTTGAATTTGTAATAATTCAGAATTATTTTGAATTGACGGATGTTACTTATATCAAAGATTGGAAGAGGGTTTTTTTCATGCAAAATTTAGATGATGTTGATGCTCACAATCATCAAAAAGGGGAGAAATAAAGAATGAAAAAGCAGTTTCTGAGAAAGATCAAGAAAAAATTAAATGGAGAAGTTATCAGGAAATGACAGATATGGGGAGAAGTATGAGGAATAGAGAAAGATAAAGTAGTTTTGGAGAAAGAAAGACAGTTCAGAATGCGTTGATTCAAAGAATTTTGAAAGTTTGTTGAAAATCATAGAAACTTTCTTCGAAGATTGTCTAAAAAGAAAAGTGGACAAAAGCTTAAGATAATTTCTACAAAGAGGGAGAATGTTTTTGAAAGATAAGAAAGATTGTTAAAAGGCTTCGTTGAGATTGATAAAGAATATTTTTTGACTCCAAAAGGGGAGAATGATTGACAAAGCTGAAGAGGGACAATGTTCGTTAAAGCTAAAATTCACTTGAAGAATGATCTTGAATCCAAATGGGGAGAATGTTAGTGCAAATATTATTGTATTCAAAATCATGAAGATTGTCAAAGCCTCAAGTCAAAGCTCATTGAAGAAAGTTGTACTCCAATGCATAAAAGATGATCAACCTTGAAGGGGGAGTACATATCATCCTTTCTGATAAATATTGTGAATGCAATATTTTAGGGGGAGTAATTGACTTATGATTCTTTCATATCAGAACTCGTGTTTCAAAGTTTTCTTTGACTAAGACATTTATACTTTGACGTCTTTTTGACTGATTGCAGATTTTGAGGGGAGCTTACATGATCATATCAATCATAATTATGAGGCTGACTTCATGAGATTCAAGTTGAGCGTAAGGAGATATGTGGTAACCACATTCATGAGCTACATTTCCAGTCCTTCGGAAACTATTAGGTTAATTAATTAGCAGAACGTTATAACGTCCATCACGAGAGAGTAAGTCTTCTCATGGTCAATCCAGGGCTTTGTGATAAACCTTGCGCCAAAGGAGAGCCTCATTCATTAGGGCTTCATTATTCTCGTTACGCTTTCTGACAAAGACTCAATTATGTCCTACGGGCTTTACACTTGGTAGGTTAGCACTACCTGACCAAATACCCGATCCTTTGTCAAAGAATATAATTCTTTCTGGATTTTTTCTTTGCATTTAGGCCAATATGCTCTTCGTTGATATTATTCAACTGAGCTTGGTTCGATGTCGTCGTGCTCGATCATCTTATGAGCCATCGTATATGCGAATAAATCATCAATGATTATATATGATTTGTCCATCAACTCATATATACTCTCATAGTTCATTTGAGATTAATATTCATCTCTAGAATCAATATTAACTTCGGAGCGTCCTCCAGTGATGATTCATGGACATAATTATAATTAGAGACAATTTCATGAGAGTTTTGTGTGTTGATGATAAATGGATGTGCCTAACTATTCTCTTTCTTTAGAATAGTATCCATCGAACCAAGTAGCTTCCACCACTTCCATTTGGTAGCTACGACCTCAACCACACATCCACTATATGTGATTGTAACGCACTTTCCAATGGAGTTGTGCCCCTGTTGGGGACTTTATAACATTGCGAGTATATTTGCAGCTCGTATATGTGATATTGTCACTTTCGGAATAACATTAAACGTATCAGGTATCGAGTCTGATTCGTTTGACTTCAACATTACGTTGTGAAGTTTTGGGGATCAAAATGAGACAGAGTGAGAATATTCAATGACACTTCCTGTCGTTCCCATGGAAAATCCTTTTTTCTATCTCCCCCTAACGACGGGAAGACTATCTCATGAAAGTGACAACCCACAAATCTAGCGGTAAAGAGATCACTAGTCAAATATTCTAATTAGCGGATAATTGTTGGGGGTTCATATCCAACATTTACCAAATC
This sequence comes from Arctium lappa, assembly GCA_023525745.1. Taxonomy (NCBI): domain Eukaryota; kingdom Viridiplantae; phylum Streptophyta; class Magnoliopsida; order Asterales; family Asteraceae; genus Arctium; species Arctium lappa. The sequence goes on from CM042054.1 coordinate 68,288,085, forward strand.
GTCTTTAAGGACCCATTTTGATGCGCTGTGGGGGCGCAATTGGCACATATACTATAGAACCAAATATGCGTAAATGTAAACTATCAGGCTTATATCTAGTTACCAATTGGTACGCATGAGGTTGGTTAGCAAGTAGTAGGTCTAAAAACGACAAAAAAACTGCATATAATAATTGCATAACCCCAGGTAGATGTGGGTAAATTGATGCACATTATTAATACCCTAGATGTTATCATATTCTTTTGATAACAACTTCTATGAGACCATTTTATATATACACATGGGGTATAGGAAACTCTACATTGATCCTAATAAATATGCAATTAACATCAAATCCTTATGATGTAAATTCTCCAGCATTCCAAGTCATATAGACTTGATGAAATAATAAGGGTGGTGAGACCTTAAACGTATAGCTGGTGCTAGGAGTGCAACATTTCATGTGAACAATAATACGACATGCGTTCATCGTGTTGAAACCAGAACCATAAAGTACTTTAATGGTCCGCATTTTGGATGTTTATGTCCATAAATATCACCTTGTATTCGTTGTAACAATGGAATATTTTTGTATAATGTCCTTAGCTTTAGGATGATCTCATTCCTGTATTGGCTAAGGATTAGGGTATATACAAAAGTTTTATGTATTCCAGAGGGCATATTATGATAACAATGTTGTTTCTTATGCTTCAGAAGTCAACAGTTGCAATTTGCCTCATTTTGCCTTTCACTCAAAAGAGAATGTGTCTAGGTGTATTTTGCAATACACGGATCACTATGTCATAACCATGGTGTCCAACATGGTCATGTCGAAACATATATATGTGTTATTGCCCCCAAAATTTCTTTATTGGTGACAAAATATGTTCCGATGACCCAATAATCTACTAGTTTGACACTTAGTTTCCATGATATATGTTTCCTTTCATATTCATTGGAATTTATGTATATATGCTCATTTTCATTTCCATTTGATACGAATATCTTTACAAGGTTCCTATTAAACTTGTTCCACCAAGAAAGTGGCAGTCCATCGTCTAAGTATTTGGTTGGAGGAAATTTATTAATTCAATGAATAATAATCTATTTCTTGTATGAGATGTCATAAAAAAATCAAGTTCTCCTCGATACATTCCTACACGGAACGAAGAACATTGAGAGTTTTGTTTTGTTTTTGATGTATTTCTTTACATGTATAATGGTTATAAACTCGAGTGTATATTTTTGCAGAATCAATTAATTTGATAATTAAAACACAATCAAATGTAATTATATTCAACTAATCTTAGATATAATATATTTCATTTTCAATTTGTTCCCTTTTCGAAAGAAACACTCTGTAGTGCATTTTGACTGTCCATTATCACCTGGGACAATAGTTATATCTCTACTCCAAATGTTGAAAAATCATTTTCGACTCTTACCAAGACCCTGACACTTTCTAGGGTCTCGTCCACATGGTGCAGAAATGTCACATGTGTGAAATTGTTTTTAACTCATAATCATTTGGAGTTGTTTCCACCTCTAACACTTTCATTATTGATATCGGGAATTTTCTTTATCCCGACATATGTGGTGTTATACGAAAGAACCTTGTTATGTCTCTCAACCACTTGCAGTAAATTGATGAGTTTGTCTAAAGATTACATTCCAACTTATATTGGTTCATTAATATTTACTTATGTATGAAAGGTGGAAATAATATTAGGAATCATGTCATCTTCTGTGAGTTGCTTGCCACAGAGATTGAGACGCATTTTGGATATAACATTTCTTTGTTGAGATCAGTTACCTCTTTGTAATCGAGTTAGTGGGTTTCAATCCACTATACGATTAGTTCGGGAAGTACATATTCATAAGTACTCCCGAATATCTCTTTCGGAACATCCCACATTTCTTTGGGGGTTTCTAGTAAAGGTATCCTATGAAACTTAGGATTTATATATCGTCTCAAAAATTGAGGGTATTCGTTTGTACCTTTTCAAGAGGTTGGTTTTAGAGTAAATGGGGAGTTTGATGGACTTTAGATATTTTCTTGTACCTTTTCAAAATGAGGTTTATATACTCATTTATGATACTCAGATTCTTTTGAGTTTATGCCGTTGACTTTGAGGTGAGTTGTTTCAACCATTTACATATATAATGGATAATATATGATTTTATGTTTTGTAAGAAAATGGATTATAGTTATGAAATTTCATTATCATAACAATATTGGATTTTTGTATGCTTTAATTTTTTTGATAATACTTCATCAATATTTCAATTTGCAAAAAAGAAACCACTCAATCTATTGGATTTCTAGGTAGTAGGGGAATCATATGGATTTCTTAAGTCCCTACAAACCTTAGGGCTGTTTACACCCGTTTGAAAAAATCCAGTCGATATCTTGTGATTTAATTAATTTAAATATAACATTTATTATAGAGCATTTGGAAAGATGCCAAAATGACTATGAGTTTGGCATAGAAGCCAATTTTAATATTTTAATACCTTAATAGTATTTTTAAAGCTTTTGAGAAAAACAAAATATATAGGGTTGGAAGTGTAACTTCCAAAGATTAATTATATAGTTTAAAAATAATGAGTAGAAACCCATAATCAAGATAAGTATTTGGATTTTTTTTTTAACATTTTAATGTTATTTTTGGAGTTTTTAGCAAAATAACAAAAGTTATGGGGGTTGAAAGTGTAAATTCCAAATATAATTTATAAGATTGAGATTAATGAGTAAGAACTCATAAATAAGATAAACATTTGAATATTATGTGGATAAGGCATAAAAATCTATTAAAGAATTACTAAACATTTTAATACCAAATTAAAACAATTGATTTAGATAAATAAATACAAATAAAGTTGTCCACTTCAATGTACGTTATCAATAACAATAGGATAAAATAGAATCATATATAAAACAATTAAAATAATAATGATCCGATAGATAATGACAAATTTTAGGTTCAAATGCAAATTAAACAAATAACAAAATTAAATGTTGATAAGTCCAAGAAAAAATTAGATAAGAGATAATTCTAAGAAATCCAATAATAATTTTTTTTTTTGTTGGAGGGTTCAGAACCAAATCTACAAATATTAATTTCAACTATAAGATTGAATTGAAATTGAAATTTACAACATCGAAGATTACTAACATATTAATCGTTATAATAATGAGTTGTAACAAATTAATTTATTTAAATAAGTAAATAATAATAACATGATTAAGTTAACTAACTAAATATATGCAATATTATAAACTTATTTAAGAATACCTAAATTAATAACTATAACAAAAACTGTGTCAGTAAATAATTGTTTAAAATATATAAAATACGATTTCAAATCCATTTATCCATATCTTGATTCAATTGGAATAAATGATAAAATATAACCAACAAAACACAACATACATAACAAATTACTTCGAGACTCAAAAGCGAACACTTTTAAAAACAAGCCAGTATGCATATAAAATTTTCAAAACATAAAGTTAACTGAGACAGATTTATGGTTTATGACATGAATATTACGCCACATAAATATTATACGTGTGTAAGAATTCTTACTTGGATTGTAGCATCGACGGAGGGATAGAGTTATGAAGTGGGAAACCCGAAATTTGATTGTCGAACTAACCGATTGAGCTTAGGTGTTGATAACATGTTATAGGGAAAAACATATGAAACAACAATATGGAGAGAATAACAATATGACAGATAAAATAAGTCTATAATTCTCATTAATCATAAGCCCTTTAAATAGGGAGGAGTTACAAGTAGATAGTTAAGATATATTTCAGTTCTAATCTAACTCTGATATATTTATCTCTATCTCTATCTCTATCGTCATATCCTTAGACGATGGCACAATTATCCTACAACAAAAATCTAATATTTTTGTGAATTTTAAATAGTAGATATATTATTATAAATAAAAAAAACTAATTAGGATCTATTAAAGCCTGATTAGTTTCATTAAAATCTGATTGTATCCATTAAAACCCTATTGGACCATTTGGATCTATTAAAGCTAAATGGGTGCATTAAAGCCCAATTGGATCCATTAAAGCCCCAATTGGATCCATTAAAACCGAATTGATCCATTAAAACCCAAGTGGATCCATTAAAACTCAATCGATCCATTAAAGCCCGATTAGTTTCATTAAAATCTGATTGGATCCATTAATGCCCTATTGGATCACTTGGATCTATTAAAGCCAAATGGATGCATTAAAGGCTAATTGGATCTATTATAATCCAAATGGATCCATTAAAGCCCCAATTGGATCCATTAAAACCCAATCGATCCATTAAAGCCCAAATGGATTCACTAAAACCCAAGTGGATCCATTAAAACCCAATCGACCCATTAAAGCCCGATTGGATCCATTAAAGCCCGATTAGTTTCATTAAAATCTGATTGGGTCCATTAAAGCCCTATTGGATCATTTGGATCTATTAAAGCCAAATGGATGCATTAAAGGCCAATTGGATCTGTTATAATCCAAATGGATCCATTAAAGCCCCAATTGGATCCATTAAAACCCAATCGATCCATTAAAGCCGAAGTGGATCCACTAAAACCCAAGTGGATCCATTAAAACCCAATGGATCCATTAAAACCCAATCGATCCATTAAAGCCCCGATTGGATTCATTAAAGCCAAATGGATCCATTAAAGCCCCAATTGGATTCATTAAAACCCAATTGATCTATTAAAGCCCAAGTGGATCCATTAAAAACCAAGTGGATCCATTAAAACCCAATCGACCCATTAAAGCCCAAGTGGATCCTTTAAAACCCAAGTGGATCCATTAAAACCCAATCGATCCATTATAGCTCGATTCGATCTATTAAAGACCGATTAGTTCCAGTAAAGCCTGATTGGATCTATAAAACCTTATTGGATCACTTGGATCTATTAAAGCCAAATATGTGCATTGAAGCCCAATTGGATCCATTAAAGTCCAAATGGATCCATTAAAACCCAATCGATCCATTAAAACCCAATCGATCCATTAAAGCCTGATTGGATCCATTAAAGCCCAATCGATACATTAAAGCCCAAGTGGGTCAATTGAAGCCCAAGTGGATCATTTAAAGCCCAAATGGGTCCATTAAAACCCAATCGATCCATTAAAGCTCGATTGGATCCATTAAAGCCCGATTGGATTCATTAAAGCCCAAGTGGATCAATTGAAACCCAAATGGGTCCATTAAAGCTCAATCGATCCATTAAAGACGAAATGAATCCATTGAAGCCAAAATGGGTCCATTAAAGTTCAAGTGGATTCATTAAAACCCAAGTATTTATTATTTTTATTTTGATTTCTCATAAGAACCCGGACTTATATATATATATATATATATATATATATATATACATAATATTTATTAAAATTAAATACTCTCATATTATCTATAATATATTATAAAGTACGGATAAAAAACTCTTAAAAACAACTGTTAAAACTTAAAATCTTTTCCTATTTAATCCTTATCTCTAACAAGTTTAACTTCCCTAAAATCACTCATTAATTCAACTACCCTAAAATGACTCCCTACATAATTAAATACAGGATAAAAATCAAATTTTAAAGAAGAACAATGTAAAATATAATTAAAAAAATCTAACAGAATATTTAATACAAAAAATAAAATGAAACATTAAAATCGTGATGTATCTCGCTACATTGCGCGAGTACGCTTCTAATAATAATATAAAAATACGATAACAAGACAATGACCCAAGTTCTTAAATACATACCAAGGTTATTATAAGAATTTTTTATTGAAAAAAAAAACTTTTATCGTTATCGTATATTCAAACACGTCCTCTCTAACAACTTAGAGGAGCCAATCATTATGGATGCACCATGTTTTAGGTATTTGCAATTTGACTAGATACTTTGAAAGTTCATAATTTTTATACGAATGGAAATTTTAGTGGATTTTGAATAATTTGTTAAACTTTTAAGAGAATTACATACTTTTTGTACATAAACATAGATATACCCATCTATATCCATTAAACATATATATATATATATATATATATCATAAACACTTTTAATATATAAAATATATTTTTATTTTTATCATAATAAATTGTTGAAACATAATAAATATAAATATAAATATAAATATAAATACAAATACAAATACAAATACAAATACAAATACAAATACAAATACAAATACAAATACAAATACAAAAACAAATACAAATACAAATACAAATACAAATACCAATGTAATAAATTATTATATAATTTTCTTACAAATATATTTTAAAATATTGTCCAAAAATATACAAAATATTTGATTTATATATATGTTATGTTGTGTTAAAATAAATAAATTAAATACGTGTCATTTATGGTTTAGAATAAAGTATTTACTAAATTTAAAAAAGGATATTTCTAAACACATAAATGTAAAAAATGATATTTCTTATAACTTATTATGTTTAACATGACATACGGTGTCGTTTATCAATCAAAACCGTCGCTGTATCTTTCCACACTCTCACCCTAGTGCCTAGTATGACAAATGGTGACGCTTATTTTTCAAAACCTTCACAGTAATATGACATATAGTGATGCTTAGTATTCAAAGTTGTCATCTGAGCATAACATATAGTGGCGTTTATTATTCAGAAGCATCATTATAATATAACATATATATAGTGACATAAATTTATCAAAACCATCACTACATGTACATTATGATGTACGGTGACATAGCTTTATCAAAATTGTCACAATAAATGACATATGCTGAAGTTCATCATTCAAAACTGTCATCGTAACATTATATATTGTGATGTTTTCCATTCAATACTGTTACCGTAACATGACATTCCGTAACATTTAGATGTCAAAACCATTACTGTAAAATAACATAGGGTGACGTTTACTTTTCAAAACCATCACCATTAGATAACATAAGATGGCGTTCATTATTTAAAAACATCATTTTAACATGACATACATTGACGTTTATTATTTGAAAACGTCACAATAACATGACACAGGGTGACTCGTTTTTCGTCAAAACCGTCACCCTTGCTTAACATACGATTAAGTTTAGTTTCAAAACCATCAAATAACATGATGTGCGGTGACATTTATTTTTCTAAACCTTCACAGTAGCATGACATTAGGTGACGTAAAATTTTCAAAACCATCATTTTAACATCATATGCGGTGACGTTTATTTTTCAAAACCGTCACCATAGCATGAGGTACCTTGACGTTTATCTTTTATAGTTGTCATTGTAACATGACGTACGATGACATTTATTGTTAAAACCGTCACTGTAGGATGACGTACACTGATGTTTATTATTTAAAATTATCACCATGACATTATATATGGTCACGCTTTTTATACAAAGTCGTCATCGTAGCATGACTTACGTGGACGTTTATTATTTTAACCGTCACTATAGCATGATATATAATGACATTTATTATACAAAACCTTCATCATTGTCACATATAGTTTTTTAAAACCGTCACCATAACATAACATACGGTGACATTTACTTTTCAAAATCGTTACCGTAGAATGACATATCGTAACGAACTCAAATCCGTCACCATAACATAACATATGGTGACATAATTATTAGAAACCGTCAATATGGTTTGAGCTATTGTGATGTAAATGTTTTAATGCCGTTACCAAAGCATGACATATAGTGATGCAATTTTTTCCGAAACCATTGCCATACACTAACTTTTGGTGATGCAAATTTTGCAAAACCGTTGCCATAAAACTTGGTGACTTTTGGATACGGTTTTCAAATAAGCGTTGTTATACATATATTAGTTTTCAGTAAATTTTTTTTTAAAACCGTTACGACATAAAGCAACGATTTAGACAAAAACTGTTACTAAAAGGTATTAAATGGCAACGTTTTTAAAAGCCGTCACAAGATAAAACAACGGTTTATCAAAACCGCCCTAAACCGTTACCTTAGGGAACCTTTTATTGACCTTTTTATCTAAAACGTTGCTTTATGTTTATACTTTTTTTGTAATAGTAACATTTCTTTATAAAAACCATTACTAAAACAATTCTCTAACTTTTTTGTGACTTTTTGTAACGGTTTTTTATCAAACCGTTACAAACCTATTTTTCAAAACCGTCACAAAATCATTTTTGTACTAGTGTACAGAAAATTAAAGTTCATAAATGAAAACATTTAAAATCTAAATTCTAAATTCATGAAATCTTTTTGAGAATAAGAAGTTTTTTGAACATTTAGAAACATGTTTTCAAGTCTGAAAGTTGTCCATCTTTCAAACATTTATGAGATTAAGGTTCGAATCTAGATTTAGAGATATATAAAAGTACTTGATGATATTACATTACCAAAATTAAGTAACTCTAAACCACGAAATACGTTTGCAATAAAATTGAAACACCCACTTTATTGATTAAAGCAATCTAAGCGGATGTGGTATACCCGCCTAATGGAATACTTAATTGGGAAAGGATATATAAGAACGATGAACTTTTTTCTTGCGTATTTATTATGGAAAACAAGTTCCAGATTTTCAAAGTAGCTCTATATGTCAATGTTATGAACATAATAGGCACTCTTGATGAAATGAGAGGAACCACAAGCTACTTGAAATATGATTTTGAGAGGAAAGATCTTGGGAAGACTTGGTTTTGTCTAGATATTTGAGCTAGGACACCGAGTTTGTGAAATATTAATTCACCGATCGCATATGTCCAGAAAATAATCAGGCAATTTAATATGGACAAAGCGAATCTGGTTATCACTCCCATGATCGGTCGAAGTGTCAGATATAAAGAAAGATCCATTTCGTCTAAAGGATGATGACGAAAAATGCTGGGAGTTAGAATTCCCTATCTAAGTACAATATGCGCATTATCGTACTTAACATAATACACTTGACCATTTATTGTATTTCTCAGTGAACTTGTTAGCTATATTTAGCTCAGCGTCAACGCAAAGTCATTGGAATGATATCAAATTAATGTTTTCGAACCATTGACATGGGTATATACTTTCCCTATAGAAAGAAAAATGGGATTGATAATGGAACTTCAATACCTACTTAGAATGTAAGCAGCAAAAGTACTAGCTCTTATAGAAAAACACCAATCAATGTCTTGGTATGTGTTTGCTGATATTAGGTATCTGTCTAACCCATACAAAGGTTGTTCCCAGACTGGATAAAGAATTACCACAAGGAACACGTCGATTGCTTGGAAGTAAACTAAGCAATCCTTTGTAACTACCTCCTTGAACTAATCCAAGAATATTACTCTCCATGAGATAATAAAATAATGTATATGATTAAGGACTATCATTACATATATTAGAGGAGTTAGTAATTTTGGGTTCAACCAGTATCCTACTTGCATATATGGAAATAATGCATCATGTATCGAAGAAATGAACATAAGATACCTCAGAGGTAATAACACAAAGCATATTATGCTTAAGTTTCTATACAATCAGCAATAAAAGACTCTCCTTTAGATTCAAGTGAATCAAGTAAGGTGTCAAAAGAATGTGACATATTTTACCAAGTCATTACCTAAAACTATATTGATAATGTCCTTTATGATCAAGCAATCAAACAAACAAGATATTAACAATCAAATTATATTCTAGAGAGAGGGTAGTGAAAGAAAGTTCTTTATTCATATGTCTGACAATGTTAAAGCATATAATGAACTCAACTACAAGATTACAAGGCAACATGGTATTTATACCAAGGACTAAATCACAAGCTTAATGCCTAAGTAAACTCATATTGACTAAACATACATTGACTTTGTTGACTTTACATGACTTGACTTTTCCTATTAAATCTTGTATACAATAATACACTAACATTCTCCCCCTTTGTATTCAAGATTTAAAAAAATTTTGACACTTGTCTTCAGCGCTTGATTCTTCAACTTTTATCTCTGACAGTCTTGAACTTTGAAGCTTTAACAATCTTCAGTCTTTGAAGAATCTTTGAAAAGTCTTTAATAATTTGCAGCTTTGAAAAGTCAACAAGTCTTGTAGACGAACCATTTGAATTCTTGAATCATTTGAACTTTGACATTCTTTGACTTCTTTGAAACACTTCATCGTTGAAAAACTTCGAGGAATCTTTGAACTTTGTATCTTCATTTCTTCAATCTCTGATCATTCTTTAGAAAAACGAACTTTCATGAATCTTCTAATTTGAACTTGTCTTCAGAAATCTTTAAGAATGATTCCTTTTCATCTGATTTGATCTTTCAGAAAATTCTTCACAAGTCTTGACTTTATAACTCTGAAATTCTTTGAAATTGATTTCTGTAGATTTCTCCCCCTTTTTATCTTGACTTGACTTTGAAACATCTTTCTTCTTCAGAATCTTTTGAATCATCTCTTTTGACAATTAATACTTCTTTCAGAATTTGTTCTTTTGAAATTGATCTCTGTTGATTTCTCCCCCTTTTTGATGATTGTGAGCTTCATAATCATCAAAAGCATTTTCAATTTCAACATAATCTTTGATTCTCCCCCTTGAAAATACATTCTCCTCCTTTTGATCTGAACTGAATCATGAACTGTATATACCCGAATCTTTTCAAATTCAGATATAATGAACGTTGTAACCTTGATTCAACAAATGAAACAGTTAGAAGTGCATGTCAGTAACACGAAGTTACTGTGTACAACGAATGTACTATATAAGGAGCTGGTTTGATGTTGACTCCCCAGGACTTCCATTCAATCATTGAAAAACACAAGGTTTATCTATGAATGTTCTGACAGAAAAACAAATTTTCTGTGTGCTCGTGCTTGTGTATGAAAGAATTTAGCACAATCATTGTGTTTCATAAGGCTCAAATTGTGTAAACTGTTGAGAGAGCAACAAGTATTACACGGACTCAATATGCATGAAAGAGGTGCGAAGGTGGGGCAACTTTTCTTCTTTTTCAATATCTAAATCTTCCGAGTGAAGATTAGATAGCATATTTGCTGCATCCCCAAAGAAAATGAAACATTTCTTTGTTAAGAAAGAAACAAGTGGCTGGTGGGGTAATTGCAAGAGTTGGCATGGGCTCACTGCCTGATTCAATGATGGTCACCAAAGAATGTGAACCAATCAGAAGATGTGGCTGCCCGACTCAGAAAGTGTTTGGTGTAGAGTTTTGATATTCTTTTGACTCTGATCTCACACCCTCTTTCTTTTTAACATTTAAGCTCACTGCTAACCAAACTCTCATTTTCATTTTACCTCAGCTCAATGAGAAAAACTCAACCGGATGAGTTATCTCCCCCACTCTTTTATTTATGAACCCCTCACCCCTCAATCACTCAAGGATAACTTCCTGGTAGGAAACACTGGTTAACGTGAATCCATGGAAGTTCTATTTAAGCTCACACACGAATCCCATGTAAGTCCAATAAAGAATAGTTGCTAAATAGTTTAAATGAACAGTTAAGCACAAAATGATAACAGTGTCAGAATGTATGCTCATGAAATTTGAGCAATTGAACTTTGAATATTTCTCAAAACAAAGATATTGAATGAATGAAATGAAATTAAGAGAATTGTTTTGAGAATCTGACAATGTATCAATCACATCAAATAAAATGGTTAGGGTATCAAAGAATTGGATATTTTGTTTATATGAACGAATATAAACAATTTTGCAATGAAAGCACAAGATTAGAAATGATGACTGATGCTCAACAACATTTGAAAGCAAACGGGAGTATTACCATCGAAAAATTGTTTCTTTTAGAGACATGGTAATAACAAAATCAAATGAAGTACTGAACCGATGTGTACGAATACTTGACAGTATATAGACAAGATAATACGCAAGTATTGATCTTTGGAAACACACGGTCAGTTAAACATTAAAGCTCAATAATGAAAAACATTTAAAATCACACTTCTTAATTCATGAAATCTTTTGAGAATAGAGAAGTGGTTTGAACATTTAAGAAATTGTTTTTCATGCTTGAAAGTTGTTCTTCTTTCAAACAATCAGATATGTAAGATTATAAGATACTTACATTTAAGCTCCCCCTCAAATCATTATAGAATGATTTATATCAGATAAGCCCCCCCTGGATATTTGCATAATATCCTTATCTGAACATTGAAGAACGGGTTTTGATCTGTCATATGATTAGAATCCACAGTCCTTTACATTAAAGTTTGGGTTCTAAACTGAGGTGTTTAGAAGCCATTACTTGTACTTTGAAGTACGAGTCCTGATCTGTACATGATCAGAAGTCAAACATCTTGCTCCCCCTAAACCTGCGGTACCTGCAAAACAGATTTAACAGGTTTTGGTACCCACTGGTATTTGGGTCCTGGTATGTTAGATTTACGAATCCACTTCTCATTTGACTTATATCTTTTAAATCCAGAATTCTGAGAAGTTATTCTATAAGAACCGTACCAGTTATGAGTAGATTCTTTTCGAATAAAGTCATTCTCTCCACAGTAAGAACAACAGATTTTCCTTTGAGTAATCCTGATCAAATGATTAGTCGAGTAATATATATCAGGATTATCAAAAGATTTACCTTTATACGTACTGTTCTTTTTGGCATTGGTTGTGGATTTGAATGATCTGTCATTCTTCTTCTCTTCATCAGGAGTCTTCACTCTCCAGACCATCTGATTTTTCTTCGATTGCTTTCCAAGAGATTTAACATAGAAGCTCGCTGAACCATCAACAGATTTGTCATAGAATAGATTAGATGGTCTAATCTGATTTGATTTGACAGTTTGAGATTTGACACGATCTGTTTGAAAACATTTTTATCATGAATAGAACTTGAAGCTGTTTTGAAAGAACAGACTGATTCTGTTGAGTTATCAACAGGTGATTGGCTAATCACATCAGCTGTTACTTTATCTGATAATTCAATGTTTGCAGCTTCGAAGTCATTTATCTTTTTAGTTAAAATGTTTCTTTCATCTGAAAGTGTGTCAAACTTTTGTTTCAAATCAGATTTGGCCTTCTTTTCATTTTGAACATCTGATGATAGAACAGATAATTTGGATGTGAGCTTAGATATTTCAGATTCAAAGTGTAAGAGTTCTTGCTCAAAATCTTTTTCCAAGTTCTTGGTTTTCTCAAAAATATCTTTGAAAATCCCAGTATTTCTCTTTTCCACATTTTTCTTTTCAAGCTCAAAAGACTTTTTGTTTTCTTTGAATATTTGTCTTTCTTTTTTGAGCAAGTCTTGTAAAGTAGAAATCTGTGTGGGAAGTTCAGTTATTTTAGCTTCAAGAACTTGTCTTTCCTTTGCAAATGTGTCTCTTTCAGTGATTAAAATTTTTTCAAACTTAGACACTTGCTTGGAAAGTTTTATGCATCTAAACTCCAAATCCTTTTTCTCTTGGTTAGCTTTCTTAGAAAAATCAGAAAGCTTTTGAATGGAATCCTTCTCCAGATTAACTTTTTCATTATCTGCTTGGATGCTTTTTGTCAATTCAGCATTCTGTATTTCCAAGGCAGATATCTTGTCTTCAAAAGCCGTAAACTTTTGTTGAAGCTCAACTGATTCAGCTTGGAAATCTGATGATTTCTGTTCCGTTTTCTTCAGTTGGCTTTTGAGATATACAATCTTTTTGTCTTTCAACTTAATCTCTTTCTCACATGACTGAATAGTCTTTTCTTTTAAATCAATCATTTTTTCTCTTTCTTTAATCTCTTCCTCTTTCTCTCTTATCTCTTATCTCTTTCTCTCTTATCTCGTTCTCTTTTGCACTGATGATACCTGCAGAATTAGATTTAACAGTATTAGTACACTTTATACAGTCAGAAGTTTTATCAGAGTTTGACAAATTAAATTTCAACTCCTGAATCTGTTTTAGAAGCACTGAATTCTGATTTTTCAGTTGATCTCGTTCAGCTTCTATTTTCGGTATCTCAGGCATGTACAAGACTGCCATATCTCTTGCGGACAATACAGTATTCCCTTTATCATCAGTAGTAGGCATCTTGAATAGAATGTTAGCTGAAAAGAAAATGATCGTCAGAAATCAGAAAATTATGACCACAATCAAAATATGTCCCCCTCCGCAGACTTATCACGGGGGTTCCACTACCCGGTTAGCGAATGAGGTCAAGGGGCAACGCCCTTGCGGGGGTATGGGGGCAGCACCCCTAGAGAAAATTTTTCTGACATATTTTTCTCTAGAAAGAAATGCTTGAAAAAAAATGATCGTTCCCAAACAAATCAGAAATGTTGACTAAAAAGTCAAACTTGGATCACAAAAAAAATTTAATTTTCAAAAAAAAATCTAAGTATTGAAACTCGCAAGGCACTATACACGCTAGTCACTATTCACTAAGAAACTCGCAGATGGTAGCTTGCGCGTTTCTAGAACTCGCAGATCAATATTAGCGCGTTTGCTCAAACTCGCACGGCGATGAAACTCGCAAGGCACTGAACTCGCTAATCATTATTCCCACTGAAACTCGCTAGTAAGCACTTGCGCGTTTTTGAAACTCGCTTGTCACTACGTGCGCGTTTTAACACTTCGAAAAATTTTCACTGATTTTAAACTCGCAAGCCTCTTAGCGCGTTTCGATCAAACTCGCACGCTTCGCTCTGCGCGTTTATAGAACTCGTTTGTCTCTATCTGCGCGTTATACCCAAATTCGCACGTGTTGCTTGCGCGTTCTTCAGCTTGCGCGTTTTGTAGATGAATCTTGCGCGTTTTTTGATGAACTTGCGCGTTCTTCAGCTTGAAGCTTGCGCGTTCTACGAAGAACTTGCACGTTATATGGATCTTGCGCGTTTTGACAGATATGTTCACGAAATCACTCCAAATCGTTCTAAAACGTGCAATTGATTCTCAAAATGCATCAGTATGCTCGAAAAACATATTAGAACACTTTTCTATCAACTCGATTTCCATTAAAAACATCAAAAAGCATCATTCGATTCAAGAACAGTGATTGAGTTCGAGTTTTACGAAAATAGCAATTTGATCAAATTGATCAGTCTAATGTTCGAATTAGACTATGTGATCTGAACGAAACTTGATCCAATTGATAAAACGTATACAATCAAATCAATTTCTTGATTTAATTGTACACAAATAAGAAAATTTGTGATCAAACAGTGACATTCAAGAACCGAGTTCGTGAAATCCAAAATTTGAAAAATTAGAATTCAATCTGTGATCTGATCCTTCTGAAATCGTTTGGTTTGCTCTGATACCAATTGATAATGTCCTCTATGATCAAGCAATCAAACAAACAAGATATTAACAATCAAAGTATATTCTAGAGAGAGAGTAGTGAGAGAAAGTTCTTTATTCATATGTCTGACAATGTTAAAGCATATAATGAACTCAACTACAAGATTACAAGGCAACATGGTATTTATACCAAGGACTAAATCACAAGCTTAATGCCTAAGTAAACTCATATTGAGTAAACATACATTGACTTTGTTGACTTTACATGACTTGACTTTTCCTATTAAATCTTGTATACAATAATACCCTAACATATATATTGGGAAACGTGTAGAAAGTAAATGGAAATGCTTTCCAAACTCTCTTGATTAATGCACAAATTAGGGGGAGTAGTAGACAAAAGGGGGAGTCTACTATATATTTGATATTGGTATGTTGTGCTCTTTCCTTCAACCAATGTTTTATTTTTCTCATTGGGTTTTGTTCCTTGGTGTAAGGTTTTAGTAAGACAACTGTTTATATACCATCATGCTTTTCTAACTCTCAAGATTAAAGTATGAATCTAAGAGAAAACTAGACTGAAGGATAAGTCTATGTATTGCAAAGAAGTTGGTGCGTTGCACTCTATCCTTCCTTATATTTTTATTTTTTCCCACTAGGTTTTATTTTGGCGTAAGGTTTTAACGAGGCAACAACTGTGCACCACCACTCCTTTAACTCGGCACAAGGGGGAGTGTTGTAGGATAAGTGTGTCATCGTCTAAAGGATATGACGATAGAGATAGAGATAGAGATAAATATATCAAAGTTATATTATAACTGAAATATATCCTAACTATCTACTTGTAACTCTTCCCTATTTAAAGGGATTATGATTAATGAGAATTATAGACTTTTTCTCTCTGTCTTATTGTTATTCTCTTCATATTGTTGTTTCATATGTTTTTCCCTATAACAATTTTAAACATCTTAAAGTTTGAACAATTTAATATTTTAAATAAAATTTAAACAAAAACTTTAATCCAACATTGTTATTAAAAAACTTGTCTCCATGATTGCAGCGTTTAGTCCATGATTGCACGCAGTCGTCCATGGTGTTGGGTTTTATGTTTTAATTATTTCTGCCTCATTAGGAATAGTTAAAGTAGCCCAACAAGAGTGGCCCGATACAAGATACATATTTTCTTTTATTCTAGGGTTTTACAACAAGAGAAAAGAAAGTCCATCAAATACAAAAGTGAGAGAAAAGAGAGAATTTTCGTCTACAATTTTCAGCAAAGCGCAGCTGCGCCGTCTTGCCTATTTACGGATTTTGAACCGTCGGATCTTCTTGACTTTTGGACAGTAGCTTCAGGACATTTCTATCTACATTCTGAACGGTGAAGATCGGTTATGGAGATCTGGAGGTCACCATTTTGCTGTTCGACAGCCTGCTGTTTTCTGGGTGATATTTTTTCCTCTTTTGTTTTGGTTTTGATTCCATACTTCTTGATGATTTGTTCCAAAAGTATGATGATTATGGTGTACCTCTAGTTTTATCTAGCGAAGAGTTTTTTGTGTTGTTTATTGGGGGTAGTGGATTTTTTTTGTATTGTTTATTATGGTGTGCCTCTAGTTATATTTATTTGGATTTATCTTGTTGTAGGTACCACAAATGATTTCTAATCCTAATGACGAGAAGTATAAACATAAGAACCGAAACAACAGTTATATAATGAACAGCGGGATGGCGAAGAGATCGAATTAAACAAGGAGTATAACTTAGATAAGAAAAAGTTGTTTATGATATTTATAACTTTTGTTATTGGTATTTTCATACATTATTCATATAATGTATATTAGTACTTTAAATTTCTTATATGCAATGTTAATCATTTGATTCATATTGAGTTTTTAAATTCATTCTCATGTCATCATTATATAAATGATAAAAACCATCAATAAAAGATGACTAGAGGCAATGGTTTTGATAATTTAATGTCACAATGTCATTTTATAGTGATAATTTTGAATAATAAACGTCACCGTATGTCATGATACAATGACGTTTTTGAAAAATAATCGTCATTGTACATTTGTTATAGTGACTGTTTTGAATAATAAACGTCACAATATGTAATGTTATGGTGGTGGTTTTCAATAATAAACGTCATTATACGGCATGCTACAACGACGGTTTTGCATAATAAATGTTACCGCACGTCATGTTATAGAGCGACGGTTTTGAAAAATGAATGTCACTATACGTCATGTTAGGGTTACGATTTTGAAAAATAAACGTTGTCGTACGTTATGATACGATGATTATTTTGAAAAATAAATGTCACTGTAAGTCATGTTATGGTAACGGTTTTGAAAATAAACATTATCGTAAGTCATGCTATTGTGACGGTTTTGAATAATAAATGTCATGGTACATTATATTTCGATTACAATTTTGAATAATAAACGTCATGGTAAATTATACTTCGGTGACAATATTTAATAATAAACGTAATCGTATGTTATGCTATGATGACGGTTTTAAAAAATAAACGTCACCATATATCGTATTACGGTGATGATTATGAAAAATAAACGTCACCATATATCGTATTACGGTGATGATTCTGAAAAATAAACGTCAAGATATGTCGTTTTAGGGTGTCGGTTTTGAAAACTAAACCGTGTGTCCTAGATTCTAGTTTCTAATCACAAACAATCAAACAAACAAGATTTACAAAAAAATTACCTGTTTGATTTCAATTCACAAATCACAATATTACAATCTTCTCTCTCTAGAACTCTCTTTCTCTCTCTACAGATTTCTCTCTCTAAATGTATTCTATCAGACTTACAATTAGACTTGTTAACAAACTAAAACAGAAAAAAACAAGGTATTTATACCTACAACTAATACAAGGAAACTAAAATACAAAATAAAGAAAGAAACAAAGAAACAAATTCTTTGAATAAACACAAAGGCAATTTCTATGAATGTTATGACAAAGAAACAAATTCTTTGTGTGTTCGTGCACGTATAGAAAGAATTAAACACGAATAATTGCTTTTATAAAGGCTCAACATAGTGTAAACAACTGAGACAACAGTAGATAAACACAGACTCAATGTGCATGATTGAAGTGCGAAGGTGGGGCAAACTTCCTTCTTTTCAATATCAAGATTTTCCAAATGAAAACTAGATAGATTATATGCTGCGTCCCCTTGAAAATGTGAAACATTTTCTTTTTGAGAAGAAAATGAGTGGCTAGTGGGGTTAAAATCAAGAGTTGACATGGGCTAGTTGCCTGTTTCAATAACGTTCACCAAAGAGTTGTGAAACGCTAGTAATGTGGTTGCCCGACTCAGAAAGTAGTTGGTGCAGAGTTTGATATTCTTTTACTCTGATCGCACACCCTCTTTCTTTTAATCATTATGCTCACTTCTAACCAAACTCTTATTTCCATTTTCCCTCAACACACAACCCACACTCATTTCTTTTAGACTCCTCACACTCAATCTCTATGGATTAACTTCTTGGGTAGAAATCACTGGTTAATGTGATTCCATAGAAGTTCAGTTAATTCCTAGCACAAAGAACCCATATTATCCTAGAAAGCATATGTTGCTCAGATGATTTAACTTTATCAGTTAAAGCTCATATACAAATGTCAGATGAATGTATGCTCATAAAATATAATCATGAAGATTTGAGCATTTTTAGATATTGAAGTATTTTCAAACAAGGATACTGAATGAATTAACATAAAAGCAAAAGACTTGTTTGAAAATCTAACATTGTATGAAAAATGATCAGAAATGAAATGATATAGCAATTAAGGCTTATGGTAAAAAATAACAGATATTGTCCATATAAAACAAAAATATAGACTTTCTTGAAATGAACGCTTCGAAATGAAATGACGCTCAAGATATAGTGAAGTACAAGCGGGGTGTCTTACCATCGAAAATATGTGTCAACATGAGACATGGTAAGAACAATTTGAATAAGAAATGAAATCGGTGTGTGTGAATACTTGAAAGTATATGAAAAGAAAATACGCAAGTATTTATCTTTGGAAACACACGGTTTGTTAAACATTGAAGCTCAAAAATAAAATGAAAACATTTAAAAATCACACTTCCAAATTATAAAATCTATTTAAAAATCGGTAAGCGGTTTGAACATTTCAAAACATGTTTTCTATAACTGAAAGTTGTCCTTCTTTCAGATACATTTAAGATTAAGATAAGAATTTTAAATCTTTTCGCTTCGTCTTGAATCTCATGAAATCAACTGTAGTCAATAAGATATGATCGTGTCATCCTCTCTCATCATGCATAAGTCTCAAAGTCTAGTCAAAGTAATTTTATTCACAAAATTATTCAAATATAAAAGACGTAAAGCAGTAAAACGATTGAAGTACGAGTTCTGATCAGAAGTAATAAGAAATCATAGTCTTACCCCTTTTAATAAGACTTATAAGCTCCCCCCTAAAATCATGCATCACAAAAATTTGTCAGTTAAGCAAAATGCAGAAATTAGATATGCTCCCCCTCAACATAATGTAGATCATCTTAAAGTGCATCTCATTCTCCCCCTAAGATCATGAGCAAACTATTAAAGTGAAGATATCTTTCAGAAATAATGATAAAGAAAATGATGAAAAATAACAATACCTAACTTTATTAGGTAACAACCGATTATGTCTTAAGATTTAACAAACCAAGCTTAGAGAAAGAAAATTAAATCTCTTTTCATCTAAGGGTTTGGTAAATAAATATGCAAGCTGATAATCTGTTTTTACAAAATAAAGTTCATTTGTTCTTTTTTCTACATTGTCTTTGATAAAATGATACCTGACATCAATGTGTTTGGTTTTCGTATGCTGGACAGGATTAGCAGATATCGTGATTGCACTCTTCGAGTCACAATATATTGGTATTTTATCAAACTTGAATCCGTAGTCTCGTAGCTGTTTTCGCATCCACATGACTTGAGAACAACAACTGCAGCAGCTACATACTCTGCTTCAGCAGTCGATGTGGAAACGCATAATTGTTTCTTTGATGCCCAACTAATGAGCTTGTCTCCAAGTAATTGAATGTGACCTGAAGTACTCTTCCTGTCCAACATGCAACCCGCATGATCTGCATCTGAATAGGCAGTCAGTTGAAACCTAGTATCCTTAGGATACCACAGACCAAGATCTGCAGTCCCCTTTAGATACCTAAAAATCATTTTGACAGCAGCCAAATGGGATTCTTTTGGAGCAGCTTGATATCTAGAACATAAGCATGTTGAAAACATAATATCTGGCCTACTTGAAGTTAGATACATTAACGATCCTATCATACCTCTATAAGTTCTAACATCAACACTTTTACCCGAAGGATCAGTGCTAATCTTAGTACCTGGTGCCATCGGGGTTCCAATAGGTTTACAATTTTCCATTTTAAACATATGAAGAATATCCAAAATGTACTTAGATTGGTTAATGAAAATCCCCGTTGAAAACTTTTTAACTTGTAATCCGAGAAAGAAATTCATCTCTCCCATCATACTCATTTGAAAACGTGACACCATGAGGTTAGAAAAGTTTTTGCAATATTTAGGATTAGTAGAGCCAAATATTATATCATCAACATATATTTGAATAAGGATGATATCGGCTTTTTCCTTTTTGATGAACAAAGTGGTATCAACTTTACCTTTGGAAAAACCTGACTTGACCAAGAATTTAGATAGAACATCATACCATGCTCGAGGGGCTTGTTTCAAACCATACATGGCTTTGTCCAAGATGTAGACATGATCTGACTTATCTGGATTCACGAACCCTTCTGGTTGAGACACGTAGACTTCCTCCTTAAGAATGCCATTCAGAAAGGCCGTTTTCACGTCCATCTGATAGACTGTGAAATTCTTATGAGCTGTGTTGGCTAGAAACATGCGGATTGCCTCTATACGCGCTACTGGAGCATACGTCTCATCGTAGTCTATGCCTTCCTCTTGCCGGTAACCTTTGGCAACAAGTCTAGCATTGTTCCTTATGACGATACCATCTTCGTCCTTTTTATTTTTGAATACCTATTTAGTGCCAATTATGGATTTTCCTTCCGGTTTTGGAACTAATCTGCAGACACTGGTTTAAGGTTGCTGGCCTACTTTGCACAGGCTTGTTAAGATCACTAATTACTTGGTGTAAAGGGTGCTCTTTGGTCCAACGATGCTTATGAGGGAGTGGAGTAGATGAAGTTTGAACATGATCATCATCTAAAAATCCACAATCAGGCTCTTCAGTTTGAATAATAGGAGGGGGGTTTGCAGTTGAAGTTTCAGGTGCAGAAGCAACAGTTGGAACAACAGACTCTGGCTGTTGAGTAGACAGTATATCACACCCAACTGATACAGTTACTTCTGGCTCAGCAGTTACTTGTATATCTTCAACTGTAGGAGTATTCAATGGAATGTGAGTTTCTGACTGAACGGGGGATACAAGTTTAGTTATAACTTCTGAAGTGACCGGATGATTGTAACTTGTGTCTTCAGACCTGTCAGTCACAGCAGATTTAGATACATTAGATCCAATAAATCATCATAAAAGAATTCAAATAACAAATCTAAATCAGATAAATGTGAAATTGAAGTAGAAGCGTTATCCGAATTGTTCGTTGTAGAAACAGGTTCTGGACTGATCTGTCCAGAAGCTAATACTTCAGTGATAACAGGTTCTGAACTGAGTTGTTCAGAAGCCATCTCTTCATCAAATGTTACATTAACGCTCTCGACAACTGTCTTGGACTTCGTCAGATAAACATGATATGCTGCAGGTGTTGAAGAGTAACCAATGAAGATGCCTTCGTCCGCCTTAGCACTGAATTTATTTAGACTCTCTCTGTCGTTAAGCACGAAACACATACACCCAAATATATGAAAATACTTGATTGTCGGTGTTCTGTTGTTGATCAGCTCATATGGAGTCTTTTGAAAATGGCGGTGTATCATGGATCGATTCTGAGTATGACATGCAGTTGACACAACTTCTGTCTATAGAAATAGAGGTAAGTCCGATTGGCTAATCATAGTACGAGCGACCTCGACTAGCGTCCGATTTCGCCTTTCGAGTACTCCATTCTGTTCAGGTGTACGTGCAACAGAGTATTGATGTGATATCCCGACCAATTCGAGATATTCTTCAACTGTTTTGTTTTTGAACTCTGTGTCGTTGTCAGTCCGAAGAATCTTGACTTGTCTCTGCATATTCACCTGGGTCGCCTTTAAGAAATAATGAGAACTTCGGGCGTCTCATCTTTTGATCGTAGAAATTTGACCCACGTGTATCTTGAGTAATCGTCCACAATAACCAACAAGTATTTCTTTCCTCCTAAGATTTGTGTTCTCATCGGACCGTAGAGATCCATATGTAACAACTCTAGTGGATAACTGGTGCTTTGTTCAGGCTTCGATTTATGAGCGGCTCTCTTCATCTTACCCTTTTCACATGCACCACACAAGTGTTCTTTCTCATATCTCAGCTCAGGAATTCCTTTTACCAACTTATCTTTTACCAACTTGTTGATATAACGAAAATTCAGATGTGATAGTCGTCGGTGCCAAAGCCAACTTTGTTGCATCGAATCTTTTGTCAATAAGCAAACGTGACTGTCATTATGAACCTTTGAAAGATTGATGGTGTAGAGATTTGTCTTTCACTTGCCAACTAAGAGTTCTGTGCCGTATTCAGAACGAATTGAACATCTCTTAGCTTTGAAGTTGACCTCTAACCCTTTGTCGCAGAATTTACCGATGCTAAACAAGTTGTGCCCTAACCTTCGACATAACTCACCTTCCTAATCGTTATGTTGTCTTGAATAATATCATCATATCCTAAGATTGGTGAAACTTGGTCGTTCCCAAATCGAACATTTCCACTTAATTTCTCTGTATAATTAGACAATAAAGCTTTATGTTCGGTCATATGCTTGGAACAGCCGCTATCCAAGTACCACATATACCGGGTCTGCAAGAGAAATCAGAAAACAATAACTTTAGGTACCGATTTAAAAACGGGTCCTAACAGATTAGCACAAGATTTTGGTATCCATTTGAATATGGATCCTCCTTTTCATTGAAAACTTTTAAAAACATTTGATCTTGAAGAGTAAAAATGATAAGATCCAAACCAATCAGTAGAATTATGAGAATAAGCAAAATCATTTCTCTGATAATGAAAAGATTTAGTAGTAATAGGAGATAATTGAATCAATTGTTTTATTGAATAACGCTTGTAAGAAGTTACAAGGTTTTGTTTAGGTGAAGCAAGTTGACCAACTACATCATTATCACTACTAACTGATCTATTACAAGAGCTATCAGAAACTGATTCAGCTATCTCATCATTCTTCTTTTTTGGTCGCCATTCGGTTCTTGCTTTCGACCTTTTCTTCCTTAAATTTGAAACATAAGATTTAGAATTATTAGGAAAATCAGATTTCTGAGATTGAGTTTTCTTTTGTGTACCAGTGTATTTCTGTTTCTGTAATCGCTGTTTCTTATGTTTCTTACCTTGTGCATAATAATCAGCAGTTACAGAAATTGATTCACCAACCTTAGCTGATGATGCACCAATATTAAAACCACTTGGTAACACTTTTTCAGTTACAAGACAAGTAGAATGACCAGGAAGAGGAGCATTGAAGTCAAACATATCAATTTCTTCTATGCACCCATCATCAGAATTAAGAAAGTCATTTGCAGACTCAAGTAAGTCAACAAAATTATCAGACGAAGTTTGAGGTGCCTTTGAAACTGTAGAACACTTTGTAGATTTAGATTGAAAAACAGTGTTCTTTAAAACTGTAGAAAACACACTTTGTTCAATATCTACCAAAATTCTTTCATCAGAAACAACATTTTCAAGCTCAACTATTTTGCTTTCAAGAATTAGTGGAGGAACATAAACCTTTGCAGTTGCAGGTTTTGCCTTCATCTCAGAAACAGAATAACTACCAAAATAGTCATTTGAAAAAACTTTTGGTGTCTCAGAAAGATAACTATCATTTAACTTTGCATAGTTAAATGGTAGTTGCATTTTCTTTATATTCTTTCTATTTTTAGTTTCTTTGGCCTCAATTTCTTCTGGTAATTTGGTAACAAATTTGGGTTTTAAATGAGTATGTTTACCAGCACAGGCAAGAAAATCAAAATTATAAAGTGTTGTTTGTTTTCTGATTGCTTTCTTTATGTAATGGGGGTTTCATAACCAAGTCCCCATTTTTCCTTTACATCAGCCTCTTCGTTAGGTGCATTGAGAAAAATGGTTTGATCTGTTTGGCCTCTTGCATAGAGTTTGGCTTCCAGACAATTTACCTCCTTATTCAAAAGCTTGTTCTCAACCTGCAATTTATGAATAGTTAGTGCAGATTCTTTCTTCTCAAATTCAGATTTAGAAATTTTAACTTCAAAATCAGAAATCTTCTTTTCAAAACAATCTACTTGAATTTTAGAATCATAAGCAGACTTGCGTAAAGAATCAATTAGATCTTTGTTCCGAATAACAGACTTATTAAGCTCAAAGATCTTATTGTTTCTTTTAGCAACTCTGTCTTTTTCCTTTTTCAGTTTTACTTGAAGGTCATTAAGCTCAACCATCATGGCTTCCATTTTGGTTATGAAATCTTTTTCGGTTAAGTTCGTTACCTCATCAGCCGCTTCATCATCTGACTCATCATATTTCACCGCCTTGCCCATTAAGCATATATGAGCAGCTTCTTCTTTCTCTTCCTCTTCACCATCTGAATGATCCAGCCAAAATTCGTCTTCTGCCATTAATGCTATGCCCGCTTCTTGTTGTTTGGCTAATAGCAGTTTGTTCTGATAGTACCAAGAGTTGCGAACCTTTGGCTTTCGACATTCTTTAGCAAAATGTCCAATCTTGCCACAGTTGTAACATTTGATAGGATCATTTACTGGATTTTCAACAATGGTATAGTCATTCACAAACTTCTTTCTTTCTTCGAGTTTCTTCTCAACAAATCGGTTTCCTTCTACCCGTTCCCTGTGCTCTTGAGTCTTGGAGCTGGATGAAGAGTACCTCTGAGAATTGGATCCCAACTTTTTGTAAAACTTCTTTTGAAATGCACGGGTCAATAATAAATAGCTTGTTTGAGGATTTCTCCATCATCACCATCTGATTCAGATTCGGATTCAAAACTAGTAATAACTTTCTTCTTTTTCTTCTTCTCTTTCTTTTCTTTCTTCTTCTCTCCGGCTACCAATGCTATGGGATCAGGAACTTTCTTTGCCTTCTTTTTCTCAGCTCTTTTCTCTTCCACCTCCTCTTCATTCTGACGTAGAGTCTCATAAACTTCATGTAATGGAATGTCATTGAGATCCTTCATCTGTTCCATCCAACACGTATGCTTCTTCCATTCAGGTTGTAGGATGCTCAAGAATTTGACATTGTTCTCAAGCTGCTTCTTTTTCACTTTGTTCTTTGAGAGTTCATTCAGAAGAAGCACAAACCTCTCATAGGTTTTGTTAAGTCTAAATATTGTATCCAAGATTTAATATAGAAAGTCAAATGTGTAAAAGTCAACATTGTCCTTGTAATAGTTAGTTTTATAATGTTTTAGTTTCCTTAGCCTTTAAGGCTTTGTATTAGTTGTGTAGTATAAATAGGTTTGTGGTTGTAAGCTTGTAAAAGAGGAACTAGCTTATGCATACATTGTAATAGTCTAGAGTGTTTGTTATTCAAGATCTACTTTCTCTCTCTAGATTCTCTCTCTAGTTCTTGTGCATATTGCTTAATCTTGAGTAATTAGCTTGATGTGATTAGGGATTTATGATTTACAATTGGTATCAGAGTTGAACCAAACTTTTCAGAAAAGATTTTATCATGAGTTTGAATTGAAATTTGTGTGATTTGCATTGAAAATTCGTCATTTTCAGAAAAATTTTCAAGAAAACGGTTTTTACTGTTTCATACGAATTTTGAGTGAAAATTGTTTTTAATGAAAGAATTTGGAATCATTGTGTTTGATTTGTTGTAGTGATTGATTCTTGTTTTGATTCCATTTCGTAATTCGTTCTAATTCGATGTCAATTTTGGATTTTTTGAGTTTTTCTTGATAACGAGTTCGACCTCTGTTCTTGATCGAATTCCTTTGATTTGTTGTTTTAATCGAAAACTGATTGTGTTTGTGTGTTTCGAAATGTTTTTCGATGATGCTAACAGGTTCTTAAGATCAATTGTGCAGGTCTCGATCGATTTAAGTTTGAATCTGTCAAGAACTCGACTTTGCGTTTCATTCATCACGGTTTTCGGTTCAAGTTGGAACCGCAAAGATCTTCTTCGCGCATCAAGTTCAAGCTGCAAAGTTTACTTTGCGTTTCAAGCAGGACCCGCAAACCTTCCTTTGCGTTTCAAGCAAGACCCGCAAACCTTCCTTTGCGTTTCAAGGCTGACCCGCAAACCTCACTTTGCGCTTGCTCCAGATTTAGTTAAAAAAAAAAAAACAAGTATTGTTCAAATTTCAATTTTCACGAAATATTTTTTTTAAGTTTTCAATTTGATCTGATTGTTGTTTTTCTGATATATAGTTTGGGAACGATCTTTCCTATCAAGCTTTTTGAAGATGTCAATTTACTACAGATCTGATATATCTGGTATTGAAGCTGAACGAAATGATCTGAAATTTAAAAATTCAGAGTATCTCAGAAGGATTCAGGAGTTGGAACTGAAATTGTACAACTGTATTAAAACTCCTGAATGTATAAATTGTACTAAAAATAGTTCTAATTTTTCAGGTATCCTTTAAGAGAGGGATAAAGAGATAAAGGAGAAAGAGAGAGAGATTATGAATCTTCAAAGTCAACTGAAGACAACTGAACAGAAATCACCTGAGCTACAAGCAGAATCAGTTGAGCTTCAAAACAAGTTGAAGGCTTTCGAAAAGAATATATCTGTTTTGGAAAAAACAACTTTCTGATAATAAAGCTGATTTTGATTCTGAAAGGAAAATTTTTTCGAAAAAGTTCTCAGATTTTTCAAAGAAATGTTTTGAAGAGAAGAAGTCGTTGGAGCTTAAAGGCTTAAAACTTTCTCAACAAATCTCCGATTTCGAGAAAGTACTGATTTTAGAAAGAGAGAAGTTTGAAAAAGAGAAGAAGGCCATAGAACAAAAGAATGTAGGGTTCTTTAAAGAATTATCCGGCCAGAGAATAGAGTCAGAAAAAGGATTTGAGGAAGAAAGATCCATTTTGAATCTGAAATCAAGAAGCTAACTTCAATGTTGTCTGAACTGTCTGCTGCTGCGCTGAATGAACAAAGGACGAAGTCTGAATTCACAACAAAGATTGACCAACTTGTGAAAGAAAGAGACACATTTTCTTCAAAGATCAAAGAGCTTGAAAAGTCTGTTTCAAGTTCAAATAAGAAATTCGTCTCTTCACAAAGGTCAGTCAAATCCTTTAATCAGATTCGTCGCACTAACCTTTTCTATGATGAATTTTTAGATGGTTCAGATACTTATCCGAGAACAAGTTTCAAGAAAGAGAAACTGGTGTGGAAAAGGAAACCAGTCAAAGATGATAAGGAAAATGAGCTGAAAGAGAAAAAATCATGTGTACTTATACATAAAGCAAAGAAGAACAAAACACCTAACGGTAAGAAATTTTATTGTTCTATTTGTTGTACACATGATATTTTTCACAAAACAAATGATCATTTTTGGTATGGTTCTTACTCTGTATCCCCCACACGCACTGCAACTAACATTTCTGGACCCAAATACCAGTGGGTACCAAAACCAAAACCTGAATCTGTGCTGCAGACACCTCACTCCAAGGGGGAGTAAGAAAGACAACGGCTCTTGAGTAAATCAGCTCAAGACCCGGACTTCAATGTCAAAATGGTTTTTGAACACAACAGTTCAAAACCCGAACTTCAAAGCTGAATAAAATGACTTCTAAGCACATCAGCTTAGGACCCGTTCTTCAAAGGAGTTTGACTTCTAAACACAACAGTTTAGGACTCGTACCTCAGAGATCAAAAAGACCTTACTCTTGTATGCTTGCATCCGATGGATATTGATGGTCTTCATCCCGAGTGAATTGATCTGATCTATATCCTAAACTTTTTCTTTGTTATATTTTTCTGATATTGATGGTCTAACAATTCAAAAGGGAGTGTTTGATCTCTATCCTATTTTAACTGTCATTTTTCAGATGCTTAATTTAAGGGGGAGTAAAGGTGATGACTTCTGATTATTTCAGATCAGAACTCATTCTAGAAAACCGTTTTACTGCTTTCTGTCTTTTATTTTTAAATAAATAATATGAATAAAGTGGCTTCTGATCACATGACAGATCAGGACCCGTTCATCAATGATCAAAGATGGATATTGTGCTAATATCCAGGGGGAGCTCAAAAGATCAAATTTTTATATCATGATTTGAGGGGGAGCCGAAAAGGTAAAAAAATCTTCTGATCCTAGATCTCGGATTGTTTGAAAGAAGAACAACTTTCGAACATGAAAATCAATTTTTCTTAAATGTTCAAACCACTTCTTATTCTCAAACGATTTTATGAATTTAGAAGTGTGATTTTTAAATGTTTTTCAATTTTTGTGCTTTTTTGTTTAACTGACCGTGTGTTTCCAAAGATCAATACTTGTGTATTATCTTGTCCATATACTGTTAAGTATTCATACATACTGGTTCAGTATTTTATTTGAAATTGTTATTACCATGTCTCAAATTCAAACAACTTTTCGATGGTAATATCCCCGTTTGAAGTTCAAAGTTGATGAGCATCATTCATCATGTTCATATTTGTGCTTTCATTGATAAATTGTTTATATTCGTTCATATAAACAAATATCTAATTCTTTGATACCCTAACCTTTTGATTTGATCTGATTGATTCATTGTCAGATTTTCAAAAACAATTCTCTTGACTTCATATTCATTCATTCAATATCCTTGTTTTGAGAAATCTTCAAAGATCAAATGCTCAAATTTCATTTATATTTTTAAATGAGCATACATACACTGACATATGATTTCTTGTGCTTCATTTCAAGAAAATCATTGACCAACATGTACTTTTAGGAACATGGGATTCAGTATGAGTACTTAATAGATCTTCCATGGATTCACGATAACCAGTGTTTCCTACCCCGGAAGAAATCCTTTGAGTGATTGAGGGGAGAGGGGTCTAAAAGAATTGAGTGTGGGAGTGAGCAGAGGTAAAATGGAAATGAGAGATTGGTTAGATGTGAGCTTATATGTTTAAAAGAAAGAGGGTGTGAGAACAGAGTTAAAAGAATATCAAAACTCTGCACCAAACATCTTTCTGAGCCAGGCAGCCACATTACTGATTGGTTCACATTTCTTTGGTGACCATCATTGAAATAGGCAAATAGCCCATGCCATCTCTTGCATACAACCCCACTAGCTACTCATTCTTTTCTTAAAAAGAGAATGTTTCACATTTTCTGGGGAAGCAACATATAATCTATCGGATCTTCTTTTGGAAGATACTGATATTGAAAAAGAAGGAAAGTTGCCCCACCTTCGACCCTTTCTCATGCACATTGAGTCCATGTATTATCATTGTTGTCTCAGTGATTTACATATTTTGAGCCTTTATGAAACACAATCATTGTGCTAATTCTTTCAAAACACAAGCACGAGCACACAGAGAATATGTTTTTCTGTTAGAACATTCATAGAATTACCTTGTGTTTTTCAATGATTGAATGGAAGTCCTGGGGAGTCAACATCAAACCAGCTCCTTACATTGTACATCCGTTGTACACAGTAACTTCGTGTTACTGACAGACATTTCTAACTGTTTCATTTGTTGAATCAGGGTTACACGCTCATTATGTCTGAATTTGAAAAGATTCGGATATAAACAGTTCATAATTCGGCTCTTCAGATCAAAGCACAATATTAATCAAAGGGGAGATTATTTCAAAGGGGTTATCAAAGTCTGAGCTGAAATTGAAGAAATTTTGATGATCTGATGCTCACATCATCAAAAAGGGGGAGAATTATTCAAAGATCAATTTCAAGAGTTCAAGTTCAAAGTTCATGTTTGAATTT
This sequence comes from Arctium lappa, assembly GCA_023525745.1. NCBI lineage: Eukaryota > Viridiplantae > Streptophyta > Magnoliopsida > Asterales > Asteraceae > Arctium > Arctium lappa. The sequence continues at coordinate 68,318,392 of CM042054.1, forward strand.
CAAATTGCTTCCGCTGATGTTTCAAAGACTGATTCTTCTTCAAAAGATTCTGATTCTGAAAACAAGATTTTCAAAATTCGAGAATGTTTGATCTTCCAAGGATGGTTCAGAGATCAAAGTGATGAAGATACAAGTTTGATCAAAGTCGAAAGATTTTTCAGAGTTAAAGTTTACAAAGTTGTTTTCATAGTTTCAAGTTTCCAGTTTTGTTCAAGGCTTGTTGACTTTCAGAGCTTCAATGTGAAAAAGACTTTTCAAGATTCTTCAAAGGCTGAAAGAGTAAAGATTGTGAAAGCTTCTATGAGACAAAAGTTGAAGAATCCAGAGCTGAAGATCAGTATCAAATTTTTATTAAATCTTGAATACAAAGGGGGAGATTGTTAAGTCTAAATATTGTATCCAAGATTTATTAGGAAAGTCAAATGTGTAAAAGTCAACATTGTCCTTGTAATAGTTAGTTTTATAATGTTTTAGTTTCCTTAGCCTTTAAGGCTTTGTATTAGTTGTGTAGTATAAATAGGTTTGTGGTTGTAAGCTTGTAAAAGAGGAACTAGCTTATGCATACATTGTAATAGTCTAGAGTTTTTGTTATTCAAGATCTACTTTCTCTCTCTAGATTCTCTCTCTAGTTCTTGTGCATATTGCTTAATCTTGAGTAATTAGCTTGATGTGATTAGGGATTTACGATTTACAGGTTTCCTCTAGGCTCTCATTTTCTTTCGCTTTGAATTCCTCGTAGCTATTTATGCAGTTAGCCACTTTCATTTGATTCCCGACCTTGGAACCCATCATCATCTTTTGCAACTGATCCCACATCTTTTTAGCATTTGCCTTGTAGCTGTCTATCTTGACGTAGATGTCATTCGGGATACTTTGAAGAAGAAGGGATTTTGCTTGCTTGTCTGCTTTGAAACGACTCTTTTACTCTTCAGAATACTGAGCATATTCAACTGGAACTGTTTTCATTTTTTGATCTCTTTCCTCAGTACCATCTTCACTATCAGATGAGTCATCATCAGGTATTTGAACTGTCATTGGTACCATAGGACCCTCCATGATGGACAGAAGAATATTTTCTCCATTTGTGTGCCGGTCCACGAAATCAAGGAATCGATCCTTCCACTTTTCGTACTCTCCTTTAAAAAGAACTGGAGGCTTAACATCCGTGCCAATAGAAAGAGCGTCTTTGGAAGTCATCTTGAATGTACCTGTTTGAAATAAAAACAATAAGAAACTAGAAACTGATCGTTAGTCCCATTATGAAATCACAAGAACATAGAAAAATCAGAAATTTCGAGTTTTTTTTGACTAAATTTGCAAGTCACTATAGAACTCGCAAGTCACTATTACTGAAAAACCCGCAGACTAAAGCTCGCACGCAAAGACTTGCGTGTTCTGATAAACTCGCAGATAAATGAAACTCGTTAGACGTTGAAACTCTCAAGAGACTGTTCTCGAAGAAACTCGCTAATGCCTGAACACGCAGACCCCTATTCACTGATAAACATGCAGACTGAGGCGTGCGTGTTTGAGAAACTCGCAGACAAAGGGTTGCGTGTTTTTGAGAACTCGCAGACCGAAGAAACTCGCAGATTACTATTCCTCTGGAACTCGCAGATAGAGGCTTTCGCGTTTGTATACTCGCAAAGGTCTTGTTGCGTGTTTTATAGAACTCACAGAAGGAAACTCACAATGCTTGCGTGTTTCAACACTTCGAAAATTTTCTTAGATTTTCAAACTCGCACGATGAACAAACTCACAGAACCCTGTTCATGATGAAACTCGCACACTAAGACTAGCGCGTTTGTAAAACTCGATAATCACTACGTGCGTGTTTTGGTACTTAGAAAATTTTCCCCAACTTTCAAAACTCGCAGATAACACCTTGCGAGTTCTAAGAATCGCTAATAACGCCTTCCGCGTTTTGGCCAAAAATGAAATTCTTCAGCTTGCGCGTTCTTGCGGATGAACTTGCACGTTTTGTCGATCTAGCGCGTTCTTCAGTCTGTCGGCCCAAAACTTGATTTTTCCATATGTTTTCGACTCAAATCTTCTTCACTTGTTTCGAAACTTTGTAGAAATCCTCGAATTCAACTCTGTTTGATTACAATGCAAGAATTTAAAAAATAAACACAAAATGATACACTTTGACTCGATTTACAGTGAAATTAAAACTCGTGAACTCGAAACATACAAAATCACCAAATCAAGATCAAATAAAGTGCAATTTCCAAATTAAACTATACAGACTCAATCGAATTCACTTAACATACAAATTCTAATCGTTTACAACTCAAAAATTGAACAAAAACTCAGAAATCGATCTGGATATTCAAGAACACAGTGTCGAACATTTTCTTGAATTGATTTCACTTTTGGATCTGCTCTGATACCAATTGTGTGTCCTAGATTCTAGTTTCTAATCACAAACAATCAAATAAACAAGATTTACAAAAAAAATTACTTGTTTGATTTCAATTCACAAATCACAATATTACAATCTTCTCTCTCAATAACTCTCTTTCTCTCTCTCTACAGATTTCCTTCTCTAAACCTATTCTCTAATATTTTCAATTAGACTTGTTAACCAACTAAAACAGAAAAAAACAAGGTATTTATACCTACAACTAATACAAGAAAACTAAAATACAAAATACAAATACAAAGACTTTGACTTTATTAACAAAAGACTTTGACTTTCAGTGAGAGTTGACTTTTTCCAGCTTTTACTTTCTTGAACTTTGACCTTCAGTCTTCTTGATCTTGTATCCAACATATTTATGCTCTAACATAAACATCACAGTATGTCATGCTATGATGACGGTTTTGAAAAAAATAAACGTCAATGTATGTCGTGCTATGGTGATGGTGTGGAAAATAAACGTCACCGTATGTCGTCCTACGGTGATGCTTTTGAAAAACAAACATTACGGTACTCATGTTAGGGTGACGGTTTGGAAAAATAAATGTCTTCGTACATCATGATATGGTGATGGTTTTGAAGAACAAACGTCGCCGTACTTAATGCTACAGTGACGCTTTTGACACATAAACGTCACTGTACGTAATCCTACAGTGATAGTTTTGACAAATGAACATCACCTTATGTCATGCTATGGTGACGGTTCTAAAAAAAAGGTCACATTATGTCATGCTATGGTAACATTTTTAGGAAAAAAAATAACTTTTTTTATACACCTAAAGTGACGGTTTTAGCCTATGGCAACGGTTTTTTATGTGATTTGGAAACATTTTTTAAACGTAACCAAAAGTGTATCAAAAGTGATGGCAAGATAGGTAACGTTTTTTATGTCCACGAAAACCGTTACCGTATACCTACGGTAACGGTTTTTAACCGTCACAAAAGATCTTTTTTGTACTAGTGATAACCGTGTGTTTCCAAAGATAAATACTTGTGTATTATCTTTTGCATATACTATCAAGTATTCACACACAACAGTTTAGTATTTTGTTGACTTTGTTATTACCATATCTCAAAATGAAACAATTTTTCGGTGGTAATAAACTCCTTTTGTATCTTCAATGTGTGTTGATTGTTATTTCATTCAAAGAGATTCTTTCATGGAGTGTCTATTCTTGATTCATATACACGAATTCCAATTTTTCATGACCTAATCTTTTATTGATATTTAATTCATATTTAATCTTTTCAATACATTGTCAGATTCTCAAAACATATATATTTATTTCACTTTGTTCATTCAATTTATTTGTTTTGAGAAAATCTTTCATGTTTAAAATGCTTAAATCTTCATGATTATCGTATTGAGCATACATTTATCTGACATATGTATTGTGCTTTAACTGTTGAAAATAAAATGTTGAGCAACATCATGCTTTTAGGACAAATTCATGAGATCAGTGTGAGAACTTAACATGACTCTATGGATTCATGATAAACAGTGTTTCCTATCCAAGAAGTTATCCGTGAGTGATTGAGAGGTGAGGGGTCAATATCAGAGTGTGGGTGTGCGATGAGGTAAAATGAAAAAAGGAGTTTAGTTAGAAGTGAGATTGAACGATAAAAAGAAAGAGGGTGTGAGAACAGAGTTAAAAGAATGTTAGAACTCTGCACCAAATTTTTTCTAAACCGGGCAGCCACATCTACTGTTGGTTCACAGTTTTTGGTGACCTTCATTGAAACAGGCAATAGCCCATGCCAACTCTTCAATTAAACCCCGCCTCCTACTCATCTTTTTCTAAAAAAAAATATGTTTCATATTTTCTTGGGGACGCAACAGATACGCTATCTGATCTACATTTGGATGATTTGGATATTGAAACAGAACGAAGTTTGCCCCACCTTCGCATTTCGATCATGCACAATTGAGTGAGTGTAATACTATTTTTGTCTCAATGGTTTACACATTTTGAGCCTAACATAACACAAAATGCTTAAATTCTTTCATACACAAGCACATACACACATAAAATTTATTTTTTTGTTTGAACGTTCATTAAATTACCTTGTTTTATTCTATGATTGAATGGAAAACCTGGGGAGTGAACATCAATAAAACTCCTTGTATAGTATATCCGTTGTACTTAGTAGCTTCGTGCTGCTTATAGGCATTTCTAGCTGATTCATTTGTGGAATCATGGTTACATTCTTATTTTTCTGAATTTGAAAAGATCCGGATGAATACATTCTATGAATCGACGGATGGTTCGGAAATTTTGAGGAAAGATCAGATAATGAAAGTGGTCAAATACAGATACATTGCATTTCTTAATGAAATTTTGATGAATTTTATGTTGAATATCATCAAAAAGGGGGAGTAAGTCAAGAAATGGAAAAGAAGCTGTAGGAGATAATTAAGAAATGATTTATATAAGAGAATCAAGAAATGGGAATGAAATTGTGAAGAAAGTTCAGGATTTCAAGAAAGTTCAAGAAATTTTCTTTGAAGATTATTTTGGAAAGAGAAAAATGAGCTACAACCGAAGATAATTTATTTGTTACAGATGATGGTGTTTGTCAAAGTCTTTGGGGGAGAATGTTAAAGATCACAAGAAGGGGAGAGTGAAGATTCTCAATTTTCATCTCCATAAGGGGAGAATGTTGATTTCCTAAGAAGATCGGTTTTTGTCCCAAAGGGGGAGAATGTTCATAAAAGGGGGAAATGTGCTTTGAAGATGAAATACATTTGAAGATAAGAGCATGTTTTACAAAGGGGAGATGGTTAGCTTTTAGTTATGAAGACGATCTTGAATTCAAAGGGGGAGAATGCTAGAGCATAAATTGTTATCTTCAAGATCATCTAGATTAGAAGTCTAAAGCCCAAATGAAAGCCTCAAGATTGCAAGTCAAAGTCAAAATCATCAAATTGGAAAGTCAAAATCATCTAATGTCAAGCTTGTTGTTTGTTTTCTTTGGTTTTGTCTCTTGTAAGTATGTTTCTGTAAATAGTGTTTCATTAGTAGTGTAGAGTGTGAAACTTAACTGTGTGCGTATTGTAAAATCATATTGCATATCTAGTGAGAGAAAATAGGAAGAGAGATTTATTGTATCTGTGGCATTCAAGATCAATGACATATATGATTTGAATTGAATTCATTGTTCATCTTCATAATCTTGCATCAAACTGGACCTCACAATGTTGCTTATCGCCAAGAAAATTAACTTTAAAGAAAAACTAAGATAAATCAAAAGAAAGCTTAATCGGCATGAAGGTCTAACGAGTATAATTATCAGATAGCATTACAGTGCCAAACAATGATGACGTGTAAGGACGAGACAGTCAAAATTTAATCGAATAACATAAGATGAAGCGTTGAAGATTGAACTAAGAATAGTGATACCATACTTAAATACAACTAGTCAATCATTTAGAGAGGTGTTCGCCTCGACCATACCTCACGGAATACCGTTGATACACTCTAATCCTAGGATATCAAACATATTTTTCATGCAGGAGGAGTTTATGAACAAAAAGATACAACAAATATTTGCATGAATGATTAACATGATGAATGCATAATTGAATCCAAAGTGATCTCAGAAAGAATCAAGTTACAAGACTAGGAATATTAGCAAAAGTCAGTTCACCGTTATTACATTTTCCAAAAGATCAAGATCTTTTAATGGGTTGTAATGGGGCTAAGGCTGGTGGCTAAAAATTAAAGGACAAGGCGGATCAAAATCCTAGATGTGTCACAATATAAGTGGTCCAACTAGTCTTCTCCTTTCTCTTGTCATTCTAACTGATATCCTTCACCACTACATCATTTGGGTGTGCTTCCATGCTTGCTGCCTCTTTTTGCTTTCTTTAAATGCTCAGGCAAACTGGCCCATTTTTTCTTGGGCAAACATTGGCATCTTTTTATTGAAGCTATATGACCCAATAAGGCCTGATTATCTTTTTCATTACCATTTTACTCCTTTCCTACATACCGATGACATACTTGCTAACCATTTGTATTTGACACGTCTTGAGACAAGCGTTGGATAGTACTTAGGATGGGGTTCAATAGTGGGTTGAGAATTGAATATTATTCAGTGTATCGCTGCGACTGGGTTCGAGTGCACACAATTAAAGTAAAGAAGCGATAGCTGAAAGTGATATGTTTTGAACACAACACCTGGGTTATGTCTTAGGTCCACACAATATGGTAAACAACACTTTCAGTCGATATCATAATGGATGTGTTTGCTACTCAATGCAAGAATATAGTGAGATTATGCTATAATCACAATTGAATAAAAATCAAAATGTGTATAAGACTAGATTAAATTATATCCCTTTAGAATTGATTCGGAAATACTTCGACTCAAAATCTCACTGGTGGTCTCCACTAATGTCTTCTAATTGTGCAATTTACTAATTGATTTTTTGTAAATTGACATAATAATCATTACGGTTGATAAGTATGCACGTGCCAACAACCCCAAATCTTAACGACACATCGTCCCCAATGTGCTACCTTGGTTTACAATCTGTGCAAATAGGTGTGGAGATAAAAGACAGGAATATCATTTATGACATAAGTTTTGATAGGTAATATAGAGTACGAATATGGGTAGTGAGGTAGAATCATCCATACATCGCAAAAGTGAAAGTAGCAAGAGAATCAAAAACAAAAGTCGTTAGAGGGGTTAGATATTCTCATTATGAAGGGCCGACATGGTGTAAAGATGTGTCCACATCCTGGCGGCGCCTCTGGGCTCGGTGACGCTCCTTACCGGTTAACAATCCCTGACTATATCCTCATCCGGCTAACTGTTGCTACATCTTTAGAACACTTGTCCTTATGCTACCACTTCTTCTTGAGTGCAATCGATCTTCCCCTCCACTCTTTGCATGAGTTGGTACCTCTGGTCCGCCCAAGGCGGCATTTATTTGTTCCATGATTCTAGGAGTTACAGACTGGTATGCCTGACGGGTCCTCAGAATGGTAATGCTCGTCATTAGACGAGGATGATGTTATCTCTACCAGCTCCTATTACGCTGCCTCTGGGGAATATGTAGACGTTCGTGGTGGTAGTTTCCTGGGCCTCCGTGTATTATATGTATGCTCATTTTGATATTGTGGCGAGAGATGGAAATTTGCAAGGGTACACCTACAAGTACATAAGTTAGCGACGAGACAACGGAAAAGGGAGTACTCCCTTGTGTGTATCCGTCATTGCATCTAGAATCTCTAAATGGATGATATGGCCAATCTCCAATGGCATCCCACTCTGGATGTAAACAGAACACGTGACAATAATAGGTCCGATTTATTATTTTGCTTAGATGGTTTGATGCTATTCTTAAGGAACATCATCCAGAAAGCGATATCTACGTGCATCTCACATTTCTTGATGTCGTGACCTAAAATCTACATGTTGCTTCAATATCGCCTTAGCGCGCCTGCGATTATTGGGATGTGCTCTTCTTTTTTTCTCCTAACCCTAAAATATCCTGTACACCACATAACATGCTCTATGATTGGGGTCGGGGCAACCAATAGTATCTGTTGATCGCAACAACTATGATCCGAAGTCGATGGCCCCTCATGATCACTTCCCCAAATTCATTAAAGATTTCGTGATGTATCGATGTGTAGAATTTTTGTACTACTACTAGATTGTATGATCCTCTACTTTCGTGAAAGTTTTCCCACCCAAAATGGGCTACTGTGGCTGCTATAGTTGATGTAGGTGGTAGCCCTTGCACCCGAATTCCGCTCTTTGGGCATATGCTGCGGTTTTCCATGATTTTTTTTAGCATTTGTTCTTCCTACTTACTGAAATAAAAAAGGTTTTAGTTAACAAGTCCGGTTTGAACTATGTACGCTGAGTGTATTGAAGGATGACTTGGAACCCCAAACATAGGTCGTGGCCGAGGTTGCAATTATGCCCTAGTCAAATGGGTCAAGATATGGAAACCCCAAACCTAGGTCTGATAGTCCCAATGCATGAGCCCGTTTATAAACTAGAGATATGTGAATATCATCTAAAAGTATCCCTTAATAGTATGTCACATATAAACACTCATTCCATAATTAACTTAAGAGTATCTATGCATGTGGTTCATATTGCATATGGAAGGTAATATGAGAACGATTTATGCACTTATGCGAATTTATTGACACAAAAAATTTGTTGGGCGACCACCCTAAACCTTGACTGTGGTCTAGATGGGTAAGATGATGCACACAAGTCCAATACCAAATCACAACTCCAAACCTAGGTTGGTTTTCCTAAGAATAATCATATGCTTGATACAACCAACTTCATTGTGTATACAGATCTGCCTCATGTAATGCCAATAGTAACGCATAGGAACAAATAAATGAATGGAATCCGCATTGTTACCCACATTGAAGTACCACATAAAAAGAATGAACTCCAAAATTGATAGACTCAACGGTTGGCAATACTCACACGACAAACAATCACCCCAAGAATAATAACTTCTAGGCATTTGCTCCACCAACACTTGCAATGAAAAACCTTATCCTAAGTTATGCTCATAGAATCCCCAAATTAGTTGCATAAGATGAAAAATCAAGAAACCTTGTGTTCTAGCATGGGAATAAAATGAGCTTATAATTAGTGTAAGAAAAAAATAATCTTCCAATGAAAACTTCTATTTATGTAAATGAGCACATAGACCCTAGGTTGTTCAACTCAGATTTTACCAAAGTCACGTTCTCATTCACAGTGATAAGGAGTAGAAAAAGTTGTATCACAAACTTTGGATTAAAGTGAGACGTAATGGAGGATGAGAAGAATCAAATCGGTGAAACAACCTTCGATTTTGGCCAAATGCGTCAAGTGGAAAATGGATCATATGAGGCATGTGCAAAAGGTGTCGCTCGATTGAGAGTTATAAACCTATATGTTGATTCACGCGAGTTGTGCCACTGGTTTAAACTATCAGTGAAACTCACCCTGACTTTTGAAACCTGTAACCATACAATATCACTGAGACTTCCACCACTTGTTTAAACTAGCGATGAAACTAGTGATGGTGAAATATTCGAAGTTACTTCCGATCGCTACCGAGAGTTTTGGCTTGGGTTTAAAACTATTGACGAACTAGCTAGAAATAAAATTAAGCACCGAACTCCTGAAGCCCCCATGACTTTCATCGCTAGTTTTAACAAGCAGTGAAACTAGCAAGGAACAAAAAATTCTATGAGACCTCCAGAGGCTACCATGAGTTTTACCGCTAGTAGAAACTAGCGGTGAAACTCTCAAAGACCAAGGTATTTATAATAAATTTTATTAAACACTCTAGAAGCAACCGTGACTGAAAACTAGCAACGATCATAATTTGAAAATGAACCCTGATATAACCGTGGGTTTCACATGGACGAAACGAGTGACCAAATTTGCAATAACATATAAGAAGTTCCTGTACAAACTTAGATTTAGGATAGGCTTCAAAGAAACTAAACAAATACAAGAAAACCCAATCTAACTACGAAGACATAAAAAGAAAAAGAAAAAAGGTAAAGAAAACAAACCTGGCGGGTTGCCTCCCACTTAGAGCCTAATTTAGAGTCGTAGCGTGACTTTTTACGGCAATCACAATTTGGCTCTTGAAGAAACATGGTGTCCACTACCACCATTTCCCCTTCAAGATATGGCTTTACCCGCTGACCATTTACCTTAAATGTCTTCCTAACCTTCTCTTGCAGCTCGATTATACCATACGAGAAATACCTCATTGATCGTGAATTGACCTGACCATTTAGATTTCAACTTCCCTGGAAATTAACGTAGCCATGAGTTAAATAATAAAACTTGCATACTAGCAGGAATTACCTTTGGGTGAAGTCCTTTGTCATGGAATCGCTTAGTACGCTCCTTGTAAATGGTGGCATTCTAGTATGCATCTTGCCTGATTTCTCCTAATTTGTTCAGTTGAGAGAATCAATGCTACCCAGTTGACCTTCAATTTTTGCTCAAATGTTTGATTGCCTAGTTGTCCTTGTGATACAACCCAACTGGTAAGTTGCATGATTTTTTGTAGACAAGACGAAATGGGGTGGTACCGAATGGAGACTTATAAGTTGTCCGGTATGCCCATAGTGTATCATCGAGTCCGGATGACCAATCCTTTCGTGACAAGCTAACTATCTTTTCTAAGATATTCTTAATTTCTTGATTGGAAACCTTAGCTAGGCCATTGTCTTGAAGATGATATGGTGTAGTGACCTTATGCTTCATCGAGCACTTCTTCAAAACCACTTATAAGTATTGGTTGCAGAAGTGGCTACCACAATCGCTTATTAGTGCTCTTGGGACCCAGAACTATGAGGAGATAATATTCAGTAAGAAATTGATCACTACCTTGGAATCGTTTGTTGGACTCGTGATTGCCTCTTCCCACTTGCATATGTAGTTCAGTTCTACTAGAATGAATTCATTGTTAGTGAATGCCCAAAAACCAATCATAAGATGTAATTTTGAGTTTTGTTTCATGAAGTTGATAAATAAATAAACGCATTGCTCATTTTATTGTCTATATTATATTATGTGTTTTATTTATTCATAATAAATAACCTTTGAATAATGTATTCTAAATGTTCCTAGTTAAATATTATTTTAGGTTTTAAGGTTTAAGTAATATGATAACGACTAGCATATGTAAGGTTTCATATAGAGATATTGAATTACATATGAGTATAAGAAGGAGATTTTGTGTACTGAACGAACCTGTTGTGAGAAAACTGCATTGGATTTCATGTGTGTGTGCCATAAATGTTTCTCACGTGGTCAATGTACATTTAGTTTTTGACCTGAAAACACGGAGTTTGTTGTGTGTGAGTGATGTATTTTGACATTTATTCTAATAATTTCATAACTGGGTGACAGAATAATAGTTAGGTATGTTATAAATCGCATCGTAGAACTAGCATGTAAAAAAATAGGATTTGTCCCTCCTCTATGACGGGAGTGATATCTCTAGGCCCTTGAGAAATATATACTAAGGAAATGCATGAATCCTCAGATAATTGATATAAGATATCATGATATGTTTTTGCCAATATATTAGGGAAACAAGAAACTAGATATTGGACATAATGAGAATGACACATTCAATGTCTCGTGTTCAATCCAGACATCAAGGACAAAGAATTAAATGGGTAAACTAAAACTGACTAAAAAACGATAATTTGTTGCATCGCCAATCCTCGTAATTTGGGTGACGGTGATGTATGTTGGATACCGCTCATCGTTTATAACTATAGATACAAGATTTATATTTATTACCAACATGTCGAGATCCCATTGGGTCACACGCTCTGAACATATCCGAATCAGGAGTTTCAATAATTAAAATGTTTAATTATTATATCTAATTTGTATCTATTTAATCTGTTTAAATAAAAATCAAATATTATTTATGTTGGACAACAAATAAGTTGACTAGGGATGGTCTTTGTAGGGGAGTTATGTTGTATGGAAAGTATTACACTCAAGTATGGTGTAGGGATTGTGGTGGTTATGCCATACCTCTCATATGAATATATAATGTATGACATTTTATACTAGAAATGAATCTTACATGATTATCTCTGAAAATCACCTACAACTATATGCACCCTTTTCTTTCTAAGATATAAAACTGTGACTATGACCACGAGAAGGCAAAAGACTCTGATTGTTCACGTGGATATCGTGGTGGCATCAAGCGTTCTTTGTTGCTATGATTTAAAGTTTCTCAAGCTGTGAGGATAATTTCGAAACTCCCGATTTATTCAGACCCATTGGTCCTTGGAGGGTTACAGTTTTATTTTCCGCTGTGCTTGACATCTCGAAACCCAACAGCGGTATCAGAGCTACTTATGAATCTCTAGTCAGTTTTTGTGACATGCATGATATATCACAAACTGTTTGTTGATGTATGTTTTTGCTTCGTAAATGTTTTGGTTTTTCATCCCAAAAATATTTTGAATCTCGATAAACTTAAAACATGAAAAATGTAAATCTTTCTATTAGCTTTCCACGTGATTTTGAATCGTTTTAATTTCTTATGAATTTTTTACGACAATGTCGTAATGTTGTTCGAAAATCGAACCTACAACGAGTTTGACTTGGATTTCGACCCATAAGGGTTCTAGATATTTGAAATCCTAAAACACAAAAGATGTAGATCTTTTTGTTAGTTTTCCAAAGAACTTTGAATCTCCTTTTTTGATATCCTACAAATTTTGTACTATATTTATACGACGGTGTTGCAATTGGTTTTATGTTTCAATGTGATTGAATATGTATAATCTGATTTGCTTGGTGAAGGTATATCCCTTAGTCATGGATGTATTATATTGATAAATATGAATTTCATCTCGTGCCTTTTTTATATACATTATTTGTACATTCTCCTCTCATCCAATCCTCTCGAATGTAACTCGAAAGTTTAATTGTTTGCAATTTATAGTATTTTTGTATAAAAGAAAGCAAGAGATAGAGGTATCATAAAGTGATGAAGATGAGAAGACTTAGGTGCTGTTTGTTTTTTAAGAGGTCTAAAGTCTGAAGTCTTATTTTAGTTATGATTAATAAGAGGTGGTGTGTAAAAATGTCTGAACGATTCAGACTTAAGAGCTATTAAGATGTTTTTTTCAAAAAACAAACAACCCCTTAGAATCATAGGACTTTATTTTATGTAATGATATTTATACTTGGCTTTATGAATTTCGCCTAGGGGGGCTATAGCCATCTCACATTTATTTTACACCTTTTATATATTGTGATATATTTATACGATGGTGTTGCAAATTGGTTTTATATTTCAATGTGATTGAATATGTAAAATCTGATTTGCTTGGTGAAGGGTTATATCCCTTAGTCATGGATGTATTATATTGATAAATATGAATATCATCTCGTGCCTTTCTTTATATACATTCTCTGTACATTCTCCTCTCATCCAACCATAGGACTTTATTTTATGAAATGATATTTATATTTGGCTTTACGAATTTCGCCTAGGGGGCTATAGCCATCTCACACTTATTTTACGTTTTTTATATATTGTGATATATTATGCATGGTTGTATTTATGTGATACTTGTTACAACTATTTAAAACAAATATATGATTTTAAAATATAAAAGTAAAAGGAGTTTTACAAATCAATATGAGTTTTGATTGAATAAAAATTTGATTATTTATATAAGATATAAAATGGATCCTCGATCTCGAGTGATAAGGTCTTAGTACATCATAGAAAGATTTCAATTGGTTTTGTCACAAAGGCCTAAACTGCCAAAGAAAGGATATTATTCAAATGATCCTCATGATCAACGAGGGTCTAAAGTGTAAAAGGTTGTAAAGTTTGGGTGTTTAGTTTGTAATTGTTGTAAAGTCAAATGGGACATGTTGACCATATATATAGCAAGTCAAAGAGTTGTTTGGTAATAGAACACACACACGCATTCTGAGAAGTTTACACCTTGAGAAACACACACACACAGAGCTTACTGTAATACGCACTAAATAGGTATATGATTTAATGTAGATTGTGTGATTGATCATAATCAATAAACAAGTGTTTCTAAATGAATTGTGTGTAGATTGTGAGTTAGAATCTGGAACAACAATTGGTATCAGAGCTATATTCGATTGAAATCAACAGAAATATGGTTTACGCACACTAAGTTAGAGTTTTCGAGTGATTATTGATTTTAAACAATTTTAATCAAATTCTTGATTTGATAGTGTTCGATTTGCATAATGGATTAATTCTGTGAACATAAATTTCACTTTTGAACAGAAATTGAGCACTTAATTTGAATTTTTCTGAGTTTTGGAGTCGCACGAGTTCACGCACTATATTATCATGGATTTTTTATTTTGAGTAGAGTTTATTGAAATTCATTGATTGTATTTGGTTCTAACACTAATCTTGATTGAATTGATGAAGTTACAACTCCTAATTCGAAGATTTGTGGGGAATTTGGACTGATTTTAGTGTTTTGGGACCGAATATACGGAGAACTCACAAGATCCATACATCTCGTATGAAGAACTCGCACATGTCTTAGAATTCGCATAAATTTTCTGGAAAATTGCTTAAGTGTTGAATTCACATGAGAGTTGTGAGCGAAATCCTCAGAATTCGCATAAACAGTTATACAAAATGTAGGAATTCGCGTAACACTCATAGACGAAACGTTGATTGAAAAATATTCTAAGGAAAGAATTCGCAAAAGCTTGTATGCGAAAAGTGCAAAATTTGTATATCCTTGTGATACGAAAAGCTCATGCGAAAAGCTTAAATGTTGAAAGTTCTTCGAAGTCAATAATTCGCATACAGTCTTATACGAATTGTTAAGAATTCGCAGATAGCTAAGTGTGAATTCCTAAGATTTCGCATATAGTTACATGCGAATTGTGTAGAACTCGTATATCCTTGCCTAGGAATTGTTTATTTCATTCGAATTCTGATATTGTTGTGTGTGAATTCCTCTGGTTCTGCGAATTCTCGTGTTTGTCTTTTTGTGCGAATTGTTTCTAATCTAAATTGTGTATGGATTCTATACTTAGAAATTTTGGTGAAAATTTTTTTCTGAAATTTTTTAAGTGTTGTTTCTTTTGTTGAACTAACGATCAATTCTAGCTCATATTTTTTAATTGGTGTAAAGATGTCGAAATAACTTCTCTCTATGGTGTCACAGTCAAAACCTCCTGTTCTGTCAATAGGAGAATATGCCCAATGGAATTGACGGATGACTCAGTTTCTGAATCACAAGAACAGAGAGTACATGAAATCCATCACTGAAGGACCAGTAAATCCTCTAGTTACTGTTCCAGGTCATGAAGCGACTAAGACCTCTCTTGAGATACCTGTTATGTTCATGCCTAAGCCATATCAATACTACAGCGAGAGAGAGAAAGAGCTTGCTAAAATAGATGAAGAAGCCCTCATATACTTAACGATGGCAATCCCGAACGATATCTACAATCACGTAGATAGATGAGAATCTGCCAAAGAGATGTGGGATGAATTGGAGCTCCAATTTCAAGGAACAGATAGGTCCATTCAAGCAACGTTGAATCAGAGCATAAATGCTTACGAGGGATTTCATGCTAAAGATGGAGAAGCTTTGATAGATACTTACAACAGGTTTAACATAATTTTGAATTACCTGAGAAGAAACGAAATGAACAAATCTATATCTGAGATAAACTACAAGTACATCAAGAACTTGAACCCTGAGTGGAAGAGCTATGCCATAAACCTGCAGATGTCAAAGAATATGGCATAAGAAGACGTGAATGATATCTTTGCCACTTTATCTCAGCATGAAGATGAGGTAAAGTTGTTGAGCAAGGAGAAGATGGTTAAAGATTCACTTGCTCTTCTTGCTGAGAAGAAGAAGGGTTCTAGTTCTAGTTCCGTTTCTGGTTCAAAGTCCAAACTGAAGAAGTCCAAATCTTATCTCACTAAACTTACTCATTCCAGTTCTGAGTCTTCGGTTGATGAAGTTAAGGTTAATTCTGATGATGATGTTCAGAGGTTCACTAAAAACTTGGCCCTAATCACAAAGCAGTTCAACAATAGCTTCGGAAAGATGAAATATTATTCAAAGCCGAAGTATGAAGGGTGTTAAGTCTGATTTTATAGTAATCATTGTATTTATAGGCTTGGTCTTATACAGTGTTTAGAGTCTCATACTGTATTGTATTGATGAAGGGTATTTAAAGTCCCTTTGGTCTTGTGTCTTTGTAACACTTTACGCTCATTCTAATACATTGATATACTTTGCGCTTCACTTGCTCTCCCTCTCTCTCTCTATTTTCTCTCTCTAGGATTTAGAGATCTTTGGATTAACAATTGGTATCAGAGCTAATCTAGATCTTGAGAGAATTGTTTTTCATATCTGAATTTGTAGTTTAATTCGAAAATTTGATTGATTTTCTTGAATTTTTCAAGAAAATCTCGTTTTTGAATTTTTCATCAAACTTGGTCGTGTTTTTGAATGAATTTTTGTGAAAATTGGTTTGTTGGATTCGGTTTCGATTGCTAAACATCTTTAATTCACATCGATTTGCAAGAAATTCAAGTCTTGATTGTCAATTTTGAAATATTTCGATTTCTGGAAAAGTTGTGTTTTACGAACTGTTAGTTTTCGAAATTTCGATTTTGTGGTTTTGATCGAAGTTTTTGCTTGAAAGTTGTCAGAAAATTGTTTTTCAATCTTATTTGTGGAAGAATTCATATGAAATTTCTATTCTGTAATCGATTGTGTTGATTTTTCATGTTTTCCAGCGGTTTGCGCAAGATTCAATGTTTGCGCGAGTTCTTCACGGTTTGCGCGAGTTCGTCTTGCTGATTTCAGAGTTCATCAAGCAGACATCGTTTACGTCTATTTAGTCTAATGCAAAGAAAGCTTTGCGTCACCAAAACCTCACGCAAAGTACACTTTGCGTCATCCTCTGATCAAGAGAAGTTACCTTTGCGTCTCCATCTGCTCACGCAAACTGTTTTTGCGTTTTCATCACATCTCGAAAAGTCAAGTTCTCGTCATTCTTGTATTATGCAAGAAAGGTTTTCGCCATCATCGGGTCACGCAAATATCATCTTGCGCCACTTAAAGATCACGCAAAGTTTGATTTACGTCTTCAGTGACTGACGTAAATCCAAGTTTGCGTTTTACACGGCTCACGCAAATCCTAGTTTGTGTTTCCTTCTACTCACGCAAGGTTGGTTTGCGTCTCCAACTGCTCACGTCTATCTTAGTTTGCCTCTTCTGCCTATCACGCAAACCTCAAGTTTGCGCCAGCTCAGTCAACAGTTGGAATTTTCTAGAATTCTGCCATGGATTCTGACAAGTTAGTCTTTCACCTCAGTTCTACGAGAATGACCTCATGATGTCATTGGGTACAGAAACTCGTCCTCTTGTACTGATAGATAAAAACGAATTCACTCAGTGGCAAGATCGGTTCCTCAACTTCATTGAACGTCAAACTAATGGAGCAAACATGATGAAGTCTCTAACTGAAGGACCTTTCATATAGACTAACAAAGAGATTCCCACAACACCTGACGAAGTTTTACGAATAAAATCTGATCGAGAATTAAGTGCTAATCTGATGCTAGCTTTGCCAAACTTTGTCTATAACCGTGTTGATCATTACAAAAATTATCCAAATCAGATGTGGGAACAGTTAGAAAATATCATGCTTGGATCTTCAGTTGCGACTCAACTTAGACATACACGTTTCATGAACAACTTTGAGGAGTTCAAGGCCAAAGACAGTGAGTCTCTAAAGAGTGTTTTCGACAGATTCTGTGTAGTGATCAATGACCTAAGAAAAATAAAAGTGGAAAAGACTGAGCTTGAAACAAATCTGAAATTCCTCAACGCTCTTCAGCCTGAATGGAATAAATCTTGTCCCATACTAAGGAACGATGTTCGAGTCTCCATTATGCAGATTCAGGAATTATATGAGATTCTGATGACTGATGAGAGCTTAGTGATAAAGAAGAAGGCCAAACTAGACAAAAAGAACAAGAAATCAGTGGACCTAGTTGCACTTCTGATGAGCCAACTGGCTGAACAAGCGTTGTCTGATAACGCTTACTATGGGGCCACTGATGATGATGGCGAGGAACTGTAGAAAGCTATGATCCTTCTCTCACAACATTATCAGAAAAAGTTCCAACCACGTTCGAGTTCTAACACTTCTCGCTTCACTTCTGGTTCAAAAGTCAAAGTGCCTGAGCCAAAGACAGCTAATGCCTGCTACAATTGTGGAAAGCCAGGTCATATAGCTAAGAAGTGTCGAGCAAAGAAGGTTAAGGATTCATCTTACTATCGGAAGAAACTGGAACTTGCCGAGAAAAGAGAGAATGGAACAACTTCACTAGCAGAAGAAGAGTTTTGGCTGGATCACTCTGACGATGAAGCTGCAAATGTCGAGATCACTCAGATGTGCTTTGTTGGAGATGATCAGTCAGATGTTGATTCTGATACTGATGAAGACGAGGTAATTTCTGATTTTGATTAGACATTCATTTCCTCTCAGATGGATGTTATAATTACTGCTTTACATGATTTATGCTTAAAGTTATTATCTGAAAAAAACTTAAATTCAGAAAAGTCAAATTTGATTGACAAACTGAAAAATTCTTTGAAAGATGAAAAATATATTTTGGTTCATACTAAAGAAATCTTTCAAAAGAAATTGGATGATTTGGAAAATTCAAATAAGACTTATCTTAAGTCTTTGACTGAAATGACCATTTTAAAAGACAGTTTTTCGGATAAAATAAATAAATTAGAAGAAAAGTTATATCGAAGGAACCAATCTGAGCAAACAATTTTTATGAATAAACCAAGGAGTGAGGAAGCTTTAAAAGAAAAACGGGGACTTGATTTTAAAAATCCACATTGTTTAAACAATGCGATTGAAAATCCCCAACTTTATATAAATATGATTATCTAACTCTTGCTCAATATGCTCCTCAATTTAAAATTGATTGGATGAATGAAAAGCAAGTATTAGAAATAGAAAATGAGAAAAGAATGAAAAATACTCACAAGGAAATTTCTTTTGTTTACACTTATGAAAATGCCAAATATTTTCCTGATAAATCAAGAACAGGTAGAAAAGGTTTAAATGATATATCTCCCGTCAAATCTTCAGTGTCTGATGATTTTGTTGATATTTTTGCTAATAAATCTAATAAGGAAAATATATCTCCAATCATTTATGATTCTAAGAGATATACCCCTCCTTTAATATTAGAAGACAAAATCATTGATCTTGAAGATAAGATGGTAGATCAAAATATTTTAAAAGAAATTGAATCTGATATTATTCTTTCTTTCATGACGTCTAGTCTTGAAGAAAAATTATTTTTTCAAAAACAAGATTTTAGTTCTAGCCTTTCTTCTGATTGTCATGTAAACAAAATGGAAGTTTCTAAATTTGATATATTTTCTCAAAATAATTCTGACTCCGAGGTCTGTTCAGATTTATTGTCTGATCAGATTGGTTGCTTAGGTAAAATTATTTCTTCTGATTTAAATATTAATTCGGAAATTCTTGATGAATCTTTTACGCTAAATGATCAGTATTATAAACTAAAGCGTAAAATAAGAAGGTCAAAGAAGTCAAAGAAACAAGATAAAGTCATTTATGATAATTCTAATTCTTCTGATTCTAATCTTTAAGATAGGACTTTGAGCAAGTCATCGAAGCAGATTTGGAGAGTGAAGTGGATATCTGATGAATCTCAGACTGATGGAGATAGATATGTAGACAGATATTATAAAAGTGATTCATTTGCTGTTTGTAAGAAAATTTCAAAATATTCAATAATGCAAATGATTCAAATTTCCAAAAATGTTTCATATTCTTCTTCTGATTCTAGTTCAAATGATTATGCTTTGTATTCATCTGATGACTGTGCTATTTTTCTGATAATCTTTCTCGCGCTTCTTGTGTCAAATCTAATAAATATTTCCCCATAAGAACTACAATTAACAAACATGGGCCCAAATTGTATGGATTCATTTGTTGATTCAGGTGTTACACTCTAATTTGTCTGGATTTGAAAAGATCTAGATGAATACTTTGTTCGAATTGGCAACGAATCAGAGGCTCCGTTCAAAAGATCAGTGGTCAGAAAAAAATTTCAAAGACATTTCTTGAGGAACTTTTGATGGTATTGATGCTTTATTCATCAAAAAGGGGGAGATGAATTAAAGAAATGTTTGAGTCAGAAATTTCAAAGATAAAGAATTGTCTGAGATCAAAGATTATTTGTGTAAGAAGGATGAAAAGCTGAAGTTTTCTGAAGTTGTGCTAATTTTTCAGAAATTTTCTTTGAAGATTATTTTGTTGAAGTTGTCTAAGCAAATTTTGAAGATAATTTCTTTCCAAAGTCTGAAAGGGTTTTGTGATAGTTTTGGGGAGATTATTGGAGATCGTTTCTATCATTTTTGAAGAAGATTGTTAATTTTGTTCAAAGACAGACTTGGGAAGAATACAGTTAAAGAAAGAGGAAGATTGTACTTTTTGAAGTTAAAGAGAAGACTGAACTGCTGAATCTTTTTAAAGATGATCTTGAATCTAAAGGGGGAGATTGTTAGAGCATAAAATATATGTTGGATGCAAGATCATAATATCTGAAGACTGGTGGTCAAAGATTAAGAAGTCAAAAGCTGGAAAGTCAACTCTCAGTGAAAGTCAAAGTCAAAGTGTAATAAAAATGTCAAAGTCAATGTATTGTTTTTGTTTCTTTTGTATTTTTTGTAGCTAGGTATAAATAGTTTTTATTTTTAATAGATATACGACTAGAGAGTATTTTGTACGCGTATTGTTGGGGCTGATATGTGCTAAGGATGGATACTACTGCTAAGTCTTGTAGGATTACTACTGCTAGAGGTATTAATACTGCTTGAAAGTTAATACTGCTATTAGTTAGTACTGCTTGAAGAATTACTACTGCAAGCATGGTTAGTACTGCTGAGGATGAAGTTAATGTTGCTTATGAAGATAAAGATGGATTAAAGCGAAAGACTAGGAGCTGAAGATAATGATGAAGATAAGTATGGAATGGATGCTGAAGATCAATATTTCTTTAGTAATTATCTTTTCATATGTTCTGTATATATAGTCAAGAAGTTTTATACAGTTGAACATAGTCTTATTCATACGAATATATGTTTAGAGAGAATTAACCTCAAGATTCTTAGAAATCCTTTCTTTAGAGAAGTATAGAACGTCTGTTGAGTCTGTTCAACAGATTGAGGTTTTGTTTGTAATCATTAAGTTAATTCAATATAACTTGTGATTTGAGTTCATACACTGTTTGATTGTTTTATTGTTAAAGTGTTATTCCGCGACTTCTTTAACATAGTTTCTGAGTGTTTAGTTTAAATTCTTGTTTCGAATTTCGATCCTGACTAGTGGTATTAGAGCTTAAAGAACTCAGAAATCAACAATCATCACAAACAGAATCCAGAATCAATCCTTGATGGCTGAGGTTTCAGAATCTTGAAATACTGCAATCCCCACAGAGGTAAAATCTAACCTTTGCTCTAAAGCATGTCTTGAAATTGTTAAAAAGTACAGGGATCACAATCAGAGCATGTGTGATGACCTTAAAAGGTGGGAGAAAGATAGAAGAAAGTATATTTTGATCGTTGAGAATTTTGAAGAACAAATTAAGGCATATCAAGCCAATGAACCTCAACATTCATATGATCTCAACTATTGGAAGAGGGAGAAGAAAGAGTTAGAGATTAAGCTAGAAAAGTCTATAGAGGAATGTGAGAATATTAAGAGTGAATTTGAGAAAGCCAAATTAGATATTGAGAAATATTCCAATGCTTCTAAAGCAATGGACTCTTTACTCAAAACTCAAGTTCATGACAAACTGAGAAGAGGAATAGGCTACAACAACACCCCTCCACCTCACAATAACAATTATATTTCACCCACCTCAGACCTCTTAGAAAGACAAGATAAGAAGGAATTACCTGAAGGAGCCACTGAAGTAGATCCACTAGATATAGTAGTGGTTGAGGCACATTCTGAAGAAGAAAATACTAAGGAAGACCAGAAAGATATTCCCTTAGAAAACCACATTCTTACAAATGAGAGGGGGGGGGGGGCAAACCATTTGTCAAGTGTGATAAAGTAGAGATGTCCAAGACAAAGAAAGAGAATGGTAATAGTGAGAAAGCTGAAACCTCTAGGAAAGGATAGGAAAAGGTACAGGGAACTCATTATATGCAAACTATTGTTGTAAATCCCTGTACTTGTCAACAGAACAAGCCCCATAAACATGATAAAATAAGGGGAAATCAAAGAAACAGAAATAATCAGTAGGCTCAAAAACAGGGAATTGATCTAAGCAAAGTCAATAGACCAAAGCCTTGTTTTATTTGTGGCAAGTTAAATCATCTAGCCAAACACTGTTATTTCAATCCTATTAACCAAAGATTTTCTTTTCAAAGACAAACGCAAAATTCAGTTGGTTATAGGAAGCAATCAAGAAATCACATGGATGCTAATATGAGAACAGTACCAATGAAAACAGGGACTGCAAAATCTCATATTCAGAATAAGTTTGCTAAATCAAAAGAAAATACTCCAAGCAAGTCAAGGAGTAACTCACAGAACAAGAAAGCGAATAATTTTGTAAAGATTTGGGTTCCAAAAGTGAAGAAACCTGTTAGTACTGCTACCTCAAATAGTACTGCTAACAGAAATAGTGCTGCTGATAGCAATACTACTGCTAACCAAGTTAGTACTGCTAACCAAGTTAGTACTGCTAACCAAGTTAGTACTGCTAACCAAGTTAGTACTGCTAACAAGGATAGTGCTGCTACCAATGTTAATGCTGCCAAGCCCATAATTTTGACAAAGTATTCCAGCCATGAGATTCCTAAATCTGATCATCTCATCCAGACTAAGATTACTGATTATAAATATGTTGATGAGAAAGGGAAACCCAAGACCACTTTGGCTTGGGTTCCCCCTAGAAACTAACTGTTTTATCTAGTGTGCAGGGCAACCAACAGCTCAAGAAGAAGAGAATTTGGCATGTAGATAGTAGTTGCTCTAGGCACATGACAGGTAACATGGACTGCCTTCAAAATTTCAAAAGATGTGATGGAGGACATGTTGCTTTTAATGACAATCCAGCAGAAGGTAAGATAAGTGGCAAAGGTATGGTTTCAGATTACTTTGCTGAATTGGATACTTAGGACTTCTAGTTAAGTTAATACTGCTCTCACTATTACTCCCTCGGACAGTTCAAATATGGTTAAGTATGGTTACTACTGCTAGGTGGTTTATACTGCCAGTGCAAAGTTAGTACTGCTTACCTTATTTCTACTGCCAAACAGTGTTAATACTGCTAGTCTATGTTAATGCTGTTGGTATGTGTTACTACTGCTAATCTGTGTTAATGCTGTTGGTATGTGTTACTACTGCTTATATGGATTAGTATTGCGGGCTTGTTAATGCTGCTAGGATTCTTAGTACTGCTCTTAACTGAATCCATTATCATATAAATACCCTCTTTTACCGCCAAAATCCAAACGGCTCTTTGAATTCCCTACGAGTGTTCTTTCTCTCTCTTTCTCTCGAATTCTTATTTACCAGTGCGTAACCCTAGTTTCGATCAAGAAGATGGCAGGACTCGACTTCTTTGATGAACACAACGAGCTTGCCATGTTACAAAAACCCAAACAAGCTGAGGGTTTCCATGCTATAGTGGATTTCCTCAAATCGTCGCACATTGCCTACGCACTTACTATCAATCCCACAATCTATGTGGAACACTTGCGACAGTTCTGGGCAAATGCCTCAATACAGACTGTGGAAGGAAACCAGGTTATTCACTCAAGGGTTTGTGACAAACCCATCACCATCACAGAGGATTGCATACGCACTCATCTATGCTTAGATGATGCCTTAGGTATTACTTATTTACCTAAGGAAGATCTCTTCCAAGTACTTAGTCGAATGGGGTATGAAGGTCCCACTGATGTATACAAGTTTTACAAGAACATATTTTCACCTCAGTGGCGATTCTTTGTTCATACCCTACAACACTGTATTTCACGAAAAACAACTAGCTAGAGTGAGTTTAGCAGCACAATAGCCTATGCTCTTGTTGCCTAGCAACTTCCAGCAAGTTTAATTTCTCACAAATGACTTTAAGTGATATACTGTCAAACCTGGATACCAAAACCAAAACAAAACGATTTTATATGTGTCCTAGGTTTGTACAAGAGATTCTACTAAAGGAATTGACGGATCTACCCTCTTTTGAAGAGGTGTATGTACCAAAACCTCCCAAAGGGAAGGTGTTCTCTAACATGAAAAGGCCTAGCAAGGACTTTTCTGGACAAGACACTCCATTGTTCTCTATAATGATGGGTGTGTCTCATTCCCATGGTGAGGCATCAGGGTCACATCTCACATCTGACTACCCAACTGATGACCTACCCACACCATTCAGTTCAATTAATACTCCTCAGATCCCTATTGTCAAGCCAAAATCCCCCATCACACAAATATATATAAGGAAAAAGGTAAAGAAGGTCTCTTCCCTTCTTGTATCTTCACCCCCAAAGCCTACAAGCCCTCTGATGGAGCATTCTCCATCAGAGAATATCGAAAGGGAAACCACAGGGGTGTCTCCCAAGCCCAAGAAGGTGCTCTCTAAGGAGAAGGAAGAGCATGTGGGCAGCAAGGCTCACACTACTGCTTCTGAACAAGGTGTAGGACAGAACGGTGTGAACATACCTAAGACCTTCCCCACGGCAACTTTAGATGATCAATCATCTAAAGGTCCCAGGTGACAAGAAACCACGGGGGTAGAAGGTGCTTCTGCTAGGCAGATGGCCTCTACTAAAAGATCCAAGGATCCTTCAAGGGTGGTAAAAACACATAAAGGAGGTGAGGACAGATATAACTACGAAGAATTGATGGACACATTTGGTACAATTAGTCTGGAAGTTCACAATCAAGATCTGGAAATAAAAGAGATGAAGAAGGTGATTATCTCTAAACAAGAACAGATAGTCAAATTGTAGAAAATGGTGCTCAATCTGGTGCACAAAAAGAGGAGAAAACATTTCATCCTGAAGAAGAGGGAAGTCCACATGATGCTTCCAAAAAGGGGGAGGATCAAGCAACAGAGGGTGAGAAGGGCATGGAATTTCAGTTTTAGGGGGAGACTGGTGCTGAAAAAGAAAAGGAGGATGGTGCAGAAGCAGAAACAAGGGTGAAGGCCGCAGTATCTGAACAAGCAGCATAAACCTTTGTGAAAGCAGCAGAAATAGGTAAAGCAACAGTAACTGAGCTTGCAGCAGAAACTGAACAAGAAGTAGTAACTGCAGCAGCAGAAACAGAATTATCCAGGGAAGAGATTGAAATTGCTGAAACTCTAGTAAAGGCAAAGAATGACACTCCCAAAGCTACTCCAAAGGCTAAGGGAGTAGTAATCAAAGAAGGAGGCCCAGAAAAGAAAAGAAAAGAGACTAGTGTGGCAGAGGACAAAAGGAAAGGGAAAGAAAAGTTGGAAGAGCTTGTGAAAGCTTTGAAGAAACAAAGGCAGATAGAATTGGATGAAGAAATAAGTAAGAAGCTGCAAGAAGAGATTGAAACTGAGGAAGAGATCCAAACAGCTAAAGACAGACAGATTGCCTTAGATTTGTCTACAAAGCTAAATGAAGAATATCAGAAGAGTTTAAAGCTTGCTGATAAGAAAGTTACCATGAAAACAGCTAGTCAAAGGCAGCCATCAAAGACAAGACAAAGACAGCCTTCAAAGACCTTCCTGGCCAATCAAGAAAGAAGAAAGATGATCAACTTCCTGAAAGGGTCTGTTGGAGTCAAAGAAGGGATGTTTACCGACATGTCTTATGGTAGAATAGAAGAACTGTATAAGAAGGAGATGGCCAAGCTACAAGGGGATTTCTCTCAAAGGGTTGACGATTGAAAGAAAGTTGAAAGCAAGACATGATCTCAACATACAACAACTCTTCTCTGACAGTGAAGAAGGCACTCCTATCAAAGAAATGGCAGAAGTGAAGCAAGAAGATACTTTAGCTCAAAAGATTGGAGCTATTAAAAGAAAGAAGTCCATAGCTTCCAAGCCAAAGGCAAAAAGGCCTAGAACTGAAGAAGGAAAGAAAGAACAGGAAAGTGAGAAGATGGAAACAAAACCATTAGAGCAGCACAAACAGGGAGAACATGTTGAAACTCAAAAGAAGAGTCAAGAGCAGTGTGATCAACAATATGATGAGCAGGTGAATTTGTACATGACTGTGACTAATGAAGAACCTATGCAAGCTGACCCTATCTCATTGATTGGGATACTCTGAAGGATAATAGAAGAGAATATTTCAGAATCAAGAGAATGGATGATCAGTTTGAGGTTTATTCAACTTGGGGCAAAGTAATCAGAAGCTGTTCCAGAACTGACTTGGAAGAAATGTACAAAGTTGGGATAAAATTGTATGAGAATGTGTTGAAAGGGACAGAAATGAGTCTAATCAAGATAGCCATGGAGAATATGTGCATGATGTTTGATCCAGATAGAGTGAAGCATTTTATCAAAGATTTGCATCATGAATATGGATTTAAAAAGATTGATCATTGGATGCTCATTGAAAGATGTGGTGTATATGTCTTAACCATAGACAAAAGCTATCATGAGTACTTCTTGGTGGATAAGGTGCATGACCACAACAAGGAAAAGCTGCAAGGGATGCTGAACGCAAAGTTGGTCTGCCCTACAGGTTCTGAAATGGCAAGGATTGTGGTTAGAAGAACCATTAATCAAAGTCTGGGACTGGATCCAAATCTGGGCAATTAAGCTGAAGTTTTGAAAGCATCATGAAGACCATGCTTTGAAGAACTTAACTTCTCAATGTGAAAAGTTAAGTTAGGGGGAGATTGTTGGGGCTGATATGTGCTAAGGATGGATACTACTGCTAAGCCTTGTAGGATTACTACTGCTAGAGGTATTAATACTGCTTGAAAGTTAATACTGCTAGTAGTTAGTGCTGCTTGAAGAATTACTACTGCAAGCATGGTTAGTACTGCTGAGGATGAAGTTAATGTTGCTCATGAAGATAAAGATGGATTAAAGCGAAAGACTAGGAGCTGAAGATAATGATGAAGATAAGTATGGAATGGATGCTGAAGATCAATATTTCTTTAGTAATTATCTTGTCATATGTTATGTATATATAGTCTAGAAGTTTTATACAGTTGAACATAGTCTTATTCATACGAATATATGTTTAGAGACAATTAACCTCAAGATTCTTAGAAATCCTTTCTTTAGAGAAGTATAGAACGTCTGTTGAGTCTGTTCAATAGATTGAGGTTTTGTTTGTAATCATTAAGTTAATTCAATATAACTTGTGATTTGAGTTCATACACTGTTTGATTGATTTATTGTTAAAGTGTTATTCCGCGACTTCTTTAACATAGTTTCTGAGTGTTTAGTTTAAATTCTTGTTTCGAATTTCGATCCTGACACGTATCCTGAGAAAAATTGTAGAGAGAGAGATGTTTAGAGAGAGAAACTGTTGTAATCCTTTGAATTTTGAATTGAAATAAAACAGGTAGATTGATAATCTTATTTTGTTAATTGATTTGTGATAAAAATCTTGAATCAGGGACACATAGGCACCGTTCAAAGCCTTGTATGGAAGAAAGTGTAGAACACCCGTGTGATGGTTAGGGTGGAAGAAAAATAGTTTACCAGATCGGAGATCGTGCAAGAAATGACAGACAAGGTGAAAGATATTAGAGAGCGGCTAAAGGCGGCCCAAGACAGATAAAAGAGTTATGTGGATAAAAAGAGAAAACCGGTTGAGTTCCAAGTGGGTGAAGGAATTATTAGGTTCGGAAAATGTGGGAAGCTTAGCCCCCTTTTCTCGGACCTTTCACAATTATTGAGCTCATCAGACTTCAAGCATACAAATTAGAGTTACCACCTGAGATGAACGGGATTCACCCAACGTTTCATGTATGCTACCTTCGAAAATGTTTGGCGGAAGAGGAGAGCATCCTCCCTTTATCAAGGATTCGAGTGGACAACAACAAGTGCGTGGAAGAACCCGAGACCATTTTGGAAAGGAAGTCAAATAAACTTCGTCACAAAGAGGTCATCATGGTTAAAGTCTAATTGAAGCAACACCGAGGTGCAAATGTGACGTGGGAATCAGAAGAAGACATGAAGAGGCGTTATCCTCACCTATTTAGTTAGCGCGGGATTTTTGGGTGGAATCTTTTTCAAGGTGGGGAGGATTGTAACGCCCCAAATTTTGTTTGGACTTCTAGTTTTAATTCCTAGAGTTTGTAAAGATCTGGACCTTTATCCTATCTAAGTTTAATCAATTGATTAGTTGGAATCAATGTAACTTTGGGGATGCATCAGTAACCAGTTCCATATGGGTAACTGTGCCAACGATAGTGACACTGTAACTATCGCTAGAGCATTGTCGTATGGGATAGAGGACCCACGGTATGTGCCACACGAGAATGCTAGGCGATTAGGACAATGTCACTCTCACCATGGCACTATCACTCAAGGGGGAAGAGTGGTGGTACAATCCCCGCGATTGTGACAAGGGAACAATCGCCCTGTCACTCTCGCCCGCGGTCACCAGACATCATATTTCAGTTACATTTTTCTCATTAAAAGCTCACTTATGGGAATTGTGTGTCCCATAAAAACAAGTTCTAATTAAGAATTATCAATCACAATCAATATTATCAAATCAAGATGTCATATGATTCAATCCAATTCCACAGTTACAAATTTGTATGAACAGAATGCTTACTCTCTCACACTTTCTCTCTCTAGAACAATGTAACAATGATTGTATGCGTCTAAGTGATACTCTCTCTTCCACACTACTACAAAGAAAAGAAATCTATTTATACAACAAACATTACAAGGACAAAAAAAACTAAAACAAGTTGACTTTGACTTTGACTTATTACAAAGACTTTGACTTTTGCTTGAAGGTTTGACTTGAGTTTTGACTTTGACTTTCATCTTCATGATATTGGATCCAAAATTTTGTGCGCTAACAATCTCCCCCATTGGATTCAAGATCATCAACAACAAGATATGCATTGAAGCTCCCCTTTTGGAATCAGAAACAAATTCTCTCCCCCTTTGGATAAGCAAAATCAAATTTCAGCATCAAAGAACAATCTCCCTCTTTCGGATAAACTTGGACTTCTCTTCAAATGAATTTCATCTTTAAAGCACGTTCTCCCTTTTTCAAGAACATTCTTCCTCTTTAAGTTCCTTCTGTAATCTTCTCCAAAGTCTGTGAAAAACTTTTGCAATAATCTTTAACAATCTCCCCAAGGTAATAAAAAACTCTCTCAGACTTCAGAAAAGAAATTGTCTTCAGATTTAGCTCGTTTTGCTTCAGTAATTCATCTTCAAAGCAAATTTCAGCAAATCTTCAACAAACTTTCCGAATCTTTGAACTTTCTTTCAAATCCTGAATAATCTCCCCATAACAAATACTAACTGTTCACCAAATCATATTTCTTGAAATAACTTGTCCCATATTCCAATCATTTCTTGATCATGTCTCCAAAACTATTACAAACTTGTCCACCATAAAACATTTCTTGAAGTTATTGCTCCCACTTTTTGATGATGTTGAACATAGAAATCATCAAAACTTTTTCAAGAAATGTCATAAATCTTTTTCTAACCACGATCTTTCCATATGAGCCACTGAACTTCCATCAATTCATAATGTATTCATCCGAATCTTTTCAAATTCAGACAAATATAAGTGTAACCCTGAATCAACAAATGACTCAGTTAATATGCATGTAAGAAACACAAAGTCACTTAGTACAACGAATGTACTGTACAAGGAGTTTTATTGATGATTACTCCCCAGGTCTTCCATTCAATCATCGAATAACACAAGATTATTCTATGAACGTTCCGACAGAAAAACAAATTTTCTGTTTGTTCGTTCTTGTGTAATAAAGAATTTAAACATTAATGTTTTATAATAATCTCAAAATGTGTAAACCATTGAGACAACAACAGTATTACACGGACTCAGTAGTGCATGATCGAAGTGTGAAGGTGGGGCAGACTTCCTTCTTTTTCAATATCCACATCTTCCAAATGAATAATTTATAGATTATGTGTTGCATCCCCAAGAAAAATTGAAACATCTCTTTGTTAAGAAAGAAATGAGTAGCTGGTGGGTTTTAAAGCAAAGAGTTGGCATGGGCTAGTTGCCTGTTTTAATGAAGTTCACAAAAGAATTATGAAACAACAGTAAAATGGCTGCCCAACTAAGAAAAAGTTGGTGCAGAGTTTGATATTCTTTTACTCTAATCTCTCACCCTCTTTGTTTTAAACATTGAGCTCACGTCTAACCAAACTCTCTTTTCATTTTATCTCAGCACACACCCAAACTCAGATATTGACTCCTCGCTTCTCGATCACTCAAAGATAATTTCTTGGGTAGGAAACACTGGTTATCGTGAATCCATAGAAGTTCAATTAAGCTCACATGATTGCCATGTAATTGTCCTAAAAGCAAAATGTTGCTCAATTGGTTTAACTTTATCCATTAAAGCACAAAATGAAATAAATTTCAGATATATGTATACTCATGAAGATAATCATGAAGATTTGAGCATATTAAACATGGAAGATTTTCTCAAAAACAAGTATATTGAAAAAATAAAATAAATACAAACTGCTTGTTTGAGAATCTGACAATGTATGTAAAAGATCAAATATGAATGATTCATCATTAAAAGCTTAGGTCATGAAAAATTGGATGTCGTCTATATGAATCAAATATACACATACTTGAAAGAAACATTTTGAATGAAATAACGCTCAAATATCAATGAAGTTCAAACGGGGTGTCTTATCATCAAAAATTATGTTCAATTTTGAGACATGGTAATATCCTATTCAACAAAAGTACTAAACCGGTGTGTATGAATACTTGACATTATATGAAAAAGATAATACACAAGTATTTATCTTCGGAAACACGAGGTTTGTTAAACATGAAAGAATTTTCATATTATGAGCTTTCATCATAGGTGAAAACATTTAAAATCACACTTCTAAATTCATGAAATATGTTTAAGAATCGAGAAGTGGTTTGAACGTTTAAGAAAAATGTTTTTATGTTTGAAAGTTGTCCTTCTTTCGAACACAATGAGATTAAGATTATAATAATCCTTATGCTCAACTTAAATCTCATAAGGTCACCTCCAAAGTCATGATTGATTTGATCATGTAAGCTCCACCTCAAAATCTGCATTTAGTTAAAAAGTCTTCAAAGTACAAAGTCTTATTCAGCAACATTATTGAAAAGTAAAGACATAAAAGCAGAAAAACTTTTAAGAACGAATTCTGATTAGATCTAATCAGAAGTCAATTTCCTTACTCCCCCTAAACATTTGCATCACAAGATATGTTAGTGAAAAATATATGCAACAAAATTTATAACTCCCCCTATAATGTAGATCAATTAAACTTTATCTCAATCCCCCTGAAAATATGAACATAACCTTTCAGTGTAGATATCGTTCAGATTAAAAATAAAGAAATGAAGAAAAATAACAAAAATAAATTGTACTAGGTAACTACAGATTATGTCTTGAGGTTTAACATGTCAAGTTTCGAAATGAGAAAATTAAATCTCTTTTTATCTAACGGCTTGGTAAACAAATCTACAAGTTGATAATCTGTATTTACAAAGTAAAGTTCAATTGTACCTTTTTTGACATTATCTTTGATAAAATGATATCTCACGTCAATATGTTTAGTCTTTGGGTGTTGAACAGGGTTAGCTGATATTGCAATGGCGATTTTCGAATCACAATAGATAGGAATCTTGTTGAACTGGAAGCCATAGTCTCGAAGTTGTGTTCTCATCCACAACATTTGACAGCAGCAACTGGCAACAGGTACATACTCTGCTTCAGCAGTCGAAGTGGAAACACAGAGTTGTTTCTTTGACGCCCAACTTACGAGCTTGTCTCCAAGAAATTGAATGTGACCCGATGTGTTTTTCCTGTCTAGCATACAACCTGCATGGTCTGCGTCTGAATACTCTATTAGCTCAAAACCTGTATCTTTAGGATACCACAAACCAAGATCTGCAGTTCTCTTCAGATATCTAAATATTCGCTTATACAACCGACATATGAGATTCTCTAGGCGTAACTTGATATCTAGAACATAAGCATGTAGAGAACATAATATATGGTCGACTAGTCGTCAAGTACATTAAAGAACCAATCATTCCTCTATAGGTTCTAACATCAACAATTTTTCCCAAAATATCAGCTCTGATTTTAGTTCCTGGTGCCATCGGGGTTGAAATTGGAGTACAATTTGACATATTAAATTTCTTTAAACTGTCAGCACTACACTTCGCTTGATTAATAAAAATCCCGTGGAAAATTGTTTAACTTGTAATCCGAGAAAGATGCTCATCTCTCCAATCATACTCATCTGAAAATGTGAGACCATGAGGTTAGAAAAATTCTTATAATACTTTGGATCAGTTGAACCAAATATGATATCGTCCACATATATTTAAATTAAAATGATATCAGCTTTTTCCCTTTTAATGAATAAAGTGGTGTCGATTTTACCTTTTGAAAATCCATACTTGACAAGGAATTTGGATAACACGTCATACCAGGCTCGAGGGGCTTGTTTAAGTCCGTAAAGTGCTTTATCTAGAATATAGACATGATCTGGTTTGTCTGCACTTACGAATCCTTCACGTTGAGAAACGTACACCTCTTCTTTTAATAATCCATTCAGAAAGGCTGTCTTGACATCCATCTGATAGACCATAAGGTTTTTATGTGCAGCGTAGGCTAGATACATCCTAATTTCCTCAATACGTGCAAGTGGTGCATACGTCTCATCATAATCAATGCCTTCCTCTTAGTGGCGACAAGTCTTGCTTTGTTTCGAATAACAATACCATCATCAACCTTCTTATTTGTGAATACCCACTCGATGCCAATAATTGTCTTTCCTTCAGGTCGGGGCACCAATCACCAGACTTTAAGCGCTCCAAATTGGTTGAGCTCTTCTTGCATGGTTGTAACCCAATATGGATCACGAAGAGCTTCTGAAACTTTTGTTGGCTCTATTTTGCTCAGGTATGAATCAAATAAGCATTCATTTGCTGTTATAATTAATTAATTATCAATTGTGTGTCCCACAATAACAAGTTCTAATTACGAATCATCAATCACAATCAAGATTATCAAATCAAGATGTTATATGATTCAATCCATTCCACAGTTACAAATTTGTATGAACAAGATGCTTACTCTCTCACTCTTTCTCTCTCTAGAACTATGTAACAATGAATGTATGTGTCTAAGTGATACTCTCTCTTCCACACTACTACAAAGAAAAGAAATCTATTTATACAACAAACATTACAAAGACAAAAAAATTAAAAACAAGTTGACTTTGACTTATTACAAAGACTTTGACTTTTGCATAAAGGTTTGACTTGAGCTTTGATTTTGACATTCATCTTCATGATCTTGGATCCAACAGATTTGTGCACTAACATGAATGCATTCAAGAACCGATTTTCTCTCATATGGAAGGGTTCTAGCACCTACTTGTGGAAGAGTTCATCCACCTCTCTAGTCTTCAAGCTTCAAGTCACCTACCTCATTTCTACGGTTTTTAACATTTCTAGGGTTTTCACTCACAAACCCATTGGGTGAGTTTCTTAATCTAAAAACTACATTAAATATTATTACTTGCTTTAAATAAAAATTATATGGTTATTTAGGGTTTTGACCTAAATCTTGGGTTTTATGAGTTGTGGTTGAATAGGGGTTTTATTCATCTTTATTTGCATTTAATAGGGATGTATAAACTTTTAACTCAAATACGTAAAGGTTGGGAATGCGAAAATGAGGAGCTCTTTTCATGCCTCATTTTATAAAAGAAGATGTTAAAACCCAAGTGAGCTATACTTGTAGCTAGTATTTATTATTATCAAGATAATTTAATGGCTTCATGGAATTGTAAACATGTTGGGTTTGATATGAGCATGGGATGTGCAAAGGCATGAGCTTCTAAACTTTCTATGGCAAGTATTATGTCTATGGATTTGATAGTGTAATATGCATAGGTATAATTATCTAAACTTGCCTATGATCATATTGTGGAGTTTTGATGTCTATCTACTTGTGCACGAGGATTTAGATCGTATGTGTAGATAATAAATCCCATAAGACCTTGAGGTCTTGATGGACTAGGCAATAAAGGCATGTTATTTGCTTTGATGTTGTGATGTCATGATGGCAAGGGAACAAAAAACGGGGCTTGAGGTGTAACCCAATAACATCCTGGTGACATCATTCACGTGTTCTTGTCATCATGATGGAAACGGGTCTCCCCCATACTTCAAGAGTTATCTCTTATGTATTTGTGTTCAGGTGTGGCTTATCATGGAAAAGTTGAGATTTGGTAAATTTGATGTCAAGAAGAGCTGATAACCTTTATTTATGATGTAGCCACTAAATTTGTGAATTGTGTAATTTGCAAGATCTCACTGGGTTTCAGCCTAACACCTGTTGTTTTAGGTTTGTGGGTTACAGGTCCTACTAGCGGGGCGTCTAGGACGTGTTGATCTACCGACCGTGCGACTAGGAGCACATAAGGAGTCGAACTTTTGGGGAAACTTTTTTGAAGAGAGATTTTGGAGACATAGTGACACCCATGTTAATTTAGTTTTAATCACATCCAAATTAAGTAAGTTGTTGTATTCATATCTCATATTTCAATACTTTGGAATTGTACGAACTATCCTGAATTTTAAGGGTTTTAGTCGTCGTATTTAGAATTTTTATTTCTACTTATTTTCCGGAATTTCCCTACTTTTTATGTTAAGATTATAGGATGTTACAATAGGGATGAAAATTCCAATATATAAACCACTTGGGATGAAATTCAAAATTATTAACAAACCATGGGAACGAAAATTGTAATTTACTCCATTCAACTTTATCAGCTACAAATATACTTTCTCATATTGTACATCATTTATGTTGCTTAACACTATAATTTTATGTTCTTTAACAAGAGTTACATGAGTCGACTCAAATACTAGGTCTACTTTTGGAAGCGTAGGAGTGAATCAAAAAACGTGGTCATTGGTTACCCTTTAGTGAATACATTATTATGCCATACGAAGCATCCAAAACCATCATTGGCCAAGTGATATTGTAATTATTAGAGTCACATATCATTTCTTCTTATAATATGTTAAAACATCTATTCTATCATCGAAGAACTTTTTACAAAAATAATTTGATGAGGTTGCACATATTTGTTCAATAATCGAGTATGGTTAAATCATATCATGTGGTTACATTCCTGAAGCAAGATTGGCTTCATATGGAAGCAATTGTTGAGAATTTTTAGGTTTTCGAGAGTCACCAATGAACAATACATGATGGATGAATATTAATCGGTGATTCGCTATAAAGTTGTGTTTGGTACATGGGACAGGACAGAACAGGACCGGCCAAAACTCATTGTCCCACGTTTGGCGTGACATGGGACAAGACAAAAATTCAGTACCGTCCCACATTTGGCATGACATGAGACAGAGACAAGGACTGGACAGGATGGGACAAGATGGGACAAAAAAACAATATTTTCTTGTTCCATGACAGAAGCTAAAAACTTCTGATATACCGTACATTTTCAATTTACTTCCTCTACTACAACAACTACCTCCACCACCTCCACAACCACCACCCATAGCCACCTCCACCGATCACCACCATCAAATGCCGCAACCACCGACGCTGGCCGCCATTCACGTCGGCCACCAACACCTCTTCCTCCACTATAACCTATTTTGCCACTGTCCACTGCCACCACCACTACCATCTTCGACAACCTATACATCTGGACATCAACCACAACTACCTCCTGCACCACCACCATCCACTATCTTTCACATCCTTCACATCTACCGTCCTTCACTAGCCACACATAGCCTTTATCGTTACTAGTTGCTGCATCTATGTCTCTCATAATTCATAAAAATCTTCCAAATTGAATCAAGTAGTATATTTTCTTTATATGAATAGGATTTTTTTCAAACTACCATCAATTATTTCAGATTCTTCATTCAAATTTTGTACCATTGTTTTTGTATGTATTTATATGTATGACATTTGTGTAAAAAAATAAAAATGTTTTTTAACTAAATTACTTAAAGATATACTTTATTTGTCTCATTTATAACTATTATATGACATATAAAATGATCAAACAACTTTTAGAGAAACTTGTCCAATTATGTCCTATCTATACATGCACATCCATATATGTATGGCGGTAAGTAATTAGGTTGGATTACAATCTAATCTAGCCAAGGGAACCAAATAGGGATGAAACTGATGGAAATTATGGTGATCAACACGACTATAATTTGGATTACAATGTTAATTATGACGATATATAGTTAAAAGATAGATGATGATGATGACAACATGCTTTTCCTTCAATTTTCATCCTTGCCACTGAAGGCTTCCTTATTTCCTTTTGATCTATATGCCCCAATTTTGAACTCTTGAACAGGTAGGTGTGATATCGTCACCGTTAAACTAAAATAGGACACGTAATTATACCAGAAATTAAAATATACATACACATAAATATGGGGTGTGAGATTTTTTTAATTTAAGCATAAGGTTGTACTCGCCTTTTCAATTACATCCATAAAATCAATTAATCTAACAGTTGATGAAATTATTTTCGGTTTTTTATTTTTTTAGTGCTTTTCTCTGAAACCCCCCTCTCCATCTCTCTCTATATTATACATACATACATATATATATATATATAAGGCCAGGTTCAAAGGAAAAACTTAAAAAAACAGAAAACTGAGTAACACTCTGGTAGCCCTTCATCTGGACGATATGCACTTGTGGATACAAGTAATTTGTAACATGCACACGTGCATATGCACAAGTGCATAATGTACTTGTGTATAAAAACTAAAAACAATAACATAATTTACATGTATAAACAAGTGTATACCGTTCAGATGAAAAACTACTAGAGTGTTTATTCAGTTTTTCGTTTTTTTTAGGTTTTTCCTTGAACCACCTTATATATATATATATATATATATATATATATAGAGAGAGAGAGAGAGAGAGAGAGAGAGAGAGGACGATAATCAAATGAGAATCACAAAAATGTTGAGAACCTTAAGAACCAATCTTAACCATGTAATCACTCCAATCTAACAACCTAAATTAATGTTTCATTTATAATTAAGGAAGGACGTGATGGTAATTTAAATTTTTCTTGATTATTTTGCACTTCCATTCTTTATAGATATCAAAATTTAGAAACATTTATTATTTTATTTTTATTCAATCTTATGCGATGTAATTTGAATGTAATAATAAGATATTTTAATTTTCACTAATTGATAATAATCTCTTATATTTCATTCGTTGATTGTATCATTAATTTAATTTTACTCGTTTACTTTCTCACATATACATTATTTAATGGTGACGTATAGAAAAACATACATATTTATAAAATATATTTTACTATTTTAAATAATAAAACATCACATGGGAAAAGAAAATATAGTCAATATAAAGATTTTTTAATTAAAACATCATCTGCAATTCTGGAAACACCAAATTTTTATTTCACACAAATAATAATACAATGTCACTAAAGTTAAAAACAAATTTAGTGTTGTTTGAGATTGTAAAAACAAAACATAGTTGATGTAAAATGTGATGTGAAAGTGAAACAATAAAGTGTTCTATCATATTGTGAAACAATATAATATCGCTAAAGTGAAACAACACCAGGTGAAACAATGTAATGTTGTTTCACAATTTTGAAAACAAAAATTGACGTGAAACGTGATGCGAAACACTAAAGTGTTGTTTCATATTGTGAAACAACACAATGTTGCTAATGTGAAACATTGTACTGTTGTTTCACATGGTGCAACAATTTATTGTTCTTTCATATTGTGAAATAGTATAATGTCGCTAAAGTGGAACAATGTTTTTTTTCCCAAGGTAAAACAATGTATGTTTTTCACAATTTGAAAACAAAACAAAAGTTGATGTGAAATATGACGTGAGACACTAAAGTGTTTGAAATTGTATTCCCAATCACAATCAAGCAATATCTCAAGATCAAGATTTCACAATGTCAAAGTTTAGAGAGAGAGTAGAGTAAGAAACTATCTAAGTCATATGTGTATTGCAATATGAATGAATGCGTACAAAATGTTTCTAGCTACAAGATTGCTACAAGACAAAGGTATTTATACCAAGGACTAAATCACAAGCTTAACAACAAAGTAAACTCTAAGATTGACTAAAATTAAACTTTGACTTTGTTGACTTATCTTGACTTGACTTTTCCTATTAAATCTTGGATACAATAATACACTAACAATCTCCCCCTTTGTATTCAAGATTTTTAAAAAAAAATTTGATTCTAGTCTTCAGCGCTTGATTCTTCAACTTTTGTCTCTGACATTCTTGGACTTTGAAGCTCTTCCTAAAGTTGTGAAAAATCTTGAAAAGTCATTCACGATTAGCATCTTTATATAGTCAACAAGTCTTATAGACGAACCATTTGAAGGCTTGAAACAATTCTTTGAAAACTTCTTTAAACTTCTTTGAAACACTTCATCTTTGAAACATTTGAAACTTCGAGGGATCTTTGAACTTTGTATCTTCATCTCTCTGATCTCTTGACCGTCTTCGGAAAAACAAACTTTCTCAAATCATTTTAATTTGGACTTGTCTTCAGAATCTTTTGAGAGTGATTTCTTTTCATTAGATTTGAACTTTCAGAAATACTCCACAAATCTTGACTTTCAACATTCTTCAGTACTTTGAAATTGTTTTGAAATTGAACTCTATAGATTTCTCCCCCTTTTTGATGATTTTGAGCTTCATAATCATCAAAACATCTTCAATTTCAACATTCTCTTTGATCATCCCCCTTTGTATTCAATGTAACAATCTCCTCATTCAAGATGATTTGACAGTTGCCGCCCTTTGATCTGAATAACTGAATCATGAACTGTATATACTCGAATCTTTTCAAATTCAGATATAATGAACTTGGTAACCCTGATTCAACAAATGAAACAGTTAGGAGTGTCTGTCAGTAACACGGAGTTACTATGTACAACGAATGTACAATTTAAGGAGCTGGTTTGATGATGACTCCCCAGGACTTCCATTTAATCATTGAAAAACACAAGGTAATTCTATGAATGTTCTTACAGAAAAACAAATTTTTTGTGTGCTCGTACTTGTGTATGAAAGAATTTAGCACAATGATTGTGTTTCATAAGGCTCAAATTGTGTAAACTGTTGAGACAGCAACAAATTGTACACAGACTCAATGTGCATGAAAAAGGTGCGAAGGTGGGGCAACTTTCATTCTTTTTCAATATCTAAATCTTCCGAGTGAAGAATAGATAGCAGATATGCTGCGTCCCCAAAGAAAATGATACATTTCTTTGTTAAGAAAGAAACGAGTAGCTGGTGGGGTTAAATGCAATAGTTGGCATGGGCTCACTGCCTTTTTCAATGATGGTCACCAAAGAATGTGAACCAATCAGTAGATGTGGTTGCCCGACTCAGAAAGTGGTTGGTGCAGAGTTCTGATATTCTTTTAACTCTGTTCTCACACCCTCTTTCTTTTTAATATTATGCTCACTTCTAACCAAACTCTCTTTTCCATTTTACCTTAGCTCATTGTGAAAAACTCAACCGGATGAGTTATCTCCCTCACTCTTTGATTTTGACCCCTCACCCCTCAATCACTCAAGGATAACTTCCGGGGTAGGAAACAATGGTTAACGTGAATCCATGGAAGTTCTTATAAGCTCACAAATGAATCCCATGTAAGTGCTAGAAAGAATAATGGCTCAACAGTTTAACTGAACAGTGAAGCACAAAATGTGATAACAATGTCAGAATGTATGCTCATTTAAAAATATGAATGATATTTGAGCATTTGAAAAATGAAGATCTCTCAAAACAAGGATATTGAATGAATGAAATGAAATCAAGAGAATTGTTTTGAGAATCTGACAATGTATAGGGTATCAAAGAATTGGATATTTTGTTTATGTGAATGAATATAAACAATTTTGCTATGAAAGCACAAAGATTGAAATGATGAATGATGCTCAACAACATTTGAAAGCAAACGGGGGTATTACCATTCAAAAATAGGTTCGTTTAGAGACATGGTAATAACAATTCAAATGAAATACTGAACCGGTGTGTATGAATACTTTACAGTATATAGACAAGATAATACACAAGTACTGATCTTTAGAAACACACGGTCAATTATACATTGAAGCTCAAAATGAAAAACATTTAAAATCACACTTCTAAATTCATAAAATCTTTTGAGAACAAGAACTGGTTTGAACATTTAAGAAAGCGTTTTTCATGTTCGAAAGTTGTTCTTCTTTCAAACAATCAAAGATCTAAGATTAGAAGATACTTACATTTAAGCTCCCCCTTAAATCATGATAGAA
The DNA here is from genome assembly GCA_023525745.1 of Arctium lappa. NCBI lineage: Eukaryota > Viridiplantae > Streptophyta > Magnoliopsida > Asterales > Asteraceae > Arctium > Arctium lappa. Next base: position 68,358,991 of record CM042054.1, read on the forward strand.
GATTTAGGTCAGATAAGCTCCCCATGGATATTTGCAAAATATCCATGTCTAAACATTTAAGAACGGGTCCTGATCTGTCATGTGATCAGAAGCCACAATCTTGACACTTAAGTTCGGGTTTTGAACTGTTGTGTTCAAAAGCCTATGTTCTTTGACTTTGAAGTCCGAGTCCTGAGTTGATTTACTCAGAAGTCAAACATCATGCTCCTCCTAAACCTGTGGTACCTGTGAAACAAATTTAATAGGTTTTGGTACCCAATGGTATTTGGGTCCTAGTTTGTTAGATTAGGAATCCACTTCTCATTATATTTATATCTTTTAAATCCAAAAATCTGAGAAGTAATTCTGTAAGAACCGTACCAGTTATGAGCAGTTTCTTTCTTAACGAAGTCATTCTTTCCACAGTAAGAACAACAAATCTCCTTTTGAGCAACCCTGATCAAATGATTAGTCGAGTAATATATATCTGAATTACCAAAAGATTTACCTTTATAAGCTCTGTTCTCTTTGGCTTTGGATGTGGATGCGAATGCTTTGTCATTCTTCTTCTCATCAACAGAAGAACACTTCACTCTCCAGACCATCTGATTTTTCTTAGTATTCTTTCCAAGAGATTAAACATAAAAGTTTGCTGAACCATCAACAGATTTATCATAAAACAAATTTGATGGTCTGATCTGATTTGATTTGACAGTTTGTGGTTTGACACTTTTCTTTTTCAAAACATTTTTGTCATGAATGGAACTTGAAGCTGTTTTGAAAGAACAAACTGATTTTGTTGAGTTATCAACAGGTGATTGGCTAATCACATCAGCTGTTAATTTATCAGATAATTCAATGTTTGCAGCTTCTAAGTCATTTATCTTTTTAGTTAAAATGTTTCTTTCATCTGAAAATGTGTCAAACTTTTGTTTCAAATCTGATTTGGCCTTCTGTTCTTTTTGGACATCTGAAGATAGAACAGTTAGTTTGGATAGAAGCTTAGATATTTTAGATTCAAAATGAAAACATTCAAGCTCAAAATCTTTTTCCAAGTTCTTGGTCTTCTCTGAAATATCCTTGAAAATCCCATTATTTCTCTTTTCTGCGTTTTTCTTTTCAAGCTCAAAAGACTTTTTGTTTTCTTTGAAAATTTGTCTTTCTTTTTCGAGCAAGTCTTGTAAAGTAGAAATTTGTTTAGGAAATTCAGTAATTTTGTTTTCAAAAACTTGTCTTTCTTTCGCAAAAGTGTCTCTTTCAGTTATTATAATTTTCTCAAATTCAGACACTTGCATGGAATGTTTTGAACATCTCAGCTCCAAATCCTTTTTCTCTTGCAAAGTTTTTTTTTGAAATTTCAGATGACTGTTGGGTAGAAGATATCTTCACATTTGATCTATCTTTTTCTGCTTGGAGGCTTGTTTTCAGTTCAGCATTCTTCTTCTCCAAGGCAGATATCTGATCTTCAAAAGCCTTAAACTTTTGTTGAAGCTTAACTGACTCATCTTTCAGCTCAGATGATTTCTTTTCAGTCTTCTTCAGTTGGCTTTGAAGATTTGTAACATAAGACTCCTTGGCTTGATTACTTCTTCAAGAGACTGAATGGGTATTATGTTAATCCAAGATCAATCTGATTCTAGTGAGAGAAAGTAGAGAGAGATTGTGTCATGGATCTCACTTCTTATTCATAGAATTCTCTCAAAGAGAATGTTTATAATGACACACTTAAGGAAAATACAAGCTATATCCCTATTTATACCATATAAACTAAGAAAGACTTAAAGGCTAAGTAAACAAAACATACTTTGACTATTTTGACTTTGACAATGTTGACCTTACAAGTTTGACTTTCTAATTAAATCTTGGATACAATATTTAGAATTAAAAATCTCCCCCTTTGTATTCAAGATTTAATAAAAACTTGACACTAGTCTTCATCACATGATCCTTCAGCTTTTATCTCTGACAACATTGAATTTTGAAGTTTTAACAATCTTCAGTCTTTCAGCCTTTGAAAATCTTGGAAAGTCTTTTTCTCATTGAAGCTTTGAAAGTCAACAAGTCTTGAACACGAAACGGAATTCTTGAAACACCTTTGAAACTTTGACCTTGAAACATCTTTCACAAACTTTGAACATCTTTGAAACGTCTTTGATTACTGTCTTTGAACATAGAAAGAGCTTTGAGAAATCTCTGATCTTGTATCTTCATCTCTTGCGATCTCTGGACTGTCTTCCGAAAAATAAACTTTCATAGATCTTGATTTATCATTGAATCATCTTTCTTCAGAATCTTTTAACTTTGAATTAGCGGAAGCATTTTGACTTGACTTTTGAACTCTCAGAATTTCTTCACAAGTCTTTTCACTTTGACAACTCTTCATGGCCTTGAAATTGAATCTTTGTAAATGTGTCCCCCTTTTTGATGATTGTGAGCATCATGATCATCAAAATATCTTCAATTTCGACATAGTCTTTGATCACCCCCTTTTGAAACAATCTCCCCTTTCAATGATTTGACATTTGCCCCCCTTTGATCTGATTAGCCATCAATTCATGAAATGTATATATCCGAATCTTTTCAAATTCTGATATAAGGAACGTGGTAACCCTGATTCAACAAATGAAACAGTTAGGAATGTATGTCAGTAACACAAAGTTATTATGTACAACGAATGTACAATTTAAGGAGCTGGTTTGATGATGACTCCCCATGACTTTCATTCAATCAAAACATCTCTTTGATCATCAAAACATCTTCAATTTCAACATTCTCTTTGATCATCCCCCTTTGTATTCAATGTAACAATCTCCTCATTCAAGATGATTTGACAGTTGCCGCCCTTTGATCTGAATAACTGAATCATGAACTGTATGTACTCGAATCTTTTCAAATTCAGATATAATGAACTTGGTAACCCTGATTCAACAAATGAAACAGTTAGGAGTGTCTGTCAGTAACACGGAGTTACTATGTACAACGAATGTACAATTTAAGGAGCTGGTTTGATGATGACTCCCCAGGACTTCCATTTAATCATTGAAAAACACAAGGTAATTCTATGAATGTTCTGACAGAAAAACAAATTTTCTGTGTGCTCGTGCTTGTGTATGAAAGTGTTATTCCCAGATTCTAGTTCCTAATCACAATCAAACAATCAAACAAATAACAAGAATTCAATTACCTGTTTGATTTCACTTTCAAATACCAAGATTACAAACTTTCTCTCTCTAGAACTCTCTCTCTTTCTCTCTCTACAGATTTCTCTCTCTAAAACGTATTCTTAGATTCTCAACTAGACAACTACTACAAAACAGAAATATTACAAAGCTATTTATACCTACATCTAAAATACAAGGAAACTAAAATACAAATACAATATATTGACTTTGACTTTATTACAAAATAACTTTGACTTTCACATGAGAGTTGACTTTTTCAGCTTTGACTTTCTTGAACTTTGACCTTCAGTCTTCTTGATCTTGTATCCAACAGATTTATGCTCTAACAATCTCCCCCCTTGGATTCAAGATCACTATTGAAAGATCTAGCAATTCAATCTTCACTTTTAAGCTATGTCAGTACAATCTCCTCTTTTCTTTTGACGGTATTCTTTCCAAAACTGTCTTCAAACGATTAACAATCTCCCCAAAACTTTCACAAAACACTTTCAGACTTTGGAAAGAAATTATCATCAGAATCAGCTCAAATTGCTTTAGCAAATAATCTTCAAAGAAAATTTCCTCAAATCTTCAAAATTATTTGATCTTCTTCAAATCTTTACTTTGAATTTTCTGACATGGACATTTCTGAAAATCATCTCTCAAAACTTTATCATTTCTTGATACCATCTCCCCCTTTTTGATGATTTGAGCATCTATATATCATCAAAACTTTTCTTCCAAGAAATGTCTTTGACAATTCTGATCTGTCAACCTGAGCCTCTGATTCTGTGATCCATAACCAAGTATTCAGAAAGTAGTTGGTGCAGAGTTTGATATTATTTTACTCTGTTCTCTCACCCTCTTTCTTTTTAATCATTAAGCTCACATCTAACCAAACTCTCAATTCCATTTTCCCTCAACACACAACCCACACTCATTTCTTTTAGACTCCTCACACTCAATCTCTATGGATTAACTTCTTGGGTAGAAATCACTGGTTAACGTGATTCCATAGAAGTTTAGTTAATTCCTAGCACAAAGAACCCATGTATGATACTAAAAGAACGTGTTGCTCATAATGATTTAACTTTATCAGTTAAAGCTCATATACACATGTCAGATGAATGAATGCTCAGATGATATAATCATGAAGATATGAGCATTTTTAAACATTAAAATATTTTCAAACAAGTATATTGAAAGAATAGATATGAATGCAAAAGACTTGTTTGAAAATATGACATTGTATGAAAATAATCAGAAATGAAATGATATATCAATTTAGGATTATGGTCAAGAATAACGGATATACCCTATATGAAACAAAAATATAGACATTCTTGAAATGAATGCTTCGAAATGAAATGACGCTCAAAATTCATTGAAGTAGAAGCGGGGTGTCTTACCATCGAAAATATGTTTCAATATGAGACATGGTAAGATCATTTTGAACAAGAATTCAAACCAGTGTGTGTGAATACTTGAAAGTATATAGAAAAGACAATACACAATTATTTATCTTTGGAAACACACGGTTTATAAGTCATTGAAGCACAAAATAAAAATGAACACATTTAAAATCACACTTCCAATTAATGAAATCTGTTTAAGAATCGGGAAGTGGTTTGAACATTTAAGAAAATCATGTTTTCATATCTGAAAGTTGTCCTTCATTCAGATACAGATGAAATGAAGATAAGAAATTTACCTTTTCGCTCAATCTTAAATTTCATGAAGTCAAGCTGAAGTCATTAAGATATGATCTTGTCAGCTTTTCTCATCCAGCAAAAAAAAAAACTCAAAGTCTAGTCAAAGCAACTTTTATTCACAAAAAAATTAAAAGACATAAAGCAGTAAACAATTAAAATACGAGTTCTGATTTGAAATAATCAGAAATCATAGTCTTACTTCTTTTGGTATGACATATAAGGTCCCCCTAAAATCATGCATTACAAAAATTTTGTCATTTAAGTAAAATGCAGAAATTAGTTATGCTCCCCTCAAAATAATGTAGATCATCAAAAATCTTCTCTTACTCCCCTTGAGATCATGAGCAAACAATTAAAGTGCAGATATCCTTCATACATAAAGATAAAGAAAATGATGAAAAATAACAATTCGTAACTTTATTAGGTAACATCCGATTACGTCTTAAGATTTAACATACCAAGCTTAGAAACAAGAAAATTAAATCTCTTTTCATCTAATGGTTTGGTAAATAAATCTGCAAGCTGATAATCTGTTTTTACAAAATAAAGTTCAATTGTTCCTTTTTCAACATTATCTTTAATAAAATGATACCTGACGTCAATGTGTTTGGTTTTCGTATGCTGGACAGGATTAGCAGATATCGCGATTGCACTCTTCGAGTCACAATAAATTGGAATTTTATCAAACTTGAATCCGTAGTCTCGCAGCTGTGTTCTCATCCACAACACTTGAGTGCAGCAACTGGCAGCAGCTACGTACTCTGCTTCAGCAGTTGATGTGGAAACGCATAATTGTTTCTTTGATGCCTAGCTAACGAGCTTGTCTCCAAGGAATTGAAAGTGACCTGAAGTACTTTTTCTGTCCAACATGCAACCTGCATGATCTGCATCTGAATAGGCAGTCAGTTGAAAACCAGTATCCTTAGGATACCACAGACCAAGATCTGCATTCCCCTTCAGATATCTAAAAATCCATTTGACAGCAGCCAAATGAGATTCTTTAGGAGCAACCTGTGTTGATCCCAAAACTATCAACAATTCATGATCTAAATATAAGAAACAAGATGAGATTGGAAGGAGGCGATTTATTCACTGAATATTGAAGAACACAAACACAAACCTAGAGAAAGAATGTGATTCTCTCTCTAGAAAACGCTCGCTCTCAATCGACTACATTTTGTATACTGAAATCTTAACCTAAATTACAATAGACCTAATCTATATATACCTCCCCCCTAACTTCCTTGTTCAATAATAAGCCCAAGCCCATTTACAAGGTTTAAGCCCAATTACCAACTAAAACCCAATACAAATATTAATGTAGAGTCCTTTACATAACTTCCTAACATTGGACATTTTATGTCCTAACAATCTCCCCTAAAGTTTTGTAAAGTAATCATTAACTTTGAAGCATTAACTTTGAAGCGCCCATCTCTTCTCCCCCTTGATTTCTTTGAAAAACTTTAGCGTTGCATAACTTCAAAATATCCCAGTCTCCCCCTTGAATGAAGCTCTTATCCTTCAAAGTTTCAACTTTAATACCAGATTCGATGTGCGCAATAACCTCGACTGAGTGCACATAAAGACAACTTTTATCTCTAGTAAATCCAACATATTCCTTAACGCCCACAAGAATGATATGTGTGAATTATGGAGTGACACTCAAAGTGCATCTTCAGTTTATAACACCAAATCTGTATTTGAAATGTGAGTTGAATAGGAGTTCAACTTAAGAACTTATACTGATCAGCTCGTAGAAGGAAGCAACTGGTAGCAAGCACTACTAGGCAAGGGTAGAAGAACCAATCAACAACTGTTCAACAACTGAAGAAAGATGCTCATATAGAACAATAATCAATCCACAACTGCTAGTCATATGATTAATATTGAATCAAAGGGTTACAGGTTTACAGAGATAATTTCTGATAAGGGTATGTAAACCTATAGATTAGCAATCTAACAAATGACTTGAGTTAAACTCTCTAACCTAATAATGAATTCAAATTGCCTTTATATACTTAGGCTTACAAGCCTAATGGGCTTATGGGCTTGGGCCCATCTAATTAATCAACTATTAATGAATTACATTATGCACCCTTATAAATACTTTATTCCACTTTCAACACATAGGACTTTCAGTCCTAACAATCTCCCCCTAAAGTTGAATAAAGCATTTAACAACTTGAAAAACTTCAGGCTTTGATCTTCTTTCCCTCTTGAATCTTTGAAGAACTTTGGTGTTGCATGTCTTCATGACTTTCCACGCTCCCCCTTGAATAAAGCTCTTGATCTTCATAGTATCAACTTTGTAACCAGATTCAATGTACAATAGCCTCGACTGAACGCACTATCAAGCAGCTTTCAGCTATAAAAACTCAATCACATCGGATCAGCACACAAGAAGGATAATGTGAGAGTTACTTGACATTCCACGGTGCTTCTTTAGTTTAAAACAAAGAATCTGTCTTTGAACCGCGAGCTGAATAGATTTGTTTTCTTCTCAAGAACTTGTTTCAATCAGCGCATAGGAGGAATGATAAACAAACTTGTTGCAGACACCACATGATACGGGAAAGAATCAATATAATCTTTGAAATCTTCATCTTGGAAAACTGAAACATCATCTTTATCTCTTTGATCCCTAGACTGTCTTCAGAAATAACTTTCTTTCTCTAAAACTTTGAAATTGAACCTTTTCTCCCCCTTTTTGATGATTATGAGCATCATGATCATCAAAACTTCTTCAATTTCAGCACTTTCTTTGATCTCCCATTTATGATAAATTAACACACTCCCACCTGTGATCTGAGTATCAGTCAATTCATGAAATGTATATATCCGAATCTTTTCAAATTCAGATATATTCGGAATGGTAAACCTGAATCAACAAATGATACAGTTAGTATGCTTGTAAGTAGCACGGAGCCACTTTGTACAACCGATGTACTTTGGAAAGGAGTTTTGTGATGATCACTCCCCCAGGGCTTCCATTCAATCATTGAAAAACCACAAAGGAATTTTCTATGAATGTTATGACAAGAAAACTCATTCCTTGTGTGCTCGTGAAAGTGTAGAATGATTGAAGCTACTTAGCTATATCAGGCTCAAATTGTGTACACTGTTGAGACGACAACAGATATTACACGGACTCAATGTGCATGAAAGTGGTGCGAAGGTGGGGTAACTTTCCTTCTTTTTCAATATCTAAATCTTCCGAGTGAAGACTAGATAGCATATAAGTTGCGTCCCCAAAGAAAATGAAACATTTATTTGTTAAGAGAGAAACGAGTGGCTGGTGGGGTTATAGCAAGAGTTGGCATGGGCTCACTGCCTGATTCAATGATGGTCACCAAGGAATGCGAACCAATCAGAATATGTGGTTGACCGGCTCAGAAAGTGGTTGGTGCAGAGTTATGATATTCTTTTAACTCTGTTCTCACACCCTCTTTCTTTTTAACATTAAAGCTCACTTCTAACCAAACTCCCTTTTTTATTTTTCCGCTCAGTACAATGAGAAAAACTCAATCCGATGAGTTATCTCCCCCTGTTAAAGCACATATTTATTGGATTCAAGATCATAATTATTTGAAGATGGAAATCTGAAGTTAAAGCTGATAAAGTCGTCTCAACAAATAGTCTAGGGTCCTCTTGTAATAAATAGTCAAAGGCTGTTTACGTATTTAATTTATTAGTTAGTTTTATTTTATTTAAATAAGTTTAGTTTGTTGTTGGGCCCAAGCAAGCAAAGCCCACTAGGCTAATAAAGCCTAAGTATAAATAGTTTGTTTTAGAGGTAATTAGGTTAAGAGAGATTAATTGTGAAATTAATTATTGGAGGTCTGGGTGTGTTGTTGGCGCCGTACACAGAAAGAAGTAGAGAGAAAGTTTGGTTTCTTCATCAAGAACACTTGTAACCTGTTGAACCTTTCGATTAATCAATATCAGGTTCGCATTATTGTGTTGTTTATTGTTTTACTTGTTTGAATGATTGCGTATTGGGACACACAATTGGTATCAGAGCACAGTACAGATTGGATTGAATAAGTTTTTGTTCGGTTCTAATTTTCTGTCAAAGATTCATGTTTTTTATTGTGTGATTGTTCATTCAAGTTGATATTGATTTGATTGTGTTTGTTTTGCATATTATAGTGATTGGGTATTCTTTGATTTGATAATTGCATTGATTTTAATTATCAATTTGTTGAATTTGGTTTTCTGGGTTCGGTTTGGAGACGACACTGTGTGTTCAATCGATTCCATCATAAAGTTGTATTTACTGAAATTAATTGGTAGCTATCGTTCTATATGTTTAATCGATCGTGTATGCAAAGTTTGGGAGTTTAATTTTGTGTTTTGATATGTTTCTGGGCTGATTATTTGAGTTTCTGGGTCGATACTGTGTCAAGAACACTTCAGTCGAACATATCGGTCTTTGTTTCTATCGGTCTAAGTCCACTTCCGGTCGAAGACCAATACCGGTCGAATCTTTTGTTTCTATCGGTCTTAGCAACATCCGGTCTTAATACTTCCGGTCTTTCATAGTATCGGTCGAACAATCATCCGGTCTTACTAACATCCGGTCTTACCACTATCGGTCTTGCATTCTATCGGTCAAATCATTCGACCGGACTCTACAAGTACCTGGTCGAACACTATATCGCTCAAATCACTCGACCCGACTCTACAAGTTCCCGATCGAAGGCAATATCGGTCTTTGCACTCCCCTGGTCGAACAAGTTCCCGGTCGAACTCTCGACCGGTCTTTACAAGTCTCCGGTCGAAGCTCATCCTCGGTCGATTTTTGCAAACTGTAATAGGGCATCTAAATTTCTCAGCAATCTTCAGCCTGTGAAGGGGGACCCCCGTGCTAAGTCTGCGAAGGGGGACAAAGTTCTGTTCGTGACCAGATTTTTCTGAATTTCTTTCTAAGATTTTCAGTATTATGTGATTTTATCTTGACTTCTAAGGATCTCATCCAGTTGATTGTTTCAATATCAGATAAGTTTGATTTCTAATCATATAAGTAAAGATGTCTCGGGAAGCTCTTGCTATTGGAACAGATGTGAAGCCACCAGTACTTTTCAAGGGGGAGTACGAGCAATGGAAGGACAAATTTTTGGACTTCATTGATCGACATGATTTGGGAGATGAAATCAAAAAATCTCTGAAAGAAGGGATCATGACACCTCCAACCAAGGTTCTCACTGTAGCTGGAGAAAATGGTCAAGAAGAAGAGACAGAGTACAAATTACCGATTGGTGAATATTCGGAAGATCAGCTGAAGAGACACAAGGGTGATAAGTTGGCAAAATCATTTATTCTCCAAGGCATACCGAATGAAATATATGTCAAGATTGACAGCTATAACGCTACCGGTAAGCAAATGTGGGATCAATTGGAGAAGATGATGATCGGATCCAAAGTCGGCAATCAGCTCAAAGTATCTACATGACTGAATAATTATGAAGAGTTCAAAGCCAAAGCTGGAGAGTCTCTTGAAGCTTCTTATGACAGATTTGTCACTTTGCTGAACGAGCTCAGCAAGAACAAGATCAGCAAATCTCACGTGGAGCTGAATGTGAAATTTCTCAGCAATCTTCAGCCTGAATGGAAGAGGTTCACCCGTCAGATGAGACAGTCGAAGGATCTGCATGACATTCCTCTTCATGAAGTTTATGAGATCCTCAGACAGAACAAGGAAGAGGTAGAAGAGATCAAGGCTGAGATGAAAAAGGCTGACAAAGCAGTTGCTGATCCAGTTGCTCTTGTTGTTAAGAAGTCAAAGAAAAAGAAGGTGATAGAATCTGATTCGGAAGAAGCTGATTGTGAGGAAAAGTCTGAAACTGACGATTGTGAAAAACTGATGGAAACCATGCTCATGTTAACCAAGGCTTTCCAAAAGAAGTTCTATAAAAAGCCAAACTCCAATAGTCAGCGATACTCGTCTGGTCCGAACAACTACAAGCATAAAGAGAAAGTTGAAGAAAGGAGATCAGAAGAAATGAAGAAGGATGGAGCTGAAGAGAACAAGAAAGAAGAACCGATTAAGTGCTACAACTGTGGTAGACTCGGTCATTTTGCCAAGGACTGTCGCAAATCAAAAGTCCGAAACTCAGACTATTACAAGAATAAAATGCTTCTAGCCAAGCAATAAGAGGCTGGAAAAGCATTAATGGCCGAGGATGAATACTGGCTCGACCATTCGGATGATGAATCTGAAGAAGGAGAGAAGGACGAGACAGCACATCTGTGCTTGATGGGGAAGAACCAGTCAGAACCTGAAGCTGATTCGGATGATGGAGATAATGATGAGGTATGTAACTTAACTGAATTTGATTTACTGAACCAAATGAATGTCATGATGTCTAAACTCCAAGAATTAGAGTCGAAACTGAAGCGTGAATGAGGTGTCATAAATGAGAAAAATCAATCTATACACAAACTTAGTAATGATATTGCTGAGAAAAATGTATTAATTGAAACTTTACACAAAAATATAGACACCAGCGCTAAAGAAAAGACTATAATTCATAAAGAGTTATCTGAAACTGATTCAAAGTTTAAAGAATGTGAGTTCAAATTTAGAGAGATTGCTAAAAGGTACCTTTCTACTTCAAAAGAGAATAAATCCTTAATAGAAAAGGTGAATGCTTTGGAAGAAAAATTACATTCTTTAGGACAAACTGAACACACTATTCATTTGAATAAACCTAAAGAGAAACCTGATACTTGGGGACTTGGTTACAAAAATCCACATCATCTCAAAAAGGTGATATCTGAAGTGCCTGCACTTTATGACTTTGGGTTTATGTTATTGGCTCCTCAACATCAAGAACTCAAACCCTTTTGGACTAGTCTGTCGGAAAAAGATAAAGCCAAGGAATATGATAAAAGAAAGAACACAACTAAAGTTCAACTTCCATTTCGCTATGAGAAGTTGAATAACAGTTATCGTTCTAATAAATCAAAATTTCTTTCAAATGATTATTTTGAAAGTTATTTTGTTAAAGAGTTGGAGGCTAAACCCAATGAAGGTAAGCTTTACGTCCCTCCCCTAGTTTTGGAAAGTAAAATTTCTGAACTTGAGAATACTCTTACAGATGAAACAATTTTGATGGACTTAGAACAAACTGTATTTTCAACAGTGTTCAAAAATTCTAATTTTCCTAAACTCTCCAAGGCTTTAAATTCGGATGACAGATCTGGTCCACTTAATAATGAGCTTAATTTCTTAAACTCTAAAGGCGTTTTAAATAATTGTGTTTCTTAGTTTGATTTTTCTTCTGAACTTCCTGATCATTCATCATGTGTTATTAATTCCTTTGTATTACCCAGTGTTTTTGACAAAGGTGAAACATCAACGAAAGTTGATAAATTAGTTTCTGTGAAATCAAAGAAAGCAAAAGGTAAGAAACAAATATCTCATCTTTCACATAAACCGATCCCCACTGGTAAGACAAAGAAGAAGCATTCTCTTAATTCTCATCATTCTAACTATAAAGTTTCACATGTTTCAGATTTGAGAAAGCAAAGGGTTGGAGTTAAGACTGCATGGATACCAAAACAGAAGATAGACGAGAAAGCTAAATCTAGTTCTAGTTTCATTTTGAATAAAAAGAATTCTAGTAAAGATGATTTGAGTGTGAATGTTGCTACTTTTAAAAATAATCTTGTTGATTCTCGCAAGAAATATTCTATAAAGCAATTATTTCAGTTAGCTCCATCTAGTACTAAAAAGTTTTTAAATTATGGTGAATGTGATTATGCTTCTCGTAGATATTCTGATGTTTGGTATGGTTCATATAATGTTTCATCTTATCATTATCATACGTCTTATCATGCTTCTGGTTTTCAAAGAAAAAGCGGACCAAAATTTAAATGGGTGCCAAAATCAAGTACTAACAGTGGAGGTCCCATTTTTAAATGGGTTCCTAAACCTCTTCTTTCTTGATTTGTTTTGTGCAGACCCGTCATATGTGGTATTTGGATAGTGGGTGTTCCAAACATATGACCATGCAGAAGAGTATGTTGTCTAATTATAAGGACAAATACTGTGACATAGTTCGTTTTGGGAATGATCAGTTTTCACCTATTCTGGGATATGGTGATGTTGTACATGAAAATCTTACGATCAAGAAGGTGAGTTACGTTGAAGGCTTAGGGCACAACCTGTTCAGCATTGGCCAGTTCTGCGACAAAGATTTAGAGGTTAATTTCAAGGCCAAGACATGTTCAATACGCACTGGAGAAGGAAAAGAACTCCTGGTCGGATCTCGCAAGTCAAACCTCTACACCATCAATTTGTCAAAGGTCCAGGCGGACAATCAAGTCTGCCTACTATCAAAGGCCTCGATGCAACAAAGCTGGTTATGGCATCGACGGCTTTCTCACCTCAACTTTCGGTACATCAACAAGCTGGTCAGTGGTAAGCTAGTAAAAGGTCTTCCAGAGCTGAAGTATGAGAAAGAACATCTATGTGCAGCGTGTGAAAAGTGAAAGATGAAGAGAGCCCCACACAAACCAAAGCCTGAACCTAGTACCAACTCTCCATTAGAGTTGTTGCATATGGATCTATGCGGTCCTATGCGAACGCAAAGCTTAGGAGGAAAGAAATATGTGTTGGTTATTGTGGATGACTATACGCGATACACTTGTGTTAAGTTTCTATGGTCTAAAGATGATACTCCCGATGTTCTCATTACATTTTTGAAGACGACCCAAGTCAATCTGCAAAAACAAGTCAAGATTCTCAGGACTGACAACGGCACAGAGTTCAAGAACAACATAGTTGAAGAATATCTCGAATCGGTCGGGATATCACATCAATACTCTGCTGCTCGCACGCCTCAACAGAACAGAGTCGTCGAAAGGCGAAATCGTACACTTGTCGAGGCCGCTCGAACAATGCTCAGCCAATCTGAATTACCTTTATTTTTGTGGGCTGAAGCTATATTGACTGCGTGTCACACTCATAATCGCTCCATGATACACCGCCGATTTCAGAAGACTCTGTATGCGTTGATCAACAACCGCACACCAACCATTAAATATTTTCATGTTTTTGGTTGTACGTGTTATGTTCTAAACGACTGAGAGAATCTAAACAAGTTCAGTGCTAAGGCGGATGAAGGCATCTTTGTTGGTTATTCCTCTACATCATCTGCATATCGTGTTTATTTAAAGAAGTCGAAGACAGTGATCGAGAGCGTCAATGTTACATTCGATGAGGAAATGGCTTCTGAGCAAATCAGTTCAGAACCCGTCATTACCGAAGTATTAGCTTCTGGACCAACCAGTCCAGGACCTGCACCTCAAAAGAACAAATCAGATGGCGCTTCGTCGTCTACTACTAATTTATCTAATTTGGATTTATTATTTGAACTGTTTTATGATGAATTTCTTTGCTCTAAATTGCCTAAATCTGTTGTGGTTGACAGGATAGAAGACTCGATGACTACTCATCCGACCACTTCCGATATCTCTACTGAATCAAATTCCCCGATTCGGCAAGAAGTTCCAGTTCAAAAGTCTACTCCGACAGTTGAAGTTATGACTAACAACGCCGAGCCAGAAGTAGCTGACTCCGTAGGATGTACTGTAAGGACTGATCAACAGATTGACCAAGCTGTACCTACTGTAACTTCTTCAACGACCACTAATTTTGAAGCATCTGAAGGAGATACCAGTGGATTCCTAGATGCGGACAATGATCAATCTACATCTAATCCACTCCCTCATGAACATAAGTGGACCAAAGAGCACCCGATACATCAAATTATTGGAGATCCTTCTACACCGATGCAAACTAGGTCTACAACATCAAATCTATGTATGTATGAATCGTTTCTGACCAAGATCGAGCCTACACGCGTATCTGAGGCCCTTGCCGATTCAGATTGGGTAACTGCGATGCAAGATGATCTGAATCACTTTGAAGCACTGAAAGTCTGGATACTCGTACCCAAACCACAAGGTAAAACCATCATTGGTACGAAATGTGTGTTCAAAAACAAGAAAGATGAAGATGGCAACGTTATCCGAAACAAAGCTCGACTTGTCGGCAAGGCATATAGGCAAGAGGAAGGAATAGACTACGATGAGACTTATGCTCCAGTGTCACGTATAGAGGCAATTCGGATGTTCTTAGCCTACGCAGCCCACAAGAACTTCACCGTCTATCAAATGGACGTGAAGACAACTTTTTTGAATGGAGTACTCAAGGAAGAAGTCTACGTCTCACAGCCAGAAGGGTTTGTAAATCCAGATAAGCCGAACCACGTCTACATCTTGGATAAAGCTCTTTATGGACTGAAACAAGCTCCTCGCGCCTGGTATGATATCCTATCTCAATTCTTGGTTAAGTCAGGTTTCACAAAATGTACGGTTGATACCACTCTTTTTATTAAAAAGGATAAAGGCGATATCATTCTAATTCAAATATATGTGGATGATATTATTTTTGGTTCTATAAATCCTAAGTACTGTAGGAACTTTGCAAACCTCATGGTGTCTCGTTTTCAAATGAGCATGATGGGAGAGATGAATTTCTTTCTCGGATTGCAAGTCAAACAATTTTCAACGGGGATCTTTATCAATCAATCTAAATACATTATGGATATTCTTCGGAAGTTCAAAATGGAAGATTGTAAAACAATTGGTACCCTAATGGCACCTGGTACTAAGATTGGCACCGATCTTTTGGGAACGGCTGTTGATGTTAGGACTTATAGAGTGATGATAGGTTCCTTAATGTATCTCACTTCTAGTAGGCCGGATATAATGTTTTCTACATGCTTATGTGCTAGATATCAGGACAATCCTAAGGATTCCCATTTGTCTGTTGTAAAGCGGATTTTCAGATATCTGAAGGGGACTGCAGATCTTGGTCTGTGGTATCCTAAGGATACAAGCTTTGAACTAACATATTATTCAGACGCAGATCATGCTGGTTGCATGCTGATTATCATTTCTTTATTATTATTTCCGCATGATACCTGCTCTTTAATTGTTTGTTCATGATCTCAGGGGAAGTGTGAAAAGTATCTTATAGATGATCAATGTTAGTTTGAGGGGGAGCAATTATGAATGCATTGTACTTTCTGATCAATGTGTTAGTAGTGCATAATTTTAGGGGGAGCGATCAAGTCAAAGGAGTATGGCGATGACTTCTGATTATTTCTGATCAGAACTCGTACATCAATTCTTTTACTGCTTTATGTCATTTCAATTTCAGTGAATAAAGTTACTTTGACTAGACTTTTAGACTTTTGTAGGTTGAGAGATGCTTCAAAGATCATATCTATATGACTTTAAGCTTGACTTCGTAAGATGTAATACTGTACTCAAAAGGTATAATTCTTAATATTCATCTCCTCCATGGTTGAAAGAAGGACAACTTTCAATCAGAAGAAAACATGTTCTTAATTGTTCAAACCACTTCCCAATTCTCAAAAAGATTTCTTGATTTGGAAGTGTGATTTTAAATGTTTTCTGCTTCATCATTGAGCCTTAACTGATAAAGTTAAATCACCTGAGCATCTTATGCTTCATAGGAAAACATGGGATCAGTGTGCTAGGACTTAAGTGAACTTCTATGGATTCACGTTAACCAGTGTTTCCTACCCAAGAAGTTAATCCTGTAGTGAAAGAATGTGAGGAGTCCAACAAGAAATGAGTGTGGGATGTGTGATGAGGGACAATTTTAAAAGAGAGTTTGGTTAGCTGTGAGCTTAAAGATTAAAAGAAAGAGGGTGCGAGATCAGAGTAAAAGAATTTTTAAACTCTTCACCAACTTCTTTCTGAGTCGGGCAGCCACATGTCTAATGCTTCACAATTCTTTGGTGAACATTATTGAAACAGACAACTAGCCCATGCCAATTCTTGACTTTACCCCACCATCTACTCATTTTCTTCTCAACAAGAAAATGTTTCATTTTCAAAGGGGACGCAGCACATATGCTATCTGATTTTCATTTGGAAAATCTTGATATTGAAAATAAGGAAGTCTGCCCCACCTTCACACTTCACTAATGCACATTGAGTCTGTGTTTAACTACTTGTCTCAGTGGTTTACACTTATTTGAGCCTTATAAGCAAACATCATCTGCTTAATTTATTCTATCACTTGCACGAACACACAAAGAATTTGTTTCTTTGTCATAACGTTCATAGAAATTGCCTTTGTGGTGTTTCGATGATTGAATGGAAGCCCTGGGGGATTGAACATCATAAAAGCTCCTTTATATTGTGTATTTGTTACACACAGTGACGTTGTGTTACTGACAGACAATTTTAACTGGTTCATTTGTTGATTCAGGTGTTACCTTTCATATCTATCTATTTTGTCTGGATTTGTAAAGATCTCGATGAACATCTTAATGAATTGACGGATAATCAGTGGTTCTGTTTGCAAGATCAATGGTGGAAGAAATTTCTTGAAGACACGTTTTGATGAACTCTTTGCTCTTTTCATCAAAAAGGGGGAGAAGCGTCAATCAAGAAATGGAAGATATTCTGAAGTTATTTTGAAGATATTCTGAAGACAAAGAGGAAGATTAACATTTTCTGAGCTTAAAGAATGATCTTGATCCAAAGGGGGAGATTGTTAAAGCACATATTTATTGGATTCAAGATCATAATTATCTGAAGATGGAAATCTGAAGTTAAAGCTGATAAAGTCGTCTCAACAAATAGTCTAGGGTCCTCTTGTAATAAATAGTCAAAGTCTGTTTACGTATTTAATTTATTAGTTAGTTTTATTTTATTTAAATAAGTTTAGTTTGTTGTTGGGCCCAAGCAAGCAAAGCCTACTAGGCTAATAAATCCTAAGTATAAATAGTTTGTTTTAGAGGTAATTAGGTTAAGAGAGATTAATTGTGAAATTAATTATTGGAGGTCTGGGTGTGTTGTTGGCGCCGTACACAGAGAGAAATAGAGAGAAAGTTTGGTTTCTTCATCAAGAACACTTGTAACCTGTTGAACCTTTCGATTAATCAATATCAGGTTTGCATTATTGTGTTGTTTATTGTTTTACTTGTTTGAATGATTGCGTATTGGGACACACACCCCCACTCTTTGATTTAAGACCCCTCACCCCTCAATCACTCTAGAATAACTTCCGGGGTAGGAAACACTGGTTAACGTGAATCCATGGAAGTTCTGTTGAAACTCTCACACAAATCCCTTGTAATTCCTATAAAGAATGATAGCTCAACAGTTTATCTTGAACATTTAAGCTCAAAATGTATGATAACATTGTCAAAATGTATGCCCACGAGATTTGAGCAATTAAACTTTGAAGATTTCTCAAAACAAGAATATTGAATGAATGAAATGAAATCACGAGATTTGTTTTGAGAATCTGACAATGTATCAATCAGATCAACTAAACTGGTTAGGGTATCAAAGAATTGGATATTATGTTTATATGAACAAATACAAACAATTTAGCAATGAAAACACAAATTTCGAATAATGATAAATGCTCAACAACATTGAATATCAAACGGGGGTATTACCATCGAAAAATTGTTTTGCTATGAGACATGGTAATAACAAATACAAATGAAGTACTGAACCTGTGTGTGTGAATACGTTACAGTATAAGAATAAGATAATACGCAAATATTGATCTTTAGAAACACACAGTCAGTTAAACAATAAAGCTCAAAACTGAAAAACATTTTAAATCACACTTCTATATTCATGAAATCTTTTGATAATCAGAAGTGGTTTGAACATTTCAGAAACTGTTTTTCATGCTTGAAAGTTGTTTTTCTTTCAAACAATCAGAGAGCTAGAGTTAGAAGATATTAACCTTTTAAGCTCCCCCTCAAATCATGATATAATGATTTTGGTCTTTTAAGCTCCCCCTGGATAGTTGCAAAATATCCAGGTCTAAACGTTGAAGAACGGGTCCTGATCTGTCATGTGATCAGAAGCCAAACTTGGTTGAAGTCCGGGTTCTAAGTTGATTTACTTAGAAGCCCTAGTTCTTCTACTCCCCCTTGACAGTAGGTGCCTGCAACAAAGAATCAATTTTCAGCTTTGGTACCTACTGGAATTTGGGTCCTCGAATGTTAGTTGCAGTTCTTGTGGGGGATATAGAATAAGAACCATACCAGAAGTGACCACTGGTTTTGTGAATGTGATCATGTGTACGACAATAAGAACAGTGGTATTTCTTACCTGACAACTTGAGTAATTGATCTCTTGAGTAGATGTGATCAGGTTTACCTTTACTCGCATTGTTCTTCTTTGCATTAATCGCATGTACACACGATTCTCTTTCTTTCAGCTCATCTTTAACTGGTTTCTTCTTCCAAACCAGTTCCTCTTCTTTGTATCTCCTTCTTCTAGGATGTGTACCTGAACCATCTATATTTCTATCATAGAAAAGGTTAGCGACGAGACAAGTTTCTGATTTGAACTTGATACAGACTTTTCAAGCACTTTAATCGTTGAAGCGAAGTTGTCTCTTTCTTGAACAAGCAGGTCAATCTTCTTCGTGAACTCAGACTTCGTTTTCTGCTCTTCTAGTGCTTTCTCAGATAGTTCAGATAACTTGGCAGTAAGCTTTTTGATCTAAGTCTCAAACAAGCTTCTTTCTTCTTCAAATCCCTTCTCAGCATTGTTTCTTTGTCCAAATATTTCTTTAAAGACACCAACATTCTTTTGTTCAATAGTCTTCTTCTCTTTGGCAAACTTCTCTCTTTCAAGAATGATTACTTTCTGAAAATCAGAAACTTGCTGAGAAAGTTTTATGCATTTCAGCTCAACTTCTTTCTTCTCATCAGCACATTTTCTCGAAAAATCTGAGAACTTCTTTGCGAACGATTTCTCAAACTCGGATTTATCTTGAGCATGCTTTTGCTCCAAATCAGATATTTGCTTTTGAAGCTCAGCATTTGTATCTTTCAGATGCTCAATCTACTTACTCTTGAAGACATCTTTGGTCCTGTCATTATCTTCTCAAGATGTTCCCACAGTTGTTTTCCTGTAGCCTTTTTACTGTCTAAACTGACAGAAATCTCTTTTGAAATCCCCTCGGAAATTCCTTTTTACTGTCCATTTTTTTCCATATAATAACAAAAATTTGTCGGAGTTTTCATTTTTCCTTCCCTCAGAGATAATCTGATATAATCAGTCAAGTCATTTATGTCGATGAAGTCCAAGAATCTGTCCTTCTATTGCTCGTATTCTCCTCTGAAAAGTATTGGTGGATTCTCATTCGTACTGATTGAAAGAGTTTCGCTTGAAGGCATTCCTTTTTATATACAGGGATTGAACTGGACAAGAGATGGAATTTGAAAGTGTAGGGACCAAAAGTGACAAAGTATAAACCTTGAATGTTTAGGGTAACCAATGACACACTACTGATACCTTGAAGTACGGGGGCTAAGAGAAATGCACTGCAAAATGATCATGGGACAAAAAATTTGACCTTTTTTACTTTTTTTTTAATAGACCCGGTCGAGCAAAGGACCAGTAATGACAATGTACCGGTCAAACAAAGGACCGGTATAGACAAAATATCGGTCAAATCAAAGAACCGATAAAACCAATGTACCGGTCTAATCAAACGACCGGAAAATACAAAGTATCGGTCAAATCCAAAGACCGGTAATACATGGTATCGGTCGAAGGTGTGAGTCGGTCGAGCAAAAAACCGATAATGTCAAGGTACCGGTCGAATAAACGATCGATAATGACATTGCACCGGTCGAACCAAAAGGACCGGTAGAGACTATGTCCCGGTCAAACAAACTATCGGTCGAACCTGATTAATAACAAATTAAGATATAGACCGATAAACAGATAAGCCCGATAAAATCAGATAATGACCGATAAAATCGAACAGATAAATCGACCGATTAACACTAAGAACGCACCGAAGAACACGATTAAATTTGGAATTTGATCGAAATCAAACCCAGAAATTGAAGTCGTTAATCAATTAATCAGGCCTAAACAAATATGCAGTTTCAATCGATTACTCAGACCGATAAACTTTTGGAGTTAAGAACCAGATCAATCGAAAAGTCAAAAGATGAATTTCAGAAAATTCAGATCGACCGATACTCAATCCAGAAACAAAAAATCGATTTTTCAGAAGAGTATTTGAACAGATCGATATCACAGTTAAAAACAGATTTCAACTTATGCAGATACGAACCCAGAAAATCGATTTCAGAAGCATAGATAATAATAAATAAAACAGATAATCGAATAAGGGTTTTAGACAAACCTTTTTCTGCATCAAACCTTTAGTCTCTTTGCTCTGATACCAATTGTAGATCCCAGTACAGTGAAATCAATAGTAAATCTTCAATATAGAACAATAATCAAGCCACAACTGCTAGTCATATGATTTATATTGAATCAAAGGGTTACAGGTTTACAGAGAGAATTTCTGATAAGGGTATGTAAACCTATAGACTAGCAATCTAACAAATTACTTGAGTTAAACTCTCTAACCTAATAATGAATTCAAATTGCCTTTATATACTTAGGCTTACAATCCTAATGGGCTTATGGGCTTGGTCCCATCTAATTAATCAACTATTAATGAATTACATTATGCACCCTTAAAAATACTTTATTCCACTTTCAACACATAGGACTTTCATTCCTAACAGCCTGATATCTAGAACATAAGCATGTTGAAAACATAATATCTGGTCTACTAGATGTAAGATACATTAACGATCCTATCATACCTCTATAAGTTCTAACATCAACACTTTTACCCGAAGGATCAGTGTTAATCTTAGTTCCTGGTGCCATCAGGGTTCCAATTGGTTTGCAATTTTCCATATTGAACTTCCGAAGAATATCCAAAATGTACTTAGATTGGTTAATGAAAATCCCCGTTGAAAATTGTTTAACTTGTAATCCGAGAAACAAATTTATCTCTCCCATCATACTCATTTGAAAACGTGACACCATGAGGTTAGAAAAGTTTTTTGCAAAATTTAGGATTAGTATAACCAAATATTATATCATCAACATATATTTAAATAAGGATGATATATCAGCTTTTTCCTTTTTAATGAACAAAGTAGTATCAACTTTACCTTTGGAAAAACCTGACTAGACCAAGAATTTAGATAGAACATCATACCATGCTCGAGGGGCTTGTTTCCAACCATACAGGGCTTTGTCCAAGATGTAGACATGATCTGCCTTATCTGGATTCACGAACCCTTCTGGTTGAGACACGTATACTTCCTCCTTAAGAATGCCATTCAGAAAGGCTGTTTTCACATCCATCTGATAGACTGTGAAATTCTTATGAGCTGTGTAGGCTAGAAACATGCGGATTGTCTCTATATGCGCTACTAGAGCGTATGTCTCATCGTAGTCTACGCCTTCCTCTTGCCGGTAACCTTTGGCAACAAGTCTAGCTTTGTTTCTTATGACGATACCATCTTCATCCTTTTTATTCTTGAATACCCATTTAGTGCCTATCACGGTTTTACCTTCTGGTTTTGGAACTAATCTCCAAACCTTTAGGGCTTCAAACTGATTGATCTCTTCTTGCATAGCAGATACCCAATCCGAATCAGCAAGAGCCTCTCATACTCGCATGGGCTCTATGTTACTGAGGAATGAGTCATGCATACATTGATTAAGAGTCGCTGACCTAGTTCGTACAGGCTTGTTGAGATCTCCAATTACTTGATGTAATGGATGCTCTTTGTTCCAACAATGCTCATGAGATAGTGGAGTAGATACTGATTGAAAATGATCATCATCTAGAAATATACTATCAGACTCTTCAGTTTGAATAGATGGAGGGGGGTTTCAGTTGAAGATTCAGGTGCAGAAGCATCAGTTGGAACATCAGACTCTGGCTGTTGAGTTGACAGTATATCACTTCCAACTAATATAGTTACTTCTGGCTCAGCAGTTACTTGTGTATCTTCAACTGTAGGAGTAGATGTTGGAATGTGAATTTTTGACTGAACGGGGGATACAAGTTCAGTTAAAACTTCTGAAGTGACTGGATGATTGCAACTTGTGTCTTCAAACCTGTCAGTCACAGAAGATTAAGCAAATTAAAACCTAGAAACTCATCATAAAAGAATTCAAATAACAAATCTAAATCAGATAAATGTGAAACTGAAGTAGAAGCGTTATCCAAATTTTTAGTTGTAGAAGCAGGTTCTAGACTGATCTGTCCAGAAGTTAATACTCCAATGATAACGGGTTCTGAACTGAGTTGTTCAGAAACCATTTCTTCATCGAATGTAACATTAACGCTCTCGACAACTGTCTTTGACTTCTTCATATAAACACGATATGCTGCAGATGTTGAAGAATAACCAATGAAGATGCCTTCATCCGCCTTAGCACTGAATTTATTCAGACTCTCTCTGTCGTTAAGCACGAAACATTTACACCCAAATATGTGAAAATACTTGATTGTTGGTGTTCTGTTGTTGATCAGCTCATATGGAGTCTTTTGAAAATGGTAGTGTATCATGGACCGATTTTGAGTATGACATGCAGTTGACACAACTTCTGCCCACAAGAATAGAGGTAGATCGGATTGGCTGAGCATAGTACGAGCGTCCTCGACTAGCGTCCTATTTCGCCTTTCGACTACTCCATTTTGTTCAGGCGTACGAGCAACAGAGTATTGATGAGATATCTTGACCGATTCGAGATATTCTTCAACTATCTTGATTTTGAACTCTGTGTCGTTGTCCGTTCGAAGAAACTTGACTTGTCTTTGCATATTCACCTGGGTCGTCTTTAAGAAAGTAATGAGAATTTCGGGCATCTCATCTTTTGATCGAAGAAATTTGACACACGTGTATCTTGAGTAATCGTCCACAATAACCAACACGTATTTCTTTCCATCCAAGCTTTGTGTTCTCATCGGACCACACAAATCCATATGTAGTAACACTAGTGGAGAACTGGTGCTTGGTTCAGGCTTCGTTTTATGTGCGGCTCTCTTCATCTTACCCTTCTCACATGCAACACATAAGTGTTATTTCTCATATTTCAGCTCAGGAAGTCCTTTTACCAATTTTTTACTAACCACCTTGTTAAGATAACGAAAATTCAGATGTGAAAGTCGTCGGTGCCAAAGCCAACTTTGTTGCATCGAAGCTTTTGATAATAAGCAAACTTGACTTTCATTCTGAACCTTTGA
Source organism: Arctium lappa (assembly GCA_023525745.1). Taxonomy (NCBI): domain Eukaryota; kingdom Viridiplantae; phylum Streptophyta; class Magnoliopsida; order Asterales; family Asteraceae; genus Arctium; species Arctium lappa. Next base: position 68,383,008 of record CM042054.1, read on the forward strand.
AATATTGATGGTGTAGAGATTTGTCTTTCGCTTGCCTGATAAGAGTTCTGTGCCGTCTTCAGAACGAACCAAACATCTCTTAGCTTTGAAGTTGACCTCTAACCCTTTGTCGCAGAATTTACCGATGCTAAACAAGTTTTTCCCTAAGCCTTCGACATAACTCACCTTCTTAATCGTTATGTTGTCTTGAATGATGTCACCATATCCTAAGATTGGTGAAAGCTGATCGTTTCCAAATCTGACATTTCTACTGAATTTCTCTGTATAATTAGACAATAAAGATTTTTGCCCAGTCATATGCTTGGAACATCCACTGTCCAAGTACCACATATGACGGGTTTGCAAGAGAAATCAGGAAACAATAGATTTAGGTACCCATTTAAAAATGGGTCCTAACAGATTAGCACAAGATTTTGGTATCCATTTGAATATGGATCCTCTTTTTCTTTGAAAACTTTTAAAAACATTTGATCTTGAAGAATACACATGATAAGATCCAAACCAATCAGAAGAATTATGAGAATAAGCTAAATCATTTCTCCGATAATGATAAAATTTAGTAGTAATAGGAGATAATTGAATCAATTGCTTTATTGAATACCGCTTGTAAGAAGTTACAAGGTTTTCTTTATGACAAGCAATTTGATCAACTACATCATTATCACTACTAACTGATCTATTACAAGAGTTATAAGAAACTGATTCAGCTATCTCATCATCCTTCCTTTTTGGTCGCCATTCGGTTCGAGCTTTTGACCTTTTCTAGCTTATATCTGAAACAAAAGATTTAGATTTATTAGGAAAATCAGATTTCTGAAAATGAGTTTTCTTTGGTCTACCAGTTTAATTCTTTTCTGTGATTGCTGTTTCTTATGTTTCTTACCTTTAGAATAATATTCAGCAGTCACATAAACTGGTTCACCAACATTAGTTGATGATTCATCAATTTTAAGAACACTTGGTAACACTTTTCCATTTATAAGACAAGTAGAATGATCAGGAAGAGAAGCATTGAAGTCAAACATATCAATTTTTTCTATGCACCCACCATCAGAGTTAAGAAAGTCATTTGAAGACTCAAATAAGTCATCAAAAGTATCAGACGAAGTTTGAGGTGCCTTTGAAACTGTAGAATACTTTATAGATTTAGATTGAAAAAAGTGTTCTTTAAAACTGTAGAAAACACAGTTTGTTCAATATCTACCAAAAGTTTTTCATCAGATAAAACACTTTCAAGCTCAATTATTTTACTTTCAAGAATGAGTGGAGGAACATAAACCTTTGCAATTGCAGGTTTTGCCTTCATCTCAGAAACAGAATAACTAGCAAAATAATCGTTTGAAAGAACTTTTGGTGTTTCTGAAAGATAACTATCATTTAACTTTGAATAGTTAAATGGTAGTTGCATTTTCTTTATGTTCTTTCTATTTTCAGTTTCTTTGGCCTCATCTTCTTCTGATAATTTGGTAACAAATTTGGGTTTTAAATGAGTATGTTTACCAGCACAAACAAGAAAATCAAAATTATAAAGTGCCGGTTGTTTTCTGATGACTTTCTTTAAGTAATGGGGGTTTTCAAAACCAAGTCCCCATTTTACCTTAACATCAGCCTCTTCGTTAGGTGCATTGAGAAAAATAGTTTGATCTGTTTGGCCTCTTGCATAAAGTTTGGCTTCCAGACCATTTACCTTCTTATTCAAAAGTTTGTTCTCAACCTGCAGTTTATGAACAGTTAATGCAGATTATTTCTTCTCAAACTCATACTTAGAAAATTTAACTTCAAACTCATAAATCTTCTTTTCAAAACAATCAACTTGAAGTTTAGAATCAGAAGCAGACTTGCGTAAAGAATCAATTAGATCTTTGTTTACAATAACAAACTTATTAACCTCAAAGATCTTGTTGTTTCTTTTAGCAACTCTGTCTTTTTCTTTCTTTAGTTTTACTTGAAGATCATTAAGCTCAACCATCATAGCTTTCATTTTGGTTATAAAATCTTTTTCAGTTAAGTTTAATACCTCATCAGCTGTCTCGTCATCTGACTCATCATATTTCACCGCCTTGCCCATTAAGCATATATGAGCAGCTTCTTCTTTCTCTTCCTCTTCATCATCTGAATGATCCAGCCAAAATTCGTCTTCAGCCGTTAATGCTATGCTCGCTTCTTGTTGTTTGGCCAATAGCATTTTGTTCTGATAGTACTGAGAGTTGCGAACCTTTGGCTTTCGACATTCTTTAGCAAAATGTCCAATCTTGCCACAGTTGTAGCATTTGATAGGATCATTTGCTGGATTTTCAGCAATGGTGTAATCATTCACAAACTTCTTCTTTTCTTCCGGCTTCCTTTACATATACCGGTTCTCTTCATGTCGCTTTCTTTCAACTCTTTCTCGGTGCTCATGGTTCTTAGAGCTGGATGAAGAATATCTTTGTGAATTTGATCTTGACTTCTTGTAGAATTTCTTTTGGAAAGCTCGGGTCAGTAAAAGCATTGCTTGTTTGAGACTTTCTCAATCATCACCATCTAATTCTGATTCTGATTCAGAACTTGTAAGCACTTTCTTCTTTTTCTTCTTCTCTTTCTTTTCTTTCTTTTTCTCTCCGGCCACCAATGCAATAGGATCAGGAACTTTTTCTACCTTCTTTTTCTCAGCTCTTTTCTCTTCCACTTCTTCTTCATTTTGTCTCAGAGTCTCATAAACCTCGTGTAACGGTATGTCATTCAGATCCTTCATCTGTATCATCCTACGCGTATGCTTCTTCCATTCAGGTTGTAGGATGCTCAGGAATTTAACATTGTTCTCAAGTTGCTTCTTTTTCACTTTGTTCTTTGTCAGTTCATTCAGAAGCAAGACAAACCGTTCATAGGTGTCTTCCAGGCTTTTATTCTCTTTGGCTTTGAATTCTTCATAGCTATTGATGCAGTTAGCCACTTTCATCTGATTCCAGACCTTGGATCCCATCATCATCTTTTTCAATTGATCCCACATCTTCTTAGCATTTGCCTTGTAACTATCAATCTTGACGTAGATGTCATTCGGGATACTTTGAAGAAGTAAGGATCTTGCTTGTTTATCTGCTTTATACCGGCTTTTCTGTTCCTCTGAATATTGACCATACTCTACTTGAACTGTTTTCATCTTTTGTTCTCTTTCCTCAGTACCATCTTCACTATCAGATGAATCATCATCAGGTATTTGAACTGTGAATGGTACAATAGGACCTTCTGTAATTGACAGCAGAATGTTTTCCCCATTTGCATGTCTGTTTACAAAATCCAGAAATCTGTCTTTCCACTGTTCGTATTCTCCTTTGAACAGAGCAGGAGGTTTGACATCAATGCCAATGGAAAGAGCATCTTTAGAAGTCATCTTGATTAAACCTGTTTGAAAAATATATGCAATAAGAAACTAGAACTGATCGTTAGTCCAAATATGAAATCACAAAAATATAGAAAAATCAGAAATTTCAAATTTTTTTTGACTAAGTAACAAAACTCGCAAATCACTGTTACTGAAAAACCCGCAGGCTAAGGCTTGCGCGTTTGTGAAACTCACACGCAATGACTTGCGTGTTTTGAAAAACTCGCTAGTCGCTGAAACTCGCTAATCGCTGAAACTCGCAAGATACTGTTCTCAATGAAACTCGCTAATGCCTGAACACGCAGATCACTATTTACTGATAAACACGCAGGCTGAAGCGTGCGTGTTTGAGAAACTCGCTAGGCACTACTAGCGCATTTTAATAAAACTCGCTAACCACTGTTTACTTATAAACTCGCAAGCTGAGTCGTGCGCGTTTGAGAAACTCGCAAGATACTACTAGTGCGTTTGAGCAAACTCGCTAACCAAGACATGCGCGTTCCAACACTTAAAAAAATTCCCAATCTTCAAACTCGCAGACTTCGATCTGCGCATTTCTAGAACTCGCAGATAACGCCTTGCGCGTTTAAGACCAAACTCTTCAACTAGCGCGTTCTTGCGAAGAACTTGCGCGTTTCTTGAATCTAGCGCGTTCTTCAGATTCCTTGCGTGTTCTTCATCAGATCGATCACAAACCACTTGAAACAACGAATTAAAATTCAAAACTTTGTGAAATCGATCGACTGACCTTCTAGAACACAAATCTATTACAAGATTACTACTACTAATACTCAGATTACAAAATTATCTATGAAACAGTGAACTTAACTTGTGAACAGAAAAAACATCAAATTCAACAAATTTAAGATCAAATATAGTGCAATTCGTGAGATTAACTAAACAAACTCGATCGATTACACTTAACATTCAAATTCTAATCGATTACAACATGAAATTCGTACAAACACTCAGAAATCGATCTGAATTTTCACGAACACAGTGTCGACCATTTCTTGATTTGATTTCACTTTTGGATCTGCTCTGATACCAATTGTTATTCCCAGATTCTAGTTTCTGTTAGCTCTAAATCATCTGCTTATTAAAGTGTTGAAAATACCCGTCCTATTTCAAAGGACTTTCAAGAAGATACACTTCAGAGGACGAAGACGTCAGAGGAAGAACAACGTCAAAGGACGAAGACTTCAGAGGATGAAGACTTCAGAGGACACACCTGCCTCTGAAGTACTTATCAGCAACTGAAGACATCAGAGATGGCTTCATCAGAGCCTCTGCAGAAGACATTCTCTGAAGACATCAGAGATGGCTTCATCAGAGCTCTGAAGACATTCTCTCTGAAGATGTTCACAAGTTCTGAGAATGAACAGAAGAACAAATAACACGTCACTTAGTGATAAGATTTACTTTCTAGAGTAGGTCACTGTTCAGCATGCTCTTTCTCGTCATACAAGTACACTACTTACTTTATGGTCCTATAAATAGGACCATCACCTTATTGTTCAAAGTGTGCTTAAGAAGTTATATCTCTGATAATATAAGTTGAATACTTTATTCTAAGAATATCTTGTTTATCTTTATCTGCTTTATGAACTGTGATATTTGAATCTCCTTTGATATTAAACTGTATTACTTCCGCTGTCATTACTCTTATTGTTTATATCATTATTACGAGATTAAATATGGGATTCAACAATTGGTATCAGAGCTACCTTTGTTTCTAAAACAAAGAAAGATCATATCTGCATACTCGGATAGATTTACATCTCATTGATTCTAAAACTTTCAATATCTGTGCATGTTCATATAAACCCAGTTTTTCAAGAACATCATATGCTCTAGATTTGACAGTAAATCACAGTTCATTGCAAAAAGCATCAGTTCTTAAAATTTCTTTATGGCAAACTCAAGCATAAGTGCCATGTATACTGCTGGGTCATTAACAAAACCTCCTACACTTTTAAGGGATGAATATCCCCAATGGAAAATAAGGATGGTAAATTTTCTAGAAGGTATGGACAGGGATCTTTTTAGATCTGTGAACATTGGACCTCACATTCCAATGGTGTTGGTACCAAGAGTTCCTGCAACAGCAGATACTGCCGAAATACCTGCATATTATGAAAAGAAAACCACAAACTTCACTGATGAAGAAAATAATATGATGGATAATGACTCAAAAGCTGTTAGATTACTCATAATGGACATTCCCAATGATATCTTTCAAGAACTTGATTCTTGTAAAACTGCAAAAGAGATATGGGATCAGTTGTTAAATCAACTTGAAGGTGGCCTACAAACTCAGAAAAATAGAAGAAATCTATGCATCAATGAATATCATGATTTTCATGCTTTACCAGAAGAAAAGTTACACCAAACTTACTCAAGATTCAACATTCTAATAAACAAGTGTAGAAAGTTTGGAGTGATAAGAACAAAAGAGGAAAACAACGTTCTTTTTTTGAAAAGCTTGAATGAAGAATGGTCACAACTGTCCATGTCTATACAAGCTAATCAAGATCTTGAGTCATGGTCATTAACTGACATTTATGGTACTCTTGTTGCACATGAAAAAGAAGTTATGAAGCAAAAATCAAAAACCTCTTTGGGTGGACCCCTTGCACTTGTTTCAAAACAAACATCGAAAGAAAACAACTGTGAAGAGTCACAAAAATGTCTGGAAACAAAAAGAAGATCCAAAAAGGTTTTGATAGCAGAAGAAACTCATACTGATTCAGACTCTGATGAAGATATAAGTGCCTTCGCCAAATCTCTTGCATTAATCACTCATCAGTTTAACAAGAAATTTGGTAAGAAGGTATTTGAAGGAAGAAAAGAGAATGAAGAAAGAAGAAATTCGGAGAGAAGATTTCAACAAGAACCCAGATTCACTCCATATAGTGATCAAAAGGGTGCAAACTTCAACCATGAAAATGCAACACCACAAACAAGACCACAACAACCATTCCAACCAAGGTATCCACAACCACAAAGATACTTCAAACCTCAAGAACAAAAGCCAGAGACAAGCACTACCACTCTTCCACCAAATCAAAATGATGGAAGATGCTTCAGATGTGGAAAATCAGGCCACTTCTCTGCAAACTGCAGAGGAAAACTTGTCAAAGATCAAGATTACTACAAGAACAAATACAAATACAATGTAAAAGAAAGAGTTCTTGTAGCAGAAATGGAAGACTGGCTATCTGACTCAACAAGTGATGGTGAGGAAGAGCCTACCAATCTCTGTGGTATGGCTTTTTCAGATGGAAATCAAACTGATGAAGCATCCGAAAATAACTCTGAAAAGGTAAACTCTCTTTACACCTCTGACAGTGATCCTGAAGTAGATGCTTTTAAACTAATTAATGAACTTCAGGATCTAAAGCAAAAGTTTGTTGAAGAAAAGGAGAAGAGAGAGCAAGTAACAAAAGAGCTCATTTTTTACAAAAGAGAAAAGAATCTTTTGGAATCAGAAAAGAAAGAAATTTTTCTTGAAAAAACCAAACTTGAAGAAAACCAACAAGCAAAAAGAAAAATCATTTTCGGAAGGGATAAAAGAGATTGAAAAAGTTTTAAAAGGAAAAGAAGAAGAAGTAAAGAAATCTGAGTATGAAAGGCTCAATTCTATTTCCTTAACCAAATTTTTTCAAAAGGAAAGAGAAATCCTACATCAATCTCTAGATAGACAAAATCTACGAATCAAAAGCTATGTCAATGCACAAAGTGTTTTCGACAAAATAAAAACTCAGAACGACTCTCAAGGGCTAGGATTCAATGAGTTGAATTCATTTAATGGATTGGAGAGAACTTCACTTTCTTCCACTTTCTGTATAGGAAAGGTCCAAAGCTCTGAAGATCCATCTCTGAATAATTTCAAAAGAATGAAAACATTAGAGGGATCAAAAGCAAGAGCTTTAAATTTCAAAAATACAAAGTACTCTGAAGTAAAAGACATTAAAGAATCTGTGTTACAGATAAAAGAAGAAACTTCAGAGGTACACTTTACAAAACCTCAGAGCTATGATTCCAAAGAAATTTTCAGGTTTGATGCTTTCATCTCAAGAGAATCAGAGACATTTGAACCAAGTACCTCTGATACAAGTACTTCTGAAAATGAATCTCAGAACTCACTTAATCCGAATGCTCCTCTGTATTCACCAAAGTCAGATGAAAACATCAGAACTACGTTTAAAGATGATGTTCAAAAGATTTGGGAAGAAAATGTCATGGAGGACTTAAAAAGAAAAGAAAGCATGAAACGGATCATCAAAGTCTCTAGATCAAAAGAAATTAAAAAACCAATAGAGGTAGATATCTCTATTAAATCTAAGAGAGACTTTCTTGACTCTGATTCAGAATCTGATTTAGAGATTGATGAACAGATTTTTTGTAAACCAGGGAATGTAATTCACAAAAGGATAGAAACTGTTGGCTCTGGTATTTTGAATGTTCCAATTTCAGTATTGAAAACCAAAACCAGAATACCAATAAATCCTGATTTTGAAAATATGTGTTTACAAGCAAAAACATCTCTGGAACTTGAAAAAGAGTTGCAAGAAAAGGCAAAGAATAAAACAAACACTTCTGGTTCTTACACCTATAAAACAATAAAATTCTCTCCTGAACAAAAAGGCAAATGGACAAAAGTTAACCATATTGATCCTGTCTGTGCAGTAAGCAGCAAAGAAAAGAAGATGTTTTTGAACAAGAAAAAGCAACTTGAAAAGAAGACTGTCTATCAAGCAAAAAGAAAAGAAGTAGTTAGGGATAAAAGTAATATTCCTAGTACAAGTTACAAAAGAAGTCAAAATGTAACAAATGCTTTTAATAAAAAGAAAAACTTTGCTCCTACTTCTTCTTGTTCCATTAATTGTAACTGCATCTATCTCTTGATGAAACTGAAAAATCATTTTAAAGGATCACACTGCCTTTTGAATAAATCTCTGAAAAATATCTCAGAGACAAAAACTCAAAAGAAGACAAGAAAAGGCAAGACATCAAAAGATGAGATGCCAAAAAGTCATACAATTCCACCAAAGTCTAACACAAAAGGACCCATAATGAGGTGGGTACCTAAGAAACAATAATCTGTCTTGCAGAAACAGTCAATGCCAATCTGGTACCTAGAATCTGGATGTTCAAGGCATATGACTGGAAATAAAGAACTGCTATCCTCATTCAAAGCAAAATCCAGAGGAGCTGTTACTTTTGGAGACAACAAGCAAGGACAGATTAAAGGATATGGTGAATTATCAAGAGGAAATGTTTCTGTATCAAAGATTGCTTATGTGGATGGATTAAAACACAATCTGATAAGCATAAGTCAACTTTGTGATCATGGTTTCAATGTGAAATTTCAAAGAAAATATTGTTCACTTCTTCACTCAGAATCAGGTCAAGAAATGCTAAGAGCAGACAGAAAAGGTAATCTCTACAGAATGAACTTTACCAAAATCACAGACACTGATTCAGAGAAACTTTGTCTTGTATCTCTGAATAGTGAGGAAATTTGGCTCTGGCATAAAAAGTTTTCACATCTAAACTTTTCTTCACTTGATAAGTTAGTTAAACTTAATTTGGTTAAGGGATTACCATCTCTAAAGTTTAACAAAGATCATCTTTGTTCTGCTTGTGAGATGGGAAAAATGATAAGATCTTCCCATAAAACCAAAAGTGAAAACAACTGTCCTAGACCTCTGCACATGCTACATGTGGACCTCTGTGGTCCTATCTCTGTACAGAGTCTAGCAGGTATGAAATACATTCTGGTTCTAATTGATGAATTTTCCAGATACACATGGATAGAATTCATTAGAGCTAAATCTGATGTACCTGAAATATTAATAAGGTTGTTGAAAAGATTACAGGTTCTATTCAGTAGCAAAGTTCAGAAACTAAGATGTGATAATGGAACAGAATTCATAAATGCCAAAATCAATTCTTATCTATCAGAAGAAGGCATTACCCCTAACTTCTCTGCAGCAAGAACTCCTCAACAAAATAGTTGAAAGGAAAAACAGAACACTTGTTGAAGCTGCCAGAACAATGCTTGCTGAATCTGATCTTTCAACAAATTTTTGGGCAGAAGCAGTAGCAACAGCCTGCTTCACTCAGAATAGAGCTACAACTGTGAAGAGATTTCAGAAAACATCCTATGAACTCATTCACAATAGAAAACCCAATATTAAATATTTTCATGTTTTTGGATGCAGGTGTTATATTCTGAAAGATAGAGAATATCTTGGAAAATTTGAAAAGAAAGCTGATGAGGGCAAATTCATTGGATATTCATTAGCCTCAAAAGCTTTCAGAGTGTTCAATCTTAGAACAAGGACTATCCAAGAAAGCATCAATATCACTTTTGACGACAATAAAAGCTCTGAACAAAAAGAAAGTTCATCACAAATATCTGAATCATCAAGGGAATCTGAATTAAACAAAATATTTGAAGATTTCTTTGATGATGAAGATATCTCTGAAGTTATCTTCAAAGATAGACAGAGAGAGGATTCAGAAGAACCTCAAGAAACAGGTACAACCCTTTCAGGGCCCTCTGAACTAACACCTTCTGTCTCACCAAATACAGTTCAGCAAAGTGAATCAGAAGATGATCACGAAGTATCTGAAACAACTCCAGAACCAAATGATGAACAAGAATATGCCTCTCTAGAACAAAACTCAGAGCCTCTAAACAGTACAACAGAGGCATCACCAACAGAGCCTCTGAACCGTACAACAGATGCATCACCAACAGAGCCTCTGAATAATACAACAGAGGTGTCACCAAACGTCAGAGCCTCTGAAACTCAAATTGCACAAATTATTGCTCCAATCACCAGATGGACAAAAGATCATCCAATTGATCAAATCATTGGATCCTCATCCGAAGGAGTTAAAACAAGATCTGCCACCATCAATGAATGCTTCTATGTAAACTTTTTTAGCATTATTGAACCAAAGAAGGTAAAAGAAGCTCTTGAAGATCCTCATTGGATTTTTGCAATCCAGGATGAACTTCAAGAGTTTGTAAGAAACAAAATCTGGACCCTAGTTCCCCTTCCCAAAGGAAAATTTGCAATTGGAACGAAATGGGTTTTCAGAAACAAAAAGGATGAGGATGGAATAATAATCAGAAACAAAGCCAGGTTGGTTGCAAAAGGATATTGCCAGGAAGAAGGCATTGATTATGTTGAAACCTTTGCACCTGTAGCTAGGCTAGAAGCAATCAGAATCTTCTTAGCCTATGCTGCACACAAAGGATTCAAAGTTTATCAAATGGATGTTAAATCTGCATTTCTTCATGGTAAATTAAATGAAGAAGTGTATGTCCAACAACCACCTGGATTTGAAAGTACAGAGTATCCTAATCATGTGTATTATTTGGATAAAGCTCTGTATGGACTCAAACAAGCCCCAAGAGCTTGGTATGAAACACTGTCCACTTTTCTGATTAACAATGGATTTAAAAAGGGCACAATTGATACTACCTTATTCATCAAAAGGTACAAAAATGAGATGCTTTTAGTACAAATTTATGTTGATGACATTATATTTGGCTCTACCAATCAAAAGTATTGTGACAAGTTCTCAGAGTTGATGAAGAGTGAATTTGAGATGAGCCTCATGGGAGAATTAACTTTCTTTCTAGGCTTACAAGTAAAACAAACTTCAGAAGGTACATTCATAAGTCAATCTAAGTATGTCTCTGAAATTTTGCAAAAATACAAACTCAATGATTCAACTTCGATGAGAACACCTCTATCCACCGGAGTCAAACTTGACTCTGATCCATCAAGAGAGTCTGTGGATATAAAAACCTACAGAGGCATGATAGGTTCACTATTATACTTAACTGCAAGTAGGCCTGACATAATGTTTGCAACATGCCTTTGTGCTAGATATCAAGAAAATCCAAAGGAATCTCATTTAACTGCTGTGAAAAGAATTTTCAGATACCTCAGAGGGACACAAACATTAGGCCTCTGGTATCCAAAACTTTCAAGTTTTGATCTAACAGCTTACACTGATGCAGATCATGCTGGATGTAAGCTTGACAGAAAAAGTACCTCTGGGTGTTGTCAGATATTGGGCAATAAGCTGGTAAGTTGGTCATCCAAGAAACAAAACTGTGTTTCCACTTCAACTGCAGAGGCAGAATATGTTGCTGCTGCTTGTTGTTGCTCACAAGTATTATGGATGAAAACTCAGCTCAGAGATTATGGCCAACAATTTGACAGAATTCCAATTCTCTGTGATTCAAAAAGTGCCATAGCCATCTCTGCCAATCCAGTACAGCACTCCAAAACCAAGCACATCGATGTAAGGTACCACTTTCTGAAAGATCATGTTGAAAAAGGAACAATAGAGATGTATTTTGTACCAACTGAACTTCAACTTGCTGATATTTTCACAAAAGCTTTAGATGAACGAAGGTTCAATTTTTTAATTAGCAAGTTGGGAATGTTGAATATGTCTACCTAACAAAAGAGCAGAGTCCCTGAATCGAGTAGAATATCAATTTACTTAAATGAAAACATCAGAGTCTCTGATCCTTTCATCAGAGCCTTTAGACTTTCAAATATGGTAAAAATCACTCTTTTAAATCTCCAAGCATGTGTCAAGGGGGAGACAACGACCCTTTCATCTTTCAAGGGGGAGAAAATATCTTCTCTGATGTTTATATCAGAGCCTCTGATCTTGTGTCTGATGTTTATATCAGAGCCTCTGATCTTGTCTCTGATGTTTATATCAGAGCCTCTGATCTTATCTCTGATGTTTATATCAGAACCTCTGATCTTGTCTCTGATGTTTATATCAGAGCCTCTGATCTTATCTCTGATGTTTATATCAGAACCTCTGATCTTGTCTCTGATGTTTATATCAGAGCCTCTGATCTTGTGTCTGATGTTTATATCAGAGCCTCTGATCTTGTCTCTGATGTTTATATCAGAGCCTCTGATCTTATCTCTGATGTTTATATCAGAACCTCTTATCTTGTCTCTGATGTTTATATCAGAGCCTCTGATCTTATCTCTGATGTTTATATCAGAACCTCTGGTCTTGTCTCTGATGTTTATATCAGAGCCTCTGATCTTGTGTCTGATGTTTATATCAGAGCCTCTGATCTTGTCTCTGATGTTTATATCAGAGCCTCTGATCTTATCTCTGATGTTTATATCAGAACCTCTGATCTTGTCTCTGATGTAAAATCAGAGCCTCTGATCTTGTCTCTGATGTTTATATCAGAGCCTCTGATCTTGTCTCATTAAACAAATCCCCCAGGAAATTCTTTAAAATAATAAATCTTTTTGGATAAACACTCGTTTCTTTTCAAAAACCCAACTGGCGGTTTTCTGACACAAAGCGGTTCTCCCCTACACGCCTAAACGTGTCACCCATCAATTCGGGGATGATGGAACGTCCTTTCTGCAATTAAGACTTTCATTCGCCGCTTCAATAACCTCTCCCTCTACCTTCCTTTTGTAGCTATAAAATACCCTTGTTCACTTCCCATTACTCTTTACGCTCTCAAAATCCAAAAGTCGATTCTCTCTTTCTAAGCTTTCATCTTTCTCAACCTGCAACAATGGCGGCTCATTCCCAAACTTCAGATAACTCAAGCAAACTTGTTCCAAGCTTGAATTTGGTACAGTTCGACGTTCCAGTCAAAGGAAACAACTACTTTCTGGACGTAACTCCATCAAAATATGATGAACAGTTTTGCCCAATCCTCGACTTTTTCACCAACTGCGAACTCAATGATGTTCTAACCAAACATGCCTCATATATTCCCCTTCGCTTTGTCCAACAATGGTGGTATTCAAGTGAATACGACGATGAAAAGGAAGGACTGGTTGGGCACATTGACCTAGGTGAACAAAGCTTAAACATAATGTATGCTCTCTTTTTCAACAGAAGCATTAATATGGCCCACATTCTCTTCTGTGAGATGCTGACAGCGGTGGACAAGAAGAACAAGGACTTGGCCAAAGGAAAACAACCAATATCGGTACTGTTTCCCCGATTCATCTCAGTGGTCATTCAACGAGCAATGGAGAAATTCTCCATCACTGAGGACGGCCAATGACACCTCTGTTTATGATGAACTCATTCAAAGCCACAGAGGTTCCTCCTTATCCACATGACCGACGTTTCCCACACACCATGATTGAAATTATTCCTGCTGACTCTCCTACCCATCTCCTACTTAGTCGTGCTGCCCAATCATCAGAACCGATGATGGGATCCCCAACACATTTAGGTTCTGAGTCTGAGCCTGAATCAGAGAGTGATATCTCTGATACTGCTCAAAACATTAACAGAGCGCAACCAGAGGGTGGCTCTGAGAGAGTGAGGAAGAGAAAACATGAGAACCCTCCCTCTGACGAAGAGAATAACTCTGTCAGAGCAGAGGAAGGTGAGCACGAGAGATTTCCAGAGGGTGAGTTTCTAAATCTAGAATCTGAGGGCGGTGAGGTAGAAAAAGATGTCCTTGATGACACAAATGAGAGAATCCAAAGCCCAAATCCCAGTGCAAACAAATTTACTGTCCAAGATGGTCCAGCATCAATGGACATTGAAACAGAGGTGCACACTTGGAACCCTTCCCATCCTAACCGCTCAGAGGCATCTGTTTCTGCCTCTGACGCATGCACCAGAGGGGAAAACTCTGATACAGCTAAGTCCTCCCAAAAGGACTTAGACCAAGATAAAAATACTCAATCACCCCAGAGTATGTCACATCCACCCACACATGATGCCTTTGTGTCTCAAACTAAGTTGGACCGTCCCTTAGAATGTAACGATTGCCTGTCAGAAAAAGAATGGCACGACCTTATTGCACAAGGAATCCTTAGCCTGGACAGCAAGGTTTCCAAACACATTCGGTTCTCATCATCAGATTCTGACTCTGATGATCAGAGACCAATCGGAACCATTATAGGGAAATCCTTGAAAAAGGGTCCCCAAGGATTAATGGGAAGTCCTTCCGGAGACAACATCAAACCACCTCCGACAGAAGGCCCCTCTGAACTCGAGGGAAACTTAGAATCATGTGTTGATCCTAAGGTTACCCCCTCTGATTACGTTACCAAAGAGGAGTTCAAAATCTTTGGTGATGAAATCAGAGAATCTCTGAAGGAGATAAAACTTCAAATGGAGAAGACCTCAGAGGCCTCTGCCTCTAACTCTGAAGTTGAAAAGCTCACTTCAGAGGTCTCTGAGCTGCGCACCACGATTCTCAATCAGACAGAAAAACTGGATGCTCTGGAAAGCTTGGTCATAAAGAATGACTCCGTATTGTCCAGAGAAATTCAGAACTCCAAAACAGAGATCCTCCAGGCAATTCCATCTACCTCTGCCCCCACTCCAACAAATGCAGACTTCTCTCAATTCAAAGAGGAAATCTTGCGTTCTTTGACAGAGGTAATTGCAAAGATCCCTACCTCCTGCTACAACAGAATTCATTACAAAGGCTGACCTGACCAACTTCTCGAAGAAGATCACCAGCAGTGTAATGAACATCTCCAGCAAGTTCGTCTCCAAGACCACTAAGCAGAATAAGAAGATTGAAGACCTTCTGAAGAATATCAAATCCTCAGAGGGAGTATTGAAGAGAAAAGAAACAGAGGTCGCATGCTCTGAAGAAGCGAGGAAGAACGCTAGATATGAAGATTCTGATGACGAAGATGACCAACCTCAGGGGTCATCCGATCTTCATAAGGGGGAGAAGACTCCTACTCCTAAACCTGTTACAACACAAAAGGAGTCCACTCCCTCTGAATCAAATCAAAACAAGGAAAAAGGAACAGGGAAACACTCAACCTCTACCTCTGCTGAAGATATTCAGGCCACTCTAAAGTCGCCAGTTCCGATTATTTTCTTAGGACCATCCACTGCAGGTGCTCCAATAGTTCCAATCACAGCTGAACAAATCACATCTGCAAATCAAGACACTATTGGAGCTCTGGACGAAGAAGAAGATGAACAGCTCGTAGACTTCTCAACATCAGAAGATGCATTCTCATCACCAGAAAGACCAACTTATGTGATGAGAGATGCCTACGAATCAGAATCTGAAAAGGAAGAAAAATCAGATTCTGAAAAAGAAGTTGAAGTAGTTGATGTCGAAGAATATGTCTTCAAAAATGCTCAACCACATCATACTTCAACAACGTCAGAGCTGAGGGAATCACCAGAGATAGATGGCTACATCTCTGAACCCTCAAAAGAAGATCCTCCACAATCAATGGAACCAGAAACCATGGTTGTTGATGAACAGGCTCCTTCAGAGAAGCCTGTTCAGAAAGCAAGCATCGGTCTTCCAGCAAAAGTGTTCAATAAACCTCCCACTTTCCTCGAATCAAATCCCGAAGCTTTCATAGAATACCACTTCAGATACATTTACTGTGAGTTCAACATGGCAGACACACTGGTCATTCCTCTGAATCCAAGAATCAGAGAGGACATGCCAGACTATGAGCGAAGATTTATCAGAGATAAAACCAAACCAAGAGCACAGGTCCTCTCTGATGATCCAATCATCAAAATCAACAAAATCTCAGAAAAGACCTTTGCTTACAACAAGATTATCTATAGGAATTATGTGGTAACTCGATCTGATCAGAAGATTTACGAGTTCAATGACAATGATCTCGTAAATCTAAATCCATATGATTTACCACATTTATATGCCTATTGCTCTGCCAGGTATGATCATGGAAGAAGGGAAATCAGGATGGGCATGGTTGAAGTCCGACGGGCAATGGAGGCCTATGTCAAACACCGAGCAAAACATGACTTTCAAATTGCTCTGAACCTAGGGGAAGATAAGCTGGAAGTAACTGAACCTGTGGAGTCATTCGACAAACTTAAAGAACAGAAGACTGGATCAATCGTTGCAGAACCTCTTGGTTTCGTCTTCAGAATAAATCAAGAAAAGAAGATCTTTCTAGCTTCGGAAGTGTCAAAGTACTCTGATGAAACCTTGAGAGGTATAAAGAAATTGATCCATGCAAAGGAAGAAAGGCACAGAGCAGATTTACTGGCAAAGCTTGACTTAGAGATCGACTCGATGATCAGCTTCAGAGCTCTGATCATGAAATTCCATGGAATCTGTTCAAGTGACAAATAGTAGTCTGTTTCTTTATTTCTTTTATTATTACTTTCTTTGTATTAAACTTCCAAATGTTTAAGAAGTAATACTTAAGAGAATAATTTTCTTCTCTATGCTTTCTAGTGTAAAATTCAATTCTCTGTTATTTTTTTTGTATCTTCTATTTTTCGACACTTAGGGGGAGATTGTTAGCTCCAAATCATCTGCTTATTAAAGTGTTGAAAATACCCGTCCTATTTCAGAGGACTTTCAAGAAGATACACTTCAGAGGACGAAGACGTCAGAGGAAGAACAACGTCAAAGGACGAAGACTTCAGAGGATGAAGACTTCAGAGGACACACCTGCCTCTGAAGTACTTATCAGCAACTGAAGACATCAGAGATGGCTTCATCAGAGCCTCTGCAGAAGACATTCTCTGAAGACATCAGAGATGGCTTCATCAGAGCTCTGAAGACATTCTCTCTGAAGATGTTCACAAGTTCTGAGAATGAACAGAAGAACAGATAACACGTCACTTAGTGATAAGATTTACTTTCTAGAGTAGGTCACTGTTCAGCATGCTCTTTCTCGTCATACAAGTACACTGCTTACTTTATGGTCCTATAAATAGGACCATCACCTTATTGTTCAAAGTGTGCTTAAGAAGTTATATATCTGATAATATAAGTTGAATACTTTATTCTAAGAATATCTTGTTTATCTTTATCTGCTTTATGAACTGTGATATTTGAATCTCCTTTGATATTAAACTGTATTACTTCCGCTGTCATTACTCTTATTGTTTATATCATTATTACGAGATTAAATCTGGGATCCAACAGTTCCTAATAACAATCAAACAATCAAACAAATAACAAGAATTCAATTACCTGTTTGATTTCATTTTCAAATACCAAGATTACAAACTTTCTCTCTCTTTCTCTCTCTCTTTCTCTCTCTACAGATTTCTCTCTCTAAAACGTATTCTCAGAGTCTCAACTAGACAACTACTACAAAACAGAAATATTACAAAGCTATTTATACCTACATCTAAAATACAAGGAAACTAAAATACAAATACAATATATTGACTTTGACTTTATTACAAAAGAACTTTGACTTTCACATGAGAGTTGACTTTCTTAGCTTTGACTTTCTTGAACTTTGACCTTCAGTCTTCTTGATCTTTTATCCAACAGATTTATGCTCTAACAGAAAGAATTTAGGCACAACGATTGTATTTCATTTGGCTCAAATTGTGTAAACTGTTGAGACAACAACAGATAATACACGGACTCAATGTGCATGAAAGAGGTGCGAAGGTGGGGCAACTTTCCTTCTTTTTCAATATCTAAAACTTCCGAGTGAAGATTAGATAGCATATATGCTGCGTCCCCAAAGAAAATGAAACATTTCTTTTTCGAGAAAGAAACGAGTGGTTGGTGGGGTAATTGCAAGAGTTGGCATGGGCTCACTGCCTGTTTCAACGATGGTCACCAAAGAATATGAACGAATCAGTAGATGTGGTTGCCCGGCTCAGAATGTGGTAGGTGCAGAGTTCTGGTATTCTTTTAAATCTGATCTCACACCCTCTTGCTTTTTAACATTATGCTCAGTTCTAACCAAACTCTCTTTTCCATTTTTCCGCTCCACGCAATGAGAAAAACTCAACCGGATGAGTTATCTCCCCCACTCTTTGATTTTTACCCCTCACCCCTCAATCACTCAAGGATAACTTCCTGGGTAGGAAACACTGGTTGACGTGAATCCATGGAAGTTCTGTTTAAGCTCATACACGAATCCCATGTAAGTCCTAAAAAGCATGGTTGCTCAACAATTTAACTGAACAGTTAAGCACAAAGATAACAATGTCAGAATGTATGCTCATTTGAAATTGTGAATGAAATTTGAGCATTTGAACGTTGAAGATTTCTCAAAACAAGGATATTGAATGAATGAAATGAAGTCAAGAGAATTGTTTTGAGAATCTTACAATGTATCAATCAGATCAAATGAAAAGGATAGGGTATCAAAGAATTGGAAATTTGTTTATATGAACAAATATAAACAATTTAACAATAAAGACACAAATATGAAAAAGATGAATAATGCTCAACAACTTTGAAAGCAAACGGGGGTAAATTGGTTCGAATTTGAGACATGGTAATAACAAAATCAAATATAATGCTGAACCAGTGTGTGTGAATACATTACAGTATATGGATAAGATAATATGCAAGTATTGATCTTTGGAAACACACGGTCAATTAAACATTAAAGCTCAAAATTAAAGAACATTTAGAAGTCACACTTCCAAATTCATGAAATCATTTGAGAACTAGAAGTGGTTTGAACATTTAAGAAACAGTTTTTCATGCTTGAAAGTTGTTCTTTTTTCAAACAATCAGAGATCTAGATTAGAAGATATTTACCTTTTAATCTCCCCCTCAAATCATGATAGAATGATTTTGATCTTTTAAGCTCCCCTGGATAATAGCAGAATATCCATACTTCTGAACTTTGAAGAATGGGTCTTGATATGTTATGTGATCAGAAGCCATCACCTTTACTCCCCCTTAAATTAGGCATCTAAAATATGTCAGTTAAAACACAAGATAGAGATCAATACAACTTCCGTTTGAAGTGTAAACCATCATATCGTAAGTATACTGCAATGAAAAAGTACAGGATAGAGATCAGGACAACTGCCTTGTGAAGTGTAGACCCTCATATCTTATCGGATGCAAAATACAGGAGTAAGGTCTTTTGATCGTTGAGGTCCGAGTCCTACATTGGTGTGTTTAGAAGTCAAACTCCATTGAAGAACGGGTCCTAAGTTGTGTACTTAGAATTCATAATCTTGACATTGAAGTCCGGGTTTTGAACTGCTGTGTTTCAAAAGCCATGGTTCTCTTACTCCCCCTTCACTTGAGGTGCCTACAACACAGAATCAATTTTCTTCTTTGGTACCCACTGGTATTTGGGTCCAGAAATGTTAGTTGCAGTTCGTGTGGGGGTGATAGAGTAAGAACCATACCAGTAATTGACAAAGTTTTTACTTACGAAGTCATGTGCTCCACAGTAAGAATAACATATTTTCTTCTGAGCAATCCTGATAAGATGATTAGTAGAATAAAGAGTACCAAAATTACCAAAAGATTTACCTTTATGCTCACTGTTCTTTTTGGTATTGGTTGTGGATGCAGATGCTTTGTCTTTGTTCTTCTCTTCATCTGAAGAACCCTTCTCTCTCCAAACCATCTGATTTTTCCTAGAAATCTTTCCAAGAGATTTTACATAAAAGCTTGTTGAACCATCAACAGATTTGTCATAAAATAGATTAGATGGTCTGATCTAATTTGATTTGACAGTTTGAGATTTGACACTTTTCTTTTTCAAAACAATTTTCTCATTAATAGAACTTGAAGCTGTTTTGAAAGAACATACTGATTCTGTTGAATTTTCAACAGGTGATTGATTAATCACATCAGCTGTAATCTTTTCTGACATTTCAATGTTTGCAGCTTCTAAGTCTTTTATCTGTTTGGTCAAAATGTTTCTTTCATTTGAAAGTGTGTCAAACTTCTGTTTCAAATCACACCTGGCCTTTTGTTTCTTTTTGGACATCTGAAGATAGAACAGTTATTTTGGATTTGAGCTTAGATATTTCAGATTCAAAATATTAACGTTCTTGTTCAAAATCTTTTTGTATGTTCTTGGTTTTGTCATAAATTTCATTAAAAATCTCAACATATCTCTTTTCAGATTTCTTCTTATCAATCTCCAAAGACTTTTTCATTTCTTGAAAAGCTTTTCTTTCTTTATCAAGTAAGTCTTGTAGAATAGAGATCTGTTCGGGATGTTCAGTTGATTTATCCTCAAGAACTTTTCTTTCCTTCGCAAACGTGTCTCTTTCGTTAATAAGAATCTTCTCAAACTCAGACACTTGCTTGGAAAGTTTTCTGCATCTATGCTCCAAATCCTTTTTCTCTTGAAGAGTTTTCTTGGAAATTTCAGACATCTGTTGAAAAGAAGATGTCTCCAGTTTTTTTTAGCTTTATCTGCTTTGATGCTTTTAATCAAATCAGCATTCTCTAACTACAATGCGGATATCCTCTTTTGAATATCAACATTTGAACTTTTTAAGACAGATATATTCTCTTCGAAAGCCTTCGACTTGTTTTGAAGCTCAACTGATTCTGCTTGTAGCTTAGGTGCTTTTTGATCAGTTGTCTTCAGTTGAATTTGAAGATTTATAATCTCTCTCTCTTTCTCTTTTATCTCTTTCTCCTTTTCATAGATGATACCTGAAAAATTAAAGATAGTATTAGTACACTTTATACATTCAGGAGTTTTAACACAGTTGAACAATTGAAGTTGCAACTCCTGAATCATTTTGAGATATTCTGAATTCTTAATTTGCAGAGTATTTCGTTCAGCTTCTATAACAGATATCTCAGACTTGTACAAAATTGACATCTTGAATGAGAAAACAACTTGATAAAAAAAATGATCGATCCCAAACAGTTCAGAAGAATTTGACTGAACGCTTAGAACTCTAGATCGATATTGTTAATGTTCTAGTTTCTCTCTCTAGTTTTTGATCATATATTGAGTAATTGCTTGATTGTATTAGGATTTTAATGTTTAACAAGTTATATTTTATTCCCATCGTTTTCTCTCTATCTTTAATCTATTTCTCTTTCTCTCTTGTTTCTTCCTCTTTTGCACTGATGATACTTGCAATATTAGATTTAACAGTATTAGTACACTTTATACAGTCAGGAGTTTTATCAGAGTTTGACAAATTAAATTTCAACTCCTGAATCTGTTTAAGAAGCTTTGAATTCTGATTTTTCAGATTGTCTCTTTCTGCTTCTAATTTCGGTATCTCATGCATGTACAAGACTGCCATATCTCTAGCTGAAAGTACAGTATTTCCTCTCTCGTCTGTCTTTGGCATCTTAAATAGAATGTTAGCTTAAAAAAATGATCGTCAAAAATTAGAAAATTATGACCACTATCAAAATATGTCCCCCTCCGCAAACTTAGCACGGGGGCGCCCCTAGAAAAAAAAATTCTGACATATTTTTCTCTTGAAAGAAATGATTGAATAAAATGATCGTTCCCAAACCAATTCAGAAAAGTTGATTGAAAGTCAAACTTGGATCACCACTTGAAAAAAAATTCAAAAATTTTTTATCTCTGGAACTCGCAAAACACTAAACTCGCAGACCAAGTGAAATCGCAAAGTACTGTTCACTGAGAAACTCGCTAGACGTTATGTGCGCGTTTGAAAAACTCGCAGGCCACTGTGTGCGCATTTTTAGAACTCGCTAATCAATAAACTCGCACGATGATGAAACTCGCAAACACCTGTTCACCACAGAACTCGCAAGCCTTGCTTAGCGCGTATCTGAAACTCGCTTGCCTCTGTTAGCGCGTTTGTCAAGAACTGGCAGACTGAAGTTTGCGCGTTCTTCAGACACTTGCGCGTTCTTCACTACGGATCTTGCACGTTCTACAGATCTTGCGTGTTCTTGGGTTTTCCTTGCGCGTTTTGACAGTTGTTCACGAAATCGATCCAAATCAATTCAAACCTGCAAATTTGAACCTGAAATTGCACAAGAATGATCGATTTACCAATTAGAACAAAATTCTATCACAAGATTTTGATTAAAAACACCAAAATGCAACAATCTGATTCAAAAACAGTGTTCGAGTCCATTTTTTTAAAAAAATCTAAAAATTCAAAAATTGAATCTAATTTAATGCGAATTTTGAGATATGATCAACACAATAAATGATCCAAAACATAAATTTAATGAAATGATTCCATTTACTTGTACTAAAAACGTTTTTTCAACAAAAAAATTGATCACACAGTGAATTTTAAAGAAACGAGTTCGTGAAAATTAAAATTTCTCAAATTTGATTCAATCTGATGATCTGTTCCTTTTGAATTTGTTTGGTTTGCTCTGATACCAATTGAAATTGTATTCCCAATCACAATCAAGCAATATCTCAAGATCAAGATTTGACAATGTCAAAGTTTAGAGAGAGAGTAGAATGAGAAACTATCTAAGTCATATGTGTATGGCAATATGAATGAATGCGTACAAAATGTTTCTAGCTACAAGATTGCTACAAGACAAAGGAATTTATACCAAGGACTAAATCACAAGCTTAACAACAAAGTAAACTCTAAGATTGACTAAAACTAAACTTTGACTTTGATGACTTATCTTGACTTCACTTTTCCTATTAAATCTTGGATACAATAATACACTAACAGTGTTGTTTGATATTGTGAAACAACACAATGTTGTTAATATGAAACAATGTACTGTTGTTTCACATGGTGAAACAATGTAGTGTTCTTTCATATTATGAAATAATATAGTGTCGCAAAATTGAAACAATAAATTGTTGTTTCACAAGGTGAAACAATGTAATGTTGTTTCACAATTTGAAAACAAAACAAAACAAAAGTTGACGTAAAATGTGATGTTAAACACTAAAGTGTTGTTTCATATTGTGAAACAACGCAATGTTGTTAATGTGAAACAATGTTGTAACATCCCAAAACACGCATAACATATAATTAAGATAACACCCCAAAATGGGTCCCAATACATTGCAAAAGAAACAAAATTTACATAGTCTCAGAGGAACAAATAGTCCTATCACAACCGATTGACTAAAATCCTAGACTATCAGCACTTCTAACACTGTCTTCAACTACTCTTTTTTTTCCCTTAACGCTTCTCCTTTCCCTTGGATGAAGTTCCAACGATTCCTTTATCTGAAAATGGTTTTCAGAAAATTTTCAAAGAAAGGGTTAGACCTGACGGTCTAGTGAATTCCCACCCAACCGACAATTTAAAACAGTTTAGAAAGATTCAAGTTGACAAACGTAAAAGTTATAGTTACCAACTCATGCATTTCAATGAAACCATAACCACACTCGGGCCCCCAGTATATCCCCATACGACCTCCTAGTAGATGGCGTTTCCATGTGCTTTGGAAACAAATTCCAGGCACACGGTACAACCATCCCCGATGGTTCCCAACTAGCCATAGCGCACAACTTTACAGTATAATAAACTTTCACAAATAAGATAGCATATGGAAACAGTTATAATAGCAAGATATCAATAGCGAGCCAGTTACCTTTCAATTCCATAACATTATACTCAATTAAAGAAGACATGGTAGAAATTCTCAAAATACTCCATTTCCAGTTTATAACAAAAGTTCGGACGAGTGAACCCACCTGTTAAGTTGAACCTTGGCACATACAAGGTAATTTTCGAAAGACCGAGCTCCTACATTTGTTAAATTTCTCACGGTTAAAATCTTACCAATAAGTCCCGCACAAGCCCCTAGAGGTTTCATTCCCAAACATAACAGGTCTCGGGATTGATGGAACTACTGATCCCTCTAAAAAGTCTAAGTCTCGTCCCGAAACAAAAACACAACCAAATTTGGGCCACAGGCCGCCCGAACTGGCCCTGACGCCGATGCCCGCGTCTTGACTAGTGCCGCCTGGGACAATCTGGGCTTGGTGGATCTAACTCTCGGGTGGAGCCAGGTGATGAACTCCTAGTTCCCCTATTGAGTACCGGGTTGATAGTCCCTGATTCAAGTTCTTATCACAAACAATCAAACAAATCAAGAAACGTAATCTACCTGGTTCAATTTCACTTTCACAAATCAAAACAATTACAAATCTGTTTTCACTTTATCTCTCTAAACACAACTCTTTCTCTCTCTACAGAAAGTTCTCTCTCTCTCTCTAACAATCTGTATGCGTATGAACTACTACTAACAAAAACAAAGACACAAGGTATTTATAGCTACAAACAACTACAAGGAAAAAAAATACAAACGATTTTAACTTTGACTTTATTACACAAATATTTTGACTTTAATGCTTGAGAGTTGACTTTCAACTTTGACTTTCTTGACATTGACCTTCTATCTTCTATGATCTTGTATCCAACATATTTCTGCTCTAACAATCTCCCCCTTTGGATCAAGATCATTTCAAAAGATTTTGCAGAATAAACATATCTCTTTAAGCTCAAATAATGTAATCTCCTTCTTTGAACAACTTTGTCTTTATACTCTCAGCAATCTTCCAAAGTTTGTCCTTCAAGAATATAACAATCTCCCCAAAATTATCTCAAATATCTTTCAGACTTTAGAAAGAAATTATCTTCAGAATTTGCTCAGACTGCTTCAGCAAATAATCTTCAAAGAAAATTTCTGTAACTTCCGCACATCTTCAGAAAACTTTGAATTTTGCTCTTTTAAACTTTCATTCTTTGCCAATCTTCAAACAAATAACACTTGAACACAAATATTTCGTGATTCTCTCCCCATCTATAACAATTCTGATACAAACATTTCTTGATTGTGTCTCCCCCTTTTTGATGATTGCAGCATTGAGATCATCAAAACTTTCTCCAAGAAATGTAATTATCAATTCTGCTCACTGATCTTTTGAAATCTGAGCCTCTGATTCACCGTCAATCCAAAATAAGGTATCCATCTAGATCTTTTCAAATCTAGACGAATTAGAATGTAACACCTGAATCAACAAATTAATCAGTTAATAAGCCTGTCAGAAACACGAAGTCATTGTGTGTAACCAATACACATTGGAAAGGAGCTTTTTGATGTTCACTCCCCCAGGGCTTGCATTCAATCATCGAAACACCACAAAGGAATTTCTATGAACGTTATGACAAGAAAACAAATTCCTTGTGTGTTCGTGCAAGTGTAAGAAAAAATTAAGCACATGATGATTGCTTTTATAAGGCTCAACATAGTGTAAACCACTTAGACAACAGTAATTAAACACAGACTCAATTGTGCATGATCAAAGTGCGAAGGTGGGGCAGACTTCCTTCTTTTTCAATATCCAGATTTTTCAAATGAAAACCAGATAGATTATATGTTGCGTCCCCTTGAAATAATGAAACATTTTCTTGTTGAGAAGAAAATGAGTGGATGGTGGGGTTTTTATCAAGAGTTAGCATGGGCTAGTTGCCTGTTTCAATAATGTTCACGAAGAAGTGTGAAACACTAGCAATGTAGCTGCCCGACTAAAAAAAAGTTGGTGCAGAGTTTGATATTCTTTTACTCTGATATCACACACTCTTTCTTTTTAATCAATGAGCTCGCTTCTAACCAAACTCCTTTTTTTCATTTTACCTCAACACACAACTCACACTCATTTCTTTTTGACTTCTCACACAATCAATCACTCAAGGATAAACTTCTTGGGTAGGAAACACTGGATAACATAAATCCATAGAAGTTTCATGTAAGCTCTCACAAAATGAACCCATGTATTCCTATAAGGAGCATGTTGCTCAATATGGTTTAACTAGAACAATTAAAGAACAAAATATACAAGTCAGATATCTATATGCTCAGAGATGTAATCATGAAGATTTGAGCATTTTTAATCATTGAAGATTTTTCAAACAAGATAATTGAATGAATGAAATTAAGACAAGAAACTTGTTTGAAAATCTGACATTGTATTATAAACATCAATATCGAATGATTTATCGATTAAGGCTTAGGTCATCAAAAATTGATATTGTCTATACGGAACAAAAATATAGACATTCTTGAAAGAACGTTCAGAAATGAAATCACGCTCAAGTTTTATTGAAGTTCAATCAGGGTGTATCACCATCAAAAAATTTGTTCAAATATGAGACATGGTGATAACATATCCAACAAAAATTAAACCGGTGTGTGTCAATACTTGAAAGTATATAGAAAAGATAATACGCAAGTAATTATCTTTGGAAACACACGGTTTATTAACGTTTAAGCACAAATAAAATGAAAACGTTTAAAATCACACTTCCAATTCATGGAATCTGTTTAAGAATCGGGAAGTGGTTTGAACATTTAAGAACATATTTTCTATGATTGAAAATCGTCCTTCTTTCAACCATACATGAGATTAAGATAAGAAAAAAACCTTTCGCTCGATCTTAAATCTCATCAAGTCAAGCTTAAAGTCATAATAATATGATCATGTAAGCATCTTCTTAATCTGCATTAGTCATAAAGTCCGTCAAAGCAACTTTATTCACAAAACTTTATTGAAATGTAAATGACATAAACCAGTAAAACATTGAATGTACGAGTTCTGATCTGAAGTAATCAGAAGTCATATTTCTTACTCCTTTTCTTTACTCTTACCCCCCCTGCATTAATGCATTAGAAAAACATGTCAATGACAAACATATGCAAACATGATTAACTCCCCCTCAAATGAATATAGATCATCTAAACATCTTCTCTAACTCCCCCTGAAAACATGAACACACATTAAAGTTCATATATCTTTTCAAAATAAAGATAAAGAAATGAAGAAAAATAACAATAAGAAAAACTTTAATAGATAATCACAGATTATGTCTTGATATTAAGCATACCAAGTTTCGAGATAAGAAAATTAAATCTCTTTTCGTCGAGAGGCTTGGTAAACAATACAGCAAGCTGATATTCAGTGTTTACAAAATAAAGTTCTATTGTACCTTTTTCGACATTGTC
This sequence comes from Arctium lappa, assembly GCA_023525745.1. NCBI lineage: Eukaryota > Viridiplantae > Streptophyta > Magnoliopsida > Asterales > Asteraceae > Arctium > Arctium lappa. The sequence continues at coordinate 68,410,068 of CM042054.1, forward strand.
TTTGATAAAATGATATCTAACATCGATGTGTTTTGTCTTTGTATGTTGTACAGGATTTGCAGATATTGCAATGGCGCTCTTCGAGTCACAATAAATCAGGATTTTATTGAACTTGAAACCATAATCTCGAAGTTGTGTTCTCATCCATAATACTTGAGAGCAGCAACTGGCAGTAGTTACATACTCTGCTTCAGCAGTCGAAGTGGAAACACAAAGTTGTTTCTTTGACGCCCAGCTTACAAGCTTGTCTCCAAGAAATTGAATGTGATCCGATATGCTCTTCATGTCTAACATACATCCAGCATGATCTGCATCTGCGTAAGCCGTCAGTTCAAAACCAGTATCTTTAGGATACCACAGACCAAGATCTGCAGTCCCCTTCAGATATCTAAATATTCGCTTTACTGCAGACATATGAGATTCTTTAGGATTAGCCTGATATCTTACGCATAAACATGTAGAGAACATAATATTTGGCCTACTTGAAGTTAAATACATTAAAGAACCAATCATTCTTCTATAGGTTCTAACATCGACAGATTTTCCCGAAGGATCCATGCCGATCTTAGTTCCTGTGCCATCGGGTTACCAATAGGTTTACAAGTTTCCATTTTCAATTTCCGAAGAATATCAAAAATGTACTTAACTTGGTTTATAAAAAACCCCGTTGAAAATTGTTTTACTTGTAATCCGAGAAAGAAGTTCATCTCTCCCATCATACTCATTTGAAATCTACACACCATGAGGTTTGAAAAATTCTTACAGAATTTAGGATTTATAGAGCCAAATATTATGTCATCCACATATATCTGAATAAGAATAATATCAGCCTTTTCCTTTTTAATGAATAAAGTGGTATCGATTTTACCTTTAGTGAAGCCCGACTTGACCAAAAACTTTGATAATACCTCATACCAGGCTCGAGGCGCTTTTTTTAGTCCATAAAGTGCTTTATCCAAGATGTAGACATGATCTGGTTTAGCCGGATTCACAAAGCCTTTAGGTTGTGTAACGTAGACTTCTTCCTTATGTATGCCATTCAGTAAGACAATCTTCACGTCCATCTGGTAGATGGTGAAGTTTTTATGAGCAGCATACGCTAGAAACATGCGGATTGCTTCTATACGTGCCACTGGAGCGTAAGTCTCGTCGTAATCAATGCCTTCCTCTTGCCGGTAGCCTTTGGCAACAAGTCATGCTTTGTTTCAAATTACGATACCTTCTTCATCCTTCTTATTTTTGAATACCCATTTTGTACCAACAATAGATTTTCCTTCAGGTCGTGGTACAAGTCTCCAAACTTTCAAGGCTTCAAACTGATTTAGCTCCTCTTGCATAGCAGTAACCCAATCTAAGTCGGCGAGAGCCTCTGATACTCGAGTTAGCTCTATCTTACTCAGAAAGGAATCATGCATACACATGTTTAAAGTTGCAGACCTAGTTTGCAACGGTTTTGATATATCTCCAATATTACTCAGACCTAGTTTTGATATATCTCCAATATACACATGTTTAAAGTTGCAGACCTAGCTCTATCTTACTCAGACCTAGTTTGTTAAGTCTAAATATTGTATCCAAGATTTAATAGGAAAGTCAAAGATGTAAAAGTCAACATTGTCATTGTAATAGAATCTCAAAGGTGTTTAGTTAACCTAGTGATTAAGTCCTTGTAATAGGTTGGTAGTATAAATAGGGTTTGTCTTTGTTAATAAAAAAGACACGTATTGTAATATTTTAGACTTGTGGTTATTGAAGTTCTACTTTCTCTCTCTAGTTCTTGATCACTGTTACATTATATTATGAGAATTGCTTGATATGTTTGGGATTTTATGATTATCAATTGGTATCAGAGCTGAACCAAACTTTTCAGAAATGATTTGATCAAAGATTTGAATTGAAATCTGGAGTGTTAGATCGAAAAAAATTGAGATTTTCTGAAAAAATTTCAAGAACTCGTGTTTTACTGTTCATCCGAATTTTGGAGGAAAATTCGTTTTTGATGCAAGAAAATGGAATCATTAGATTCGATTTTTGTTTAGGATTGATTCTTGTATTGATTACATATCATAATTCGATCAAATTCGATGTCAATTCTTTATTTTTGAAGTTTTCTTGAAACTCGAACTCGAACACTGTTCTTGATTGATTTTGTGTGAATTGTTGGTTTTAATCAAAATTTGATAGTGAATTTGTGTTTAGAATTGTATGTCGATGATTCTGATAAGTTTTTGAGATCAATCTTGCAGATTTGAATCGATTTGGATCGAAATGTGCAAGTCAGATACAAGTTTACGCTAGATCCACGATTTGTGCTAGTTCATCTAGCTTTGCGTGAATTCATGGACATTTGCGTGAGTTTATCCAGGTTTTAAGGCAAATTATAGTTTGCGTATCAAGGCTATCACGCAAAGACACATTTGCGCTACAAGGCTCTCACGCAAAGTCACATTTGCGTCTTCAGTGGGTCATGCAAATCCTACTTTGCGCCGTACATTGTTCACGAGAAGTGTACTTTACGTCTTCCACGGCTTACGAGAAGCTTGCTTTGTGCCATCCAAGTCTCACACAAAGCTCACTTTGTGCCTTACACTAATAGCGAGAACCTTACTTTGCGCTACTCTCTACTCGCGAGAAGTTTGGTTTGCGCTACCTACATTTCACGCAAAACTCAGTCTTGCGCCACCAACTCTTAGCACATATCAAGTGTTAAAATTTTAATTTTTTTTTAAAAGATTTCAATTTGATCTGATTATTGATTTTCTGATTTACAGTTTAGGAACGATCTTTCATATCAAGCTGATGTACTCATTCAATATGGGATATTTTGCTGAGCTTGAAGAGAAAAATAGAAAGCTTGAATTAGAGAAAGTGAATCTGGGTTATGTTGTTGACTTTCATTCTCAAAAGTCAAAAGAGTATTATGAGGAAAGCATCATACTGAAAGAAGAAGTTAGTGCTTTAAAGACAATCAATGAAGATCTTCTGAAGAGCTCTTCTGGAATAAATGATTAGAAGGTAATGAGATTGGAATCTGAGAATGCTGATCTAAGAAAGAACATATTTGTTTTAGAACAACAGCTTGCTAAACATAAAGCTGATTTTGATACTGAAAAGAAAAGTTTTTCAAAGAAGTTCTCAGATTTCTCAAAGAAGTGTTTTGAAGAGAAAAAGTCAGTGGATCTTAAATGCATAAAACTTTCTCAACATATTTATGATTTTGAGAAAGTACTTATCTTGGAAAGAGAGAAGTTTGCTCAAGAAAAGAAGGCCATTGAACAGAAGAATGTGGGATTATTCAAGGAATTATCAGGCCAAAGAAACGATTCAGAGAAAGGATTTGAAGAAGAACGATCAATCTTTGAGACTGAAATCAAAAAGCTGACTTCCAAGTTACCTGAACTATTTGCTACTGCACTGAAAGAGCAGAAAACGAAGTCTGAGTTCACGAAAAAGATTGACCTACTTGTGAAAGAAAGACACAACTTTGCTTCAAAGATCAAAGAGCTTGAAAAGTCTGTTTCAAGTTCAAATCAGAAATCTGTCTCTTCACAAAGGTCAGTTAAATCTTTTGATCAGATTCGTCGAACTAACATTTTCTATGATAGAAATTTAGATGGTTCAGGTACATATCTGAAAAAGAATAAATTACAAGGCAGAGGAACTGGTCTGGAAGAAGAAACCAGTTAAAGAAGAAATGACAGATGAACTGAAAGGAAAGACATCATGTGTACATACACACAAAGCCAAGAAGAACAAAGCGCATAAAAGTAAACCTGACCATATCTACTCGAGAGATCAATTACTCAGGTTTTCAGGTAAGAAATATCATTGTTCTTACTGTTGTACACATGATCATATTCACAAGACTAGTGATCATTTCTGGTATGGTTCTTACTCTATAACCCCCACACGAACTGCAACTAACATTTCTGGACCCAAATACCAGTGGGTACCAAAGAAGAAAACTGATTCTGTGTTGCAGGCACCTCAAGTCAAGGGGGAGTAAGAGAACCAAGGCTTTTGAACAAATCAGTTCAAAACCCGGACTTCAAAGTTGAAAGACTATGGATTTTGAACACAGCAGTTCAAAACCTGCAACTCAATGTCAAGAGTATGGCTTCTAAGCACATCAGTTTAGAACCCGTACTTCAACGGAGTTTGACTTCTAAACACAATAGTTTAGGACTCGAACCTCCGAGATCAAAAGACCTTACTCCTGTAAGAATAAGAGATTTACTCCATCACTCAAATGAAGATATCAACCTTCAAGGGGGAGTATACTCATTTTGCATCCGATGGATATGATGGTCTACATCCCAAGAGAATTGATCTGATCTCTATCCTGTACTTTTTCACTGATAGATTTTACTGATATGATGGTCTACAATTCAAAAGGGAGTGTCTGATCTCTATCCTGTTTTAACTGACATATTTCAGATGCCTAATTTAAGGGGGAGTAAAGGTGATGACTTCTGATTATTTCAGATCAGAACTCATTCTATAAAATGTTTTACTGCTTTCTGTCATTTTATTTTTGAATAAATGATGTGAATAAAATGGTTTCTGATCACATGACTGATCAGGACCCGTTTTTCAATGATCAAAGAAGGATATTATGCTAATATCCAGGGGAGCTCAAAAGACCTAAATCATTATATCATGATTTGAGGAGGAGCTGAAAAGGTAAATATCTTCTGATCCTAGATCTCTGATTGTTTGAAAGATGAACAACTTTCGAACATGAAAAACAGTTTCTTAAATGTTCAAACCACTTCTTATTCTCAAAAGATTTCATGAATTTAGAAGTGAGCTTTTAAAAGTTTTTCAAATTTTGAGCTTAATGATTAACTGACCGTGTATTTCCAAAGATCAATACTTGTGTATTATCTTGTCCATATACTGTAAAGTATTCACACACACAGGTTCAGTACTTCATTTGAATTTGTTATTACCATGTCTCATAAGGAAACAATTTTCCGATGGTAATACCCCCGTTTGTAATTCACTGATTGTTGAGCAACCATCATTTCTAATCATTGAGCGTTCATTTCTAAAATTGTTTATATTTGTTCATATAAACAAATATCCAATTCTTTGATACCCTACCCTTTTCATTTGATCTGATTGATACATTGTCAGATTCTCAAAACAATTCTTTTGATTTCATTTAATTTATTCATTATCTTTGTTTTGAGAATTCTTCAACGTTCAATTGCTCAAATCTCATGAACATACATTCTGACACTGTTATCCTTTTGTGCTTAATTGTTCAGTTAAATATTTGAGCAACCATGGCTTTTTAGGACTTACATGGGATTCATGTGTGAGCTTAAATAGAACTTCCATGGATTCACGTAAACCAGTGTTTCCTACCCAGGAAGTTATCCTTGAGTGATTGAGGGGTGAGGGGTCATAAATCAAAGAGTGGGGGAGATAACTCATCCGGTTGAGTTATTCTCATTGCGTGGAGCGGAAAAATGGAAAAGAGAGTTTGGTTAGAAGTGAGCATAATGTTAAAAAGAAAGAGGGTGTGAGAACAGAGTTAAAAGAATATCAGAACTCTGCACCTACCACTTTCTGAGCCGGGCAGCCACATCTACTGATTGGTTCACATTCTTTGGTGACCATCATTGAAAAAGGCAGTAAGCCCATGCCAACTCTTGCAATTACCCCACCAACCACTCATTTCTTTCTTAACAAAGAAATGTTTCATTTTCTTTGGGGACGCAGCATATCTGCTATCTAGTCTTCACTCGGAAGATTTAGATATTGAAAAAGAAGGAAAGTTACCCCACCTTCGCACCTCTTTCATGCACATTGAGTCTGTGTATTACATGTTGTTGTCTCAACAGTTTACACAATTTGAGCCTTATGAAACACAATCATTGTGCTTAAAATCTTTCATACACAAGCACGAGCACACAGAAAATTTGTTTTTCTATCAGAACATTCATAGATAAGCCTTGTGTTTTTCAATGATTGAATGGAAGTCCTGGGGAGTCATTATCAAACCAGCTCCTTACATTGTACATTCGTTGTACACAGTAACTTTGTGTTACTGACAGGCATTCCTAACTGTTTCATTTGTTGATTCAGGGTTACCACGTTCATTATGTCTGAATTTGAAAAGATTCGGATATATACCTTTCATGAATTGACGGCTATTCAGATCAAAGAGCGGAGACTGTCAAAGGGGAGATTGTTATTCATTTACAAAAGGGGAAATCAAAGACTGTGATGAAATTGATGAAGTTTTGATGATCATATTGCTCTCAGTCATCAAAAAGGGGGAGAATTTTCCAAAGATCAATTTCAAAAAAACTATGAAGAGTTGTCAAAGTGAAAAATGCTTCCTCTTATTCAAAAACAAAAGATTCTGAAGAAAGTCTGTTCAAAGATAAATCAAGATGATTTGTTAAAGTTTGTTTTCTGAAGACAATTCAGAGATCACAACTGATGAAGATACAAGTTGTTTCAAAGACTACTCAAAGTTTCACCAAAGTTGTTTTAAAGTGTGAAAGCTTTAAAGTTCAAAGTTAAAGAGATAAAAGCCGAAGAATCAAGAGCTGAAGATCAGTATCAAATTTTTATTAAATCTTGAATACAAAGGGGGAGATTGTTAAGTCTAAATATTGTATCCAAGATTTAATAGGAAAGTCAAATATGTAAAAGTCAGCATTGTCATTGTAATAGAATGTCAAAGGTGTTTTGTTTACTTAGTGATTAAGTCCTTGTAATAGGTTGGTAGTATAAATAGGTTTTGTCTTTGTTAATCAAAAAGTTACGTATTGTAATATTTCAGACTTGTGGTTATTGAAGTTCTACTTTCTCTCTCTACACTTTCTCTCTCTAGTTCTTGATCACTGTTACATCATATTATGAGAATTGCTTGATATGTTTGGGATTTTATGATTATCAGATTTACATTTAAACATCAACTACGTTTTCCAATAGAGAAAAATTCCGTCAACCATTTCCAGATTGAAGTTCAAAATAGAGAAATTTTCTCTAATCGACTAAGATTTCTAAACAAAGAAACAAGATTAGATAATTTACCCTTTGAAGAAGAATTTCCTTAATCACCTTGCTTTGATTTCTTGACAAAAACCCTTTAAAGCTTCACCCTCTTGCAAGCTCCTCCCTTCTCATATCTTTTTCTCTATAGTCGCACTCCTCAAAAATGAGGGGAATCAGGGAGAGTCTAGGGTTTTATTTCTCATTATGGCTAATTTAGAAAGAAAAAAAAAACCCAAACTTTGTAATTTTACACACTCCACACCGTCTAACTTACACTAGAGTGAAATGTGGATAACTATCACTACAATACTCCCCACCCCCCTCCCTTTAAAAGAATTATGTCCCCAAAACTTCTTTGTGAAAAAGGTGTGGGTGCTTGGACCTCATCTCCGATTCCAACTCTCACGTTGCTTCTCACCCTTTGTGAAACTTCCATTGAACCTTCACTGGATTAATTTCTTTTGACCTCAAACGCTTGACTTTACGTTCCACGATCGTCTCCGGTTCTTCGACGAACTTCAATTTCTCGTCCACTCGCACGTCTTGCAATGGCACCGCTATGTCAACTTCAGCTGTGCACTTTCTCATATTAGAGACGTGAAATGTGTTGTGAATACCTCTCAGCTCATCGGGTAGATCCAACTTATAACAACCCAATTTGTAACATTTTGGTACAACCCATATTTCAGTCCGCTTTGTCCACACACTTAGACTCACAGTTTTAAAACGCGTCTAAGATTGAGGTTTCACACACAACTTCACTCCCTTAAGGAACGAATCACGGAAGTCAATGCCACAATAACCTGAATCCCGACAAAAATAACCACTCACTTCGCCACTCAACACAAAGTCACCAATGAACTTCAATTCCAAGATCACTGATAAGAATTCCTTTAATAAATAACACAATTCTTAGTAAAGCCCACTAATACGGTTTGTACCCAACACTACTAAAACGTCGTCCTACAACACAACATTGATCACTAATCCTTTGAGGATAAAAAATTCAGAGGCACCTTGCATATAACGACCAAAATATGATCCACACTTATTCCTTTGGATATCTACATATATACATATGAATTTACACCCTTCTCCGTTCCATCACCCAAAAACTCCCTTGACAAGTTGAGTTAATCCCAAAGACACATGGCAGAATACCACTAAATCCATCAAATCCCATAAATTTACGAATCAATTTCGTGTTCATTTCCTTACAAAGAAAAGTGATACATTCCCACAGAACTAGTTCAATTTGCACAACATTAAACACAATGCTCACTCGGAATATCCATCGCATTAATACATACTCACATCCACCGATCTTTCCCTCCGTGGATCTCGATCAATCACTTTACTTTGCCTTTCCGAAAACATAAATCATCTACTTTCAAAGAAAGACTTACTAACAGTTGCAAACTTTAGACCAGTCACATGGATTTATTTTTCGCACCTTAACCATAACCCACACGCTTTCTCATATCCTCGCAAGAAGTTCATATACTCGCAAAATTACAACTTTTAAACATACTCCACATTCTTCTATCGCACTGGAAGAATTTCTTAGCTTCAGCTTACTCACTTATGGCGACATACCAACATCATTTTCTCATCAAACAGATTCGACCTATCGACTGGGATCCATTTACACCAAAAGAATACTTCAACATCCTTAGTCGAACTTCAAATCTACAACAAAGACCCAAAACAAAACGAATAAAACTTTCTCATCGACATTCATTTGGATTAAGATAAACTCACCTAAAGTTCAACGCAACCGAGAGGAACATGAGTTCTTCTTTTAGGTGATTGCCAATTATCACCCAACCCTTTTTTTCTCTAACAACAACGATAACATAACACATACATCAAGTATACTCGTCGTATATGAATCTCTCCCCAAAATATCCAAACCAGGATTTACACTTACCCTTGCCCCACATTACAACACAAATTCATCATCCAACATAACGAGAATCCATTAATATATCAGCGACTTACACATCTAATCTGGCATATATTGTCACCCACTTGCTCATACAATTACCACACCACGATAACGCACTGCGAACAAAATCTTCATGATCCTTTTATATACATAATAGACACCCGTTCTTCACACCAAACATAACATAGTTATACTTGAACTTATTGGAAGGTTAGACCAGATTCTCACGATCATTTGCATACATAATCAGTCTTACCTTCACATCCACCTGCATGCATATATTACCAAGTCAATCTCACAACTCTGTTTCTTCCTAAATCTAGAGGAACCACAACTCGCCAAGTTACTCAAAAGTGTTTGTTATTTATTGACTCGCTGCAACTCCAAGAAACCATACCAACGCCAAGGCATGCTCCCTCACTGGTCAATATAATCAATGCACTCAATTCGGTCGTACTAATTACTTCATTCTTTTTACGAACCTCCAAACTTTATAGCGAATCACTCCTCCAAGTAGTAATCTTCCAATATTGTAACGCTAACGCAAAGAGGTCTAATACTCGATAATTATACATCTTTTCTGAACGACCTCCTAAATTTACACATACCAAGGTGAATTCTTAAATTACAAACCCCTGAAAAAGCCTTTATCTTTACACTTCTTAAACAGTTACTAACTTCAAACATAAAGGAAAAACGACAGGATGATGCTTCCATAATATCCCCGACAACAAAGATTTCTAACGAAACCTCCCTTCCCTAACTTATCACATTTAGTTTTGCACCTCACTGTCCTCACTTGAAAAAGGTTCAAAGCTTGCTTGGTGCGAGGTCTAACATAGAAGACCATTCCATAAACTCGGGCTCAATTACTTTAACATTTCATTACAGCGTCTCTCTTCCTTGATAAGAATATCGGGATCATTAATCATCTATCATTTAGCTTGATCAACGACACATACCTACTTTCGATACCCTTCCTTCTCTTCAAATCCAATAAGTTTCACGACCTACCGATTTCATAGCCTTCATTCATAGCATCGCGGAAATTTAAAATCACATATCATATTTGAACACTCGAAAGGTACAACACCTGAAAACAACTTGAGCACACACGACTCAACACTCTCATGCTTCAAGTCATGCACAACGATCTTGAGAATCATTCGCACTAAATCTTTCGGTAAAAACACAACCTTGACCATTAAAACGATCTCATTACAACTGTAATATGGAAAGAGACCTTTCCTATACGACTAGAAAAATTTTCAGCAAAATGACTTGCACAAAGTATAACAGTCGGCCCCCGCATTCAGTTATAAGATATCAATGTGTCAAAACTCATTTTGGTTACACAAGCTTGCAGTAAAATGTTTTCATGATTTTTGCAACGAAGCTAATCTCAACATGAAGAAAAGGATATAATTCGCAAATTACTAAGTTTGAAATGTTAATATGCAACGGAAAAATAGGTTTGTCTTTCTTCTTTAAGGACATGCTTGCACGTGTCAAATTGTTTCAAAAACATGAAATTCGTTATGTACAGATCTACTCTTAATCATGAAAAAGCTCTTGCAATACCCTTAAAGACGCAATAGATGAGATTCAACTTGCAATTGAAGGCTATTCACTCAATCTAGGTCAACCGCTGCACCCACTCAACCATCATTGGCACTCTACCTTTGACTATCAGTCGCTTTCTCACCCGAGCAACAACTTGTTGTACAAAAGTTCTACTGCCTATCTGTTTGATCACTTCACACAGTTCTGGTCTTGAGCAACGATTCACAATTCATACATTTTCAATCTTTAACCCCTACATATCGATAAACCACCCAATTTCCTTCAGATGTTGCTCCTCCTAAATTTTCAATCCACTCCCGATACCTTCTCTCCAACATCCTTGACACTTTATCGTTGATTAGAGAGTCATAGGCTCACTTCTTTTCCCCGACCTTGGGTTAAAAGCTTCAAAATCCTGACCCAATCCACTTCTCCTTTCTGAAGTGATCGTCACAACAGTTCCCAGCATGGGGACTCACTAGAAACTAAGAGTTTACCCTTAATCAGTTATTCACCCATTTCAAACTCACAAAATTCTACCTTTGATCGGTCTAGTATCGCTCTGAATAATACCTCTTCAAGGGGTTGTCAACAATTACACGACAAACGACCTCACACATCACATCAAAACCACTACTAACACCGCAAGACTAGAATTTTACTCCATTCCATCACCCCCTTCATTGACTAACCCATCAATATTATCCTTCCGATCAGGCCAAAACTAAACTATCCGCACGTAAACACGTTCTATTGACTACCACGCACAGAAAGGCAATTCGAGCACGTACATGTACCTATAAATTCGTAATTACACTGGCCAAGTGTAATGCAAATTTACTTTACATGACAATCCTCACCACGTTAAATTTAGTGCACTTAGAGTGATCTTCCTAAAGGCATCCTACATGTCGACTGTGTCCCCAACTCTACTCTACAGTTTAAGTTCAGGCTCAACCGGTCACCTAAATTCCTTAAACTATGGCTCTGATACCAATTGTAACATCCCAGAACATGCATAACAAATAATCAAGATAACACCCCAAAACGGGTCCCAATACATTGCAAAAGAAACAAAATTTACATAGTCTCAGAGGAACAAATAGTCCTATCACAGCCGAGTTACTAAAAGTCCAAGACTATCAACGCTTCTAACCCGACTGTCTTCAACTCCTTTTTTCTTTCCTTAATGCTTCTCCTTTCCCTTGGATGAAGTTCCAACAATTCCCTTATCTGAAAATGGTTTTCAGAATATTTTGAAAAAGAGGGTTAGACCAAACGGTCTAGTGAATTCCCACCCAACCGACAATTTAAAACAATTTAGAAAGATTCAAGTTCAGAAACGTTAAAGTTATAGTTACCTACTCATGCATTTCAATGAAACCATAACCAAATTCCGCATCCAGGATCGATTTTCAAATAATCGCAGAATAACCACACTCGGGGCCCCCAGTAAATCCCCATACGCCCCCTAGTAGATGCCGTCTCCATGTTCTCAGGAAAAAAATTCTAGGCACAAAGTACAACCATCCCCGATGGTTTCCAACTAGCCATGGTGCACAACTTTACAGTATAATAAACTTTCACAAATAAGATAGCATATGGAAACAATTATAATAGCAAGATATCAATAGCGAGCCAATTACCTTTCAATTCCATAACATTATACTCAATTAAAGAAGACATTGTAGAAATTCTCAAAATATTAAATTTCCAGTTTATAACAAAAGCTCGGACGAGGGAACTCACCTGGTAAGTTGAACATTGGCACACACAAGTTAATTTTTGAAGGACCGAGCTCCTACATTTGTTAAATTGCTTATGGTTAAAATCTTACCAATAAGTCCCGTACAAGCCCCTGGAAGGTTCATTCCCAAACATAACAGGTCTCGAGATTGATGGAAGTCCCGATCCCTCTAAAAAGTCTATGTCCCGTCCCGAAACAAAAACTCAACCAAAGTTGGGCCACGGGCCTCCCGAGTTGAGCCTGATGCTCGTCCCCGGTTGAGTCCCGAGTGACCTCGGTTGCTTGGTTTCCCGGGTGGATCCTGGTTGCATGGTTTACCGAGTGAATCCCGGGTTAGTTGATTTCGGGTGACCCCGGTCGATGACTCCCAGTCGATCCCCAGTTTGGGAACTCCCTATTACCCCCGGGTGTAGGCGACACTCCCTGGGAGAAGGAAAACCGATGCAACAATGCTCTGGGTTTCGATCGAGAATCTCAACCATCTCCTTTCCAACTCACAGACGATTACACACACACAGGTAAAGATTTACTCCCCAAACCAATATGATTTAAGATTTAAATTTAAACATCAACTATGTTTTCCAATAGAGAAACATTCCTTCAACCATTTCCAGATTGAGGTGAAAAATAGAGAAATTTTCTCTAATCAACTAATATTTCTAAACAAAGAAACAAGATTAGATAATTTACCCTTTGAAGAAGAATTTCCTTAATCACCTTGCTTTGATTTCTTGACAAAAACCCTTCATAGTTTCACCCTCTTGCAAGCTCCTCCCTTCTCCTATCTCTTTCTCTCTAGCCGTACACCTCATAAATGAGGGGAATCAGGGAGAGTCTAGGGTTTTATTTGTCATTATTGCTAATTTAGAAAATGACCCCCCCCCCACAATCTTTCTTATTTTACATATTCCACACTGTCTAACTTACACTAGAGTGGAATGTGGATAACGGAAATTACAAATGTAGTGTTGTTTCATAATGTGAAAAGAAAATAAAATGACGTGAAATGTGGTGTGGAATACTAAAATCTTGTTTCACAAGGTGAAACAACTTACCAGTTAAATCACTTTTATTGTTTCTTGTAAAAATTGTAATTTTTAAAGAAAGTGTAAAAAAAATATAATGATACTCGTGTCAAATTAAAGAAAATAAAATGTTCGTTTTTATATGTTTTTTGATTTAAAATTTTATTGTAATTAATATAATTTTAATTTAAAGAGAAGGTGGTGTTTAATTTACATTATATAATTTTAATAAGACATAGAAAGTAAAGAGATTTACTTTTATGCCCTTTTAAGAGTTGTGTTTGTATGTAAATGACACTATATATGCAAAAAGTTATCTCCCAACTCTCACCATTGATTAATCTTGATTGTAGTTGAGATTGGTTTCTTATAGTTCTCAACCTTTTTGTGGTTATCACTTGATTTAAACCCTATATATATGTGTGTGTGTGTGTGTGTGTGTATAGGGTTGAGTTTCGATGAGAAGCGTGAGAAGTGATTATCAACCGTAGGATGAGGAATGGACGCACATTAGGATGAAATGCACCGAGATAAGATGCACCAGATCAATTTTGTTCTAAGCCGCAATTCTTGGGAGGGCTTGAGGTTAAAAGAGATCAACGGTTAAGATCTACTTCTCACAATTCTCACCATTAATTCAACTTCTCAAACGATCATTTGCCTATATATATATATATATGTATGTATGTATATGTATATACTAGTTGTGTACCCGCGTAATGCGGCGGGATGTAATTTGTATAATTATAAGCGAGAATACCGATTACGACCAATTAGCACAGTTGATAATCCAAGATCAATCCGATTTTAGTGAGAGAAAGTAGAGAGAGAGGGTTTGTGTCATGGATCTCACTTCATATTCATAGAATGCTCTCAAAGAGAATGTTTACAATGACATGCTTCCCACAATTACAAAGCAACTAAACCTATTTATACAACCAAACTATCAAAGACTTAGAGGCTAAGGAAACTTAAACAACACTAACTTTGACTTTTACAATATTGGCTTTGACATTGTTGACTTTTACATTTTAACTTTTCTAATTAAATCTTGGATACAATATTTAGACTTAACAATCTCCCCCTTTGTATTCAAGATTTAATAAAAAAAATTGACACTAGTCTTCAGCACTTGATTCTTCAGCTTTTATCTCTTGAACTTTGAACTTTGAAGATTTAACAGTCTTCAGTCTTTTAGCCTTTGAAGAATTTTGAAAAGTCTTTTACACTTTGCAACTTTGAAAGTCAACATGTCTTGAACACGAATCTGAAATCTTGAAACTTTTTGAAACAACTCTTTGAAACTTTGAAACAACTGTTCTTCGAACAATGAAACAACTTTGAAAACTTTATCTCTGAAATTTCTTTCATCTCTGAGCAAAATTGTATCTTCATCACTTTGATCTCTAGACTGTCTTCAGAAAACAAACTTCTCAGAAATATCATCAGAAACATCACCATCAATCTTTTGAACTTTGATTTCCTGTCTTGAACTTTGAATTTGAAATTCTGTCTTGAACTTTGAAATTGATCTTTGTAAAATTCTTCCCCTTTTTGACGATTGAAAGCATCATGATCATCAAAATGTCATCAATTTCTGCACAGACTTTGATTTCCCCCTTTTTAATCAAATAACAATCTCCCCTTTGACAGTCTCCGTTCTTTGTCTGAAAGACGTCAATTCATGAAATGTTTATATCCGAATCTTTTCAAATTCAGACATAATGAACGTGGTAACCCTGAATCAACAAATGAAACAGTTAGGGATGTCTGTCAGTAACACAAAGTTACTGTGTACAACGAATGTAAAATTTAAGGAGCTGGCTTGATGATGACTCCTCAGGACATCCATTCAATCATTGAAAAACACAAGGTTTATCTATGAATGTTCTGACAGAAAAATAAATTTTCTGTGTGCTCGTGCTTGTGTATGAAAGAATTTAGCACAATGATTGTGTTTCATAAGGCTCAAATTGTGTAAACTGTTGAGACAGCAACATGTATTACACGGACTCAATGTGCATGAAAAAGGTGCGAAAGTGGGGAAACTTTCCTTCTTTTTCAATATCTAAATCTTCCAAGTGAAGATTAGATAGGATAAATGTTGCGTCCCCAAAGAAAATGAAACATTTCTTTGTTAAGAAAGAAATGAGTGGTTGGTGGGGTAATAGCAAGAGTTCGCATGGGCTCACTGCCTTTTTCAATGATGGTCACCAAAGAATGTAAACCAATCAGTAAATGTGGTTGCCCGGCTTAGAAAGTTGTAGGTGTAGAGTTCTGATATTCTTTTAACTCTGATCTCACACCCTCTTTCTTTTTAACAATATGCTCACTTCTAACCAAACTCTCATTTCCATTTTACCGCTCCACACAATGAGAATAACTCAACCGGATGAGTTATATCTCCCACTCTTTGATTTTGACCCCTCACCCCTCAATCACTCAAGGATAACTTCCTGGGTAGGAAACACTGGTTTACGTGAATCCATGGAAGTTCTATTTAAGCTCACACATGAATCCCATGTAATTCCTAAAAAGCATGGTTGCTCAACAATTTAACTAAACAGTTAAGCACAAAGATATATGATAACATTGTCAAAAAGTATGCTCATGAGATTTGAGCAATTGAACTTTGAAGATTTTCTCAAAACAATGATATTGAATGAATGAAATGAAATCAAGAGAATTGTTTTGAGAATCTGACAATGTATCAATCAGATCAAATGAAATGGATAGGGTAACAAAGAACTAGATATTTTGTTTATATGAACGAATATAAACAATTTTGCAATGAAAGCACAAATATGAAAAAGTTGAATGATGCTCAACAATAATGAGTTTCAAACGAGGGTATTACCATCGAAAGATTGGTTCGTTATGAGACATGGTAATAACAAAATCAAATGAAATACTGAACCGATGTGTGTGAATACTTGACAGTATATGGATAAGATAATACACAAATATTGATATTGAGAAACACACGGTCAACTAAACATTAAGCTCAAAATTTTGAAAAACATTTAAAAGCACACTTCTTAATTCATGAAATCTGTTGAGAATAAGAAGTGGTTTGAATATTTAAGAAACTGTTTTTCATGTTCGAAAGTTGTTCTTCTTTCAAACAATCAGAGATCTATGACAGAAGATATTTACCTTTTCTGCTCCCCCTCAAATCATGATATAATGATTTAGGCCTTTTAAGCTCCCCTTGGATATTAGCATAATATCCTTCTTTGATCATTGAAAAACGGGTCATGATCTGTCATGTGATCAGAAACCATTTTATTCACATCATTTATTCAAAAATAAAATGACAGAAAGCAGTAAAACAGTTTTATAGTATGAGTTTTGATCTGAAATAACCAGAAGTCATCACCTTTACTCCCCCGTAAATTAAGCATCTGAAATATGTCAGTTAAAACAGGATAGAGATCAGACACTCCCTTTTGAATTGTAGACCATCATATCAGTAAAATCTATTAGTGAAAAAGTACAGGATAAAGATCAGATCAATTCTCTTGGGATGTAGACCATCATATCCATCGGATGCAAAAACAGGAGTAAGGTCTTTTGATCGCTAAGGTCCGAGTCCTAAACTGTTGTGTTTAGAAGTCAAATTTCGTTGAAGAACGGGTCCTAAGTTGTGTACTTAGAAACCATAGTATTTCAACTTTGAAATCCGGGTTTTGAACTGTTGTGTTCAAAAGCCTTGGTTCTCTTACTCCCCCTTTGACTTGAGGTGCCTGCAACACAGAATCAGTTTTCGGCTTTGGTACCCACTGGTATTTGGGTCGATGAATGTTAGTTGCAGTTCTTGTGGGGTTTTTTGAGTAAGAACCATACCAGAAATGATCCCTCGTTTTGTGAATATGATCATGTGTGCAGCAGTAAGAACAATAATATTTCTTACCTGAAAACCTGAGTAATTGATCTCTCGAGTAGATATGGTCAGGTTTACCTTTATGCGCTTTGTTCTTCTTGGCTTTGTGTGTATGTACACATGATGTCTTCCCTTTCAGCTAATCTTCCTTGTCATCTTTGACTGGTTTCTTCTTCCAAATCTGTTCCCCTTTCTTGTAACTTTTTCTTCTTGGATATGTACCTGAACCATCCAAATTTCTATCATAGAAAATGTTAGTTCTACGAATCTGATCAAAAGATTTAACTGACCTCTTGGAAGAAACAGTTTTCTGATTTGAACTTGAAGCTGTCTTTTCAAGTTCTTTAATCTTTGACGCAAGACTGTCTCTTTCTTTGACAAGCAGATCAATCTTTTCCTTGAATTCAGACTTCGTTTTCTGCTCTTTCAGTGCATTCGCAGATAGTTCAGATAACTTGGCAGTCAGCTTTTTGATCTCAGTCTCAAATATACTTCTTTCTTCTTCAAATCCTTTCTCAGCATCATTTCTCTGGCCGAATATTTCTTTGAAGAATCCCACATTCTTTTGTTCAACGACCTTCTTCTCTTTGGCAAACTTTTCTCTTTCCAGAATGAGTACTTTCTCAAAATCGGAAACGTGCTGAGAAAGTTTTATGCATTTAAGCTCAACAGCTTTTTTTTCTTCAAAACACTTTCTTGAGAAATCTGAGAACTTCTTTGAAAAACCATTCTTTTCACTCTCAAAATTAGCTTTATCTTCAACAAGCTTGTGCTCCAAATCAGATATATTCTTTCTAAGCTCAGCATTCTCAGATTCCAATTTCTTAACTTTCTGCTCATTGCTCTCAACAGAGACTGTCTGCTGAATTGTAGCTTTCAACTCAGAAATCTTTCTTTTTAGCTCAGACACAACCGTTGGCCCTAACATCGTCCATTCAAGATAGTCCCACATCTCCTTTTCTGTTGACTTGTATAAATCTTTTCCTGTACACTGATAGGTATTTATGTGACCATTAATCTCATGACGAATACTATTCAACAGAAAAGTTTGAGCCATATTATCAGCACTCTTTCTTTTCTCCCGATCCTCAGTACAATCTTCTGTTGGAGTACGAGATTTCATCTCTCCTTCAGTCAATGACAATCTGATATAGCAAATCAACTCATGTGTATCTACAAATTTGAAAAAATAAGTTTTCCACTGCTCGTATCTTCCTCTGAGCAAAATTGGTGAACCCATCTTGTTTCAAAAATAATTTGACAAAATTATCGTCAGTTGAAATGAATTCAAAAACAAAATACAGACAATCTAAAAATTTTCTCTCTCAGAAAACTTTGAATGAGAAAAAGCTTGATAAAAAAAATGATCGTTCCCAAACAATTCAGAAAAAGTTTCACTGAAAGTCAAACTCAGATCAGCACAAAAATAATCTCAGAAAAATTCAATATCTGGAACTCTTCAAATCACTGGAATTTCTCTCAAAATTCTTGAACTTGAACTCGTAGAACACCTGAAATTTAAAAATGCAGATCAAATATATTCAAAACCTGCAAATCAGAAAATCATGAATTTGATTAATTGAAATCTGGTGCAAAATAGAAAAATGCGCTAACTATTGATGGCGCAAGAAACAGATTTTCGTGAAGATAAAGTGGCACAAAAATTGAATTTTGCGTGAGAAACTTTGTTGAGCAAAACTCATTCTTTTAGTGGCGCAAATCTCAAACAACCTCTAATTGGTTTGCGCCAACACCATACTAGTATCAATGACAAATTTGTTTTGAACAAATGCTTTGAACCACTCGATCAAATTTAGTTTTACAAGCCACAGTCGCCATATTCATTTTTAATTGAAAAAATTCTTTGGCCACGAATTACCACCAATTTGCAATTGAAAAATGCTAGTATCAATGACAGCTGCCATGTTCACATTAATTCCACCGAATTGTAATTAATTGAATCCACTTCACAAATTGATCATTAACTATCTTTTGCGTGAGGAGCACTTGGCGCAAAGTTGAACTTTGCGTGATTGACTTTTGGCGTAAAGTCCGGCTATCTGCTAGATTCCACCGCCGGCCACTGTTTTGAGTGGCGCAAATCTGATAAAACACATGGTGCAAATCTATACTTTCAAAATCATAACCTGGTGCAAATCTGCAGATTGAATTTTTTGAAAAACTTTCATTCTTTGGCCAAGATTCATTTGTTGACACTTCAACCTTTTACAAACTAAAAAACAATATTAACTCCTTGATTTTAAAGATCAAACAATGATTACAAACACATTTTTATAACAACTTCACAAAAATTTGGATCAAAATCCCAGACTTACTTAAAAAAAAAACACTTGAAGATCTTCAAGAACACCAAGAACTCCAAAATTTCAAATATGAGATTTAGACATTAAAACTTGAAATCTTTGAAGAATTCATGTCCAAAAACACTTTATAAAAACAAATTTGTACAAGCACTGATCAAATCAACCACTAATCTCAAAATCAAAAATCAAAAATTTCACAGATTAATTTTTCTTCAAGAACACCAATTTTCAAAAATCTTCAAATTCGTCAAATCTTGATGAAATTATGTGAAATTGAAAATGCAAATGTTAAATATAACAATGTACAAACGATTTGCAGTCAAAATTAAACACAATAACAACCAAGAACTATCAAACCCATTTCGAACAGAGAAGTCGTGACTCAAGAACTCGAAATCTGTAGATCCACAAATTGAAGTCCAAATCGAGTTTTTCTTGCAATTCGGCGTGAATCAAAAATATTCTAAATCAAAAGTCGGATCCAACGAGCCAATCTGCGAAGAAAATTTTCCACAAACAAGATCAAAATCAAGAAAAATCAGAAATTTTGAAATTTTCTTGAAAAATCAGAAATTTTGAAATTTTCTTGAAAAATCAAGAAAATCATGACATTTTCTGATTTAAATCTCGAAATCAGCGTGAAGAACGATAATCTCTCAATCTCTCGAACTGAATCCCGCTCTGATACCAATTGATAATCCAAGATCAATCCGATTTTAGTGAGAGAAAGTAGAGAGAGAGAGTTTGTGTCATGGATCTCACTTCATATTTATAG
Organism: Arctium lappa; assembly: GCA_023525745.1. Classification (NCBI taxonomy): domain Eukaryota; kingdom Viridiplantae; phylum Streptophyta; class Magnoliopsida; order Asterales; family Asteraceae; genus Arctium; species Arctium lappa. The sequence goes on from CM042054.1 coordinate 68,430,350, forward strand.
AATGCTCTCAAAGAGAATGTTTACAATGACATGCTTCCCACAATTACAAAGCAACTAAACCTATTTATACAACCAAACTATCAAAGACTTAGAGGCTAAGGAAACTTAAACAAGACTAACTTTGACTTTTACAATATTGACTTTGACTTTGTTGACTTTACAAGATTGACTTTTCTAATTAAATCTTGGATACAATATTTTGACTTAACAACATGCATTCACAATTGCCATACTTGGAGCTTTAATGATTTTCATGGCAATACCAAGCCAAATAAAAAACAATTTTCTTTTCAATTTGAGTATCAACATGTTATATTTGGACGAATATAGACATGCTTTTAGTAAAAATACCTTCTCTAGCGCATCTTAACCAATAGAAGACCAGGCGCCAAAATTTCAGCATAATGTAAAATTTTGTTGTAAATCACAATTTAAATAAAACGACCAAAATATTTGGAAAAAATAGAAACATGAGCCCATCCTTCAAACACTCCAAACATAATTGTTACCATGATCCGTGGATAAAAGGGTAACTATTTTTTCTGCTCCAATTCTTATTATTTTCGACAACAATAAAAAATGGTCCGTGAGTAATACTACCATACCGTACCGATCAAAGTTATCACAGTGAGTAATACAAAAGCACCTTCCATGCTCCGTCACTGGATCTATATACCAACTGATAATGAGAACATTTTCTATGGAAAATCTATCAGTAAAATGGATGTGGCATTAAACTGAATGTATCACATCATTGCTGGGTAAAGCTCTAATTTCTGAATTTTTAAACTTTCTTTAAACATGTATTGTTGTTTTAAATTATGTGGTATACCCTCCACTAATCACTATACAACAAAAATTCCTATTATAAAGTTCAAGATGCTCCATTATAAAACCGAAAAATTAAAAGCTAATCAAGCTATAAAACCGAGAAAATGAAAGCTAATCAAACTATAAACCGAGAAAATGAAAGCGCTAATCAAACTATAAACCGAGAAAATGAAAGCTAATCAAAATGAAAGCTAATCAAAATGAAAGCTAATCAAGCTATAAAACCGAGAAAATCAAAGCCAATCAAGCTATAAAACAGAGAAAATCAAAGCCAACAAAACTATAAAACCGAGAAAATGAAAGCATTTTGCAAATTTTATCGAGTAGCCAGATAAGCAAAACAGTAAAAACAACAAATTTGATTAGGAATCAGTAGAAGCGATGGAAACTTTGAATCGATGGAAATTAGCTTATTGAGAGCTTGAACACGGGTTCAGGAAAGCTAACCGATTAGTATACATGTTCTTTGAGCAATTCAAGCTCCATCTTTGTAGTCTATGTGGCTTGAATATCTCAATAGAAATTGTTCAACGTGTCTGAGCCCGTCTTTGGATGTTGTACGTAACATATTTGCTCACAAGGACACCATTCAATTCATTCTATTGATAATCATGAGATCTATTATCTTAGAATCAGAAAGTGTGTTAGAAATAAAAACCAAACTGGCAGGAAACCAAATGCATCAAAATGAAAAAGCTAACCAAGTTATGAAAAAAAATCTTATTGTTTTGACAACCTCATGGGAATCTTGTTCAAAAATTAACATTCGATAAACCAATTAATTTAGATATCTCTGGTATCTTGTAAATTTCTTCCTGTATCAAACAACATAACCCAGTTAGCAAAACTCAATTTTTTCATTAATTAAAACCAAAGTAACATCAAGGACGGTGAGAATATGTGGAACCCCCATATTCACTCTCCAACAAAGCATATATAACTGTTGAGGACCATGGATGATACATCTAACAGTCTTCAACTCTGTAAATGATGAATTCGAATGTTTAGGTTGACCCGTCTTTCTCCATCCTCGAATCTCTGGAGAACAATTTGAAAATAATTGGAAATCTCTCTATTTGAGCATCAATTCAATTACAGACACCAATAATTAGCTAGATTACCCCTTGAGCCTCCTGTGCATGGGACACAAAAGCACATCAGAAGACAAAGATGGTGATTCTGATACATACTCACGCGTCGTGTTTGATTTCCTTATTTCTGGCAGAGACGTGCTCATTATATCGAATTCATATATGTGCCACCCAAGCAAGCGAGTTCAGTCATTCATATATGAATGATCAATTTGCTTTGTGAATGTATTTGTGTGTTCTGGCGTGCTGCTGATGCATCTAAGGAACAACAAACTTGGACATTCAAACTTCTGCCTTAGAAGAATCTTCCTTACATACTGAAATTGATGTGTACACCTAGAACATAAGTCAAAGTGAATATGGTTCCACCCAAAATCAGAGACCAACCTTGGTTAATGCCTTGGCTGCCATATCTGCGAATGGGAATATTCAGAAAAGCAGATGATTTTGAACTTATATAATAATCCCAACACCCACGCAAAGTTAGTAATAAACACAAATATAAAACAGTCAGATACACATCAACGTTGATATATAAGTTGAAGTGTTGAACCAAGCTTTAAGAATTTGAGACGACAGACAAGCTTCTCAAGACAGACTTGGGTGGTCGAGTTTGAGTTCAAATTTTGAATTGAACCAACAGGGCCTGTTTTATTAACATATTTTACATATCCATATGCATTTGCTTTTATACATATCAAAAAGGTCTTTCCAATAGTACTAATTTGTACTTGTTATCCCAGTTTAATCTAGTTGATAATTAAACACACAAACACAATAATATCAAGAGATATAATAGATTCAGAATAACATACCAATCCCTTGAATAAACAGTTAAACCTCGTGTGTTCTTGATACCCTTGAATACAGAGAAAACGTACGGCTACTATAATCTCTAAAAACAATAATTATGAAAGGTTCTTAACCTAAAAACTAATTAAATAAAACTTTAAATACCTAGGCCATATGGGCTTTAACCTTAATGGGCTTTCTAACAGGCTTTAGGCCCATTTACAAATAACTATTAACATATTACACTTTAAACCCTCTAATCTTTAACTATCAAACAAATACGGTTTAGACCCTCTAATTTAACATTAATCTTGAATACAATTATTTGATCCAACAATCTCCCCCTTTGGACTCAAGATTAAAAAAAAATTGACAATAACCTTCGGGTCTTCACTTGTCTTCTCTTTTCTTGAAAAACTTCAGATATGACGTTGATAGCTTCAAAACTTTAAATCTTTAAATAATCTTCAAATCTTCAAATCTTTGATATCTTTGAAAATCTTCAGCAGTCTTCAGATAATATTCTCCCCCTTAATATATTCTCCCCCTTTATGATGAATGATGAGAATCATCATCATCAAAACATATCAGAACAATCTCCCCCTTTGTCATTATAGACTCCAATTAAGCACAGTCTTCATGTACGGATCCCTGTGTGGAAATAAGAGCAGTCTTCCCAAATGGAAAGAGTGATTATTTCAATCTTTTCAGATAAAAATAGTCAGTAGTAACCATTTAAATCTTTGCAAATTCAAACAGTTAAAGAGTGTAACCCTGAATCAACAAATGACTCAGTTAGAATGTATGTTAATAACACAAAGTTACTGAGTAACACAAAGTTACTATATAAGGAGCTGGTTTGATGTTGGCTCCCCAGGTCTTCCATTTCAATCATCGAATAACACATGATTATCTATGAATGTTCTGACAGAAAACAAATTTATGTGTGTTTGTGCATGTGTATGAAAGAATATAGCATTGATGATTGCTTTTCAATATAGGCTCAAAGTATGTAAACTTGTTGAGACAACAACAAATAATACAAAGACTCAATGTGCATGAGAAAGGGTTCGAAGGTGGGGCAACTTTCCTTCTTTTTCAATATTAGTATCTTCCAAATGAAGAAATAATAGCGTATGTGTTGCGTCCCCAGAAAATGTGAAACATTCTCTTTTTGAGAAAAGAATGAGTAGCTGGTGGGGTTGTATGCAAGAGATGGCATGGGTTAGTTGCCTATTTCAATGATGGTCACCAAAGAATGTGAACCAATCAGATAATGTGGCTGCCCGACTCAGAAAGTGGTTTGGTGCAGAGTTTAATATTCTTTTACTCTGTGCACTCACCCTTTTTCTTTTAATGCTCATTTCTAACCAATCTCTCTTTTCATTTTACCTCTTCACACACCATCACTCAATTCTTTTGACCCCTCTCCCTTCAATCACTCAGGGAATACTTCCTAGGTAGGAAACACTGGTTATCGTGAATCCATGGAAGTTCTGTTAAGTTCACACACTGAATCCCATGTATTTTCCTAAAAGAATGTGTTGTTCAATAGTCTTTTGTACATGAAAGCAGAAATCAGCACAGAGTTACATGAAGAATTAAAATTGGAGAAGTCAAAACAGTTATGTTTGACGATGCAATTCTCCCCCTCAAACTAAAAAGAGTTTGATAATTTAAGCTCTAAGGAGTATTTCAAGTAAGCTCTTAGACAATGAAGCTTATACGCGATTAAGTTCCCCTCAACTGAAGATTTTTTTTTAAGCAGAAAAAATAAAGCACTGAAGTGTGGGTTCTAATCGGATGTGATTAGAAGCCATTGTCACTTGAACAAACCTGCATAAATAAAAGAAAAATGGTAATCATTGTTGAAAATGATTCCTCTCTTGTTAGCAACAGTTGAAGAATAAAACACAAGATTAGGATTTAGAATACTCCCCCTTGAATCATGAGTAAGGTATTAAGACATGTTCAACATACCAAGTTTGCTAATTAGAAAGTGGAATCGCTTTTCATCCAATGGCTTGGTGAAAAGATCAGCTAACTGGAAGTCAGTTTGAACAAAATGCATTTCAATGTCACCTTTTTCTACATCATCCTTGATGAAGTGATAGCGTACATCGATATGCTTGGTCTTCGAATGTTGTACCGGGTTAGCAGTTATGACGATTGCGCTCTTGGAATCACAATAAATAGGAACATGGTTGTAGTTGTATCCAAAGTCCCTTAACTGTGTCTTCATCCAGAGGACTTGTGAACAGCAGCTAACAGCAGCTACATATTCAGCCTCGGCAGTAGATGTTGAAACAAAGTTTTGTTTCTTTGAAGTCCAACTTACATGTTTGTCACCTATAAATTGACATGATCCAGAGGTGCTTTTCCGGTATAGCTTACATTCTGCATGATCAGCCTCTGTAAAGGCAGTTAGTTCAAAACGAGAATCCTTTGGATACCAAAGGCCTAGATTAGGAGAGCCTTTGAGATATCTAAGGATTCACTTAACAGCAATTAATTGAGACTCTTTAGGATTAGACTGATATCTCGCACAAAAACATGTGGCATAAATTATATCTGGGCGACTTGCAGTCAGATAAAGTAAAGAACCAATCATGCTACGATACACCTTTTGATCAACAAGTTTCCCGGAGGGATCTGCGTCTAAGAGTGTACCAGTTGCCATTGGTGTTTTCATGACTGAACTGTCTGACATATTGAAGTTTTTCAAAATATCTTTTATGTATTTAGCTTGATTAATAAATATGCCTTCAGGTAATTGATTTAGTTGAAAACCAAGAAAGAAATTCAATTCGCCCATCATCGACATTTCAAACTTTGTCTCCATTATTTTTGAAAAGTTCTTACAAAAATTCTGATTTGTCGACCCAAATATTATGTCGTCAACATAAATCTGAATGAGAATCAAGTCCTCACCTTACCTTTTAAGAAATAAGGTTGTATCGACTGTACCTTTCTTGAAACCAGAAGCTAATAGGAATTTAGTGAGAGTTTCATACCAGGCTCGCGGTGCTTGTTTAAGACCATAAAGTGCTTTGTATAAAACATAGACATGATCAGGGTGATGAGAATCAAGGAAACCTTCAGGTTGAGCCACATAAACCTCCTCATGCAGAACGTCATTCAGGAAAGCTGACTTTACATCCATTTGATAGACTGTAAAGTTTTTGTGTGCTGCATAGGCTAGGAAGATTCTGATGGCTTCGATCCTTGCAATTGGGGTGAATGTTTCGTCATAGTCAATGCCCTCATGTTGACAATACCCTTTGGCGACCAAACGAGTTTTGTTTCTCACAACTACTCCGGCTTTGACTTTCTTATTTCGGAAAACCCACTTTGTTCCTATAACAGATTTACTTTTAGGTAGTGGGATCAAGCGCCATACCTTGTTCCTTTCGAATTGTAGAAGATCGTCTTGCATAGCAGAAATCCATAAGGGATCACGTAGAGCTTCAGATGCTTTCTTTGGTTCTAAGGAACTAAGGAAGCTTAAAAACATGCAGAAGTTGGCTGATGCCGATCTTGTCGTGACACCGGTTTGCACGTCACCTATCACTTTGTCCAGGGGATGATCCTTAGTCCAACGATGTGTGCTTGGTAAGGATTCAACTTGTTGTTGCGTATTAGACGCATCGTTTTCATCGTGCACAGCAGGTAGCTCCATAGATGTACTCAGGACATCTTGTACTGGAGTTTCTGATACTGAAGCTTCTGGACTAGCAGTTGAAGTACTCGTGAATTCCTTTCCAGAAGAGCTATCCATAGAGACAGATTCAACATTAGTAGAGTCAGAAACTAATGGCTGAGTTGTACCTGATGGAGATGAAGTTTCAGTGACTTCTTCTTCGGACGGTCCAGACATGTCTTCAGAAATAGTAGGGACCTCCGAACTTGTTATTGATGTAGATATGCCTTTATCACAATCTGCACAAATATCATCAAAGGCATCAATAAACAATAAATCTAACTCAGATGAAGTAGAGTTAGAGTTAGAAGAAGTAGATCTGTGAGAAGCTGGTTCTATTCTGAATTGAATAGAAACTTTGTCCTTAATTACGAGTTCTGAGTTGTTGTGTCCAGAAGTCCTTGTAGAATTATCATCAAAGGAGACATTGATGCTCTCAACAACCTTCTTTGTTCGAATAATGTAAATTCGATAAGCTTTGGATGTCAGAGAGTATCCAACTAGATATCCTTCATCCGCTTTCTTGTCAAATTTTGATAATCCTTGACGCTCTCTAAGAAGATAACACCTTCAACCAAAGACACGAAGAAATTTGATATTAGGTGTACGATTGTTGATTAACTCAAATGTTATTTTATTAAAGCGCTTGACCACAATGGTACGATTCTAAGTAAAACATGTTGTAGCGACTGCCTCGGCCCAAAAGTACATGGGTAGATCTGAATATGCAAGCATAGTACGAGCTCCTTCAACAAGCGTGCGATTCTTCCGTTCAACAATGTCATTCTGCTGTGGAGTGTAGGCTGCAGAGAAGTTGTGTGAAATCCCCACATAATTAAGATAACTCTTCAGGGTGTCATTCTTGAACTCCGTGCCATTATCGCTGTGAATGGTTCGAACTGGCAATTGAAGACGTACTTAGATGCGCTTGATAAAAGCGATGATCAATTCTGACGCATCTGATTTATTGCGAAGAAACTCGAGCCATGTATACCTTGATTAGTCATCTATCATTACCAACACGTATTTCTTTCCGTTGATAGATGCGGTTCGCATTGGGCCACAAAGGTCCATATGAAGAAGTTCCAGAGCAGATGAGGTTGATGATTCAGATTTGGACTTGAATGAGCTACGCTTCATTTTGCCCAACTCACATGCGGAACAGAGTGAGTCTTTTTCGAACCTCATTTCTGGTAGACCTTTGACCAGACCTTGTCTCTGTAGCTTCGCTATAGATCTGAAATTTTTATGAGATAAGCGTCGATGCCACGTCCACGATTGTGCTTTAGAAGCTTTGGCTAATAGGCATACTAGACGTATGGCAGACAGTGTAGGAAAATCTACATAGTATAGATTTCCATGGCGCTCAGCTTTGAAGACTTCGTAACCATCGAGATCCTCTAGATAGCAATAAGTGGTTGTGAAGCGGACTTGATATTTCATGTCACAGAAGTGACTGGTACTAAACAGATTGTGATCAAGTCCTTCAACATATAGCACTTTTTGAATCTTCACAACACCATTATCGAGCATTCCATATCCTCTGACGTGTCCTTCTGCTTCAGAATCGGCAAATCTAACTGCTCCGGCAGGCTCCTCCACATAGTTATGCAAGAGGTGCTTTGTTGATCCTAGTTATGACGTTCTTTAACTTGATTTAACCTTTTACTACACACCGATTAATTAAACAGAGTGCGGAAGCGTTTAAGATGGGTAGAAAAGATTGAACATACAAGGTAGTAAACACACAAGTAATTAATGAACAGGAAGTAAAGTATTATAAGAAGTAAAGTATTATAAGAAAGTTACTCAAGGAACTGTTTCATTAATTACTGAAGAACACCAAGAACACGCAATGGTATGTGCAAATATGCTCAAGGATTTTACAGACTACTGTTTTTGTGTGTGCTTGTATTCTCACTGTTGTTAAACTCTAAGGTGGTGCTCCCTTAATATACATAAAGGATGCACCCCTTAGTACAAGACAAAAACTGACATTCCATAAACGGAATGCCACCTATAAAGTAAACATTGTGGTATGCCCATTATATGATCATGAGGATCTTCGTACAGCAGGTCTCACGTGCTCTGCACGTGGTCTTGTCTTGAGCTATCTTTGAAAAGACTCAACATTGATCTCCATAGGTTAGCCTTCTCAGAGGCTCTGTGAGTGACCACAGAGGCTCTGTGATCTGAGAATCATCATCAAGTTTGGCCTCGGGTACATCTTCTGCGGAGTAACTTCTGTGTTTTGTATCTTCTGTGGATACTTTCTAGACAGCAGGGGTTTCTATACTTAGCCTATTTTTCAACACTTCTAAACATGGTAGATGGAGCTAACAATCTCCACCTAAGTGTTGAAAAATAAAATTTAGAAATTTGAGTGATGGCTAAGCTAGAAACAAAAGAGGTGAAAGGAACTCAACCTCTGAATTTTGATTTTCATTCAAAATAAAATAATGCCAGAAGGCAATTACATTTGATAGTGGATAAAAAAAATTACAAGACATCAGAGCCTATACTTTGGCGTCAGGGAAATCGTTGATCTTCTTACCAAACCCACCTTCTTTCTTCAGTTCTCTGTAGTAGCACACGCACAGGTCTCTGAAGTTTAAGGTTGCACCTATGTTTGTCAGAAGGACATCTGCAGCTTCTGTGGGTACGAGTGGGGTGCCTCTGTGCTTGATAAGTAGATATTAAATGAGCAGCAGAGATCTGGTTGAGTACTTTTGGCTTTCTATCCCCATGAATAGTTTCTTTTCTCCTTTGGGGTTTAAGTACACAAAACCAAAAGAAGGTGAAGTGATGATGGAGTTCGGCAGAAAATTGGCAGAGGGTGGTAAGTTGTCTTTCGGTGGAGGGAAGTTTACCTTTTTGACTCCAAAGTCAAGTGCCACTTGAAAGTCAGCTATACTGTAGAACAACATCTTTTCTCTCATGATCCTCTTGATGGTGAGATGTGCTTCTTGGTATTCCTTCTTCCAGCCAAACTTATCCTCTGTCCATTTGAATAGCTCTGGAAGATCATGAGGGTGAAGATTCGGTAGATCTGCGTCTGTGAATGTCCATATTTTCTTACCTTCCCTTTTCACTGCATATTCACTGAACCAGAAGTTCTTGCACTTTGTGTGTCCAAGTTTGATTGCCAGAACCTCTAAGATCTTGGCCATGTTGAAGACTTTGGATTTTGGCTTGGCTTTATCTTTATAGAATCTCCTTCTCCCCTCTAATACAATTTCCTCTGAGAGTCTGACAGGGGGAAGATCTTTAGCTCCGCAGCTATAGAGGTATTTGTACACTTCTTCTTCGATGTCCTTCTTTGGAGGAACAGGGAAGGGTCTCCTTAGGCTTTCAAAGCCTTGGATAACCTCTGCAACTCTATCCTTTGATGGTTTGGCAAGTGGTTCCACGATGGGGAGTTCAGACAGAGGTTGTAGATCAAACACCCAGTCTTCCTCTTCAGGTTTTACTCTTTTGATGGCATCGAAAGAGCTCTTTAATAGTTTCTCAGAGGTGGGAGGAGATTTTGTCTTCTTCAGAGGTTTAGTTGCTATGGCCTTACCTTTATCTCTGGCAGATGGTGGGGATTTTGTGATTTGGATTATGATGGGAGAGGAGGTTGCAGAGACCTGTTGTTTAGATGATCTCTGTGGTTCAGTTTCTGAGCTCAAAGGGGCTTGGTTCAGGGGAACTGCTGTGATTGGTGCTTCTTGTGTTGAATGCAGATTCTCCCCCTCATGAGGATCATGGCCAGATGCATCAGGATCGTGGTCCTCATGTCCTGCCCTCTTCTGTCCCGCTTGAGTCTGGTAGGTGACAGGTTCCTTCCTTTTCCTTCGCCTACAGAGGTTTTCATTGACATGTTTGGTGATCTTCTGTAGAACGTCCTCTGCAGCCAACGACAGTGCGTTGATTTCCACATCAGACTTGAAACGAAATATGGCTATGGTTTTCCTCAAATCTGCAGCCACCTTCTGTCCTTGTTCATTGAAGTTGGATCGAAGAAGGTTGAGGTTGCCCAGAAACTGATTTCCCATTGCTTCTAGGTCGGCTTTTGTGGCAAAGGCAGAGGGGTCAGGTGCAGAGGTTGATGCCTGTGAAGGGAAGGGGATCATAACACTGCTAGTCATGTCCTTAATTTCCTCTCGAAGCTTGGACATTTCTGTCACTCCGGACTGAACTCCTTGGGTAGCATGTTTCGGGAATTCGTCGGTGCAGAGGTCCCCTAGAGCTTGAATCTGATTTGAGTGTGCAATGATAGATTGTCCACAAGCTTGAAGATCAGCCCTTTTCGCGCAGTTTTTTCTCAGTTCATTGATCGTTGCTGAATGTTGTTGAGAGGATTGGCGAAGAGCGTTCAGGGCGTCTGTATTGGCCTTGAGAGCCTCTGCATGAAATTCAGGGTGGTCTTGAGATTCCCTGGTGACAGAGCTTTTCAACTCGTCAAGTTTTTGAAGCACCGTGTCAGCAAAGGCTTTAAACTCGTCCTTTGTGACATAGATGTCCGGAGTAATCTCTGGAACAACAAATGTTCCAGATTTGGCCAACGAGCCTTTCGCACCTTCAGAGCCTGTTGATATGTTGAGCTCGGAGGATTTACTTTCAATCCTCGATGTTCCATAGAGGAAGCATCTATGGAAGTTCTGTCAACACGTTCTTTGGGGGAGGGTTCAGAGACTCCCTTAAGATCTATGTTGAATGGATCCTGTGGTTGTTCTAGAGCCACAGAATCATTGTGTTCTTTCGCCACCAACTCTGAAGTAGTTTGGGGGTCACTCTTGTGTGTGACAGAGGCAACGAATACCTCTATGTGTGGAAGAGTTGTGTCCTGGGGCGAGTAGACATGTAGAACAACACTCTCTCCCTTTTGATAGGGTGAGGTGGGTTTGGTGTCCCCGGATGGTGGTACAGAGGATGAAGGAATATCCTCTGTCCGGTCGGCTAGGGTTTGATTCGGACTGTGCGGTCCTGTTTCAATAACCCTCTGCACTAGAACTGCAGGGGTAGAAGTGTGGGTTGCACTGGGAGTTGGTTTTGGTGGTTTGCCAAAGGCATCTTTAGTTACCCTCTCCTCCAACGATATTCTTCTCTCTCTGTGCTCTTCTTCTTCACTCTGTGACTGTTCGGTCACATCCTATATCTCCATCTCCACCGTTTCTCCTATTCCTTTAGAGTATCAGAGGATGACCTCTCTAGCAATTTCTGCTGCCATTGTTAGGGGGCTCTATGGTTTTTCTTTTGGAGAACTGAGAGGATTTTCCGGTGGAGAGTCTTCGAAGACTACGGTTCTTCGTCTAGGCTTCTACTGAGGTTTTTCAGCAGCCTCTTTAGGTGAAGTGTTGACCGTTTGGACTTCGACAGTGACTTCCTTAGATATTTCTTTTTCGGCCAACTTGCGGAGCCTTTTTTTCTTTTTCTCTCGAGACTGAACCACTTCTGTGGTTGCCTCTTTAGTGACTTTCTTTTCTGTGGTCCTCTTGGATTTCTGAGGGGACCGTGGAACCTCTGCGTCTTCGGCTCTCTTTTTCTTGCTTTTCTTTTTCGCATTTTTCTCACTCCCCTCCCCTCTAACTAATGGTCTCTCTCTCTCACTCACTTGAGCTTCTGTGGCCACAACTTCCATCCGTTCTCCCTCGTCTCTCAAGTAAACTGCAATGTCTCCTATCATGAATCCTACACAAGGGGGGTTGCAGGACGTGGTTCTGGTGTCCTGTTCCCTCGTATGTACTCTCTAACACCCTCTTCACTACCCAAATAAGTCAACATATTTGTCGACAGAGGTCTGGCTTCTGGATATCCGGTTTTTGATGGTAGTTAGCTTGTGAGATTTCGTCTCATGGAGTTTTATTGTCTTACCCTCTGCTGGTAGCTTTCCTTCCCCTATCAAGTCATCGCCCAGAAGTAATCCTAGAAAGCGTCCAAACGCGATGTTCTTTGGCTCTGTCCCCTATCTTGGTCTTGCTGCTTTGAAATCACCGCATTCTGGATCTCCCTGAATATGAGTCCAACGTAGTCAAGAGGGAGATCATAGTATGATTTGATTGATCTGGACTCCCCACCTTCGATGTTAGACATCGGTTCAGAATTGAGAAGAGTACGTTCCACAGAGGGGGTAGATTCCATCGTCTGAGGGTTTGTTCTTTTGGTAATTGTAACAGCATATCCAATGAACTTCAAAAATTCCAGTATCTCTTCCTCTGTGGGTTCCTCTAATAATTTGCGCAGGTTGAGGTCTGATTTGGAGGGAAGTTCAAAAACATCTGACAGTTTCCTACGATTGATCCCTAAGTACAGAATCTTTTCAGTTGATGGATGGGTTGCATAGCCAATGATGCAGTGTCCATATTTATCCATCTTGTCATGGCGAGCACTTAGCCAAAACTGTTGGATGTAAGATTCAGGGATGTCATTTCGCTTCATTGTTAGGGCTTTAACAAGAAAGTGATTCTTGAGGATTTGAATCAAGGGTGCAACTTCAGTAGGGAAACCAGAGAGATTTAGGATGACAAAATGGTTGTTCGGTTTATTGTTCATTTGAGTCAAGTGATAGTCATGTCTAGTGAAAGACAACATTCTACTTGTAAGCACTTGGTCTTGGCCAACGGAGTATGAATCAGCCTTTTGAGCCATTGAGTGATGAGAGGTGTTGGATTTCTTGGATCCATTAGACTTCTTGGAGGAAGCTGAGGGAGAAGCCATTGATAGAATAGTGGAGAAGAAGAAAAGTTGTTGCAGGAAGTTCTTGAGAGCAAAGGTTGTAGGTAAGAAGGAATGAATAGAGGCAAAAGGGATTTTATACAGAGGGAGGTAAAAAAAATTAAGCGGTAAAAAATAAAATTTTCAAATCCGTGATGAGTGGAAACGGATAAGTATCCGTTTCTGTGAAACGACGGTACAGATGTTGGCCAATCAAATGTTGCCACGTCAGATAATGGTGGTGCACGATCTAGCATGTGCGCCACCCTATTCTCACGCGCATGACATTTTCTATTATCACATGACTGTGATGTTTAAGAAATAACCCGCAGGAAGTGACCTGAATTTTTCAAGTGATGGGAATGACAGAAGCTCTGTGGGTAAGAGGCTTCTGAGGTCACAGCCAAGGTTTTGATTGAAAAGGCGATGAAATGATCGAGTTTCTTTGAGAGAAGTGCATTGGTCAAGCGATACTCGTTTTTGGAGGTGCAGAGGCTCTATGAGGGATCACAGAGGCTCTGTACTTGACCTCAGAGGTTCTGAGACCAAAGGAAGATTCTTTTTAAGGAAAGATTTTCATAGTTTCGATCATTTCAAAGTTTGGACAGAAAGACTGGGTACAGAGTGTGATCTTTCTGAGCGCATGGTGCTCGAAAAATAGTTTGACCTTAGGTTTGGATATGCTAACCTTACTCTGTAGTTCATGTCGCATAGAGTCGTCTTGCTCCCCCTTGATATCAGGCCTGTCTTTCTCCCCTTTCAACTATGCTTGGATCATATAAGGATAAGATTTGCACAAGATATAGATTCGTAGAAAAGAATACATGATAAAGAAAGCTGAAGAGACTATTTACAAACAAGGAATATGTTACAGAGGTAAATATGTACAACAGAGGCTCTGTGCAAGGGTATAGAGGCTCTGTGGTCAATTCATGTTAAGCATACCAATCTTGCCAACTAGAAAAGTGAATCTTTTCTCATCAAATGCCTTCGTGAAAAGGTAGGCAAGATGGTAGTCTGTGGGCACAAAATACATCTCTATTGTTCCATGCTCCACATGATGTTTCAGAAAGTGATACCTGATATCGATGTGCTTGGTCTTAGAGTGCTGCACGGGATTGGCGGAGATCGCAATGACGCTTTTGGAGTCACGGAGGATGGGGATTTTCTCGATATCAAATCCATAGTCTCTAAGTTGGGTCCTCATCCACAGAACTTGGGAACAACAACTGGCAGCAACAACATATTCTACTTCTGTCGTAGAGGTCGAGACACAGTTCTGCTTCTTGGAAGTCCAACTTACTAGTTTCCCTCTAAGGAATTGGCATCTTCCAGAGGTACTTTTCTGTCGAGCTTGCATCCTCCGTAATCTGAATCTGTACAAGCCATGAGATCAAAGCCAGAGTTCTTCAGATACCAGAGGCCAAGATTCTTGGTCCCTTTTAGGTATCTGAAGATTCTCTTGACAACATAAAGATGAGATTCTTTGGGGTTAGCTTGAAATCTTGCACAGAGACATGTGGCGAACATTATATCAGGTCTACTTGCGGTTAGGTACAAGAGGGATCCTATCATCCCTCTGTAGAGTTTACACTCCACAGGTTTACCCTCTGGATCTGCATGGAGCTTGGATCCAGTGACCATAGGAGTCTTCATTGGTGAAGAGTCAGAGAGCTTGTATTTTTCGAGTATGTCAGAGACATATTTTGATTGGTTTATGAAAATACCCTCTGTGGTTTGTTTGACTTGCAATCTTAAGAAGAATGTAAGTTCTCCCATCATGTTCATCTCAAACTCACTTTTCATCAATGATTCGAACTTTTTGCAATATAAATCGTTTGTAGACCCAAAAATAATGTCATCGACATAAATTTGTACAAACAGAATCTCACCTTTTCTCTTTTTATAGAATAAAGTCGTATCAGTAGTACCTCTTTCAAAACCGTTTGCAAGAAGAAAGTTTGAAAGTCTGTCGTACCATGCTCTGGGCTTGTTTCAGTCCATACAGAGCCTTGTCCAGAAAATAGACGTGTTTTGGGTACTTAGAGTTCTCAAACCCTGGTGGTTGTTGGACATATACTTCTTCGTGAATCTGCCTATTTAGAAAGGCTAACTTGACATCCATTTGATATACTTGAAAACCTCTGTGGGCGGCAAAAGCAAGAAAGATTCTTATTGCTTCGAGTCGTGCCACGAAGGCAAAGGTTTCTTCATAGTCAATGCCTTCTTCTTGACAGTATCCCTTGGCCACCAGTCTTGCTTTGTTTCTGACCACCACACCGTCTTCATCCTTTTTATTCCTGAAGACCCATTTGGTTCCTATAGCCGTTTTGCCTTTTGGCAGAGGCACTAGGGTCCATACATCATTTCTTTCAAACTGTAGAAGCTCCTCTGGCATAGCTTCTACCCAGTTTGGGTCTTCAAGAGCTTCGGATATCTTTTTGGGTTCGATGATACTTATAAAATTTGTATAGTAACAAAAATTTGTAGTACTTGATCGAGTTTGAACCTTGTCAGATAGGTCACCTATAACTTGGCTCTGTGGGTGACTTCTGGTCCATTTGATCATTCGAGGCAGGTGATCATTTGAAACTTCCGTGGTTAACTCAGGAGCATGTTCATCTTGATGTAGATCATTCTCTGTCGAGGGAGATTGATCATTCGTACTTGCCACATGACTTGGTTGTTCATCATGAGTTGAGGTAGAGACCTCTGCGGATCCTTGATCTGGTGTTGACCTTTCAGAGAGATTTTGAGGATGACTATGATCTTGATTGAGCTTGGGGCCTTGATTTGTATTATCCTCTGAGTGCTCCCCCTCGATGGTTGCACCTGCAACATTACTGGAAGAGGGTGAAGCATTATTAGGACCAGTCAGAGAAGTACATGTTTGGTCCTCAGAGGGTTCGGCTTCAGAGGCTCTGCGGTCACCTTCAGAGGGTTCATCATCATTAAACATCTCTTCAAACAGATGATGAAGATCATTTGTTCGTGATGATCCACCAGAATCTTCATCTTGAAGTTTGAGTCCTGAGTTGATTTGCTCAGAAGTCACCTGAAAAGAGTCATCAAATGAGACATTAATACTTTCAAGTATATGTTTGGATTTGAGTACATAGACTCTGTATGCCTTGGAGTTGGATGAATAGCCAACAAATTTTGCTTCATCGACTTTGGGACTGAATTTCCCTATTTGTTCTCTGTCATTCAACACAAAGCATCTACAGCCGAAGACATGGAAGTACTTGATGTTCGGCTTCCTCTGGTGTAGTAAGTGGTATGGTGTTTTTGCATGCCTCTTCACTATTATAGAATGATTTTGGGTGAAGCAAGCGGTTGAAATAGCTTCTGCCCAAAAAGAAATAGAGAGCCCTGAAGCAGTGAGCATTGTTCTTGCGGCTTCCACTAGTGTTCTGTTCTTTCATTCAACAACACCGTTTTGTTGTGGAATCCTTGCAGCAGAGAAGTTCTGTGATATGCCTTCGGTCGAAAGATAGGCTTCAATGGTTGAATTCCTAAACTCTATGCCATTATCACTTCGGATTCTCTGTACCCTGCAATCATAAAGAACTTGTATTCTTTTGATGAGATTTATTAGTACTTCAGAAACATCTGATTTCTTTCGAACGAATTCAACCCAAGTATATCTAGAGAATTCATCTATGAGTACAAGGATGTACTTCTTGCCACCAAGACTTTGCACAGATATAGGACCACGGAGGTCAACATGAAGCATCTGCAGAGGTCTGGTGCAAGATATGTCAGACTTAGTTTTGTGGGCAGCCCTTTTGAGTTTGCCCATCTTACAAGTTTAGCATAGATGGTCCTTGTCGAATCTAACACTTGGTAGACCACTTACTAGGTCTAGTTTCACAAGTTTGTCAAGTGTGTGAAAGTTTAGATGACATAACCTGTTGTACCAGAGCCAAGCCTCTTCATTCTTACTTGAGACTAAGCAGAGCTTTTCTTCTTTGTTAGTTGATTTGAAGTCCATGAGGTATAGATCACCTCGTCTTTTGGCTCGCAGAAGCTCTGTGGTGGTATCTTCCTTCAATATAGAGCAGTACTGCCTTTTAAACATCACATCGAGTCCATTGTCACAGAGCAGACTTACACTCAGTAGGTTATGCTTGAGGCCATCCACGTAGGCAACTCTGTTGACATCGATGTCTCCTTTAGCAATGACTCCATAGCCTTTTATTTGTCCCTTTTTGTTATCTCCAAAAGTTACAGATCCTCCACCAAGTTTTTCTTTGTAAGAGGAAAGCAACCCTCTGTCGCCAGTCATGTGTCTTGAGCACCCAGAGTCTAGGTACCAAATGGGCACATGTTGTTTCTTCTGAGGACAGATTAGAGAGTTTTAGGTACCCATTTCCAAATGGGTCCATTTTTGTTAGGAGGCTGTGAAGATGCCTTAGCATCTTTGGTTTTGGATTTATCCTCATTTGCAGAGGTACCAGATTGTCTCTTCTCACCCTTGAATTTTGCATTCTTGGTTTTGGGGTGAGATATGAGACAGGAGGGCCTCGAGAAATGTTGATTTAAAGCATGCATCAGATCAAAACATTTACAATAATGAACATTTGAGGCAAGCTTTTTGAAAGTTTCATTAAAATTGTCAAAGGAGGGTACAGAGCAAACTTTGCTACAACCTATTTTAGATTTGGGTTTCTTTTTACAGAAATCTTTGTCTAATCTAGGTTGAGTTTTTTCAAAAACTCCTCTTGAGTGGCTCTTAGATTGTACTCTCCTTTGATCTTCTTTCCTTGCTTTCACTGCAGCAAAAGCATTAAGTTTATCAATTTTACGCCATTTACCCTTCTATTTCCAAGTGAGTTTTTCTTGAAAAGGTTGTAAAGGTTTTGGAGTTTTTGAAACATGAGAGATCTTGTCCTTTTTAGCTTTTTCAAGCTCAAGAGAAGTCTTTGCTTGTAGGCACATGTCTAGGAAATCAGGACAGATATGTATACCTATGGTTTTCCTCTTGGGAAGAACTGTTCTGTTAAGAATGCCAGAGGTAAGTCTATTCTTCTCTGGACCACAGGGGACTATCTTAAGTTTCACAGACCATGTCTCATCTTCGACAGAGGACTCGGATTATGACTCAGAGTCTGAATCGAGAAAGTCTCTGTGAATGAGATCCTGACCTTCTGTATGTGCCTTACTTTATCCATTGGTGTCCCTTGAAGTATTTATCTCTTTTGTAAAGCATGGTGTTATTTTAGGAACACCTAGACATCTTTAAAGATCTTGCTCAAAGATTTCTTTTACTTCAGAGATAATATCAGGATGATTAAGAAAATGGTTTTCATAGGTCTTTCTCAAGCCATTTTCCATAAATCTTTTAAAGAGTTTTTCTTCCACAGAGGCCAGAACAAACTCTAGAGCTTCAGAAGACAATTCCTTTTCAGGAGTCATCATGCATACAAAAGCCATTTGAGTTTGTGTTTCAGGATGACCAAATCTGAAGATTCCTATCTGTTTTTGAGACAGATATTTCTTTGGAATAGAATTTCTCTTTGATGAGAGTGAAGAAGGTAGATTATTGTTTTCATACCATGTATCTACCATCAACAGAGGATTCCTCAGATGTGGTTCTTCAGATGTTTTTCGCCTTTTAAATGTGGATAGAAGGTTTGGAAGACTTGGTTTTAACAATTTTCCAATGCAGAAGATGTTTGCTAAAGATTTGTTTCTTTTGTTTCCAGTATAGGGATCGACATCATCGAACCCTATGCCTCTTCTGCAAATTTAGGTGTTGACCTTTTTAGTGACTTTTTGAGCATCTGATACTTTTTGATTTTGAGATCTCTGTCGAATAGATCTCGATGAAGAGCTTCTCTTTCTTTTTGAAAAAAGTTTTTTAAAGAAATGGCATTTAAACGATCACTCTCACATTTCTTTAGCTCTTTGACCTTTTCTTTCAAAGCTTTGTCAAGATTTGAGATTTTCTCCTTGAAACCCTTTTTTATTGATGTATGCTCAGAGGTAAGAGCTTTGTTTTCAAGGTAAAGCTTGTCCTTCTCCTCTGTGAGAAGCCTAGTTTCTCTTTCAAAGAAGGCAAGCTTTTTCTCAAGATCCGAGCATGTATTTTTATTAGCTAGAAGATCATTTTGTATTTCAAGAAGCTTGTTTTCAAAGTCCGAGTTACAAGAATTAGAAGTGGATACCTCACTCTCATTGTCAGAAGAATGGACTTCTGCCATTCCACAGAAGAGTGCGTTGTCTTCATCAGAGGATTCATCGGTTTCAAGGTTCTCTTGTTCTGCCATTAGGGATCTCTGAGTATAGTAATCTGCTTTCTTTTAATAGAAATCATCGTCTCTTGTGGGTTTCCCTTTGTTGGCAGAAGACCTACACTCTGCTGCGAAGTGGCCTGGTTTCCCGCATTTGAAGCAACCTTCAGTTTGCTTCGGGAATTTGTCACCACCTCTGCCGTCTAACCTCTGTCCACTCCTCTCTTCTTGCCTTGGTTCCTCAGACTCTTCTCTTCCAAGCCTTCTTTCCTCACCATATCTTCTGTTTCTGTCATCTCTTTCTTCTCTCCCTCTATACTTCGGCTTCTTCTTGAGATCATGATTGAACTGTCGGGTCATAAGTGCAAGTGTTTTGGACAGAGCAGCCATGTCAATTTCTTCCTCATAATCTTCTTCACTCTCACTCTCTACGACAAGTACCTTCTTCTTCTTCCTCCTCTGTGCATCCTCAGCTGCTTTCTCCTTTCCCTTGTCTTTGCCTTCTGAGGCACTTCCTAGAAGAGCCAGAGGACCTCCGACAGAGGTTGTCAACTTGTAAATTCTGTTCACTTGGCTAATCAGTGTCCCAAAGAGATCAGATATGAACCATACATCAAGATCCAATGTGGCTTGCATGGACATGGTTAGATGAAGCCATTCATCATTTAGGCTCTGTAGAAATCTGACATTGTTTTCTTCGGAGGTTCTGTGGATCCCATACCTCTTGCACTTGTTTATCAAAGAATTGTATCTATTGTAAGTGCTTTGAATGGATTCACTCGGCAGGGCTTTCAATGCAAAATACTCATTTATGCATAAGGCCCTGTTGTTCTTGAGGTTTTTGGCACCACCCTCAAGTTGTTTCTCTAGCTCTAACCATAGGTCCTTTGAAGTTTCACATGAATCAAGATATTGAAAGATATCGTTTGGGATAGCCATTATGATTAGTCTTTTGGCATTCTTTGCAAGATCATGTAATATCCTTTCTTCTTCAGACCATTCGGCAATAGGTTTGGGTTATTGATACTCAGGAACCTCAGGGGTATTTGCAGTAGCAGGTACACGAGGAACTGTGGTCATTGGGATGAAAGGAGGATTATGAAGAAACTCAACCAGACCTGGATCCACACCTTCAAGGAAGTGTACCATCCTGATTTTCCATTGAGGATACTCATCTCTAATGAGAGTAGGAGGCTTTGATTGAGAGCCAACACTGAAATAGTTAACAGCGTTTGCCATGATAGTCTTAGAGAGAAAAACAGAGTATTATACGAACTAGGGAGAGTATAATAGTAAAGGTCTTTGAGATGAAGAGAGTATCAACAGATGACCAACCAACTAGCTTTGAATCTGTCTTTGAGTGAAGATTCACACATGTACCTGTTTCTATACCAAACAGGTTGATATAGTTTCAGAAAACAGAGTGTGACTGTGAATGGAGTTTGGGACGAAGAACAGACTCAAACTAATACCTTGAATACTGGAAACAAGTATAGAACAGGATCATTTGATATTGAAAATCAAAGTCTGCTCTGATACCAATTATTGATCCCAGTTATGATGTTCTTTAACTTGATTTAACCTTTTACTACACACAGATTAATTAAACAGAGTGTGGAAATGTTTAATATGAGTAGAAAAGATTGAACATACAAGGTTGTAAACACACAAGTAATTAATGAACAGGAAGTAAATTTTATAAGAAAGTTACTCAAGGAACTGTTTCATTAATTACTGAAGAACACCAAGAACACCTACTGGTATGTGCAAATATGCTCAAGGATTTTACAGACTACTGTTTTTGTGTGTGCTTGTATTCTCACTGTTGTTAAACTCTAAGGTGGTGCTCCCTTAATATACAAGAAGGATGCACCCCCTAGTACAAGACAAAAACTGACATTCCATAAACGGAATGCCACCTGTAAAGTAAACATTGTGGTATGCCCATTATATGATCATGCGGATCTTCGTACAGCAGGTCTTATGTGCTCTGCACGTGGTCTTATCTTGAGCTATCTTTGAAAAACTTCAACATTGATCTCCATAGGTTAGCCTTCACAGAGGCTCTATGAGTGACCACAGAGGCTCTGTGATCTGAGAATCATCATCAGGTTTGGCCTCGGGTACATCTTCTGCGGAGTAACTTATGTGCTTTGTATCTTCTATGGAGACTTACTAGACAGCAGGGGTTTCTATACTTAGCCTATTTTTCAACACTTCTAAACATGGTATATGGAGCTAACATACTTGAATCCTGTCATGTGGCGTGAACATCCGGAATCTATTACCCACAATCGACAGGCCTGCAAAAGAGACAATTAGTTTTGCTTAGGCACCCATATCAGGATGGGTCCTTCGCGGTTAGCATCAAGCAACTCAGGAATATCAGCTGGTTTAACTTTCACTTCCCATTCATAACGGGGTTTTGGAACCCATTTCCAAACCATCTTAACATTTAATTCCTGAAATTGCTTTTTAGAAGTAGGATTGGCAACCTTAGCTCGAAACACTTTGGGTTGTGCGGAAGAGTTAGAATTAGAAGTGGACTTAAGGTTCAGTTTAGCTTTTCTTTTATCCTGTTTGGACTTTGGAGGGGAGTAGTATTTGAATGAGTTATCCCAGCAGTGTTTGCAATATAGATTCTTTCGATAAAAATTCATAAACTTAGATTTATCGGAACAAACCTTACATTCATGTTTATCAAAAGAATTATTTTTCAAAATAACACTGTCTGAAGTACAACTATTTAAAGAAAAAGTTTCACTAGATAACCTATCATTCTTATTCAAGCTACTGTCTTTATTCTTTTTACTTCTACGAACTCCATTTCCTTTTACATCTGAAACAGAAACAGGAACCTTGTTAGTCTCTAACTTAGAAGGTGGTTCTTTTCTATGGCTAGTTGAAGTCTCGCCCTTTTCAAAAATACTCGGTGGATATTCAGGACAATCAGAGTAAACAACTAAAGGTTTTGCAGGAGCATCAAATTATGGATTGGTTTCTTACCTTTCAGGTTGGATCATTGAACATCTGTTTATCATTTGAAGCATTTTTAAACAAAGTAATTTTTAAATCATTGATCTCAGTGCAAAGTTCTTGATTTACTTTTAAAGACTCTTCAAGTTTAAATTTGAGATCAAAGTTTTCATCATCAACCTCATCAAGAGACTGTTGAAACATATCAATTTGCTTCATCAATTCAGATGTATGAGCATTCACATAATTTGACTCTTTTGAATTAGAAACAGGATCAGAGTCTGAAGCATTCATCATTTCAGAAAATATCTCTTCAGTCATGGACTCAATAAACTCCGTTTTATCATTTTCAACACAAGATTCATTCGTGATGACAGGTTCTTCTTCAACCTCTTCAACGAGTAAAGGTTTAGAAGCAATGGGATTTGAGACTGATGGTATAGTAGATGGATCAACATCCGATTCATACTCATCATATTTACATACAGTCTCAGGTGGAACTGTGTTGGTGCTTACTGATTCTTTGGAAGGTGTGGTAAATAGTGATTCAAACTCAGTAAATTCGATCTTTCGAGTCTCATAGATTTTATTCAAATCACCATATGTAAAACCAACTGATTTAAAAAGATTTTGAGAATCAGTGTCACCAGACTTGTTCTTTCCCATTTCTTCTCGGCCGTTGGTCTCTTTAGAAGGTTTAGGAGAACTTGCTACAACAAAAGTCGCACACATGTCAGGAATGGGTCTGATTGCGGAGCCAAATTTATCAAAGTTATATAGGTGCTCTGGTGCCTTTTTCAAAATTTCGTTAGTTGGCACACCCAGACTTGGTTTTAGTTTATAAAACCTTTCGTCTTGGAGTTTATTGGTCAACAGATTTAATGTTTGTTCAGTCTGACCTCGTTTCATATTAATATCCTCCAATTGCTTGATTTTGGTGAAAGCTTCATTTCTTTCTTTATAACAAAGTTCAAATTTTATTTTAAACTCACCTTTTTCAGCATTAAGATTCACTAGATCCTTTTCTAAATCAGATATTTTGCTTTTCAATGAATCCTTTTCAGCTTTTAAACCGTCTTTTTCTTTTTCTTTTTCTTCCGCAACAACTTTCAGCAAACCGTTTTCATCACGAAAACTCAACACTGATTGTTGTGCGGAGCTAAGTTTGCCTTTCAATAAAGCAAATTCATCTTTCATTCTATGTATTTGGGCCATAAGAAATTCAATCAGTTCAGAATTATCACTTACCTCAGAGTTTGCATCTTCAGAATACGCTTCAGAATCTTCATCGTCACTGTCCAGCTTTGCCATGTAGGAAACTTGGGTGAAGTGTACATGCTCCTTGTTATCAGAACTTTGGAACAACCAGTTTTCTTCTTCAGCCATAAGCACCTTTCCTTCTTCAGCTTTCTTGGCAATAAGTGACTTTCACGCATAATAGTCTGAATTCTTGACCTTCTTGAATCTACAGTCTCTTGAGAAATGCGCAAATTTACCACAGTTGTAGCATCTTCCTGGTTCATCAGCTCTATCTTCTTTCTTTTCCTCTCTCTTATCTTCTCTTCTGTCTTCCTTCCTGTCTTCTCGTCTTTCCTCTCTCCGTCCTTGCCTTGGCTTGTATCTCATTTCAGCCTTCTCTTTCTTGTGCCCTTCATACTTTGGCTTTGAGTAGAACTTTTTCTTGCCAAAGGTCTTCTTGAATCTTCGAGTAATAAGAGCCAAGTCCTCAGAGAACTTCTGAATATCTGGATCAGAATCAATCTCTAGTTCTTCATCACTTGAAATAGAGTCAGAGTCGGTAACTTCGGTAACTAATGCTTTAGACATCTTTCTCTTTGACCTTGCAGAGGATACAGGAGCTTTGCCGGCTATGAGAGCCACAGAATCCTTCAGTTAGTGGACTCAAGATTGATGGTTCTCACTTCGTCCTCATGCTGAGATAGAGTAGAGAAGATATCCGTGACATTTTTCTGAGCCATGTTCTTTGACATCTGAAGGTTGATGGCAAAGTTCTTCCATTCCGGATTTAAATTCTTGATGAACTTATAATTAATCTCCGAAGCAGACTTAGAGATGTTGTTCCTCCGCAAGTCGTTGAGAATGATGTTGTATCTATTTTAGGTCTCTAGCAGCGTCTCTCCCTCTTTTGCGTGAAATCCCTCGTATGCATTTATGCAAATATTCTGCTTAGCTTGGATGGAGGCTTCACTTCCTTCAAACTGTATGGATAGTTCATCCCAGATTTCTTTTGTAGAGTTCCGACTGTCTACACGGTTGTAGATGTCATTCGGAATTGCCATGGTCAGATAAATAAGAGCCTCGTCATCTGTCTTGTACTGTTCTTTCTGATTTTCAGAAAAATACTGTGTTGGATCCCAGATCTAATCTCGTAACAATGATATAAACAATAAGAGTAATGACAGCGGAAGTAATGCAGTTTAATATCAAAGGAGATTCAAATATCACAGTTCATAAAGCAGATAAAGATAAACAAGATATTCTTAGAATAAAGTATTCAACTTATATTATCAGATATATAACTTCTTAAGCACACTTTGAACAATAAGGTGATGGTCCTATTTATAGGATCATAAAGTAAGCAGTGTACTTGTATGACGAGAAAGAGCATGCTGAACAGTGACCTACTCTAGAAAGTAAATCTTATCACTAAGTGACGTGTCATCTGTTCTTCTGTTCATTCTCTGAACTTCAGAGAACATCTTCAGAATGTCATCAGAGCCTCTGACATTGTCTTCAGAGCCTCTGATGAAGCCATCTCGTCTTCACACTTGAACATCCAGAGAGAATGTCTTCAGAGCTCTGATGTTGTCTTCAGAGCCTCTGATGAAGCCATCTCTGATGTCTTTTCTGAGTGCTGATAAGTACTTCAGAGGCAGGTTTGTCCTCTGAAGTCTTCATCCTCTGAAGTCTTCATCCTCTGAAGTCTTCATCCTCTGAAGTGTATCTTCTTGAAAGTCCTCTGAAATAGGACTGGTATTTTCAACACTTTAACAGATGATTTGGAGCTAACAATCTCCCCCTAAGTGTCGAAAAATAGAAGATACAAAAAAATAACAGAGAATTGAATTTTACACTAGAAAGCATAGAGAAGAAAATTATTCTCTTAAGTATTACATCTTAAACATTTGGAAGTTTAATACAAAGAAAGTAATAATAAAAGAAATAAAGAAACAGACTACTATTTGTCACTTGAACAGATTCCATGGAATTTCATGATCAGAGCTCTGAAGCTGATCATCGAGTCGATCTCTAAGTCAAGCTTTGCCAGTAAATCTGCTCTGTGCCTTTCTTCCTTTGCATGGATCAATTTCTTTATACCTCTCAAGGTTTCATCAGAGTACTTCGACACTTCTGAAGCTAGAAAGATCTTCTTTTCTTGATTTATTCTGAAGACGAAACCCAGAGGTTCTGCAACGATTGATCCAGTCTTCTGTTCTTTAAGTTTGTCGAATGACTCCACAGGTTCAGTTACTTCCAGCTTTTCTTCCCCTAGGTTCAGAGCAATTTGAAAGTCACGTTTTGCTCGGTGTTTGACATAGGCCTCCATTGCCCGTCGGACTTCAAACATGCCCATCCTGATTTCCCTTCTTCCATGATCATACCTGGCAGAGCAATAGGCATATAAATGTGGTAAATCATATGGATTTAGATTTACGAGATCATTGCCATTGAACTCATAAATCTTCTGATCAGATCGAGTTACCACATAATTCCTATAGATTATCTTGTTGTAAGCAAAGGTCTTTTCTGAGATTTTGTTGATTTTGATGATTGGATCATCAGAGAGGACCTGTGCTCTTGGTTTTGTTTTATCTCTGATAAATCTTCGCTCATAGTCTGGCATGTCCTCTCTGATTCTTGGATTCAGAGGAATGACCAGTGTATCTGCCATGTTGAACTCACAGTAAATGTATCTGAAGTGATCTTCTATGGAAGCTTCTGGATTTGATTCGAGGAATGTGGGAGGTTTATTGAACACTTTTGCTGGAAGACCGATGCTTGCTTTCTGAACAGGATTCTCTGAAGAAACCTGTTCATCAACAACCATGGTTTCTGGTTCCTTCATCTGTGGAGGATCTTCTTTTGAGGGTTCAGAGATGTAGCCATCTATCTCTGGTGATTCCCTCAGCTCTGACGTTGTTGAAGTATGATGTGGTTGAGCATTCTTGAAGACATACTCTTCGACATCAACTACTTCAACTTCTTCTTCAACCTCTTTTTCAGAATCTGATTTTTCTTCTTTTTTATATTCTGATTTTTCTTCTTGTTCAGATTCTGATTTTTCTTCTTGTTCAGATTCTGATTCGTAAGCATCTCTCATCACATAAGTTGGTCTTTCTGGTGATGAGAATGCATCTTCTGATGTAGAGAAGTCTACCAGCTGCTCGTCTTCATCTTCTTCCAGAGCTCCAATAGTTTCTGGAGTTGCAGCTATTATTGGAGCATTCGATGTGGATGGTGCTAGAAAGATGACAGGTACTGGCGATTTTAAAGTTGCCTGAAGATCTTCAGCAGAGGTGGAGGTTGAGCGTCTTTCTATTCCTTTCTCCTTGCTTTGGTTTGTTTCAGAGGGAGTGGACTCCTTTTGTGTTTCAACAGGTTTTGGTGTAGGAGTTTTCTCCCCCTTATGAAGATCGGATGACCCCTGAGGTTGGTCATCTGCGTCATCAGAATCTTCATACCTTGCCTTCTTTCGTGCTTCCTCAGAGCATGCGACCTCTGGTACCTTTCTCTTTAATACTCCCTCTGAAGATTTGACATTCTTCAGAAGGTCTTCAATCTTTTTGTTCTGCTGAGTGGTCTTGGAGACGAACTTGCTGGAGATATGCAGAACATTGCTGGTGATCTTCTTTGAAAAGTTGGTCAGGTCAGCCTTTGTAATGAATTCTGTTGTAGCAGGAGCAGCAGCAGAGGAGGTAGAGATCTTTGCAATTACCTCTGCCAAAGAACGCAAGACTTCCTCTTTGAATTGAGAAAAGTCTGCATTTGTTGGAGTGGGGGCAGAGGTAGGAGGAATCGCCTTGAGGAGCTCTGTTTTGGAGTTCTGAATCTCTCTAGACAAAACTGAGTCATTTTTTATGACCAGGCTTTCCAGAGTATCCAGTTTTTCGTTCTGATTGAGAACCGTCTTTCGCAGCTCAGAGACCTCTGTAGTGAGCTTTTCAACTTCAGAGTTAGAGGCAGAGGCCTCTGAGGTCTTCTCCATTTGAAGTTTTATCTCCTTCAGAGATTCTCTGATTTCATCACCAAAGATTTTGAACTCTTCTTTGGTAACGTAATCAGAGGGGGTAACCTTAGGATCAACACATGATTCTAAGTTTCCCTCGAGTTCAGAGGGGCCTTCTGTCGGAGGTTGTTTGATGTTGTCTCCGGAAGGACTTCCCATTAATCCTTGGGGACCCTTTTTCAAGGATCTCCCTATAATGGTTCCGATTGGTCTCTGATCATCAGAGTCAGAATCTGATGATGAGAAACGAATGTGTTTAGAAACCTTGCTGTCCAGGCTAAGGATTCCTTGTGCAATAAGGTCGTGCCATTCTTTTTCTGACAGGCAATCCTTACGTTCTAAGGGACGGTCCAACTTATTTTGAGCCACAAAGGCATCATGTGTGGGTGGAGGTGACATACTCTGGGGTAAGTGAGTATTTTTATCTTGGTCCAAGTCCTTTTGGGAGGACTTAGCCGTATCAGAGGTTTCCCCTTTGGTGCATGCGTCAGAGGCAGAAGCAGATGCCTCTGAGCGGGTAGGATGGGAAGGGTTCGAGGTGTGCACCTCTGTTTCAATGTCCATTGATGCTGGACCATCTTGGACAGTAAATTTGTTTGCACTGGGATTTGGGCTTTGGATTCTCTCATTTGTGTCATCAGAGACATCTTTTTCTACCTCACCGCCCTCAGATTCTAGGTTTAGAAACTCACCCTCTGGAAATCTCTCGTGCTCACCTTCCTCTGCTCTGACAGAGTTATTCTCTTCGTCAGAGGGAGGGTTCTCATGTTTTCTCTTCCTCACTCTCTCAGAGCCACCCTCTGGTTCTGCTCTGTTAATGTTTTGAGCAGTATCAGAGATATCACTCTCTGATTCATGCTCAGGCTCAGAACCTAAATGTGTTGGGGATCCCATCATCGGTTCTGATGATTGGGCAACACGACTAAGTAGGAGATGGGTAGGAGAGTCAGCAGGAATGATTTCAATCATTGTGTGTGGGAAACGTCGGTCATGTGGATACGGAGGAACCTCTGTGGCTTTGAATGAGTTCATCATAAACAGAGGTGTCATTGGGCCCTCCTCAGTGATGGAGAATTTCTCCATTGCTCGTTGAATGACTACAGAGATGAATCGTGGAAACAGTACCGATATTGGTTGTTTGCCTTTGGCCAAGTCCTTGTTCTTCTTGTCCACAGTTGTCAGCATCTCACAGAAAAGAATGTGGGCCATATTGATGCTTCTGTTGAAAAAGAGAGCATACATTATGGCTATTATCGCTGGATGAGTCTGATCCTGGCTTCCAATTTTGCAGGTTATTGTTCGGTTGAGAACACTGAACATAAAGTTCCATTTGGGAGGTAGGTACTGACGTCTGAATTGACTGAGGCGTGTTATTTCTTTGTTGTAGCCTAAGTGTTGGAGGAACTGAATAAGAACTTCTTGAGTTGGAGGTTTCTCAAAGGTTTCTATTTGAAGATCAGTTGTGGTGAGGAGGTTGAATCGGCGAGTTAGGGTTGTGGGGTTATCCTTATGCTTAAGCTTTGTTCACCTAGGTTAATGTGCCCAACCAGTCCTTCCTTATCATCGTCGTATTCACTTGAATACCACCATTGTTGGACAAAGCGAAGGGGAATGTCTGACGCATGTTTGGTTAGAACATCATTGAGTTCGCAGTTGGTGAAAAAGTCGAGGATTGGGCGAAACTGTTCATCATATTTTGATGGGGTTACGTCCAGAAAGTAGTTGTTTCCTTTTACTGGAACGTCGAACTGTACCAAATTCAAGCTTGGAACAAGTTTGCTTGAGTTATCTGAAGTTTGGGAATGAGCCGCCATTGTTGCAGGTTGAGAAAGATGAAAGCTTAGAAAGAGAGAATCGGCTTTTGGATTTTGAGAGCGTAAAGAGTAATGGGAAGTGAACAGGGTATTTTATAGCTACAAAAGGAAGGTAGAGGGAGAGGTTATCGAAGCGGCGAATGAGAGTCTTAATTGCAGAAAGGACGTTCCATCATCCCCGAATTGATGGGTGACACGTTTAGGCGTGTAGGGGAGAACCGCTTTGTGTCAGTAAACCGTCAGAAAAGAAACGAGTGGTTATCCAAAAAGATTAAAAAAAATCCTTGAGGATTTGTTTAATGAGACCAGATCTGGGTTCTGATAAAATCATCAGAGACAAGATCAAAGGCTCTGATATAAACATCAGAGACAAGATCAGAGGCTCTGATATAAACATCAGAGACAAGATCAGAGGCTCTGATATAAACATCAGAGACCAGATCTGGGTTCTGATAAAATCATCAGATACAAGATCAAAGGCTCTGATATAAACATCAGAGACAAGATCAGAGGCTCTGATATAAACATCAGAGACAAGATCAGAGGCTCTGATATAAACATCAGAGACAAGATCAAAGGCTCTGATATAAACATCAGAGACAAGATCAAAGGCTCTGATATAAACATTAGAGACAAGATCAAAGGCTCTGATATAAACATCAGAGACAAGATCAGAGGCTCTGATATAAACATCAGAGACATGATCATTTCTCCCCCTTGAAAGATGAAAGGGTCGTTGTCTCCCCCTTGACACATGCTTGGAGATTCATGAGAGTAAGTTTAACCATATTTGAAAGTCTAGAGGCTCTGATAAAAGGATCAGAGACTCTGCTCTTTTGTTAGGTAGACATATTCAACATTCCCAACTTGCTAATTAAAAAATTGAACCTTCGTTCATCTAAAGCTTTTGTGAAAATATCAGCAAGTTGAAGTTCAGTTGGTACAAAATACATCTCTATTGTTCCTTTTTCAACATGATCTTTCAGAAAGTGGTACCTTACATCGATGTGCTTGGTTTTGGAGTGCTGTACTGGATTGGCAGAGATGGCTATGGCACTTTTTGAATCACAGAGAATTGGAATTCTGTCAAATTGTTGGCCATAATCTCTGAGCTGAGTTCTCATCCATAATACTTGTGAGCAACAACTAGCAGCAGCAACATATTCTGCCTCTGCAGTTGAAGTGGAAACACAGTTTTGTTTCTTGGATGACCAACTTACCAGCTTATTGCCCAATAACTGACAACATCCAGAGGTACTTTTTCTGTCAAGCTTACATCCGGCATGATCTGCATCAGTGTAAGCTGTTAGATCAAAATTTGAGAGTTTTGGATACCAGAGGCCTAATGTTTGTGTCCCTCTGAGGTATCTGAAAATTCTTTTCACAGCAGTTAAATGAGATACCTTTGGATTTGCTTGATATCTAGCACAAAGGCATGTTGCAAACATTATGTCAGGCCTACTTGCAGTTAAGTATAATAGTGAACCTATCATTCCTCTGTAGGTTTTTATATCCACATTCTCTCCTGATGGATCAGAGTCAAGTTTGACTCCGGTGGATAAAGGTGTTCTCATTGAAGTTGAATCATTGAGTTTGTATTTTTGCAAAATTTCAGAGACATACTTAGATTGACTTATGAATGTACCTTCTGAAGTTTGTTTTACTTGTAAGCCTAGAAAGAAAGTTAATTCTCCCATGAGGCTCATCTCAAATTCACTCTTCATCAACTCTGAGAACTTGTCACAATACTTTTGATTGGTAGAGCCAAATATAATGTCATCAACATAAATTTGTACTAAAAGCATCTCATTCTTGTACCTTTTGATGAATAAGGTAGTATCAATTGTGCCCTTTTCAAATCCATTGTTAATCAGAAAAGTGGACAAAGTCTCATACCAAGCTCTTGGGGCTTGTTTGAGTCCATACAGAGCTTTATCCAAATAATACACATGATTAGGATACTCTGTACTTTCAAATCCAGGTGGTTGTTGGACATAGACTTCTTCATTTAATTTACCATGAAGAAATGCAGATTTAACATCCATTTGATAAACTTTGAATCCTTTGTGTGCAGCATAGGCTAAGAAGATTCTGATTGCTTCTAGCCTAGCTACAGGTGCAAAGGTTTCATCATAATCAATGCCTTCTTCCTGGCAATATCCTTTTGCAACTAACCGGGCTTTGTTTCTGATTATTATGCCATCCTCATCCTTTTTGTTTCTGAAAACCCATTTTGTTCCAATTGCAAATTTTCCTTTAGGAAGGGGAACTAGGGTCCAGACTTTGTTTCTTACAAACTCCTGAAGCTCATCCTGCATTACAAAAATCCAATGAGGATCTTCAAGAGCTTCTTTTACCTTCTTTGGTTCAATAATGCTCAGAAAGTTTACATAGAAGCATTCATTGATGGTGGCAGATCTTGTTTTAACTCCTTCGGATGAGGATCCAATGATCTGATCAATTGGATGATCTTTTGTCCATCTGGTGATTGGAGCAATAATTTGTGCAGTTTGAGATTCAGAGGCTCTGAAATCTGGTGATGCCTCTGTTGTACTGTTCAGAGGCTCTGATGGTGATGCCTCTGTTGTACTGTTCAGAGGCTCTGAGTTTTGTTCCAGAGATGTATATTCTTGTTCATCATTTGTTTCTGGAGTTGCTTCAGATACTTCGTGATCATCTTCTGATTCACTTTGCTGATCTGTATTTGGTGAGACAGAGGGTGTTAGTTCAGAGGGACCTGAAAGGGTTGTACCTGTTTCTTGAGGTTCTTCTGAATTCTCTCCCTGTCTTTCTCTGAAGATAACTTCAGAGATATTTTCATCATCAAAGAAATCTTCAAATATTTTGTTTAATTCAGATTCCCTTGATGATTCAAATATTTGTGATGAACTTTCTTGTTGTTCAGAGCTTTTATTGTCATCAAAAGTGATATTGATGCTCTCTTGGATAGTCCTTGTTCTAAGATTGAACACTCTGAAAGCTTTTGAGGCTAATGAATATCCAATGAATTTGCCCTCATCAGCTTTCTTGTCAAACTTTCCAAGATATTCTCTATCTTTCAGAATATAGCACCTGCATCCAAAAACATGAAAATATTTAATATTAGGTTTTCTATTGTGAATGAGTTCATAAGATGTTTTCTGAAATCTCTTCACAATTGTAGCTCTATTCTGAGTGAAGCAGGCTGTTGCTATTGCTTCTGCCCAAAAATTTGTTGAAAGATTAGATTCAGCAAGCATTGTTCTGGCAGCTTCAACCAGTGTTCTGTTTTTCCTTTCAACTACTCCATTTTGTTGAGGAGTTCTTGCTGCTGAGAAGTTAGGGGTAATGCCTTCTTCTGATAGATAAGAATTGATTTTGGCATTTCTGAATTCTGTTCCATTATCACTTCTTAGTTTCTGAACTTTGCTTCTGAATAGAACCTGTAATCTTTTCAACAATCTTATTAATATTTCAGGTACATCAGATTTAGCTCTAATGAATTCTATCCATGTATATCTGGAAAATTCATCAATTAGAACCAGAATGAATTTCTTACCTGCTGGACTCTGTACAGAGATAGGACCACAGAGGTCCACATGAAGCATGTGCAGAGGTCTAGGACAGTTGTTTTCACTTTTGGTTTTATGGGAAGATCTTTTCATTTTACCCATCTCACAAGCAGAACAAAGATGATCTTTGTTAAACTTTAGAGATGGTAATCCCTTAACCAAATTAAGTTTAACTAACTTATCAAGTGAGGAAAAGTTTAGATGTGAAAACTTTTTATGCCAGAGCCAGATTTCCTCACTATTCAGAGATACAAGACAAAGTTTCTCTAAATCAGTGTCTGTGATTTTGGTAAAGTTCATTCTATAGAGGTTACCTCTTCTGTCTGCTCTTAGCATTTCTTGACCTGATTCTGAGTGAAGAAGTGAACAATATTTTCTTTGAAATTTCACATCGAAACCATGATCACAAAGTTGACTTATGCTTATTAGATTGTGTTTTAATCCATCCACATAAGCAACTTTTGATATAGAAACATTTCCTCTAGATATTTCACCATATCCTTTAATTTGTCCTTGCTTGTTGTCTCCAAAAGTAACTGCTCCTCCGGATTTTGCTTTGAATGAGGATAGCAGTTCTTTATTTCCAGTCATATGCCTTGAACATCCAGAATCTAGGTACCAGATTGGCATTGACTGTTTCTGCAAGACAGATTATTGTTTCTTAGGTACCCACCTCATTATGGGTCCTTTTATGTTAGACTTTGGTGGAATTGTATTACTTTTTGGCATCTCATCATTTGATGTCTTGCCTTTCCTTGTCTTCTTTTGAGATTTTGTCTCTGAGATATTTTCCAGAGATTTATTCAAAAGGCAGTGTGATCCTTTAAAATGATTCTTCAGTTTCATCAAGAGATAAATGCAGTTACAATTAATAGAACAAGAAGAACTAGAAGCAAAGTTTTTCTTTTTATTAAAAGCATTTGTTACATTTTGACTTCTTCTGAAACTAGCACTAGGAATATTACATTTATCCCTAACTACTTCTTTTCTTTTTGTTTGAAAGGCAGTCTTCTTTTCAAGTTGCTTTTTCTTGTTCAAAAACATCTTCTTTTCTTTGCTGCTTACTGCATTGATCAACATGGTTAACTTTTATCCATTTGCCTTTTTGTTCAGGAGAGAATTTTATTGTTTTATAGGTGTAAGAACCAGAAGTGTTTGTTTTATTCTTTGCCTTTTCTTGCAACTCTTTTTCAAGTTCCAGAGATGTTTTTGCTTGTAAACACATATTTTCAAAATCAGGATTTATTGTTATTCTGGTTTTGGTTTTCAATACTGAAATTGGAACATTCAAAATACCAGAGCCAACAGTTTCTATTGTTTTGTGAATTACATTCCCTGGTTTACAAAAAATCTGTTCATCAATCTCTAAATCAGATTCTGAATCAGAGTCAAGAAAGTCTCTCTTAGATTTAATAGAGATATCTATCTCTATTGGTTTTTTTATTACTTTTGATCTAGAGACTTTGATGATCCGTTTCATGCTTTCTTTTCTTTTTAATTCCTCCATGACATTTTCTTCACAAATCTTTTGAACATCATTTTTAAACGTAGTTCTGATGTTTTCATCTGACTTTGGTGAATACAGAGGGACATTTGGATTAAGTAAACTCTGAGATTCTTTTTCAGAAGTACTTGTATCAGAGGTACTTGGTTCAAATGTCTCTGATTCTCTTGAGATGAAAGCATCAAACCTGAAAATTTCTTTGGAATCATAGCTCTGAGGTTTTGTAAAGTGTACCTCTGAAGTTTCTTCTTTTATCTGTAACACAGATTCTTTCATGTCTTTTACTTCAGAGTACTTTGTATTTTTGAAATTTAAAGCTCTTGCTTGTGATCCCTCTGATGTTTTCATTCTTTTGAAATTATTCAGAGATGGATCTTCAGAGCTTTGGACCTTTCCTATACAGAAAGTGGAAGAAAGTGAAGTTTTCTCCAATCCATTAAATGAATTCAACTCATTGAATCCTAGCCCTTGAGAGTCCATTTGAGTTTTTATTTTATCGAAAACACTTTGTGCATTGACATAGCTTTTGATTTGTAGATTTTGTCTATCTAGAGATTGATGTAAGATTTCTCTTTCTTTTTGAAAAAATTTGGTTAAGGCAATAGAATTGAGCCTTTCATACTCAGATTTCTTTACTTCTTCTTCTTTTCCTTTTAAAACTTTTTCAATCTCTTTTCTTTCTTCCGAAAATGATTTTTCTTTTTGCTTGTTGGTTTCTTCAAGTTTGGTTTTTTCAAGAAAAATTTCTTTCTTTTCTGATTCCAGAAGATTCTTTTCTCTTTTGTAAAAAATGAGCTCTTTTGTTACTTGCTCTCTCTTTTCTTTTTCTTCAACAAACTTTTGCTTTAGATCCTGAAGTTCATTAATTAGTTTAAAAGCATCTATTTCAGGATCACTGTCAGAGGTGTAAAGAGAGTTTACCTTTTCAGAGTTATCTTCGGATGCTTCATCAGTTTGATTTCCATCTGAAAAAGCCATACCACAGAGATTGGTAGGCTCTTCCTCACCATCACTTGTTGAGTCAGATAGCCAGTCTTCCATTTCTGCTACAAGAACTCTTTCTTTTACATTGTATTTGTATTTGTTCTTGTAGTAATCTTGATCTTTGACAAGTTTTCCTCTGCAGTTTGCAGAGAAGTGGCCTGATTTTCCACATCTGAAGCATCTTCCATCATTTTGATTTGGTGGAAGAGTGGTAGTGCTTGTCTCTGGCTTCTGTTCTTGAGGTTTGAAGTATCTTTGTGGTTGTGGATACTTTGGTTGGAATGGTTGTTGTTGTCTTGTTTGTGGTGTTGCATTCTCATGGTTGAAGTTTGCACCCTTTTGATCACTATATGGAGTGAATCTGGGTTCTTGTTGAAATCTTCTCTCCGGATTTCTTCTTTCTTCATTCTCTCTCCTTCCTTCAAATACCTTCTTACCAAATTTCTTGTTAAATTGATGAGTGATTAATGCAAGAGATTTGGCAAAGGCACTTATATCTTCATCTGAGTCTGAATCAGTATGAGTTTCTTCTGCTATCAAAACCTTTTTGGATCTTCTTTTTGTTTCCAAACATTTTTGTGACTCTTCACAGTTGTTTTCTTTCGATGTTTGTTTTGAAACAAGTGCAAGGGGTCCACCCATAGAGGTTTTTGATTTTTGCTTCATAACTTCTTTTTCATGTGCAACAAGAGTACCATAAATGTCAGTTAATGACCATGACTCAAGATCTTGATTAGCCTGTATAGACATGGACAGTTGTGACCATTCTTCATTCAAGCTTTTCAAAAAAAGAACGTTGTTTTCCTCTTTTGTTCTTATCACTCCAAACTTTCTACATTTGTTTATTAGAATGTTGAATCTTGAGTAAGTTTGGTGTAACTTTTCTTCTGATAGAGCATGAAAATCATGATATTCATTGATGCATAGATTTCTTCTGTTTTTATGAGTTTGTAGGCCACCTTCAAGTTGATTTAACAACTTATCCCATATCTCTTTTGCAGTTTTACAAGAATCAAGTTCTTGAAAGATATCATTGGGAATGGCCATTATGAGTAATCTAACAGCTTTTGAGTCATTATCCATCATATTTGTTTCTTCATCAGTGAAGTTTGTGGTTTTCTTTTCATAATATGCAGGTATTTCGGCAGTATCTGCTGTTGCAGGAACTCTTGGTACCAACACCATTGGAGTGTGAGGTCCAATGTTCACAGATCTAAAAAGATCCCTGTCCATACCTTCTAGAAAATTTACCATCCTTATTTTCCATTGGGGATATTCATCCCTTAAAAGTGTAGGAGGTTTTGTTAATGACCCAGCTGTATACATGGCACTTATGCTTGAGTTTGCCATAAAAAAAATTTAAGTGCTGATGCTTTGAGTAATGAACTGTGATTTACTGTCAAATCTAGAGCATATGATGTTCTTGAATAAACTGGGTTTATATGAACATGCAAAGATATTGAAAGTTTTAGAATCAATGAGATGTAAATCTATCCGAGTATGCAGATATGATCTTTCTTTGTTTTAGAAACAAAGGAAGCTCTGATACCAATTGTTGGATCCCAGATCTAATCTCGTAACAATGATATAAACAATAAGAGTAATGACAGCGGAAGTAATGCAGTTTAATATCAAAGGAGATTCAAATATCACAGTTCATAAAGCAGATAAAGATAAACAAGATATTCTTAGAATAAAGTATTCAACTTATATTATCAGATATATAACTTCTTAAGCACACTTTGAACAATAAGGTGATGGTCCTATTTATAGGATCATAAAGTAAGCAGTGTACTTGTATGACGAGAAAGAGCATGCTGAACAGTGACCTACTCTAGAAAGTAAATCTTATCACTAAGTGACGTGTCATCTGTTCTTCTGTTCATTCTCTGAACTTCAGAGAACATCTTCAGAATGTCATCAGAGCCTCTGACATTGTCTTCAGAGCCTCTGATGAAGCCATCTCGTCTTCACACTTGAACATCCAGAGAGAATGTCTTCAGAGCTCTGACGTTGTCTTCAGAGCCTCTGATGAAGCCATCTCTGATGTCTTTTCTGAGTGCTGATAAGTACTTCAGAGGCAGGTTTGTCCTCTGAAGTCTTCATCCTCTGAAGTCTTCATCCTCTGAAGTCTTCATCCTCTGAAGTGTATCTTCTTGAAAGTCCTCTGAAATAGGACTGGTATTTTCAACACTTTAACAGATGATTTGGAGCTAACATACTGATACGGTTTTTGGAACATATCTGTCAGGGATTTCTGGAGAGGTGTCAGTTGTTGCTTGGCCATCTACTTTGATCATTGGATTGACCGGACCATTGATGATTGATTCCATGTAGTCTCTGTTTTTATGATTCAGAAACTGGACCATTCTCTTCTTCCATTGCTGATATTCATCAGCCATAAGGACAGGCGGTTTGGACTGAGAGCCCATTGAGAGAAGCTGGTTCGACATCTTAGTTGTACGGTTAGTAATTAAACTTATCTGTACCAAGACAACCAACTAGATGAGATCGTTAGAATCAAGAGTAAAGATAAAAGCTACACTCAAGAATTTTAAAAATTTTCTTTTTTTTAACGGGGGTACTGTTCACCAGTACTGTAGCGACCGGTACTGTTCGACCGATTTTTTTTTGACCGGTAAAGTGCTTCGACCGGTAAAGTGCTTCGACCGGTAAAGTTCTTTGACCGATAAAGTGCTCGACCGGTAAGATGTTGGACCGGTATAATGCTTTGACCGGTAAACTTGCTTCGACCGATAATCTGTGGTCGACCGATATGTTCTTGACAGTGTTCGACCCAGATAACAATAATCGATCCAGAACACACCACAAACACAGAAATTGAATGCGAGAAATAGACTTTTATACCCTAAAACATATATCGAACAAAACCCAAGCAAGCTTAATGATTAAAATCAACTTTTTGTCAATCAAATTGAAGAACACAGTGTTCGACCGGTATGAAGTTGTCGAACCCAGATTCTTCAAAATCCCCCAAAAACCAATTGATTAATGAACTAAAGTTCAATTAAACAATGAGATAACATTCAGAAGCATGAACCACATATAATCATATCAATTTTAGGCATAAAAGCTCATAAATCATGAACTTGATTTTCACTTGATGAACCTGAAAAAAAAAATCGATCAACAGTTAAACCATAAACAGTAAAATCAATAAACTTGATTCTTTTGGCTCTGATACCACTTGTTATCCCAGTTTAATCTAGTTGATAATTAAACACACAAACACAATAATATCAAGAGATATAATAGATTCAGAATAACATACCAATCCCTTGAATAAACAGTTAAACCTTGTTTGTTCTTGATACCCTTGAATACAGAGAAAACGTACGGCTACTATAATCTCTAAAAACAATAATTATGAAAGGTTCTTAACCTAAAAACTAATTAAACAAAACTTTAAATACCTAGGCCATATGGGCTTTAACCTTAATGGGCTTTCTAACAGGCTTTAGGCCCATTTACAAATAACTATTAATATATTACACTTTAAACCCTCTAATCTTTAACTATCAAACAAATACGGTTTAGACCCTCTAATTTAACTTTAATCTTGAATACAATTATTTGATCCAACAGTACTAATCTAATGATTAATTTTTATACTTATAGTAAACATGTCTTTGTACATACTTTGAAATACATATTGTAAAAATCAATGAAAGATGATATTCAACTGGGTCTCATTTTTGGGTATTGTTTTCGGACGTGTATTCCGCAGATTCATGTTTATTTTGTTCTAACTTTAAGGAAATCTATGGTTCTCTCTTCACATCCGACATATATTAAAGAAAACCATGTATGTATGGATGCATAGTACATAAACTTATAGGAGGTTGTGGGATACACTGGAGTTGGTCAAGTTGTTCGTTACATCGACTATGCAATTGATTGCTTGGATAAGCCTAGTCTATTAGTGTTAGAGATATAGCAGTCGTATCTAGATTGAAGACTTGAAGTAGAATCAGATAAACTTGAGAACTGGAACAAACAACATAAATGTTTCTCATCAACAACTCATAGAACAAGTCACATAAACCAACCAACTTGTTATAGGTTTAAGCCAGCCCAAGTTGCAACAATCTAGTTGTCTTGTATTTATACCCACACTTGAAGTGGTTTTGGACCATTTCTGACCATTCGACCATATTAAATTTAATGTATATATAATTTAAATCACACAAAACCATAGAGTTAAAATCGGGAGAAATGAAGAATAAAAGGATCCGTGAAACAATATAGTTTGTTTTAAGAGCAAATTAGTTTCTATAAAAGTGCATAACTCTGAAACCGTAAGTCCGAATGAGCTCAAGTTTACAGGTAGAACGACCTTAATGTATACTACAACTCTTATGAAGGGCCTCAAACCCAATTGAGACTCCAAGTGGCTCAAAACTGTGTGTTTTTGGGACTGATCACAGTGTACTTGGGATCAGTCCTGTGTTTTTGTAAAATTTGTACAAAATCGATGGATGATCCAGATGAGGTGATTCCAATTCGAGTAGAACCACAAGAGATCATAGAACAACTTTCAATTAGACAATATAATTTGTTTTGGCCTTTAAGTAGGAGAAAAATGCTTGAAAAGAAGAGGTACATAAGCTGTCAAGTGCAGGGGCGGAATTGCACTCGACTATAATCTGTGTTGACTCACTGTAGTTTTCTGTACAAAACAGATCGAGTTACTTAGCGCTGTTAATTGCGATGTTCGAGTTTCTTTTTCTAATAACACAAAATTCGAACATGAATCATGATTACCTGATCATGCAATCACAACAGCAAACAAAGAAATCCAAGGATAGTAATTGGCATATAAAAAAAATGGAAAGTCATGGCGTAATCATGTCTCTGAAGATAAATCACACAAAAAAGGGCCAGAGCTTACCAAAAACAGTGACATCAACAACTCTACACAGGCCAGTTACCAAGCACGAACACTTGAAACATATCAAGCAATCAACAAAACCGTATAAGCACACAAGAAGATATCCAACAGACTGCTTTCATTTCCCCTCTTAATCATCATCGAAGATACAAGAATCAATATTTTATTTATTACCCAACGAAGAAGATACGACAACAGCCTAAAAATATTTTACCATGAACTCCTTAGATGATAACAGCAAATCATAATTTCTAGCGACCATGAACCAATAACCCAAGCTATGCAGTAGCAAATACTTTTCAAAATGAAATTCCGAACTATAGAAGATACAAGAAAAGAACCTGCAGGAACCATTTGTCCAAAACGCAAGAAGAACATGGAATCTATGATCAGGCATCTATTCAAAAGATCTGGACTAACAAATTAACAGGCTTGAGCACTTAGATATCTGTATCACAACAAAAGAAGGCATGTCTAAACCCCCCAAAGTTTTTGAAAACACTGAAAGCTTGCAAGAAGGATTGGCAGAACTGGGTTCATTGTTATTGTTTTAATTAATTTTAAAAATCTATGGTTATTGTTGTTTGATCAATTTCTTAGGAAGAAAAAACATGCACATAATAAAAATCAAAGATTATCGTTAAAACAGTTTAGTTAACACAATAAACAACAATTAAATTGATATGGAGAACTTAAATCCATACAAGACTTGATAATAAAATAAGCAAACAACCCCAAACTTTTATACTTCAATGTTTCAAAGAGGAGGAGAAATGGTCGTGTGTTTTTTTTCCTTTCTAATGTTTGAATTTTCACTGCCACCACTACCCTATCTGATGCTGGTGCTTCTCTCCCACCTCTTCCACTTCAAATTGATCGGTGAATAAAATGTGGGTTGGAGCTTTTATGTTTGTGTTTATAATCAAATCTTATCTTCTTTGTTCTTCATATATCTATAAAGTGGAAGAGATCTATTGATTCAATCCTATAAGCTCGAATAGGCCACTCAAGGCTGGATATGGAAAATCTAGGACTGGATCATTGATTAGTTAAGGAAAACATGGAAGGGATCTATTGATACAAGGACAACTTTTTTAGAAATTAGTTGGACCGAATAAATTACCAAATCATTTTAACCATGTTAATACACATCTGTGGAGTTGGGGGTATGTGAGTAAAATTTTTGCCCCAACTTCTCTTTCCAATTTTGCTGCTGTTAGGTGGAATCCCAGTCTGCTGTTTTTTTTTAGTTGGCAGTGGGAGTTGTTTTGGTGGATAGGAGTTATAAGGTGGTATGATCATTGGCATTTTCCTATTTGGGCTAATTGTTACTTCACTTTTTACTGTCTTATTTTAGGAGATATAAGGGGGAAGTGTGTTGAATACCATTTTGGTTTTTCAGCTTTTGCTCCTTACCTTTTCAGTTGGTCCTTTCTTTATAATGCCAATGGCCTTTGGCCAAATTGGTCAGGCCTTGGGTAGGCCATATTGGAGTATTTTGGCTTTCTTCTACAACTATAGTGCTAATCAGGAATCTTTATGGTTTTATCGCAATGGAGGCAGGATGTTGATCTGTGATTATGAAAATTTTGGGATTGTCACTATTCAAAACACGTATGATCAGTGGAATGGAGGTCTGGTTCTTCATAAAAAATTTGAGCAGGCTATTTCGTATCGTTTATCATTTCCTTCACTAAAGAAAGAGAGTTAATTATTGTAATGAAAATATTTCTAAGAAACTCACAGTAGGTGGATCTTGAAACACCAGATTTAATGATACATGGGTTTCCAACCTAGGTTTCCAACCAAATCAAATCAATTAGAGAATCAGGTTCACAGAGGCAGCCTGGGTTTCCAACCAAATCGACAAGGACCTCCCTGTAGTAGCCAATAAGAAAATGGACCTCAATTTTTTTAGATTGAGAAAAATGATAGAGAGAGGAGAGACGCACACAAAAATGCACATATACATACAGAGATAGAGAGAGGAGAGACACACAGATAGAGAGTGAGAAAACATAAATCAAAATCGTATGCCAAGCTTGAAAT
Organism: Arctium lappa; assembly: GCA_023525745.1. Taxonomy (NCBI): domain Eukaryota; kingdom Viridiplantae; phylum Streptophyta; class Magnoliopsida; order Asterales; family Asteraceae; genus Arctium; species Arctium lappa. Next base: position 68,472,734 of record CM042054.1, read on the forward strand.
CAAAATCAAAATCAGAATCAGGTTCACAGAGACACACAAATTGAAATCGATTTTGTAGCACATATACATAAAGAGATAGAGAGAGGAGAGACACACAGATAGAGGGTGAGAAAACAGAAATCAAAATCGTATGCCAAGCTTGAATCAAAATCGTATGCCAAGCTTGAAATTAAAATCGTATGCAAAGCTTGAAATCAAAATCAAAATCAAAATCAAAATCAAAATCAAAATCAAAATCAAAATCAAAATCAAAATCAAAATCAAAATCAAAATCAAAATCAGGTTCACAGAGACACACCGATTGAAATCGATCGTATGCCAAGCTACATCAAAGAGCAAAAAATCGATCAAAATGTAAGAGTTAGGTTTTTTACCTCAAATGAAGGAAATCTTATGCCTGCAGAAGAAAATCGTATGCCTGAAATGTTGAAATCAGAATGAAATTGTATGCCTGAAATGTTGAAATCAGAAGGAAATCGGTGCTCTCACTCTTTCTCCGTCCGCCACCGTTTATATAAATCGTATGTTTGCAGAAGCAAATCAATAGAAGGAAGCGTGTGAAAGTTTCCATTTCAGAAGAAAGTTAGGGAAGAAGACGTGCTAAGGAGAGAAGGTCAGAAAGCATGGTTGGGGCTGGGTAGTCTAGGTATGGGCACGTACAGGGTATGGTATCGTACGTGGGTGTGTTTGTGAAAAGAGGTAGAAGAAAAACTCATATTAAATGAATGCATTAAAAAGTTGTACATCATGCATTGAATATTGTATTTAAGAGTTTTTTAAATTTTATGCATAAAATTGTTGTACATCATGCTTAGGGACTTGTAATTAAGACATTTTGTCTAAATGCTTATTAATGTAGTATATATATATATATACTTGGGATCACGTGAGACCCGCCTGTTTTTGTGAGACACGTGAGACCACGTTTTTACACCTGAAAATTCACAGTTCACAGCAAAACACTGTGAAAAAAAAAACTTTCACAGCAAACTGTGAAGGTTCGTATTTTATTTACCTTCAGAGCGGTTTGCTTTGCAATTTCAAGTGTAAAATCGTGGTCTGACGAATCTCACGAAAAAATGTTGGTCTCGCGTAAACTCAATCTTATATGAGTGCAACAACTACTTAATCTTTGTTGATACGATCTCCGACAAAAATAAAGTGGGCCTAGATGTGATATCGATGATATTGATCGATGTACATCTTTAATGTCATAATATAAGTATATAGCTTTCAGTAACCAATTCATTTGGTTAATTTATGAAAATTTCAAAAATTATGTTTATGAGAAGCAATAAAAATGTTTGATTGAAGCATAAATTAAAGTAGAATAATATGATTATCCTATGTATGGCCTCTACAAACCGACACGTATAGGGTAATGATAGAAACCTTAAGAGCAGTGAATAAGAAAACATCCCAATCTATTTGAAAAGTATCAATAGTGAAACAAATAGTATTCAACAATAGGGTACCTAATGACTTTTGATGCGTAGGGAATGGGACACACTATTTGAAAGAGAAGAAAGAAACACCCACTAGATCAGTGCTAGATTTAGCAAAAGGGTATAGCCCTGCCAGGACGAGGATTCTAGTTTTAGTAAGTAGTGACCAAACATAGGGAACATTTTCAGATAAATACCCCACAATCTTAATGGCATTTCCACTCTCTCTCTCTCTCTCTCTCTAAACCCCCCAAATCTTAAACTCTACTTTGTTATCTCGCTCCCTGTGAATGCGTTTCTTACAGTTTTCATCAGGATTTGTGTGGGTTTATGGATCAAAGGACAACAATGGAGAAAAACAGCACTCTGAGCAATAATAACTGCATGAAAGATGACAATAATGGCGAAAGATCAGCAACAAATGGCATCATCAAAGACAGCAAGGCTGCAACAGATTCTTGTTCATGGGGGAATGTAGTAGATCAAGATAGTCTTGGAGATGGAGGAGATTTTCTTGGTGGGTTCTCATGGCCTCCAAGATCTTACACTTGTACTTTCTGTAAGAGAGAGTTCAGATCCGCTCAAGCTCTTGGTGGTCACATGAATGTTCATAGGAGAGATAGAGCCAGGCTTAGACAAATGCCATCCTCAAGGGATCTTCCTCTTCATCGTCAACACTTCTCGTCTAACTACAGTTTGCTCAACCTGAACCCAGATCCAAACCCTAACCCTAATCCTAATCCTAACCTTACTTTCTCACCATATTTTTCTTCAAATTTGTCATCCACTCCAACAATGTTTCCATCATTTACATCTACATCCATGCCACCTCCTCTGATCTCCCCATCTCCCTCTTCTCTACAACTGTCACCCTCTACTACCCACCCATCATATCGTTTGCGACCTATAGGAAGTGCAAATTTAACCATGATGAAATCTCAAATACCCTCCTTCGGGGTTCATAAATATGATGGTTTTCTGAATGAATATGAGAATAAGATTGTCAAGAAGTCGGAGATAATTAGGTTGAATTTGGAGATCGGCTTGCTTGGTGAATCAAAGTCGGATGACCTCGACCTGGAACTTCGACTTGGGGTCTCTTAGATCAATTTTGAATTGAAGTTTCTCCTCTCATAATTAATTCTGTTACTAATTAAGCCATCAACATTAAAGAATTGAAGTCAAGATGAAGCTGTAACAGGTTTCCTAATCTCTTGTTTAATCTTCAGTAGGATATGTATTTAGTAATTTGCAGCTGAATTAGTTTCTACTACCATGGCTGTTTAATATACAGATTGTACGTCTCTTATTCTGTACTGCATTTGAGGGTAAGAATTTGCATGATAATGTATTAGTGTCTCTTGGAGGTTTAAACCTTGATCACATGTTTATACAAGTAAAAAGAAAAAACAAATAGTGAAAGAGAGAAAATGGTTTCTTGTCATTTTTAGGTTTCTTTCTGATTCGTTTCTTAGACTTTCAATTTTTTACTTCTCTTAAAACATACTAGAATCGTACTCGTGCAATACAACGAGATAAATCATAATTTTAATGTTTCTTTTTATTTTTTGTTTTTTATCTATTTACAGTACGATTTTGGATGGTTTTTATTAGAGAGTAATAATCGTTTTTTTTTATAAATTTGTTTAATTTAGGCTTAATAATATAATGTTTTTTATATATAAAGAATTAAGTAGTTTGTTAAAATTCATTAATTAACTTATATATTTTAAGTTTTTTATATTTAAATTGAGATGTTTATCTTGTTTTGATTATGTTTATCAGAATTCAAATTTCATAATTTTAGGGTTTGGGGATTAGAGTTAAGGATTTTGGGGGATAAAGATGAAATTTATCAATTAGGGTTAAAAAAACATTTAAAAGTAGTACACATTGCTTCATTAGTTGTTTTTTAAAATATTTTAAGTAGATTAACATTAAATAATAGTACATAATGCTTAATGATTTGTTTTTAAGAGTTTTTTATATCTCTTTTATAATATAGTATAGATATAGGTTTGTTTCAATAAGATTTCAATATTAAATTTATCCATTAATTTGTCTATTAGGAAACGTTACAAAAACATTAACTTTGTGACGTATTACATGATTTCAAGAAACATTTTAGACATTTAATTATTAGTTTTTTTTTTTTTTTGTTAAGAACATATTTCTGTTTCTTCAAATTAAGACAGTATATTTTTCGAGTTCAATTTCTGGTGCAAGGGGAAAACCTTTGGCATATAAACTAACCTTTTCAAAAAAAAAAAAAAGATATGAATATTCATGAATTAATTTAGGCATTGTTTGGCAAAAATAAGCTAGCTTATTTTCTTGATACATGTTTGAATTACCATAAGCTAGCTTTTTGATAAGCTACTTGGAGTAGTTTATGATGAGCTTTTTGTGATTATTCCAATTATGCCTCTAATTAATATTCATAATTATATATTACCTTTTAATTATAAATAAATAATTAATGTTCTTTTTGTTAATTTAAATGTTTATAACCTAGTTTTTACCAAACGTGACTTTTTCATCAGCTAGCTTATCAGTCACCAGCTAGCTTTTCAGCTAGTTTGCCAAACATAGCCTTAATAGATTGATTTTGTAGCTAAATTTTAAATGACCAAACAATCAACATTTTAAAACCATCATATATAACAAGATGTGCTTGCTAGGAAATTGGCTGAAATAGCCATATTAGACACCGAATTGCACCTCATAGCCATTTATCCCCCGGTTTTACGAAAATAGACCTAGGTCCGCTATAGCGGACCTGCAGGTCCGCTATGTGTCGCTAAAAGACAAAAAAAAGACGGCTCGAACTCAGGTCCGCTATAGAGGACATAGGTCCGCTATAGAGGACACTTTTATTTTTCGCAATTATGCACTTTTATTTTTCGGACCTGAGTTAACGGTTTCATATAATGCCACGTGTCCGACATAGCGGACCTGCAGGTCCTCTATAGCGGACCTGAGTTCGAGCCGTCTTTTTTTGTCTTTTAGCGACACATAGCGGACCTGTAGGTCCGCTATAGGTCTATTTTTGTAAAACCGGGAGAGAAATGGCTAGGAGGTGCAATTCAATGTCTAATATGGCTATTTCAGTCAATTTCCCTGTGCTTTCTCACGGTTTACAAAAGAAGTAACATATTTTTCTAGGTAAGAAACACTTTTTCTGACGTTCAAATATTTTCCATTTGGAATATTTAAAGATTCGTATCGGGTTAATTATTTAAACTAATTAAAAGTATATTTTTAGAAAAAATTTATCACAAGAAAATTGAAGGAGGAGGTGAGACCTCGTAAAATTAAATCAATGGCCAATACATTAGCTATTGCATGTGTTGAAAATTTACAACTTAATTAATATTGTAATTAGTAATTATCTATACTATATTATAAAGCATAGATAAAAAACCTCTTAAAAACAACTGTTAAACCTTAATGTACCGCTATTTAATGCTAATTACTTAAAACTTAAATAAAAATTGAAAACTTCAAATCTTTTCCTATTTAATCCATATATTTAACAAGTTTAAATTCCCTAAATTCAATCCCTACATAATTAAATACAGAATAAAAATCAAATTTTAAATATAAAAATTCTAAAATTTAATTAAAAAAATATAACAGAATATTTAATGTTTATTTTATATAAAAAAACATTATATTATTAAGCCTAAATTAAACAAATTTATAAAAAAACATTATCACTTTCTCAAAACCATCCAATTTCATAATGTAAATCGACAAAAAAACAAAAAATAAAATGAAACATTAAAATAATGAGGTATTTCGTTGTATTGCACGAGTACTCTTCTAGTATAATTATAAAGCACGGATAAAAAAACTCTTAAATGCAAATTATTAGGCACAAGGTATATCATCATTTTATGCAAGATTTTAAAAATATCTTAATTTATAAGTATCAAAGCACAAGATATATATATTACTACTGCAGACTTCTAACCCCCACTAATTTGGCATGTGCATGACCTTTTTTTTATACAGACCTTTCCATGTATCACTATTAATTAATATATACTATATTTTACTATAAATTTGTTTTAATTATATTATTAAATATGTAATTGATTATTTTTTCTAGATGTCATTAAAATATATATGATAATAATTGAATTCTAACAAAATACTTAATTTTTTTCATATAAAAGACATTATATTATTAAGTCTAAATTAAACATATTTATAAAAAAAACATTATCACTTTCTCAAAACCATCCAAAATCGTAATGTAAATCGACAAAAAAACAAAAAATAAAATGAAAAATTAAAATCGTGATGTATCTCGCTGCATTGCACGAGTACGCTTCTAGGATTACACCCTACCTACATCAAGCTAGGTATGACCTCCGTTAATTATGTTTTTCCTTAACGTATTTTTTCGGTTTATAAATTTAGGTGGTGTATATGTGTATATATGTACATATATTATAATTTTCACTCATATTCAAAATCAATTTAAAGAAATATATAGTAGGTGTAGTGAAATTAAAAGAAAAGAAAAAACATTACTCCATTACTGACTTAAGGTGGAGTTGAAAACTAGAAAGAGAATAAGATGATGATTGTCCAGAAAAAGGTTTGATAATTAACAAGATCTGAGACGGATATGAAAAGGGTGCAAGTATTACCAAAAACTAGCTTTTCCTTCATTCCAAAGTGAAGAAAAGTTGCCAATACAAAAAACAGGTTGATATTTATAATTTCAGTGTTCCTGCAATTTAATCAAGAATATTCACAAAACAAAAATTGGACAAAAGTTGAATTTCAAAATATGTACAAGAGACCTAACCTTACAATATCATATATTCATCCGGGTCTAGTCTTATGCTTCTAACTCTAACATTACAACTTTCTTAAGAATTTTTTATTTGTCAATTACTGTATTTACAGTTAGCGGCGTTGAGAGAGCAGATGGCAAAGATGGAGGAGGATACGAGGCTACGTTAGGAGCGTTATTTGGCTCAGTTGGAGATCGAAAGGAAGAGCAACGAAGAGTTGTAGGCGGAACAGGTCAGACATGCTACCCAGCTAGCTGAGCAACTCACATTATCGCAGCAGTTTGCTGCTTTTATGCAGCAGCAGGGATACAGTTTCCCCCCTCCCCGCCCTCACCCCAAGTTAGATTGCTACATTGTTTTGTATGAATTCAAAATCGTATGAATTTCGATTTTTATTTAATTGGGATGATTTGTAATTTAACGGGCATGTTATTTGTGTTAATTTAATGGCCAGATTATTTGTATAAAAATACAGGAAATGCTGATTTCTAAAATGTAATTTTTTTTTTAATATTAGCGACGGAATTTGTGACGGAAATCCGTCGCTAAAATATTCCGTCACTATATCCGTCGCTAAATTGAAACTATCACTAAATCCGTCGCTAATTGCGGTCGTCGCTAAATATGTCGCTAATAATTTCGTTGCTAATCCGTCGCTAGTATCCGTCCCTGATAAGCTTTACCTACCACGTATTAAGCGACAGACTTTCAGCGACGGAATTGACTTTTAGCGACGGATTAACGACGGAAATTTCCGTCGCTGATAGGCTTCTTTTTTGTTGTGAACCTTTAATTTATCAATTAAACGTAACTTTATCGATTTGATCATAACTATAAGACCTCTCCAACTCAAGGTTTTACAGCTGGTATATATTAATTCGCTTATATTTGGTAGAAAGCTAGTCGATCTCCTACAATCTACTACTTTGAAGGAGAGCTAGAAGAATGTTTGTACATTAAAAGGCTAGGAATTAAACAATTAATTAGCATTCAATTATTAGTAGCTTGAAAACGTAGATTCGATAGTTACAAAAGTATGAAACATATATCCAAATAAATTGTTATACATAACATGTTGTTCATATCGAGTCATGGTCATTTCTTATTTACCATAAAATTAAGTTTGACTTTAATTCATTTCTTATCAAGTATGAAATTCTTATATATAATCTTAAAAGGAGAGGTTGAGATCTGTTCAGTGTACATTCTTAATTAATTTGTTGAAGTTGTTTTCTTGTAGAAGCATACATAAGTATTAAGTAAAGAAGAGGAATCAATTGGCAAAATTGTTCTTAATCGGCCTATAAATTAACAATACTAGTCGGTTTGGTACATGCAACATTTATTGGAAAATTAATTTTATATTAACCAATAATCTTTATATATATTAAAAGAGAAACCAAGCATAATGACTAGACAACATGGAGTTTGAGTATTACTTAAATCTTGAAATATGGTTAGTTTCATCATCCCACATTGGTGGGAAGATGATAATTTAGAAGAAGATGATGGGTATATATATAAGAGTCATGAATGCCATTGAAATCTAAAACCATGGTTGGAATCAAACCAACCAAAAGGTAAAATTATAGTGTAAAACACATATTTTATTGAGGTTTGAGTATTCCTCAAATCTTGAAATATCATCATTCTACATTGGTGGAAAGATGATAGTTTGAAAGAAAATAATGGGTATATAAAAGAGTGATATACGCTCTTGAAATCTAAAACCATTGTTTGAAGAAAAAACCAACCAAATGGTAAAATTTATAGTGGAAAACATACATTTAAATGAGGTTTGAGTATTCCGCAAATTTTGAAATAAGGTTGAGTTTCGTCATCCTATATTGATGGGAAAATGATAATTTAAAATAACATAACGGGTACATAAAAGAGTGATGGATGCTTTTAAAATCTAAAACCATGGTTGGAATCAAAACCAATCAAATGGTAAAACCATCCGAATGGTAAAACTTATAGTGGAAAACATACATTTAAATGAGGTTTGACTATTCCGCAAATTTTGAAATAAGGTTGAGTTTCGTCATCCTATATTGATGGGAAAATGATAATTCAAAAGAAGATAACGGGTATATAAAAGAGTACTGGATGTTTTTGAAATCTAAAACCATGGTTGGAATCAAAACCAATCAAATGGTAAAGATTATAGCACAAAACACACACTTAAATGAGAATTGAGTATTCCTCAAATCTTGAAATAAGGTTGAGTTTCAACATCCCACATTGGTGGAAAAATGATAACTTGGAAGAAGATAATGGGAATATATAAGAGTCATGGATGCCATTGAAATCTAAAACCATGGTTGGAATCAAAACCAACCAAAAAGTAACAATTATAGTATAAGACACATATTTTAATGAGGTTTAAGTATTCCTCAAATCTTGAAATTTCATCATCCTACATTGGTGGAAAGATGATAGTTTCGAAGAAAATAATGGGTATATAAAAGAGTGATGATGCTTTTAAAATCTAAAACCATGGTTTGAAGCAAAACCAACCAAATAGTAAAATTAATAGTGCAAAACACACATTTAAACTAGGTTTGAGTATTCTGCAAATTTTGAAATAAGGTTGAGTTTCATTATCCCATATTGATGAGAAAATGATAAGTTAAAAGAAGATAACGGTTATATAAAAGAGTGATGTATGCTTTTGAAATCTAAAACCATGGTTGGAATCAAAACCAATCAAATGGTAAAACCATCCAAATGGTAAAATTTATAGTGGAAAACATACATTTAAATGAGGTTTGAATATTCCGCAAATTTTGAAATAAGGTTGAGTTTCGTCATCATATATTGATGGGAAAATGATAATTCAAAAAAAGATAACGGGTATATAAAAGAGTGATGGATGCTTTTGAAATCTAAAACCAACGGTTGAAATCAAAACCAATCAATTGGTAAATATTATAACACAAAACACACACTTAAATGAGGATTGAGTATTCCTCAAATCTTGAAATAAGGTTGAGTTTCAACATCCCACATTGATGGAAAGATGATAATTTGGAAGAAGATAATGGGTATATATAAGAGTCATGGATGCCATTGAAATCTAAAACCATGGTTGGAATCAAAACCAACCAAAAGGTAACAATTATAGTGTAAGACACATATTTTAATGAGGTTTAAGTATTCCTCAAATCTTGAAATTTCATCATCCTACATTGGTGGGAAGATGATAGTTTGGAAGAAAATAATGGGTATATAAAAGAGTGATGATGCTCTTGAAATCTAAAACCACGGTTTGAAGCAAAACCAACCAAATAGTAAAATTTATAGTACAAAACACACATTTAAACTAGGTTTGAGTATTCCGCAAATTTTGAAATAAGGTTGAGTTTCATTATCCCATATTGATGGTAAAATGACAAGTTAAAAGAAGATAACGGGTATATAAAAGAGTGATGTATGCTTTTGAAATCTAAAACCATGGTTGGAATCAAAACCAATCAAATGGTAAAGATTATAGAACAAAACACACAATTAAATGAGGATTGAGTATTCCTCAAATCTTGAAATAAGGTTAAGTTTCAACATCCCACATTGTTGAAAAGATAATAATATGGATGGAGATGATTGGTATATAAAAGTGTGATGGATGTTTTGAAAATATATAATCATGGTTGAAATTAAAACCAAATAAATGGTAAAATTATGGTGAGAACACACACAATTAAAATCTTTATATATTAAAGTAAAACCCGTAATGAATGAGGTGACATCATAAGGAATGAGTATTCATCATTTCTTCAATTGTAGTTGAGTTTTGTGTATTCCACATTGATGGTGTGATGAAATTGTCAGGATAAAATTCTCAACAAGAATTAATTCTCAGAAACAATATCAAAGAAGTTTGCGGAATAACACTTTGATATTTTATGAAACAGTAAATCAACACAGAAAATATGAATAACAAACTGTGAACTTGTATTGAATGCTTTGAAGTTACAAGATTACACACTCAACCTCAATATTGATGAACAGGCTCACCAATACGAATTCTACTTCTCTAGAATTAGGATCTATGCCTTGAGGTTGATTTCTCTAAAAAAAAACTTAATTCATAAACTATTCTATAACTTCTATACATATACTAAAGAAAAAGATAATTACAATAAATAAACAAATCTTCAGTATATCTTCCATGTATATCTCTAAGCTTCCAAGAATATCTTCATTCTTTCCAGCTGTCTTCCTTTCCATACGGATCATATAAGCAGCACTAACTATGCTCAGCAGCATTAACTTCTTTTAGCAGCATTAATTACTAAGCAGTACTAACTACTAGCAGTACTAACTAGCTAAGCAGTACTAACTTTGTTCAAGCAGTACTAACAATGACTAGCAGTATTAATTCTACTAGCAGTAGTAATACTCAGCAGTATTAACCTTTAAGTCTTCTAGCAGTAGTAACTCTGAATCAGCAGCATTAACCACACTTAAGCTTTTCTTCAGTTCCCAACAATCTCCCCCTAACTTGACTTTTAAGAAAAGAAGTCAAGTTCTTCAGATGCTTCCAAAATCTTCATGGATCTACTCCAATATTAGGATCCAGTCCCATACTCTGATTGATAGTCCTCTGAATAAGATACTTGGCCATTTCTGAATTTGGTGCACAACCCAACTTCTTATTCAACATGGCATGAAGCTTTAGATTTGTGTGATTGTAGACCTTATCCACCAAGTAGTACTCCATGTGAAAAGTATCCAGTGCTAGTTCATAGACTCCACTCCTTTCATAGAGAGTCCATCCTCTAACAGTCTTGAACACATCTCTGATTAAGTGCTTCACTGCTTCTGGATTGAATAACATGGACAAGTATTCCATGACTAGCTTCACAATAGGTAACCCTGGAGCTGTCAACTGATCTGCATAAATTTTCATCCCCACTTCAAACATTTCTTCCAAATCAGATCTTGAACACTCTCTGACAATTTTGTTCCAGGTGCTGTATACTTCATACTTCTCATCATTTCTTTTCAATCTCATGTATTCTTTGCCATCCACCTCCATAGTATCCCAGTGAATGACCTCAGGAGGTTTGAATCCAACAGGTTCAGCTGAGATAGGCATTGGAATTTTATCCAATATTACCATGTACATGTTTGCATCTGAACTCTGTGGTACTTCCTGAGATGTAGCCTCATTCTGAGGTGCCTCTTCTTCTTCAACAACCTTTTGTTCTTCTTCTACTCTAGGCTTCTTTACACTCTTCTTTCTTTTGGCCATCGTTTTGGTTCTTTTCAAAGTCTTTTGAACCTGCACTAGAGTAGCTTCCTTCTTCTTCTCTTCCTTGTTCTCTGGCTTTTCTTTGATAGGAGTTCCCTCTTCACTTTCAGGGAATGGTTGATTGATATTCACATCATTACTCTCCTTGGCCTTCTTTTCAAACTCCACTCTATCCTTTTCATTGCCCTTCAGCTTCTTCATTTCTTTTTCATAAAGATCCTGGATTTGATCAAAATTCATCTTCACAAACATTTCTTTCTTTACCCCAATTGCACTCCTTAAGAAAGTTATCATTTTGTTTCTTTCCTGAGTGGCAAGGTAAGTTTGTGAAGGTCTTCTTTTCTTTGCACTTGATTTTGCTATCATAGCCTTTCTCAAGCTTATGGCCCTTTGTTTAGCTTTCTCAGTTTCAAGCCCTTTCTGATATGCTTCATTTAATTCAGCAGCTAGAGCCTTTGCCATCTCCCTGTCCTTTTCCACCTGAACTCTTTCTTCCTTTTCAAAATCCTCCTGCATCTTCCTAGCTAAGGCTTCATCTGATTCAACTAACCTTTGCTTCTTGACAGGTTGATCAGATTCCATCATCTTTGCTTTTCCCTTATTCTTTGCTTCTACAGCCATGTCTTTCTGTTCTGATTTCTTCTCTCCCCCTTCCTTTATGACCACTCCCTTTGCTTTGGGAGTGTCATTCTTTGCCTTGATTAGCATTTCAGCTACTTCAATTTCTGTTGGTGATAACTCTGTTACTGCTGCTTGTGAGGTTTCAGCAGCACTAACAGTTTCTGCTTCTAGTTGCACTGAATTTCTTTCTGTTTCTGCTTCCTGCTCCCCCTCAACATTAAATTTCTCTCCATCAAGCTCCCCCTCTCTTGTGGCTTCTTCCATGTTGATCTCCCCCTTTTTGGGAGCATCTTTCTCAGGTTTCCTTCTCCTTAGTTGGAATTGCTTTCTCTTCTTTCTCTGTACCATACTGATCACCATCTTCTTTAGCTTAGCAATCTGTACTTGTTGTGACAGAATGACCAGCTTCATTTCTTCTATTTCTTTTCCTTGTTTGATGACATCTTGGTTGATGTTTCCCATGGTTTCCATCAATTCATCATAGTTATATCTGTCCTCAACTTCTCCAGGAGTGTTACCCCCTATTGAAGGATCATTGGATCTTTTATAAGTGGAAGTCTTCTGCCTAGCAGAAGCACTATCCACCCCCGTGGTTTCTTGGCACCAGGGACCTTCAAATGATTGCTCATTCAAAGTTGCCATGGGGGAGGTCTTATTGATGTTACCACTTTCCTCCTCTGTGCTAGCAGGAGTGGTGGCAGCCTCATCACCCATATGCTCTTCCTCCTCCGTAGAGAGCACCTCCTTGGGGTTGGGAGACACCCCTTTTGTTTCCCTATGGATATTCCCTAAAGGAGAATTCTCCTTTATAGGGCTTAAAGGCTTGGGGGATGATGGTACAAGAAGGGAAGGAGCCTTCTTTACCTGTTTCCTCTTGTAAGTTTGGGTGATAGGAGAGGTTGGTTTTTCAAGAAGGGACTGGGGAATTAATTTTGAGTGGGAAGGTTGGGATTGGCTAGCAGTAGGATGGTCTAATGGGGGCCTTGACCCTGCTGCCATACCTTCATTGGTTTGGGACACCACCATCATTGTAGAGAACAATGGGGTGTCAACTCCTTCAGAGTCCCCAACAGATCTTCTCATATTTGAGAAAACCTTGCCTTTGGGGGGTTTAGGTACATATACCCCAACAGGTTGAGGTATATCCGTCAATACATGAGTAATAACTTCTTGAACAAACCTGGGATACATAAAGAAACTCTTTTTGTTTCCCATGTTTGATACAAGATCAATGAAAATCATTTGTGAAAAATTGTACCTTCTGGCAGTGGCCAAACAGACCAAAGCATAAGCAATGGTGCTGCTGAACTCACTCCATCCAGTAGTCTTTTTGGAGATGCAGTGCATGAGAGTATGGACAAAGAAACGCCATTGGGGTGAAAATTTGGCTTTAGAGAATTTGAAAACACCCAATGGGCCTCCATACCCCATTCTTGTAAGGGATGAGAACAGTTCATCATTTGGGATAGAAGTTATACCAGAGGCATCGTCTAGACGTAGACTGATGCGAATAACTTCTTCAGTAACTGTTAAAGGTTGGTCACACACCCTTGTCTTGATCATCTGCACACCATTCTCAGCAACAATGGTGGCATTAGCCCAGAACTACCTTTGATGCTCGATATAGATTGTAGGAGCAACGGTAAGAGCATGAGCAATATGGCTCGACTTGAGGAAATCCACAATTTGATGAAATCCTGCAGCTTGCTTTGGCTTTTGTAGCATTGCGATCTCATTGTGCTCATCGATGAATGCCATGGATGCCATTGAACTGGGATGTTCTTGCATGAAAGACTTGGTACTTGAGAGAAAACGGTTTAGAGCGCAAGTGAACAGTATGCAAAGAGTCGTTATGAACGTTTAGGTGGGAAAAGGGTATTTATAGTATTCGGGACATAAGCAGTATTAACCTAGAGCAGTATTAACTACCTAGCAGTATTAACCGCGAGCAGTATTAACTAACTAGCAGTATTAACTGCGAGCAGTATTAACCGAGAGCAGTATTAACTAACCTAGCAGTATTAACCTAGAGCAGTATTAACTGCGAGCAGTATTAACCGAGAGCAGTATTAACTAATTAGCAGTATTAACTGCGAGCAGCATTAACCTAGAGCAGTATTAACTACCTAGCAGTATTAACTGCGAGCAGTATTAACCGAGAGCAGTATTAACTAACTAGCAGTATTATCTGCGAGCAGTATTAACCGCGAGCAGTATTAACTAACTAGCAGTATTAACTGCGAGCAGTATTAAATGAGAGCAATATTAACTAACTAGCAGTATTAACTATACTTACTCATTGAAGCTTAGGCTGAATTGAGTACTGCTATGTATGCCCTGCAAAGATAGATTAGTAACACCAAGAATCTATAATATTCAGATATTTAACCACTTTTTGAGAGAAAGCTTATTCAGAGTTGATCATTCCCACACTTGTTACCAAGAAAGTGAATCTACCCACATCAAAAGCTTTGGTGAATAGATCAGCAAACTGGTTGTCAGTATGAACTTTCACAACTTGAACAAGTTTCTTTTCATTACAGTCTCTTATGAAGTGATACCTGATCTCAATGTGCTTTGTCTTAGAGTGCTTGACAGGATTATTCACAATGCTGATAGCACTGCTATTATCAATAAAAATGGGAGTGTATAGAAAGGTTACCCCATAGTCCAGCATTTGATTCTGAATCCATAAGACTTGAGAACAGCAACTTGCAGCTGCTATGTACTCTACCTCTGTTGTAGATGTGGACACTGTGGTTTGTTTCTTGCACTGCCATGAAACTAGTCTAGCACCCAAAAACTGACATCCTCCAGGAGTTGATTTTCTGTCCAAGTTTGCCCCACCTAGATCACTGTCTGAGTATGCTATTAGGTCAAAGGGTGAGTCATGAGGATACCAAAGTCCCAATCTGGGTTGCCCTTTGAGATATCTGAATATCCTCTTAACAGCTTGAAAGTGAGATTGCTTTGGCCTAACTTGGAATCTTGCACATACACAGACTGGAAACATTATATCTGGCCTTGATGATGTGAGATACATGAGAGAGCCAATCATGGATCTATAATGATGCACATCCATATCCTCCCCCTCAAGATCTGCTGTTATCTGTTTGTGTGTCTCCATAGGTGTGCTGGCAGGTTTTGATTCTGAGAAACCAAACTTGGTTAGAATGTCCTGCACATACTTGGATTGACAGATGAAGATACCATCTGACTTTTGTTGAACTTAGAGTCCAAGGAAGAAAGTAAGTTCCCCCATGGAACTCATTTTAAACCTTTGATGCATTAGGTCCTCAAACTCCTTGCACATGCTGTCTCTTGTGGATCCAAAGATAATGTCATCAACATAGATTTGGACCAGCAAGATCTCCTTCTTCTTTCTCTTGATAAATAGAGTCTTATCAATGACTCCTCTTTCAAAGCCATTTTCCAAGAGATAGGATGACAGAGTGTCATACCATGCTCTTGGAGCTTGATGTAGTCCATAAAGAGCTTTCTTCAATTTGTATACCCTGTCTGGATAGCTTGGGTTTTCAAACCCTGGTGGTTGACAGACATATACCTCTTCTTCAATTGAGCCATAGAGAAAAACACTCTTTACATCCATTTGATAGACTTTGAAGTTCATGTAAGAAGCATAGGCTAGGAATAATCTGATTGCTTCTATCCTAGCCACAGGTGCAAAAAATTCTTCATAATCTATACCCTCTTCTTGAGTATACCCTTGAGCCACTAGCCTTGCTTTGTTCCTTATGACAATTCCTCTTTCATCTCTCTTGTTCCTGAAGATCCACTTTGTGCCAATTGCTATATGACCTTTAGGAAGGTCTACTAGATCCCATACATCTTGTAGTTTGAACTGTAACAGTTCTTCTTGCATTGCCTCTATCCAGCTGGATTCTTTCATAGCATCATGTGCCTTTTTAGGCTCAAGCTGGGATAGAAAACAAGAAAGCACTGTATGCTGTTGATCATGCATTTCTTGAAGCCTGCTTTGATGTCTAGTCATCATAGGAGAAGATATATCTCCTATTACCAGTTGTGGAGGATGATTCTTTTGTACTCTGGTGTTATGACTAGGTTTTTCATTGAGTTCTACTTCTAGATTAGAGTCATTCACCTCAACTGAAGTGTTGTCAGCAGCCACTTCTGATTCTTTATTTTCTGGAGTCTCCTCATCTCTACCTTCTTCTTCACTCTGACTTGGTCCAGTAGATGGTTCCTTTTCACAGTCTTCAAAGGAATTCACTGTGGGTATGGGAAAGATCACAGATTTAGATATACTTTCTTGAACCTGTGTAGTCCCTGATCCTTCACATCCTGAACCTGCATAATCATCACTACTGAAACCAAAAGAGTTAGTTAGTGAATCAATGTCAAATAGCCACTGAGGACCAGACCCAATAGGATTTGGTGTGTTCTCATTGCATTTGACATTGTCACTTTCTTCAATTATTCTAGAAGATGAGTTAAAAACTCTGTAGGCCTTACTCTGAGATGAATACCCAACAAGAAATCCATCATCTGCCTTGCTATCAAACTTACCTAAGTGAGTTTTGGTATTGAGAATTGTACAAGGACACCTAAAAGGTTTGAAAAAGCCAATAAAGGGTTTTCTTTTATTTAAAATCTCATATGGTGTCTTGTTCTTAGGCTTGATCACTAGAACTCTGTTTTGGACATAACAAGCAGTATTAACTGCTTCAGCCCAGAAGGTGATTGGCAGTTTTGAATCAGCCAACAGAGATCTAGCAGCCTCTATTAGTGTTCTATTTCTCCTCTCAGCAACACCATTCTGTTGAGGAGTCCTGGGAGCACTATATTGTCTCTCAATGCCTTTTTCTTCACAAAAGGTGTTTAGATCAAGATTTTTAAACTCAGTCCCATTATCTGATCTAACGATTTTTACTTTTTGATTAGTTTGGTTTTCAATTCTTAGGATAAAGGACTTGATCAGTCCACTTGTCTCATCCTTAGTCCTTAGAAAATATACCCAAGTAAATCTTGAGTAATCATCAACAATAACCAAGCAGTAAGATTTCTTGCCAATACTCATAACATTAGAAGGACCAAACAGATCCATATGTAATAACTGGAGACAAGAAGAAATTGAATTTATCTCTTTGGTCTTATGAGAAGTTTTGTGCTGTTTGCCTTTGAGACAAGCAACACAATGATCATCACATGAAAAGACTTTAGATGGTAAACCTCTTACAAGGTTGTTTTTAACAAGTTTGTTCATAGTCTTAAAATTCATGTGACACATCCTTCTGTGCCAAAGAGAGGATTCATCTATAGAAGCTTTTGAAACAAGACAATTTAGAGATGAATCACTATCAACATTGTCCAAATCTAGACAATAAACATTTTCCTTTCTTGGAGTTCTAAGTAGTATCATGCTTTCATCAACTACCTTGAACCCTGGAGCAAGGATCATACATTCAGTGTTTGTAAATAATATACTATGTTGTTTGTCACAAACCTGTGATACACTTAACAGGTTGTATTTCAATTGATCAATATAGTAGACATCCTCAAATGTCATCTTACCTTTTGTGACATTACCTTTTCCACTTATCTTACCACCAGTAAGATTATCCCCAAATGCAACATGTCCTCCATTGATATGCTTGAAATCCTGTAGGCATGACATGTTACCTGTCATGTGCCTAGAGCAACCACTATCAACATGCCATATGCTCTTTCCCTTGAGCTGTTGGTTGCCCTGCACATAAGATAGATCAGTTAGTAAGAATTAGGAACCCAAGCCACAGTGGTCTTGGGTATCCTTTTCTCATCAAAATACTTGCATTCTTTCTTGACAAGATTTTTGAACTTTAACTCCTCATTCTTGGAGTACTTTGTCACAACAATAGGTTTGGAAACATTTTTACTAGAAGTAGTACTGGTTTTAGAGGTACTAACTGCCTTAGCAGCACTTGCATGCTTAGCAGTACTAACCTTGTTAGCAGTAGTAACTGTGTTAGCAGCAGTAACTGTGTGGGCAATATTAACCTTTGAAGAGGTACTAACAGTATTAGCAGCATTAATATTTTTAGCAGTACTAACACAGGTAGCAGCAGTAATACTTCCAGCAGCACTAACCCTGTCAGCAGTACTAACAGGTTTAGTGCTTTTAGGCACCCACATTTTAATGCTTTCTTTTAAAAACTCTTTCTTTATGAGGCCTTTCCTTTCACCATGTTTCTTTATCACATATTTCTTTCCATCCTTTCTATAACCAACAGGTTTTTGCACAGATCTATGAAAGGTCATCTGTTGATTAATAGGGTTAAAGAAACAATGTTTAGCCAAATGATTTAACTTGCCACATATGAAACAAGGTTTTGGTCTATTGATCTTACTCAGATCAACTCCTTGTTTCTGAGCCCATTGATTATTCCAGTTTCTTTGATTTCCTCTTTTTAAACCAGAATTTAGGCTTTTGGCTTTACTGCAAGCACACTGTTTACAAGATCCAGGATTCACAATTGTGGTTTGTTTATAATGGACCTTGTTATCTTTTCCTTTGGTCCTCTCTATTTCCTTGGACTTGACCCAGATTTTCCCACATCCCTCATTTGTGATAATATTGTTTTCTACTGGGATCTTTTTACTCATATCATTATCTCTATTCTTACTGGCTTCTTTCTCAGTTAAATCCTTAATTACTACTTCATCCAAAGGGTCTATCTTAAATGCTTTTTCAGATAAGTCCTTTTTCTCCTTGGTTTCTAACAAGTCTGAAGTAGGAGAGATATAATTGTTGTTGTAAGGAGGTGGTGTACTGTTGTATCCAATACCAGGCTTCATCTTATCATGAATCTGAGCCTTTAGAAGAGAATCCATTGCTTTTGAAGCATATGAAAACTTTTCTATGTCAAGTTTAACTTTAGACAGTTCCTCCTTCAGCCTATCTCTCTCTTCTAAGGATTTAGACAGTTTGGTTTCTAACTCATTCTTTTCCCACTTCCAATAGTTAGTGTCATAGGAGTGTTGAAGTTCATTAGCTTGAAAGCCTTTGATTTGTTCTTCAAATCTTTCTACTATTAACACATAATCTCTTCTATCTTTTTCTAATCTTTTGAGGTCATCACACATACTTTGATTGTGATCCCTGTATCTTTTGACAGTGTCAATGCAAGATTTAGTGCAAAGATTAGAAATTACCTCAGAGGGGAGATCAGACACTTCTGCCATAAGAGCTTGATTCTGAATGGCTTCCTCAGCTTGATCACTCCAGTCAAATCCCATTCCTTGTTGAGAGACAAGGGCTTGAGCAGGATTCTTGTTCTGAGTGTAGCCTCCATTCTGAGCTTGTTGGTGGTTGTTGTTTGGAACAGCACTTCTGCATTCTCTAGCAAAGTGTCCCTTCATGTGACACTTATAACATTCCACCTTGGTTTTGTCAAAACCAGCTCCATCTTCTCTTCTTTGAGAGAAGTTATTCCTTCCTGTTCTTTTAATGAACTTCTTCACCCTCATGGATAACATGGCCATCTGCCATTTAATATCCATCTCCTCCAGGTCATCAGGGTGAAGTTGATCCAGATCATCATTAATCAATGAATTGTTACTATGACTGGACAAGAAGGCTTCAAATATTGTTTCAGTTCCTTTTTCTGAACTTGCTCCACTAGCAGTACTAACTGCTTCAGAGATGGCAGTAGTATCAGTGGATGTTGAAAGAAGTGCAGCATTGTGGACATAACCAGTGGGCTTCTTCTTGATCTCTACCTCAGTTTCAAAAACTCTTAGATCATTGTATAGATCATCAAGTTCTTTCTCTTCCAGATTGTCACTCTGTCTATATGAGACAGTGTACATAGTCCATTCATCCCCAAGAGATCTGAGGAACTTTCTGTTGATGTCATCTTGATCCATCTTCACTCCTACAGTAGCTAGTTCACCAATGAGCTTGTTGAACCTATCAAAAGTTTGAGTCATAGACTCATTCTTTGAGGAAGTAAAGTTCTCATACTGCTGCTTTAGAACATCTCTTTGATTTCTTTTGATGCTCTTTGTACCAGCAAACCTTTTCTCTAGAGCATTCCAGAGAATTTGAGCATCAGTGCAGTTGCAAAATTGATGCTGATATTCATTGGGGATGGCCAGGAGCAGAGTGCTCAAGGCCTTCATCTCTGTCTGTCTGATCTTCCTCTCACCATCTGTCTTTGGTGGAGGTCTTTTCCCATCTGGTCCTATCCTTCCAGCTTCAGAAGGACCATTCTCAATGATTTCCCACATTGAGTAGTCAGTAAGAAGAATGTATTGTCTGATTCTGATCTTCCACATGTCAAACTCACTGGGTTTGAGTATTGGAACCTTGGAGACCAAAGAACTGCTTGATTCTGTAAAATTTTCCATGATAAATAAATGTTTCTGAGAGAACCTGCTCTGATACCACTTGTCAGGATAAAATTCTCAACAAGAATTAATTCTCAGAAACAATATCAAAGAAGTTTGCGGAATAACACTTTGATATTTTATGAAACAGTAAATCAACACAAAAAATATGAATAACAAACTGTGAACTTGTATTGAATGCTTTGAAGTTACAAGATTACACACTCAACCTCAATATTGATGAACAGGCTCACCAATACGAATTCTACTTCTCTAGAATTAGGATCTATGCCTTGAGGTTGATTTCTCTCAAAAAAAACTTAATTCATAAACTATTCTATAACTTCTATACATATACTAAAGAAAAAGATAATTACAATAAATAAACAAATCTTCAGTATATCTTCCATGTATATCTCTAAGCTTCCAAGAATATCTTCATTCTTTCTAGTTGTCTTCCTTTCCATACGGATCATATAAGCAGCACTAACTATGCTCAGCAGCATTAACTTCTTCTTGCAGCATTAATTACTAAGCAGTACTAACTACTAGCAGTACTAACTAGCTAAGCAGTACTAACTTTGTTCAAGCAGTACTAACAATGACTAGAAGTATTAATTCTACTAGCAGTAGTAATACTCAACAGTATTAACCTTTAAGTCTTCTAGCAGTAGTAACTCTGAATCAGCAGCATTAACCACACTTAAGCTTTTCTTCAGTTCCCAACAGAAATATTGATAATGAATGATTGGTATATGAAAGGGCTTTGAGATGCCTTTGTTGTAACTAATGAAGTTGACTCATATTGGCTGATCCTCTAAACTCATGAAGTTGATCGATCCTCTAAATTTACGGGTTGGTTGATTTTGGCTAACGCTCTCTTAGCAAACATGTTAACTATACAAAATAATAAAAAATATTATAAGATTCAAATATTTTGAAATTTTGGAGTAGGTGTGATTTCGACTATCCCACATTAATGAGAAATCTTTATTTTGAAGAATGAATGTGAGTATAAACGGGTAAAATATTCCTTTGAAAACTTTATATATGTTAAAGTAAAACCCACAAAGAATGAGGTGACGTTATAAGGAATGAGTATTCATCATTTCTTCAATTGTGGTTGAGTTTTATGTATCCCACATTGATAGAGTGATGAAATATTGACAATGAATGATTGGTATATGAAGGAGGTTGAGATGCATTTGTTGTAACCCATGAAGTTGGTCGATCATCAAAACTTACGGGTTGGTTAATTTTGGCTAACGCTATTTTAGCAAACATGTTAACTATACAAAATAATAAAAAAATTTATAAGATTTAACTATTTTAAAAATCTTGAAGTAGGTGTGATTTCGGCCATCCCATATTAATGAGAAATCTTAATTTTGAATTATGAATGTGAGTATAAAAGGGTAAAATATTCCTTTCGAAACAAAAATGTTAGTCGGCTAAATGACTATATTTATTTTGCAAAACAAACCTATTTATATGAAATCTTTATATATATTAAATAGAGATAAAAGACATATGACGTGACATTATGAGAGTTAAGTAATTTTAAATCTTTGATGCATATGGTGTGATCTTGGTTATCCCATATTACAGAAAAATCTTTAGTTTGAATAATAGATGTGGGTATATGAAATAATGATGTTTTCTTTTTGAAAATGATAAGAATAATTACTACCTTCATTTT
Source organism: Arctium lappa (assembly GCA_023525745.1). Lineage (NCBI taxonomy): Eukaryota > Viridiplantae > Streptophyta > Magnoliopsida > Asterales > Asteraceae > Arctium > Arctium lappa. The sequence continues at coordinate 68,494,916 of CM042054.1, forward strand.
GCAAAATAAACTTATTTATATGAAGAGGGGCGTTCAAATGCAACTCATTTACATGATGCAACCTTTATATCCGCCGCTTATTTTATTTTGCATAACAACCCCATCTATGGGAGTTAACTATTTTAAAATTTTGATGTAAAGTGTGATTTTGGTTATCCTGTATTAAAGAGACATATTTAGTTTGAAGAATAAATGTAGGTATACGATAATATGGTGTTTTTCTTTTTGAAAATGATAAGGTTAATAAGTACCTTTCTTTTGCAAAACAAATGTATTTATATACATCTTTATGTATATAAAAGGATTATGAAAGGCATAAGATGTAGCAATATAAGAGTTAAATAATTTAAATCTTTATATATCTATTTAAGTGGACAATCTACATATTACTACCTAAATTACTCATGCTACCGCGCAACGTGCGGTTTCCGCACCAGTTCTTGTTAATTTGTTCTTGATTTTATCCTTAACCGAAATCTCACGCTTGACGTCTAGTTTCTTGCTGATCAATGTAGTCTCTGATGCACCTTACTTTGTTAATAATCCTGGAGTTGAGACAAATCCAAGATTGAAGTAAAAGGAAGAAGAGATAACCCTTATAATTAATTGATTGAATTAGAGTTAATCACACATACTAATTTAATTGACTTGCAAGAGAGAACATGTAGTTGCACAGTCCGGAACTAACACCAATGATACAAACATAATTTAATTCTCGCCTCCTACGCCATCTCGATCGCTCATCCCACCCCTCGTTTGGATCCTGAACCTGTCAAGGGAAAACAAAACAAAATCTCTGCTAAGCAAAATTACCCAGTGAACAAATAATAAAACAAGAATAACAGGATAACCCATGACTATTTTAGACATCATGGAGGTATCTCAACATCCATGCGTCAAGTGTTGAACCTAGTCAAAGTTTAATTCAATAATCTCAAATTCAAATAATCAAATCAACAATTAAACATTGGATAGCAAATCAAATACAACGATTGAGGTTTCAAATCGTATAATCAACAACCGATCTTAAAATATACAATAATCGGTCGAAGTTCTCAAATATACAAAATCATCAAAACAAAACATCACATAAAACAGAAAAGAATTATGGATAACAACTTGATAACCTCCACTTTTGTGTGTATATATTATGATGAAGATATCACTGGAATGCAAAATCACCATGATTGATTACTCACTTATTGACATAAAGTGGATATTCATACCTTGGATAATAGTTGATGGAATGCCACAAGTTCGGGATGCCCTATTGTAACACCTGGAAATTTCGTAAGTAAAAGTTACCTCTTTCTCTTTATGGTAAGTAGTAACTATTGGTTAATGTTAGAAGGATATATTGCTTTCAGGCATCTTGTTAATCGTGTTTCGTATATGAAAAGTTGAGTTTTTAGGCTCGGTAAACCTTGGGCGGTCAATGGCCAGCGGCGGTGCTGTAGGGCACAATCGTTGTGAGTCCGTGTGATTGAACACGATCGTTACCAGATAATCAAACAACAAAGATATATAGATTACCAACCTGTTTCGATAAATAAACGATGGATTACAGATTGATGTTCGTTGAAGCTCTCACTTTTCTCTCTAGATGAACAGTGTGTGTTTTGTGTGTGTGTATGAAGTTATGAGATCTGATCGATCTCTTGCTTCCTTTACACACTAAACAAACAAACAAACATAATAATAATAATAATAATAATAATAATAATAATAATAATAATAATAATAATAATAATATCTAAACTAAATATCCTAAAACTAATATCTAAATAATATCTAGATATTTAGGATATAATAATAAAATATTAAAAACGAACTTTTGACATTTTATTACAGACGACATTAGACTTATATTAAGAGCGACTTTCCGGCTTTAGCTTCAGATTGGATCTTCAGATTGGATGATCTTGAATCCAATAGATCTGTGCGCTAACAATCTCCCCCTTTGGTCAAGATCATTACTAAAAATATTTAGCAATTCAGTCTTCTTTTTCAGCTCAGAAGATGCACTCTCCTTCTTTCTCTTGAGAATATCATAATCTCGTGGTAAATTATCTTCAAAGAAAATTTTCTCTCAGATCAGCATGTCTTTAGAATACTTTGAAGAAATCTCTAAAATTTTAATCTTTCCTCCAATTTCTTGATTAGATTTCTCCCCCTTTTTGATGAAAAGTGCAATGACTTCATCAAAACATGTAGCAAGAAATGTCTTTCATTTGGAGATTCTGATCCGTCAATTCAAAAGATATTCATCCAGATCTTTGCAAATCCAGACAAAATAATCGTGTAACACCTGAATCAACAAATGAATCAGTTAAAATGCTTGTCAGTAACACTAAGTCACTGTGTGTAACAAATACACGTTGGAAAGGAGCTTTTTGATGGTCACTCCCTTAGGGCTTCCATTCAATCATCGAAACACCACAAAGGCAATGTCTATGAACGTTATGACAAAGAAACAAATTCCTTGTGTGTTTGTGCATGTGATAGAAAGAATTAAGCACAGATGATTGCTTTGAAGGCTCAATATTGTGTGAACCACTGAGACAACAGTAAGTTAAACACATACTCAATGTGTATGATTGAAGTGCGAAGGTAGGGCAGACTTCCTTCTTTTCAATATCCAAATTTTCCAAATGAAAATCAGATAGTAAATGTGCTGCTTCCCCTTTGAAAATGTGAAATAGTTTCCTTTTAAGAAGAAAATGAGTAGTTGGTGGGGTTAATCAAGAGTTGGCATAGGCTAGTTGCCTGTTTCAATAATGATCACCAAAGAATTGTGAAACACTAGAATTGTGGCTGCCCGGCTCAGAAAGTAGTTGGTGTAGAGTTCTGATATTCTTTTAACTCTGTTCTCACACCCTCTTTCTTTTAAACATTAAGCTCTAATACCAATTGTGAGTCCGTGTGATTGAACACGATCGTTACCAGATAATCAAACAACAAAGATATATAGATTACCAACATGTTTCGATAAATAAAGGATGGATTACAGATTGATGTTTGTTGAAGCTCTCACTTTTCTCTCTGGATGAACAGTGTGTGTTTTGTGTGTGTGTATGAAGTTATGAGATCTGATCGATCTCTTGATTCCTTTACACACTAAACAAACATAATAATAATAATAATAATAATAATAATAATAATATCTAAACTAAATATCCTAAAACTAATATCTAAATAATATCTAGATATTTAGGATATAATAATAAAATATTAAAAACGAACTTTTGACATTTTATTACAGACGACATTAGACTTATATTAAGAGCGACTTTCCGGTTTTAGCTTCAGATTGGATCTTCATATTGGATCTTCATATTGGATGATCTTGAATCCAATAGATATGTGTGCTAACAATCGTTGACCTTGCGTTACTCTTGGTACATTTGTGCGATAGTGCCCTGCGATTGTGATTGGGTCGCCAAGTCATGGTCGCAGGGTTGAAGCAACCTATGGTACACATGAGGCGATTGTGCCTGCGATAGTGGCAATGGCACAATCGTCGACCACTTTCGCGGTCGAGGTCCAGGCTCTTAAGTGCAGTTTTCAGTCTATTTCTCATTTACTCCTCATTCCTACCCTTTTTCTATCCATAAATCTCAAAGGGTTTTCGTAGCTAGGGTATTTTTTGCACTATTTAGTGGTGACTGATGGCATAAAAGGGGATTAAAAGCTAGGATTGAAGTGTGGTTGCTTGGGGTCTCAAGATTCAAGTGCTTTCTTAATCTTGCTAGGGTTTGGTGATTCTAGGTAGTATTGTGAGTTCAACCTATTCTTTCTAAATATTATACATGTCAAAACCTTGTGATTTTAGTCTCCCTAACTTCTCCTAACTACATTTTCTTATGTAATGAATTTTGACCTAACTTGAGTATTTTGGGAGATTTTAGGGTTTCTAATATTTTGATGATAAATGATGAAAATAGTTTTACGTGTTGTTAAAATTAGGTTTTAAATGTACGTTCATTGTTGATACTTGGATACTCTAGTTTTGGGTACATTCATAACCCTCACATATTTGAATGTCTACTTGACAAAAGTAGGATTTTAGGATGAAATGGTTGAACTATTTTTTATGAGTAAAACTAAGGTGGCGTTTGGTTCACAGAATGTTTTTGGATGGAATGGAATATGTCGAAGGAATTTGACTTTGAAGGAATTTGAATGAAATGTTGTTAGAGTTGAACACCTGTTTGGTTGACAAAATTGGAATGAAATCTGTTAAATAAATTGGAATATGTCTGTTTGGTTCACATAATGTTGCTTTGGAATTGAAATGAAGTGTCGGTCAATGACCAAAATACCCTTTTTGATAATTTTAATTTTTTTAAACAAAAAATGCTTTAATAAAATAGTCAATAAATAATTTAGTTTTTAACTAAAAATACTTTAATAAAGTAATCATCAAATAATTTAATGTGTAAAACAATATAAAATACACAACACGAATATAACCATAAATCTAATGACGTTACTAGATCAACATTAAAATTGTTCCAAAAACCATATCACATGTTCAAATACTTATATGCCACCATCATTAAATAATATTAGTTCAAATACATGTTCCAAAATACGTACATACTACCAAAATACCGAAGCAAATTCAAATACATGTTCCAAACGCCATTAAACCATCAATAAGGAAGCACAGTCATTCTTGCAACATATACCTCACAAACTCTTCTCGAGCTTCTCCTTCATAGTCCCACAAACTTAACACGGGTTATTTGTTATTTATAACCGCATAAAAAGTAGGTTATTACATATAATCAATCTATTGATATTCAAAACCGAAGTTCATCAATGACTAATACCTATTGAAATGCAAATGTAACAATGAACTAATCTAAAGATTATCTAATTTAATTAACTAGATAGGTATGGATTAATATGTAACCATTTTATGTGAATTCGATGGATCAGGTGACAATGATTTTAAGAATGTAAGCATGGTACTCGTACTTACAAGAATTGCAGAAGTACAAGCTCATATTAATTTCAATATCCTCAATAAATTAATTAAAGATTTATGACTACCCCTCTATGGAAATGATAACTGTGAAGCATAGATGTGATGTGATCTTGTTTATAAACCAAAAAGAAATTGAATATGTTCCCAAACTATTCCCAAAAACAGATACAATCTGTTCCCGTAAATATATTCAATCTAAACCTTAAAAAAAACAGGATCGAACTGTTCCCAAACACAAATTCAATATGTTCCCAAACACAGGATCAAAGTGTTCCCAAAGACAGATTCAATTTGTTCTCAATCTGTTGTGTAAAATAAATTAAAACCACATAAACCATACAAACCACATAAACAAGAAAGAGTCGATATATGGTGAAATCAAACCACAGAAACCAACAAGAGTCGAAATCAACAAGAATCAAACCATAGAAACCATAGAAACCAAAAATTTAGGTATAGACAAACCAAATATCATACACACTATAAATCAAACCATACAAAGCATTGTAACCATAGAAATCAAGAGTAGAAGTTCACTGAAGTCGTGGTATAGACATAATCTATAGTTTATGCCATGTTGAAGTCGATGCATATACAAACTTGAAATCTGCAACAAACTTCGATTACAAGAAATTTGTAGTTTATGCAATAACAATCGATTACCTTGACAGAAATCGAACCTGGTTTAAGCAACGTCGAAGGTTGTGTTGAAGTCGTGTTACGATGAAGAACCCTAGAAAGATATCGAGAAGTCGTGTTGGGTTGAAGTCGACTTCTGTGTTTTATCAGACAAGAGACGATGTTTTTTATGAGATTAGGGTTATTATGTGAAGGGTATATTTGATATTTTGAAAATTGATAATTCCATTCCATTAAAATACCATGGAGTGGTAAAAGAATGTTGAGTTCCTTTGGTTATGGAATGTGATGGATTTTAGAGATTCCTTCCATCAAAATGAAATGAACCAAACAAAGGAATGGAATTAGGTCAATGGAATTCAACATTCCAATTCCATCAGATTCCTTCAGAATCTGTGAACCAAACGCCACATAAGGGTATTCTAGACCTTGTAAACTTTTGGAAATTGATTTATGGAACATTTTATCTTGGTATGGAAAAAGGTTTCATTTGGATATTTGTGTAAATTTGACTTCCATATGACATTGTTTATGCAAAGGAAGTGTATTATGGAAATGATTGATTATGAAAGTTATGTGTGATTATAGTTTGTCACCTTGTAAATGTGATGGTTTTAGACTAATGCAAATGGATCCATAGGCATAGGAGTCGGCTTCACATAAATAGGGATAAACTCTCATTTGTAACTAGTTGAGACATTAGGTCATAGGGGGCAACTATGTATGGTCATGTGGAGCCGGATATTAGCCATTGATCGGGGAATACGGGTAGGGAATCCATTGTGGGGGATGATTTGATGGACCAACTTCGTACCCCCGGGGAGCATTAGCAGGCGGCACGTAGTAACTGAGTATGACTAGGATCATCGGGAGTTCATATCCACACATAATCCGGATCAGAGAACTCGTTGGCCATTGATCCTAGTATGAGCTCAATAACATGGGATGTCGCTTACTTTTATGTTCCGCTACAAACAATGGAAATCGGGTCTCCCTTGTCATCGTAAGATGATCTTTAGACTGAATGATTTTTATGTGATTATGTGAAAATGAGATTTATGTAGATCTAACTTGTGTACTTTTATCGTTTACTTATGCATTCTATATTTGTAAATGTTTGTTCTCAATAGGTGTCAAGCCTAACGCTTTTTCTTAAAATGACATGTATATAATGTTCTCTTAGCGGTGGGACTCCGAATTCTTTAGCGGAGAGTTTGTGGCCGTTAAAGGCGATTTTGGGATTAATACTGTTGGATAGGACAAAGTAAAACTAATGACAGATTCTTTTAGAGGACGATAGTGACACCCGTCTTTAACCTTATGTTAGTTTAGGTTAGTAGGTTGTTAATTATCGTTTTCAATTAATTGTTTGTAAACGATTTACAATTTCCCCTCTTTAGGTGATTTCTTTTATATAGATGTAATTTCCATATCAATATTCAGGTTTAAATTTACGTCTATTTTTAAAGGCGCTACAAGTTGTTATTAGAGGTCTACTTTAAATGAACTAGGTATTATTGTATGATGCCTAGACTTAAGCTGAGAACATTAAGTTATGATTTGTGAGATATGGGTAGAAATTTTAAGATATGATAGTTTTAGAGTCGATAGAAATACATAATTGAGAATTGTGGCAACGGTGACGAGAATTCTTATGTGTAATATGTTCATAATTTCATTGAGCCACTACTATTGCCATAATTGATGAATGTAGTAGTACATTTCCTTGTGTTGTAGCATCTGTATGATCTCTTATTCTCATCCATGTACGTGGCAGTCTAAGATAGTAAACACTCATGGTAGACCTTAGATGCGGATAGATGGTCATGAGGCGAGTGTGTTAATGCCCAACCAGACGGAAAGGGTCGACATAGCCTCTTCTAATCTGGTTATGCGAGAGGTGAACCCATAAACTGAAATGTTGGCCAGTGTGATGCAAATGGTAAACTCGACGCTGAAGAAGCAGTAGGAAGTGTTCATGAAGATGCTAGAAGATAGGGATACTAGTAACCGAATATATGAGATGTTGGAAGATCGGGTACCAGAAATGTTATCAGGACTGAGGAACAGGTCAATACCGATGCTAGGTGGGGTGAGAGAACTTGTTCTTACAAGTCTTTGTTCTACAGCAAGCCCCCATATTTGGGAACGAATAATCGGGTCGCCTGTATGGATACAGGAAATCGAGCAAGCCTTCGACTCTAGTGAGAGTAAGGATAACCAAAAGGTGAATTTTGCCTCTCAAATGTTAAGAAGCGCAACTCTACGATGGTGGAATGTCACCAAGTCCACCTTGATGATGCTATTATCTTCTAACTGACACGCGTCACATTCAAAAAGAAAGTAATGGACAAGTATTATCTCTCAACTGACATATGTCACGTTCAAGAAGAAAATAATGGACGAGTATTGCAATGAGAAAACAATCGACCGTATCGAGGAAGAGATCCGATATCTCAAGAAGGGGAAAGAACTGTGAGAGAATACACACGTATCTTTATGGAGAAACTGGATGTGGTAGGGCATGTGGCCCCAAGTGCGAAGGAGAAGATTAAGGCCATCTAAAGGGAATTCCAGTTGACATGATGGCAATGGTACAAAACTCCAAGGCCTCCACCCTCCGTGAAACAATACTTGAGGCACATAACATGGAAAATTAATATGCTCAAGGAAAATAGGAGAGAGATGTTGTGGGAAAGATGTGATGGGAATGAAATTCTAGACCTCTTAAGAGGTTGAGACCATTTATGGGTGGAAGAAGGTTCGACAACGGTAGAAAGGCAAGGTGGTGCCCAAAATGTCGAAGCAAGCATCACGACCTTTGAAATTCCAACCAAACCAACAACTATAAGTGTGGGAAGTCTGACCACATAACGAAAGATTATCCGGTGAAGGGACTCGTTCGTTTCGAGTGCAAGACGTCGGGGCACTTCGGGAAAGATTGCCCAAAGTTGAGAGCGAGCGATGCCCAAGAGAAGAAGGATAATCCTCCAAGAGTTCTGGGAGAGCCTTCAGATGACTACCAAAAGGGTTAAGGCATCAACTGATGTGTTTTATAGTACGTTCCTCATTAATTCTGTGTCTGCTCATATCTTTTTTGACTCGGGCAGGAGTTTCTCTTTTTTGTTAGAATCTTTTTGTCGAAATCTTTTTGTTCCCCCTAGAATGTTATAGGATTCCTTAATTGTAGAATTTCTAATGGTGGTCAAGTGGTAATTCAGGAAGTTATGAAGAGTTGCACCCTTGAGATCTAAGGGAAGAAGTTTCGATCAATCTGTTGCCAATGGTCATTGGTGGTTTTGACATAGTGATCGGGATGAACAGGTTGGCATAAAACCAGGCAGAAGTCCTATGCTCGAAGAATTTGATCCGAATCCCAATTTCGGACGGTTACGCTATATTCATCTACGGGGAGAATAGGAAAGGACACGTTGTAGTCATTACCATGGCTAAAGCACATAAATGCATGGTATAAGGATGCTAATTCTTCTTGGCATATGTAATAAATTCCAAGTTTGATAAGAAGAAGCTCGAGGACGTGAAGGTGTTATGCGAGTTTCTCGATGTTTTCCTAGACGACTTGCCTGACTTACCACTTTACCGACAAGTAGAGTTTCAGATCAATCTTATTCCGGGAGCGGCTCCAATCACTAGGGATATTTACCGGTTAGCTCCATCCGAGATGCAAGAAATGTTGTCACAACTTAAAGACCTTCTCGATATAGGATTTTTGAGACTGGGCCTGTCGCCTTGGGGAGCTCCAGTCTTGTTCCTTAAAAAGAATGATGACACCATGAGGATGTACATCAATTACATGGAATTGAAAAAAGCGACCGTGAGGAACAAGTATCCACTCTCGATGATCGTTGACTTGGTTGACCAACTTCAAGGTATGGGTTGTTTCTTCATATATAGACCTCCGTTTGGGATATCATCAGGTGACGGTGAAGAGCAATGAGGTTCGAAAGACGGTTTTTAGGACTCCTTATGGTCACTACGAGTTATTGGTTATGCACTTTGGTTTGACAAACGCACAAGTGGTGTTCATGAATTTGATGAACCGAGTGTGTCAACCGTTCCTCGATAAGTCTGTAATCGTATTCATTGAATACATACATGTCTAATCAAAAGACGACGTCGAACACGAACGACACCTGCATGAGGTTCTAGAAGTCTTGAGGGTGGAGAAACTGTAATTCCATCACAAGTTTTGTAACTAGTATCCCTGGAGCTTTCAGTTTATCAGCATATAGTTTCATCCCCACCTCAAACATTTCCTCTAAGTCAGATCTGGAGCATACTCTTACTATCTTGGCCCAAGTAGGATACAGTTCCAACTTTTCATCCTTCCTCTTAAGCCTGATATACTCCTTTCCATCTACTTCCATGGTATCCCAATGAGTAATCTCAGGAGGCTTAACACCAACTGGTTTAGCAGTTATAGGCTCAGGCACTTTCTCCATCACCACCATGTACATATTTACATCATAAGTACTAGATGGTTCTTCCTGAGTTTGAGCTTTCTTTTCATCAGTCTTAGGTACCTCTTCTTCTTCAGCTACCTTTTGTTCTTTCTCAGCTTCTTCCTCAACCACTCTTGGTTTCTTAACAAGTTTTCTTCTTGCCATCATTTTTGTTCTTTTCAAAGTCTTCAAACTTTCACCTAGAGTAGCTTCCTTTTTTGGAGTTTCTTGAACATCAGGAAAAGGTTTTTGAATTAGAAAGTCATGACTCTCTTTCATCCTCTTTTCCACTTCAACTCTGGCTTTGTCATTTCCTTGAAGCTTAGTCATCTCTGCATCATACAACCCTTTGATTTGATCAAATGACGTTTTTGTGAACATCTCATTTTTGACTCCCACAGCACCTTTGAGGAAAGTGATCATCTTCTTTCTCTCTTGAGTGCCAAGGTAGGTTTTTGAAGGTTGTCTATTCTTTGCACTCTTTTTGATCATCACAGGCTTCATTAGAGTTGCAGATTTCTTCTGTTCTATCTCTGTCGCCAAACTCTTTTGAAATGCTTCTTTAAGTTCTGCAGCTAGATCTCTTGCCATCTCCCTATCTTTTTCCTCTTGATCCTTTTCTTCTTGCTCAAGTTCTGCCTGGATTTTCTTAGCCAAAGTTTCATCTGACTCAATCAACTTTTGCTTTTTAAGTGGTTGGTCAGATTCCACTATCTTGGCTTTGCCTTTGTCCTTGCTTGCTAACTTCTCAACACTTGCTTTCTTGATAACCTCAGCATTGTCTTTGATGACAACTCCTTTGGCCTTTGAAGTGACCTTAAGAGTATCATGTTTAGCCTTGATTAATGCTTCAGCTACCTCAATTTCTTCCAAATTGCTGCTCAGGAGGTCTGTTAATATCTCTTTAACAATTTCTGCTGCTTCATTTATTTCAGCAACATTAACTGTTTCTGTTGCTTTGCTTGCTTCAGCAGTATTAACTGTTTCTGCTGCTTTGCTTGCTTCAGCAGCATTAACTGTTTCTGCTGATCTATTTGTTACTGCTGCTTTATTTATTTCAGCAGCATTAACTGTTACTGCTGCTTTATTTATTTCAGTAGCATTAACTGTTTCTGCTGCTCTACTTGTTACTGCTGCTTCTTCAAACACTGAATCTGTTTCTACTGCTTGTACATCAAACTCCCCCTCAACTCCATGTATCTCCCCCTTTTTCTCAGTATTTTCTAAGTTGACCTCAACTTCTGACTCCCCCTTTTTGGGAGCATCATCCATTGGGTTCCTTCTTCTGAGTTCAAATCTTTGCTTCTTCTTATTTTGACTCACCTTCTTAACCAACAACTTTAAAGTGTTGATTTCTTCTTGCTGGTTGATGATGACCTTCTTGAGTTCATTTACAACGTGCTTCTGAGAATCCAGTTCAGTTGCCATTTTGGACATGGCCGAAATCAATTCGTGGTAGTCATATCTATCCTCACCTTCTCCAGGAGTGTTACCCCCTTTTGAGGGATCATTGGAACTTTTAGTAGTAGAGGTCTTCTGCCTAGCAAAAGCACCCTCCACCCCCTTGGTTTCTTGGCACCTGGGACCTTTGGATGATTGCTCATCCAAAGTTTCCATGGGGAAGGTTTTAGTGATGATACCACTGGCCTCCTCTGTGCTAGCAAGAGTAGTGGCAGCCTTCTCACCCACATGCTCATGCATCTCCTCAGTGAGCACCTCCTTGGGGTTGGGAGACACCCCAGTGGTTTCCCTATAGATATTATCTAATGGAGAATGCTCCATTAGAGGGCTTTGAGGTTCTGGGATTGTAGGAGGTACAACAAGGGAAAGAGCCTTTTGTACCTTTCTCTTGGCATAAGTTTTGGTTAAAACTGGTGTTGGTTTAAGAACAAGAGACTGAGGAAGTGATATAGTGGTTGAAGGTTGGGTTTGGCTCTCAGTGGGATGGTCTAGTGAGGGGTTGACCCTGATGCCATACCTTCTTGATTGTGGGACACCACCATCATTGTAGAGAACAATGGGGTGTCAACTCCTTCCGAGTCCTTGGCAGATCTTTTCATATTTGAAAAGACCTTGACCTTAGGGATTTTAGGTACATATACCTCATTAAACTGAGGTATATCCGTCAAATCAGAGGTTATAACTGCCTGGACAAATCTTGGGTACATATAGAAACTCTTTATATTTCCCAAGTTTGACACAAGGTCATTGAAAATCATTTTGTAGAAATTATACTTTCTGGCAGTGGACAAGCAGACCAAAGCATAAGCAATGGTACTGCTGAACTGACTCCATCCAGTAGTTTTTCTAGAAATACAGTGCACAAGGGTACGAACAAAGAAACGCCATTGGGGAGAAAAGTTAGCTTTGTAAAATTTGAAAACACCCATTTGACCTTCATACCCCATTCTTGTGAGATTGGAAAACAAATCCTCATTAGGGATAGAGGTAATACCTGAGGCATCGTCTAGACGTAGACTGATACGAATGACCTCTTCAGTGACTATCAAGGGTTTGTCACATACCCTTGTCTTGATAAACTGCACACCGTTTTCAGTAACAGCGGTGGCATTGGCCCAAAATTGCTTCTAGTGCTCGATGAAGATTGGTGGTGACACAGTGAGAGCATACGCTATATGACTGGTCTTGAGATAATCAACTATTTGATGGAATCCATCAGCCTGCTTCGGCTTTTGAAGCATAGCAATCTCATTGTGTGCATCAATAAACGCCATGGATGTCATCGGTCTTGAGGATTATTGACTGAAACACACTGGTTACTTGAGAGAAAAGAGTTAGAGAGAAGATGAACAATATTCAAAGAGTCGTTGTGAGCTTTAGGCGGGCAAAGAGGGTATTTATATGATTCGGGAAAGAAGCAGTATTAACCCTATTTTCAGTTAAAGCAGTACTAACCCACTGGCAGTATTAACTGAGAGCAGTATTAACTGAGAGCAGTATTAACTAAGAGCAGTATTCAGTGAGAGTAGTATTAACTGAAAGCAGTATTAACTAACTAGCAGTATTAACTACTAGCAGTATTAACTTAAAGCAGTATTAACTGAAAGCAGTATTAACTAACTAGCAGTATTAACTGAGAGCATTATTAACTGAAAGCAGTATTAACTAACTAGCAATATTAACTACTAGCAGTATTAACTGAAAGCAGTATTAACTGAAAGCAGTATTAACTAACTAGCAGTATTAACTTCTAGCAGTATTAACTCATATCTGAAGAAGTAACTTAGACTAGCAGTAGTAATAATGTACCTGCAGTAGTAATAATGTACCTGCAGTAGTAACTGTGCACTGGCAACATTAAATCTGCACTGGCAGCATTAACTATACTTACTCTTTTGAAGCTTGTGTTAGTCTGAGCAGGGCAATAAACTTCCTGAGAAAGATGATTAGTAGCACCAAACAAATAAACAAATAACAGGTATACAAATACTTATTAAACATGAGCTCATTCAGAGTTGATCATGCCCACAATTGTGACCAGGAAAGTGAATCTACTCACATCAAAAGCTTTAGTGAATAGATCAGCAAACTGATTATCAGTATGAACTTTAGCAACTTGAATAAGCTTCTTTTCATTGCAGTCTCTAATAAAGTGATACCTGATTTCAATGTGCTTTGTTTTGGAGTGCTTGACTAGATTATTAACAATGCTAATACCACTGCTATTATCAATGAAGAATGGAGTGTGAAGAAAGGTTACCCCATAGTCCAGCATTTGATTCTGAATTCATAAAACCTGCGAGCAGCAACTTGCAGCAGCAATGTACTTAACTTCTGTTGTGGATAAGGACACTGTGGTTTGCTTCTTAGACTGCCAAGATACTAGACTTGCACCCAAAAGTTGACATCCCCCTGAAGTAGACTTTTTATCCATATTAGCACCACCCAAGTCACTTTCTGAATATGCAATCAAATCAAAAGTAGATTCATAAGGGTACCAAAGACCTAATCTAGGTTGCCCTCTTAAGTATCTGAAAATCCTCTTAACAACTTGAATATGTGACTGCTTTGGCTTGACTTGGAATCTGGCACACACACACACTAGAAACATGATATCTGGTCTTGAGGCTGTGAGATACATGAGAGATCCAATCATTGATCTATAAAGATGGACATCAACATCCTCCCCCTCAAGATCAACAGTGATATGTTTGTGTGTTTCCATTGGTGTGCTTGCTGGCTTTGAGTCTGATAGACCATACTTATCTAGGATGTCTTTCACATACTTTGATTGACTTATGAAAATCCCATCTTTCTGCTGTTTCACTTGAAGCCCAAGGAAGAAAGTGAGTTCACCCATTGAACTCATTTTGAAGCTCTTGTGCATCAACTCTTCAAAGTCTCTACACAGCTGATCTTTTATGGATCCAAATATGATGTCATCCACATATATCTGAACAAGTAGGATGTCCTTCTTACTTCTTTTAATGAAAAGGGTCTTGTTAATGATTCCCCTTTCAAACCCATTTTCCAAGAGATAGGTAGACAGAGTATCATACCATGCTCCTGGGGCTGATATAGACCTTAGAGTGCTTTCTTAAGTTTGTATACTCTGTCAGGATATGATGGATTCTCAAATCCAGGGGGCTGACAGACATATACTTCCTCATCAATTGTTCCATATAGAAAGACACTCTTCACATCCATCTGATATACCTTGAACTTCATATATGAGGCATAGGCTAGAAACAGCCTAATTGCCTCTACCCGTGCCACTGGAGCAAAAACTTCCTCATAGTCTATGCCTTCTTCCTGAGTGTACCCATGTGCCACTAGCCTTGCTTTGTTCCTGATCACTATTCCTCTCTCATCCTTTTTATTTATGAAAATCCACTTGGTGCCAATTTCTCTATGACCTTTTGGAAGTTCCACCAAGTCCCAAACATCTTGCAATTTAAACTGTAGCAACTTTTCTTGCATGGATTTTAACCAACTTGAATCCTTCATTGCATCATAAGCCTTCTTAGGCTCAATCTGAGATAGAAAGCAAGAGAGTATTTAATGCTACTGATCCTGTAAATCTTGAAGTCTGCTTTGATTCCTAGTCATCATAGGAGAAGAGATGTCTCCTATTACCAGCTCAGGAGGATGATTCTTCTGAGTTCTTGTCTGAAGACTTGGTTCTTCATTAATTTCCACATCTAAATTGGAATCATTTAAGCCAGCTGAGGGAATCTTATCAGCTACTTCTGGCTCTGCATGCTCTGAATTTTCCTCATCTCTTCTTTCTTCTTCACTCTAAAATGGTTCAGTAATAGTCTCCTTTTCACAGATTTCAATAGGGTCCATTGTAGGTATTGGAAAGATCACAGACTATGGAATAATATTTTGTACTTGTTCTTCCCCTGATCCTCTACTTCCTGATCCTGCATGATCATCACTACTGAAACCCAAAGAGTTAGTTAGTGAATCAATGTCAAATAACCACTAAGGACCTGAACCAATAGGATTTGGTGTGTTCTCATTGCATTTGACATTGTCACTTTCCTCAACTATTCTAGAAGAAGAATTAAACACTCTATATGCCTTACTCTGAGATGAGTAACCAACAAGAAAACCATCATCTGCTTTGCTATCAAACTTTCCTAAGTGAGTTTTGGTATTGAGAATGGTACAAGGACACCCAAAAGGTTTGAAAAATCCAATAAATGGTTTTCTTTTATTTAAAAGCTCATATGGTGTCTTGTTTTTAGGCTTGACTACTAGAACTCTGTTTTGGACATAGCAAACAGTATTAACTACTTCAGCCCAGAAAGTAATTGGAAGTTTTGAATCAGCTAACAGAGATCTAGCAGCTTCAATCAGTGTCCTATTCCTTCTCTCAGCAACACCATTTTGTTGTGGAGTCCTAGGAGCACTGTATTACATTTCAATTCCTTTTTCCTCACAAAAGGTGTTTAGGTCAAGATTTTTAAATTCAGTACCATTATCTGACCTGATGAATTTTACCTTTTGATTTGTTTGGTTTTCAATTCTTAGAATAAAGGATTTGATCAGTCCACATGTCTCCTCCTTAGTCCTTAGAAAATATACCCAAGTAAATCTAGAGTAATCATCAACAATAAATAGGCAGTATGATTTCTTACCTATACTCATGACATTTGTAGGAACAAACAGATCCATATGCAACAACTGAAGAGAAGAGGAAATTGTGTTCAACTCTTTGGACTTATGAGAAGTTTTGTGTTGTTTGCCTTTGAGACAAGCAACACAATGATCATCACATGAAAAGACTTTTGAAGGCAGACTACTTACAAGGTTGTTTTTAACAAGTTTATTCATTGTTTTAAAGTTCATGTGACACATCCTTCTGTGCCAAAGTGATGATTCATCCAAAGAGGCTTTTGAAACAAGACAGTTTAGGGATGAATCATTTGAAACATTTTCCATATCCAAACAATAGACATTATCCTTTCTAGGAGTTTTTAGTAGTATCATCTTTTCATCAACTACCTTGAATCCAGGATCAAGGATAATGCATTCTGAATCAGTGAATAATATGCTATGCTTTTTGTCACAAACCTGTGATACACTTAATAGGTTGTATCTTAACTGTTCAACATAGAAAACATCTTCAAAGGTCATCTTACCTTTTGTTACATCTCCCTTACCACTAATCTTACCTCCATCTGGAGTATTACCAAAGGCAACATGCCCTCCATCGATTTTCTTGAAATTCTTAAGGCAAGCCATGTTCCCTGTCATGTGCCTTGAGCAACCACTATCAACATGCCAAATTCTCTTTCCCTTGAGTTGCTGGTTGCCCTGCACATAAGATAAATCAATTAGTATTGACTGGGAACCCAAGCCAAAGTGGTCTTGGGCCTCCCTTTCTCATCAAAGTACTTACACTCCTTTTTTATGAGATTTTTAAACTTAGAATCCTCTTGACTGGAGTACTTTGTCAAGATGATTGGTCTAGAACCACAAGCACTAGAAGCAGTACTAATTTTAGAAGTACTAACAGAGTTAGCAGTATTAACAAGTTTAGCAGTACTAACCTTGTTAGAAGCACTAACAGAGTTAGCAGTATTAATATTTGGTGAAGTACTAACAATGTTAGTTTTAGAAGTACTAATACTCTCAGCAGTACTAACATTGATAGGAGTAGTATTGTTTCTGGCATCACTATCTTTGTCTGCAGCACTATTTGTGGTAGTAGTACTAACAGTTTTAGTGCTTTTGGGAACCCACATATTGACACTTTCGTTTACAATCTTTTTCTTCATGTGACTTTTAGATTTAACATGTTTCTTAGCCACATGGTTCCTTTCATTCTTCCTATAACCAAAGGGTTTTTGCACAGATCTTTGAAAATTTATCCTTTGGTTCATAGGATTAAAATAACAGTGCTTGGCAAGATGGTTCAATTTGCCACATATGAAACAAGGTTTTGGTCTGATGATTCTACTCAGATCAACTCCTTGTTTTTAAGCCCAGTGATTATTCCAATTTCTTTGATTTCCCCTCATTTTATCATGTTTTAGGGGCTCAAATTTATTACCTGCACACTGTTTTCAAGGAACAGGATTCACAACTGTAGTCTGCTTGTAATGGACCTTTTTAGACTTTCCCTTAGTCTTCTCTACACCATCAAATTTGACCCAATCCCTTCCACCACCCTCATTGGTAAGAATGTTATTTTCTAAGGGAATCTCACCACTCACAGTGTTATCCTTACTCTTACCAGCTGCTTTCTCAGTCTTGTTCTCAACAACTACTTCATCTAAAGGATCTATCTTAGTGGCTCCCTTATGCAAGTCCTTCCTATCCTTGGTCTCTAGCAAGTTTGATTTAGGAGGGATGTAGTTGTTGTTGTATGGTGGTGGTGTGGTATTGTACCCAATTCCAGGTTTAAGCTTATCATGGATTTGGACCTTTAGAATTGAATCCATGGCTTTAGAAGCATATGAGAACTTTTCCACATCTAGCTTGACCTTGGTTAGCTCTCCTCTCAACTTTTCATTCTCCTCTCTAGACTTTGTCAGTTGGATTTCTAGATCATTTTTCTCCCATTTCCAGTAATTTGTATCATATGTGTGTTGAAGTTCATTGGCTTGGAAACCTTTAATTTGTTCCTCAAACCTCTCAACAATTTTCACATAGTCTTTTCTATCCTTTTCTAACCTCTTAAGGTCATCACTCATACTCTGGTTGTGATCCCTGTACCTTTTAACAATGTCTATGCAAGTTTGAGTACAGAGATTAGAAAGTACCTCAGTTGGGAGATCAGATACCTTTGCCATGAAAGCTTGATTTTGAATGGCCTCTTCTGCTTGATCACTCCAGTGAAACCCCATTCCTTGTTGAGAAACAAGAGCTTGAGCAGAGTTTCTGTTCTGGTTGAAGCTTCCAGTCTGAGCTTGTTGGTGGTTATTTTGAGACATTCCACTTCTGCATTCCCTAGCAAAGTGTCCCTTCATATGACACTTGTAGCACTCCACTTTTTACTTATCAAAGCTTGCTTCATCTTCTCTTCTTTGAGAGAAGTTGTTCCTTCCAGTCCTCTTGATGAACTTCTTAACCCTCATAGAAAGCATGGCCATCTGCCATTTATTATCCATATCTTCAAGATCATCAGTATGAAGCTGTTCCAAGTCATAATTGATTAAAGAAGAGTTACCATGGCTGGAAAGAAAGGCTTCAAAAACAGATTCATTGCCTTTTTCTTGATTTACTCTGCTGGCAACATTAACAGATTCAGGGTTAGCAGTAGAATCCAGTAGGCTTCTTCTTTGCTTCCACTTCAGATTCAAACACTCTCAAATCATTGTACAAATCATCCAGTTCCTTTTCTTCCAGCATGTCATTCTGTCTGAATGAGACAGTGTACATGGTCCATTCATCTCCAAGAGATATGAGGAACTTTCGGTTGACATCATCTTGTTCCATCTGAACTCCAACAGTAGCCAACTCACCAATTAGTTTATTGAATCTATCAAAAGTTTGAGTCATAGACTCATTCTTTGAAGATGTAAAATTCTCATATTGCTGCTTGAGAATATCCCTTTGATTCCTCTTAGTGCTCTTGGTGCCAGCGAATCTCTTCTCTAAAGCATTCCATAGAATTTGAGCATCAATGCAGTGGTGAAACTGATGTTGATACTCATTAGGAATGCCCAAAAGCAGGGTGCTTAAGGCTTTCATCTCCAATTGTCACACTTTCTTCTCAGCATCAGTTTTTGGAGGTGGTCTTCTTCCCTCTTGTCCAATTTTACCTTCAGTAGAGGGACCATTCTCAACAATGTCCCACATAGAAAAGTCTGTAAGGAGGATGTACTGCTTGATCCTAATTTTCCACATGTCAAACTCATTAGGTTTGAGCATAGGAACCTTTGAAACAAGAGTACTGGTTGATTCAACTGTGTTGTCCATGATGAATGAAGGTTTCTGAGAATACTAGGCTCTGATACCACTTTTTAGGATCTGATTCTTAACTAGAATAATGAAACTCAGAAACAATATTAAAGAAGTTGCAGAAAAACACTTTAATATTCAAATATCAATGAAACAGTAAAATAGAAATCACAACTTGTAAACTTTATTGAGTGATTAAAGTTACAAGCTTTCAAACAAAACCCCAATCTTGATGAACAGGCTCACCAAGACGAATTCTACTTCTCTAGAATTAGGATTGTAAACCTTGAGGTTAATTCTCTATAGCAATCTAAAACTTAGAATGTTTTAAATTCTATACATACACTGAAAATAAAAGATAATTACAAAACATAAAAAGATCTTCAATATATTCTTCCATCATTATCTTCAAGCCTTAATCTGCGCGTATCTTGATTATCACATAAGCAGTATTAAATCATAGCAACATTAATACTCTAAGCAATATTAATTTTCACTAGCAGCACTAACTATGCTCAACAGTATTAATTTCTTCAAGCAGTAGTAATTTTGTCTCAATAGTAGTAACCATGTTGTTCTAGCAGCATTAATCATACTTAATCAAATCTTCAATTCCCAACAGTTTCTAACCTAGTCAACTGCATAATTTCTTCCCTTGTAGCAACCACGGGCTTTTCAACCAATGGTTCTACATCTTCATTAACGTACAAAACTAGCTCCATTCCTTCACCTTCTACAACATCAACAGGTTCATCATCACCAATATCCACCATTTCCGTATCCCCTTCTCTTTCAGTTTCACCTTGAGCACGTTCAGATTCATTGGTATTTCTTTGTCTCTTTGTCATCTCCCCCTCATGATCCTGATCAGAATCATGATCATGCCTTTTTCTGGTAACTGCCTGAGCCTTGCAAAAATCTTGAACTGCTTTTGTCAACTGTTGGATGTATTATACCATTTCAGACTTGAAAACATTAAATTCTAACACTAAAACTACTTCTGAAGGTATTTGATGTTGTTGAGATCTTAGGAAACCAATCAAATCGACATTTGATTCGTCAGCTGGTGCCTGGGATAATAGCTTTGCGTACAGTAGTGATTTCAGCTCCTCCACAGATAGATCAACTGACTGAAATGGTGGTGGTGGAGGTGGCTGAATAGGCTCTTCCACAGCTGGTCCTTTTCCCTTTAACAAACCTTTCACCTTTCCCAATTCATCCTCAAACTTCGCCGCCATACGATCTTCAATAGCCTTTAAGGAGACGTTGATAAATTCCATCAACACGAAGTCTGGGAAAGTAACACTGGGGTCACTTAGACTTTCCGTTCTCACAACTGTTGAAGATTTAACAGTATGGCCTGTGTTCATAGCTGGCATCGTGGTAACAATGACTGGACTTCCACCAGATCCTCGTAGTCCGGATTGCGGAGCTACTACAGGTGTTCCGATTGGGTCAATGAGACAACCGATGGTAGCAGAAGATTCTATAAGTGTCCTAGGAATGGAAGTTCGCAATTCAAGAGGTACTAGACTTGATTGTGCATTGAATGGAATTGAGCTCTAGGGCAGCTAAGCTCTGTTTTCAATGCCCAAACTTTCCGAGTGAATGTTGGATAGAGTATGTGCTATATCCCCATGCAAACTTGAGACTATGGCCTGTTGAAAGGCAATAAAATGGGTGGCTTGGGTGTGCGTTTGCATAAGTGGGATACTTATGTCTAGAATACCCGAACGCAACACATGCGACGGAGTATTAGATGTGGTTGCCCTTTTGGAATGGTAGGTTAGGTTACACACTCTCTCACCATATTCTTTTTCTACATTTACACTTTGCCTCACATTATCTGAATTTTCAACTTCAACTCCCTAATTTCTCCTTATATCTCCCAGGACATTTTATATGTCAGTAGCAGTTGTGTCTATCTCCATGTCCTCATGATGTAAAGAGACATCATCCATGAAACCAAAATTGTGTTGTACATTTTCATCTTCAACATCAGCATCATGAATATTCTCCTCTTATTGTTCCGAAGTAGAATAAGGAATAGTCTCTGTAGGACTTGTCTGCTGATCCGACTCTGTTTCAGAGTTCTCACCATCATTAGCAATCTCTTCCTGAGGACTTGATTGACGAATGATAGTCCTTTCAGGTTGAGATGTGAAAACTTCTAGACGATTGGCAACTTGTGCCGAAGTCTCCACAGCTTCAGGTTGAGAATCCTGACCCCCGCCTGTACCCCTCTCAGGATTTTCTCTCAACTCTCCCCGTTCCTGGACTCCGGTAGTCTCAGGAACCCTCACTGACTCTACTCGTTTAAGGTTAGAGTCTGGGGTAGGGATTGTCGGTTCTGGCATTCCCATAGACTCTCTATATTCCTTAACACACTCTGAGTTCGGATCAACGTAGGAAAATAGAGTTGCTGGAATAGGCATGGAGTAAGCAAAAGTATTTTTCTACTTTTGAAGAAACCTTATTTCAAATTCAGGAGCAAGCTCATGATGAGATATCTTTGGGATATATCTATTGGAGCGAATCATACTTCGAACAATCAATTGAAGAAACGTCTAGTATGGCACATATAGTGATTTCTTGGATGTTCTCTTGCTGATGACTTTTTCATATAATTTTGTCCAGAATGCCACTTCATAATCTACGTGCAGATCGTACACGATAGCATGAAACAACCGCAGTGTATGCATGTTTGTATTATCAAGGTCTGAGTGCCTGGAGATCAAACAACGATTGATGACGGAGAACATTTGGTAGTAAAACGGTGGTAGATTTGTTTTCTTGAACTCGCCGATCTTTGTCAATTGATCTACATACCCTAATGCTCGGATGCCTTCAAATACTTCGGAATCAACTGGGTATGAGTCAAAAGTGGTTCTTCCCTCTCTGGAATTTGCCTCAGGAAAATCCAGAATAAGTCTGAGTCTTTGATAAGTCAGAATTGAAGTGAAGTTGTCAATCCGGACTTTGAAGAATTTGTTCGTGTTGCTCTCCACCACATACTCTATAGTCTTCCAGGCCTGCTGCATGTATAACAATGGAATTAATGCAGTGTCTGTTAAGGCCTTGCTGAGTGGACGACCCTTCAGAATTTCAATAACAAGTGGATTGACATTTAAAACATCAAAATCCACTGGTGGTTATTCAGATAGAGCAACAGATACTCAGAAGGATGAATGAGAGCAAGATCAGGATCTATACCGATTGCTAACTGAATGTGAGATCTGGAAGATGGCATAAGAGTTTCCTTGGACACATTAGGGTCATTCTCATCCATCTGGACAATTGGATCATGAGAAATTTCCTCTACCATTTTGTTAGTGTATAAATTGTATCCAAGATTTAATGTGTAAAGTCAAGGTCTTGTAAAGTCAAAGTTAGTAAAGTCAACTTTTATGTTGTGTGTTTGAATTGCTTGTAAGCTTGTGAGAGTTTGTCTTAGGTATAAATAGCTTAGGCTTTGTAAGTGTTTGTATCTTGAAGTATTGTAATTTGTCGTACACAGATTAATACGACTTTGTGATTTCTCTCTCTACTCTCTCTCTAGATCTTACATTGTCATATCTTGAATCTAATTGAAATTGTACTTGAATTTGGGATAATACATTTTCAATTGGTATCAGAGCGAGACCAAAATCATTCAGAGAATTGGACTACACCTGGATTGATCGAATTTTCTTGATTTTATCAAGAACACGCAGAACGTCACTGTTCAATCGAATTTCTTATGATCAAATGTTTTTAGTGCAAGAAAATGGGCTCATGATGTTCGATTTGTGTTTTTGGAGCTTTCTTGTTTAGATATCATCTCGAAATTCACATTGTTTCATATTCAATTTTGAATTTTTTGAAGTTTTCGGTTTTTGAAAAGGGAAAATTGCATCAAAATGGAACCAACTTTGTCTTTATTTCAATTTTAGAGAACCAACTTTTAAAATTATCATTTAAGGGTCTCAAGCAAACTTTTCGTTTAATTAAGGGTCTCGTTGACCTGTGAGCATGTAACCGGAATCTCACTATGACATGGCAAAAAATAAAATTTTAAAAATTACATAATATCCACATCATTTGTAAAATAATAGGAAGTAAATTGTTCTTCTTTTCATCTTCTTTATCAATAACAATCAAACCATAAACTCAAAATCAAAAACCCAAAACTCAAAATCAAACATAAATCAACCCAAAATCCATCTACTTTCTTCGTGACAGGGAACGTGGGGAGAAAGAGTTTTCAGCTATCGGTTCATCTTCTTTCTTCGTGACATAGAACTCCTTCAATTTCTCCAACCTACATTCATGGTAAATACGAAGATGGTATATTCGAGCCACCCAACGGCTTGGACGTCGATGAATCTAGACTATCCGACGAACTTTTCGATGCTAGCAATGGATACCGATACGAAGGACAAGGTGTTGAAAGATGGATAGGTTTGTGGCGAAGAGTAATTTTTTATCGGAAAGTCGGAAAGGGCTTGATTACCGCAATATTTGTGTCGCCCCTGTGATTTTGCTTTGTTTGTTTGATCGATCGGAGAAAGAGATTGAGGGTCCAAGTCGTTGATTTACATAAATATATCGAGATATGAGAGGGAGTTGGGGGTTCATCGTGGAGAGGGAGTTGGAGATTCAGCGAGGAGAGGGAGTTGGGGTTCATCGGGGGAGGTCAGATAAGGTTTTGTTGACGGGGGAGAGGGGATTTGGGTTCACCGGAAAAGTAGGTGTCGGCGGGGGACGCTTCATCTCTGAAGATGAGATGATGATATGTTGTGTTAAAGTGTAAATTATATTCTTGGTCCATGTGGATTACTAAATATGTGTAAAAAAATATTGTAAAGTGTAAATTACATTCTTGGTCTCTTTGCATTGTGAAAATAGATAAAATGACAAAAATACTCCTCATTTAATTGGATTTAACTGAAAAAGTTAACGACCGCTAATGTGAGAGACCAAAACCAAAGTGAAATGACAAACGTGAGGGACCAAATCCGAGTTTCGATAGTTTAGGGATGATATCTGTTGAAAATGACAAACGTCAGGGACCAAAAATGAACTTTACTCATAAGAAATATGTGACACATCATAATTATTAATGCCACCTCATGTTTTCAAAGTTATTTTTTTTTCAAAATTAAATATTACATGGAATATTATTTGGCATTTACTTTAGCCACTTCATCATTAGTAGGTCATCAGGTCAACGGGACCCTTAAATAAACGAAAAGTTTGCTTGAGACCCTTAAATGATTCTTTTAAAAATTTGTTCCCTAAAATAGAAATCAAGACAAAGTTGGTTCCATTTAGATGCAATTTTTCCTTTTGAAAATGTCGAACTGTGATTTTTAATCAAAATCTTGTATTAGAAATGTGTTCTAGTTGTCATTTCGATCATGTTTGTGCATTATGGAGGCTTAATTGCAGGTATTAAAGATTTTTGGTCGAATCCGTGATTAGAACTGAAGAACACGCTAGATATGAAAAACTCGCAAGATTCAAAGTGAAGAACACGCACATCACTAAACGCCCAAAGTAACGAAGAACATGCACGTAGTTATATGCGCGGAGAGGAAACGCGCACGAGCCTATTTGCGCGAAGTGATGCTACAGTGATCTGCGAGTTCTTGTTTAGCGAGTTAACATTTTGCGCGAAGTAAAAGTTCGAAATTATTCTAAGTATAAAACGTGCAAAGGAACCAAAACGCGCACGACAAACCTTGCGAGAAGTCAAAACGAGCACACTGTTGTTTGTGCGAACCGAGAAACGCGCAAGCAGTGTTATGCGCGGGACCTCCGTGCTAAGTCTGCGGAAGGGGACATACTTCTGATAGGGATAAAAAAATTCTGATTTTTGACGATCTTTTTGAAGTAATTTTTTTTCAGATATCAAGATGTCTACTATTTTGTCAGGGTGAGACTGTGGTATCATGTACATGCTTGAGATACCGGCAATAGAAGTTGAAAGAGATAAACTGAAAAATCAGAATTCAGTTCTTCTAAAACAAACCAAGGAGCTTACATCTAAATTCTCAATTTCTGAAAAAACTTCTGATTGTGTAAAATGTGCTAATCATGCTTAATCTGATTTTGCAGGTATCATCAGAGCAAGAGAGAAAGAAATCAAAGAGAAAGAGAAGAATATTGCTTTAAAAGAGAATACTATTGAGACATGTGAGAAAGAGTTAAAGTTGAAAGAGAGAAAGATTTTGAATCTTCAAAACCAACTGAAGACAACTGAACAAAAAATCATCAAAACGACAAGCTAAATCAGTTGAGCTTCAACAAAAGTTTATTGCTTTTGAAGAAAAGATATCTGCTTTGGAAGCCAAAAATGTTGAACTACTAAAAAGTCTACATGCAGATAAAGTCAAATCAAATCTAGAGAATGCTTCTACTCAACAGCTGTCTGATCTTTCAAAGAAAACTTTACAAGAGAAAAAGGATCTTGAGCTTAGATGTATTAAACTCTCAAAGCAAGTATCCAAGTTTGAAAAGATTATTATAACTGAAAGGGATACTTTTGCAAAGGAGAGAAGAGTTCTTGAAGATAAAGTACTTGAATTTCCTAAATAGATCTCTACATTACAAGACCTACTTGAGAAAGAAAGAAAATGTTTTCAAGAAAATAAAAGGTCTTATGATGTTGAAAAGAAAAATGCTGAAAAGAGAAATACTGGGATTTTCAAGGAAATATCTGAAAAGACCAAGAACTTAGAAAAAGATTTTGAACTAGAACGTTTAAATTTTGAATCTGAAATATCTAAGCTCACATCCAAGATATATGTTCTATAATCAGTCATTATTAAAGAACAGATGGCTAGAACTGATTTGAAAGACAAGTTTGACACAATTTCTGATGAAAGAAATATTTTTTTCAAAAAGATAAAGGATTTGGAAGCTGCAAATAGTGATTTTTCAGAAAAGATTTCAGCTGATGTGATTGATCAATCACCTGTTGATAATTCAGCAGAATCAGTTTGTTATTTTAAAACAGCTTCAAGTTCCATTCATGATAAAAATGCTTTCAAAAAGAAAAGTGTCAAACCAAACATTGTCAAATCAAATCAGATCCGTCAATCAAATCTATTTTATGATAAATTTGTTGATAGTCCAGCAAGCTTCTATGTTAAATCTCTTGGAAAGAATTCTAAGAAAGAACAGATGATCTAGAGAGTGAAGAGTTCTTCTGATGAAGAGAAGAAGAAGGACAAAGCATCTGCATCCACATCAAATGCCAAAAAGAACAGTGTTCATAAAGGTAAATCAAATGCCAATTTTTTTTTGAAATAGGGTGATATAGATGTGAGTTTCTGACCTTGCGAGTTTGCATTTAGCGAGTTATATATTTTCTAAAATTTGTCTAAGTATGGAACGCACAAGAGTTAGTTGATCTGCGAGTTTACATTCTTCTGCGAGAAGTGACTTGATCAATATTTTCTAAGTCTAAAACGCGCACGAAGTACTCTACGAGAACTGACTTTGCACACGACCTTACTTGCGAGTTTCTCAAAATGCGCAAACAGTTGTCTACGAGTTCTTCAAACGCGCACAACGCTTTTAGCGCGAAGTTCAGTAAACAGTAATCCGCGAGTTCTTTGGTTTGCGTGTTTCAGTAGTCTTCGAGTTCTAGACTTGGTATTTTTTTGAGTAATTTTTCAAGTGGTGGTCTAAGTTTGACTTTTCAGTCAACTTTTCTGAATTGTTTGGGAACGATCATTTCAAGTTATCAATCTGTTAAAGATGTCTACTGTTTTAGCAGGGAGAGATGTTGCTATTATGTACATGCCTGAGATACCGACAATTGAAGCTGAAAGGGATAAGCTAAAGATTCAGAATGCAACCCTTTTTAATCAGATTCAGGAGTTTAAAAATAAATTGTCAAATTCTGATAAGACTCCTGATTGTATAAAATGTGCTAATAATTCTAAATTTGATTTTGCAGGTATCATCAAGGTAAGAGAGAAAGAAATTAAAGAGAAGGAGAAAAATATTGCAATAAAAGAGCATATTATTGAGACATGTGAGAAAGAATTAAAACTGAAAGTGAGAAAGATAATGAATTTTCAAAGCCAACTGAAGCCAACTAAACAAAAATCATCGGAATTGCAAGTTGAATCAATTGATCTTCAACAAAAGTGTAAGGCTTTTGAAGAGAAGATATCTGCATTGGAAGCAAAGAATGCTGATCTGATGAAAATTTTCAATACAGATACAATTAAAGCTGATCTAGAGAAAGATTCTACTCAAAAGATTTCTGACTTTTCTAAGAAAGCTATCCAAGAGAAAAAGGATCTGGAGCTAAGATTCATTAAACTCTCCAAACAAGTGTCAGAGTTTGAAAATATCTTAATTACATAAAGAGACACATTTGCTAAAGAGAGAAAAGTTCTTAAAGACAAAACGATTGAACTTCCCAAACAAATCTCAGTTCTGCAAGACTTACTTTATAAAGAAAGAAAAACTTTTCAAGAAAAGAAAAAGTCTTTTGAATCTGAAAAGAAAAATGCTGAAAAGAGAAATGTTGGGATTTTCAAAGATAATTCTGAACAAAATAAGAACTTAGAAAAAGATTTTGAGCAAGAACGTGAAATCTTTGAATCTGAAATATCTAAGCTCACATCCAATATATATGTTCTATCCTCAGACATTCGGAAAGAATAAATGGCTAGAATTGATTTGAAGAAGAAGTTTGACACACTTTCTGATGAAAAAAACATTTTATCCAACAAGATAAAGGACTTGGAAGCTGCAAGTGTTGAATTGTCAGATAAAGTTTCTGCTGATATGATTAATCAATCACCTCTTAACAGTTCAATAGAATTAGTTTGTTCTTTCAAAACTGCTTCAAGTTCCATTCATGAGAAAAATGTTTTCAAAAAGAAAAGTGTCAAACCAAACATTTTCAATTCAAATATGATTCGTCCATCTAATCTGTTTTATGATAAGTCTGTTGATAGTCCAACGAGTTTCTATGTTAAATCTCTTTGAATGCATTCAAAGAATGAACAGATGGTTTGGAGAGTGAAGACTTCTCCTGATGATGAAAAGAAGAATGACAAAGCATAACCACAAGGTGGTGGCGTGGTGGTAAGAGCCTGGGGACTTCATAGCGGTTGCCCGGGTTCGAGCCCCACTTGCAACATTGTGGCCACGGGATGAATGCCCGCGAGCCATAGGCCTGTTTTCCAGGAGATTAGTCTGGGCCCAAAGTGGTATGGGATAATCCTTTGCCAAAAAAAAAGAATGACAAAGCATCTGCATCCACATCCAATGCCAAAAAGAATAGAGCTCATAAAGGTAAATCTTTTGGTAAACCTGATACAATTTACTCTACTAATCATCTTATTAGGTTGGATGAAAAGAAAAATTTGTTGTTCTTACTATGGAGCAAATGACTTTGTAAGTAATAATTTTGTTAATTACTGGTATGGTTCATATTATGTTACCCCTAAAAGAACTGCAACTAACACATCAGGACTCAAATACCAGTGGGTACCAAAAGCTAAATGTGTGTTGCAGGCACACAAGGTTTAAGGGGGAGCAAGAACATTGGCTCTTGAATAACACAGTTCATGACCCACACTTAAATGTCAATAGTGTGTTTTCTGATTACATTAGATCAGAACCTGGACTTAAATGTTAAAGAACTACGACTTCTAAGTAAAACAACTTAGGACTCGTTTTTTAATGTTTAAGGACAAGGATATTGTGCAAATATCCAGGGGGAGCTTATCAGAATATAAATCATTCTATCATAATTTGAGGGGGAGCTAAAATGTAAGTATCTACTGATTTTAATCTCTGATTGTTTGAAAGAAGAACAACTTTCAAGCATGAAAAATATTTTCTTAAATGTTCAAACCACTTCACATTCTTAAAATGTTTTCATGAATTGAGAAGTGTGTTTTCAAATGTTTTTGGATACTTTAATGCATATCTGACCGTGTTTTTCTAATGACAAATACTTTTGTAATTGTCATATCTTTATACTAACAAGTATTCATATACACATCGGTTCAGTACATTTCTTGTGCTTGTTATTACCATGTATCAAAAGTTTAATCTTTTTATGGTAATACTCCGGTTTGTTATTCATTGTTGTTTGAATCGGACATCATTTCATCATTACATGTGCTTTTATTGATATATGTTTATATTTTATTCATATAAACATCTTACGTCTTTGATTTCCCAAAATATTATTCTTCATGAATTTTGTTCTGATCTTAATCATTGTCAGATTCTCAAAACATTTATGTTCCATCATGATTATCCATTCTTACAAAGTTTTCAGAAATCTTAAATGTGCTCAAATTTCATTCTAATTTTTGATGAGCATACATATACTGGAAAATGATTTCTTGTGCTTAAATGTCAAGATAATCATTGAACAACATATTCTTTTAGGACAAATACATGGGATTCGATGTGAGAGCTTAAAAGAACTTCCATGGATTAACGACAACCAGTGTTTCCTACCCTGGAAGTAATCCTTTGAGTGATTAAGGGGAGAGGGTCAAAATAATAGAGTGTTGGTGTATGAAGAGGTAAAATGGAAAAGAGAGATTGGTTAGAAGTGCGCTTTAATTTTTAAAAGAAAGAGGGTAAGAGAACAGAGTAAAAGAATAATAAACTTTGCACCAAATCTTTCTGAGTCGGGCATCCATATAAACTGTTGTTTCACATTTCTTCGTGAACGACATTGAAATAGGTAACTAGCCCATGCCATCTCTTGTATATAACCCCACCAGCTACTCATTCTTTTTTCAAAAATAGAATGCTTTACATTTTCTGGGGATGCAGCACATACGCTATTGGTTCTTCATTTGGAAGATACTGATATTGAAAAATAAGGAAAGTTGCCCCACCTTCGACCCTTTTTCATGCAAATTTGAGTCTATGGATAATCATTGTTGTCTCAATGGTTTACATAATTTTGAGCCTAAACAACAATCATGGTGCTAATTCTTTCATAACACAAGCACGATCACACAGAAAATTTGTTTTTATATCAGAACATTCATAGAAATTACCTTGTGTTTTTTTTTCAATGATTGAATGGAAGTCTTGGGGAGTGAATGTCATCTCAAGCTCTTTTCATTGTACATTCGTTGTACACGGTAACTTTGTGTTACTGACAGAAATTCCTAACTGTTTTATCTGTTGATTCAGGGTTACAACTCATAATTTGTCTGAATTTGAAAAGATTCGGATAAATACATTCATGAATTGATGGCTCTTTATCAGATCAATTAGGGGGAGATTGTTCATACAAAAGAGATCATGAAGTTTATACTAAATTGTTTAATTGGGGGAGAAGTTTCAAATACCGAGCTGACATTGAAATAAGTTTTGACGATTTTGATTCTCACAATCATCAAAAAGGGGGGAAAATTCTTAAAGTTCAATTTCAAAGTCATAATTTTCAAAGTCATAGAGAGATGTCAAAGTGAAAAAGATTTGGGGAGAAATTCTGAAAGATCAACTAGATCAAGTCTGATGAAAAGAAATTATTAACAGATGATTCTAGAAAGTTTGTTTTCCAAAGACAGTACAAAGATTTCAAAGAAGAAGATACTAAGCATTCAAAGATTCCTCAAAGTTCAAGGATTCCTGAAGTTTCAGAGAATCAAAGAAGTTTCAAGAATTTCAAATTCGAATTCAAAGTTTTGATTCAAGAATTGATGATTGATTAAAGACTTTGTGAAATACTTTTCAAGATTCTTCAAAGAATCAGAGATTGATGTGAGTCTAATTGAGATCAATGATTGGTTTGATTGATGATAAACAAGAGATTGTAGGGTAGAAATCAGTGATTATTGAAAGCAAGTAAAATCTATACTAAGAGAGTACAAGAACAGATGCGGCTATATTGTGGATGGCTGAAATTTGTTGATTGAAAAGTTAACCTAAACCTATTACACAAGATTTCTATTTATACCCCATAACCCTTGTTCACAATAAAGCCCAAACCCAATACAAGGCTCATTACAATAAATGTAGATTACTTTATAAAACTTCTAATAAGAACATAAAATATGTTCTAACAAATGAAGATTGCCAAAGCTTCAACGTTTAAAGATATCAGAGTCAAAGTTTGAAGAATCAAGCGCTGAAGATGATTGTCAATTTTTTGTTAAATCTTGAATACAAAGGGGGAGAATGTTAGTTTATAAATTGTATCCATGATTTAATGTAGAAAAGTCTAAGTCAAAGTCTTGTGTAAGTCAATGTTGTTTGTTTGTAAGTTTCGTGGTCTTTGACCATATATATATATAGTTTGTAAGAGTTTGTACTTCTAAGAAGTCAAGACTTGTAACTTTCATATTGAAATAACACGACTTGTGATTTCTCTCTCTACTTTCTCTCTAGAATTTATACTTTGATTGTCAAATCATGATCTTGAATGGCTTGAAACTAGGATCATACATTTTCAGCTTCAATGCTTTATGAACCGTGTGTTTCTAAAGATAAATACTTGTGTATTATCTTTTTCATATACTTTCAAGTATTCACATACACCAGTTTAGTATTTTTGTTGTTTATGTTATCACAATGTCTCAATTAAACCAATTTTTCAATGGTGATACACCCCGTTTTGTACTTCATTGATATTTGAGCGTGATTTCATTCAAAACGTTTCTTTCAAGAATGTCTATAATTGTTCTTATAGACAACATCCAATTTTCATGACCTAAGCCTTTATTGCTATATCATTCATATTTGATTTTTTCATACATAGTCAGATTCTCAAACAAGTAATTTGTATTCATTTCATTCATTCAATATCCTTGTTTGGAGAGAATAATTCATGATTAAAATGCTCAAATCTTTATGATTATCTTCATGAGTAACAAATATGTGACATGTATTTCATTTTGTGCTTTAACTATTCAAGTTAAACCATTTGAGCGACATTTTGCTTATAGGACTACATGCTTTATTGTGTGAGAACTTAACAGAACTTCTATGGATTCACGATTACCAGTGTTTCCTACCCAATAAGTTACCCTTGAGTGATCGAGAGGCGAGGAGTCAAAATATCTGAGTGTCGGTATGTGTGCTGAGATAAAATGAAAATATAGTTTGGTTAGAAGTGAGCTCAATGTTAAAAAGAATGAGGGTGAGAGATCAGAGTAAAAGAATATCAATCTCTGCACCAACTTTTTCTGAGTCGGGTAGCCACATTACTGTTGTTTCACAAAATTCTTTCGTGAACATCATTGAAACAGGCAACTAGCCCATGCCAACTCTTGATTTTCAACCCACCAGCTACTCATCTTTTTCTTAAAAAGAAGATGTTTCAATTTTTCTGGGGACGCAACACATAATCTATCTAATTTTCATTTGGAAAATCTGGATATTGAAAAAGAAGAAAGTCTGCCCCACCTTCGCACTACGATCATGCACAATTGAGTCCGTGTATTACTATTGTTATCTCAATGGTTTACACATTTTGATCCTAATTGTTAAAAGCAATCATCATGCTTAATTCTTTCATACACAATAACGTACACACAAGAAATTCATTTTTTTGTCAGAATGTTGATAGAATAATCTTGTGTTATTCGATGATTGAATGGAAGAGTTGGGGGAGTGAACATCAAAAAGATCCTTTCCAATGTGTATTTGTTACACACAGTGGCTTTGTGCTACTGACAGACATTTTTAACTGATTCATTTGTTGATTCTGGTGTTACATTCTAAATTGACTGAATTTGAAAAGATTTGAATGAATACATTATGAATTGACGGATGTTCATTAGCTCAGTTGAAAAGATCAATGGTCAGAAAGGATTAATGACATTTCTTGGTGAAGTTTTGATGATTTATGTGCTCTATCAACAAAAAGGGGGAGATGGTCAATAAATGTTTGAAATGGAAATGAAATTAAAGGGAAAATTAATTTCAAGAAATGTTATCTGAAGAACTGTTGTAACAGTTTTGGAGAAAGTCAAGAAATGAAAATGCAAGTTATGGAAAGTTTGCACAAAACTAAAAGAGAAAGTTCAAAGAAGTCTGATAACTTGCAGAAATTTACTGAAATTTTCTTTCAAATTGATTTGCTGAAGAAAAGAGAGCTAAATCTGAAGATAATTTGTTTCTGAAGTCTGAAAGAGGCTTCTAGAACCTTTGGGGGAGATTGTAAAAGATTCTTGAAGAACATTATCACAGACCTTGGGGAAGATTACAAAAAGTTCTGAAGACAGTTCAAAGAAAAGAAAGGTGGCGTTTGTTTTTTAATAGGTGCTGAAGTCTGAAGTTTGATTTCACTTCTGATTAATAAGAGGTGGAGCTGAAGTCTGAAATCTGAATAATAAGACTGTTTGTTTTTGTAAATTGTAAATGTTTGAATCTAAATAACCACAACAGAAACATAACCATTTAATAAACATTTTAGTGATCATGTATCAATTAACTTGTTTAACAATCTGATGGACAAAAATACACAACATAAAACCTAACCACAATCTTCGACATATGCATAAAATCAATAGAAACAAAAACAGAAGTTGAACCATAATGTTCGACACAAACAGAAGTTCGAGAACACAGGGAAGATGCATAAAAATGACAAAAACGGAATGAGATGAATAATTTCATCAATTCATTTTGAATGGTACTCATCAATTGTCTAGTTACAATATGATTACCATACAGATTCAAGAAGGAACAAATTATACATATGACTAACATACCACAAATTTTATATATTGTTACAATACAGATTTTAGCATAGTATATAAAGTATATACATGTTTAATATAGAACGAACCATAGTGATGAAATCAACAGGGTCGAACCACAAGGACGAACCAGGGACGGAATTTACACCGCTCTAGAAATCGAGATGAAATCAACAGAGAGTCGAACCACAAGGACGAAGCCAACACCGACCCGGTCTCGATTTGGGTTGAAATCAGCACAGGGATAAAATCAATTTGGTCAAACCACAGGGACGAAGCCAACACTGATCTAGTCTCGATTTGGGTCAAAATCAGTGAAACCACAGGGACAAACCAGAGACGAAATCAGTTTGGTCGAAGCATAGGGACGAAGCCAACACCGATATGGTCTCGATTTGGGTCGAAATCAACACAGGGTGCACACCACAAGGACGACAAAATCAGTTTAGTCGAACCACTGGGACGATGTCAACACGGATCTGGTCTCGATTTAGGTCGAAATAAACACAAGGATGAAAGTAGAGGGAGATCGATAAGGATTTGGAGATGGACTCTTGAAGAAGACACTATGAACTTTACAGGCGAACATAAATAGAATAAGAGGAACTAAGTGGGTAGGTTACCACTTTTTTCATCAGAGGACTTTTAAATTTAAGTGCTTCTGAAAAAAGAGAAAAAACAAACGCACTGAATTTGGTTTGTCTGACCGATTCAGTGAAAAGAGCTTATTAAGAGTTGAAAACCCAAAAACAAACATGCCCAATGATTGATTTTGAGCAAAAGGGGAAATTATTCTTTGATGCTGAAGTTTCTGAAATTTAATCTAAATCCAAAGAGGGAGTTTCATTGCATATATTTTTGAAGATGATCTTGAATCCAAAGGGGGGGAATTTTAGTGCATAAATATATTGGATACAAGATCATGAAGATGAAAGATGAAAGTCAAGTCAAAAGCTCAAGTCAAATCTCAAGCAAATGTCAAAGTCTTTTGTAATAAAGGTCAAAGTCAAAGCTTTTGTATTTTAGTGTTTAGTTTTGTCTTTGTATTGTTAGAGGGTATAAATACTTTTATTTTATTTTTGTAGAATCATATGACTAGAAGGCTAGGTATGAGCGCGTATCAGTTAATAGAGAGAGAAATTGTGAGAGAACTGTTGTAATCAAAATTGAAGTTTGAAATAGAAAATTTATTCAATTGATTGTGTCATCTTGATTGATTTGCACATTCATTGTGGGACACACACTTAGGGATAGGAATTATGCACTGAAAAGGAAACAAGTAGTGGTACATATAAATTTCTATATGGTGAAGAAATATCTGCTCTTAAAATAAAGATTTTAGATCTTGAAAGAGAATCCGATATGGAGAGAAGTGATCCGACAAGTGCTGAAGCTTCAAATAAAATATCCGAACTTGAACGAAAAGTTGCAGATTTTGAAGCCCGAGAAGAGAAGACCCTGGAACTTGAAGAGAAATGGAAAGATGCAGAGAGTGAAAATCTTGATATGAAGAAAATACTTGATGTTTTTTAAAAAGAAAAAGTTGATTTTTTAAACGAGAAGAAGAATTTTGAAAGAAAGATTCTCGAACTTTCAAATAAAGTTTTTGATGAAAGAAAGGTTTTTGATTGTCAAAATGCAAAACTTTCAAAACAAATTTATGATTTTGAAAAGGTATTGATAATTGAGTGAGATATTTTTGAAAAAGAGCGAATTTTTTTTGAAACGGCATAGAAAGTTCTTGAAAATAAAAATGTTGTGGTTTTCAAAGAAATATTTGATAAACATAACAATATTGAAAAAGATTTTGAAAGTGAAAGGAAGATTTTCGAAACAAAAATTAGTAAGCTTTCACAAAAAGTATCTGGATTAGCAACAGATATTTTGAAAGAGTAGAAGATAAAATCTGATTTACAAAAGCAATTTGATTTAATTCTCGAAGAAAGAAATGTTTTATCCACAAGAGTCAAGAAACTTGAAGAAATAAACTTTAAAGACGATTTATCTGAACAAGCCAATCCCGATACTGTTGTTCAGTCTCCTTATTCTTCAAGTTCAACTTCTACTACTATTTCTTCGAAGTGTTTTATCAAAGCAAATGAATTTTCAAAAGATCAGATCCGTCCTTCCAATATTTTCTATGATTCTCTTGTAGATAATACAAATAATCAAGTGTTTCGAAAAGTCAAAATGGTTTGGAGAAAGAAATGAATTACAGAAGATAGTGATGGAAACGCGTCTTACAAATCTCCTGTAGTTGATACAAAGTCATTTATTTCCAAGACTGATTCTCCTACTGTCAGGATCGAATTCTCAACAAGAATAAATTCTCAGAAACTAATATCAAAGAAGTTGCGGAATAACACTTTGATATTCAATGTAACAGTAAACAAAACAGTGTATAATCAACAACTTGTAAACTTGTATTCAATTATCAAATCACAAGATTACACACTCAACCTCAATCTTGAAGAACAAACTCTTTCAAGAGGAATTCTACTTCTCTAGAATTAGGATCTATACCTTGAGGTTGATTTTCTCTAAAACTAAGAATGAATGATTAATTCTAAACTATTCTATCAATTCTATACATATACTGAATAAAAGATAATTACAATAAATATAATATCTTCAGTATATCTTCTATCATTATCTCCAAGCTTTCCATAATCTTCAGTCCATCCAGCTGTCATCCTTCCATGCGAATTCTTCAATTCATAAGCAGTACTAATCATAAGCAGCATAAACAACTAAGCAGCACTAACCACTAGCAGTAGTAACTAGCTAAGCAGTACTAACTTTGTTCAAGCAGCACTAACTTTGACTAGCAGTATTAATTCTACTAGCAGTAGTAATACTCAGCAGTATTAACTTTGAAGTCTTCTAGCAGTAGTAAATCTGAACTAGCAGCATTAATCATACTTGAGCTTTTCTTCAGTTCCCAACAATCTCCCCCTAACTTGACTTTTAGGAAGAAAAGTCAAGTTCTTCAGATCTGATCTTCAAGATGCTTTCAACACTTCAGGTTCAGTTTCCCAAATTTGGATTTAGCCCCAGACTTTGATTTACAGTTCTTCTCACCACAATTTTAGCCATCTCTGAATCCTTTGAGCATACCAGTGTAGCTTTAAGCATCCCTTCTAGCTTCTCCTTGCTATGCTCATAGATTTTGTCCACCAGGTAGTATTCATGATAACAGTTGTCAATAGTAATCATGTATACTCCACAGTTTTCAAATAGTATCCATTTATTAATCTTCTTGAAGATAAACTCATGATTATGATCTTTAATCCTATAAGCCACTCTTTCTGGATCAAACATCATGCACAAGTATTCCATTGCTATCTTGAGAAGATTCTCTTCAGTACCTTTCAACACAGGCTCATAGAGTTTTATCCCCACTTTGTTTAATTCTTCTATATCAGCTCCAAAAAGATGATCCAAGTGCCATTGCCGAAAAATGGTGTGGCTACCATTTATGGGGAGAAAGGGAAGCGGAATAATTCCATTATTTCATCTCTTAATGCTCGAAAGTTTTTAGTGAAGGGTTACCCTTCGTACCTGGCTAATGTGGTGGATGCGAAGAAAGAGAAGAAGTTGGTAGAAGATGTGGATGTTGTGCAAGATTATCCGGACGTCTTTCCGGAAGACTTACCAGGGTCACCCCGGGAGCAGCTCCGATAGCCCGTGCTCCTTATCGTTTGGCACCAATGGAAATGAAAGAGATGATGACGCAACTGCAAGAGTTGTTGGAGAAGGGTTTTATTCGACCGAGTTCGTCACCTTGGGGGGCACCGGTACTGTTCGTGAAGAAGAAGGATGGATCCATGCGGATGTGCATAGATTATCGGGAGTTAAACAAGGTCACGGTAAAGAACAAATATCCTTTACCTCGCATCGACGATCTTTTCGATCAACTTCAAGGCGCGGGATGCTTCTCAAAGATTGATCTTCGATCCAGTTATCATCAAGTGATAGTGAAGAAAGAAGATATTCCGAAGACGGGTTTTCGAACGAGATACGGTCATTACGAATTCTTGGTGATTCCTTTTGGCTTAACCAATGCTCCGGCCATATTCATGGATTTGATGAACCCTGTGTGTCGTCCATTCTTACATAAATCCGTGATCGTCTTCATCGACGATATTTTAATATATTCAAAGGATGAGTCCGAGCATGGGAAACACTTACGGGAAGTACTAAAGGTCCTACGAAGGGAGAAATTGTTTGCGAAATTCTCGAAGTGCGAATTCTGGCTCCAAGAGGTGCAATTCTTGGGGCATGTGGTATGAAAGGACGGAGTTAAAGTGGACCCGGCAAAGATCGAGGCAATGATGAGTTGGGAGCCTCCAACTAGCCTGCCAGAGATCCGAAGCTTCTTGGGTTTGGCGGGTTATTACCGGCGTTTCATTCAAGACTTTTCCAAGATAGCTACACCGCTCACTTCTCTTACAAGGAGGAACGTCAAGTTTGTTAGGACCGATGCACAAGAGCAAGCTTTTGAAACACTCAAGAGGAAATTGTGCGAAGTTCCGATCTTATCCTTACCCGAACGATCGGAAGACTTTTTAGTGTATAGTGACGCTTCCAAGATGGGGCTCAGATACGTGCAAATGCAATGGGGGAAAGTTATAGCCTATGCGTCGCGACAACTAAAGGATCATGAGAAGAATTATCCGACTAATGATTTAGAATTGGCGGCAGTGGTTTTTGCATTGAAGTTGTGGCAACATTACTTGTATGGGACGAAGTGTACTCTTTTCACGGATCACAAGAGTCTCAACTACATCTTCGATCAAAAGGAACTCAACATGCGGCAAAGGAGATGGCTCGAGCTTTTGAAGGATTACAATTGTGATTTACTATATCATCCCGGTAAGGCCAACGTGGTGGCGGATGCGTTTTGTCGAAGGAGCCATGATGGAGGTGTCAAGATGTCCCTTACAAGGATCGAGGTGGTATCAAGTTTGTTGGAGGGTATAAGAGCGAGTCAAGTGGAAGCACTTAAAGAAGAGAACCTCA
Organism: Arctium lappa; assembly: GCA_023525745.1. NCBI lineage: Eukaryota > Viridiplantae > Streptophyta > Magnoliopsida > Asterales > Asteraceae > Arctium > Arctium lappa. The sequence continues at coordinate 68,534,104 of CM042054.1, forward strand.
AAGCCGAAGTCATGGTGAAGCAAAAGGAACTCCTAACGGAAGACGGTCGTGGACTCAAGCTCTTCCAAGGATGGATTTGGGTGCCAAAGTTGGGAGGAAACCGTGAATTACTTCTCGAGGAAGCGCATAAGTCGAAATATTCTATACGTCCCGGTAGCACCAAGATGTATAGATACTTAAAGTTGAATTATTGGTGGCCGGTGATGAAACTAGAGGTGGCTAGATATGTGGAGAGGTGTGTCATGTGCCTTCAAGTCAAAGCGGAGCATCAAAGACCGTATGGAAGCTTGCAACCGTTGTCCATTCCCGAGTGGAAGTGGGACAAATCACAATGGATTTTGTAACGAAACTACCGAAGACCTTGCATGGTCACGACACTATTTGGGTAATTGTGGATCGGCTAACCAAGAGTGCGCATTTTCTTGCAATGCGGGAGACCTTGCCAATGGAGAAATTGGCCAAGCTTTATATTGACTAGGTGGTGTCGAGGCACGGAGTTCCTCAATCTATTGTATCGGATCGGGATAGTCGATTCACTTCGAATTTTTGGGCTAGCTTGTAGAGAGAGTTGGGTACTAGACTGAATTTGAGCACACCTTATCATCCTCAAACAGACGAGCAGAGCGAGAGGAAGATTCAAACAATAGAAGACATGTTTAGGTCGTGTGTAATAGACTTCGGGGGAAGTTGGGATTCACATCTACCGTTGGTAGAGTTCGCGTACAACAACAGTTACCATTCTAGTATCGGAATCGCACCATTCGAGGCATTGTATGGACGGAAGTGCAGAACCCCGGTTTGTTGGCTAGAAGAGGGAGAAAAGCAATTCGCCGGGCCGGAAATAGTGCAAGAGACAACGGACAAGGTGAAAGAGATTCGGGAAAGGCTAAAGGCGACGCAAGACCGACAGAAAAGTTATGTGGACATGAAAAGAAGATCGGTCGAGTTTCAAGTGGGCGACCGTGTCATGTTGAAAGTATCTCCATGGAAGGGGATTATCCGGTTTGGGAATCGTGGGAAGCTTAGTCCTCGTTTCCTTGGACCTTTCGTCATTTTGGAGAAAATTGGATTACAAGCCTTCCGGTTGGATTTACCGCCGGAAATGGTTGGGATACATCCTACATTTCACGTGTGTTACCTTCGGAAGTGTCTAGCCGAAGAGGAAAGCGTGATTCCTTTGTCGGAAATTCGGGTAGATAATGGGAATCGTTGTGTGGAAGAACCGGAGGCGGTTTTAGAATCGAAACTGAAAAAGTTGAGGCATAAGGACGTGGTTATGGTTAAAGTCCAATGGAAACACCATCGGGGTGCTAACATTACTTGGGAATCGGAAGATGATATGAAGAAGCGTTATCCTCACTTGTTTGTTGAAGGTAAGATTTCGGGGACGAAATCCTAGTTAGGTGGGGAGGATTGTAACACCCGGAAATTCTCAAGGTAAGTATTTGTTTTCCCTTAATGCGTTAATTGTGCCTATGTGAGTATATGAGCCTTTGTATGCATTTTATGATAGTTAATATATCGAAATGTCATATATTGATTTACCATCTTTAATTGTACAAACCTTGTGCTCGTTATCGTTTTCGATTAAGTTTTCGAACTGTTTTGGGGTTGGTGCGATTGTGCTTGGCGATTGTGCCATTGGCACTATCACCGGAGGCACTATCGCCAAGGATGTACCGCAGGCTGGGGGATGCAAACGATTGTACCACGCGATTGTGCCTTGGCACGATCGCCGAAATGGTACCATGAGCGGGGAAGGACTCGCGATTGTGACTCGTGATAGTGCCCTTGGCACTATCGTCGGGCACTATCGCCCGCATGGTCCAGTCTGTTGTTTAAAATAAAGTTCAACACCTCATTTCAACCATTTTTATCATCAAAAACGGGAGAGCATCCTCTTTGGGCGATTTTTAGGTCTTCAGCACCTACGTCCATAAATTTCTAGGGTTTGGGTTGGTAAGAGTATTAAGTTGTCATCAAAGCTTCATTCAAGTGTCTTCATTAAAGTGTTCTTCAAGATTCTCATCTCTCATCTCCATGTCTCATCTTCAACTTCTAGGGTTTCCATATTTTCTAGGTTTTGGTTCAGAACCTAGATTGTGAGTTTACTAACCTTTGTCAAAACTAGATACACATCATATTCTCCTATTTGTTGTTATTTATCTCTATATGTTCAAGTATTTGGGATTTTCTTATGAAGGAATGTTGGAAATATGGATATGTGTGAAATACCATGTTTTACACTAAATATGCAAGTATTTGGGGCTTTTCTCTTGAATATGTATTATGTGTACTTTGTTATGATAAATGTATACACGTCTCGATATGATGATGGTTTATAGTTGGAATACCTTTTTAGTAACATATAAAATGCATGACGAGCATGATTATCATTTGGGTGTTATAATGGACTTATGTGATAGGATGGTAACATAGTACCCATGGTTGGTATTGAAATGTATTGGTTGAAATATACCTCAAGACCTCTTATATATTATGTTGGACGAACCAAGTCAGTAGACAATAGGAGGATGTAGTCTTGGGCGCCACCGTGATGGTAATGGCCTAGACCTAAGCCATTCGGGGTAATGCCATGGTTGTAGTCCTCGGATGTGTCGGGCCTTTCGGGTGTCTCTTGTTAGAGTGCATCAAGGTATATCGACTCTTTCGGTGGAACTTGATTGGTGCTATGGGTGTCCCCTATTGACTCAACATTTGTTGAACTACGGTTAACTGTGGATAAGAATTGTAATTGTTCATGCATGCTTATTATTGTTCAACTCACTAGGATTTTTGGCCTAACACTTGTTTGGTGTCGATGTGTATCTCAGGTTCTAGCGGCGCCGGTTCTAAGCTGGCATAGTGCTTGTGTGAGAGCTTGGGGAATACTTGCAAATGGACATGTGTTGGATAGAAGAATTTTGGAATTATAGATGACAACCCTTTTGTAATCTCTTTTCTAGTTGTAGAAATTAGATTAGTTGGTTGTTAATTTATTGTCCGTTAAATTACAGTTGTGATTAAACAGGTTTGTATTATTTCCCCATTTTTGGAAGGCTCTTGCTTAGGCAATCTTATATACCACATGTCCGTTTTTCGGATTTTTGTTATCCCTATTTTTAGGGTGTTACAGTTAGTGTTTGATGGATCCTCTAAGTTAGATTCTAGCTCAGTGATAGTAAGAGTAGAGGATCGTTGATATGGGACTATCTCTGAAGAGACTAAAGAAACAAGTGTGCTTTTAGAGTCTTTGGAATCTTTGACAAGATTCTTCTTTAGTTAACTAGATTGCTCATGATTGAGCAAAATCCCATATAAAGTGCTAAGAGAAATATGATTTAAGTCTTTAGTTAGCTTGAGACACATTGAATAACTTTCCCATCTTTCTGGAAGACATTCCAAGAATTTAGTAATAACCTCAAAGTTAGAGTATGTCCTACCAACAGTCCTTAGATCAATTTTTATGCAATTAAAGCGTTGGTGTACTTCAGACAAAGATTCATTCTTACCATAAATTAAACATTCATATTGTCTTACCATATATATCTTTCTTGTACCTCAGTGGTACCTTCATATTGAACATAGATTGTGTCACACATGGCTTTAGAGGTTTTTAGATGCATGATGGAATGAAAGACTTCATCAAGCAGGGCCATGGGGATGATGGTTTTGGCCTTTGCATGAAGGGAAACTTTCTTTTTCCATTGTCATATTTCTTTGACAGCTTCTCTTTCAGGGACAACTTCAGTAGTTGAAGTGGCAGGAATTGCAGCAATTATGATATATGGTACATAGGGCCTATTTGCAACATATTCAGGTATAGTAGGATCTACACCTTCTAGAAATAGCATCATTCGATTTTTCCAGAGAGTAAAGTTGTCTCTGCTAAATTGAGGAGGTTTAGCAAGAGAGCCATTGTGATGATAGTTAGTGTTTGTGTTTAATGCCATTATGAAAAATAGCAAGGAAGAAAGTTAAGTAAGATATTGTTTATGGATTAAACAAATTGCTTCGATACCACTTGTTGGTCTCGATTAAGGTTCTACAAGGGGGTTAGTTTGTAGAAAGGGGGGAAGGTTAAATAAAACACAACATGTACTTTTAAATTTGTTTATTGATTATTGAGTAAATCAAAAACAAAATTTACAGATTTTTGCGGAATTAGATAAGGTAAAACTTAATCTAAACAATCTAAGAATCACTAAGCTTTCTTGCACACAAGAGTAATAAAAAGAGAGAAGAGAGTTTGCATAATATAGAGATTCTGCAAATGTCACTAAGAAGATTGAGGACACCTCAAAAATGAAGGATTCTCTCCTATTTATACCCTATGCATTAAATGCATGGCAGAGGGTACAATTCATGTGTTCACCCTTTATTGGCTTCATGTTATTGACTTTACCTTTAGCATGCTTTCGGTCGTATGATGAACAGTAGTGGAAAGGAGTAGTTGTATGATTATGGACAAAAGCATGTTTGTTTTTGTACATTCGTACTTTTTTTGCAGAGGATAAGACAAACAAATATTGATAAGCAAGCTTCATGATCAACTATAGCTGACGAGGATCATTGATGCAGAGAGGCAGTCGCTAAGGCTTGATCTATATTTGTCACGCGTTGTAGACTTGTCTTGGTTTCACTGAATCCCACTTCATATCATTAGTAGACTTATCTTCATCATCAGCTTAGTCTTCGATGTCAGCGATGATCTTCTTGAGCGTGAGGCTTATCTTCAAGGATTACATAAATTGTTTACATAGGAAACCACTCAGCGATAACTGAAAAGATTCATTCTGATCGTTGATGGTGAAATACTAATACAAATACATTTTAAAATAATTTTTACTAAATATAAAAGGATCATCATCAAATCATTGAGAGAGTTTGGATCATCAGATGGCATAAGATTTTCCTCATTGGCAATGTCATTGGATTCATGGTCTGCTGCCATTTGAATAATTTTACTGAAAATTTTAGCTCAAAACCATCTTTTGATTTTTTTTTTTTTTTGAAAGAAACATACAAAAAAAATTCCTATGTGTGGAGCTTACCGCAACACACACATAAGAGAGCTTGACGCACACATGTATCGCAAACAACTATTAAGACATGTGAGCTTGTTGTAAGCCAAAGACTTGACAAGTTCAAGTTGCAAGCTTATCATAAATAACTACACGACAATAATAAGACAATTACTTATCGCAACCAACAATTGCAATAAGTTGAACACTTAGAACATGTGAAAATTTGTCGTTAGTTCAAAAACATATGCGATTAACCTTAGAACCAAACTCAGATGCATAATCAATGCTCAGAAAAACTCAAAATTATGACATAAAAGTACAAACCCATCATACAACACAAGAATTGACCACAAAACACTCATCTAATTCTAACAAAGCCCTAGAATCGATTGAAATCGATGGAAACCAAGAAGATGAACAGTTATTATTCATGCGATATCCATAAAGATTACACATAGATTTGTATCAATCAACAATCAAGGATGAAATCAGATACAAATGAGTATAAATCTGGAATCAATTGATAAGATGAAAAATCAAATGGACAACAAGGAATCGCGGGTCAAAAACGCACAAAAAGAAGTCGCACAGAGGGAAGAAGTGAATAGTGTAAACCAAGAACAATAAGTGGGAAAATTTTTTTTGAAAACTTAATATATATGACAAGAAAAAAATGACACATGTCAAAATCCGATTAGACACCCCAACTTATCGTACCAACAAAAAAACAAACTGTCGCAAGACAAAGGGTGACACTGTTCACCTTCACTTATCGCAATAAGGAGATGCGATAAGTGTTCAAAAATAGCTTGTTGTGGACAAAGGGTGCAACAACACTATTCATCTAAGCTTATAGAAGCAACAGATACGATAAGGACTACTTGTCGCAAGCAATAGGTACGACAAGTGTGCTTGTCCCAAGCAACTGTTGCGTTTAAAGGTCAATTGTCGCAAGCAACTAGTGCGACAAACTTTGTACATTTTCTAAAAATTTTGAACATTTTTAGATTTTCGAAACAAACAAATTTATCAGATTAAAAGATGTTCAACTTTTAACTTATATTTGAGAACAAACTTTTTCAAAAATTTCAAACACAATTCTCACACAATTCTCACACAATTATGCACTGAAAAATTTAATCCTTCCAAAAAAAATTTGCACACTTGTCCAAAAACATTTGAATCTGATACTTTCAAAAACAAATTTTTAAAAATCACTTTTTCTTTCAAAAAAAAATTCTTCCCCCCTTGAATTTTGCATAATGATTTGCATTAGTCTTCACAAAATTCCTGCAAAACTAATTAAGACTTGGTACTCATATGAATATAAGTTCTTAAGTGTTAGAATATATCAGACTTATAGATAAATGCTCCCCCTAGAATAAACAACGGGTTAAAGAAAATCCCCATCAACATGTTCAACTGGTTTTGGGAATAAACCTGTAAGTTGGAATTCTGTTTGAACAAAATGCATCCCTATTGATCCTTTTTCCACATGATTCTTTATAAAAATAATACCTGATATCAACATGTTTTGGTCTTTGAATGTTGGACCGGATTAGAGGTTATTTCTATGGAGCTCTTTAAATCGCAATAAATAGGGACTTTGTTGAAGGTATAACCATAATCTCTCAGTTGAGTCTTCATCCACAACACTTGTGAACAACAGCTGCCGAAACGACATATTATGCCTCAGCATTTGACGTTGAAACACAATTATGTTTCATCGACGTCCAACTCCCCAACTTTTCAAGAATTGACATGATCTGAATGTGCTCTTACAGTCTAGCTTACAATCTGCGTGGAATGCATATGTTAAAGTCGTCAGTTCAAAACTAGAATCCCTTAGATACCAAAGGCCCAGATTTTGTGTGCCTTTGCGATACCTAAGGTCTCTTTTCATAGCAGCAAGAGGTGAGTCTTTTGAATTAGCCTGATATCTTATATAGAAGTAAGTAGAAAGCATTATATCGGGTCTATTGGCTGTCAGATAAAGTAAAGCTCCAATAATGCTTTTGTAATTCTTTTGGTCAGCAGACTTACCAGATAAATCTGCGTCCAAAAGTCCTCCAGTTGCCATCGGAGTTTTTAATGAAGAACTATCAGCCATATTAAACTTTTTCAAAATTTCATTGACATATTTAGACTGATTGATAAAAATTCTTTCGAGAGTTTGTTTTACTTGAAGACCAAGAAAGAAATTTAACTCCCCTATCGTGCCCATTTGAAATTGAGTCTCCATAATTATTGAAAAGTTTTTACAAAAATTAGAGTTAGTAGATCTGAAAATAATATCTTCAACGTAAATCTATATCAAGATTAAGTCATCACTTTCCTATTTTAGAAAAGGAGTGGTATTGATTGTACCTTTCTTAAAACTAGATTTTAAGAGAAATTCAGTTAGTGTATCTTACCATAACCTGGGTGCTTGTTTTAAACCATATAATGTTTTATCCAAGACATAGACATGATCAGGATAATTTGGATTGACAAAGCCTTCAGGTTAACCTACTGACACTTCTTCATGAGGTACTCCATTTAGAAAAAAGCAGACTTAACATCCATCTAGAATACTTTGAAGTTCTTGTGAGCAGCGTAGGCCAGAAAACTGGTAATGGCTTCAATCCTTGCTAAAGGTGCAAAGGTTTCGTCATAATCAATTCCTTCTAGTTGACTATAACCTTTGGAAACCAGTCGAGCTTTATTTATGAATACAATTTCGTCTTCATCTTTCTTACTTCTAGATATCCATTTTGTTCCAATAATCGAGTTTCCTTTGGGCTTTGGTACCAATCGCCAGACTTTATTCCTCTTGAACTGTAGAAGCTCATCTTGCATTGCAACAGTTTAATCAGGATATTTTAATGCCTCAAAAACTTTCTTCGGTTCGATTGCGCCGAGAAAATTCACATATAGGCATTCATTTGCAGATACAGATCTCGTCTTGACAACATAATTGATATCACTAACAACATTGTGAAAAAAGGATAATTTATCGTCCAATTTTTAGTACCGAGGAGGGGTTGTACATAATTCTGATTTTTAAGAGCATCATCGTCGTCAATTATTGCAGGCAACTCGATGACCAATGTACCAGGAGTATCAAAAACATTTTTGGTTTGTACTACTTCACGTGAAGGTAACTCTGATGTAGAAGATTCAGACACAACATATTCTAAACTTGAAATAACATGTTCATAAGTATTGTCTGGATTAGCTTGACTTGAGTTATTAGCACTTGTACTTGCAGAAGTAGTACAGACGTCTTCAGAAGGTCTAGAAATATGTACACTTGATTCTCGGATCAATGAATTATGATCGCTGGATATATTTGATTTGTTTTAATCTACATAAATATCCATAAAAGCATCCATAAACAATAACTCAAGTTCATGTGAAGGTAACTCTGATGTAGAAGATTCAGACACTACATATTCTAAACTTGAAATAACTTGTTCATAAGTATTGTCTGGATTAGCTTGACTTGAGTTATCAGCACTTGTACTTGCAGAAGTAGTACAAACATCTTCAGAAGGTCTAGAAATATGTACACTTGATTCCGGGATCACTGAATTATTATTGCTGGATATATTTGATTTATTTTAATCTGCATAAATATCCATAAAAGCATCCATAAACAATAACTCGAGTTCTATATTACTTGAATGTAAAATATATTCAGAACTCTTATTCTGTTTTATTGCAGGTTCCACTATGGATTAAGTAGAAGTTTGAACATTAGGTTCGAAACAAGAAGTTTGTAAAACCTACTCATCAAACGTCATGTTTATGTTTTCTATGACAACCTTGGTTCTTATATCCTCTATCCGATAAGCTTTAGAAGTCAATGAATATGCAAGAAAATATCCTTCATCAACTTTCTTCTCAAATTTGCCAAGATTGTCACGATCGTTGAGTATGAAACATCTTCATCCAAAAATACAAAGGAATTTAACTTTAGGTTTTCTTTTATTTATCATTTCATAAGTTGTTTTGTGCAACCGTCTATTGATGCTAATTCGGTTCTGCATGAAGAAAGCAGTTGATATAGCTTCAGCCCAGAGATACAATGGAAGATTAGAATATGCAAACTTTGTTCTTGTTGATTCTACCAAAGTACGATTCTTTCTTTCAACAACTTCATTTTGTTGAGGAGTTCCGACGGCTGAAAAGTTATGAGAAATCCCAACTGATTTAAGATAACTCTGAAGAACTTCATTCTTAAATTTTGTGTCATTATCACTTTGCAATTTCTACACTGGAAGTTGAAGAAGTACTTGAATTTTCTTTATAAAGGCTATAATCATCTCCGATGCATCCAATTTAACTTTTAGAGAAGCTGAAGCTAAAGAAGATGATTCCTTTACAAAACCTTAGGGGGAGATTGTTAGGACCAAAATGTCCCAAGTATGGAATGTTTTGTAAAGTCATCTGAAGCATGTTATGGGCTTGGTCTTAATATGTAATAGGCATAGGTGTGCTTGTAATATGTCATGTATATAATGTGTTAGAGTTGCTCATTTGAAGTGTGTTGATCAATAAATGTAGAGAGAGAGAGCTTAGAGCGGAGAGAGAAAGTCATCCTCAATGTATTACACATACTTCAAATCTAATATGAGGATGACATACTTGCTTCAATCTCTCTTTTATTCTTTCTCAAACACTCTCTTCTAAAACTTTCCCTTAACCTTGTGAGTCTTGTAGAAATCAGGTTTGGATTTAGAATTGGTCAAGTTTTCTGCAAAACACCTCAGATCCTCATTAGAATCCTCTTCACCATCAGAATCATCAACAGAAATCTCAGGTATTTCAGATAACAGTGAAGCTTTATAATGCATGGAAAAACTATGCTTGGAAGAACTATTCTTTAAACTATTTTGCTTCTCAGTGAGCAGAACAAGTGACTCAGTAACCATCTTATTTTCATCACTAATCTGCATTACCTTATCCTCATGTTGATTAAGTGTTGTAAATAGATCATGTAATTTTTCTTCATCCATGTCTTTACTCATTTAAAGATTCACAGAATATGCATCCCACTCAGGATTTAAATTCTTCACAAACTTATAGTATATCTTAGAAGACATCTTCTTTAATCCATTTATTCTCAAAAAAATTAGTATGATATTAAACCTATTGTAGGTTTCAGTTAAAGATTCACCCTATTTCGACTTTAACCCTTCATACCCATTTATACTCTGGTTCAGCTTTGACTTCACAGAATTAGCAGTCCCTTGCAATTACTTTTCCAATTCGTCCGACTTAGCCTTAGCCTACTCTCTACTATCAACTCGATTGTATAGATCATTAGGAATTGCCAATGTTAGTAAGGATAGAGCTTTGCTATCAAGATTAACTCTTGCTTTCTTAGCATCACTGAAAATTTCATAAGTATTTGGAATTCTTTGTTCAGCAACTACTAGAGTTGTAGCTGCAACTGGTTCTAAAGGCCCTTCCAAGATTAAGGTCATCAAATCTTTGTTTTTATTATTGAGGAACTGAATCATTATCTTTCTCCAATGAGGATATTCATTAGGTAACAAAATAGGAGGCTTGGACATACTCAATAAATCTTTTGACATCTTGATCAAAATGTGTAATATGAACTTGAAATGATCATTATAGAGAAAATTCAGAAATTCAGATAAATAGACAACCCAAAAAGTTAAAGTTGGTCTGATAATCCCAAAATTAACTAAATCTTAGAGAGAGAAAGTAGAGAGAGAGAGTTGAAAGCGCACAGTATCAAATATATTATATGTGCGTTAGTTCCTTACAAACACCAAAGCCACAAAGGACTTAAATACCCTTGGCCAATACTAAACAGAAAACACACTAAGAACACAGTATTAGACTAAGACTATAATTACAATGATTACTATAAAATCTGACTTAACAATCTCCCCCTTAGTAATCATTGGCGCTGTGGTCTTCAATATCTATCTTCTAAATCAACACAGACCATCTAAGCGACTTATAGAAGAAGCTTCTTGACTTTTTTTTTTTTAAAATCTTCTCAGCATCTTTCAAACTATGTTGCCTTTGTTGCCTTGACAAGACTGAACCTATTTGTAATTAGCTTGAAAGAACAATCGGTTCATCAGCTTGTGCTCTAGACAACGCACCTCTTTCAAATGTACTTGAATAAACTGTGGTGGTCAGAGCTGGAACAACAAAAGAATTAGTAGCTGAAAGAATAGAATCTTGAGCGAATCTTGAGTAGCAGATAAATGTTTGAACTCTTTACTTCTTTATCTTCTCCTTCACTTCTCCCCCTCATGACCTTGATGATCTGGATCAACTTGGTCATGCAAATGTTGGAGACGAGACAGCTTAAGATTTACAAAATCAGAATACAGGAAAAATTGGAGAGATTTGCGCTAACCATTGGTGGCGTAAAGTTTGTTTTGCGCAAACAGAAGGAAGCGAAAAGTTAGGTTTGTGCTAGATGTAAGATGCGCAAATCTTGCTTTGCACTAGAAGCTGTTGTCGCAAATCTGAGTTTTGCTCTATCAACTGTTGGCGCAAATCTGAGTTTTGCTCTACCAACTGTTGGCGCAAATATGACTTGGAATCTGGAAAAAATTTACCTGTTAAGTTCTTTTGACTCCCCCTACACAAATGCACTAAATATGACAATTCAAATTAGCATTCATGTATAAAATCATATACTCCCCCTTGAAAACAGATATCATTTTTTTTAGAAAAATTCTCCTTTTTAACTCCCCCTTGAATAATGCACAAACCCATTTATAAAGAAATGAGAACACAAAAAAATATAAACATCAATGTAGAAAGAAAAATATACTGAATATGTATTTTGAAACGACTAAATATATAAAAATTTAAACATAAACAAATAAAATTATACTCAGTAAAATATCACAAAAAATCCATCAGATGAAATCAAATGTATGTATTTGGATACAGAAACAAGTTTTATTGCATATCAAGTTAAAACATGTTCAGTTTCAAAAACTTTCATCAATCTATTCAGTGCGCTAGCATGCGAACTTCGATTAGCTTCAAAAAAATGCAATTCTAAAAATATAATAGAGAACTTTGCAAATAATCACACTAAGCCATCAAGAATTAAGATTTTCACAAATTTACAGGTTTATCACAACTCAAACATATCACCAAGTATCATGAGATGTGTGCACATTGGCATCTTTTTAGCATTGTGCTCTATGACATCTTTACATGAATTTGCTCTTCGACATCTTTTAAGCTTGTGCACTTTGGCATCTTTTAATCAAAAAGTTTGTTAAGTAAAGAACATGCCGTAAACGTAACTTTCTATCTGACCCTATTGTAGGATTTGGGTTAGCCGCTCCCAGACCAGTTGGCCTTAGGGGACTAGGTGTCAAGCACCCCTTGGAACTTACTCTCCCAGATCTAAACTCATTCATACCAGTAGAACATGACTTTCGATCTGGTTCTATAGAAGGATTTGGGTTCGATCAGTCCCAGATCAAATGACCTTAGGGGACCAGATGACAGGCATCCCACGGAACTTACTTTCCTAAACCAGAAAGGTCACAGGTACAAACTTTTAAACTTAGAGATTTCTATATTTTAGATATATAATATTCATCTCAATTACTCAGTTTTACATCTAAGTGCTTAGCCCATATTTTCATTATGATCCATAATTCTGACTTTTTAGGTTTTCTAAGCATTGTAAACTATAAATATCAAGAACCACTCAACTTTAAAGCAGTATCTAAAGCTACAAACATGTTGCTGACTTTTCGACTTTTGTTAGACTTGAAAGATGAACATATAAAACTTTAATATAAACAAATCAACTTGAAAATTTATCCTAGACACACATTTTATTTAACAGAAAGAAAACCTGTAAAGCTTTTACTTTGTAGAATAAAATTTGTAAAGATTTAAACTTTTAAATTCAAATGCCGAATTTAAAAATTTAAGACAAAAGTAAAGAATTCGGCAAATTGATATTTAGTTGAGACAAAATAAAATTCAATAATATTATGTTCCACATAATGAATAATGAATTTGTGTCTCAATTAACAGAATTTGGGTTGTACAAATTCAAGAGTTAGTTGAATTTGCTCAGATTCATGAAAAACAATTGAGAAAACTGGAACAACATCATTATCAGAAATAAATGCAGCGGAATTAAAGTAGATACACTCAAAGTTTCTCATTAGTCAGAAGCGAAATACTTTGAAGAACGAGTTCTAAACTGATATGTTTAGAAGTCATAGTCCTTTGAAGTACAGGTTCTGAGCTGAAGTACTCAGAAGCCAAAGTCTTTCAGCTTTGAAGACCGGGTTTTGAACTGCTGTGTTCAAAAGTCATAGTTCTCTTACTCCCCCTTGACATTAGATGCCTGCAACTTAGAAGCAATTTGAAATTTTGGTACCCACTTGAATTTGGGTCCATGAAAGTTAGTTGTAGTTCTTGTGGGGATATATTTGTAAGATTTGACAGATAAAGCATGAGAGATATTATCAGAATAATGAACATATGAATCAGAAGAAGAGAAAGCATAATCATCTGAACTCGAATCAGAAGAAGAATATGAGACATTTTTGGAAATTTGAATCATTTGCTTTATTGAATATTTGGAAATTTTATTACAAGAAGCAAATGAATCACTTTTATAAAGTTTGTCTACATATCTATCTTCATCAAACATAGAATCAGTAGATGTCCGCTTGATTCTCCACATCTGCCTTGAAGGAGCGCTCAAAGTCCTATCTGTAAAAATTGAATCAGAAGAATTTGAATTATCAGAAATGACTGACTCTTGTTTCTTTGACTTCTTTGACCTTCTTCTTTTACGCTTTGGTTTATAAAAATCATCATTGAGCGTAAAAGAATCATCAAGAATTGTCGTTTTAAGATTGGAATCAGAAGAAACAATTTTACCTAAGGAACCTAACTGATCAGACAATAACTCTAAACTTACCTCGGAGTCTGAAAAATTTTGAGAAAAGATTTTAGAATGAGAAACTTCCTTTTTATTTTCTTTAAAAGAAGAAAAGAGGTCAGAAATAGAAAATGAATCTTGTTTTTGAAAAATTAAATTTTCTTCAAGACTTGACGTCATGAAAGAAAGAATAACATCAGATTCAATTTCTTTTTAAATATTTTGATCTTCCATCTTATCTTCAAGGTCAATGATTTTGCCTTCTAAAATTAATGGAGGAGTATATCTCTTAGTATCATAAAAGATTGGAGAGATATTTTCCTTATCAGATTTATTGGCAAAAATATCAACAAAATCATCAGACACTGAAGACTTGACGGGAGATATATCATTTAAAACTTTTCTGCCTCTCTTTGATTTGTCAGGAAAATATTTGGCATTTTCGCTCGTATAAACAAAAGGAATTTCTTTGTGAGTGTTTTTCATTCTTTTCTCATTTTCGATTTCTAACACTTGCTTTTCATTCAACCAATCAATTTTAAATTGAGGTGCATATTGAGCAAGTGTTAGATAATCGTATTTATATAAAGTTGGGGATTTTTCTATCGCATTGTTTAAACAATGTGGATTTTCAAAACCAAGTCCCCATTTTTCTTTCTCCTTGGTTTATTCATGAAAATTGTTTGCTCAGATTGATTCCTTCGATATGACTTTTCTTCTAACTTATTTATTTTATCTGAAAAATCATCTTTTTATTTGGTCATATCAGTCAAAGACTCAAGATAAGTCTTATTTGATTTTTCTAAATCATCAAATTTCTTTTGAAAGGTGTATTTTGTATGATCCAAAATAGATTTTTCATCTTTCAAAGAAATTTGTAATTTATCAATCAATTCTGACTTTTCTACATTTAAACGAAGATCATGCAAAGCAGATATGATTATGTTCATTTGAGAAGAAATAAACGTGAAATCAAACTCAGTGATTACCTCATCTTCATCAGAGTCAGAATCAGTATCAGTATCATCGTCAGATTGATCATCTATGATTAAGCACATTTGAGCAGTCTCGACATTGTCAGCTTCATCATCAGAACGATCAAGCCAGTACTCCTCTTCTACGAGCAAAGCTATTCCGTTCTCTCTTTTCTCGGCAAGTTCCAGTTTCTTCCGATAATATTCCGAATCCCGAACCTTCTTCACTCTACACTCCTTAGCTATATGACCCGGCTTACCACAGTTGTAACAGGCAGCAACTGTCTTTGGCTCGGGCACTATGACTTTAGACCCAGAAGTAAAGCAAAGATTGTTGGAACCCGACCTAAGTTGGAACTTTTTTTGATAGTGCTGAGAGAGAAGAATCATTGCTTTCTGAAGAGCCTCGCCATCATCATCAGTGGCCCCGTCATAAGCATTATCAGACAATTCTTGTTCTGCCAGTTGTTTCGTGATGAGAGCAACTGGGTCCACTGTTTTCTTGTTTTTCTTTTCGAGTTTGGCCTTCTTCTCAATTACAATGCATTCATCTGTCAGCAAGATCTCAAACATCTCTTGGATTTGCATTGTAGAAATTCTGACATCATTCCTCAGTCTATGACACGACTTGTTCCATTCTGGCTGAAGTGCATTGAGGAATTTCAGATTTGTCTCAAGCTCCTTCTTTTCCACTTTAATCTTCCTCAGATCATTTATAATGGCACAGAATCTGTCATACACAGTTTTCAATGACTCCCCATCCTTGGCTTTGAATTCTTCAAAGTTGTTCATGTAACGTGTATGCCGAAGTTGAGTTGCAACTGAAGATCCAAGCATGATCTTTTCAAGTTGTTGCCACATAAGATTAGGATGATTTTTGAAACAATCAATCTTGTTGTAGACAGAATTTGGCAAAGCTAGCATCAGATTTGCCTTTATATCACGATCTGCTTGATATTGTGACAACTCATCGGGTGTATATTATTTGGTAGGCTTATATAATCCATAAGCCAGAATGGGTTTTTCAAAAGGTCCTTCAGACAGAATATTCATCATGTCATTTCCGTTCTTTTGACGCTCGATAAAATTCAGAAATCTATTTTGCCATTGAGTAAATTCGTTTTCATCAATTAGAACTGGAGGACGATTTTCTGTACCCAATGACATCATAAGATCGCTTTTGTAGAACTGAGCTTGATAAGCAAACTTTGTAGAATCCATATCTCATAAATCCAGAAAAATTCTATGTCTTGAGTTGGCGCAAACTGTGATTTGCGTGAGCAGAAGGTCGTGCAAACTTAGATTTGCGTGACTTGTTGAAGACGCAAACTGAACTTTGTGTGATAAGACAATGGAGAAAACTCAACTTCTCGTGAACTGATGATGACACAAAGTGAACTTCGCGTGAGATGCTTAAGGCGCAAACTAAGATTTGCGCTAACAGTGGAAGACGCAAAAGAATGTTTGCATGATAGGTTGGAGACGAAAACTAGGATTTGTGTGAGCTGTTGTTAGCGATAACTGATCGTTTCGCGATGCTTAGATGGCACAAACTTAGTTTTATGTGAATCAAAGGTAGCGAGAACTTGCTTTCTGACATGATGATGAACTGGCGCAAAGCTCTAGATGAACTCGCGCAAATCGTGAAGAACTCGCGCAAAGGTCAGATCTCGTGCAAACCGCTGAAAAACACGAAAAATCAGCAAAGACTATTACAGATATGAAATTAACAATGATTTCTTCCACAAAAATGCTCGAAAACTGATTTGAAACAACTTTTATTCAAACAAATCGATCAAAAACCACAATTTCAAGAATTTGAAAATCAAACAGTACGTAAAAAAACGGTTTTCCAGTAAACTCGAAAATTCTTAAAATTGAACATCAAAGAGTGAAATTCTTGCAAATTGATGTGAAACAAAAAGATTTTACAACCAAAAACGGATTCAACAAACCAATTCGCAAAGAAATTTGATCACAAACAAATCCGAATTTGATGAAAAATCCAAAAACGAGATTTTCTTGAAAAATTCAAGAAAATCAATCAAATTTTCAGATTAATTCACAAATTCAGTATTCAAAAACAATCTCTCAAATCTCTCAGATTCAGATTGGCTCTGATACCAATTTATAATCCCAAAATCAACTAAATCTTAGAGAGAGAAAGTAGAGAGAGTTGAAAGCGCAAAGTATCAAATCTATTAGATGTGCGTTAGTTCCTTACAAACACCAAAGCCACAAGGGACTTAAATACCCTTGGCCAATACTAAAAAGAAAACACACTAAGAACACAGTATTAGACCAAGACTATAAATACAATGATTACTATAAAATCTGACTTAACATGGTCAAAATCAGTCAACTTGTCACAGAAAAGTCAACTTCTCGTAGGTAGCTTGTCGTAGAAAGCCTGTTGTAGACTACAGATCAGATAACTAACTTGTCACAACTAACTAGGAATGAATAGTAGCTTATCGTAATCAACTATTACAATAAGCTTAGTTTGTCGTAGGCTACTATTATGAAAATTCCAACTTAACGTAAGCTTCTAATGCGATAAGTATTACTTGTCGTGATATATTGGTGCAATAACCTGTACTTGTCGTAACCAACAATACGACAAACCCAAACTCCAAAGCCTTTGAGTGACGACAATCCTACACTAAGTTCAAAAACACTTATGATTAGCTTCAAGAACACTTGCGACAAAATAGACTGTTCAAACTCAAATCCTTAAAATCTCACAAAAACTCAAAATTATAGAGTGAAATTCTAGATACATGACTGTTTTCTTATTACAAACACAATTACACAAGGAAAATACATCTAGTTCAAATCAAACTAGCCTGAAATCAGTAAAACTATCAAGAAGGGACATCGTTTTAAAATATTCAAACCTTAAATAATCAATCTAAACACAAATTCGATGGAATTGAACAATATAATCCCATTCTAGATCAAAAACTGAGTCTAACGATTACAATAACTCATCAAAAACTGTCTAAAAACTAAAATTTAGGAAATCACAGAGTGTGTTCGTGAAGTCGACCAAAAATCGAGAAATTATTCAAGAAAACAACTGATTTTAGCCCAATCTTCAATCTGAATTCTTGGTATTTACTGTGATACCAAATATGGACCCAGATTCTGTAAATTGTAATCAAAGTAAACCAAATTTGATCAAGAATCTAGAGAAAGAAAATAATATGTAGAGAGAGAACACAGAGCAATTGTAAGATGTATTGAAAATGAGAACTAGTCATATGTCTCACAAAGCAAACATATTAAACTAAGTCAAAGAACAACCTCATTGACTTTACAAAAACTTTAAAAAAATTACAATCAAACCCCTAAACCTTGAATACAATTCATTTTTAGCCCAATAGTAATACTCAAAACCATAACGCTGATACCACTTATTAGGCTTAGATAACATGGTTATAAACAATAAAATTACAAAACTTTAGAAAGAATAACGATAAGGGTGTGATTTTAACCGACTAGAAATGTGGAACAAACCGATTAAACAAACAAGAATGATTAATGTGAAATGTAATGAACAATCAAATGAAAAAAACAAGTAAAGTACTCACCCATAAAGCTTAATTTGTTCCATCACTAGAAGGTTGTACGTCCATACGAAAAGAGAAAGTTCTACTGATCCAAAAGAGGAAATTACTTGATGAATTCATGGTTGACATCTACCCGGAAGTGCAAGGGCTTAAATTATTGATTCAAATCCTATATTTTTGCCTATAATTCCACTCCTCGATGAAGGAGCAAGAAACTGTGATCGGGAAATAAACACAGAGAAAGGAAATATGAAGTTGAGAGATTTTGGGGAAAATTTATTTGTATTTCATAAACGAACCAAGGCAACCTATATATACACTTCAAACAAAGAAATCTAACAAGACTAACTTAATATAAACCAACTAACTAGTTCAGACTAACACCCCCTTCAACTTGGAGGTTGTTTTAACAAGTCCAAATTGCTTATCACATCAGAACGTGCAAGTCTAGAAAGTGATTTGGTGAGATATCTGCAAGTTGATAGATTGTCAGTGTATACTCCACGTTAATCACACCTACATGTAGTTCTTCTCTTACATAATAACAGTGTAGTTCTACATATTTAGTTCTCTTATGAAAGACCATGTTGTTATTTTGTGTATGCTTGCAAGAATGTCACATTTTAACGCAATTGCGGTAACATAATCAACTCCTAAATATGATAACCACCTGCTTAACCAAGTAAAAGTAAGCCCAAAGGTGATTCTTCTCATTAATCTGAAATCGGCCTCGGTTGAAGATAAAGAGACTATAACTTTATTTTATTTTTGATTTTCATGACACTGGACTCCCCCCAAAAGAATCAAAGTAGCCGCTTACTTAATGTATCGAAAAAGGACAATTGGAATCAAAATTATAGTATGAAACAATAGAAAGATCATCTTTATCATTAAAAAACCCATGAGAACTGTAGGCCTTGAGATATTTCAAAACATGAAACATTTTATAGACAGGGATTCTAATTAAATTGACTAAAAAACTATATACTAAATTCCATATTAGGTCATGTATGAACCAATAAATTAATTTTGCCAACTAATTGTCTGTTTCGATGGGATCCTCCAATGGTATGACATGTCAAACACTAACATCAAATTGCAGTATAATGGGGAAGAAACACCTCCAGAAGAGCTAATGACATAGTCATTCAATAACTATGAGAGATATTTCTGTTGTGCCAAAAACATGCCATGATAACCTCAACGAAATTCAAAACATAGAATATAGTTAATGGCTTAAGTCTTTGATCTTGAATGTGGCATGTAAGTAAGCTTTCAATTCTTCAATTTTTTAAAGACTATCACATGTGATGATAACATCATCAACAAACAGAATCACTATAGTGAATGAGACATCAAATTTACTTAGAAACAATAAATAACCATATTGATAATAAGTGAAGCCTTTAGTTTTTAAGGCGTCTGACAATTTCTAATACCACTACCTTGAAGCTTGATTTATACCATATAAGGATTTTATCGATTTGCAAACATTATTTGGATCAGAACCGATCATTCCCTTAGGCCTCTTCATGTAGATTTCCTCATGTAAGTCGTTGTGCAAGAAGGAATTATTTATGTGTAATTGATGAATCAACCAATGTCTTTTCACAAAAAGAGCTACAATAAACCAACTTGTAGTAAACTTGACAACCAGAGAAAAAGTCTCAAAATATTCTTTATTTCACATTGAGTGAAACCTTGTGCTACCAATCATCCCTTATGCCTTTCAATTGTTCCATATCTTTTTGCCAAAATGGATTAGACATAACTTCATATGTCTTAGGATCCACCATAGAAGCAATAATTGCAACAAAGGATTGACTATCATTACTTAAAGCAATAGAAAGAAAAACACTGCGAATAAAGGCACATGTTAGTCACAATATGAGGTCAAAAAATAGTAGAAGTATAAAAAATCAAAAGTGACATGATTGCAAACAAAATCATTCAATTAAACAAGAGGTTAATGGTGTCTGGTTGACTATCGAATGATAGGAGACTGATCAACAACAAGTGAGGAATGAATGGAATGTTCGATTTTCAGCCACAGAAACCCGATCATAGTTTATGTATTGACAACCTTCACACGAGAATTTTGACCACACGAAACCATTCCTGAATTGCTAGATATGCGATTATGGGTGTGCATATAGAACAAATATTTACTAAAATATAAATATATATTTCAGAAGATGATAAAGTGAATACAGTGAACAATGCATTTGTGAAGGGGGAGTAAAAAGAGCTCCACAGATGAATCATTTCATGTCTCAAGTCACATTTGCGCCTCCTATAGATTTCTTGTTAGCTTCTTTGACTCAGTATTGCAGATCTGAAGATGTCTCGTCTCTAGCATAGACATGACCAAGATGATCCTGATCATCAAGGTCATGAGGGGGAGAAGTTAAAGAGAGTCAAAGAGTTCAAAGTCTATCTGCTCAAGATTCTATTTCTTCATCTATACTAGTTCTTCTGTTGTTCCAGCTCCGACCACCATAGCTTATTCGAGTACATTTGAAAGAGGTGCGTCATTTAGAGCACAAGCTGATGTTCCTGTTCCTGAACCGATTGCTCAAGCTTATTGCAAACAGGTCCAGTCTTGTCAAGGCAGCAAAGACAACATATATTGAAAGATGATGAGAAAAAAAAATTAGTCAAGAAGCTAAGCTAAGACGCTTAGAAGGTCTGTTTTGATTTCGAAGATGGGTGTAACAGCCTACATTGAAGACCAGAGCGCCAATGATTACTAACGGTGAGATTGTTAAGTCAGATTTTATAGTAATCATTGTATTTATAGTTTTGTGTTAATATTGTGTTCTAAGAGCTTTTCTATCTTGTATTGGCCAAGGGCCTTTGTGTTGTGTAAGACATTAGCGCACATTCTTGGTAATACAGATTCTTTGCATTTCATACTTTCTCTCTCTACTTTCTCTCTCTAAGATTAGATCGATCTTGGATTAACAACCATGTATTGCGATTTCATCATGATGATCTTCTTTGTTAACAGTGAAGCTAGTCTTGAAATTTGTGAACAAATCGTGGTTTGGTGTCATGTGTTTGGAGATCCTTGTGTTCACATACCAAATTGAATCCCATGTGCCTTTGTCCGATCCTTCAAGGAGATAATCTCCATTTATGATCGTTCGATCAACATACTTTTGTATGAATGGTTGTAAGGGACTAATAAGAGTGATGCCCATGTTTAAATTATGAGAGTCCTCTTCAGCATGAAGACTCGATTGTTTCATAGGACATTCCCACGCAAAATGGCCCTTTCCAAAACAACGGTAACATGACGATTTTTTTTTCTCTTCTCGCCGATTTCTCCACCGAGATTCCAACTGCGAAGTAAACTTGTCAGTTCTACACTTCTCTTTAAATTTTGAAATTTCCTCCTATGTAGTCTTCGTTTGTTCATTCGTCCTTTTCTATTGATTAGTCGGTTTCTTCGATCAAACCTTGCAATTCGATCGTTTCTTGTGTTTGCTGCCAATCGATCACTTCTTCTTGCTAATTGATCGATTCCTTCACTTTCTCCCAGCGACGGGTCAGCCCTTGGGCTCTGATACCATGTTCGATTTTCAGTCACATAAACCCGATCATAGTTTCTGTTATTGACAGCCTTCACACGAGAACTTTGACCACACGAAACCATTCCTGAATTGCAAGATATGCGAGTACGGGTGTGTATAAAGAACAAGTATTTACTAAAATATAAATATATATTTCAGAAGATGATAAAGATTACATAGACACATACATGTATTTATAGAGAATGAAGGGGTGTCTTGAACCAACACAACCATTTGGTTGGTGGTTATTCACGGTTTCTTCCCCCCTTCTCCTAACTTCCGTTAGTTTTGAGTGTGTGTGTGTACACACACTAATCTTATCTATACAATAATTTAATTACATAATAATTACAATAATATAAGTATCTAATAATGCTAACAAATGACTAATGATATTTAATATTTCCAACATGGAATGATGAATTGTTTCATTCGCGTGTAATTAAATTGGTGAAATTGGTGGGGGATTTAACATAGGTTAGTTAATTGGTGAAACAAGGTTTGAATTCACTAGAAACTGGGTCTGGAAGAGTATGTGAAACATAGGCAAGGGAATATAAAAGGTACGCAGTACTAGTGAGATAAGGGAATTCATATTCACAAAACTAAACATCCCTAGAATAAGAAATTTATTTGTTAACTAGATACATGAACTTGTATGCTTTTCGACCAAAGGATATCCAAAAAATATGTGTGGATTAGCTCCATATTGGAAATAATCATGAGGAATAGGAGATGTAGAGACAAAACACAAACAACCAAATGGTCTGAAATGATGGTTTTTAGGTTACATTTGATTCTAATACAATTCACTTGGGTTAGATCCTATCCAAAAGTGAATGCAAAAAAGAACGGATAAATGAAGAGAACAAATATTTCTGGAAGAGGTTATTCATCTTCCTAGTCTTCGAAACATGAAAAGGGTGTGAAAAATCATTTTTTTTGTGTTGAAATATGATTTTGAATAGAACTCCAAATAAAGTAAAATGGTTTAGTACTTTGGTAGGTTTGCAATTGATAATATAGGTTGCTGTTAAGATACTATCCCTCAGAATTTCATAGGTAAACGACATTGAATCATTAAGGAACAAGTTGTTTCAAAGGACAATTCGTCGTGGGATATATGGGTTAGAAAGTTGATGAGTGATACCCTTTGATGCAAAGAAAGACTTGCCTTCATTGCTATTGCCCAATTCCTTGGCATTGTCTGATTGAATGATTTTGATGGTTTAATGGAACTGTGTTTGGACAAATTGTTTTGATTGTAATCATTAACCATATTGTGAGAAAATACCAAGAACCATGATATTTTAGAGTATGAAAAGGACCCAAAACATCCACATGTAACAATCAATAATGGCTTTTAATTTAGTTGGACTCCAGGGAAAAAGGTAATATTATCTGGCTTTGTGACACACTACATATGATGTAAAAAATTATTGTGTTCACTTGGAACAAGGTTTATTTTCTTGAATTTATAAATGGCCACTGACCAAATATCAAATGCTACAGGGAAACAAGTATATCGGACCTATCAGAAGCAACATAATTGGATACCGATAAAGAATCATCACCCCCAAGATTATTTAACTTTACTGGATTCAGTATATACAAATTTCCAATCATTTTACCAAGTACCATGAGTTTCTTGGTGAGAAGGTTTTCCATATAACACTGAGAATCAGTGTAATGAATGGAACAATGATGAGGAGAACTGAATTTAGGCACATAAAGGAGATTACAATTAAATGAAGGAACATATAACATGAGAGAAAATGTCGTAGATTTGATTAAAAAAGAGTCCCCACATTATTCAAGAATTAGTGCATTTCCATTTGGTAATGAACTTTATGTGGCTTAGGTAATTTGTTAAGAGATGAGAACATAGAAGATTGACTACACATGTGCGTAGATGCCCCAAAGTCTATAATCCATAAGCTAGAAATAGGAGTAGTCAGAGATGTACGTGCGCATGCTGCAAATCCACTTGTTTCATTAGTGAAAAGTAATTCCAATTCAGTTGTTGATGTAGAAGGCATGAAATCAGTGATCTTGCATTAATCAAGAAAATTTGTAATTTGATAGTAATCTTTGCAAGGGATTTTTGTGTTTCCTAGTGCTTTCATGTGTAGTACTCTTTCCATCAAGAATAATGTTTGCAATAGGTGTCACATAGTTAGTGAATTAGAAGTTATTTGCATTTCAACATCTATAACCTCATAATTTGTCAACATATCAAATTAATGTATTAGTGGCATTAGAAATTTCAAACAGATGAAATCATATATTCAACGAAACAAAGAATTTACTAGTCTCCAAGCAAAAAACTTCAATAAAATCGTTCTAAGAAACAAGTGATGAAGAAAATCCTAGGTTCTTGAATTGAAACATGGAAATGGAATTAGCCATTGGATATACACAACCAATAAGTAGAGCGATTGAAGAACAACTTCATAGTCAACAAAGGTAACAAAAATATCCAATATTAATGGCAGAACTGAGAAGTTGTCAATAAAAAAATACAAATATCTAACAACACATTGAAAATAAGGAATCTTCATTTAAGATGAAGTACCACCAGAATTAAAGGCACCTCACCGAAAAAATCATCAAAGATGGATGAGCATCGGAGACGAATGACCGTCGAAGGATCATAATGTTGCTTTGGTACCATGTGATCTGAAAATAAAAATAGAGAAAAGAGATTTTGTGGAAGTTTTATGCATATTTCATTAAACAATCAAGGCACCCTGCATATACATTTCAGACAAAGCAAGACTAATTGAATACGAACCAATATAACTACACAACCAACTAACTAGTTCAGTGATATGATCAAAGGTTGTTTCAAACTGCACTCTTCGAGCAAGTGTTGAATGGAACGATGCAAAGAAGGAAAACACAGAGAAGAAGAGAGTTGTTAACCAAACTTAACCCCAAATCAATGAAACTTGCAACTACAAATACTAGACTCATGGTAATCCTATAATAACTCTTACTCCTAAAAACTAGTGATAAAGATAAACACACCCTAACTTAATACTTATCTTCCTACTAATAAATTTAACATGAGTTAATCGATTAATTGTCATTCAACCACATAAACACACCAGAACTAAGAAGTTGTCAATAAAAAAATACAAATATCTAACAACACATTGAAAATAAGGAATCTTCATTTAAGATGAAGTACCACCAGAATTAAAGGCACCTCACCGAAAAAATCATCAAAGATGGATGAGCATCGGAGACGAATGACCGTCGAAGGAACATAATGTTGCTTTGGTACCATGTGATCTGAAAATAAAAATAGAGAAAAGAGATTTTGTGGAAGTTTTATGCATATTTCATTAAACAATCAAGGCACCCTGTATATACATTTCAGACAAAGCAAGACTAATTGAATACGAACCAATATAACTACACAACCAACTAACTAGTTCAGTGATATGATCAAAGGTTGTTTCAAACTGCACTCTTCGAGCAAGTGTTGAATGGAACGATGCAAAGAAGGAAAACACAGAGAAGAAGAGAGTTGTTAACCAAACTTAACCCCAAATCAATGAAACTTGCAACTACAAATACTAGACTCATGGCAATCCTATAATAACTCTTACTCCTAAAAACTAGTGATAAAGATAAACACACCCTAACTTAATACTTATCTTCCTACTAATAAATTTAACATGAGTTAATCGATTAATTGTCATTCAACCACATAATCTCCAAGCCAAATAGGGACTTTTGAAGATCTTGTAGAATCCCTTGTATGCCCATGACCAATCCCTTCCGTTGCATGTTTATATTCCCCTTTTCTTCTAAAATCACCTTGTCCTCTGGTGGTAATGGGGATAGGCTTCATGGAAATATTGTAGCCATTCCCAAGTTGCATTTTCAGGCGCACTGTCATC
This sequence comes from Arctium lappa, assembly GCA_023525745.1. Taxonomy (NCBI): domain Eukaryota; kingdom Viridiplantae; phylum Streptophyta; class Magnoliopsida; order Asterales; family Asteraceae; genus Arctium; species Arctium lappa. The sequence continues at coordinate 68,560,068 of CM042054.1, forward strand.
CCATTGAACCAAAACTTGCACTTGCATCTTCCTGTTTTGCAGCATTTGTCGTCTACCACAAATGACTAGTGGTTGGTCCTTTGGTTGTTCTGCCTCCAACTCAGTTGGTAATTCTCTAACAACATCGACTTCGGCACCTTTGTACAGTTTTAGAAAAGAGACGTGAAAGACCAGATGAATTCAGCTACAACTCGACAGGTCCAACTTCTAGGCCACTGCACCAATTCGATCGGTTATGGTAAAGGGTCCGTAAAACCTCTTGGGCAATTTGTTAGAAACTCGAAAAGCAAATGTTACCTATCGGTATGGTCGTAGCTTGACTATTACTTTGTCCCCGACCTCAAATATGACATCCCTACGCTTACAATTAGCTATCATCTCTATGTGGAGTTGACGACGGTCAAGTTCGCCTTTAATCAATGCACCATTGTGTCGTTTTTGGTTAGAGTCTCATCCACAACACCTATTTTTGACACCCATTATACATATGGAATCAATGACGGCGGTGTCCTACCGTATAAGGCTAGAAAGGGTGACATCTTTATACTACTATGGTAAGTTGAGTAATAACAATACTTGTTGGATCCCAGATTTAATCTCACAACAATGATATAAACAATAAAAGTAATAACAGTGGAAGCAATATAGTTTAATATCAAAGGAGATTCAAATATCACAGTTCATAAAGCAGATAATAGATAAACAAGATATTCTTTGAATAAAATACTTAGTTATAAGACTTCTTAAGCACACTTTGAACAATAAGGTGATGGTCCTATTTATAGGACCATAAAGTAAACAGTGTACTTATCTAACAAGTAGAAGCATGCTTGAACAGTATCTTACCTAAAAGGTAAGATCAAGACATGCTTGAACAGTGACCTACTCTAGAAAGTAAATATTATCACTAGGTGACGTGTCATCTGTTCTTCTTTGTCAAGAAACTCAGAGTGAACATCTTCAGAGCTCTGAACTAGGATCTCTGATGAGGAGCTCTCTGATGTCTTTCTGTGAGACTGTCTCTGAACTGACTTCAGAGACGGACTTGTTTTCTCCAGACTGTCTCTGAACTGACTTCAGAGACAGACTTGCTTTCTCCGCTGATGTCCCTTGAAAGTTTTTTGATGAAGACTGAGTTATTTTCAATACTTTCATTGGTTCAGATTTGGGGCAAACAATCTCCCCCTAAGTACTGAAAATAAATAAAGGACAGAGAATGTTTAAACTAGAAAGCGAAGAGGAGAAAGTTATCCTCTGTAAATATTACTTCTCATAATAATTTGAAATTACAAAAGAGAATAATATTCAAAAAATAATCAGAACCTATCACTAGAACATATCCTATGAAACTTCATGATGAGCTCTCTGAAGTTAATCATTGAGCCAATTTCCAAGTCTAGTTTTGCTAGTAGGTCTCCTCTGTGTTGTTCTTTCTTTACTTGAATCAACTTTTGTATGCTTTTCAAGGTTTCATCAAAATACTTTTCTACTTGCGAAGCTAGAAAGATTTTCTTCTCTTGGTTCACTCTGTAGATGAAACCCAGAGGTTCTTCAATGATTGATCCAGTCTTCTATTTGTCCAGGTTTTCAATGGTTTCCACTGGTTCAGTCACTCCGAGCTTTTCTTCACCCAAGTTCAGAGCAATCTAAAAGTCACGTTTGGCTTTGTGTTTGATATAAGCTTCCATTGCCCGTCTTACTTCAACCATGCTCATTCTTATCTCCCTTCTTCCTGAATCGTATCTCGCAGAGCAATAGGCATATAGATGAGTGAGATCATATGGATTTAGATTTACAAGATCATTATCATTGAACTCGTAAATCTTTTGATCAGATCAAGTCACCACATAATGCCTATATATGATTTTGTTGAAGGTGAATGTTTTTTCAGTGATTTTCTCAACTTTTATTATGGGAGAATCATTGAGAACCGCCATTCTTGGTGATGTCTTTGCCTGTATGACTTCGTTCGTAGTCTGGCATATCCTCTCTGATTCTTGGATTTAGAGGGATTACTTGAGTGTCTCCCATATTGAACTCGCAGTAGATATGCCGAAAGTGATCTTCTATCAATGCTTCAGGAGTGGATTCTAAGAATGTGGGAGGATGAGTGAATACCTTGGCTGGTAAACCGATGCTTGTCTTCTGAACAAGGTTCTCTTGAGGAGCTTGTTCATCAACAACCATGGTTTCTTTGTCCATGGGTTGTGACTGAGTTATCTCTGAAGGTTGTTCAGAGATATATCCATCTATCTCTGGTGATTTTCTTAATTCTGAAGTTGTTGAGGTATGATGAGATTGAGCATTTTTGAAAACATACTCTTCGACATCAATTACTTCGATCTGATCTCCAGCAGCTTCTTCCGCTCTGTCAGAATCTGAGTTCTGTTCTTTCTCAGACTCTGAGTCAAAGGCATCTCTCATCACCATTGGTTATCTTTCGGGTGATGAGAATGCATCTTTAGAGGACGTAGAGAAGTCTACAAGTTGTTCGTTTTCTTCCTCTTCCAGAGCTCCAATTTTCTATGCAGTTGCATCGGTAACTGGAGTGATTGGAACACCTGGTGTTGATGATGCGAAAAGTATTACCGGTGTTGTGAATGTTTGCAAAGTTTGGTTGTCATCAGAAGAGGTGGTGTTCCTCTCTGGTTCCTTCTCTTGAACTGGTGTAGAGGGAGCAGCTTTAGAGGTGTGTTTGGTTGTATCTCTGATCTCCCTATCGTGTGATTCAGAGGCCTCATCATCATCTGAGTCCTTAGAATCATTAAATCTGTCTTTCTTCGCTGCTTCGCTATAAGTCCCACTAGAAAACTTGCGTTTGTATTTGGGAGAGTCTGGTTCAGCGATTCCTTTTCCTTTGGGGTCAAGAAGATCCTTCTGAATGGATTCAGTTGCTTCTGAAGCTGTGATTCTGATTTCAGCAACCTGGTCCTCTGATTTATAGTGATAAAGTTCTAGAGTAGCTTTCGCCTGCTTCTGAGCAATAGTAGAGATCTTGGAAGAACATGTTAGCATTCTGCTCATGATTGCGGATTTGAATGAGGCCAGATCACTTTTGGTGATTAGGTCTTCAGTAGTCCGGGGTAGTGGTTGTGGTGTTGTTGATAGTGCACTGACTTCTGGTACAGAGGCTTGAATTGTTGTTTTGATGAGGTCAGAGATAGAGGCCATTTGTTCTGTTGAGAGTGAAGATGATCTGATGGCTACTACCTCGTCCCGTAGTTCTTGCAGAGCCTTCTGAACATCAATGGTTGTAGTTGCTTGATTTTTAAGAGCAGCATTCTGAGCTTTTAGAGTGGCTACTTCCAGAGATGATTCAGCCTTCTGTTTGAACAGTTCTTGTTCCAACTCTTGGATTCTGTTTGAGGAGTCCAAAAGTTGGGTCTTCAGAGTGGAAATCTCTGCTCTGAGGTTGGTGTTTTCAGAGCGAAAAGCAGAGGTATCTGAACCGTTAATTCGCTGAAAGTTATGCTCTTTCATGGAGCCTCTGACTTCCTCACAGAATCTCTGGAACTAAGATTTTGTGAGAAGTCAGAGAGGGGTACATTGGTTACAACACATGTAGCCAATTTTTCCTCGAGTTTAGAGGAGCCTTCGTTCAGAGCTGTTTTGATGTTATCTCTGGAAGGACTTCCACTCAATCCTTGATGTTCCGTAGAATCATCTCTGAGTGTTCTGTTCTCAACCAAGTCCTCCTCCTCAGATTCAGAGGACTGGAAGTGAATATGGGAGTTAAGCTTGCGATCCAGGCAAGTCAATCCTTGTTCTTATAGGTTAAGCCATTGTCCCTGAGTTGGACATCTATGTTTGGATATCCTGAAGGGTGAGTGATGCACCACAGAGGCATCATTATGTGTAGGAATTGCTAATGTACTCTGAGGCAACTGAGTACTGAATGTATTGGCTAAGTTCTGTGAAGAGGACTTAACCAGAAATTGAGTTTCCTCAGTTATGTGAACTTCAGAGGTGGAAAAAGGTACCTCTGAAGTGGCTGGCTGGTTTGGGTTCGTGGTGTGAACCTCTTATTCAATAACTATTACCTCTGGATCAGGTAGGTTAGAATGTGTGGTTGCACTGGGAGATGGGGTTGGTGTCCTAAAATATATGTGCCTTGGGGCATCTTTTTATGTGGAAGGGGAAGAACTCTTAGGTTTCTCCAAGTCCGTAAAAGACTTGCTCTCTTCTCTCTGATAAACTTCAGAGCTAGTCTCTGAAGATTCATCCTCACTTTCCTCAGAGCTAGTAGAGCTATCCTCTTCACTAGCAGATGAGGTTTCTTCCATAACTCCCTCATTGACAGCCCCTTCAAGTGCTCTGTCATCTATCTCAACTTTGGTTTCTCTAGCAAGAGTACCCTCTGGTTCACTCTTGTGAGAGCTCTGAACTTCAGGGTCCTCAGATCCCTCTGAAGCCGAGTTGCTCTTACTCTACATTCCAGGTTCAGGACCTAAGTGTGTTGGGGTTCCCAGAACTGGTTCTAGTCCTTGGGCAAGACTGAGATAAGAAGCTAAGGTTAAAGATTGAGGATTTACCTGATTCAGCATGTGGTGAGGGATCCTCCTTGCTTCTGGATAGCCTTCAAATAGAATCGTCGGTTTGAAGCTGTTCATTATGTAGAAAGGAGTTTTGGGTTGTTTAGTGGCGATCAAAATATGAAGCTTCTCGATCGCCGCATGGATGATTAGAGACAGAAATCTAGGGAATGTTATTGAAGGAACTTTGGATGATTGGGTCGTTTGTTCAGGGTCCTTTGACAAGCATTTGTTCTTCTTTTCTATGGATGTCAGAATCATATCAAAAATTATGCCGGCCATGTCCAAGTTGCGATTGAAGAATAAGGCATACATGATTGACAGAATTTCGGGTGTTGTTTGATCCATGATTCCCAGTTTGTAGGTGAGAGTGCGGTTTAGTACAGAGAACATGAAGTTCCAAATTGGTGGTAGATGTTGTGGTCGGAAGTTGCTCAATCTGGTGATTTCAGTGTGTAACCTAGCATTCGAATAAACTGGAGGAGGGTTTCAGAAGTTGGGCATTTTTCAAAACGCGTGATTTGAAGTTCCTCAGTTGTTAGGAGTGGGAGAACTTCTCGTAGAACAGTAGGAGTGATGAGTATCCGACATTTTACTACTTGAGATATGTCGAACTCGCCGATTATTCCATTATGTGCATCGCTGTAGTGACTTGAAGAATACCATTCTTGAACAAACGAGAGTGAACATTTTCATTGGTAAAAGCAGTTAGGGCTTGAGTCAGTTCACAGTTGGAGAAGAACTCGCAGATTACTCCGTATTGTTCCTCAAACTTGGGAGAATCAAGCTGAATCATGTGATTGTTGTCTTTGATTGGAAAAAGATACAGTCTTGAGGATTCGCCAGATTTGGGAAAAAGCTTGCACCATTCATTTGAAGACGCCATTTTTTAGTTGAAGTGAAGAAGATGAAGTTCAAATTCTATTTTGAGAGAGAGAGAGATAGTGATCGAGAGTAATTTGTAAAAATGAATATCCGGATGTAAAATTGGTTTTGTATCCAAATTTAGAAAAAGATACACTTGAGTGCATAAGGTGAAACGACAGTGATTTGACCCTTTCGATAAAGCCGTTTGGCCTTTCACTCATCCCTTTTGTGACACGTGGCCTTGAAAATTGTTGTACCTACGGATGTAGGTTCCAAGAAAATAGGAATGGGGCGCCATTTTTCAATATTAAATTGAATAACTTCTTTTTGCTGACTAGACAAACCTTTCGCCTTGAGAAGTAATTTAAGATATCACTTGTAATAAAAAGGTTCAGTTAATCTGAAATTTTAATTTCAAATGATAAGAAAAATTGCTAATTAATTAAAAAGTTCTTGTTTGAGGAATGACTGGTCTGAAAGTTGTTGACTCCCCCTTGACAGATGATTTGTGAAAAAAATCCTTAATTTCAGAGACTCTGAGATGAATTTCAGAGACTCTGAGATGAATTTCATTGATTCTGAGATAAAATTCAGAGACTCTGAGATGACATTTGAAAAGTTCTTTTTCTCCCCCTTTGACAAAAGAACAACTTTTTATTTTTCTCCCCTTGTCATGTGTTTGGAGAACATTCAGAGACTGATATTGACATATGATACTTGGTTCAGAGGCTCTGATAATTTGATCAGAGACTCTGAGTTTCTTCTTTGTTAGGTAGGCATATTCAACATTCCTAACTTGCTAATTAAAAGATTGAACCTTCGTTCATCTAAAGCTTTTGTGAAAATATCAGCAAGTTGGAGATCTGTTGGAACAAAATACATTTCTATTATTCCCCTTTCAACATGATCTTTTAAGAAATGATACCTTACATCAATGTGCTTTGTCTTTGAATGTTGTACTGGATTGGCAGAGATGGCTATGGCACTTTTTGAATCATAGAGAATGGGTATTCTTTCATATTGTTGGCCATAATCTCTGAGCTGAGTTTTCATCCATATTACTTGAGAGCAACAACTAGCAGCAGCAACATATTCTGCCTTTGTAGTTGAAGTTGAAACTCAGTTTTCTTTCTTGGATGACCAACTTACCAGCTAATTGCCCAATAACTGACAGCACCTAAAGGTACTTTTTCTGTCAAGCTTACATCCTGCATGATCTGCATCAGTGTAAGCTGTTAGATCAAAACTAGAAAGTTTTGGATACCAGAGGCCTAATAAGGGTGACCCTCTCAGGTATCTGAAAATTCTTTTGACAGCTGATAAATGAGATTCTTTTGGATTTGCTTGATATCTAGCACAAAGACATGTTGGAAACATTATGTCAGGCCTACTTGGAGTTAAGTATAATAGTGAACCTATCATGCCTCCGTAGGTTTTTGTATCCACAGATTGTCTTGAAGGATCAGAGTCAAGTTTGACTCCGGTGGCTAGAGGCGTTTTCATAGAAGTTGAATCATTGAGTTTGTATTTTTTCAAAATTTTAGAGATATTTAGTTTGACTTATGAAAGTACCTTCTGAAGTTTGTTTTACTTGTAAGACCAGAAAAAAAGTTAATTCTCCCATGAGGCTCATCTCAAATTCACTCTTCATCAACTCTGAAAACTTGTCACAATACTTTTGATTTGTAGAGCCAAATATAATATCATCAACATAAATTTGTACTAATAGCATCTCATTTTTGTACCTTTTAATGAATAATGTTGTATCAATTGTGCCTTTGTCAAATCCATTTTTAATCAGAAAAGTGGACAGAGTTACATACCAAGCTCTTGGAGCTTGTTTAAGTCCATACAGAGCGTTATCCAAATAATAAACATGATTAGGAAACTTTGTACTTTCAAATCCAGGTGGTTGTTGGACATAAACTTCTTCATTTAATTTACCATGTAGAAAGGCAGATTTAACATCCATTTGATAAACTTTGAATCCTTTGTGTGCAGCATAGGCTAAGAATATTCTGATTGCTTCTAGCCTAGCTACAGGTGCAAAGGTTTCATCATAATCAATACCTTCTTCTTGGCAATATCCTTTAGAAACCAACCTGGCTTTGTTCCAGATTATTATTCCATCCTCATCCTTTTTGTTTTTGAAAACCCATTTTGTTCCAATTGCAAATTTTCCTTTGGGAAGGGGAACTAGGGTCCAGACTTTGTTTCTTACAAACTCTTGAAGTTCATCCTGCATTGCAAAAATCCAATGAGGATCTTCAAGAGCTTCTTTTACCTTCTTTGGTTCAATAATGCTCACACAGTTTACGTAGAAGCATTCATTGATTGTGGCAGATCTTGTTTTAACTCCTTCTGATGAGGATCCAATGATTTGATCATTTGGATGATCTTTTGTCCATCTTGAGATTGGAGCAAAAATTTGGGGTGGAGTTTGAGCTTCAGAGATGACAATTAGTGACATCTCTGTTGTGCTGTTCAGAGGCTCTAAAGTTGGTTCCCGAGATGGTGAAGCTGATTCTTGAATTTCTTCACTATTTGTTTCTGGAGTTACTTCAGACACTCCTTGATCATCCTCTTTTTGATCTTCAGCTTCTTCAGATCACTTTGTTGATCTGAATTTGGTGAAGCAGAAGGTGTTAATTCAGAGGGTCCTGAAAGGGTTGTACCTATTTCTTGGCGTCCTTCTGAATTCTCTCTTGGTCTATCTCTGAAGATAACTTCTGGGTTATCTTCATCAAAGAAATCTTCAAATATTCTGTTTAATTCAGATTCTCTTGATGATTCAGAGATAGGTGTTGAGAGACTTTCTTGTTGTTCAGAGCTTTTATTGTCATCAAAAGTGATATTGATGCTCTCTTGGATGGTCCTTGTTCTAAGATTGAACACTCTGAAAGCTTTTGAGGCTAATGAATATCCAATGAATTTGCCCTCATCAGCTTTCTTGTCAAACCTTCCAAGAGATTCTCTATCGTTCAGAATGTAACATCTGCATCCAAAAACATGAAAATATTTAACATTAGGCTTCCTATTGTTAATGAGTTCATAGGATGTTTTCTGAAATCTTTTGACAATTGTAGCTCTATTTTGAGTAAAGCAGGCTGTTGCCACTGCTTCTGTCCAAAAATTTGTTGAAAGATCAGATCCAGCAAGCATTGTTCTTACAGCTTCAACAAGTGTTCTGTTCTTCCTTTCAACTACTCCATTTTGCTGAGAGGTTCTTGCTACAGAAAAGTTAGGAGTAATGCCTTCTTCTGATAGATATGAATTGATTTTGGCATTTTTGAACTCTGTTCCATTATCACTTCTTAGTTTCTGAACTTTGCTGCTAAATAGAACCTATAATCTTTTCAACAATCTTATCAATATTTCAGGTACATTAGATTTGGCTCAGATGAATTCTATCCATGTGAATCTGGAAAATTCATCAATCAGAACCAGAATGTATTTCTTACCTGCTACACTCTGTATAGAGATAGGACCACAGTGGTCCACATGAAGCATGTGCAGAGGTCTAGGATAGTTGTTTTCACTTTTGGTTTTATGGGAATATCTTTTCATTTTTCCCATTTCACAAGCAGAACAAAGATGATCTTTGTTAAACTTCAGAGATGGTAATCCCTTAACCAAATTAAGTTTAACTAATTTATCAAGTGAGGAAAAGTTTAGATGTGAAAACTTTTTATGCCAGAGCCAGACTTCCTCACTATTCAGAGATACAAGACAAAGTTTCTCTGAATCAGTGTAGAGGTTACCTTCATTCTGTAGAGGTTACCTTTTCTGTCTGCTCTGAGTAATTCTTGACCTGATTCTGAGTGAAGAAGTGAACAATATTTTCTTTGAAATTTCACATCAAAACCATGATCACAAAGTTGACTTATGCTGATCAGATTGTGTTTTAATCCATCCACATAAGCAACTTTTGATACTAAAACATTTCCTCTTGATAACTCACCATATCCTTTAATCTGTCCTTGCACATTGTCTCCAAAAGTAATTGCTCCTCCAGATTTTGCTTTGAATGAGTATAGCAGTTCCTTATCTCCAGTCATATGCCTTGAACATCCAGAATCTAAGTACCAGATTGGCATTGACTGATTCTGCAAGACAGATTATTGTTTCTTAGGTACCCATCTCATTATGGGTCCTTTTATGCTAGACTTTGGTGGATTTGTATGACTTTTTGGCATCTCATCTTTTGATGTCTTGCCGTTACTTGTCTTCTTTTGAAATTTTGTCTCTGAGATATTTTTCAGAGATTGATTCAGAAGACAATGTAATCCTTTGAAATGATTTTTTAGTTTTATCAAAAGATGAATGCAGTTGCAATTAATAGAACAAGAAGAAGTAGGAGCAAAGTTTTTCTTTTTATTAAAAGAATTTGTTACATTTTGACTTCTTTTGAAACTAGCACTAGGAATATTATATGTATCCCTAACTACTTCTTTCCTTTTTGCTTGAAAGACATTCTTCTTTTCAAGTTGTTTTTTCTTGAGCAAAAACATCTTCTTTTATTTGCTGCTTACTGCACAAACATGATCAATATGGTTAATTTTTGTCCATTTGCCTTTTTGTTCAGGAGATAATTTTATTGTTTTATAGGTGTAAGATTCAGAAGTGTTTGTTTTATTCTTTGCCTTTTCTTGTAACTCTTTTTCAAGTTCTAGAGACGTTTTTGCTTGTAAACACATATTTGCAAAATCAGGACTTATTGGTATCCTGGTTTTGGTTTTCAAAATTGAAATTGGAACATTCAACATACCAGAGCCAACAGTTTCTATCTTTTTGTGAATTACATTCCCTAGTTTACAAAAAATATGTTCATCAATCTCTTGATCAGATTCTGAATCAGAGTCAAGAAAGTCTCTCTTAGTTTTAATAGAGATAGCTACCTCTATTGGTTTTTTAATTTCTTTTGTTCTAGAGACTTTAATGATCCATTTCATGCTTTCTTTTCTTTTTAAGTCCTCCATGACATTTTCTTTCCATATCTTTTTAACATCATCTTCAAATGTAGTTCTGATGATTTCATCTGACTATGGTGAATACAGAGGGGCATTCGGATTAAGTGAACTCTGAGATTCATTTTCAAAAGTACTTGTATCAGAGGTACTTGGTTCAGATGTCTCTGATTCATTTGAGATGAAAGCATCAAATCTGAAAAAAAAAAGTTGGGATCATTGTTTTGAGGTTTTGTGAAGAGTACCTCTGAAGTTTCTCCTTTTATCTGTAACACAGACTTTTGAAAGTTTTTTACTTCAGAGTATGTAGTATTTTTGAAATTCAAATCTCTTGTTTTTGAGCCCTCTGATGTTTTCATTCTTTTGAAATTATTCAGAGATGTACCTTCAAAGCTTTGGACCTTTCCCATACGGAAAGTGGAAGAAAGTGAAGTTTTCTCCAATCCAGTGAATGAATTCAACTCATTGAATCCCAGCCCTTGAGAGTCCATTTGAGTTTTTATTTTGTCGAAAACACCTTGTGCATTAACATAGCTTTTGATTCGAAGATTTTTTCTATCTAGAGATTGATGTAGGATTTCTCTTTCCTTTTGAAAAAATTTGGTTAAGGCAATAGAATTGAGCCTTTCATACTCAGATTTCTTTACTTCTTCTTCTTTTCCTTTTAAAACTTTCTCAATTTTTCTTATTTCTTCTAAAAATAATTTTTCTTTTTGCTTGTGAGTTTCTTCAAGTTTGGTTTTTTCAAGAAAAATTTATTTCTTTTCTGATTCCAGAAGATTCTTTTCTCTTTTGAAAAAAATGAGCTCTTTTGTCACTTGCTCTCTTTTCTTTTTCTCTTCAAGAAACTTTTGCTCTAGATCTTGAAGTTCATTAATTAGTTTAAAAGCATCTATTTCAGGATCACTGTCTGAGGTGTAAAGAGAGTTTACCTTTTCAGAGTTGTCTTCTGATGCTCCATCAGTTTGATTTCCATCTGAAAAAGTAATACCACAGAGATTGGTAGGCTCTTCTTGGCCGTCGCTTGTTGAGTCTGATAGCCAGTCTTCCATTTCTGCTACAAGAACTCTTTCTTTTACGTTGTACTTGTATTTGTTCTTGTAGTAATCTTGATCTTTGACAAGTTTTCCTCTGCAGTTTGTAGAGAAATGGCCTATTTTTCCACATCTGAAACATCTTCCATCATTTTCATTTGTTGGAAGAGTGGGAGTACTTGTCTCTGGCTTCTGTTCTTGAGGATTGAAGTATCTCTGTGGCTGTGGATACCTTGGTTGAAATGGTTGTTGAGGTCTTGATTGTTGTGTTGCATCATTATTGTTGAAGTTTGTACCCTTTTGATCACTATATGGAGTGAATCTGGGTTCTTGTTGAAATCTGACACCATCTTGTTGAAATCTTCTTTCAGGATTTCTTCTTTCTTCATTCTCTCTCCTTCCTTCAAATACTTTCTTGCCAAATTTCTTGTTAAATTGATGAGTGATTAATGCAAGAGATTTGGCGAAGGCATTGATATCATCTTGAGTCTGAATCTGAATGATTTTCTTCTGCCATTAGGACCTTTTTGGATCTTCTTTTTGTTTCCAAACCTTTTTGTGACTCTTCACAGTTGTTTTCTTTCGAAATTTGTTTTGAAACAAGTGCAAGGGGTCCACCTAAAGAGGTTTTTGATTTTTGCTTCATAACTTCCTTTTCATGTGCAACAAGAGTGCCATAAATGTCAGTTAATGACCATGACTCAAGATCTTGATTGGCTTGTATAGACATGGACAGTTGTGACCATTCTTCATTTAAGTTTTTCAAGAAAAAGAACGTTGTTTTCCTCTTTTGTTCTTATCACTCCAAACTTTCTGCATTTGTTGATAAGAATGTTGAATCTTGAGTAAGTTTGGTGTAATATTTCTTCTGGTAGAGCATGAAAATCATGATATTCATTTATGCATAGATTTCTTCTATTTTTCTGGGTTTGTAGGCCTCCTTCAAGTTGATTTAACAACTGATCTCATATCTCTTTTGCAGTTTTACAAGAATCAAGTTCTTGAAAGATATCATTGGGAATGGCCATTATAAGTAATCTAACAGCTTTTGAGTCATTATCCATCATATTAGTTTATTCATCAGTGAAGTATGTGGTTTTCTTTTCTTAATATGCAGGTATTTCAGCAGTATCTGCTGTTGCAGGAACTCTTGGTACTAACACCATTGGAATGTGAGGTCCAACGTTCACTGATCTAAAAAGATCCTTGTCCATACCTTCTAAGAAATTTACCATCCTTATCTTCCATTGGGGATATTCATCCCTTAAAAGTGTAGGAGGTTTTGTTAATGACCCAGCTGTATAAATGGCACTTATGCTTGAGTTTGTCATTTTTGAAGAAAAAGATGAAGATTTGAAGAACTGATGCTTTTTGTATGGAACAGTGATTTACTATCAAATCTTGAGCATATGGTGTTCTTTAATAAACCAGGTTTATCTGAACATGCACAGATATTGAAAGTTAGAATCAATGAGATGTAAATCTATCCGAGTATGCAGATGCGATCTTTCTTTGTTTAGAAAACAAAGGTGACTCTGATACCAATTGTTGGATCCCAGATTTAATATCACAACAATGATATAAACAATAAGAGTAATAACAACGGAAGCAATATAGTTTAATATCAAAGGAGATTCAAATATCACAGTTCATAAAGCAGATAATAGATAAACAAGATATTCTTTGAATAAAATATTCAACTTATATTATCAGTTATAAGACTTCTTAAGCACACTTTGAACAATAAGGTGATGGTCCTATTTATAGGACCATAAAGTAAACAGTGTACTTATCTGACAAATAGAAGCATGCATGAACAGTGTCTTACCTAAAAGGTAAGATCAAGACATGCTTGAACAGTGACCTACTCTAGAAAGTAAATCTTATCACTAGGTGACGTGTCATCTGTTCTTCTTTGTCAAGAAATTCAGAGTGAACATCTTCAGAGCTCTGAACTAGGATCTCTGATGAGGAGCTCTCTGATGTCTTTCCGTGAGACTGTCTCTGAACTGACTTCAGAGACAGACTTGCTTTCTTTAGACTGACTCTGAATTGACTTCAGAGACAGACTTGCTTTCTCCGCTGATGTCCCTTGAAAGTCTTTAGATGAAACTGAGTTATTTTCAATACTTTCATTGGTTCAGATTTGGAGCTAACAATACTCTACCCAATTCAAGAATTAAACCCAATGTTGCGGACACTCAAACACCATTGCCATTAATATTGATCCAAGACCCTATTAACCACTTTTGATTGTCCATCAGTTTGGTGGTGATACGAGGTGCTATGCTTCAATTGTGTTCCGCCTAATTCGAATAATTGCTTCTAGAATTTACTGAGGAATAAGGCATCTCAATCTAACATTATCGATCTTGGGAACCCATGATGTTTGATTACTATATCGATAAATAACTCGACAACCCATTTGGCATTATAATGTGTAGGAAGCACACCAAGTGGGCGTATTTAGTTAATATGTTCACCACCACAAGTATGACCGAGTTCCCTTTCGAAAGGGGTAAGCCTGTGATGATGTCCATAGTTAAATCCTCCCGAACAGCGTCAAGTGTTGGCAATGGTTGCAAGAGACCGCCAGGTGCCTGTGTGGAATATTTGGTTTGTTGACAAACCATGAATTGGGTAACAAACTGCTAGACAGTTTTCCGCATTCCCTTCCAATAAAATAATGATGCCAAATTGACCATCATTTTCTTCATACCACAATGCCCAGAGCTCGGTATTGCATGGACCTCATATAGTAGTTTATGGTTGATATCGGACTGCTCACCATTGAAGAAACATTTTTTTATAAATCAACATTCCATCTTTATTTGGAACCTTGGAATTGCTTCGCCTTGGGATAATCTTGCATTAAGTTTGCTCCATTCTACCAGCGATAAGTTCTCACTTCTCAGGTCATCTAACAGACCCATGATGGGTTTACATAGGGCCATGAAAGAGGAATAGATCGTCTCATTCTCTTCATGTACTCGTGACAAGGAATCTGCCATCACGTTTGTGTTTCTAGGTTTATACTCGGTAACGAAGTCAAAGTCCAAGAGCTTTTGAACAAAAAGTTGTTGCACATGCGTTAAGATCACCTATTGCATTACTTCTTTAATTCTCTTATGATCTATTCGAATCACAAATTTCTTGCCCAACAGGTATTAACGTCACTTGTAGACGACTTCAACGATTGCCAGAGACTCACGCTAATAGGTGGACGTTGCTTGCATTCGAGGTCCTAACTTTTTTTCTAAAATAACTAATCGATCGTCCACTCTGAAGTAAGACAACCCTAATACCCACTACAGATATGTATGTTTCGACGATGAACCATTCCTCAAGATTTGGTATCCTCAACACCAAGATGGTGGACGATAGGTGTTTTAGCTTGCTTAATGCCTTTTATTCATCCTCACCCCATTTGAACCCATCCTTGTGTAAAAGATCTATCAAGGGTGCAGCTATGGTCGCAAATCCCTAGATAAATCTTCTATAATAGCCCGCTAGGCCCAAGAAACCACGAACCTGTCTTTGGTTTTTAGGGTTTGGCCAAGCCATTACAGCTTCAACTTTGCTAGAATCCATTGCCACTCCTTGATCTAAAATGATGTGTTACAGATATTCCACTGTCATGGTGTCGAATACACATTTTGACATCTTCATGTAAAAATGGTTTTACTACAAGCATTGGAAAACATGTCGCAAGTGCTTCCACTTGGGTCGTAACTGATGCAATATAGACTAATATGTCATCAAAGAAAACTATAACAAACTTCCGTAGATAAAGTGAGAAAATTATGTTCATTGTCGCCTGAAAAGTCAATGGCGCATTGGTGAGCCCAAATGGCATCACGAGAAATTCGTAATGCCCGTGGTGAGTTCTGAAGATCGTTTTATATGTATTTTTGCATGAACTTTTATCTAATGATAACCGACCCTCAAGTCTAATTTGCTAAACATGATCGCTCCACGAAGTTCATCAAACATCTCGTCTGTCGTGGGTATTTGAAATTTTTCTTTAATGGTAGTCGCATTTAAGACTCTATAATCAACGCAAAATCGGTAGGTACCGTCTTTCTTTTTTACCAAAAGAACTGGGGAAGAAAACGGGTTGTGGCTCACCCGTATGATGCGTTGTTCCAACATTTTTGCAACCAACTTCTCCATTTCACCCTTTTAATAATGGGAATAACGGTAGGGGCGTACATTGATCGGCTTGGTGTTCGGCAGCAGGTGGATTTTGTGGTCAACAAGGCAATATGGGGGGTAATATCGTGGGTGTTTGGAACAGTTGTTGTTAATGTTTGAACAATTGGCTGATTTTCAGGTGTAAGTTCGATAGTTTTTCACTTGCCACTTCCTGAGATTTCGTCTCCTCAATTTGGGTCGAATGTAATTCATATATCCCACAGACGTCGTTGTTGTCCATTAATGCTTGCATCTGATTGAAACTTATTTTTCTTACTTTCAGTGTCTCATCCCCTTTCAGCATTTGTTTCTTTCCACGTAGCCCAAATTCCATGGATTGTTAGTATAATCATGGGTCACTTTGCCTAACTTCTGTAACCATTGTATTCGGCAAACTGTTTATGCTCCTTTCAATGGTAGGACAAAAATATCCATGTCGAACTGAAGGCCTTGCTTCGAGCAAACATTTTAACATAGCAGGGTATTACCACTGCCAATATAAACCTTGAAGGCTTTGGTTGAATGAACAGGTTGTTGCAATTTCTCCACCACTCGTGGTTGTATGAAGTTTTGTGTGCTGCCACTATCAATCAAGGCATGTACTTCTCTATTGCCGATGGTGACCCATAATTGTAATGAACAACCCTTTTTTCATGCATTCCTGTCTTTCCGCTGGGTAAATCCACTTGATTCGTAGTGCGGGAAATAGTTTGGCATTGGTATTCAGTGTTGATAGCAATGGGGTTTTTGGTGGGTTTGTTTTCGTAGTATTAGGATGTTCAAGAGTTAGTTTATTACCTCCTTGGTATTCAGTGTTGGTAGCAATGGTGTTTTTGGTGGGTTTGTTTTCGTAGTATTAGGACGTTCAAGAGTTAGTTTATTATCTCCTGTAGCAGCAAGAATTATGTTAGTTGGGGATGAGATTGGTTGAATAGTTCCCAACGTCCGAATGTGCTTCACAAGTTGCACGTTTGACCAACTGTCCTCAAATCGGGCTTCAACAATATGGGTAGTGCAAACGTTTCGCCCAATGTTTCGGGTTTAAAGCCGAGCAACTCTCGTTCTAATGATCGCTTCAGACCTGAAGTTCAAATCAAATCAATAAGGATTCGTTGATTCCAGTTACATTGTTCATCATCCTCTCAAAGTCGGACCGATATTCCCCCACCGTTCCTCGTTGAAGTAATTTCGAAAGTGCCCCTTATGGATCTTCAAACTTGGAGGGACCAAACCGGTTCCTAACAATATCCAAAAAAATTCCCACTTAGTAACCAAATTATTCTGACGCATCCATCGAAACCACTTAGCTGCATCACCATCTAAATTAAATCCTATGATCCTGAGTTGTTGATCAGTTGGTGTCCCATGTAGACCAAAATACTCCTCCATTGCAAAAATCAATGCTTCCGTCTTTGTTTCATTGAATTGGGGTACGTCTAACCGCATTGATCTCGTAATCGCTCTTTGCCTAGTCATTCCCTATTGCGCCTACTGGTCCTTGCTTCTTTTGTTGCTTGAATTTCTTTTGTTGCTTGAATTTCTATGGCCAGACTGTCGATCTTCTGCGTTAAGGCATCGATTTGCTCTTTCATTAGCAGGCATGGTTCAACATCCCTTGCCATCGATATCACTCTCAATGAAAGAACCAATTTGATACGATCAATGGTTGTTTCCAACCGCACTCTTCAAGCGAGTGCCGAATCCAACAATCCAAAGAAGGAAAACACATAGAATAAACCAAACTTAACCTCAAATCAATAAAACTTGCAACTATAAATACTAGCACTCATGGTAATCCTATAATAACTCTTACTCCTAGAAACTAGCTATAAAGATAAACAAACCCTAACTTAATAATTATCTTCCTACTAATAAATTAATAACTTGACTTAATCGATTAATTGTCATCCAATCACATAATTTCCATGCCAAATAGGGATCGTTGAAGATCTTGTAGCCTTCCTTTTATGCCCATGACCAATCTCTTTTTTTGCATGTTTATCATCCAGACTAACAAATACCAAGTGGAGGAACAAGTGGTAGGTATGAACATAGAAAGTTCCGTCATAGATAAGCAAAGTTCAATGGACGGAGGGTGCTTCTCAGCTAGAGTTGGGGTGGGGTGGTATAGTGGCTACAATGAGTCTTCCTACACAAAATAAAGTAAATAATGATGTTGGCTTCATGCACAAATTCAATTTGTAGGCATTTGAAAAGCTCTCAAACAAGATCATCATCTCCCTCATTACCTAAAGGATGATTTACTTCATATAAAATTGTATCAATACAATCATATATAGTTAGACTCTTTACTATTGCATTTGATGTTTTATGACAAGTATAAAATCTTCATCAAGCCAAATCTATGTTCACAAAACCATTATTTACGATCTAATTATTGTGAAACTCCATCCCCAATATTCTCACTGTATCATCCTCTACAATGTTCAGAATTTAGAAATTGGAATCATATATATACACACATCATTCAGGATCTTTTTTGTCCTTGAATAATCTTTCCACTTCTCGTACAGCTCGAACGTGTCAAAACTCTCATATAATTTTGACAGATAATGCCATGATCTTCAATGTATATGTAATCAACTCACACAATATGCAACTAGCTAAGTATATACTAATGTAAGCATCATAGAGAAAAATTGTAATACAAAAACCAAAATTTCATCAAAAAAAAAAAGACTTGACATTAGAATCCTATATTCTAATATGTTAGATTCTAATAAAACACAAGTTTGGTTCCAATTCAAAGAGGAAAGACTTGTTCCTAACTTGAAGAGAGAACAACCAAAAATTCATATCAAGTACATTTCCCTAGATCCACTAGCTAAAAAATTGTTTTTTTATCTCCAAAACCATATATTCATAAGAATTTATTAATTTAAGATTTCAACACAATTGTAGATTTATTTGTTCAATACAGATATCTTATGTTATATGCAAAAGCATGCACTTTTCCTATTAAATAAGTGCAACATTTTAATTCGATGTATAGTTTGATTTAAGTTATACATTTGGTTGAAGAAACTCGTCGTAAAGCCAAGAATTCCTTAACTATGGCTTTTACTCTGATCATGCGATCATGAATTCGGATCGACCTTTGGTGGGTTCTAATCAATTGTTGGAAGTTCAACAGGTAGCTAGGTGAACCAAATGAGAAAAAACCATATTTCTTGGATTAAACTAAAGTCATAGAATAAAGAAAATACGGTTACAACTTATTTCAAACTAGATACATCTTGCACTACTAAAAAAATTGTTGTTTAGGGGCCGGATCAAAAGTTGTAATTTGCGTATGGCAGTTAACATTTCGACCGTCAAAAATTGTTTCTGCAAATTTCGGACAATTTTCAGAATGTCATCAATTTGCAACGGTTTTGTGTCCAAATATTGCAAGGGTTTCTACACATGCATACACATATGTGGAAAAAATCATTAATTCATTCGATATGGCTTTATGACATATGTTGATCACTAGACTCGTCTCCTTCTTAGGCATGGACGTCAACTTGAACCACTTTGCTGGTCCAAAGATATATGGATTGGTACCAATGATTTTTCAGTTTGTCAAAATTTTGTAAACTCTGTTCAAAGGATATTAAAAAATTTAAAGGATTTTAAGAGAGATGACATTTTTGACTTTTGATAAGAATAGTCAAATAATTGCTAATTAACTTTTTTTATATATATTATTTATATACGACAAATGCAACAAATAAACTTACAGACCCTCCTCACCTTTGGTGAGGTTTGAACCCCTAACCTCCTAGGAGGCCGAAGGCTTTGATACCGCTAGGCCAAAGTCCCTTTAGTAATTGCTAATTAACTTTTGCTCTTGTCAAATCGAAAGTAAAAGAGATAAAATCCCTTGGGGGTGAAAACAAAAGGGTAGAAAAGGCATACAAATGGTTATGAAAAATTTAAATAAAAGTAAAGTAAAAGGAGAAATGTATGATATGTTTTAGGGTCCGTTTGATATCATGACAGAGTATGATAGAACATGATATAATTGAACTTAATAAAATAATTGTTCAGCGTTCGATAAAAAATAATTGGATTGGACATGACATATATTACTCCTAATTAGTCGTTTATATAGTTTATATATTTTGATTAATTTATATTATTTATTAAATTATAATAAATTTTTTATAACATAAAATATCATTAGAAAATTTTCGTCAAGACAATTAAAATGATACAAAA
Organism: Arctium lappa; assembly: GCA_023525745.1. Lineage (NCBI taxonomy): Eukaryota > Viridiplantae > Streptophyta > Magnoliopsida > Asterales > Asteraceae > Arctium > Arctium lappa. Next base: position 68,579,886 of record CM042054.1, read on the forward strand.
ATAAAAAGTTTATATAGTTTCCAATTTTTATTTTATACATTTTCTTTGTTATTTTTTAATTATTAAATATGTAATACATTGCATAAATTAATCAAAGTATAAAAACCATATAAAAAATAAAATTGTGAGGACAGTAAAGTGAGTTTAAAAGGCATAAATTATAATAATTAAAATTTAAAAAATGAATAAAATATAAAGAGGGAGACGTATTTGATGTTTTAGAATTAGGTTTTTATTTGAGGTTATATTGATAAAATATAAGTTTGATCCACCTTTCTCCAGGGGATGCGTGTGAAACAAATCTGTTCCACTTTCTTTCATCTTGTTTCTGTCTGTTCCACATAATATTTCTGCCAAACATGGAACAGTGATCCATGTTCTGTTTTTTTTTTGTCATATCCAACATACCAAAAGCTCGCATAAGTACGTGGAAATTATCCCAAAAGTTTTTCTTAAGTTATGTTGTACTCTCGATTATCAGGCATGAGGAAAATTCAAACGAAAACTCAATTTTCATTGTACACGTGAGAACAAATCTCAGTCACTCCATCTTTATTGATCCAACAAATCATATTAAATAAAGTTTTTAATTTTAAGATGCTTAGGGGTAAAAATGGAAGATAATTTAAACTCACGTCCACCATATTTGACTTATTTTTTTATTTTTTTATTAAAATATTTTACCCACTTAAAGTTTAAAATAAATTATCTTAAAAATTACTAATATTTTAATCAAACAAATTAAATCAAAAAAACGAGAATTTCGTGCTCTTCGATATGACATCTATCTCGATATAGTTTTTTTTAACCGTTTTTACGTGAAATGTTATATATGTGTTATATTCATTATGAATATTTATGTACGTTCAAGTCTGTACAACACGTCGACACCGTAAGTATGTAACTCGACATCACCTTCTTCAACACTTTCTTCAACGTCGTAAGGCATCGCATTCTTCAGCACCGTAACCCAACACCCATCAAGACGAATCAAGAACCTATCGAATAATTCGGTTGTGAACCAGGGAACAAAAGAGAGCGTGTCACGTCCCACACCTTCACGGGTCATTCATGTATTATTCATCATGAATAATGTATCATTCAGGATGAATGATACAATATTTAGGGTAATTAATACACGATTCATGAATTCGTGTATTATTCATCCTGAATGTTGTGTAATAATCCTGAGTATTGTATTATTCATCATGAATAATGAATAAACGTTCACATTTGTTATTCATACTGAATGTGGGACATCCGGAGATGGGTATACATATTCATAATGAATTAAACTAAATTTCGGTTGTGAATTGGGAAACAAAAGAGAGTTAGTCATGTGTATACAACTTCACGAGTCATTCATATATTATTCATCATGAGTAATGTATCATTCATGATGAATAATAAATACAGCATTCAGGGTGAATAATACACAATCCATGATGAATAATACATAAATCATGAATTCGTGTATTATTATCCTGAATATTGTATTATTAATCATTAATAATAAATGAGCGTTCACCTTTGTTATTTATACTGAATGTGTACACCCGGGGACGTACATACATATATTCATAATGAATATAACACATATATAGAATTTCACGTAAAAAACGGTTAAAACGAAGAAAAAAAATATATCGAGATGAATGTCATATCGAAGAGCACAAATTTTTTTTTTTTTAATAATTTGTTTGATTAAAATATTACTAATTTTTAAGATAATTTATTTTAAATTTTAAGCGGGTAAATTTTTTTTAATTAAATATAAAAATAAAAAGTTAAACAAGGTAGATACTGATTCAAATTTCCAATTTTGTTCTTAATCAATTCTCAATTAATCTTATTATGTTTTCACCATTGATTAGTTTCTAAGTTTTGATCAATGGTTAAAATTTGTCCTCATATACACAATGAAAAATGAGTTTTCATTTGAATCCACCTTATCGGACAATCTAGATATTAAAACATAAAGTAGTCCCACATAATCAAAACTACAACAACCACAAGAAAATATAAAGTATCACAAGTTTGAAATGAGAAAATAACACGTAGACAAAATTGAAGTGATATAGAAAAGTAAAAATTATAAATATAAGGTATCACAAGTTTAAACTTGAACTTTTCATTGATTCTTAAAAAAAACATTTATTCATTTGTATTTTAAAAGCCCATTGTCATTTATATCATACAATTATAGGAATTTTAGCATACATATACGTATACACACACACATATATATATATATGTAGTGGAAGGTTCAAATAAAATTTTTAAATATTGTGAGGAGGTATGAAGCGAACTCGCGCAATGCAATGAGATACATCACGATTTTAATGTTTCATTTAATTTTTTGTTTTTTTGTCGATTTACAATATGATTTTAAATGGTTTTGAGAAAGTGATATTGTTTTTTTTATAAATTTGTTTAATTTATAGGCTTAATAATATTACGTTGTTTATATATAAAAAATTAAGTATTTTGTTAAATTTCAATGATTATCTTATATATTTTAATGACATCTAGAAAAAATAACCAATTACATATTTAATAATATAATTAAAACAAATTTATAGTAATATAATATATAAATTAATAGTGATACATGGAAGGGTCTGCATAAAAAGAAGACCCTATACATACCAAATTGGTGGGTGTTAGAAATATGCAATAGTAATATGTATCTTGTGCTTTGATACTTGTAAATTAAGAGATTTTTAAAATTTTGCATAAAATAATGGTACCTTGTGCCTAATAATTTGTATTTACAAGTTTTTTATCTGTGCTTTATAATATAGTATAGATATAGATATAGATATAGGCGTGGGATCGTGTGAGAAGTGGTTTCTCACTGTTGATCTCTTTTAATCTCAAACTCTCACATGAATTGTGGCTTAGAAAGGAATTGATCTGGTGCATCTTATCTCGGTGCATCTCATCCTAATATGCGTCCATTTCTCATCCAATGGTTGATAACCACTTATCAAACTTCTCACCGGAACCCAACCCTATATATATATATATATATATATATATATATATATATCACTGAAAAAATCCATTTAAAGGTGTATATGTTAACTCATATGAATAATCTGTAACGTTGATTCACATATGTATCTTAACTTTTAATGAGTTTTTTTTGAAATTTTCAATGGATTCACAGATATTTAGCATTCTTAATTGAATTCATACATACAGATGTACATACACACACACACACACACACACACACACACACACACACACACACACACATATATATATATATATATATATATATACTAGTTGTCTACCCGTGCAATGCAACGCGGGTGAATCATTATTTTGAAGTCAATAAGTGAGCCTTCAATCATGTTTCTTAGTTTAGTCCATTCTCTGTCCCTCTCGATGTTGAACATAACATCCATCTGTAAACATGTCCTGCAAAAAACATGTAGTTATTTTGATAGAAACGTATTATTTCAAATTTGTAATAATAATTAGTGATTATATCATATTTATCACGTAAAACTTCTTTATAGACGACGTTTGATGTGTAGAATATAACATGATTTAATTTTTTGTATTACCTACTTACCTAGTGATATCCCTATGGATAACACCACATAAAGTTGGTCGTACAAGAACAATAATTGCAGTAGATAAACACGTATGTTCGAAATTGTCTATCCTTAAGCTTTATTGATTATCATAGAAGTGTTAAGTCGAACCGGAAATGGTTTTATCTTTAATTTGAATGAGAACGTTTTATCTTCAGACAATCATAAATGATTATCACTTGTTATCAGTTAGTTTTTTCAAACGTGGAACTATAAGTTGTACCAAGATAACTATAACATGTACACTTGAATTTTTTGGAATGTACATTAATCAATCATACCTCATACATCTGCACTTAAAGAAAGCATCTGCATCATCCATAAAACTAAGCAAATATCATATACCAAAAGAAGTTTCATCTACACTCCACAACACGATTTACAAATATGTGCATCCTTGGAAATTGTGTAAGTAGCTCAAATATGATTCAAAATCTATGAGCATACGTTTAAATAAAATCACCCATATCTTTATGAAGGTATGTAAGGTTTGTATATTTATTCACCTGAAAAAAGAGTTAGATATCAATTTCATCACCTAATTTCTGATAAGAGTCGTGAAGAAACGCAACTCGTTTTTCCCCCGTAAGATCTCGCCAACGATTTTTAGTCCCATCTTTTGGATATGATTCACGTCATCTTTGTCGGACATCCCATCTTTTTGGATATGATTCACCCAAAGTGAGTCGTCGAACAATATTGAGTGCTTGAAATCCATCTGTAAACCGTTCATCTTGGATCATTTCTAACATTAATTGGAAAAAAATATCATGTATATATATATATATATATATATATATATATATTAAATTTCTACAATTAAATTCTAATGTTTACAAATAATTTGTATACAGGTTGTTGATTATCATATTTAACAATTAACATTTATTATATAGACAATTTTGAATTTTTTTAAGTTTATATATATAAAAGCAAAACTTTAAGAGGATGACATGGCACCATGAGAGACTTTTATTGTTATTTATCTAATTTCTCCTCATTTTGATTTTTTTTCCTTTAAAATATTGGTTTTGTTAAGAGATGGAACATTTGTATGGTTTAGGTTTGTCCCACTTTGGTAGAAGATAAAAGATTACGTACTGAAGATTTATATATAAAGGGTTGATTGATGCTGTTGAAAAATGTGAAATAGTGCTTGACAAAATATAGTTAAACCTAAGTTTAATGATAATGATTAAGTTAAATTTATATTATTCTTTTTTGGTTTATTTTAAAATGATTTGAACGAAAGTTTAATGATTTATGATCAATATATAAATTAAATAATTAAACAACCAATATATACATCTAATTGTTTTTTTTTTTTTGGTAAACTAACAATGCTTATAAATCAATACTTTTTTTGAATTGATTTATTTATTTATTTTCTTTTTTTTTTTTGTAAGGTAACAAATCTTTATATATATAAAAGCAAAACCTTGAAAGGATCACATGACACCATGAGAGACTTCCATTGTTATTTATCTAATTTCTCCTCATTTTGATTTTCTTTCCTTTAAAATGTTGGCTTTGTTAAGAGATGGAACATTTGTATGGTTTAGGTTTGTCCCACTTTGGTAGAAGATAAAAGATTACGTACTGAAGATTTATATATAAAGGGTTGATTGATGTTGTTGAAAAATGTGAAATAGTGTTTGACAAAATATAGTTAAACCCAAGTTTAATGATAATGATTAAGTTAAATTTATATTATTCTTTTTTGGTTTATTTTAAAATGATTTGAACCAAAGTTTAACGATTTTGACATCAACATATAAATTAAATAATTAAACAACTAATATATAACTCTAATTGTTGTTGTTTTTTTTGGTAAACTAACAATGCTTATAGAATTATTTTTTTTCTTTTTTTTCTTTTTTTTGTAAAGTAACAAATGTTTATAAATCAATAATTTTTATTTTTGTTGAGTTTTATTTTTCCATAATCAATAACTTAATCAATGATTATATATAATTTAAATTGTTAATTATAGGTAACAATCTTTATATATATTAAAGCAAAAAACCTTAAGAGGATAACATGACATAATGAGAGGCTTCTATTGATACAGAAAGGAGGAGGAATGACTTTGATGATTAAAAATGTTTACTTGACTAAAAATATTTTTTTAACTAACCATTCAAAAAGGAGAAGAAATTTTATAAAATATTACATAAATCTTTATATATAAAACAGAAAAATACTTATATCTGTATCTTTCTTTCTTTATATGTACAAATGAAAACCATCAAAGGTATTTGACTTGGTATTGTAGTATTCGTATATTCTCAAATCTTGCATTATGTGTTGTTTTAGTCATCTCATATGGATGAGAGAATGCTAGACTGTAGATTTTATAAAAAACGAGGAATGAATGTTTTTTATAAATATGAAATTTGGTGAGTTTGGTAATCCAATATAGGTGAGAAGATGAATTTTTTTATGAAACATGTAATTTTATATTGATAAGAGGAGAAGATGCCAAATTGGTGCATCTCATAATATAGGTTAATTTTAGTCGTACATTTCATAACAACAATAGTGATATTGTTGTTTGACATGTCGTTGAGTTCTAAAGCATAGCAACAAAGTTATTACCGATACATCTTAAACTTTTCGTAACAAGAAACAATTATCAATATATAAAAATGTACCACTTATGAAAATACATTCTTTATTTTAATTTGAATTTTTTTGCTTATTAACCGAAGAATTATATTTTATCTTAACTCGAACAAAAATTTCTTTAAAATATTTTTCGCTACCGCGCAACGTACGGATGACACACTAGTTATATAGATGTTTGAAAATATATGATTTTGTTGGGTATTTGTTTTTATTTGGAAGTTAAATTGGAAATGATAAGTGAAAAAGTTGGACAGGAAGGAAAGACCGTCAAAGGAGGCAGAGAATCTTTGTATGAATCTTGTTTTTTGCAACACCAAAAATCCACCTTTTATCCTATGTTTTTCATCTTTCATGTTTCAATTGTGAATGTAATCATTACAAATTAAAGCAACTACCAAATGGAATCATTTCATTCCATTCAATCAAACAAAGTTATTGCTTTAAACTTCATTTTTAGATACGTATAATTTATCGGAAACTTTTTTTTTTATATAAACCAATGAAACTTTAGAATTGGGTTTCGGTAAGAATGAATGTTATGGTGAGAACAGTAATAACCGATCTCCACCCTTGGATACATACTATGATGAGATGCACCAAGATGCATCAGATCAATTCTCGTATCAATCATGGTTCATAAGGTCCGTTTGAGATTAAAAGTGATCAAAGGTTCATATTTCATTTTATTAACAAAAGAACCATCATTTTAATAAAATTCATATATATGAAAGAAATGTGGTTTTGGGCTATTATTGGTTTTGATTTCAAGGTTTTTGGGATCATATAATATTGTTAATAAAATAAAATTAAAAGGTAGGTAATTGAATAGGTGTGCTTGAAGAGCAAGTGATGGTTTGAGAAAAGAAAAAGAAAGAGAAGATCGATCCAAAAATAGGGAAGATTTAGTAAAAGACAAGTAGCCAATGAGATGGAACCATTGGTTTCCATGAAGAGGTGATGTGTTTACAACATCATCAACTCCAAAATGCAGGAATTACCCACAGTGTACAACCAGGCTCGCCTTTAATTTACTTTCGCCATTCCATCAACCTTAATTAATTAAACCCGCGCCCTACTATGTCGACTTACAAACGACCTGCATCACTACTACATATCCCAACCGATTAATATATAGGTCATGGGAGAAGTTGAGGTTAAGGTCAGAAGCATGAGAAGTGAATCAGAACCGTTGATCACTTTAATCTCATGCCTTTCCATGAGTTGCGCCTTAGAAGGGATCTGATCCAGTTCATCACGGTGCATCATCTCATCATAATGTGCATTTATTTCTCATCCAACGGTTGATAACCACTTCTCACGTTAACTTAACTTGTCACTAGAACCCAACCCTATACATACATATATATATATATATATATATATATATATATAAGAGCGTATGAGAAAAAAAGCTAGGTTGGGAAGGTAAAAAGGGATTTGGACCTTCATTAATTTTAATCTCACCCACACCCATGATTTCCATTTCTCACGAGAATTGATTCGGTGCATCATAGTACATCTCATCTCCGTGTATCTCAAGGGTTGTGAGCATCAAATGATGGAGATCCTTTCATAACCTTCTCACTCATTCTCACCAGAACCCAACCCTCTCTGTCTATATATATATATATACATGGGTGGGTTCAAATGAAAACTCATCTTTCATTGTGCATATGAGGACAAATCTTAACTATTAATCAAAACTTATAAAATTAATCAATGGTTAATACATAATAAGGTTAATTGGGAAGTGATTAAACACAAAATTGTAATTTTAAATCAACGCCTACCTTTTTTGGCTTTTTATTTTATTTTTAATTAAAAAAATTACCCCCTTAAGTTTTCAAATAATTTATCTTAAAAATTACTAATATTTTAATCAAACAAATTATATCAAAAAAACAAGAATTTTGTGCTCTTCGATATGATATCCATCTCGATATAGTTTTTTTTCTTCGTTTTAACCGTTTTTTACGTGAAATTCTATATACGTGTTATATTCATTATGAATATGCATGCACGTCTTCGGGTGGCGTGATCTGTCTTCTACGAATTCTTACAATTCGCAACACTCACAACTGCGAATTCTTCACAATTCGCATCACTCACAACTGCAAATTTCTTACTTAGAAAATTTTCATCTTCAAAGAAAGTTGACTGGCGAATTTTGTACATTTCGCACATGAGTCTTGTGCGAATTCTGTAATTAACAAAAATATCATCTTCAAGGATTCCTGCGAATTCTTGACATACAAATTCTTCAACACTTGCGAATTATATCTGCGAGTTCTTCATTTGAATCTTGCGAATTGTGTGGATCTCGAACTAATTTTCATAAAGTCTTCAAATTCAACCATCAATACTTCAAAATTTGAGCTAACCTTTTGAGAACAGGTTCGACAACAACTATGGAGCACATTTGTAGTTGATCACATCGTCCAAATCTGACTCTATAGCACATTTCGATCTAAACCACAGTTGTAACAACCTGAACATTTATACATTCAATAAAATAACATTTCTTAGGACCGATTGACAAAATACCGGTCGAACCACTATACCGGTCCACAACAACATACCGGTCGACCACAACCTACCGGTCAAACAACATATCGGTCAAACAATGTACCGGTCGAATATAATATACCGATCATACTGAGTTCCGGTCCATAACTATACCGGTCAACAACTCTACCGGTCGACCGATACATTTTATCGGTCCTTACAACCTATCGGTCGACTACATTTTACCGGTCACCGATACCTTTACCGGTTTCACAACATCTTCCCGGTCTTAGTTCGTACAGAGTCGGCGACTCCACAGTTCCAACCCAGAAAACTTTTGATTATTGAATCGATCAAATACACGGATAAAAGCTTGAATAACAAGTCTATTTACCGACTAATACATGCAGATAGAAGTATTAAGCTAAAATCATACCTCTATTTGACCAAAAACGATCGATCCTTCAAGATCTCTTTCTCTTTCGCTCTGCTTCTTACTCTGAGCTCTCTCTTTCTCTCTATGTCGGCTTACACAAAATATCAGACTGAATGAAATCAAATATCTGATATTTAGGTTATATAAAACCAAAGTTTCAAATAACTCCCCTGTACTTTGGGTCTCGCTTCACTTTTCACCCAACTTCCAAAATTAATAAAAATTTCGGATCCGGATATTACAATCTTTCCCCCTTAAGAGAATTCCGTTCCCGGAATTCTATCGCTAAACAAATGGGGATACTGAGATTTCATATCTGCCTCTACTTCCCACGTGGACTCTTGTCCTTGGGGAAATTTCCACTGAACTTTCACCAAACGAATCTCCTTATTTCTCAACTTCTTTATTTTGAGGTCCGTAATTGCTACGGGCTCCTCAATATAACTTAACTTTTCATCTACCTGAATATCTTCTAAAGGAACGACTATATCTGCTTCTGCCAAACACTTCTTCAGGTTTGACACATGAAATGTGGAATGAATCCCACGCAAACTTTCTGGTAGATCAAGTTCGTAGGCTACTTCACCAACACGACCCATGATGATGAATGGTCCAACAAACCTTGGTCTCAACTTTCCTTTCTTTCCAATTCTGAGTACCTCTTTCCAGGGTGAAACTTTCAACATTACCTTATCTCCTATCTGAAACTCTATCGGTTTCCTTCGTATATCAGCATACATTTTCTGACGATCTTGAGCACTCTTTAATCTTGCTCGAATCTGGTCGACTTTATCAGCTGTCACATGTACTATTTCTGGTCCCGCTAGCTGTCTTTCACCTACCTCATTCCAACATAAAGGTGTTCTACATTTAGGACCATACAAAGCTTCGAACGGAACCGCTTGTATGCTAGCATGATAACTATTGTTGTAGAAAATTCAATAACACATGCACGAAGCATATCTTCCAATGTCTGAATAGTTCTCTCACTCTGGCCATCAGTTTGCGGATGATAGATCGTACTCAACTTAAGTTGGGGGCCTAATTCCCTTTGCAAACTTCTCCAGAAAGCTGATGTAAAATGAGCATCTCTATCTGACACAATGGACGACGGTACTCCATGTCTGGTTACTATCTCGTGGATATACAATCGAGCCAATTTCTCTAGTGAGTACGTCTCCTTGATCGGTAGGAAATGAGCTGACTTTGTGAGTCTATCCACTATCACCCAAATGGCATCATGCCCCTTAGGTGATCGCGGTAACCCAGTAACAAGATCCATAGTAATCTCGTCCCACTTCCAAACTGGAATTTCTAAAGACTGAAGCTCCCCCTAAGGTCTCTGATACTCAGCTTTAACTTTCAAACATGTCAGACATTGTTCAACGAAGTGAGTAATATCTTTCTTTAAACCTGGCCACCAATAGCTTTGTTTTAGATCTCTATACATCTTGTTGGTTCCCGGATGTACTTAGTAACGGGATCTATGCGCTTCTTCCAACACTTTCTGCCGCAGATCTCCTGCTTTTGGAATCCATACTCTCTTATTAAAGCACTTTACTCCGCGATTGTCAACTACTAACGAGTTAACAATTCCTACTATTCTTTCACTTTTCAAATTTTCCTTTGACGCTGCTTCTTCTTGATACTTTATAACTTCTTCTAAGAAATTAGAAACCACATCAATTGGAAATGCTACAACTTCTGTTATTTCTCCATGTTCCTTACGACTTAAAGCATCTGCCACCACATTAGCCTTGCCTGGATCGTACAGAATATCACAGTCATAATCGCTTAACAGTTCCATCCACCTACGTTGCCTCATATTATTAAGCTCCTTCTGATTGAAAAGATATTGAAGGCTCTTGTGATCAGTGTAAATCTGACACTTGATCCCATACAAGCAATGCCTCCAAATTTTCAAAGCAAAGACTACAACTGCCAACTCTAAATCATGCGTTGGGTAATTCTTTTCATGTTCTTTCAGCTGTCGAGATGCATAAGCAATCACCTTGCCTTCTTGCATTAACACACATCCCAGTCCCAACTTTGAAGCATCGCTATAAATTACAAATCCTTCCGTTCTGTTGGGTAGAGACAAAACAGGAGCACTACTTAAACTCTCTTTCAATTTACCGAAAGCTTCTTTCTGAGCCTCTGCCCATACAAACTTGACATTCTTTCTGGTTAATGATGTTAGTGGCGTAGCTATCCTTGAAAAGTCCTGGATGAACTTTCTATAATAACCCGCCAATCCTAGAAAGCTTCTTACTTCTGAAGGTGTTTTCGGTGCTTCCCACCCTTTTATGGATTCAATCTTAACCGGATCAACCTTAAACCCATCTTTCAACACCACGTGGCCTAGAAACTGAACTTCTTTCAGCCAAAATTCACATTTTGAAAACTTGGCGTACAATTTCTCTCGCTTAAGCAATTCTAAAATCGCTCTCAAATGAGTTTCATGATCTTCTTTGAAACGTGAATAGATCAGTATATCATCTATAAAGACTATGACATACTTATCTAAAAATGGACTACACACTCTATTCATCAGATCCATGAAAGCTGTTGGCGCATTGGTCAAACTAAATGGCATAACTAGAAACTCATAATGTCCGTACCTCGTACGAAATGCAGTCTTAGGTACATCCTCCTCCCTTACCTTTAACTGGTGATACCCAGATCGAAGATCTATTTTCGAAAAGTAACTCGCTCCTTGAAGTTGATCAAAAAGATCGTCAATTCTGGGAAGCGGATACTTATTTTTGACAGTCAACTTATTGAGCTCACAGTAATCTATGCATATTCTCATAGACCCGTCTTTCTTCTTAACAAACAATACTGGCGCTCCCCATGGCGAGGTACTAGGACAAATAAACCCATTGTCTAACAACTCCTGCAGCTGAGTCATCATTTCTTACATCTCTGTCGGTGCCAGTCTATACGGTGCTCTTGCAATCGGCACTGCTCCGGGTACTAAATCAATACAAAATTCCACTTGCCGATCAGGAGGCAAAGTGGTTAAGTCTGCCGGAAATACTTCTGGATATTCACTGACTACCGGAACTGACTCTAATCCCTTCTTTTCCTTCTTAGCATCTATCACATAAGCTAAGAACCCCACACACCCTTTTACTAAACATCTCTTTCCTTTAATCATAGAAATCAAGCATGACTTTCTATCCCTCCGATCTCCAAACACTACTATCTCTTCTTTTCCTGACTGCGCTATACGAATCAATTTCTTATTGCATACTATATGAGCATCATTAGACGCCAACTAGTCCATTCCCACAATAACATCAAATTCTCCCATACCCATTGGGTACAGTCGAAGTGGAAATGATTGTCCATCAATAACAATACTACATCCATCATACACTTTCTTCACTAAGATTTGACTATTATCAGCCACTTCTACTTTCAATTCATGCCTAAGCTTCCTAGGTTTCTCATTCAATTTATGCACAAAATTTAGAGACACAAACGAACGATTTGCACCTGAATCAAACAATACTTTTGCATAATTCGAATCTATAAAGAAAGTACCTGTCACTACATCAGGTATCTCCGCCGCTTCTTCTGCTGACATATTGAAAACTCTAGCCCTCGCTTTAGCTGGATCAACCTTTTTCTCGCCTCCCTTATCTACATATCCTCCTAACGACCCCTTTTTCAACTATGGACAATTGGTCCTGATATGATCAGGAGATCCACACTGATAACAAGACCTCAAATTCTGGCAATCCCGAGCCAAATGCCCAACCTTCCCACATTTATAACAACCCTCTTGATCAATCTTACATTCTCCTTTATGCCTTCGATTACACTTGCTACAGGGCTTATTTTCAAACTTATTAATAGAACGTTGATCAAACTTTGCAGACTTAAACGATTTGGAGTCACGAACTGTTCCTTCCCATTTTCTTTTATCTCCACTTCTTTATGTAGTTTGCCTATTCTTTTCTTTCTCTCTCATTTCAGCTGCATTTACTTCCATTTGAAAAGTAGACGGTTCCTTATTCGAGACAAATTCTCGAATATCACTTCTCAATCCAAAGACGAAACGTTCTACTCGTCTTTCTTCATTAGGTACATCAATTCCTGCAAATCGAGACTTTTCAATAAACTTTGTGGCATAATCTCGAACTGACATCCCCTTCTGCTCTAAACCCAGAAACTCTTCTTCCAAATTTTTAACTGCCACCAGAGGGCAGAACTGTGCTTTAAATCTTTTTACAAACTCACCCCAATCCATATCTTTAGCTACAGCCGAACTTTGACCTCCGGATTCCACATCCCACCACGTTACCGCTTCATCTTTCAGCATTGACAAAGCATAAACTACTTTATCTTCTTCCGCACATTTACTCGTTTCAAACGCTAGCTCCATACATTTTACCCATCTTAACGCTACCAAGGGATCACATTCCCCTTTATAAGTAGGAGGCTTGCAAACAGCAAACTCCTTAAAACTACATCCTTTCCCAGTTACAGCTTTAACTTATACAATGGGGTTTGACTGAGGGTGACTACCCACTCCATTTACTGGTGATTCTGCTACCTCAGTCACTACTTTATCTTCACTCTTTTCTTTACTTGACGAAACTTCATTAGTTCGCTGAGCCAATAAAGCATTCAACGTTTCTTGTAACTTTTCCATTTCTGCAGTGAAGGTTTCTTGTGTAACAAAACCTTGCGTTCTACCTCCACCACGGTTTCCCGTCTGTTTTCGACCCCTCACAGGAGCCGAACTTTCTTGATGAGATATTTCTTGCTCAACTCTTACCTCTACACTTTCATCTTGACGAATACCACGACTCGTCTTCCCACCTCGAGTTCCTACATTGGAAACCCTTGCTTGGGTAGTTGCTTTCTGAACTGTCTTACCTCTAGGTCGACCAAGACTCTTTCCTGGGATAGCAGTTGGATTAATAGCAGTCATTCGCTCTTCGGCAATGACTTCATTATCTGGTTCCATTTCAGGATTCAGAATAGACCTACTCCTTGTCACTCTCTCAAACATATTTCTGATAAGAAGAAACATAAGATATTCAATCTAACATGCTACACATTACCACAGTTTAAGAACAAGCATGTACTTGTAAATTCACAATTACACTGAACAGATGGAATTCCTAATTTACCTTACATGCTAGTCCTTACTACCTTAATGTTATCTTCCTACGGTCTTTCTACTACTCAGTTGTGTTTCTACTATCTCAGTTTAAGTGTAGGCCCATCTGGTCACCTAGATCCCTTAAACTAATGGTTTGATACCAATTGTAACAACCTGAACATTTATACATTCAATAAAATAACATTTCTTACTAAATACTGCCCCAAGTTTACATTACAGAGTACAAGGTTTACAACTATCTCTTATTACACAACTGAGTTCAAAAAGTAAAATATTGCAGGAAGTCTTCTATCTCCTGGAAATAGCTCACATCTTCTCCTTACCCTTATTTGTACCTGCTACTTTTCGATAACCTGAAACATGGTTATAATTTTGAAATAGCGAGGGTTAGACCAATGGTCTAGTGAGTCCCCTCCAATCACTACTGCAACAGTTCAAATATTAATTAAAACATTTAAACAAAGCTTTATATCTCAAAACATAACCTTTTCTTTTAATCAAACGTTAAAATACTTTATGCTTCGCAGGCATAACTCAATCTACTGGCCATCACTGACCACTTTTTACGCTTCGCAAGCGTACCTTAAGCTACTGACCAACATTTCCTTCAAAGACGGTATGCCTGTCTCGCACTGCCTTAATTTAGGAACACACCCTAATGGCATAAACGGGCCATATTCCCCGGTACGAGCAGGCGGGTTACACTTCCCGACTTAGGTCAGACTTCTGACTCAAATGTATGCATACACCTAGTCCTGACTTTATATAAAACAAGTTTATATAAACTGAGCATAAACATGCGAAACTGATTAAATCAATCTTTTGCAATAATTTCTGCATAACTTTCAATACTATAAATGCGCAGTATATAAAACCCACATTTATCAAATAACTGCTAAAATCATAAAAGATTTAGTTTGAAAGAGTCACCTCTGATTCTTCTTGATTAACGCTGACTTCTACTGATTAACACCACCTACGATGGTATTAAAAATAAAGGTAAGCTAACTTGTGACTAACACTCTTTCCTTCTATAAACCCATCAAATACAACATACTGCTACTATCCCGGTTGAAACCATCCTGGTCAAAACCTCTTAAGACCGATTGACAAAATACCGGTCGAACCACTATACCGGTCCACAACAATATACCGGTCGACCACAACCTACCGGTCAAACAACATACCGGAAGATTGCAAATCTTCAGAGCCAATTGAAGAGAATTGAACAAAGATCATCAGAACTACAAGATGAATCAGTTAAGCTTCAACAAAAGTATATTGCTTCTGAAGAAGATGCACATACATTGAAAGTGAAAAATGCTGAGTTGATGAAAAGCATTAGAGAAGACAAAGTTCAACAGAATCTTCAAAGCCAACTGAAGACGACTGAACAGAAGTCATCTGAGCTGAAAGATGAATCAGTCAAGCTTCAAAACAAGTTAAAGGCTTTTGAAGATCAGATATCTGCTTTGGAGAAAAAGAATGCTGAACTGAAAACAAGTCTCCAAGAAGAAAAAGAAAAATCAAATGTGAAGACATCTTCAACTCGACAAACATCTGAAATGTCCAAGAAAACTTTACAAGAGAAGAAGGATCTTGAGCTGAGATGCATTAAACTTTCCAAGCAAGTGTCTGATTTTGAAAATATAATCATTACTGAAAGAGATACATTTGCTAAGGAAAGAAAAGTTCTTGAAGATAAAAACACTGAATTTCCCAAGCAAATTTCTACTTTACAAGACTTGCTAGAAAAAGGAAAGAAATATTTTCAAAGAAAAGAAGCAATCTTTTAAGCAAGAAAATAAATTATTTGAAAAGAAAAATGCTGGGATTTTCAAAGATATTTCTGAGAAAAAATAAGAACATGGAAACAGATTTTGAACAAGAACGTTCATATTTTGAATCTGAAATATCTACGCTCACATCCAAATTATCTGTTCTATCATTAGATATTCTTAAAGAACAAATGGCTAGATCTGATTTGAAACAGAAGTTTGACACACTTATTTCTGAAAGAAATATTTTAAATGAAAAGATAAAGAACTTAGAAGCTGCAAACGTCAATTTATCAGAAAAGATTTCAGCTGATGTGATTAATCAATCACCTGTTGATCTTTCAACAGAATCAGTCTGTTCTTTCAAAACAGCTTCGAGTTCTATTCTAGATAAAAATGTTTTGAAAAACAAAAGTGTCAAACCAATCATTGTCAAATCAAGTCAGATCAGACCATCAAATCTATTTTATGACAAATCTGTTGATGGTTCAGTGAGCTATTATGTAAAATCTCTTGGAAAGAATTCTAAGAAAAATCAGATGGTCTGGAGAGTTAAAGATTCTTCTGAAGAGAAAAAGAAGAAGGACAAAACATTCAAATCCACAACAACTGCCAAACAAAACAGTGCACACAAAGGTAAATCTTTTGGTAATTCTGATATATATTACTCGACTAATCATTTAATCAGAATTGCTCAAAGGAAAATCTGTTGTTCTTACTGTGGAGAGAATGACTTCGTTCAGAGAGAAATTGCTCGTAACTGGTACGGATCTTATAGAATTACTTCTCAAATTTCTAATTTTAAAAGCTATAAATCTAATGAGAGGTGGATTTCTAAATCTAACATACCAGAACCCAAATACCAGTGGGTATCAAAGCCTATTAAATCTGTTTCGCAGGTACCACAGGTGTAGGGGGAGCAAGATGTTTGACTTCTAGACAAAACAGTCTAGGACTCGTTCTTCAAAGTTCAAAGAAGATGGCTTTTGAACAAAATAGTTCAAAACCCGAACTTAAGTGTAAAGGATTGTGGCTTCTGATTGCAACAGATTAGGACCCGATCTTCAAAGTTCAGACATGGATATTCTGCAAATATCCAGGGGGAGCTTAAAAGAAAACAAATCATGTTATATTGATTTGAAGGGGAGCTTAAATGTAAGTATCTTCTAATCTTGATCTTTGATTGTTTGAGAGAAGAACAACTTTCAAACATGAAAAACGCTTTCCTTAAATGTTCAAACCACTTCTCTATTCTTAAATGATTTCATGAATTCAGAAGTGAGCTTTTAAATGTTTTTCAAATATGAGCTTTAAAGTTTAACTGACCGTGTGTTTCCAAAGATCAATACTTGTGTATTATCTTTTCATATACTGTCAAGTATTCATATACACCGGTTTAGTACTTCATTTGAATCAGTTATTACCATGTCTCTAAAATGAAACAACTTTTCGATGGTAATACTCCCGTTTGATTTCACTGTTGTTGAGCATCTTTCATCATTTCAATATTTGTGCTTTCATTGCAAATTTGTTTATATTTGTTCATATAAACAAAATATCCAATTCTTTGATACCCTAACCATTTCATTTGATCTGATTGATACATTGTCAGATTCTCAAAACAATTCTCTTGATTTCATTTCATTCATTCAATATCCTTGTTTTTGAGAGATCTTCAAAGTTCAAATGCTCAAATTTCATTCTTATTTTTAAAATGAGCATACATTTTGACAATGTCATCATACATTCTTGAGATAAAGTTAAACTGTTGAACAACCATTCTTTATAATGGGATTCATGTGTGAGCTTATAAGAACTTCCATGGATTCACGTAAACCAGTGTTTCCTACCCCGGAAGTTATCCTAGAGTGATTGAGGGTGAGGGGTCATAAATCAAAGAGTGGGGGAGATAACTCATCCGGTTGAGTTTTTCTCATTGTGTGGAGCGGTAAAATGAAAAAGAGAGATTGGTTAGAAGTGAGCTTCAATGTTTAAAAGAAAGAGGGTGTGATATCAGAGTTAAAAGAATATCAAAACTCTGCACCAACCACTTTCTGAGTCGGGCAACCACATCTACTGATTGGTTCACATTCTTTGGTGACCATCATTGAAAAAGGCAGTGAGCCTATGCCAACTCTTGCAATTACCCCACCAGCCACTCGTTTCTTTCTTAACAAAGAAATGTTTCATTTTCTTTCGGGACGCAGCATATATGCTATCTAGTCTTCACTTGGAAGATTTAGATATTGAAAAAGAAGAAAAGTTTCCCCACCTTCGCACCTCTTTCATGCACATTGAGTCTGTGTAATACTAGTTGCTGTCTCAACAGTTTACACAATTTGAGCCTTATGAAACACAATCATTGTGCTAAATTCTTTCATACACAAGCACGAGCACACAGGAAATTTGTTTTTCTGTCAGAACATTCATAGATAAACCTTGTGTTTTTCAATGATTGAATGGAAGTCCTGGGGAGTCAACATCAAACCAGCTCCTTATATTGTACATTCGTTGTACACAGTAACTCCGTGTTACTGACAGACACTTCTAACTGTTTCATTTGTTGAGTCAGGGTTACCAAGTTCATTATATCTGAATTTGAAAAGATTCGAGTATATACAGTTCATGATTCAGTTCAGATAAAAAAGAAAAGAATGTATTTTCAAGGGGGAGAATCAAAGATTATGTTGAAATTGAAGATGTTTTGATGATCATGATGATCGCAATCATCAAAAAGGGGGAGATATCTACAAAGATCAATTTCAAAGTCATAAAGAAAGATTAAAGCTTGTTTGGATCAAGAAGATTCTAAAGAATTCTGAAAGTTCAAGAAGAGATAATTCTAAAAGTTCAAGAAGATATAATTCTGAAAGTTCAAGACAATTCAGATGCTTACTATGTTTCAGAAACAGATTCTGAAGATGATTCGTGAAAGTTTGTTTTTCTAAAGACGATCCAGAGATCAAAGAGATGAAGATACATAGTTTTCAAAGATTCCTCAAAGCTTCAAAGTTTTTCAAAGATTTCAATGTTTTGTTCAAGACTTGTTGACTTTCCAAAGATGCAAAGTGTTAAAGACTTTTCAAGATTCTTCAACAACTTCAGAAAGAGCTTCAAAGTTGAAAGTAGTCAGAGTTAAAGTTGAAGAATCAAGCGCTGAAGACTAGTGTCAATTTTTTTTAAATCTTGAATACAAAGGGGGAGATTGTTAATATATTATTGTATCCAAGATTCAAAGAGGAAAAGTCAATTCTTGTAAATTCAATTAGTCAAGTCTTGTTTAGTCAATATGAGTTTACTTAGGTGTTAAGCATGTAGTTTTAGTCCTTGGTATAAATACCTTGGTTTGTAATAGTTTGATAAGGTGGTTCATAATTGCAATATACATATGACTCCGTTTCTCTCTCTACTCTCTCTCTAGAATTAACATTGTTACATCTTGTTTAGAGATTGATTGCTTGAATGTGATTGGGATTACAATTTCAAGATTAAATGTCTGCTCAGTCTGACCTCGTTTCATATTAATATCCTCCAATTGCTTGATCTTTGTATAAGCTTCATTTCTTTCTTGAAAACAGACTTCGAATTTGATTTTAAACTCACCCTTTTCAACATTAAGATTTACAAGATCCTTTTCTAAGCCAGATATTTTTCTTTTTGAAGATTCTCTTTCAGCTTTTAAACCATCCTTTTCTTTTTCTTTGTCTTCCACAACAACTTTTAACAATGCGTTTTCATCACGAAAACTTAAAACTGATTGATGTGTAGAGCTAAGTTTACCTTTCAATAAAGCAAATTCATCCTTCATACTATGTATTTGGGCCATTAGAGATTCAATAAGGTCAGAGTTATCACTTACCTCAGAGTTTGCATCTTCGGAATGTGCCTCAGAAGCTTCATCGTCACCATCCAGTTTTGCCATGTAGGAAACTTGGGTGAAGTGTGCCTGCTCCTCGTCATCGGAACTTTGGAACAACCAGTTTTCTTCTTCAGCCATAAGCACCTTTCCTTCTTCAGCTTTCTTGGCAATGAGTGACTTCCTAGCATAGTATTCTGAGTTCTTGACTTTCTTGAATCTGCAGTCTCTAGAGAAGTGCCCAAATTTGCCACACTTGTAGCATCTGCTTGGTTCATCCTTTCTTTCTTGTTTCTTCTCCTCTCTCTTTCCTTCTCTTCTATCTTCCTTCCTGTCTTCTCGTCCTTCCTCTCTTTTTCCATGCCTTTGCTTGTATCGCATCTCACACTTCTCTTTCTTGTAACCATCATACTTTGGCTTTGAGTAGTACTTTTCCTTGCCAAAACTCTTCTTGAATCATTGAGTAATTAGAGCCAAGTCCTCAGAGAACTTCTTTATATCCGGATCAGAATCAATCTCCAGTTCTTCATCACTCGAAGCAGAATCATAGTCAGTAAAATCCGTAACAAGAGCTTTAGACACCTTTTTCTTTGACCTTGCAGAGGATATCGGAACTGAACTCTTTCCTTTGCCAGCTATGAGAGCCACATAATCCTTCAGTTTATTGGACTCATTATTGATGGTTCTCACCTCATCCTCATGCTAAGAAAGAGTAGAGAAGATATCAGTGACATTTTCTTGAGCCATATTCTTTGACATCTAAAGGTTGATGGCAAAGTTCTTCCATTCAGGATTCAGATTCTTGATGAACTTGTAATTTATCTCTGAAGTTGATTTAGAGATATTGTTCCTCCGCAAGTCATTGAGAATGATATTATATCTGTTGTAGGTCTCCAGCAGCGTCTCTCCTTCCTTTGCGTGAAACCCAAACAGCGTCTCTCCTTCCTTTGCGTGAAACCCCTTATAGCCATTTATGCATTGATTTTGCTTGGCTTGGATGGAGGCTTCACTTCCTTCAAACAGTCTTGATAGTTCATCCCAGACTTCTTTAGCAGAGATCCGACTGTCTACATGGTTGTAGATGTCATTTGGTATTGCCATTGTCAGATAAATGAGAGCCTCTTCATCTATCTTCTACAACTCTTTCTCCTTTTCACTGAAGTACTGGTATGGTTTCAGGACAAATCTGTCAGGACTCTCTGAAGAGGTTTCAGTTTTTGCTTGACCAGGTACTCTGATCATTGGATTTACTGGACCATTGATGATTGATTCCATGTATTCTCTATTCTTGTGATTCAGAAACTGGATCATTCTCTTCTTCCATTGTTGATATTCATCAGCCATGAGGACAGGAGGTTTGGACTGAGAGCCCATTGAGAGAAGTTGATTCGACATCTTAGTTGTATGGTTAGAAATCAAACTAATCTGTACCAAGACAATCAACTAGATGAGATCGTTAGAATCAAGAGTTGAGTAAAAACTACACTAAAAAATTTTCAGAAAAATAAATTTCCAAAAATAATTTATATGAGAATGCTCACACAGTAAAATACACAAATAGTGTAACCACAGAAAATCTGGCACAAAAAAAATAAGCTAAGGAAGTGGCGCAAACGACGATTTGCGCGTGAGACATGTCGCGGAAAAAGAAGTTTTGCATGACAAGTGGATGGCGCAAAGAAGAGTTTCGCAAAGTGATGTTTGTGCGAGACACGGGTGACGCGAAGATGAACTTGCGCGAATAGGCACTGGCGCAAAGCTTAGGGTGACCGGTATCTTGCTTCGACCCGGGTGGTGCACGACCGTGATGTTGCTTGGACCGGAAACTCATCGACCGGTATGTTGCATGATCGGAGAGGTCGACCATTGTTAGAGCATAAATCTGTTGGATACAAGATCAAGAATACTGAAGATCAAAGTTGAAGAAAGTCAAAGTTTAAGAAAGTCAAATCTCATTAAAGTCAAAGTCTTTTGTAATAAAAGTCAATGTATTTGTACTTTGTATTTTAATTTCCTTTGTATTAGTTGTAGGTATAAATACCTTGTCTTGTATTTTTCTGTTTGTAGAAGTTGTCATTTTTCAGAAGGTACGTATTGTAAGAATTGAGATTTGAGAGAGAATACGGTTTTAGAGAGAGAAAGAGTTATAGAGTAAGATAGTGTAATCTTGGAAATTGAATTGAAATCAAACAGGTAATTGTTTGTGTTAATCTTGTTTGTTTGATTAATCTTGATTAGAAACTTGATAATAGGGAATAACAATTGGTATTAGAGCAGATCCAAATCAAAAAATCAAGAAATACGTATGTTCGTAATGTGTTCTTCAAGTCCAGATTTGATTTTTGTGTTTTAGTAAGTTTTTGGAGTTGTAATCGATTAAGTGTTGTTAGGAAAGTGAATTCGATCGAGTTTGTATAGAAAGATTTGTCAATTGCAATGTAATCACTTTGAATTTTCAAATTTTTGTGGTTTTCGTGTTCACGAGTTCTTGACACTGTATCTGATTCAAATTTGTAATTTTTGTGTATTTGATTGTTATTCCCAGATATTCAAGTTCTAATTGTTACAAACAATCAAGATGAGAATTCGAATCCATATGTCATTGATTCAAACAACACATATTACAAATCATAACTTTCTCTCTCTACTTTCTCACACTAGAATGATATTCAATAACTTCTTCTCTAATCTGCTATCTCTTTCTAACAATGACTTACTTACAAATGAAACAAGGAAACAAGGTATTTATACCTACAACAATTACAAGGAAAGTAAAATACAAACAACATTGACTTTGACTTTATTAACAAAAGACTTTGACTTTGATGAGAGTTGACTTTTCCAGCTTTGACTTCTTGATCTTTTGATCTTCAAACTTTATGATCTTGAATCCAACATATTTGTGCTCTAACAATCTCCCCCTTTGGATCAAGATCATTACTAAAAGATTTAGCAATGCGATCTTCTCTTTGATTAAGCTCGATTGAATAAACTCCCCCTTTTAGCAATCTGTATCTTCTCTTGAAATCTTCCCTTTTGATACAAACATAAATTTCTCAACCAATTCTCATGCTCCTATTGGTATGAAATCTTTACAATCTCCCCTTCTCTGATAAGCACAGTATCTTTAAAAACTTTCAGCAATCTTCTTCAAAAACTGATCTTCAAGAATATTAACAATCTCCCAAGGTTGTAACCAAACCTCTTTCAGACAAAACATACTTTGCTTCAACAAATAATATTCAACACTTCTATTCTTTTTCATTCAAAAACTTTCAAACATTTCTTGAACTCTTCTCCCCCTTTTTGATGATTAGAGCATCAATATCATCAAAACTTTCACCAAGAAATGTCATTTGACCATTCTGATCTTTCCAACTGAGCCTCTGATTCTGTGATCCATAACCATATATTCATCTAGATATTTTCAAATCCAGACAAACTAAGAACATGTAACTCCTGAATCAACAGATGAATCAGTTAAAATGCCTGTCAGTGACACAAAGTCACTGTGTGTAACAAATACACAATATAAAGGAGCTTTTTGATGTTCACTCCTCCAGGGCTTCCATCCAATCATCGAAATACCACAAAGGCAATTTCTATGAATGTTTTGACAAAGAAACGAATTCTTTGTGTGTTCGTGCATGTGTAGAAAAAATTAAGCACGAATAATTGCTTTTATAATAAGGCTCAACATTGTGTAAACCACTGAGACAACAGTAGATAAACACAGACTCTAAGTGCATGATTGAAGTGCGAAGGTGGGGCATACTTCCTTCTTTTTCAATATCCAGATTTTCCAAATGAAAACCAGATAGATTATATGCTGCGTCCCCAGAAAATATGAAACATTTTCTTTTTGAGAAGAAAATGAGTGGTTGGTGGGGTTTAAGCAAGAATTGGCATGGGCTATTTGCCTGTTTCAATAACATTCACCAAAGAGTTGTGAAATGCTAGTAATGTGGCTGCCCGACTCAGAAAGTAGTTGGTGCAGAGTTTGATATTCTTTTACTCTGATCTCTCACCCTCTTTCTTTTTAATCAATAAGCTCACTACTAACCAAACTCTCTTTTTCATTTTACCTCATCACACCCACACTCATTTCTTTTAAACTCCTCACACTCAATCACTAAAGGATTAACTTCATGGGTAGGAAACACTGGTTAACGTGAATCCATAGAAGTTTCAGATAAGTCCTAGCACAAAGAACCCAGTCCTATAAAGCATGAGTTGCTCAAATGGTTTAACTATATTAGTTAAAGCTCATATACAAATGTCAGATATAAGTATGCTCAGTGATATAATCATGAAGATATGAGCATTTTAAACCATTGAAGTATTTTCAAACAAGGAAATTGAAAGAATGAACATGAATGCAAGAAACTTGTTTGAAAATCTGACATTGTATAAAATGATCAGAAATGAATGATATAACAATTAAGGCTTATGGTCAAGAATAATGGATATTTGTCTATATGAAACAATATACAGAAATTCGTGAATGAAACGCTTTGAAATGAAATATCGCTCAAAATTTCTTTGAATTACAAACGGGGTGTCTTACCATCGAAGAAAAATTGTTTCAATTTTTAGAGACGTGGTAAGAACAAAACAACAAAAAAAAATTCAAACCGGTGTGTGTGAATACTTGAAAGTATATAGAAAAGACAATACGCAAGTAATTTGTGTGTCCCTGATTCTAGTTTCTAATCTATAACACAATCAAACAAACAAGATTGAACAATCAAATTACCTGTTTGATTACCTGATTTCTCAAATTACACTTTCTCACTCTAGAACTCTCTCTCTCTCTAAATCGTATTCTCCAAATCTGTTATATGTTCTAATGTCACACACTCCTGAAATACAAAGAGAAAAAGTATTTATACTAACATCTAATACAAGGAAACAACAAAAACAACTTAAACTAATACATTGACTTTTATTACAAAAGACTTTGACTTTTAATGAGATTTGACTTTCTTCAGCTTTGACTTTCTCAACTTTGACCTTCAGTATTCTTGATCTTGTATCCAACAGATTTATGCTCTAACATAATTATCTTTGGAAACACACGGTTTGTTTATCAATTAAGCACAAAAATTAAAATAAAAACATTTAAAATCACACTTCCAAATTATAAAATCTGTTTAAGAATCGGGAAGTAGTTTGAACATTTAAGAACATGTTTTCTATATTTGAAAGTTGTCCTTCTTTCAGATATATTTGAGATTAAGATGAGAAATTTACCATTTTGCTTCAGTCTTAAATCTCAGAAAGTCAGCTGTAGTCATGTAGATATGATCGTGTCAGCTTCTCTCATCCTGTAAGTCTCAAAGTCTAGTCAAAATCAAATTTATTCACAAAAATTAAAAGACATAAAGCAGTAAAACGATTAAAGTACGAGTTCTGATCTGAAATAATCAGAAATCATAATCTTTTACTCCCCCTGAAAATATACATCTGAAATTTATCAGTGAAAAAGCACATGATAGAGATCTACAACTCCTTTTGAAGTGTAGTTCATCATATCTTCCGAATACATATTTCCAGAAAAAAAAATTAAGTACTCCCCCTTGAAGGTTGGTTTCCTCTTTTGAGTATCTGAGTACATTCTCTTATCAGCCCGGGAGTATCTTTCTTTAAGCATTAAAGTCCGGGTCCTGAACTGTAGTATTCAGAAGCCACACTTCGTTAAAGTACGGGTTCTAAGCTGTTGTACTTAGAAGCCTTGTTCTTAACATTGAGATGCGGGTCTTGAACTGTGTTATTCAAGAGCCATTGTTCTCTTACCCCCCCTTGACTTGTGGTGCCTGCAACATAGAATCAATCTTCGGTTTTGGTACCCACTAGTATTTGGGTCCATGTATATTAGTTGCAGTTCGAATGGGAGTAACTGAATAAGAACCATACCAGTAATGATCACTAGCTTTATGAACAAAATCAAATGTATTACAGTAAGAACAATAGCTTTTCTTAGATAACCTGAACATTTGATCTCTCGAGTAAGCAAGATCAGGTTTACCTTTCAGCACTTTGTTCTTCTTTGCATTTGATGCAGATACAAATGATTTGTTTTCTTTCTTATTTCTTTTCTTTTCTTCCTTCTTCTCATCATTCTTCTCATCATCATCCACTGGTTTCACTTTCCATACCAGTTTCTCTTCTTGATATTTTCTTCTTCTTCTTTGTGTACCCGAACCATCTACATGTTGATCATAGAAAATATTAGAAGTACGAATCTGATTGAATGAATTGACTAACCTTCTTGAAGAAATAGGTTTCATGTGTGAGCTTGAGGCTGCCTTTTTAAAATCAGCTGAATTATTTCGAGGTGTGTGGATTTGTGACTCTGGAGTCGTCTGCTCAGTCACCACCACCTTTGAAACAATCTTTTCAAACTCTTTAATCTTCGAAGCGAAATTGTCTCTTTCTTTTACAAGAAGATCAATCTTTGTCTTGAATTCAGACTTCGTTTGTTTCTCTATAAGCGCATTCTCAGATAGTTCAGATAACTTTGCAGTTAATTTCCTTATCTCAGTCTCAAAAATAATTCTTTCTTCTTCAAAATCCTTTTCCACATTCTTTCTTCCATCAGATATCTCTTTAAAAAATCCAACATTCTTCTGCTCAATCTCTTTTTTATATCTTTGCAAAATTTTCTCTTTCAATAATGATCACTTTCTCAAAATCAGAGATTTGTTGAGAAAGTTTAACGCATTTAAGCTCAACCGTCTTCTTCTCGTCAGCACATTTTCTAGAAAAATCTGAGAACTTCTTTGCAAATCCTTTCTTTTTAGTCTCAAAATCATATCTTTCTTCAACCATCTTTTTCTCCAGATCGGATATTTTCTTTTGAAGCTCAGCATTAGCATCCACTAGATTCTTAATCTTCATCTCATAACTGTCAACAGAATCTACTTGCTGAATTTGGATTATTTGAGATTCCAAATCAGAGATCTTTTGCAGAAAATCAGAATTCTCAGTCTTTAATTTCTCAGCTTCCAACCATTTGTCATCTTTCAAGACTTGAATAACTTCTTTTTCAAGTTGTTGAAAATGTTCCTTGTATTTGGCAAAAAATTCTGAATATCGACCTGAACCTGTTGTCTTCTTCAGGTAATCTATATGTGCATGCATCCACTCATTAAGCTTGTTATAACTGTCAACTTGATCATCATGTTTCTTCTTATAATATTCCAAATGACTTTTAGATACAACAACATTCATATTTAAATCTTTCAACTTTTTACAACTTTGTGCAAATCGGCCTTCAAGATGAAGAATCTCTGCTTTAAGTTTAGCAATCTCTTCTTTTGATGACATTTTTCCTTGAGAAGACATCCTGTTTCAAGTAAAAAGAAATTAGAACTTGAAAAATGATCGTTAATCCAAATTATGAAATCACAAGAAAAATTTTGAAAATAAATTTCAGAGTTTTGATCACAAAA
Source organism: Arctium lappa (assembly GCA_023525745.1). Lineage (NCBI taxonomy): Eukaryota > Viridiplantae > Streptophyta > Magnoliopsida > Asterales > Asteraceae > Arctium > Arctium lappa. The sequence continues at coordinate 68,607,291 of CM042054.1, forward strand.
AGAACTATGTCCCCCTAGGCAGACTTATCACTATTAAAGAGCATATTACAGTTTTGAAAATTTGTCAAAAAATATTCTAAGTATAGAAACTCGCAAGTCACTATTCACTGTGAAACACGCAGACCGAGACTTGAGCATTTGATAAACTCTCAGGAAAACTCGCAAACAAACTCGCAAGCAAACTCGCAGATCAAACTCGCAGATGATGAAACTCGCAAGTGCCTAAACTCGCTAAAAACTGTTCACGCTGAAACTCGCTAACAGATACTTGCGCGTTTACAAAACTCGCACGTCGAAGTTTGCGCGTTTGAACAAAACTCGCTAGCTTTACTTGCGCGTTTCAACTATTCCTCTTCAAACTCGCACGTTGAAGAACTCGCAAACCACTGTTTCTTTCAAACTCGCACGCTTTGATGAGCGCGTTTGGAGAACTCGCAGATCGAAACGTGCGCGTTTTAGACCAAAATTTATCCTTTGACTTGCGCGTTCTAGCTGATGAACCTTGCGCGTTTCACGACGAACTTGCGTGTTTGGACGATGAACTAGCGCGTTCTTCAAGATATCGACCCAGAAATTGATTTTTCCATCTGTTTTGCGATCAAACCTTTGTCAATTGGCTTGAAACTTTGCAGAAATGATCGATTACAATACTAGAACATATTACAATGCAAGAATTTCAAAAACCAATACAAAAAGATACATTTTGGATCAATTTACAGTGCATTAAACTCGTGAACAAAAATATCAACAAAAATTCGAAATTTAGGAAAATTACAGTGCAATTGACAAATCAAATCATACAAACATGATCAATTATACTATATGAACATACTCTGATCGATTTCAACTCCTAAATCGCACAAAAACTCAAAAAATTGATTTAAACTTCGATGAACAGTAAACATGAACAGTAAAAATGAACTTTTCTTGATTTCTTGACTTGATCTCACTTTGGATCTGCTCTGATACCAATTGTTATTCCCAGATATTCAAGTTCTAATCGTTACAAACAATCAAGATGAGAATTCGAATCCATATGTCATTGATTCAAACAACACATATTACAAATCATAACTTTCTCTCTCTACTTTCTCACACTAGAATGATATTCAATAACTTCTTCTCTAATCTGCTCTCTCTTTCTAACAATGACTTACTTACAAATGAAACAAGGAAACAAGGTATTTATACCTACAACAATTACAAGGAAAGTAAAATACAAACAACATTGACTTTGACTTTATTAACAAAAGACTTTGACTTTGATGAGAGTTGACTTTTCCAGCTTTGACTTCTTGATCTTTTGATCTTCAAACTTTATGATCTTGAATCCAACATATTTGTGCTCTAACATTGATCGAAAATTAGTGATAGTTTTGTGTTCGAGTTGTATAGAAGATCAAATTGTTGAAGTTTCGAGTTAGGTTTCTAGGCTTAAATGAGTTGTTGGTGCGATTTAGTTCGATTTTAGAGGTTTACGGGTGTTCTTCAGGTTTGCGTTTGATTCATCGAAGTTTGTGGGTCTATCATCAAGAAATGTACAAATTCTTCAGAGGAATACGGGTCATTCAAAGTCTGCGGGTGTAAAGTCGTTCGAGAATCGAGAAGCTAAGTTTTGCGGGTGTAACGAGACACGCACAGTGTGTCTTGCGGGTGTAACTTGACACGCAAAGTGTGTCTTGCGTTCGCAAAGTTGACAAAACGCAAAGAAGAAGTATATCTTGAAACGCAAAGATTTGTTGATCAGAGATGTTGTGGTTTGCGTTTCCTTCATGAACCGCAAAGTATAGGTTTGCGTTCCCCCTGTGCTAAGTCTGCCTAGGGGGACATAGTTCTTTTTGTGATTAAAATTTCTGATTTTATATTTCAAGTTTTCTGTATTTTCTTGATTGTTTCATTTGGACTAACGATCAGTTCTAGTTTCATATTGATATATTTTTCAAACAGGTTTAAACAAGATGACATCCAAAGATACACTTTCAATTGGCACCGATGTAAATCCTACTGTTCGGTATGGTGCTTGACCGGTATTATGTGTCGACCGAATAGTATATGGACCGATAAAACTCTTTGACCGGTAATGAGTCGACCGGACAGAGAGTCTACCGGTAAACTTCCTTCGACCGGTATAGACTAAGGTAATACGACCGGGGTAAGGTGTTGTGAGGAGACCGGTAAGGTAGGACCGGATAAGTTATCGACCGGATCAAAGTGTGACCGATATGGATTGACAGATGCGATGCGGTCGACCGGACAATGTAACGACCGGTATGTTCTTGAGAGTTCGGCCCATAATTCAGATAATTAACCCAGAAATCAATCGAGAACAGAAATTCATATTCAAAAATCTGAGTGTAGTACCCATTAACACAAATCGATCAACATTAAATCAAATTAAATGAGTAAAAACCAACTTTTAATACTCAATTTGAGGATCACAGTTGTCGATAGATAAGAACCCAGATGCTAAACCCAGAATTCACAAAATCATCAAAAAGCAAGTCGATTTATGAACTTAAATGCAATTAAATACTCAGGTAACATTCAATAGCATAAAACTCACCTATTCAAATCAATTTCATGCATAAAAACTCATAAAATCAAGGAAATTGATTTTCACACAGTAGGAAGTCGATAAACATGAAGAAAATAGATTTAATCCAAACTTGATTCTTTTGGCCCTTAAACCACTTGTTAAACCCAGATATTCTAGTTGATAATTAAACACACAACACAATAAAGATCAAGAGATAATAAATCAGAATAACATACCACGATCCCTTGATTAATCAATAAGAACCTTGTGTGTGTTCTTGATACCTTGAATGTGATTACAATACAGCCACCTCTCTACAAAATATGATTATGATAATAATGAGAGATTAACCCTAAACCTAATTAATAAAAACTATAAATACTAAGGCCTAATGCCAAATGGGCTTATTGGCTTGAGGCCCACTAATAAACTAATTTTCATCTAAATACAAATTAGACCCTCTAATTAACTTTAGCACAATTACAATTTAAACCCTTAACTTTAACTTTAATCTTGAATACAATTTATTATCCAACAGTCCTTTTTTCAGACATGTATGAGATTAAGATTAGAAATAAACCTTTTCGCTCAGTCTTAAATCTTATCAAGTCAACTCTAAGTCATATATGATATGATCGTTAAGCTTCCTCTCAATTCTGCAACAGAATTCAAAAATCGTCAAAGTGAAAAGTTTTATTCACAACATTTATTGAAAAGTAATTGACAAAAAGCTGTAAAACAATGAATGTACGAGTTCTGATCATATGTAATCAGAAGTCATATTCAGTACTCCTTATCTTTTACACTTACTCCCCCTGCATTTATGCATCAGAAAAATTTATTAGTGAAAAACATGTAAAGTCCCCCTCAATTGGATGTAGATCATCTTTTTATCTTCTCTCACTTCCCATGAAATCATGAACATACCTTAAAGTGCAGATATCTTTCAGATTAAAAATAAAGAAATGAAGAAAAATAACAATAACGAAAACTTTAGTAGGTAATCATTGATTATGTCTTGAGGTTTAACATACCAAGTTTATAAACGAGAAAATTAAATCTCTTTTCGTCGAGATTCTTGGTAAACAAATCTGCAAGTTGGTAATCAGTGTTTACAAAATAAAGTTCTATTGTACCTTTTTCAACATTGTCTTTAATAAAATGATATCGTACGTCTATGTGTTTGGTCTTTGTATGTTGCACAGGATTCGCAGATATTGGAATGGCGCTCTTAGAGTCACAGTTTATCGAGATCTTGTCAAATTTGAAGCCATAATCTCGTAGTTGTGTCCGCATCCACAACACCTGAAAACAACAACTCGCCGCAGCGACGTACTCTGCCTCAACCGTTTATGTGGAAACAAAAAGTAGTTTCTTTGATGCCCAACTAACGAGTTTATCGCCTAGAAATTGTATGTGCCCCGATGTACTTTTCCTATCCAATGTACAACATGCATGATCTGCATCTGAGTAGGTTGTCAGTTCAAAACTAGTATCCTTAGGATACCACGGACCAAGATCTGCAATGGTCTTCAGATATCAAAAGATCCTTTTGACCGCAGACAAATGAGATTCTTTTGGATTAGACTGATATCGAGCATATAGACATGTAGAAAACATTATATCTGGTCTACTAGAAGTTAAATATAATCAAAGAACCAATCATACCTCTGTAGGTTCTAACATCGACAACTTTTCCCGAAAGATCAATGCCAGTCTTAGTTCCTGGTGCCATAGGGGATCCAATTGTTGTACAATTTTCCATTTTTATTTTTCTAAGAATATCGAAAATGTACTTGGATTGTTTTATAAAAATCCCCGTTGAAAATTGTTTGACTTGTAATCCGAGAAAGAATTTCATCTCTCCCATCATACTCATCTAAAATCTTGACACTATGAGTTTAGAAAAATTCTTACAATATTTTGGATTTGTTGAGCCAAATATCATGTCATCCACATATATTTGAATTAATATGATATCGTATTTTTCCTTTTTAATGAACAAAGTAGTATCGATCTTACCTTTCGTGAAGCCCGACTTGACTAGGAATTTAGATGAAACTTCGTACCAGGATCGAGGCGCTTGATTCAGAGCGTAAAGTGCTTTGTCGAGAATGTAGACATGATTTGGTTTCTCTTGATTGACAAAGACTTCAGGCTGCGAGACGTATACTTCCTTCATGAGAATGTCGTTCCGAAAGGTTGTCTTCACGTCCATTTAATAGACAATGAAGTTTTTGTGGTCAACATATGAAAGAAACATTCTGGTCGCTTCGATGCGTGCCATTGGAGCATAAGTCTCATCATAATCAATTCCTTCCTCTTGTCGGTATCGCTTACCAACAAGTATTGCTTTATTTCTGATCACGATACCATCTTTGTCCTTTTTGTTTTTGAATACCCATTTTGTGCCGATTATTGATTTACCTTCCAGTCTTGGCACAAGTCTCCAAACTTTTAACGCTTCGAACTGGTTCGACTCATCTTACATTGTAGTTACCCAATCGAGACAGCTAGAGCTTCTGATACGCATGTAGGCTCTATCTTGCTCAGAAAGGAGTCATGCAAACACATATTTAATGTACCAGACCTAGTTTGCACTGGTTTTGATGGATCTCCAATGATCTGGCTTATCGGGTGCTCTTTGGTCCACTTATGTTCATGAGGGAGTGGATTTGATGTAGATTAATCATGATTCTCATCTAAGTATCCACTGTCTTCTTCTTGTTTATGGAGGAAGTCAGTTGAAGTATTAGGTGCAGAAGCATCAGTTGGTATAACAGTTTTTGGTTGTTGAGTAGACGTTACAGTACAACCATCCGAATCAGCAACTTCTGTCTCGACGTTTTCAGGTACAACTTCAACTGAAGGAGTAGATGTTTGAACTGAAGTTCTTTTTTAATTGGGGAACTAATTCAGTAGATACATCCGAACTGGTTGGATGATTAGTCGTTGAATCTTCTGACCTGTCAACCACAAGAGATTAGGCAGTTTAGATCCCAGAAACTCATCATAAAAGAATTCAAACAATAAATCCAATTTTGATAAATGTGATGTAGAAGTTGAAGGTTTATCAGAATTAGTGTCTTTAACCAAAGGTCCTGATAGATTTGTCCAGAAGCTATAACTCATGTAAGTACGGGTTCTGAACTGCTTTGTTCAGAAGACAAATCCTCATCGAATGTGACGTTTACGCTTTCAATTACTGTCTTGAACTTCTTTAAATACACGCGGTATGCAACAGATGTTTGAGAATAACCAATGAAGATGCCTTCATCAACCTTCGGTCCGAACTTGTTCAGGTTCTCTCTGTCGTTTAATACGAAGCACCTGCATCCAAAAATATGAAAGTGTTTAATTCTAGGTGTACGATTATTTATCAACGCATAAGGTGTTTTACCAAATCGGCGATGTATTATGGAGCGATTCTGAGTGTAGCACCCCATGGAAACAGATTCAGCCCACAGAAACAAAGGTAAATCGGATTGATTTAGCATAGTACGAGTGGCCTCGACTAGCGTTCGGTTACGTCTTTCAACTACTCCGTTCTGATTTGGCGTTCTAGCAACAGAGAATTGATGTGTTATCCTGACCGATTCGAGATAATCATCTACAATTTTGATCTTAAACTCTGTGCCGTTGTCCGTTCTAAGATGCTTGACTGGATTTTGCTGATTAACATGGGTTGTCTTTAAGAAACTAATGATGACTTCGGGCGTCTCATCCTTTGATCTCAGAAATTTGACCCAAGTATATCGCGAATAATCTTCCACAATAACTAAGACATACTTCTTGCTACTAATGCTTTGCGTATGCATAGGACCACAGAGACCCATATGCAACAGTTGAAGTGGAGAACTTGTACTTTGTTCAGGCTTCGGCTTGTGAGAAACTCTCTTCATTTTACCTTTCTCGGATGCTACACACAAATGTTCTTTCTCGTATTTCAGCTCAGGAAGTCATTTGACTAGCTTAACCGTGACCAGTTTATTATTGTAACGAAAATTCAGGTGAGAAAGCCTTCGGTGCCATAACCAGCTTTGTTGCATCGAGGCTTTTGATAGTATACAAACCTGATAGTCAGTCTGGACTTTTGACATATTGATCGTGTAGAGGTTAGAGATTCACGTTCCAACCAAGAGTTCTTTACCGTCTTCAGTGCGTACAGAAAACTTCTTGGCCTTGAAATTTTCCTCTAAGTCTTTGTTGCATAACTGACAAATACTGAACATGTTATGTCCTAAACCTTCCACGTAACTCACCTTCATAATCGTTATGTTGTCATTAATGACATCACCGTATCCCAAAATCGGTGAAAACTGGTCGTTGCCGAATCTCACATTCCCGCAGAATTTCTCTGTATAATTAGACAATAAATCCTTTTGCCCGGTCAGATGCTTGGAGCAACCATAATCCAAGTACCACATATGACGGGTCTGCATAAGAGAAATCAGGGAATAACAACTTTAGGTACCCATTTAAAAGTGGGTCCTATCTGATTGGCACAAGATTTTGGTATCCATTTATATATGGATCCTCTGAACTTTTGAAACATCATTGAAACATATGGCTTATAAGAATAAACATGATAAGTACCAAACCAATCATCAGAATATTGGTGAGAAACAAAATCAATCCGTCTAAAAGTAGATAACTTAGTAGTAGACCGAGATAATTGGAGTAATTGCTTTACTGTATATGTCTTGTAAGAAGTTACAAGGTTTTGTTTATTTGAAGCAATAGTACCAATTACATCACAATTACTACCAGTAGATCTATTACAATCATCAGAACATGATTCAGAATTCTCATCAATCTTCCTTTTTTGGTCGCCATTCAGTTCGAACTTCCGACCTTTTCTTTCTTAAATCTGAAACAAAAGATTTAGATTTGTTAGGAAAATTAGATTTATGAGATTTTCTTTTCTTAAACTTACCAGTGGTAGTCCGTTTCTGTGAGCGTTGTTTCTTTTGTTTCTTACCTGTCTGATAATAATCAGTACTCACAGAAACTGGTTCACCAACCTTAGTCGATGATTCACCAATTTCATACACACTTGGTAAAGCTTCATTGTTAATGATAAATGTAGAATGATCTAGAAGTTGAGCATTAAAGTCAAACATATCAATCTCATCAACACACCCATCATCAGAATTTAAAAAATCATTTGCAGACGCAAATAAGTCATCAAAATCGGCTTCTGAAGTTTGTGGTGCTTTAGAAGATGTTGAACACTCATTGGATTTAGTTATAAAAACAGTGTTCGTTAATACAGTAGAAAACACATTTTGTTCTAAATCACCCAAAATTCTTTCATCAGATAAAACATTTTCCTTATAAGAATTTTAACTGTCATATTTTTTAGGGGGAGAAGATAACCGTTAATAATACTTTGTTTGTCATGTTTTTTCTGATGACATGATTTTTTTACAAATATCGAGGGGAGCATATCTGATGTTTTATCAAGGATGCGGAAAACATTCTTAAATTCTATCACTTGTGGAAAGAAGAACAACTTTTACTTGTGAAAAATGATTTTCTTAAATGTTCAAACCACTTCCTATTATTAAAATGTTTTCATGAATTGAGAAGTGTGCTTTTAAATGTTTTTGGATACTTTGATGATTATCTGACCGTGTGTTTCTCAGAGATAAATACTTGTGTATTATCTTGTTTATATACTGTCAAGTATTCTTACCCACATTGGTTTAGTACATTTTTCCTAACTTTGTTATTATCATGTCTCAAAAGTTTAATCTTTCTATGGTAATACTCCCGTTTGCTATTCAATGTTGTTTGAAATCAGGCGTCATTTCTACTTGAAATGTGTTTTCAGATTTAATTTTTGGAAGACAAATTTATACTTTGTTTTTTAGATTTTAATTTTTAGATTTTATTTCTGACTTTAATCTTGTTGTTCTTATATTATAAGAGTGTGCACATAACTCAACTTCTAATCGAAGTTTGTTTTGACGATCACTCTATTAGGTAATATTTTTTAAAAAAATTTCCTCTGATTTCTGTGTTTCATATTTTTTCAGAATATCTTCAAACACATCAAGATGTCTAAAGATGTACTATGTGGAAGAGATGTTTCCATCCTATACATGCCTGAAATACCAGCGATAGAAGCTGAACGGGATAAACTGAATGATCAGAATTCAGATCTTCTAAAACAGATTTAGGAGTTTAAATCTAAATTGTTAAATTCTGATAAAACTTCTGATTGTACTAAATGTAATGATAAATCTCAATCTGATTTCACAGGTTTCATCAAGACCAGATAGAAAGAAATTAAAGATAAAGAAAGGGAAACTGAGGCAAGAGAGAAAGATATTACTTTAAGAGAAAATATCATCAAAGCCAAAGAAGAAGAAATTAAGATGAAAGAGGATATTATTGTGACAAATGAGAAAATAATAAAATTGAAAGAAATAAAAATATCCAATCTTCAAAGCAAGTTGAAGACAACTGAACAACAAACATCAGAACTTAAAGCTAAATCAGTTGATCTACACATAAAGTTTAAAGCTTTTGAAGAGAAAATATCTGCGTTGGAAGCACAGAATGCTGATTTGATGAAATATCTCCAAGAAGATAAAGACAAATCAAATTTGGAGAAAGCTTCTACTCAAAAGCTATCTGATCATTCTAAAAAAGCTATCCAAGAGAAAAAGGATCTAAGATGCATTAAAATCTCCAAGCAAGTGTCAGAGTTTGAAAAGATCTTAATTACTGAAAGAGACACGTTTGCAAAAGAGAGAAAAGTTCTTGAAGATAAAGTTATTGATTTTCACAAACAAATTTTTGTTTTACAACACTTACTTGAGAAAGAAAGACAAAATTTTCAGCAAAAGAAAAAGTTTTTTGAATCTGAAAAGAGAAATTTTGAAAAGAGAAATGTTGGGATAATCAAAGAAATATCTGAAAAGAACAATAACTTGGAGAAAGATTTTGAGCAAGAACGTTTAAACTTTGAATCTAAAATATCTAAGCTCACATCCAATATATATGTTTTATCATCAGACATTCAGAAAGAACAGATGGCTAGAACTGATTTAAAGAAGAAGTTTGACACACTTTCTGATGAAAGAAACATTTTATCTAAAATGATAAAGGACTTGAAATCTATAAATGTTGAATTGTTAGAGAAGATTTTAGCCGATGTGATTAGTCAATCACCTTATGACAATTCATATAAATCAGTTTGTTCTTTAAAAATAGCTTCAAGTTCCATTCATGAAAATGTTTTCAAAAAAAAGTGTCAAACCAAACATTGTTAAATCAAATCAGATTCGTCCATCTAATCTGTTCTATGATAAGTCTGTTGATAGTCCAACAAGCTTTTATGTTAGATCTCTTGGAAAGAATTCTAAGAAAGGATAGATGGTCTGGAGAGTTAAAGGTTCTTCAGATGAAAAGAAGAATGACAAAGCATCTACATCAATATCCAATGCCAAAAAGAACAGAGCTCATAAAGGTAAATATTTTGGTAAACCTGATCCAATTTACTCTACTAATCATCTTATCAAGTTGGTTGAAAAGAAAATATGATGTTCTTATTGTGGAGAAAATGAATTTGAAAGTAATAATTTTTTTGATTACTGGTATGGTTCTTATTATGTTACCCCAAAAAAAACTGTAACTAATACATCAGGACCCAAATACCAGTGGGTACCAAAAGCTAAATCTGTGTTGCAGGCACCCAAGGTGAGGGGGACAAAAAACAATGACTTCTTAATTTATTTAAATCCTAGTAATTCAGAACTCGGATTAATGCTTAATGATTTATGGCTCTTGAATAATTCAGTTCAAGACCCAAAATTCAAAGTTAAAGGACTATGACTTCTAGATAAAACGGTCTAGGACTCGGTCTTTAATGTTTAAAGATAAGGATATTTGGAAAATATCAAGGGGGAGCTTATCTGATCTAAATCATTATATCATGATTTGAGGGGGGAGCCTAAATGTTTGTAAGTATCTTCTGATCTAGATCTCTGATTGTTTGAAAGAAGAACAACTTTCAAGCATGAAAAATGTTTTCTTAAATGTTCAAACCACTTCTCTATTCTCAAAAGATTTCAAGAATTAAGAAGTGTGATTTTAAATGTTTTTCATAATTGAGCGTTAATGTTTAATTGACCGTGTGTTTCCAAAGATCAATACTTGTGTATTATCTTGTCTATATACTGTCAAGTATTCATACACACCGGTTCAATACTTCATTTGAATTTGTTATTACCATGTCTCTAAATAAAACAATTTTTTGATGGTAATACCCTCGTTTGATTTCACTGTTGTTGAGCATCATTCATTATTTCAATGTTTGTGCGTTCATTGCTAAATTGTTTATATTTGTTCATATAAACAAACTATCAAGTTCTTTGATACCCGAACCATTTCATGTTTATACACATGATTTTTGATCTGATTGATACATTGTCAGATTCTCAAAACAATTCTCTTGATTTCATTTCATTCATTCAATTTTCTTGTTTTGAGAGCTCTTCAGTGTTCAAATGCTCAAATTTCATTCATATTTTTAATGAGCATACATTTTGACCGTTTTATCATATTTTGCGCATTATTTGTTCAAGCTAAACTGTAGAACAACACATCATTTTAGGACAAAATTACATAGGATTCGTGTGAGAACTTAAAAAGAACTTCCATTGATTCACGTTAACCAGTGTTTCCTACCCCAGAAGTTATCCTAGAGTGATTGAGGGGTGAGGGTCAAAATCAAAGAGTGGGGGAGATAGCTCATCCGATTGAATTTTTCTCATTATGTTAAGCCGTAAAATGTAAATGAGAGTTTGGTTAGAAGTGAGCTTTAATGATAAAAAGAAAGAGGGTGTGAGAACAGAGTTAAAAGAATATGGAAACTCTACACCAACTACTTTCTGAGTTGGGCAACCACAAAATCTGTTGGTTCAGATTCTTTGGTGACCATCATTGAAACAGGTACTAGCCCATGCCAACACTTGCATTAACCCCACCAACCACTCGTTTCTTTCCCGGAAAAGAAATGTTTCATTTTCTTGGGGATGCAACATATCTGCTATCTAATCATCACTTGGAAGATTTATATATTGAAATAGAAGGAAAGTTGCCCCACCTTCGAACCTCTTTCATGCATATTGAGTCCGTGTAATACTTGTTGTTGTCTCAACAGTATACACATTTTGAGTCTGAAAAAGCTTAAGTAGCTTCAATCATTTTGACGCTTGCACGTACACACAAGGAATGAGTTTTCTTGTCATAACATTCATAGAAAATTTCTTTGTGGTTTTTCAATGATTGAATGGAAGCACTGGGGGAGTGAACATCACAAAAAAAACTCCTTTCCAATGTACATCCGTTGTACAAAGTGGCTCCTACTTACAGGCATAATAACTGTATCATTTGTTGATTCAGGGTTACAACGTTTATTATATCTGAATTTGAAAAGATTCAGGTATATACATTTCTTATGAATTGACGGATACACAGATAGAGCGAAGATTGTCATTTCATAAAGGGGGAAAATGTTATTGTATCATAAAGGGGAGATTAATTTTTAAAGATTGTGATGACTTGAAAGGTTTTTAATGATTTTGCTACTCACAATCAACAAAAAGGGGGAGAATTCCTGAAACTTCAAGTCAAATGAAAGATTGAGTAAAATTTGAAAGATATTCTGAAGAAAAAGGTGGAGATAATCTGAATGTTTCAGTACAGACGAATGTTATCAATTCAAATTAAGGTTTATCAAAATGGATGAGACATATCTGGAACTTTCAATACAGATAATAAGTTCAATACAGATGATTCAAGAAAGTTTTTTTGCTTAAAGACAATTCAGAGATTACAGACATGAAGATACAAGTTTTGAAAGATTTCTCAAAGTTCAAAGATTCTTGAAGTTTCAAAGATCAAACAAGTTTCAAGATTTCAAATGGTTTGTTTAAGACTTGATGACTTTAAAAAGCAAAGTGATAGACTTTTCAAGATTCTTCAAAAGATGAATGATTGAAGATTTTCAAAGGAACAAAGTTTAAAGCTATCAGTGTTAAAGTTTTGAAGAATCAAGCAGTGAAGACGATTGTCAAATTTTTGTTAAATCTTGAATACAAAGGGGGAGATTGTTAGTGTATTTTGTTGTATCCAAGTTTTAATGTGTAATGAGTGTTTAGCCTTATGACTGAAGTGTGTGACATAAAAATATCTTAGTGTCTTGAGAGTTTTAGATAGTGTAAGCATTGTAACTTTCATATCAATAATACATACGACTTGTAGTTTCTCTCTCTACTCTCTCTCTAGAACTGAAATTGTCATATAATAATTGTGTGATTCGTGCTTGAATCTGGGAATCATACTTTTTTCTGTTCATATAAACAAACATTCGTTCTTTGATACCCCATTACATTTTTCTTCCTGATATTTGATCTGATTAAATCATTGTCAGATTCTCAAAACAATGAAATTCAATGATCATAAATATTCAAAGTTTTGAGAGATCTTAAATTTTCATATTGCTCAAATTTTATTCTTATCTTTAATGAGCATACATAAACTGACTATGATATCTTGTGCTTAATTGTCAAGATAACTATTGAGTAACATATTCTTTTTATGACAAAATACATGGGATTCAGTGTGAGTGCTTAAAATACTTCCATGGATTCTATTAGAACATATTTTATGTTCACTTTAGATGTTTTATAAAGTAATATACTTAATTGTATTGGGCCTTGTATATGTGTTTGGGCTTATATTGTGTATAAGGAGAATAGGGGTATAAATAGGAATCATGTATCCTTGTTTTAGGGTTAACCTTTCATTTTGTAATTTTCCAATCAGTAACAATGTGGACACTATGGTTGTGTTGTTCTCTTAGTGTAGTTTTACTTTCCAGTATAATAAACTACTGATTTCTACCCTTGATTCATTTTTATCATTCAATCAATACCAATCATGATCTCAATGGACCTAACAATTGGTATGAGAGTTAAACCAAGATATATTTCTTTGAGTATGTTCTATCAGTTGTTGAACATTGCTTGCTTTCTAACCCTTGCCTTGTAGTGTTGCTACCGGATGTTATTGCCCGTATGCTTATCAGATGAAGTTCTTAAGCTGAATTCTAATTTCAACTCATGGTTCAAAGATAGATCAGATGTTATACAATGAAGATGCACTTGGGTGTCACTCCATAATCCATACATATCATTCTTCTGGGTGTTAAGGAATGTGTTGGATTTACTAGAGATAAAAATTGTCTTTATATGCACTCAATCGTCTACATTAGATCTGATATTTCAGTTGAAACTCCAAGGATAAGAGCTACATTCTAGGGGTAGCTTGAGGATGCTTTTAAGTTTATGCAACACTAAGTTTTCTAAATAAATCAAGGGGGAGAGGAGCTGAAGCTGGAGCTGATCAGAAAATGATTACTTTACAAAACTTAGGGGGAGAATGTTAGAACATATTTTATGTTCACTTTAGAAGTTTTATAAAGTAATCTACTTAATTGTATTGGGCCTTGTATATGGTCTTGGGCTTATATTGTATACAAGGAGTATGGGGGTATAAATAGGAATCATGTAGCCTTGATTTAGGGTTAACCTTTCATTTTTTAATTTTCCAATCAGTAACAATGTAGACAATACGGATATGTTGTTCTCTTAGTGTAGTTTTACTTTCTAGTATAATAAACTACTGATTTATACCCTTGATTCCTTGTTTATCATTCAATCAATACCAATCATGATCTCAATGTACCTAACAGATTCACGATAACAAGTGTTTCCTCCCCCGGAAGTAATCCTAAGAGTGATTGAGGGGAGAGGTGTCAAAAGAATTGAGAGTGGGTGTTTACTGAGGTAAAATAGAAATGAGATTTTGGTTAGAAGAGAGCTCAAATGATTAAAAGAAAGATGGTGTGAGAACAGAGTAAAAGAATATCAAACTTTGCACCAAACGTTTTCTGAGTCGGGCAGCCATATAATCTGTTGGTTCACACTTCTTCGTGACCATCATTGAAAAAGGCAACTAGCCCATGTCAACTCTTGTATAAAACCTTCTACTCATTCTTTTCTTAAAAAAATGTTTCATTTTATAGGGGAAGCAACATATACTCTATTGGATCTTCATTTGGAAGATGCTGATATTGAAAAATAAGGAAAGTTGCCCCACCTTCGACCCTTTATCATCCACATTGAGTCTATGTAAATATATTGTTGTCTCAATGGTTTACATATTTGAGCCTTATTATTAAAAGCATTCATTGTGCTTAATTCTTTCATACACAAGCACACACACATAAAAAAATTGTTTTTCTGTCAGAACAATCATAGATTAACTTGTGTTTTTCGATGATTGAATGGAAGTTGTTAGATCTAGTTTAATCAAGTTGTAATAGTTAGTCCTTCGTTATGTTTTGTTAGTGTTTTTGTTAGTTTGGCTTGTGTAGGTGTCAAGGTTGTTAACCCTATATATAGTCCTTTGTTTTATGTTTTTAGGGTAAGCTACATAATTCATTCATTGTCTAATCATTTTGTGTAGCCGTCATCTTTTCTCTCAATGAAACATATGACATTTATATTCTCTTAATCATTCATCTTTTCTATGATTCATCCTAGTTCTATTACTATGATTATATTCTTGTGTGCTTGAATCTGGAACAACAATTGGTATCAGAGCTACATCAGAAATAAGAATCAATTGATCTGTGCAGAATTCAATCCCAGTTTAATATTTTCGAAAAAGTCACTATTATATTGGTGTTTTTGAGATTGGAAGGTTGTTTCAATGAAATCTTTTGCTCAACAGATGCGTATGATGATTATGAACATGTTTCATATTAATCAGAAACAGATTTCAACACATTTTCTTGGTCTATTTAATCATTCTTTGGATTTTTAGACTTAGTCTTATGTGAACTGTCCAGATTCAAAAGCTCAGACCTGTTAAGATTTTTGAAAATACAGTGATTGGGGTTTGTTCACTATCAATTATTGAGCATAGTGTCAAATTTTGGTGTTGATTGAACAAGTCTTGCCATGGATCTGGTGAAAATTTTAAAAAAAGGTTCGAAGTGTGCAATTTTCGCAAGTTTGTGTGAAGAACTCGTAGAACACAATATAGAACTCGCAAGGTTCCTAAAACTCGCAGGACAAAGTGAAGCTGAAAATATCCAAGTACAAGATTCGCAGAATAGTTCCCTGCGAAAGTTGAAGATTTTGCAGACTCTATACTCACGAATTCTCTAGAATTCGTAGAGTACTTTATACGAAAGTTGTAGGATTCGCAGACAGCTTATTTGCGAATTCCTAAACTTTCTCAACTCAAGCATCTGCGAATCCTGATCCAAACTTCCTTGATCTGAGAAAGTTATATCCTTTTATGTATTCTTGCTTGTTACTTACGAATTCTTGCCTTCTTTTTCATATTTTTGCATACTTGTTGATCTTCTGTGCTAAATATCTGAATTTCTGATTAAAGATCATTTCAAGCACATATTGTAGATACACAGGAAAGATGCCTTATATAGATGATAAGGGAAATACTATACTAACTTCAAGAGATTGTGCTCTATCCTACATGCCAGAGATACCCAAAATGGAAGCTGAACTTGGAACTCTCAGATGTCAAAACAAGAAGTTGAAAGATGACATGAATGCCTTAAATGTCAAATTGACAAAAGCTGAAATGCAAGTGAAGCGGTATCAAGATAAAGGTCATGAATGGTTAAGAAAGTGGATGACAGAAAGAACAAGGAAATTGTTGAACTGGAAAAGACCTTTAACCAAACATTGTCTGATATTTCCAAGAAGTCTGAGTCTGAGAAGAAACAATTGGAGATTAAAATCTCAAATCTTTTAAAGCAAGTTTCTGACTTTGAACAACTCATCATATCTGAAAGGAAGTCCTTTGATGATGAAAGAAAAGATCTTAAAAGCAAAAATGTTAATTTGTTCAAAGAAATTTCAAATAAAAACCAGACTTTGGAAAAAGATTTTGAAGAAGAGAGAAAGATTTTTGAAAAAGAAATCTTTAAGCTCACAAGCAAATTTTCGAACTTATCTACTAAGATCATGAAGGAGAAAAGGAGTAAATTTGGAATTCAGAGCAAATTTGATAAACTCCGGAATGAGAAATCTAAGTTGTGTAATAAAATTCAACAACTTGAGATTTATAATACTGATTTGTCTCATAAGATAACCACTGATGCATCTACTTTATCCTCTTCTGATGATAATTGTGCTGAATCAGTGTGTTCCTTTCAAACAGTATCAAGCATGTTTCAGAAAATGGTTTTCAGAAAACAAGAAGTGAAATCTAAAGTGTTAAGTCAGATTTTATAGTAATCATTGAATTTATATGATTGGTCTAATAATGTGTTTAGGTTGCTTATCTGTTCTGTATTTTCCAAGGGTGTTTAAGTCCCTTGTGTCTTTGTGTTTGTAAGGAACACTCACACATACATTCAATACATTCATTTCTTGCGCTTACATCTCTCTCTCTACTTTCTCTCTCTAAGATTTAGTTGATTTTGTGATTATCAATTGGTATCAGAGACACTCTAAATCTGAGAGAATTGAGAGAAAAGTTTTTCGATTCTGAATTTGTTGTTGTATCAGGAAATTTGATCGATATTCTTGATTTTTTCAAGAATATCTCATTTTTTTGATTTTTCATCAAATTTGGATTGGTTTTTGAACGAATTTTCTTGAAAATTGGTTTGTTGGATTCGTTTTTAATAGAAGATCACTTTTAATTTACATCATTTTGCAAGAAAATCACTTTTTGATCTTCAATTTTGGGTTTTATCGAGTTTCTGGAAAATTTCTTAAAGCGTACTGTTCTTTTTAAAATTTCTTGATTTTGCAAGTTTTGATTAAATTGTTTGATTCAAAGTTTTTAGAAACCGTTTTTCGAACAATTCTGTGAAAGAAATTTGTATTAAAATCGGTTCTGTAATCAAATTTAGAAAAATTCTGAATTTTATCACGTTTTGCGCCAGATTTGGTTTTTGCGCCAGTTCATCAGAGGTTTGCGCGAGTTCATCTGGAACTTTGCGCCAGTTCATCCAGTTTCTTCAGTTGCATTATTCGCAAAAAGTCCAATTTTTCGCTATTTGTGCATCGCGCAAATCTTTATTTGCGCCATCTACTTGTCACGAAAAGAGAGGTTCTGGCAATCAAAGAATCGCGCAAATCAGTTTTGCGTCACCTTTGTTTAGTACAAATAAGTTTTGCGCCATCTCCTTCTTGCGCAAGTTACCTTTGCGCTACCTTCTGCTCAAGCAAAGTGAAAGTTCTCATCATCATCATCTCGCACAAAGTCTATTTTGTGTCATCTTCATCTAACACAAATCTCAGTTTGTGTCATATTTGACTAGCGCAAAGAAAAGTTTGCGCCAACTTCTTCTCACGGAAAAGAAAGTTTGCGCCATCTGCTGTTCACGCAAATTTCTAGTTTGCGCCAAATCCTCTGTTTCAGAGTTAGCATTTTTCTGACTATGGATTCTAAAAAGTTTGCATTTCAAGCTCAGTTCTACAAGAGTGACATCATGATGTCATTTGGCACAAAAACTCGTCCTCTAGTTCTGGTTGATGAGAATGAGTTCACTCAGTGGCAATATCGGTTTCTGAATTTCATCGAGCGTCAAAAGAATGAAGATGACATGATGAATATTTTATCTGATGGATCTTTTGTAAAACCCACTCTGGCCTCTGGATTATCAAAGCCTACTGCCGAGTATACACCGATGAGTTGGTACAATATAAAGCCGATCGTGATGTAAAGGCTAATCTGATGCTAGCTTTGCCAAATTCTATCTACAACCGGATTGATAGCTTCAAGAACAATCCTAAACTAATGTGGGCACAACTAGAGAAGATTATGCTTGGGTCTTCAATTGCAACATAACTTCGGCATACACGCGACAAGAACAACTTTGAAGAATTCAAAGCCAAAGATGGGGAGTCACTGAAAAATGTTTATGACAGATTATGTGCGGTGATAAATGATCTGAATAAGATAAAAGTGGAAAAGACTGAGCTAGAGACAAATCAGAAGTTCCTCAATGCTTTGCAACTGGAATGGAATAAATCTTGTCATCGCTTGAGGAATGATGTCAGAATATCATCTATGCAAATCCAAGAGTTGTACGAGAATCTGATGACAGATGAATGCATAGTCATAAAGAAGAAGGCCAAACTTGACAAGAAGAATAAGAAAACAGTGGATCCAGTTGCACTTCTAACAAGCCATCTAGGTGATCAAGTATTATCTGAGAATGCTTATGACGGTGCAATTGATTATGATGGAGATGAACTTCAGAAAGCTATGATTCTTCTCTCTCAACACTATCAGAAGAAGTTCCAACCTCGTTCGGGTTCCAACAATCTTCACTTCACTTCTGGGTCTCAAAATGTCCAAGTGCCCGAGGCTAAGAAACCTACTGCATGTTTCAACTGTGGAAAGCCGGGTCATATTGCTAAGGAGTGTCGAGTGAAGAAAGTTCGGGATTCGGCATAATATCGGAAGAAATTGGAACTAGCCGAAAAGAGAGAGAATGGAACTGCTTTGCTAGCCGAAGAAGAATTTTGGCTAGATCACTCCGATGATGAAGCTGATACTGTGGAGACTGCTCATATGTGCTTTATCGGAGATGATCAGAGTGATGATGATGACATTGATGAAGATGAGGTACCTTCTGTTTTTGACTTTACTTTTATTTCTTCACAGATGAATATCACGATAACTGCTTTACATGATTTACCCTTGAAGTTATTATCTGAAAAGTATTTAAATTCAGAAAAGTCAAATTTGATTGATAAATTACAAATTTCTTTGAAAGATCAAAAATCTATTTTGGCTCATACAAAATACATCTTTCAAAAGAAATTAAATGATTTAGAAAAATCAAATATGACTTATCTTGATTCTTTGACAGAGATGACCAAATTAAAAGATAATTTTTCAGATAAAATAAATGAGTTAGAAGAGAAATTATATCGAAGAAATCAATCTGACCTAACAACTTATTTGAACAAACCGTGGAGTTATGAGTCTATAAAAGAAAAATGGGGACTTGGTTTTGAAAATCCTCATTGTTTAAACAATGCTATCGAAAATTCCCCTACTTTATGTAAATACGATTATCTAACTCTTGCTAAATATGCTCCTCAATTTAAAATTGATTGGATGAATGAAAAGCAAGTGTTAGAAATCGAAAATGAGAAAAGGATGAATAATAAGAAAAAAGAAATTTCTTTTGTATACACGAGCGAAAATGCCAAATATTTTCCTGACAAATCAAATAAGGGCCGAAAAATTTTAAATGACATATCTTCCATCAAGTCTTTAGTGTCTGATGATTATGTTGATATATATGCCACTAAATCTGATAAGGTAAATATCTCTCCAATATTTTATGATTCTAAGAGATATACTCCTTCATTAGTATTGGAAGGCAAAATCATTGACCTTGAAGATAAAATGGAAGATCAAAATATTCAAAGAGAAATTGAATCTGATGTTATTCTTTCTTTTATTACTTCAAGTCTTGAAGAAAAATTAGTTTCTCAAAAACAAGATTCTGTTTCCAGCCTTTCTTCTGATTTTAAAGAAAACAAAAAGGAAGTTGTAAAATCTGAAAACTTTTCTCAAAATTTTTCTGACTCCGAGGTAAGTTCAGATTTATTGTCTGATCAGTTGGGTTTATTAGGTAAAATTGTTTCTTTTGATTCAAATCTTAATTCTAAAATTCTTGATGAATCTTTTTTGCTAAATGATGATTATTATAAACCAAAGCGTAAAAGAAGAAGGTCAAAGAAGTCAAAGAAACAAGATACTGTTATTTCTGAAAATACTAATTCTTCTGATTCGAATATTTCAGATAGGACTTTGAGTACTCCAACAAAGCAGATATGGAGGTTCAAGCTGACATCTGTTGAATCTACGACTGATGAAGATAGATATGTAGACAAAATCTATAAAAGTGATTCATTTGCTACATACAATAAAATTTCAAAATACTCTATAAAGCAAATGATTCGAATTTCAAAAGATGTCTCATATTCTTCTTCTGATTCTAGTTCAGATGATTATGCTTTCTCTTCTACTAATTCCTATGTTCATTATTCCGATAATATTTCTCGTGCTTTCAATGTTAAATCTAACAATTATTTCCCTACAAGAACTGCAACTAACTTTCATGGACCCAAATACAAGTGGGTACCAAAATCAAAGTTTGACTCTAAGTTGCAGGCATCTAATGTCAAGGGGGAGTAAGAGAAAGTTGGCTTCTAAGTACATCAACTTAGAACCCGTATTTCAGTAGACTTCGACTTCTAAACATGTCAGTTTAGGACTCGTTCTTCAATGCATATAGCTTCTGGACTAATGAGAAAATGTGAGTACATCTACGTAATTCCGCTGCATATATCTTTGAACATGATGTTGTTCCAGTTTTCTCATGTTTTTCAAGAATATAAGCATGTTCAACCCAAATCTTTTATTTGAGAAACAAATTCATTTTATGTGGAAGATAATATTATTGAATTTTATTTTGTTTCAACTAAATATCAATTTGCCAATATTTTTACAAAAGCCTTTCATGAAAATTCTTTCAAAACTTGGCGTATTGAATTTAAAATTTTAAATCTTTACAAATTTTATTCTAAAAAGTAAGAGTTTTACAGTTTTTCTTTCTTTTGAAAAAAATGTGTGTCTAGGATAAATTTTCAAGTTGCTTTGTTTATATCGAAGTTTTATATGTTCAACTTTCAAGTCTTACGAAGGTCGAAAGGTCAGCAACATGTTTGAAACTTTTGCATTCTGCTTTAAAGATATGTGATTCGGAATATTTATAGTTTACAATGCTTGGAAAGCCTAAAAAGTCTGAATTATGGATGGTAATGAAAATATGGGCTAAGCAATTAGATGTAAAACTGGGTGATTGAGATGAAAAATTATATATATAAAATACAGAAATCTCTAAGTTTAAAAGTTTGTACCTGTGACTTTTCTGGTTTTGGAAAGCAAGTTCCGTGGGATGCTTGTCATCTGGTCCCCTTAGGTCAATTGGTATGGGAGTGATCGAACCCAAATCCTTTTATAGAATCAGATCGAAAGTCATGTTCTACTGGTATGAATGGGTTTAGGATGTGTCGATGTAGCATTTCTGATCTAGGAGAGTAAGTTCCAAGGGGTGCTTGACACCTAGTCCCTTAAGGCCAACTGGTTTGGGAGCGGCTGACCCAAATCCTGCAATAGGATCAGATAGAAAGTTACGTTTACGACATGTTCTTTACTCACCAAACTTTTTGATTAAAAGATGCCAAAGTGCACAAGCTTAAAATATGCCAAAGAGCACACTCATGTGAAGATGCCAATGTGCACAATGCTAAAAGATGCCAATGATGATTGTTCCAGAATCTAGTTTCTAATCAAACATACAAACAAACAAGATAAAACAAATCAATTACCTGTTTGATTTCTTTCAAATTCAATCTTTACACTTTATCTCTCTAGAACTCTCTCTTTCTCTCTCTACAAACTGACTTCTCACACTTCAGTTCTCTCTAAATCGTATCTTACAAAATACAAAGAAAACAAACTATTTATACTAACTACTAATTACAAGGAAAATACAAATACAAAATACATTGACTTATTACAAATAGACTTTGACTTTTAATGAGATTTGACTTTAGCAGCTTTGACTTTCTCAACTTTGACCTTCAGTATTCTTGATCTTGTATCCAACAGATTTATGCTCTAACAATCTCCCCCTTTGGATTCAAGATCATTGTTGAAAGATCTAGCAATTCAGTTCTTCACTTTAAGCTTTGTCAAAATAATCTCCCCTTTTTCATTGATAGTCATCTTTCCAAAACTGTCTTCAAATGATGAACAATCTCCCCAAAGCTTGCATAAAACACTTTCAGACTTTTGCATAAAAGACTTTTTCATTGATAGTCTTCTTATGTTAAGGCTTCAAGAAGATGATTTACTTTCTCAAACTTTAGGGGGAGAATGTTAGTGCATTGAAAGTTTGGAAAGTAAATCTATTTTAAATGTATTTTATAAAATGATGTGCAAGGGCTTTGTGCTTAAAAGATGTAGCAAGGGAAGGTGGTAGGTAGGAATTGTGGCTATAAATAGATGGTTAAGGCCATGCAATCATTTTGATAATTGCAATTTACAAAATGTAGCCGTTAATCAATTATCTCTCTCTCTAGATTAGTTTTACATTTCTAGAATAATAAATCATAATCCTATCTCATCCTACCTAGTCAATTACAAAAACTTGAATGTCCAGATCTAGGGTCCTACAATTGGTATCAAAGCCTCACGAAGAAATTTTTCTCGTAACGATCGGATCTCGACATTTTCAAGCGTTTTGAGCCCGATCTAATCGTAAGTTCATCGAATTCTTAAATCCTCTTGAAGTATTGTTCTTAATCGTATTACAGATCTATCTCAATTCGTAGAATCGCATTTCGATAATTTTTGAGATTTTTCGATATTTTCGGTATCGTTTTTCGCGTCAAATTTATCGATCCGAAAAATCGTTGCATGAATCGATTTGAATTGTCAAGATCTATTCTTTATTGAATTTCGAGCGATCTACAAGTTTCGGATCTGAATTTCGTCGAAAATTGAGCGAGTTATGAGCATTTTATGTCGTTTCGCCGGAGAAAAAGTAGATCTCGCCGGAATTCGACCGGAAAACCGAGGTATGTGCGTTGATATTGTCACATCTCTTCCAGATCTGTCCTAATTGTTTATATCGATTGTTTGATGCAAATTTGATCAACAAAATCGAGTATTTTGATCGGAAATTCGAGCCTCGCCGGAAAAACGAATTCGCCGGAATTTTCACTTTTCACGCCGGAAAAAACGTGAAATAAACTACAAAAACGTGCAGACTGTTCTATATGATAATATTTATCATTTGGCAAGTTTTTTACGCGATTAGAGCAAGAAAAGTCGAAGTTTTGATGAGTCGCCGGAAAATCGCGCCGGAAAAACGTTTTTCGCCGGAAAGCTTACTATTTCGCCGGAAAGTTGCTGTAATTTCGGTCCAGATCTGCTTGTGTTGTTATGTTGATTATTTGGCACGTGAATGGCAAAGGTTTTAGTAAGAAAATCAATGTTTATAGTTGTTGGATGAGTTCGCTGGAAAAGCCTCGCCGGAAAAACGTTTTTGGCCGGAAAATCTTGTGTTTCGTCGGAGTTTGTTGCATCTCGATCCAAATATGTTTAATTCGTCATATTGATCAGGTTGCAAGTCATTTGAGCATAAAATAGATGATTTTGAGTTGTTGGAAAAGAAAAAGTGAAGTGGATTTTATTTTAAAGAAGATGATGAATAGTACATTTAACGGTTCCGTTAGTGCCGTTAGATTTTTTAACAAAATTGGTCCAAATTTGTTAAATTTGACCAAGTTTTGTTCCTCATCCCTTGGTGCACGATCCATCGTTCCCTCTTCGAGCTAAAAGTTTATGTCTCTCAAGCGGAATGCTTATTCGGCTCGCGGTTAATCGACGAATTCTTTGTTTTACACTAAGTTTGCACCGGTTCGTCACGTCAAATCCTCTTGTTGTCTTTCTTGTGGGCTTAACGTAACAAGTTGGATTTCAACATTCCAAGATGCTTCGAAGTGCTCTTAGTCGGGATTAATGTCTACAATGAATTCGATTTTAAAGCCGAAATTTCAAGAGTGAGAGCAACAATAAAGGGGGAGCCGAGCCTTTCATTGTCAAAGTTGCGCCAAAGTTTGTCAAGTAAATCAAGGGGGAGAGGATCTAAAGCTTCAAGAAGATGATTTACTTTCTCAAACTTTAGGGGGAGAATGTTAGTGCATTGAAAGTTTGGAAAGTAACTCTATTTTAAATGTATTTTATAAAATGATGTGCAAGGGCTTTGTGCTTAAAAGATGTAGCAAGGGAAGGTGGTAGGTAGGAATTGTGGCTATAAATAGATGGCTAAGGCTTGTAATATTTTTGAGAATCATTCCATTTTATAAAATGTAGCCTTTACATCTCAAAGCTCTCTCTAGATTAGGTTTATATGCTTTCAATAAATAAAGCTTAATCCTTTCCTATCCTAACCTAGCTACAAAAGCTTAAAATGTCTAGATCTAGGGTCCTACAAAAATTATCATCAGAATCAGCTCGAATGCTTTAGCAAATAATCTTCAAAGAAAATTTCCTCAAAAACCTCAGAAATTCTTTGATCATCTTCAAATCTTTATCATTTCTTTGAAACCATCTCCCTTTAACTTCAAAAACTTTAACATTTCTTCATACCATCTCCCCCTTTTTGATGAATGGAGCATCTAAATCATCAAAACTTTGATTCCAAGAAATGTCTTTGACCATTCTGATCTGATAACGAGGCTCTGATTCTGTGATCCACAACCAGTATTCATCCAGATCTTTTCAAATCCAAACAAAATAAGAACATGTAACTCCTGAATCAACATATGAATAAGTTAATATGCCTGTTAGTAACACAAAGTCACTGTGTGTAACGAATACACAATATAAAGGAGCTTTTTGATGTTCACTCCCCCAGGGCTTCCATCCAATCATCGAAACACCACAAAGGCAATTTCTATGAATGTTATGACAAAGAAACAAATTCTTTGTGTGTTTGTGCACGTGTAGAAAGAATTAAGCACGAATGATTGCTTTTATAAGGCTCAACATAGTGTAAACCACTGAAACAACAGTAGATAAACACAGACTCAATTGTGCATGATTGAAGTGCGAAGGTGGGGCAGACTTCCTTCTCTTTCAATATCCAGATTTTCCAAATGAAAACCAGATAGATTATATGCTGCGTCCCCTTGAAAATGTGAAACATCTTCTTTTTGAGAAGAAAATGAGTTGTTGGTGGGGTATTAAGCAAGAGTTGGCATGGGCTATTTGCCTGATTCAATAACATTCACCAAAGAATTGTGAAATGCTAGTAATGTGGCTGTCCGGTTCAGAAAGTAGTTGGTGCAGAGTTTGATATTCTTTTACTCTGATCTCACACCCTCTTTCTTTTTATCAATAAGCTCACATATAACCAAACTCTCTTTTCCATTTTACCTCATCACACCCACACTCATTTCTTTTAGACTCCTCACACTCAATCACTAAAAGATTAACTTCTTGGGTAGGAAACACTGGTTAACGTGAATCCATAGAAGTTCAGTTAATTCCTAGCACAAAGAACCCATGTAATCCTATAAAGCATGAGTTGCTCAAATGGTTTAACGATATTAGTTAAAACTCATATACAAATGTCAGATGAATGTATGCTCATAAAATATAATCATGAATATTTGAGCATTTTTAAACATTGAAGTATTTTCAAACAAGTATATTGAATGAATGAATATGAATGCAAAAGACTTGTTTGAAAATCTGACATTGTATGAAAAATGATCAGAAATGAAAGATATATCAATTAAGACTTATGGTCAAGAATAACAGATATTTGTCTATACGAAACAAAATATAGACATTCTTGAAAAACCGTTTCAAAATGAAATATCGCTCAAAATTCTTTGAATACAAACGGAGTGTCTTACCATCGAAGAAAAATTGTTTCAATTTAGAGACATGGTAAGAACATTTTGAACAAAAATTCAAACCGGTGTGTGTGAATACTTGAAAGTATATAGAAAAGACAATACGCAAGTAATTATCTTTGGAAACACACGGTTTGGTTATCAGTTAAGCACAAAAATAAAATAAAAAACATTTAAAATCACACTTCCAAATTATAAAATCTGTTTAAGAATTGGGAAGTGGTTTGAACATTTAAAAAACATGTTTTCTATACCTGAAAGTTGTCGTTCTTTCAGATATATGTGAGATTAAGATAAGAAATTTACCTTGTCGCTCAATCTTAAATCTCAGAAAGTCAGCTGTAGTCATGTAGATATGATCGTTTCAGCTTCTCTCATCCTGTAAGTTTCAAAGTCTAGTAAAAAATTTATTCACAAAATTTATTCGAAAATAAACGATGGAAAACAGTAAAACAATTATAGAACGAGTTCTGATCAGAAGTAATCGGAAATCATTGTCTTACTCATTTTTACTTATAAGCTCCCCCTATAATCATACATTGCAAAAATTTTGTCAGTTAAGCAAAATGCAGAAATTAGTTTTACTGCCCTTCAAATGAATGTAGATCATCTAACAATCTTCTCATACTCCCCCTGAGATGATGAGCAAACCATTAATGTGCAGGTATCTTTCAGAAAAAAAAATAAAGAAAATGATGAAAAATAACAATTTGAAACTTTAGTAGGTAATAATCGATTACGTCTTAAGATTTAACATACCAAGCTTAGAGACAAGAAAATTAAATCTCTTTTCATCTAAGGGTTTGGTAAATAAATCTGCAAGTTGATAATCTGTTTTTACAAAATAAAGTTCAATTGTTCCTTTTTCAACATTATCTTTGATAAAGTGATACCTTACATCAATGTGTTTGGTTTTGGTGTGTTGGACAGGATTAGCAGATATGGCAATCGCGCTCTTCGAGTCACAATATATCGGAATTTTGTCAAACTTAAAGCCATAGTCACGTAGCTATGTGCGCATCCACAAGACTTGAGAGCAGCAACTAGCAGCAGCTACATACTCCGCTTCAGCAGTCGATGTGGAAACGCATAACTGTTTCTTTGAAGCCCGACTAACGAGCTTGTCTCTATGAAATTGAACGTGACCAGAAGTACTCTTTCAATCCAACATACAACCTGCATGATCTGCATCTGAATATGCAGTCAGTTGAAACCCAGTATCTTTAGGATACCACAAACCAAGGTCTGCAGTCCCCTTCAGATATCTAAAAATCCGTCTGACAGCGGCCAAATGGGATTCTTTGGGAGCATCTTGATATCTAGAACATAAACATGTTGAGAACATAATATCTGGTCTACTAGATGTAAGATACATTAACGATCCTATCATACCTCTATAAGTTCTAACATCAACACTTTTACCCGAAGGGTCAGTGTGGATTTTAGTACCAGGTGCCATCGGGGTTCCAATTGATTTACAATTTTCCATTTTGTACTTCCGAAGAATGTCCAAAATGTACTTAGATTGATTTATAAAAATCCCCGTAGAAAGCTGTTTAACTTGTAATCCGAGAAAAAATTCATCTCTCCCATCATACTCATTTGAAAACGTGACACCATGAGGTTAGAAAAGTTTTTGCAATATTTTGGATTAGTAGAACCAAATATTATATCATCAACATAAATCTGAATAAGAATAATATCAGCTTTTTCCTTCTTTATGAATAAAGTGGTATCGATCTTACCTTTAGAGAAACCAGACTTGACCAAGAATTTGGATAAGACATCATACCAGGCTCGAGGGGCTTGCTTTAATCCATAGAGGGCTTTGTCCAAGATATATACATGATCTGGCTTGTCTTGATTGACGAACCCTTCAGGTTGAGACACGTACACTTCTTCTTTAAAAATGCCGTTCAGAAAGGCTGTTTTCACATCCATCTGAAAGACTGTGAAGTTCTTATGACCAGCGTAGGCGAGAAAATTCTTATTGCCTCTATACGCGCTACTGGAGCATACGTCTCGTCATAATCAATGCCTTCCTCTTGCCGGTAGCCTTTGGCAACAAGTCTAGCTTTGTTTCTGATGACGACACCATCTTCATCCTTTTTGTTCTTGAATACCCACTTAGTGCCGATCACGGTTTTGCCTTCTGGTTTAGGAACCAGTCTCCAAACATTTAGGGCTTCAAACTGATTGATCTCTTCTTGCATTGCAGATACCCAGTCCGAATCAGCAAGAGCCTCAGATACTCGAGTTGGCTCAATCTTGCTGAGGAATGAATCATGCATACACTGATTAAGAGTCGCTGACCTTGTCTGAACAGGCTTGTCAAAATCTCCAATTACTTGATGTAATGGATGGTCTTTGGTCCAGCGATGTTCATGTGGGAGTGGAATAGATACTGATTGAATATGATCATCATCTTGAAATCCACTTTCAGAATCTTCAGCTTGAATTACAGGAGTGGGGTTTTCAGTTGAAATATCAGTTGCAGAAGTATCAGTTGGGACAACAGGAACAGACTGTTGAGTAGACAATGTAGTACACCCAACTGAAATAGTTACTTCTGGCTCAGCATTTTCTTGTTCATCTTCAACTGTAGGAGTAACAATAGGAATATGAGTTTCTATCTGAACGGGGGATGCTTGTTCAGAAATAACATCTGAAGTGACTGGATGATGACAACTTGTATCTTCAGACTTGTCAGTCACAGCAGATTTAGATACATTAGTTCCAAGAAACTCATCATAAAAGAATTCAAATAACAAATCTAAATCAGTTAAATGTGAAGTAGATGTAGAAGCGTTATCCGAATTTGTCGTTGTATACATAGGTTCTGGACTGATCTGTCCAGAAGCTAATACGCCAATAATAACGGGTTCTGAACTGATTTGATCAGAAGCCATTTCTTCATCAAATGTAACATTGACGCTCTCCACAACTGTCTTTGACTTCTTTATATAAACACGATATGCAGCAGAAATTGAAGAATAACCGATAAAGATGCATTTATCCGCTTTAGCACTGAATTTGTTCAGACTCTCTCTGTCATTAAGCACAAAACATTTACACCAAAATATATGAAAGTATTTGATGGTAGGTGTTCTGTTGTTGATCAGCTCATATGGAGTCTTTTGAAACCGGCGGTGTATCATGGAACGATTTTGCGTATGACATGCAGTTGACACAGCTTCCGCCCACAAGAATAGAGGTAGATCCGATTGACTAAGCATAGTCCGAGCGGCCTCGACTAGCGTTCGATTACGTTTTTCTACTACTCCATTTTGTTGAGGCATTCTAGCAGCAGAATACTGATGTGATATCCCGAACGATTCGAGATATTCTTCAACAATCTTGTTCTTGAATTCTGTGCCATTATCAGTACGAAGAAACTTGACTGGTCGCTGCATTTTCACCTGGGTCGTCTTTAAGAAAGTAATGAGAACTTCCGGTGTCTCATCTTTAGATCGAAGAAATTTGACCCACGTGTATCTTGAATAATCGTCCACAATGACCAACACGTATTTCTTACCACCCAAACTCTGAGTTCTCATTAGACCACATAAATCCATGTGTAGCAATTCTAACGGAGAACTAGTGCTTGGTTCAGGCTTCGGTTTATGTGCGGCTCTCTTCATCTTACCCTTCTCACAAGCTGCACATAAGTGTTCTTTCTCGTATTTTAGCTCAGGAATTCCCTTTACCAATTTCCCACGAACCAGCTTGTTGATGTAACGAAAGTTCAAGTGAGATAACCGTCTGTGCCAGAGCCAACTTTGTTCGTTGAATCTTTTGTCATCAAGCATACCTGATTGTCAATCTGAACTTTGGACAAGTTGATGGTGTAGAGGTTTGTCTTTCTATGTCCACCCAAGAGTTCTGTTTCGTCTTCAGTACGAACCGAGCAACTCTTAGACTTGAAATTAACCTCTAACCCTTTATCGCAGAATTGACCTATGCTGAATAAGTTGTGCCCCAAACCTTCGACATAACTCACCTTACTGATCGTTATCTTGTCTTGAATGATGTCACCATATCCTAGAATAGGTGAAAATTGATCGTTTTCAAATCTGACATTGCCACTGAATTTCTCTGTATAGTTAGATAATAAAGCTTTTTGCCCAGTCATATGCTTGGAACATCCACTATCCGAGTACCACATATGCCGGGTCTGCAAGAGAAATCAGGCAATAATACATTTAGGTACCCATTTAAAAACGGGACCTAACAGTTTAGTACAAGATTTTGGCATCCACTTGAAAATGGACCCTCTGTTCTTTTGAAAACTTTGAAAATTATTTGATCTCGAAGAATTAACATGATAAGATCCATACCAATCAGAAGAATTATGAGAATAAGCAAAATCATTTCTCTGATAAGAATAATATGTAGTAGTAATAGGAGACAATTGAATCAATTGTTGTATTGAATATCTCTTGTAAGAAGTTACAAGGTTTTGATTATTAAAAGCAATTTGATCAATCACATCAGTATCACTACTAACTGTTCTATTACAAGTATTATCAGAAACTGATTCTACTATCTCATCATCCTTCCTTTTTGGTCTCCATTCAGATTGAGCTTTCAACTTTTTCTTCTTTAAATTTGAAAACACAAGATGTAGATGTATTAGGAAAAGTAGATTTCCAAGATTGAGTTTTCTTTTGTGTACCAGTGTATTTCTGTTTCTGTAATCGTTGTTTCTTATGTTTCTTACCATGAGCATAGTAATCAGCAGTTACAGAAACTGATTTACCAACCTTATTTGATGATTCAACAATATTTACACCACTTGGTAACACTTTGTCATTTTCAAGACAAGTAGAATGATCAGGAAGTTTAGAATGAATGTCAAACATATCAGATTCTTCCATGCTCCCTTCATTAGAGTTAAAAGAATCATTTACAGAATCAAATAAGTCATCAGAATTGTCAGAAAAAATTTGAGGTGCCATTGAAACTGTAGAACACTTTGTTGAATTAATTTGAAAAACTGTGTTCTTTAAAACGGTAGAAAATACATTTTGTTGAATATCCACCAAAATCTTTTCATCAAATAAAACATTTTCAAGCTCGACTATTTTGTTTTCAAGGATAGATGTAGGAACATAAACCTTTGCAATTTCAGGTTTTGCCTTCATCTCAGATGCGGAATAACTAACAAAATAGTCGTTTGAAAATACTTTTGATGTTTCGGAAAGATAACTATCATTTAACTTTACATAGTTAAATGGTAGTTGCATTTTCTTTTTATTCTTTCTGTTTTCAGTTTCTTTGGCCTCTACTTCGTCTGGCAATTTGGTAACGAATTTGGGTTTCAAATGAGTATGTTTACCAGCACATGCAAGAAAATCATAGTTATAAAGTGCCGGTTGTTTTCTGATGGCTTTCTTAAGATAATGGGGGTTGTTAAAACCAAGTCCCCATCTTTGCTTAAAATCAGCCTCTTCATCAGGAGCATTAAGAAAAATGGTTTGATTTGTTTGACCTCTTTTATAAAGTTTAACTTCCAGATCATTTACCTTCTTGTTCAAATTCTTGTTTTCAACCTGCAATTTATAAACAATTAGTGCAGATTCATTTTTCTCAAACGCATATTTAGAAATCTTAACTTCAAACTCAGAAATCTTCTTTTCAAAATCATCTACTTTAGATTTAGAATCAAAATCAGACTTGCGTAAAGAATCAATCAGATCTTTATTTGAAATAGCAGAAGTATTAAGTTCAAAGATCTTCTTGTTCTTTTTAACAACTCTTTCTTTTTCCTTTTTCAGATTATCTTGTAAATTTTGAAGCTCAATCACCATGGTTTCCAATTTGGTAATGAAATCTTTTGGAGTTAAGTTTAATACCTCATTAACTGATTCATCATCTGACTCATCATCTTTTTCTTCTTTGCCCATTAAACAGATATGAGCATTTTCTTCTTTCTCTTCACCTTCATCCTCTGAGTGATCCAACCAAAACTCATCCTCGTCCATTAAAGCAACACCAGCTTCTTATTGTCTTGCCAAAAGCAACTTGTTTTGATAATACTGAGAGTTGCGTACTTTCGACTTCCGACAATCTTTGGCATAATGACCCAACTTGCCGCAGTTATAGCATTTGATTGAATTAGTTGAAAGCTTTTCAACAGCGGTGTAATCATTCACAAACTTATTCTTCTCATCCGATTTCTTCTCACCATACCGTTTCTCTTCAAATCTCTTTCCTTCCACCCTTTCCCGGTGTTCGTGGTTCTTTGAACTCGAAGAAGAATACCGTTGAGAATTTGATCCCGGCTTCTTATAAAATTTCTTCTGAAAGGCACGGGTCAGCAAAATCATAGCTTGTTTCAGATTCTTGCCATCATCACTATCTGAAACAGAATCTGACTCAGAAGTTGTAAGAACTATCTTCTTTTTCTTTTCTTTCTTCTCTTTCTTTTCTTTCAACTTCTCTCCAGCTACTAAGGCAATAGGATCAGAAGCTTGTACTGCTTTCTTCTTTTCAGCTCTTTTCTCTTCAACCTCTTCTTCATTCTGCTTTAAGGTTTCAAATACCTCATGTAGTGGAACTTCATTTAAATCTTTCATCTGCTTCATTCTTCTTGTATGCTTCTTCTATTCTGGACGTAAGATACTCAAGAATTTGACATTGTTTTCCAGTTGCTTCTTCTTAACTTTGTTCTTTGTTAACTCGTTCAGAAGAAACACAAACCTCTCATAAGTATCTTCCAGACTCTCATTCTCTTTGGCTTTGAACTCCTCATAGCTATTTATGCAGTTTGCCACTTTCATCTGGTTTCCGACCTTTGATCCCATCATCATCTTTTGTAATTGATCCCACATCTTCTTTGCATTGGCTTTATAACTGTCAATCTTGATGTAGATCTCGTTTGGGATGCTTTGAAGAAGTAAAGAT
This sequence comes from Arctium lappa, assembly GCA_023525745.1. NCBI lineage: Eukaryota > Viridiplantae > Streptophyta > Magnoliopsida > Asterales > Asteraceae > Arctium > Arctium lappa. The sequence continues at coordinate 68,640,318 of CM042054.1, forward strand.
CTCGCTTGTTTATCTGCTTTGTATTGGTTTTTCTGCTCTTCAGAATATTGAGAAATATCTACTGTCACTGTTTTCATCTTTTGCTCTCTTTCTTCAGTTCCATCTTCACTATCAGAAGAGTCAACATCAGGTACTTGAACTGTTATTGGAACCATTGGACCTTCGGTGATAGACAGTAGAATATTCTCTCCATTTGAATGTCGATCTATGAAATCCAGGAATCTGTCTTTCCATTGCTCATATTCGCCTTTGAATAAAACTGGAGGTTTCACATCAGTTCCAATTGAAAGTGCATCTTTGGAAGTCATCTTGTATAATCCTGTTTGAAAAATATATCAATAAGAAACTAGAACTGATCGTTAGTCCAAATGAAACAATCAAGAAAATACAGAAAACTTGAAATATAAAATCAGAAATTTTAATCACTAAAAGAACTATGTCCCCCTAGGCAGACTTAGCACGGGGGTCCCGCTATTCATCAGCAATGCGCGTCACACTTGAAACGCATTCGTCAACAATGCGTGTCACACTTGAAACGCATTCCTCAACAATGCGTGTCACACTTGAAACGCATTCCTCAAAATGCTTGTCACACTTGACCCGAAATTCTCACAATGCGTGTCACAAGGGAACCGCATTCCTTTACTTTGCGTGTCACTAAGCAAATGCATTACTCAAAATGCGTGTCAAGAAGCACCCGCATATCAAACTATGCGTTTGTTATTAAACCCGCAACATTCAGCTATGAATGACCCGCATTCCTTGATGATAGACCCGCAATCCTTGATGAATCAGACGCATTCCTCGATGAACACCCGCATTCCTCTGAATCGAACAGAATCACTCTAAAAATTCATTTACACCTTGAATTCAGACTCAAAACTTCGACAATTTGGTCTTTTCAACAAATCGAATACAAAGCTAACACTAATTTTCGATCAAAAACACAAAAATTACAATTTTCAATAAGAACAGTGTCAAGAACTCGTGTTTACAAAAATCACAAAAATTCGAAAATTCGAATTCAATACAGTGCAATTCTTTATAACACCTATACAGACTCGATCGAATTCACATTCCTAACATTACCTAATCAATTACAACACCAAAAACTCAATTAAACTCGAAATCGATTTTGGACTTTTATGAACAGTACGAACGAACGTATTTCTTGATTGATTTTTTTTTCTTGATTTGGATCTGCTCTGATACCAATTGATTGTTCCAAAATCTAGTTTCTAATCAAACAATCAAACAAACAAGATAAAACAAATCAATTACCTGTTTGATTTCTTTCAAATTCAATCTTTACACTTTCTCTCTCTAGAACTCTCTCTTACTCTCTCTACAAACTGACTTCTCACACTTCAGTTCTCTCTAAATCGTATCTTACAAAATACAAAGAAAACAAACTATTTATACTAACTACTAATTACAAGGAAAATACAAATACAAAATACATTGACTTATTACAAATAGACTTTGACTTTTAATGAGATTTGACTTTAGCAGCTTTGACTTTCTCAACTTTGACCTTCAGTATTCTTGATCTTGTATCCAACAGATTTATGCTCTAACAAATGAGCACACATCTTATGAGACTTGGTGATATGTTTGAGCTGCAATAAACCTATAGATTTCTGAAAATCTGAATATTTGATGGCTTAGTGTGAGTACATGCAAAGTTTTCTATTACATTTTTATAATTACATATTCTTGAAGCTAATCGAAGTTCGCATGCGAGCACACTGAATACATTAATGAATGTTTTTGAAACTAAACATGTTTTAAACTTGATATGCAATGAAACTTGTATCTGTATCCAACAACATAAACTTGACTTCATCTGATGGATTAATCTGTTATATTTTACTAAGTAGAATTTAATTTGTTTAGTATTTAAAATTTTATATGTTTAGTTGTTTCAAAATACATATTCAGTATATTTTTTTCTTTCTACATTGATGTTTCAATTCGTGTGTTCTCATATTTTTGTAAATGGGTTTGTGCATTATTCGAGGGGGAGTCAATAAGGAGAATTTTTTAAAAAGATCATATATGATTTCGAGGGGGAGTATTTGATTTTCTATACAATTGCAAATTTGAATTGTCATATTTAGTGCATTTGTGTAGGGGGAGTGAAAGAGCTTAACAGGTGAAATTTTTAAGATTTCAAGTCAGATTTGGGCCAATAGTTGGTAGAGCAAAACTCAACTTTGTGCCACCTTCAGCTAGGTCAATACTCAACTTTGCGCCACCTTCAGCTCGCTCAAAACAATCTTTGCGCCACCAACCTGAAGCGCAAACCTCTCCTCTTTCTCCTTTACTCTGATTTTGCGGATCTGAAGTTGTCTCATCTCCAACATTTGCATGACCAAGTTGATCCATATCATCAAGTTCATGAGGGGGAGAAGATAAGGAGAAGTTAGAGAGACAAAGAGTTCAAACGTTTTTCTGTTGATCAAGATTCGCTCAAGATTCTATTCTCTCAGCTACTAATTCGTTTGTTGTACAAGCTTCGACCACCACAGTTCATTCAAGTACATTTGAAAGAGGTGTGTCGTCTAGAGCACAAGCTGATGAACCAATTGTTCTTTCAAGTTTATTACGTTCAGTCTTGTCAAGACAACAAAGGCAACATAGATTGAAAGATGTTGAGAAGAATTTTTTTTTTAGTCAAGAAACAAGCTTTGCTAAGTCGCTTAGATGGTCCGAGTTGAGTTTGAAGATGAATATTGAAGACCTCAGCGCCAATGATTACTAAGGGGGAGATTGTTAAGTCAGATTTTATAGTAATCATTGTATTTATAGGCTTGGTCTAATACTGTGTTTAGGTTGCTTATCTGTTCTGTTTTTGCCAAGGGTATGTAAGTCTCTTGTGTCTTTGTGTTTGTAAGGAACTCTCACGCATACATTCAATACATTCATTTCTTGCGCTTACATCTCTTTCTCTCTCTACTTTCTCTCTCTAAGATTTAGTGGATTTTGGGATTATCATAAAGCTTCTGAACCAATGTTGATTAAATCTCCAAAATCCTTTTATGTGAAATCAGCTGATAAGAGTGTCAATCATTTTCAAAGATCTTCAACTTAGTCTTCAAGGAAAGATCAAATGGTTTGGGTTGTTAATGGTTCTCCAGAGGCAGCAAAGTTTCACAAAGCTAATAAGAAGAAACATAACAGAGCTTCAAGAGGTAAGTCTTTTGCACCTGACTTTGTCAAATCAGCTACACATTTTTTCAGGATAGCAAAAAGAAAGCTATGTTGCTCTTACTGCTACACTGATAGTAGATCTTATCATCACAGGTATGAGAATCACTAAAAGAAATTCTCAATAACTGACACAATTGGACCTAAGCTTGTCTAGGTACCAAAACCTAAACCTGTGGTGCAGATAGAAAAAGGAAAACGTGAAGATTGATGATGTCCCATTCATGAAGGAATGAAGAATCAATGACTTCTGATTACTACAGATCAAGACTCTTGCTTAAATGTCAAAACATTTACTTCTATGTACAACAGCTTAGAACTTATACACAACTGCCAAAAGTTGTTAATCATCTGGAAAACAGGGAGTTTCCCTTACTCTAAGTCTCTGTCTAATAATGTTTGTTGCTTCTAAACATTTGGGGAAGTGGAAGAAAATTGAGCTTAACTGCTAAACTATCCATGTAGATATGTAGGGGGAGCATATCTGTGCAAACCTTGATAAAAGATCCACATCATGTCAAGGGGGAGCTGTATGAACCAGTCACAGTCAATTCTGAACATAAGAAAGATCAATCAGAGATCATATCAAGGGGGAGTATCCGATGAGTTCAAGGGAATGCTACATTGCTACATCAAGGGGGAGCAAAGAAGTGTTGTAAGTGGGGTGTGCATAAATCTTTTCAGAATTAAAATTGATAAAAATGCCATTTTTGGAAAGTTTCTTTAATCAGAAAGTTTCTATTTTTGGTATATTTTGTGAAAAGTTTTCCAAAATAGCAAGTTTCCTCATTTAGAATGTTTTTGAAAGAATGGAAACTTGGCTAAGTCCAAAATTCGCATTATACTAGCTTGAGAAAGCTTTAAGTTTCGCAGAGTATAGTCTTGCGAAATATGAAGAATTCGCAAGGTGGTTATCGGCGAAAGTTAGAAACTCGCAGACGTATTGTCTACGAATTCTAAAGGATTCGCAGCCCATTAGCCTGTGAAAGCTATAGAATTCGCAGATACTTTCTTGTGAATGTTGTTTCTGTTGCACTAAATTCGTGATCCTTTGTCTTACGAATCCTCACTCACTCCTTTTGCGAATTCTTTGCCTTGGTCCTATATTTTGCGAGAACTGAGAATTAATATCTTTGTTCCGTGTCCTAACTCTCTTTGGGTATAAATAGGACACTTGGTCCTTTCGTTTCACAATTATCTTAGTACATCTCACGAAAGTTCTTAAACCCTCTAAAACCCCTCAGCTCACGAACTCTCTCAAAAACCTCTTTAATTCCTTCTTCTCGATCTCAAAAGGTTTTTTCATAGTTAAAATCGTTAATACTTAATAATGGTTGTGGTATTTGTCTATTGCAGGTTTCCCAAACTGGATTTGAATAGGTTTTTTATTGAACCTATGTGGATTTTTGGACTTTTGGACTTCGACCGAACTTGTCGAATACTCATAAGTTTTTTTTGTGTGTGAACTTAATGGTTAAATCTTGGTGTTAAATTGGTCTCATAATCCTCGAAATACTATTCTAGAGCCCTAGGATTGCTTGATTGATGGAAATATCGATATCTGATTTAACTTATGCATTTTTTTCGTTTGAACTCCTTCAAGAACTCGTACGACTGTTCTTGATGGATTTTCAAATATTGATGTTAAATCTGAGTTTAAAAACAAAATTAAAGGTTGAAATCGTATTCACATTGCTGAATCAAAGACACTGGTATAAATTTCAAACCCTAAAATCGATTTTCATGCATTTATCAATCTGGGTTCTTAGATGGTGTTCTTGGGAACTTTTGAACATCCAAGTGCAGGTTTCGTAAATTTCTTGGATAAAAAGAGTTCTACGAATTGTTCAGTTCACGAATCCTTGATCTTTTGTTGTCAGAAAACCCTAAGGACAGGATCTGTAAACCCCTTGTCTGCGAATCCTTCTATCCCTTGCTCAATCATGTTTAATCCTTTAACTGAAGGATTCGCAGAGAGCTTGCCTGTGAATCCTGAGCACCTAAGTGTAAGAACTCATAAGCCTATAGACTGTGAATCCAATACTTGGGAATTCTCAAAAGTGGCCTTTCTCACTATTTCACTCTCATATACTGACTCTAAGTCTTTGGACTTTGTCCAACCTCTTCTCTCTCTTGTTTCAGATCAAATGGCTGACAACAACTCTCAAAACGTTTAGTTGGATGAAAACTCCATTCAAGAGGCTGAGCAAGAGCATTCCATTCCATCTCAGAGGACAGCAGATGTTCCACCTCCGAATGTCAACACTGACATGCTGCTGATACAACAATCAGAATACATGCCTCAGACTCCTAACAATCATAAGTTTGAGTTCCAGCTCAACATTGATCCATTGGTGAATCTTATTCTTTAGAGTCACCCGCTGAACAGAGCACTGTCTGAGAGTGCGGATATGCCAGAAATCTACGTGCAACAAGCTTGGAAGACCATCCGACTTTCTCACATTACTTTTGGACAGATCAAGTGTCCCGTTCTTAAAGTTAAGATTGACTTCTTCTCTGCCAAAATTGATCTTGAGCTATTTAGACGATCTCTACAACTACCTGCATCAAATTCCAGGGAAGGCAGAACTAAGTTTGATGAACTACCTACTGAGGAAACTGTACTTGCTGGTATTAGGGAAATGGGATATGTTGGTGACCTTAACAGAGTAAGCCAATTCAAAAAGAACAATTTGCCACCCTTTTACTATGCACTGTTCTCAGTAATCAACCGATGCTTGACGGCGAAATCATATGGCACTTACAACGCAAGCAGTGATATACTGAAGCTATTTTACTCTATAGTGCATGACTTGCACATAGATTATGCCATCGTCTTTTGGACTGAGCTACTTGAGAAGATTGTTGCCAAGAAGAATGTTGTCAAAGTCCTCAATTACTTGCCATATCTGAGGTTTATGACACTCTTGGTTAGAAGTGTTCTAAGAGGGAACAAGCAGATTCCCAAGCGAAGCTCACATGAAATTGCTGAAGTGCACTAAATAAACTTTCTAGTATGTCTGTCGGTCCACAATATTATCAAGTTCTTATCAACACAAACAACAACAAAGATTTACCAACCTGATTGATAAATAAACGCGAATTACAAATTGATGTTTGTGATTTACTCTTTGAAAGCTTTCTTAGATTTACACCACTGAAATGTGTTATGTGTGTCTTTCTATATCTTTCTCAACACACTAACTAACATAATATCTAACTAAGATAATAATATCCTAAATAATATCTAGATATTTTGGACTTATAACTAAAACACTAAAATACAATAAACTAACTGTGACATTTTATTACAAACTAACATTAGACCTATATCGAGAGTTGACTTTCCAGCATTAGCTTCAGATTGCAAACTTCAGGTTGGATGATCTTGAATCCAATAGATCTGTGCGCTAACAATATCCCCCTTTGGATCAAGATCATTACTAAAAAGATTTAGCAATTCAGTCATCTCTTTCAGCTCATAAGATGCAATCTCCCTCTTAGTCTTCAACAAGTAGCAATCTCCCAAAAATACGTAGATAAACTCTCTTTCAGATGATGGGAAGAAATTATCTTCAGATTTAGCTCAAAATGTTGTAGCAAAGTATCTTTAAAGAAAATTTCTCTCAATTCAGCATGTCTTCAGAATACTTGCTCTAAACTTGTGTTGTTCCCCATTTCTTGTGTAGCTCTTCTCCCCCTTTTTGATGAAAAGGCAACAACTTCATCAAAACTTTTAGGTCAAGAAATGTCTATCTTAAGGAGCTTCTGATCCGTCAATTCAAAAGATATTCATCCAGATCTTTTCAAATCCAGACAAAATAATCGTGTAACACCTGAATCAACAAATGAATCAGGTAAAATGCCTGACAGTAACACTAAGTCAATGTGTGTAACAAATACACATTGGAAAAGAGCTTTTTGATATTCACTACCCCAAGGCTTCTATTCAATCATCGAAACACCACAAAGGTAATTTCTATGAACGTTATGACAAAGAAACAAATTCCTTTTATGTTCGTGCATGTGATAGAAAGAATTAAGCACTTGATGATTGCTTATAAGGCTCAATATTGTGTAAACCACTGAGACAACAATAAGTTAAACACATACTCAATGTGCATGAGTGAAGTGCGAAGGTGGGGAAGACTTCCTTCTTTTCAATATCTAGATTTTCCAAATGAAAATAAGATAGTCAATGTCCTGCTTCCCCTTTGAAAATGAAACATTTTCCTTTTAAGAATAAAATGACTAGCTGGTGGGGTTAATCAAGATTTGTCATTGGCTAGTTGCCAGTTTCAATAATGATCACCAAAGAAATGTGAAACACTAGAAATGTGGCTGCTCGGCTCAGAAAGTAGTTGGTGTAGAGTTCTGGTATTCTTTTAACTCTGTTCTCACACCCTCTTTCTTTTAAACATTTAGCTTTCTTCTAACCGAACTCTCTTTTGCATTATATCTCATCACACAACCCACACTCATTTCTTTTAAATCCTCACACTCAATCACTATGGATTAACCTCTTGTGTAGGAAACACTGGTTAACGTGTATCAGTAGAAGTTGTGTTAAGTCCTAGCACAATGAAATCCGATGTTTTCCTAGAAAGCATATGATGCTCAAAATGGTTTAACTTATCAGTTAAAGCTCAAAGATTAATAAGAAAACATTGAAAATTACACTTTCAAATTATAAAATCTGGTGAAGAATCGGAAAGTGATTTGAACATTTTAAGAACATGTTTTCAATGAATGAAAGTTGTCCTTCCTTCAACTACATATGAGATTAAGATAAGGGATTATACCTTTACGTGCGATCTTATATCTCATGAAGCTAAGCTTAAATTCATAAAGATATGAACATGTACGCATCTCTCAAACTACAAAAATCTTATGTCATAGTCAAAGCAAATTTATTCACTGAAATTAAAAACACAAAAAGCAGTAAAACAATGAAAGTACGAGTTCTGATCTGAAATAATCAGAAGTCATAAGTCTTTTACTCCCCTGAAATTATGCATCCAAAAATATGTCAGTTAAAAAGATATGCATTAAAATTTCAGACAAATATGTATTCCCCCTTGAAGGTTGATTTCCTTATTTGAGTATTGGAGTACACTTCTCATATCAGCACAGGAGTAAAGACTTTTGATCACTGAAGTACGAGTCCTAAACTGTTGTGTTTAGAAATCAAACTTCGTTGAAGTAAGGGTCCTAAGCTGATTTACTTAGAAGCCATTTTCTTGACATTTAAGTGCGGGTCTTGAACTGTTGTATTCAAGAGCCATTTTCTTCTTCCTACTCCCCTTTGACAATAGGTGCCTGCAACACATAATCATCCCTTTTCTTTGGTATCCATTTCCATTTGGATCCAAATGTGTTCTTATGGGAGTAATTCAGTAAGAACCATACCAGTAATGGTCACTCATTTTATGAACAGGATCATGTGTACGACAATAAGAACAATAGAATTTCTTACCTGACAAACTGATTAATTGATCTCTCGTGTAGACAAAATCAGGTTTACCTATACGCACATTGTTTTTTTTGGCATTCTGCGTATGTACACATGACTTCTTACTTTTCAGCTCATCTTTCTTCTTTGCTTCAACTGGTTTCCTGTTTCATCTATATTTCTATCAAAGAAAAGGTTAGAATTACGAATTTGATCAGAAGATTTAACTGACCTTTTTGAAGAAACAGATTTGGATGTTGTTGAACTTGCAGCTGACTTGAATAAGCATTCTAAATCAGTTGAATCATCTCTAGGTGAGTGGACAATTGACTCTGGAGTCTTGTGCTCAGTCACCACCGCCATTGAAATAATCTTTTCAAGCTCATTAATCTTTGAAGAATAACTGCCTCTTCCTTTGATAAGAAGGTCAATCTTCGTCTCAAGCTCACACTTCTTGTTCTTCTCTTTCTGTGTACACTTAGAAAGTTCAGATAACTTTGCATTAAGCTTTCTAATTGTAGCTTCAAAGATGCTTCTTTCTTTTTTAAATTCCTTCTTTGCACCCTTTCTTCCATCTGATATCTCTTTTAAGAATCCAACGTTCTTCTGTTCAATTTCCTTCTTCTCTTTGGCAAACTGATCTTTTTCCAAAATGATTACTTTCTCAAAGTTACTAACTTTTTCAGAAAGCTTTATACTTTTAAGCTCAATCACCTCCTTCTCTTCAATACTCTTCTTGGAAAGATCTGAGAACTTCTTCTCAAACTCTGATATTTTTTTAAAGCTAAGTGTTTGTACTCTCCAAAACCTTTATCTTTTCTTCGCAGCTTTCAACAGAAGTTGCTTGCAGGATCTGGACACTTTGATCCTCTAAATTTGAGACCTTTCTTTTCAACTCATCATTCTCAGTTTCCAAAACCATTACCTTTTATTTTGGAGACAATTTTGATATATCTTCAAGCTGATCCCATAGCTGTTTTGATGTAGCCCATTTGCTAAGTCTGTTATTCATTTGAATATTAATCTCTTCTGAAATTTCTTTCAAGATAAGAATTTTGGCAAATTTATCATCTTCATGTCTCCTTCTCTGCTCATCTGTGTATTCATTAAGGTATATTGGAACCTCTTTCATTCCCAACCATCCAGAAGTTCCTCGGAAAGAATTGAACATTGTTGGAATTTTCATCATCCCTTCTTGCAAAGATAATCTGATATAAGTATTCAATTCATGTTTGTCAATAAAGTCTAAGAAATGGATTTTCCACTGCTCATATTTTCCTCTTTCTAAAACAGTAGATTTCATATCAGTTGCAGATGATAAATAATCTTTTGAAATAGACATTTGATATATTTTGTACTATTCTTGAAGATCTGAAACTTTCTGAGACAGACTTTTCTCTCTAGGTGGAGCAAAGAAATCAACATCCATTATTCCTGTAACAAAAGAACTTGACAGATATGATCGTTCATCCAAATAAAATCAAAATAAAATTCAGAAATAAAATTTCCAAATTTAACCAAGTATAGAACTGGCGCAAAAGTAAAATTTTGCGCTAAGTGAAGGTGGCGCAAAAGTAAACTTTGCATTTGAAGAAGCTAGCGCAAAAGAGTTTTGTGCGAGAGTCGGGTCGCACAAACTGGAAGTTTTGCGCGAGGCGAGGTTGGCGCAAAACAAAGTTTGCGTCAGAAGTAGGTGCTGTGTTTTGAAGATTGCGTGAGCAGTTGGTCGAGCGAAAGAACTAATGTGCGAGACGTTGATGGCGCAAACCGGGGGTTTGCGTGAGTAGTTGATGGTGCTAAAGTGAGGTTTGCGAAAGACGAGTATGGCGCAAAGCAAGTTTTGCGTTAGTAGTTGATGGCGCAAAAGTCATGTTTGTGCAAGACGAAGATGGCGCAAAACTGACTACGAACTGGAGCAAACTTTCAACTCTCGCTAGTTCGTCCCTGTTCTTTGAAAAATCGATCTGATCGCTCAAATAACCCTGTTTTTCAATGATTAGCAGTCCCAAATTCTAACAAATTGACCACTAATAGTTTTAGAACAAATTACAACCTTTAGATCTGAAAAACAATCACTTTTTGAAGTTTAAATCGATGGAACAGTACAGTTTGAAGTCGTGAACAGTTAGACACTAAAATCTCAAAATCGGAATCGATTAAAGTGCAATAATGAAATTAAAGTATACCACAACGATCTAATACACTTATCGATCACAGCCTGATCGATTTCAACACCTAAAACACTTTAAATCTCGAAAATGATTTTGCAAATAAAGAACACAGTGTTGAGTTCTTTCTTTTTTATTTTAATCTTGTTTAGCTCTGATACCAATTGTGGGTCCACAATATTATCAATTTCTTATCAACACAAACAACAACAAAGATTTACCAACCTGATTGATAAATAAACGAGGATTACAGATTGATGTTTGTGATTTACACTTTGAAAGCTCTCTTAGATTTACACCGTTGAAATGTGTTATGTGTGTTTTTCTATATCTTTCTCAACACATTAACTAACATAATATCTAACTAAGATAATAATATCCTAAATAATATCTAAACATAATATATTGATATTTAGGACTTATAACTAAAACACTAAAATACAATAAACTAACTTTGACATTTTATTACAAACTAACATTAGACCTATATCGAGAGTTGACTTTCCAGTATTAGCTTCAGATTGCAAACTTCAGATTGGATGATCTTGAATCCAATAGATCTGTGCGCTAACAATGTCTAAAGAGGTTGTTCAACTACTCTATGCCAATCCCAGAATCTCTACTCCGATACGTTGATCCAAAGGCTGAGTGCTTATGTTAGGGCACAGATTTGTTGGATTCAAGATCATAAAGATTGAAGATGAAAGTTCAAGAAGTCAAAGTTGGAAAGTCAACTCTCATGGAAAGTCAAAGTCAACTTGTAATAAAAGTCAAAGTCAACATATTGTATATGTTTGTTTCTTTGTATTTGTGAAAGGGTATAAATACCTTGCGTCCTTGTAATGTTTGTAAGCATGTCATGTGTGGTAAGTAAGCGTGTGAATTCAGATTGTAAATGTGAGCTTATTAGAGAAGAGACTACTGTTACATCATTATAGAGAGAGAGAGAGAGCAGAGTGAGAAAGTGAAATTTGTAATCTTTGATGATTGATTTAATGACATATGACTACGATTCTTGATTGATGTCTGTTTACAATTAGAACTTGATAAGATCTGGGATTAACAATTGGTATCAGAGCATATTAGAATTCAGAAAATAGATCGAATTTGGAGAATTTTTTTTTTCGAACGAGAAAGTTTCTGTTTGATTTCTATTTTTCTTGTTCTTGCACAATTAAATCAAGAATTTGATTTGATTGTGTGCGATTTATCAATAGGATCAAGTTTCGTTCAGATCACATAGGAAAATTTCAACTCTAGATTGTTCAATTTGATCAAATTGTGTTTTTCGTGAAACTCGAAGTCGAACACTGTAATTGCACTTGAACACTGTATTTTTCGATTGTTTTTGTAAATTCAGTATTGTAATTGTGTTTAGTATAGCTTCGTGAAGATATTGTACAAGTTTTAGATTCAGAAATCAAGATTTACTTGATTTTTGATCGATGAGACCAAGAACACGCAAGGAAAGTCCAAGAACGCGTAAGATCTATAAAACGCGGAAGATCTATAAAACCTGCAAGTTCATCGAAAGAACGCGCAAGCTTCATCTGGAAGAACGCGCAAGTCGAAGGAAATTGATTTTTGGACAAAACACGCAGATGGTTATCTGTGAGTTCTAGAAACGCGCAATTCGAAGTCTGCGAGTTTGAAAATCTTCGAAAATTTTCCAAGTATTGAAATGTGCAAGTAGGCATTTGCGAGTTCAGGAAATGCGCAAGCCTTTATCTGCGAGTTCTAGCGGAACAGTAATCTGCGAGTTTATTCGATTTGCGAGTTCTCAAAACACGCAACCCTTTGTTTGCAAGTTTCCCAAACGCGCATGTCTCAGCCTGCGTGTTTCTCAGTGAATAGTGATCTGCGAGTTTAGGCGTCTGCGAGTTTCAAGTCTTCTTTAGTGATCTACGAGTTTCATACTTAGAATATTTTCTGAGGGGAACAAAGTTCTGATTGTGATCAAAATTTCTGAATTTCTAACGATCAAATTTCAAGTTCTTTTTGTTGTAACAGGATGTCTTCTCAAGTAAAAATGACATCAAAAGAAGAGATTGCTAAACTTAAAGCAGAACTTCTTCATCTTGAAGGACGATTTGCACGAAGATGTCAAAAGTTGGAAGATTTACATATGGACGTTGCTGCATATAAATGCCATATGGAATATTATAAGAAGAAACATGATGATCAAGTTGACATTTATAATACTCTTAATGAGTGGATGAATGCACATATAGATTTTCTAAAGAAGAAAACAAGTTCAAGTCAATAATCAGAATTTTTTGCCAAATACAAAGAACATTTTCAACAACTTGAAAAGGAAGTTATTCAAGTCTTGAAAGTTGATAAATGGTTGGAAGCTGAGAAATTAAAAACTGATAAATCTGAATTACTACAACAGATCTCTGATTTGGAAATTCAGATAATCTAGATTGAGTAAGGAGATTTTGTTGACAGTTATGAGATGAAGATTAAGAATCTGGAGGATGATAATGCTGAGCTTCAAAAGAAAATATCTGATATGGAGAAAAAGATGGTCAAAGAAAGATATGTGTTTGAGACTGAAAAGAAATCATTTTCAAAGAAGTTATCAGATTTTTCCAGAAAAGGTGCTGACGAGAAGAAGACGGTTGAGCTTAAATGCATTAAACTTTCTCAACAAGTTTCTGATTTTGAGAAAGTGATCATTTTTGAAAGAGAAAAGTTTGCTAAGGATAAAAAGGAGATTGAGTAGAAGAACGTTGGATTTTTTAAAGAAATATCTTGTTAGCTCCAATCACATTGTATAGAAGTATTGAAAAATAGGCTAAGTATAGGAACCGCAGAAGTCTGTCGCAGAACATCCATGTTCTCCGCATAAGTTAAATTTTCAGAAGACATCTGTCGACACTCTACCAGAGGACACAACACCTGATAACGATCATCAGATCACAGAGCCTCTGAGATTCTGCTTGTACAGATTTATGATGATGACATTATCTTTGGGTCTACAAATGAATCTTATTGCAAAAAGTTTGAGTCTTTGATGAAGAGTGAGTTTGAGATGAGCATGATGGGAGAACTTACCTTCTTCTTAGGATTGCAAGTCAAACAAACCAAAGAGGTCATTTTTATAAACCAATCTAAATATGTCTCTGACATACTTGAAAAATACAAGCTCTCTTACTTTTCATCAATGAAAACCCCTATGGCCACTGGATCAAAGCTTCATGCAGACCCAGAGGGCAAGTCTGTGGAGTGTAAACTCTACAGAGGCATGATAGGGTCTCTATTGTACTTAACCGCGAGTCGACCCGATATAATGTTCGCTACATGCCTCTGTACAAGATTTCAAGCTAACCCCAAAGAATCTCATCTTCATGCTGTCAAGAGGATCTTCAGATACCTAAAAGGGACCAAGTTTCTTGGCCTCTGGTATCCGGAGAACTCTGGCTTTGATTTAGTGGCTTACACAGATTCAGATTACGGAGGATGCAAGCTAGACTGAAAAAGTACCTCTGGGAGTTGTCAATTCCTTGGAGGGAAACTAGTAAGTTGGACTTCGAAGAAGCAAAATTGTGTCTCGACCACCATAGCAGAAGTAGAGTATGTTGTTGCTGCTAGTTGTTGTTCGCAAGTTCTGTGGATGAGAACCCAACTCAGAGACTATGGATTTGACATCGAGAAAATCCCCATCCTCTGTGACTCCAAAAGCGCCATTACGATCTCTGCCAATCCTGTCCAGCACTCTAAGACGAAGCATATCGATATCTGGTACCACTTTCTGAAACATCATGTGGAGCATGGGACGATAGAGATGTACTTCGTTCCCACAGATTACCAGCTTGCCGACCTCTTCACGAAAGCATTAGATGAGAAAAGGTTTACTTTTCTTGTTGGCAAGATTGGCATGCTAAACGTGAGTTGATCCACAGAGCCTCTGTACCCTTGCACAGAGTCTCTGTAAGTATATAATGTATATTCATTTATACTCCCTTGTGAATAAACTCGTTTTTGTTAAAATAGTCCTCTTGCTCCGTGTCTTGCTCAAATCGTCTATTTTTAAACCCAAGCACAAATCAAGGGGGAGCTGAGATAAAGGGCCTTTACACTTCAAGGGGGAGCTCGACATCTTTTGTCAAACATGTCGCTCTACCCCTCAAAAATGTTTTTCACAGCTATCGAGTGATCACCAACTCAGATCATTTCCTAAATTAGAAGTTTTGGATCTCAGAGCCTCTGAGGTCCTCCACAGAGCCTCTGTGACCTTTCACAGAGCCTCTGTACCTCAAAGACGTCTCATCCATTACTCAATTGGATCTGTGGTCGATCAACTCGTATGCTCTTTTGAAAGTCTTGGTCATCTCAAGTATCCTAAAACCTCATAATGACCTCAGAAGCTCTTGCCCCACAGAGATTCTACCAATTGTGACTTCAACATTTTTTACCATGGTTATTATGTGCGGGTTATTTAACAAAATCACCGTCATGTGGGAATAGTAACTGCCATGAGCGTGAGAATTGAGGGAGGCGCACGTTCTCAATCGTGCACTGCCTATACTGATGTGGCACATTCTTATTGGTTCGTATATGTATCGTCGCTTTTTGAAAATGGCTACTTATCCGTTAGCACTCATTACAGATTTCAAATTTTTTATCTTTTACCGCTAATTCTTTCTACCCCCCAGTATATAAACATCTCTACACCTTCTTTTTGTTTTTTACCTACAATTTTGCTCTCAAGAATCCCTTCGCAAATAACTCTTCATTTTCTCTGCAATGGCCTCCCACTCAACCTCTTCAAAGAACTCTAATGGCTCCAAGAACTCCAACAAGTCCCACCACTCCACAGCTCACAAAGCTGATTAGACTTCCATTGGACAAGAACAGGTTCTTACGAGCAGAATGCTCTCTTTCACTCGACATGACTATCACTTAACTAAAATGAACAACAAGCCGAACAACCATTTCGTCACCTTGAACCCTTCTGGATTTCCTTTTGAAGCCACTCCCCTGATCAATATCCTCACGAACCACTTTCTGGTTAAAGTCCTAACCCTGAAACGGAACGAAATCCCTGAATGTTATATTCAACAGTTCTAGTTGAGTGTTCGTCATGCCAATATGGAGAAATATGGTCATTGTATCATTGGCTATGCCACCCATCCATCGAAAACAAAGATCCTGGACTTAGGCATCAACCGAAGAAAATTATCTGAAGTTT
The DNA here is from genome assembly GCA_023525745.1 of Arctium lappa. Taxonomy (NCBI): domain Eukaryota; kingdom Viridiplantae; phylum Streptophyta; class Magnoliopsida; order Asterales; family Asteraceae; genus Arctium; species Arctium lappa. Next base: position 68,656,345 of record CM042054.1, read on the forward strand.
TTGAACTCCCCACTAAGGCAGACCTCAATCTGCGGAAATTCTCAGAGGAGCCCATAGAGAAAGAAATACTGGAGTTTATGAAGTTCATTGGGTATGCAGTTCCAATCACCAAACGTATAAACTTCAGAAGACAAAACCTACCCCCTCTGTGGAACGTGCTCTTCTCAATCCTGAACTGATGCCTAACGTCAAAGGTAGGAAGCCCTGACCAGTCTAGGCACACGATTTTGGCCATCATGTTTGGGATCTACTATGATCTCCCACTGGACTATACAGGCCTCATATTCGGGGAGATCAAGAATGTCGTCATAACCAAACAGCAAGACCAAGATAGGGGCACAGAGCCTAAAAACATTGTTTTTGGATGTTTCCTAGGCTTTCTTCTGGGTGATGATTTGATAGGGGAGGACAAGCTGCCTGCACAGGGAAAGACAATCAAACTGCCCGAGATGAAGTCCCACAAACCCACCATTCTCCAAACCGGTTACCCATCTGCCAGACCTCTGTCAACAAAGATGTTGACCTATCTGGGTAGTGAAGAGGGTACTAGGGATTACATACGAGGGCACAGGACTCCTGAACCTAGTCTTGCAACCCCCCCTCGCATAGGATTCCAGGTAGGTGATATAGTTATTCACTTGAGAGAAGAGGGAGAAAAGGAGATAGAGGTTGTGGCTGCAGAGGCACAACATAGTGTAAAAGAAGAAGCGATAGTTAGAGGGGAGTGGAGTGAGAAAAAGGAGAAAACTAAAAGTAAGAAAAAGAGAACCGAAGACGTAGAGGTTTCAAAGTCCTATAAGAAAAAGAAATCAAAGATAAAGCGGACCACATAAGCAGTTCCAAAAGAAAAAACTGCAGAAGAGACTACAGAGGTCAAAACCTCTGAAAAAAAGAAAAAGCGAAGACTGAGAAAGCTTGCAGAGAAGGAACGATCTGCTGAAGCCAAGATAAAGGCTCTCAGTGCTAGAAATGAACTTGTAGTGGGGAGCGAAAAACCTCTGCCGAAGACTAAAAGAGTCCTAATCTTTGAAGAATCCCTTGAGGATAGACCTCAGAGCCCACTAAAAATAGCCTCTGACATAGCAAGACAGGTCATTCTTAGGTACTCGGGGGACCTAGGTGAAACCGTGAACATCGATATGGAGGATGTGACAGGAAAGTCACAGAGTGAAGAAGAGGAAGGAGAGGATAAAAAATCGAAAGAGGAGAGAAGTATAAAAGATGCCTTGATCACACAACCAAAACCAACTCCCCGTGCAACTCACATCACTACCTCTGCAGCTCTAGTGCAGAAAGGTATTGAAGAAGGACCGCACAGTCCGATCCCTACCCATGCCATCCGGACAAAGGATATCCATTCATCCTCTGTACCACCATCCGGTGAAGCGAAATCCATCTCACCCTCTCAAAAGGGTGAAGGTGTTGTTTCTCGTGTCTATTTGCCCCAGGACTCAACTCCATCACACACAGAGGCATTTGTTGCCTCTGTCACGCACACGAGTGACCACCAAACTGGTTCTGGGGTTCTAGAACAACCACGAAACTTATTCACTAGGACCATTGAGGAAGCCTTTGAACCCTTCCTCAAGAAGCCTACTGACAGAACTTTTATAGATGCTTCCTCTGTGGAACATCGAGGATTGTAAGGAAATCCTCCAGAGGTCAACCTAATCACAGGCTCTGAAGATGCCAAAGACTCGTTGGCTAAATCTGGAACATGTGTTGTTCCAGAGGTCACCTCGGACACCTTCGTCACAAAGGGTGAGTTTAAAGCCTTTGTTGACATGGTGCTCCAAAAATTTGACGAGTAGAAAAGCTCTGTCACAAGGGAGTCCCAAGCCAACTCCAAAATCTTTGCAGAGGCTCTCCAAGAAAACGCAAAGGCTTTGAAAGCTCTTCATCAGTCTTCAGTGCAACATATAACAAAGATCAAGAAGCTGGCAGAGAACTCTGTGACTCGAGCTGATCTTCAAGCCTGTGGAAAAACAATCATCGCTCATTCAGATCAAATTCAGATCCTAGGGGATATCTGCATGGAGGAGATGGGAAAATTTTCCGCCAAAGTTGTTTAGTCAGGAGTGGATGACCTGACCAAGCTTCGAGACGAAATAAAGGACATAACTCGCGGTGTTATTGTGCCTTTCCAACCACAGGCGTCCACTTCTGCACCCCCACCATCAACCTCTGCCACTGACATCTCTGCCTTAGCAACCAAGAAGGAATTAGAAACAATGGGGAGAATGGTTCTAAGTAACCTCAACCTCATTGGATCTGACATTTATCAACAAGGCAAGAAAATAGCATAACATCTGAAGAAGACTGTAGCCATGATCAGGTTCAAGTCCGATCTAGAGGTCAACAGGCTATCGTTGGCTACAGAGGATATTCTGAAGAAGATCTCCAGGCATGTTGACGAGAATCTCTGCAAAAGAAGAAAGAGGAAGGCACCTGCGACTTGCCAAGCGGAGGCATCACAGAAGGGGCTAGGCATGAGCTCCAAGATCCTGATGCCTCTGGTCCTCATGAGGGGGAGATCATGGCATCAAAACTGATTATCTCAGCTGAACCCCTGAACCAAGTCCTTACAAGCTCAGAGCCTGTACCACAGAATCTGGATAAAAAACAGGCCTCTGTAGCTTTATCAACTCCCACAGTCCAAATCCCAAAAATCCAAATAAAAGCACCACCCACCCTGAAAGACAAAGGCAAGGCTATTTCCACAGAACATTTGAAGAAGAAGGCACCTCCTAGCACAAGGAAGCTCCTCCAAAGCTCCATGGATGCTATCAGAAGTGAGGCTCTGAGAGGTATAAAACCTGAAGAAGAAGACTGGGCATTTGACTTGCAGCCCCTCTCTGAACTCCCCATCCTTGACCCTATTGAAAAATCATCAAAGGACAGAGTTGCATAGGTAATACAAGGCTTCGATAACTTGAGAAGACCCTTCCCCATTCCTCAAAAGAAGAGCATAGAAGAAGATGTCTACAAGTATCTCTACAGCCGCGGGGTCCATGTTCAGCCTTCTGTCAAACTCTCAGAGGAAATCATCTCAGAGGAGAGGAGGAGATTCTACAAAGATAAATCCAAACCAAGGGACCAAGTCTTCTCTATGTTCAAAATCGTAGAGGTTCTGTCAATAAAACTTAGCCACACAAAATGCAAAAACTTCTGGTTCTACGCGTATGCCGTGAAGAGAGAGGATGGACAAATATGGACATTCACAGATGCAGATCTGACAACTCTCCATCCCTACGATCTCCCAGAGCTGTTCAAATGGACAGAAGACAAGTTCGGGTGGAAGAGGGAGTACCAAGAAGCCCATCTCATGATTAAAAGAACTATGAGGGAAAAGTTACTCTTCTACAGCGTGGTGGACTTTCAGGTGGCACTTGACCTCGGGGTTAAAAAGGTGAACTTTCCTGCAGCAAAGGACAGTTTACCACCCTCTGCCAAAATATTTCCAAACTCAATAGTCAACTCACCTTTCTTTGGCTTTGTGTACACAAATCCCAAAGCGAAATGAAGATATTCATGGGGATTGAAAGCCACAAGTACTCAACTCAGTCTCTGCTGCTCATCCAAGAACTCATCATCAAACACAGAGGAACACCACTCGTCCCCACAGAACCTGCAAACGTTCTCCTGGAAAATATTCGTGCGACTCTTAACTTCAAGGACTTGTGTGTATTCTATTACAGAGAGCTGAAGAATGAATGAGGGTTTGGAAGAAAAATAGATGACTTTCCAAACGCCAAAGTATAGGCTCTGAAGAAATGTATATTCACTTCTCTTAATTTCATGTTTTGTAATCAAATGTAATTGCCTTCTGGCACTTCTTTTAAATGAAAGTAAGTAGACAGAGGTTGAGTTACTTTCACCTCTTTGTGTTTCTAACTTAGCCAAACTCATATTTCCATTTCTATATTTTTCAATACTTAGGGGGAGATTGTTAGCTCCAATCACATTGTATTGAAGTATTGAAAAACATGCTAAGTATAGGAACCGCAGAAACCTGTCGCAGAACATCCAAGTTCTCTGCATAAGTTAAATTTTCAGAAGACATATGTCGACACTCTACCAGAGGACACAACACCTGATAATGAACATCAGATCACAGAGCCTCTGTGATCACTCACAGAGCCTCTATGATGGCTAACCTCTGGAGACAATCCGAAGATGTGCAAACTCAGTTCAAGACAAGGTCACATGCAAATCACGTGATGCCTGTTGTACGAAGGTTTCTAGATCACCATGGAGCGGCGCACGATGGTTTTACTTTCCAAGTGGCACTCCGTTTAAGGAATGTCAGCCTTTGTCTTGTACTAAGGGGTGCATCCTTCTTGTATATTATGGGAGCACCACCTTAGAGTTTTAATTATGCGACCACACACAGTCTGAATTAGAGATTTATATTTTCCCTGAGCATTTTGCACACACTGGTGCGTGTTCTTGGTGTTCTTTAGTAATCAATGAAACCTTTCTTTGAGTAATTTCTTGCAATACTTTACTATTTTGTTTATTGATTACATTGTGTGTCTACTACTTTTGCATGTTCTACCTTTCATACACTATATAAACGCTTCTGCACTTTATTTAATTAATATGTGTGTACTGAAAGGTCAAATCAAATTAAGAACATCATTATTGGGATCAACATATCTGATGGAAGAAAGATTGCCAAGAAGGACTTTGAGGAAGAAAGGAATATTTTTGAGGAAGAGACTAGGCACATACCCGCGTGATGCAGCGGAATGTAAGTAAAGAACGAACAATTAATTTTATTTCCTTATAGATATGTCATCAACAATCAACCATGACCAAAGAATCACAACTTATAAAATCATAAACCCATAAAAATATTCAATAATTAATTTATATTATAATTATTGACGAAAAAAATTATAATGATATATTTTATAATAAGAATGAAACGTATTTTACGATTATGTATTTTTAATGTGCTAACGGTGGAAAAAAGTAAAACGTATGGATAGAAAACAAATTGGTTCGTAGCTATTCATTATATTTAATAGTAAGATTAAATTAACAAAATTTTCAATATTGTGCTCGTTTTAAAGATATTGATGAGACGATTATAATGATATATTTTGTAAAAAGAAGAAACGTATTTTTTATTATATTCTTGTTCGTATATGATTATTTATTTTAACATGATAGGTATGTAAAATACAAAATAAGAAAACAAGAGATATAAAATAAATTAAATAACTAGTTGTAAGGGTGATAAACGTAACATTTAATTGAATTAGGAAGTGAAACATTGGGGAAATTTTTTTTGGCTTTCAAAGGTTTGTAAAAAACTGTATTAGAATTTTTATAATATAGTAGAGATTACCGTGATTTATTTATAATAAGAATGAAACGTATTTTTAATATATTTTACGATTATGTATTTTTAATGTGCTAACGCTGAAAAAAATAAAATGTATGGATATAAAACAATTTAATTCGTAGATAATCACGATATTTAATAGTACGGTTACATTAAAAAATATTCAATAATGTGCTCGTTTTGATGGTATTGACGAGACGATTATAATGGTATAATTTGTAAAAAAAGAAACATATTTTTTCATTGTAATTTTGTTCATATACAATTATGTGTGTTAATATGATAAGGTTGTAAAATGAAAAATGAAAAAATAAGGGATATAAAGTAAATTAAATAATTAATTATAAGGGTGGTAAATGTAATATTTTTCCAAAAACCGTTTATTCCAAAAACTACCTTTTTCAATAACGGTAATAGAATTTTAATATATAGTATATATATAGATATATGATTATTTATGTTAACATTATAGGTATGTAAAATAGAAAATAATAAAACAAGAGATATAAAATAAATTAAATAACTAATTGTAAAAGTGTTAAACGTAACATTTAATTGAATTAGGAAGTGAAACATTGGGAAAATTTTTTTGGCTTTCAAAGGTTTGTAAAAAACTGTATTAGAGATTTTATAATATAGTAGAGATTACCGTGATTTATTTATAATAAGAATGAAACGTATTTTTAATATATTTTACGATTATGTATTTTTAATGTGCTAACGCTGAAAAAAAAATGTATGTATATAAAACAATTTAATTCGTAGATATTCACGATATTTAATAGTACGGTTAAATTAAAAAATATTCAATATTGGGCTCGTTTTAAAGGTATTGACGAGACGATTATAATGGTATAATTTGTAAAAAAAGAAACGTATTTTTTCATTGTATTTTTGTTTATATACAATTATGTGTGTTAATATGATAAGGGTGTAAAATGAAAAATGAAAAAATAAGGGATATAAAGTAAATTAAATAATTAATTATAAGAGTGGTAAATGTAATATTTTTCCAAAAACCGTTTTTTTCTAAAAACTACCTTTTTCAATAACGGTAAAAGATTTTTAATATATAGTATAGATAAAGAAGCTGACTGCAAAGTTATCTGAACTATCTGAGAGTGCACTAAAAGAGAAGAAAGCGAAGTCTGAGTTCAAGATAGAGATTGACCTACTTGTCAAGGAAAGAGACAATTACTCTTCAAAGATAAAAGAGCTTGAAGATATCATTTCCAATGTAGTGGTGACTGAGCACACGACTCCAGAGGCACAAATCCACATACCTAGAGATGATCCAGCTGATTCTGAATGCTCATTCAAGACAGCTGCAAGCTCACATCAGAAAACTGTTTCAACAAAAAGGTCAGTTAAATCGTATGATCAAATTCGTAAAACTAACATTTTCTTTGATGAAAATGTAGATGGTTCAGATACATACAGAAGAAGGAGAAGAAGGGAATATGTTGAAGAAAAGTTGGTATGGAAAGTAAAACCAGTTGAAGATGAGAAGAAGAAAGAAAAGAAAGGAACGAAGGAAGAGGAGACAAGTAATATGCATCAACAGCTAAGAAGAACAAAGTGCTAAAAGGTAAACCTGATCTCGCTTACTCGAGAGATCAAATGATCAGGTTATCTAAAAAGAGGTACTGTTCTTACTCTCATACATATGATTTTGTTCATAAAGCTTGTTGGATCCCAGATCTAATCTCGTAACAATGATATAAACAATAAGAGTAATGACAGCGGAAGTAATACAGTTTAATATCAAAGGAGATTCAAATATCACAGTTCATAAAGCAGATAATGATAAACAAGATATTCTTAGAATAAAATATTCAACTTATATTATCAGATATATAACTTCTTAAGCACACTTTGAACAATAATGTGATGGTCCTATTTATAGGACCATAAAGTAAGCAGTGTACTTGCATGACAACAAAGAGCATGCTGAACAGTGACCTACTCTAGAAAGTAAATCTTATCACTAAGTGACGTGTAATCTGTTCTTCTGTTTATTCGTAGAAAACTTCAGTGTGAATATCTTTAGAGAGAATGTCTTCAGAGCTCTGACGTTGTCTTCAGAGCCTCTGATGAATCCATCTCTGATGTCTTCTCTGAGTTGCAATCTCTGATAAGTACTTCAGAGGCAGGTTTGTCCTCTAAAGTCTTCATCCTCTAACGTATTCGTCCTCTGAAGTCTTCGTCCTCTGACGTCTTCGTCCTCTGAAGTAGGATGGGTATTTTCAACACTTTAACAGATGATATGGAGCTAACAAAGCTAGTGATCATTACTGGTATGGTTCTTACTCAGTTACTCCTATAAGAATTGCAACTAACATTCATGGACCCAAATACCAGTAGGTACCAAAGCCAAAGACTGATTCTGTGTTGCAGACACCTACAGTCAAAGGGGAGTAAGAGAACCAAGGCTTCTAAGTAAATCAGCTTAGAACCCTTACTTCAATGAAGTTTGACTTCTAAACACAATAGTTTAGGACTCGTTTTTCAATGAATAAAAAGAGATGCTACTCCCGGGCTGATAAGAGATTGTACTCAGATACTCAAATGAGGAAATCAACCTTCAAGGTGGAGTACATAAGTTTTTCTGGAAATATGTATTCAGAAGATATGATGAACTACACTTCAGGAGGAGTTGTAGATCTCTATCATGTGCCTTTTACTGACAAACTTCAGATGCATATTTTCAGGGGGAGTAAAGAATTATGACTTCTGATTACTTCAGATCAGAACTCGTACTTTATTTGTTTTACTGCTTTATGTCTTTAATTTTGAATAAATTTTTGTGAATAAAGTTGCTTTGACATGACTTTGACATTTGTGCAGAATGAGAGAAACTATCAAGATTATATCTTTATGACTTCAGTTGACTTCATGAGATTTAAGACTGCATAGAAAGGTCAATTTCTTATCTTAATCTCAGATATGGTTGAAACAAGGACAACTTTCAATCATAGAAAACATGTTCTTAAATGTTTAAACCACTTCCCGATTCTTAAACAAATTTCATAAATTGGAAATGTGATTTTAAATATTTTTCATTTTATTTGTGCTTAAATGATTACAAACCGTGTGTTTCCAAAGATAATTACTTGCGTATTGTCTTTTCTGTATACTTTCAAGTATTCACACACATCGGTTTAAATTTTTGTTCAAATTGTTCTTACCATGTCTCATATTTCAAACATATTTTTCGATGGTAAGACACCCCGCTTGTACTTCAAAGAATTTTTTAGTGTAATTTCATTTCGAAACGTCATTTCAAGAATGTCTGTATTTTGATTCATATAGACAATATTCGTTATTTTTGACCATAAACTTTGATTGTTATATCATTCATTTCTGATCATTTTCATACAATGTCAGATTTTCAAACATGTCTCTTGCATTCATGTTCATTCATTCAATATACTTGTTTGAAAATACTTCAATGTTTAAAATGCTCATATCTTCATGATTATATTTTGAGCATACACATATCTGACTTGTATTTGAGCTTTAACTGTTTCAAGTTAAACCATATTGAGCAACATTATGCATTATAGGATTACACGGGTTCTTTGTGTTAGGACTTAAATGAACTTCTATGGATTCACGATTACCAGTGTCTCCTACCCAAGAAGTTACTCCATAGTGATTGAGTGTGAGGAGTCAAAAAGAAATGAGTGTGGGTTGTGCGTTGAGGTAAAATGGAACAGAGAGTTTGCTTAGATGTGCGCTTAATGATAAAAAGAAAGAGGGTGTGAGATCAGAGTAAAATAATATCAAACTCTGCACCAACTACTTCTTGAGCCGGGCAGCCACATTACTAATGTTTCACAATTCTTCGTGAACATTATTGAAACAGGCAAATAGCATATGCCAACTCTTGATTAAAACCCCGCCAGCCACTCATTTCTTCTCAAAACGAAAAATGTTTCATATTTTTCTGGGGACGCAACATATAATCTATCTGGTTTTCATTTGGAAAATCTGGATATTGAAAAAGAAGGAAGTCTGCCCCACCTTCGCACTTCAATCATGCACATTGAGTCTGTGTTTATCTACTGTTGTTTCAGTGGTTTACACAATTTTTGAGCCTTAAAGCAATCATCAAGTGCTTATTTCTTTCTATCACAAGCACAAACACACAAGGAATTCGTTTCTTTGTCATAACATTCATAGAAATTACCTTTGTGGTGTTTCGATGATTGAATGGAAGTCCTGGGGGAGTGAACGTCGAAAAGCTCCTTTCCAATGTGTATTTGTTACACACAGTGACTTAGTGTTACTGACAGGCATATTAACTGATTCATTTGTTGATTCATGTGTTACACGAATATTCTGTCTAGATTTGCAAAGATAAAGTTAAATATGGTTACGGATCAACGAATCAGAGGCTCTTAGACAGATCAGAATGGTCAGAACTTATAAAGACATTTCTTGGAGGAAGTTTTGATGCTATAGATGCTCTATTCATCAAAAAGGGGGAGAAGAGTTAACGAAATGTTTTGAGTCAGCAATGTTAAAGCTGGGAGAAAATATTCAAGATTGATTGAAAGATGAATTTCTCAAGATTGATTGAAAGCTGAAATGTTTTGAAGATTTTGCTGACATTTGGTTTGTGAAAGAGGTTTTATAATCTTGTGAGAGAATCAGATTTTGAGAAAAGAATGTTGATTTTTTTTGAAGAGATAGAGCTTATCAGAGAAGGGGAGAATGTAAATATTTCATACTCATAGGGGGAGCATGTGAGTTGATTGAGAAAATCATTTTTTGTATCAAAGGGGGAGTTATTTCAATCGAGCTTAAAGAGAGAAGATCCCATTGCTAAATCTTTTTAGTAATGATCTTGATCCAAAGGGGGAGAATGTTAGAGCACAGATTTGTTGGATTCAAGATCATAAAGATTGAAGATGAAAGTTCAAGAAGTCAAAGTTGGAAAGTCAACTCTCATGGAAAGTCAAAGTCATCTTGTAATAAAAGTCAAAGTCAACATATTGTATTTGTTTGTTTCTTTGTATTTGTGAAAGGGTATAAATAACTTGTGTCCTTGTAATGTTTGTAAGCATGTCATGTGTGGTAAGTAAGCGTGTGAATTCAGATTGTCAGTGTGAGCTTATTAGAGAAGAGACTACTGTTACATCATTCTAGAAAGAGAGAGAGAGTAGAGTGAGAAAGTGAAATTTGTAATCTTTGATGATTGATTCAATAACATATGACTACGATTCTTTATTGATGTCTGTTTACAATTAGAACTTGATAAGATCTGGGATTAATAGCTTAGTTGAGTATAGAGAATCTATGGCACAACCAGAACCGATTATACCAACCCAAGGTTCAATCCATAGGAGAGAGGTGTCAGTGATGTTATCCGAAACGCAGGGAGTTAGGGTACGGGGAGTGAAGAGGAAAAACACCGAGAGGGGAACCGGCGGGTGTCGGAGACCAGGACTGGAGACTTCAGGGTCACGGGTTCTTACCCCACCTAGTGTGACACCTGAAGTCAGTGAAGGTCAAGGATCTGAATATGCCTCGGATCAACCTGAACATCACACTATAGAGATGCAACAAGAAGAACAACATGCTGCAGAAGGGATACACTCTGTTGCTAGCTCACCTGACCAAGTGAGAGAATATGTTGACTTAGGAAGTGAAAGCTCCGATTCTGAAAGGACAAACACTGCAACGAGAGAAGAAGATGATGGAAGTGATACATCTGATGATGATGATCAACATTATAGTGGAGCAGAATTTGCTTTGGAAGTTGATTCCCATGTTGCGGTCACAACAAGTTATATTGGTGATATAAGGAGAAATGAGGGAGACATAGTCGAAAAAGTATGTGAGTTTGTGAGTGAAAGGGAACGAAAAGAAAATGAAGAGAGAGAGTGACCCACAATCCACTACACCAGACGATCAACCACATCACACACCTCTGTGCATTTGTTGCCGGAAGATGTAGACATGAGCTGATCACTCATACAAATGCACACCCGAGCCACCCACTCTACTTCCTCTCAACAGGAAATAGTTTCAATTGCTCATGGGGATCAAGCACAACGTATATCAATGTCTCACTCGGAGACAGCTGATATTGAAATACGAGATCAATTGACCGGGTCTTATTTCCTTTCAGTGCACAAAGTATAGAGCCTATTTTTGTTGATAGGACACTATTTGCAGGTCTTGACCTCGGTCGTCTTCGTGACCCGAGCGGAACATCCAGAGTAGATCCGCAATCCGGACTACGAGGACCGGATGAAAATCCTGTCACAGCTAACACAATGCCAGTTGTGAGCACAAGTCATACTATAGATTCATCTGCAGTTGTGAAAACGGGTAATCTAAGTGATCCCGGTGTTAGTTCATCTGACTTTGTGTCAAGGGAATATCTCGACGGTGCCCTAAAGGCTGTTGAACCCAGATGTTCAGAGAAGTACGACAGAATAGAGAAAGAACTGGGCGACATCAAAAGATTACTAAAGGGGAAGCAAGTTGTTAAACCTGAGCCAGAGCAAAGTGCACCAGTTTTACCCACTCCATCAGTCACACCACCTACCTCAGATATTTCAATTAACGAGCTTAAGTCTTTGCTACTCGTAATTTTTTTTTCTCAGGCTCCAGTAACTCAACAAGGCACCGACCTATTCACACTATTGCATTCCCATCAGCAACAACAGTCACATCAACCTTCAGATGCAGATGTTCTCAAAGCATTCAATCTACTGAACCAAACATTTCAACTCTCATGCCAAACTCAGGCTGCTGCTCAAGTCACTAGACAAGACCATGATCACAATCATGATCATGAGAGGGAGACACAAGGAGAGCAGTCAGCCGAAAGACAGTTGGTGATAGTAGAAAGTGTCGTGCCAATCAGTACAGTACCCGGAAAGAGAAGCTCGAGCAGTCAAGGTACTGGTACAAGTCAATGAGAAAATGTTGAAGAGGTATTGGAGCATAGAAGTTTAGTTCTATATGTTGTGTATGATGAGTCAAGGGTTGAAAAGCCTAAGACTGCTTCATGTGAAGAAGTAATGGGGGCAATGGGCATATCAGCGTACAATGTTATAGATGTTGATGATCTGGATAAAGATGAACAAGCCATTTCAATGTATGAATCATTCTGGAAAATTAAAGAGGAGGGAGAAAGAATGGTAGAATTCGGTCTTCAAGGTGTTGATCAATCTGAGAATACAATAAACGTTGAAGAATTTGTTAGAAATGTTGCAGACATAGAGGTTCCGGGCAGTGTACTTGGTGAAAGCGTATTTGAAGATATCTTTGTGATGACTTTGCTAGAGATGATCAGGAAGAAGCTGAAGAAGATGAACCAGGACAATCGACTGAACAAGTAAATGTGGCATCTCAAGTAGATGAGCCATATATACCTACTGCTATCCTATTGGTTTCTCCGGATAGACAATGTGTTTTTTCTTCTCCTGGTGAAGCTTCAACTCCAACCACTCAGAACGTTGCATTGCCTTTTGAAGAATCAATTGAAAGAGTGTTGAAAAGAAATGTCTCAGATCACATAGCTCCGCTAGTGATTGATATGGAAAAGTTAAGAAGATCTAACAGAAAAGAAAGAAAGAAGATGGAGAAAGAATAGAGAAGAAGAAAGAGGGAAACTAAGGAGAGAGAAGAGAAAGAGAGAGATGAAAAAGAAAGAGCAGAGTTTGAAGCTCTACCTTACATCAGAAATCCCGACAGCCCAAGAATTCTAAGTGGAGCAACACGTCCGAAGCCAGTATTTGTAACTCTGATGGAAGCAGAAAATCTAGCAAAGAAACATCAGGACATTTAAGAAGGTCCTTCTGCTTCTGTCAGAGTTGGATCTACTTCATTTACAGGGTATGATGGACAAGGTGCGTCTCTCGAGCTTATCAAACTTATCCGAAAATCTCTCAGAGTTCCGTTTCTAGAAGAATCCATCAGAATATTTGTCAAAGCACAAGTAAAGATTGATGCGTGCAAGACGTATGGTATCATTGACCACCCACTGGACTATCAAAGAAACTATCTGAAGTTTATTGAAAACATTTCAAAAACAAAGGGTTATGTTGAAAGACCAGGAATCCTTTAGATCAAAGAAGTCAGAATGAACAAGTACTTTGATGTCTGGTATCCAGAATTTGATGTTCAAAGGAGAGATCTAAGGTTGGTAACCTTCAGGAGCAGAACGATCAGACCTAGAGTTGTGGTCTTTGCACTGGATACTGTAAAGAGGTATATGAAGCATCATGTCAACAACTATTATGTTCTTGATTTCCAGTTGGGGGCAGAGACTAATCAGAACAACATAAACCTAATTGTTCCTAACTATCATCACTACTTGATGGAGGACATACCACTTTTCAAACCTGTTCTAACTCCTGAGCTCGGGGTTATGTATGCGAATACAAAGACTCACAAGAAACAATACATGCGAGCCAGTGTGGTTGCCAAGTTTTCCGGTGGAACGTTAAAGATGGTTTTGAAAGAGCTTGAAGATAGGTACAAACATTCAGAGATGACGAGACTTGAAAAGGGTGAGTATATACCCACAGTCAATGCGTTTGTAAATGAAAAAATGATCAAAGCTATCAAGGAAAGAATTAAACCCAGAGAATGCTTAAGGAGATTTGAGAGCTTTGTAGGAATGAGGAGAACCTGTTTCAACCGGTGGAATCGCTGAAGATTACAACTTTGGTTAAAAGGGGGAGATTGTTAGATCTAGTTTAATCAAGTTGTAATAGTAAGTCCTTTGTTAGTTTGGCTTTTGTAGGTGTCAAGTTTGTTGACCCTATATATAGTCCTTTGTTTTACCTTTTTAGGGTAAGCTACAGAATTCATTCATTGTCTAATCATTTTGTGTAGCCGTCATATTTTCTCTCAATGAAACATATGCCATTTCTATTCTCTTAATCATTCATCTTTTCTACAATTCATCCTAGTTCTATTACTCTGATTATATTCCTGTGTGCTTTAATCTGGAACAACAGAAATCCTGGGGAGTGAACATCACCCAAGGTCCTTATATAGTACATTCGTTGTACTCAGTAACTTTGTGTTACTGACGGGCACTTTAACTGTTTCATTCATTCATGTTGGATCCCAGATTTAATCTTATAACAATAATGATATAAACAACAAGAGTATAAACAGCGGAAGCAATATAGTTTAATATCAAAAGCAGATTCAAATATCACAGTTCATATATAAAGCAAGTAGAAAGAACAAGATCTCCATGAGATATATTTAGTTGATTCTTCTTATACAAGATATGAAAAAGCACACTTTTGTCAAATGAGTGATGGTCCTATTTATAGGACCATAAAGTAAAAGTGTACTATTCTGACAAATAGAAGCATTCTTGAACAGTGTCTTACCTAATAGGTAAGCTCAAGACATGCTTGAACAATAACCTACTCTATAAAGTAAATCTTATCACTAAGTGATTGGTTATATGTTCTAATACTTCAGGAAAGTCTTCAGCGTCATCTTTAGAGAGAATGTCTTCAGAGCTCTGACGTTGTCTTTAGAGCCTCTGATGTAGCCATCTCTGATGTCTTCTGCTGAAAGTTGCAATCTTTGATAAGTCCTTCAGAGGCAGGTTTATCCTCTGAAGTCTATGTCTTCTGAAGTCTATCTTTGGAAGTCCTCTGAAATAGGACTTGGGTATTTTCAACACTTTAACAAATAGAATATTTGGAGCTAACAATCTCCCCCTAAGTGTTGAAAATAAAAGATAAAAATAGCAGAGAATAGAAGATTTAAACTAGAAAGCGTAGAGGACAAAATCATCCTCTTAAATATTTCTTCTTACACATTTGGAAGTTTAATACAAAGAAAGTAATATTCAAAAATAAAGAAAGAAACTAAAATTTGTCACTTGAATATATTCCATGGAACTTCATGATCAGAGCTCTGAAGTTGATCATCGAGTCAATCTCTAAGTCAAGCTTTGCAAGTAAATTTGCTCTGTGCCTTTCTTCCTTCACATGGATCATTTTCTTTATACCTATCAAGGTTTCATCAGAGTACTTCGAAACTTTGGAAGCGAGAAAGATCTTCTTTACTTGGTTTACTCTGTAGACGAAACTCAGAGGTTCTACAATGATTGATCCAGTCTTATTTGCCTCAAGATTAACGATCTACTCCACAGGTTCAGTTACCTCCAGCTTTTCTTCCCCCAGGTTCAGAGCAATTTGGAAGTCACGTTTTGCTTTGTGTTTGACATAGGCCTCCATTACCCGTCTGACTTCAACCATGCCCATCCTGATTTCCCTTCTTCCCTGATCATATTTGGTAGAGGAATAGGCATACAAATGAGGTAAATCATATGGACTTAGATTTACGAGATCATTATCATTGAACTCGTAAGTCTTCTGATCAGATCGAGTTACCACATAATGCCTATAGATGATCTTGTTATAAGCAAAGGTCTTCTCTGAGATTTTATTGATTTTGATGATTGGATCATCAAAGAGGACTTGTGCTCTGGTGAGGTTTTATCTCTGACAAATCTTCGCTCATAGTCCGACATGTTCTCTTTGATCCTTGGATTCAGAGGAATGACTTGAGTGTCTGCCATATTGAACTCACAGTAGATGTATCTGAAGTGGTCTTCTATGGAAGCTTCGGGATTGGATGCAAGGAATGTAAGAGGTTGAGTAAACACTTTGGCTGGTAAACCAATGCTTGCCTTCTGAACAGGATTCTCTGAAGGAGCCTTTTAATCAGCAACCATGGTCTCTAGTTCTTTTGTCTGTGGAGGATCTTCTGTTGTGGGTTCAGAGATGTAGCCATCTATCTCTGGTGAATCCCTCAGTTCTGTTGTTGTTGAAGTAAGATGTGGTTGAGCATTCTTGAATACATACTCTTCAACATCAATTACTTCAATCTGTTCTTCAGGAGCTTCTTTTCCAGAATCTGATTTTTCTTCTTTTTCAGATTCTGGTTCTGCTCTTTCAGCCTCTGATTCGTAAGCATCTCTCATCACATAAGTTGGTCTTTCTGGTGATGAGAATGCATCTTCTGATGTAGAGAAGTCTACTAGTTGCTCGTCTTCATCTTCTTCCAGAGCTCCAATAGTTTATGGAGTTGAAGCTATTATTGGAACTATTGGAGCACTCGAAGTAGATGGTTCTAGAAAGATAACAGGTACTGGCGACTTTAGAGTGGCCTGGTTATCTTCAGCAGAGGTAGAGGTTGAACGTCTCTTTTTTCCTTTTTCCTTGCTTTGGTTTTTTTCAGAGGGAGTGGACTCCTTTTGTGTTTCAACAGTGTTTGGTGTAGAAGTCTTCTCCCCTTATGAAGATCGGATGACCCCTGAGGTTGGTCTTCATGGTCATCAGAGTTTTCATATCTGGCCTTCTTCCGGGCTTCCTTAGAGCATGCGACCTCTGGTTCCTTCCTCTACAATGATCCCTCTGAAGATTTGACATTCTCCAGAAGGTCTTCAATCTTTTTGTTGTGCTGAGTGGTCTAGGAGACGAACTTGCTGGAGATATTCATTATATTGCTGGTGATCTTCTTGGAGAAGTTGGTGAGGTCAGCCTTTGTAACAAATTCGGATGTTGCAGGAGCAACAGCATAGAAGGTAGGGATCTTTGCAACCACCTCTGCATGTGTTGGAGTGGGGGCAGAGGGAGTTGGGATCGCCTTGAGGAGCTCTGTGGTGGAGTTCTGAATTTCTCTGGATAGAACCGAGTCATTTTTTATGACCAGGCTTTCCAGAACATCCAATTTCTTGTTCTGAGAGACAATGGTCGTGCGTAGATCAGAGACCTCTGAAGTGAGCTTTGGAACTTCAGAGTGAGAGGCAGAGGCCTCTGAGGTCTTCTCTATTTTAAGTTTAATCTCCTTCAGAGATTCTCTGATTTCATCACCAAAGATTCTGAACTCCTTTTTGGTAACGTAATCAGAGGGGGTGACCTTAGGATCAACACATGATTCTAAGTTTCTCTCGAGTTCAGAGGTGCCTTCTCTCGGAGTTGGCTTGATATTGACTCCGGAAGGACTTCCCAGTAATTCTTGGGGACCCTTTTTCAAGGATTTCCCTATAATGGTTCTGATTGGTTTCTAATCATCAGAGTCAGAATCTGATGATGAGAAACGAATGTGGGTGGAAACCTTGCTATCCAGGCTAAGGAGTCCATGTGCAAGAAGGTCGTGCCATTCTTTTTCGGACAAGCAATCCCTATGAGAGATCTTAGGTCTCTCCTGATCTAAGGGACGGTCCAACATTTTATGAGCCACAAAGGCATCATGTGTGTGAGGATGTGACATACTCTGGGGTGAATGAGTATTTTTATCTTGGTCTAAGTCATGTTGGGAGTACTTAGCCGTATCAGAGGTTTCCCTTTTGGTGCATGCTTTAGAGGCAGAAGAAGATGCCTCTGAGCGGCTAAGATGGGAAGGGTTCGAGGTGTGCACCTCTGTTTCAATGTCCATTGATGCTGGACCACCTTGGATAGTAAATGTGTTTGCACGGGGATTTGGGCTTTGGAATCGCTCATGTGTGCCAACAAGGACATCTTTTTCTACCTCGCCGCCCTCAGATTCTAAGTTTAGAAACTCACCCTCTTGAATTCTCTCTTTCTCACCTACCTCTGCTCTGACAGAGTTATTCTCTTCGTCAGAGGGAGGGTTCTCTTGTCTTTTCTCCCTTACTCTCTTAGAGCCACCCTCTGGTTACACTCTGTTAACGTTTTGAGCAGTATCAGAGATATCACTCTCTGATTCAAGCTCAGGCTCAGAACCTAAGTGTGTTGGGGATCCCATCATCGGTTCTGATGATTGGGAAACACGACTAAGTAGGAGGTGGGTAGGAGGAATTACCTCAATCTTGGTGTGTGGGAAACGTCGGTCTTTTGGATAAGGAGGAACCTCTGTAGCTTTGAATGAGTTCATGATACACAGAGGTGTCCTTGGACCCTCCTCAGTGATGGAGAATTTCTCCATTTCTCGTTGAATGACCACAGAGATGAATCTGGGAAACAGTACTGATATTGGTTGTTTTCCTTTGGCCAAGTCTTTGTTCTTCTTGTCCACCGCCGTCAGCATCTCACAGAAGAGAATGTGAGCAATATTTATGTTTCTGTTGAAGAAGAGAGCATACATTATTGCTAGAATCACTGGATGGGTCTTGATCCTGGCTTCCAATCTTGCAGGTAATTGTTCGATTGAGAACACTAAACATAAAATTCCACTTGGGAGGCAGGTACTGACGTCTGAATTGACTTAGGCGTGTGATCTCCCTGTTGTAGCCTAAGTGGTGGAGGAACTGAAAAAGGACTTCTTGAGTTGGTAGTTTCTCAAAGGTTTCTATTTGAAGATCAGTTATCGTGAGCAGGTTGAATCGGCGAGTTAGGTTTGTGGGGTGTTGGATCATAAATTGTATTCAAGATTAAAGTTAAAGTTAAGGGTTTAAACTGCAATTGTATTAAAGTTAGTTAGAGGGTGTAAATTGTAATAAGTTAATAGTTTAGTTACTATTGGGCCTCAAGCCCATAAGCCCATTAGGCCTAAAAGCCTGGGTATTTAAAGTGTTTATTAGTTTAGGTTTTAGGTGAATCCTCACAATTACAATAATTATCATATAAGTGAGGTAGTTGTTTTCTCTGTATTCAAAGGTATCAAGAACACATAAGGTTTACATTGATTATTCAAGGGATTGGTATGTTATTCTTGATCTTATTATCTCTTGATTATTATTGTGTTTCTTGTTTGATTATCAACTAGATTAAACTGGGATAAGAATTGGTATCAGAGCCTAAAGAATCAATTTTTTTTATATTACTATTCATCTTGAAAGTTACTGTTCATCGTATTCTGAAAATCGATTACATGAATTAATGTGTTTATTGGGTTAAAGTTGATCTGATTAGTTGAGATTTATGCTTCTAAATGCCATCTGATTGATTAAGTGCATTGAGAATTAACAAAGTGATTGAATTGTGTGATTTTGAGTTTTCTGGGTTCGACATAAGTTATCTATCGGTCATTACTATGCTTATCAAATCGAATGCTTAAAAGTTGAAATTGATCTCTGAGTTTGATTGTATTGTGATTGGTTCATGTTTCTGAGTACAAAAGACTGATTTTTGCATCTGATTGTGAGTCTGTACTGATTTTCTGGGTTGATTATTGCGTCTGTTCATCGACTTCTGGGTTTGTTAAGAACTTACCGATCGAACACCATTCAGGTCGAACATTCTATCGGTCTAAGCATTCATATCGGTTTAGTCCTTTACCGGTCGAAGTAGTTTCTCGATCTTTACACTCTATCGGTCGAACACCATATAGGTCGAACAACCTATCGGTCCTTAGTCTTACCGGTCATAGCATTATATCGGCTGAACATAGTCTATCGGTCTAATTAAATATCGGTTGAATAGCGTATCGGTCCATACCTTTGTATCGGTCTAAGACACTATCGGTCAAAGCACAATCCCAGTCGAACACTATATCGGTCTAATCCTCCACCGGTATTTACAAGTTCCCGGTCGAACATAATATCGGTCTAAGCGAGTTCCCGGTCGAACAAGTTACCGGTCTAAGCATCTTTCCGGTCGAACACGGTTTGTGCATACCACTAGACCCGCAAACCTCTACTTTGTGCATCCCAAATGGTACACAAACCTCTACTTTGCGCATCCCAAGTGGTACGCAACTTTGTGCAAGTACTGTTCACTTTACGCACGTACTGTTCACTGATCACTTTTGCGCTTTTGCGGGACCCCCGTGCTAAGTCTGTGAAGGGGGACAAAGTTTTGTTCGAGATCAACATTTTCTTTAGTATTATTTGAAGCTTTATATTGATTGATATTCCCATATTCTAGTTTCTAAATAAGATTAATCAAACAAGATACAAATACGAATCAATTACCTGTTTGATTTCACTTTCAATCTCAAAGATTACAAGATTCTCTCTCTACAATCTTTCTCTAACGAGCTCTCTTTCTCTCTGATATTTCTCTCTCTAAAATTACAACTGAAAAATGCTCCAATTAAGTTCTCTACTAATTACAAAGGAAAGAAAACTATTTATACTTACAACAAATACAAGGAAAACAGAAATACAAAATACATTGACTTTTATTACAAAAGACTTTGACTTTAATGAGATTTGACTTTCTCAGCTATGACTTCTTGAACTTTGACCTTCAGTCTTCTTGATCTTGTATCCAACAGATTTATGATCTAACAATCTCCCCTTTTGGATTCAAGATCACTGTTGAAAGATCTAGTAATTCAGTCTTCACTTTAAGCTCTGTCAGTACAAACTTCTCTTTTTCTTTGATGGTATTCTTTCCAAAACTGTCTTCAAATGATTAACAATTTCCCCAAAACTTTCACAACATACTTTCAGACTTTAGCAAATAATCTTCAAAGAAAATTTCCTCAAAATCTTCAGAAATTCTTTGATCTTCTTCAAACCATTACTTTGAACTTTTCTGACTTGGATATTTCTGAAAATCATCTCTCAAAGCATTATCATTTCTTGATATCATCTCCCCCTTTTTGATGATTTGAGCATCGATATCATCAAAACTTTCTCTAAGAAATGTCTTTGACCAATCTGATCTGTCAAACTAAGCCTCTGATTCTGTGATCCATAACCAAGTATTCATCTAGATCTTTGCAAATCCAGACAAAACAAGAACAGGTAACTCCTGAATCAACAAATAAATCAATTAAACTGTCAGTAACACAAAGTCACTGTGTGTAACGAATACACAATATAAAGGAGCTTTTTGATGTTCACTCCCCCAGGGCTTCCATCCAATCATCGAAACACCACTAAGGCAATTTCTATGAATGTTATGACAAAGAAACAAATTCTTTGTGTGATCGTGCATGTGTAGAAAGAATTAAGCACGAATTATTGCTTTTAATAAGGCTCAAAGTTGTGTAAACCACTGAGACAACAGTAGATAAACACATACTCAATGTGCATGATTGAAGTGCGAAGGTGGGCCAGACTTCCTTCTTTTTCAATATCCAGATTTTCCAAATGAAAACCAAATAGATTATGTGTTGCGTCCCCAGAAAAATATGAAACATTTTCTTTTTAAGAAGAAAATGAGTGGTTGGTGAGGTTTAAGCCAGAGTTGGCATGGGCTATTTGCCTGTTTCAATAATGTTCACGAAAGTATTGTGAAACATTAGTAATGTGGCTGCCCGACTCAGAAAGAAGTTGGTGCAGAGTTTGATATTCTTTAACTCTGATCTCACACCCTCTTTCTTTTTTATCATTAAGCTCACTACTAACCAAACTCTCTTTTCCATTTTACCTCATCACACCCACACTCATTTCGTTTTGACTCCTCACACTCAATCACTAAAGGATTAACTTCTTGGGTAGAAAACACTGGTTAACGTGAATCCATAGAAGTTTCAGTTAAGTCCTAACATAAAGAACACATAGTTTCTATAAAGCATGAGTTGCTCAAATGGTTTAACTATAGCAGTTAAAATTCATATACAAATGTCAGATGAATATATGCTCAGATGATATAATAATGAAGATATGAGCATTTTTTTAAAACATTGAAGTATTTTCAAACAAGTATATTGAATGAATGAATATGAATGCAAAAGACTTGTTTGAAAATCTGACATTGTATGAAAATGATCAGAAATGAATGATATATCAATTAAGGCTTATGGTCAAGAATAATGAATATTGTCTATATGAATCAAAATACAGACATTCTTGAAATGACGTTTTGAAATGAAATATCGCTCAAAATTCTTTGAAATACAAACGAAGTGTCTTACCATCGAAGAAAAATTGTTTCAATTTAGAGACATGGTAAGAACATTTTGAACAAAAATTCAAACCGGTGTGTGTGAATACTTGAAAGTATATAGAAAAGACAATACGCAAGTATTTATCTTTGGAAACACACGGTTTGTAAACATGTAAGCACAAAATAACAATGAAAATATTTAAAATCACACTTCCAAATTATAAAATATGTTTAAAAATCGGGAAGTGGTTTGAACATATAAGAACATGTTTTCTATATCTGAAAGTTGTCCTTCTTTCAGATACATTTGAGATTAAGATTAGAAATTTACCTTTTCGCTCAATCTTAATTCTTAGAAAGTCAAGCTGTAGTCATTTAGATATGATCGTGTCAGCTTCTCTCATCCTGCATAAGTCTCAAAGTCTAGTCAAAATTTATTCACAAAGATTTATTCTAAAATAAAAGACATAAAGCAGTAAAACAATTAAAGAACGAGTTCTGATAAAAAAAAATAATCAGAAATCATAGTCTTACTCCTTTTGACTTATAAGCTCCCCCTAAAATCATGCATTACAAAAAATTTATCAATGAAATAAAATGCAGAAATTAGCTATACTCCCCCTCAAATGAATATAGATAATCTAAAATCTTCTCTTACTCCCCCTCAGATCATGAGCAAACAATTAAAGTGCAGATATCCTTCAGACATAAAGATAAAGAAAATGATGAAAAATAACAATACGTAACTTTAGTAGGTAACAACCGATTACGTCTTAAGATTTAACATACCAAACTTAGAGACAAGAAAATTAAATCTCTTTTCATCTAATGGTTTGGTAAACAAATCTGCAAGTTGATAATCTGTTTTTACAAAATAAATTTCAATTGTTCCTTTTTCTACATTATCTTTGATAAAATGATACCTTACATCAAGTTGGACAGGATTAGCAGATATGGCAATCGCACTCTTCGAGTCACAATATATTAGAATTTTATCAAATTTGAGCATCCACAAGACTTGAGAGCAACAACTGACAGTAGCTACGTACTCTGCTTCAGCAGTCGATGTGGAAACGCATAATTGTTTCTTTGATGCCCAGCTAACGAGCTTGTCTCCAAGAAATTGAACGTGACCAGAAGTACTCTTTCTATCCAACATGCAACCTGCATGATCTGCATCTGAATAGACAGTCAGTTGAAACCCTGTATCCTTAGGATACCACAGACCAAGGTCTGCAGTCCCCTTCAGATATCTAAAAATCCGTTTGACAGCAGCCAAATGGGATTCTTTGGGAGCAGTTTGATATCTAGAACATAAATATGTTGAAAACATAATATCTGGTCTACTGGATGTAAGATACATTAATGAACCTATCATACCTCTATAAGTCCTAACATCAACACTTTTACCTGAAGGATCAGTGTGGATCTTAGTACCTGGTGCCATCGGGGTTCCAATAGGTTTACAATTTTCCATTTTGTACTTCCGAAGAATATCCAAAATGTACTTAGATTGGTTAATAAAAATCCTCGTAGAAAACTGTTTAACTTGTAGTCCGAGAAAGAAATGCATCTCTTCCATCATACTCATTTGAAAACGTGACACCATGAGGTTAGAAAAGTTTTTACAATATTTTGGATTAGTAGAACCAAATATTATATCATCAACGTATATTTGAATAAGGATAATATCAGCTTTTTCTTTCTTGATGAATAAAGTGGTATCAACCTTACCTTTAGAAAAACCGGACTTGACCAAGAATTTAGATAAAACGTCATACCATGCTCGAGGGGCTTGTTTTAAACCATAGAGGGCTTTGTCCAAGATATAAACATGATATGGATTCTCTGGATTGATGAACCCTTCTGGTTGAGACACGTACACTTCCTCTTTAAGAATGCCATTCAGAAAAGTTGTTTTCACATCCATCTGAAAGACTGTGAAATTCTTAAGAGCTGCGTAGGCTAGAAACATGCGGATTGCTTCTATACGCGCTACTGGAGCATACATCTCATCGTAGTCTATGCCTTCCTCTTGCCGGTAACCTTTGGCAACAAGTCTAGCTTTGTTCCTTATGACGATACCATCTTCATCCTTTTTATTCTTGAATACCCATTTAGTTCCTATCACGGTCTTTCCTTCCGGTTTTGGAACTAACCTCCAAACCTTTAGGGCTTCAAACTGATTGATTTATTCTTGCATAGCAGATACCCAGTCCGAATCAGCAAGAGCCTCTCATACTCGCGTTGGCTCAATCTTACTGAGGAATGAGTCATGCATACATTGATTAAGAGTCGCTGACCTCGTTTGTACAGGCTTGCTAAGATCTCCAATTACTTGATGTAATGGATGTTCTTTGGTCTAGCGATGATCATGAGAAAGTGGAGTAGATACTGATTGAATTTGATCATCATCTAGAAATCCACTTTCAGATTCTTCAGTTTGAATAACAGGAGGGGGATTTGCAGTTGAAGTTTCATGTGCAGAAGTATCAGTTGGAACAACAGATTGTGGCTGTTGAGTAGACATTGTAGTACACCCAACTGAAACAATTACTTCTGGCTCGGCATTTACATGTATATCTTCAACTATAGGAGTAATCAATGGAACATGAGTTTCTGACTAAACGGGGGATGCTTGTTCAGTTATGACATCTGAAGTGACTGGATGATTGCAACTTGTATCTTCAGACCTGTCAGTCACAATAGATTTAGGTGTATTAGAACCTAGAAACTCATCATAAAAGAATTCAAATAACAAATCTAAATCAGATAAATGTGAAATAGATGTAGAAGCGTTATTCGAATTATTCGCTGTAGAAGCAGGTTCTGGACTGATATGCCCAGAAGCTAATACTCCAGTGATCACGGGTTCTGAACTGAGTTGTTCAGAAGCCATTTCTTCATCGAATGTTACATTAACGTTCTCGACAACTGTCTTTGACTTCTTCAGATAAACACGACATGCTGCCGATGTTGAAGAATAACCAATGAAGATACCTTCGTCCGCCTTAGCACTGAATTTATTCAGACTCTTTGTCGTTAAGCACAAAACATTTACACCCAAATATGTGAAAATAATTGATTGTTGGTGTTCTGTTGTTGATCAGCTCATATGGAGTCTTTTGAAAACGACGGTGAATCATGGATCGATTTTGAGTATGGCATGTAGTTGACATAGCTTCTGCCCACAAGAATAGAGGTAAGTCCGATTGGCTAAGCATAGTCTGAGCAGCCTTGACTAGCGTCCGATTTCGCCTTTCGACTACTTCATTTTGTTCAGGCGTTCGAGCAGCAGAATACTGATGTGAAATCCCGACTGATTCGAGATATTCATCAACAATCTTGTTCTTGAATTCTGTGCCGTTGTTAGTTCGAAGAAACTTAACTTGTCGCTGCATTTTCACCTGGGTCGTCTTTAAGAAACAAATGAGAACTTCGGGCGTCTCATCTTTTGATCGAAGAAATTTGACCCACGTGTATCTTGAGTAATCGTCCACAATAACCAACACGTATTTCTTTCCACCCAAACTCTAAGTTCTCATTGGACCACACAAATCCATATGTAACAATTCTAACGGAGAACTAGTGCTTGGTTTAGGCTTCGGTTTATGAGCGGCTCTCTTCATCTTACCTTTTTAACATGCTGCGCATAAGTGTTCTCGTTCATATTTCAGCTCAGTAAGTCCTTTGACCAATTTCCCATGAACCAACTTGTTGATATAACGAAAGTTCAAATGAAATAAACGTCTGTGCCAGACCCAACTTTGTTGTGTTGAAGCTTTTGTCATCAAACATACTTTATTGTCAATCTGTACTTTGGAAAGATTGATGGTATAGCGGTTTGTCTTTCGATGTCCACCTAAGAGTTCTGTGTCGTCTTCAGTACGAACTGAGTAACTCTTAGACTTGAAGTTGACCTCTAACCCTTTATCGTAGAATTGACCAATGCTGAATAAGTTGTGCCCCAAGCCTTCGACATAACTCACCTTACTTATCGTTATGTTATCTTGAATAATGTCACCGTATCCTAAGATAGGTGAAAGCTGATCGTTTCCGAATCTGACATTTCCACTGAGTTTTTCTGTATAATTAGACAATAAAGCATTTTGTCCAGTCATATGCTTGGAACATCCACTATCCAAGTACCACATATGTCGGGTCTGCAAGAGAAATCAGGAAACAATAGATTTAGGTACCCATTTAAAAACGGGTCCTAACAGATTTGCACAAGATTTTGGTATCCATTTGAAAATGGACCCTCTGTTCTTTTGAAAACCTTTAAAAATATTTGATCTTGAAGGATACACATGATAAGATCCAAACCAATCAAAAGAATTATGAGAGTAAGCAAAATCATTTCTCCGATAATGATAAGATGTAGTAGAAATAGGAGATAATTGAATCAATTGCTTTATTGAATATCGCTTGTAAGAAGTTACAAGGTTTTGTTTATGTGAAGCAAGTTGATCAATTACATCATTATCACTACTAACTGATCTAGTAGAAGATTTATCAGAAACTGATCCAACTATCTCATCATCCTTCCTTTTTGGTCTCCATACTGTTTGAGCTTTCAACTTTTTCTTCCTCATATCTGAAACACAAGATATAGATTTATTAGGAAAATCAGATTTCTGAGACTGAATAATCTTTCGTGTACCAGTGTATTTCTGTTTCTATAAACGCTGCTTCTTATGTTGCTTACCATGAGCATAGTAATCGGCAGTTATAGAAATTGATTCACCAACCTTAGTTGATGATTTAGCAGTTTTAAAAAGACTTGGTAACACTTTTTCATTTTTAAGACAAGTAGAATGATCAGGAAGTGTATCATTGGATTCAAACAAATCAATTTCATTTATGTACCCATCATCAAAATTAAGAAAATCATTTGCAGACTCAAATAAGTCATCAGAATTATCAGACGAAGTATGAGGTGCCTTAGAAACTTTAGAACATTGTGTAGATTTATCTTGAAAAACAGTGTTCTTTAAAACTGTAGAAAATACAATTTGTTGAATATCAGCCAAAAGTTTTTCATCATTTAAAACATTTTCAAGCTCAACTATTTTGCTTTCGAGAATAGATGTAGGAACATAAACCTTTGCAATTACAGGTGTTTCCTTCATCTCAGAAGCAGAATAACTAACAAAATAGTAAGTTGAAAGAACTTTTGGTGTTTCTGAAAGATAACTATCATTTAACTTTACATAGTTAAATGGTAGTTGCATTTTATTTTTATTCTTTCTATTTTCAGTTTCTTTGGCCTCAACTTCTTCTAGCAATTTGGTAACAAATTTGGGGTTTAAATGAGTATTTTACCAGCACAAGCAAGAAAATCATAGTTATAAAGTGCTGGTTGTTTTCTGATGGCTTTCTTAAGATAATGGGGGTTTTCATAACCAAGTCCCCGTTTCTCATTAACATCAGCTTCTTCATTTGGTGCATTGAGAAAAATGGATTGATCTGTTTGACCTCTCGCATAAAGTTTTACTTCCAGACCATTTACCTTCTTATTCAAATGCTTGTTTTCAACCTGCAGTTTATGAAAAGTTAGTGCAGATTCTTTCTTCTCAAACTCATATTTAGAAACTTTAACTTCAAACTCAGAAATCTTCTTTTCAAAACAATCTACTTGAGATTTAGAATCAGAAGTAGACTTACGTAAACAATCAATCAGATCTTTGTTTGAAATAACAGACGCATTAAGCTCAAAGATCTTCTTGTTCCTTTTAGCAACTCTTTCTTTTTCCTTTTTCAGTTTATTTTGTAATTCTTGAAGCTCAATCACCATGGTTTCCATTTTGGTAATGAAATCTTTTGGAGTTAAGTTTAATACCTCATCAGATGTGTCATAATCAGAATCGTCATTCTTTAATTCTTTTCCCATGAGACAGAGATGAGTTGTTTCCTCTTTCTCTTCATGTCCACCTTCGGAATGATCGAGCCAAAATTCGTCCTCAGCCATTAACGCTACACCCGCTTCTTGTTGTTTTGCCAATAGCAACTTGTTCTGATAGTACTGAGAGTTACGAAGTTTTGGCTTTCTACAATCTTTTGCAAAATGACCCATCTTGCCACAGTTGTAGCATTTGACTGAATCATTTGCTGGCTTTTCAGCAACAGTGTAGTCATTCACGAACTTCTTCCTTTCATCAGGTTTCTTCTCAACATATCTGTTCTCTTCGTATCGCTTTCCTTCCACTCTCTCTCGGTGCTCATGGTTCTTAGAACTCGATGAAGAATATCTTTGAGAATTTGATACCGACTTCTTATAAAATTTCTTTTGAAAGGCACGGGTCAGTAATATCATGGCTTGTTTCAGACTTTCTCCATCATCACTATCTGTTACAGATTCTGATTCAGAACTTGTAAGAACTTTCTTCTTATTCTTCTTCTCTTTCTTTTCTTTCTTCTTCTCTCCGGCTACAAGTGCAATAGGATCCGGAATCTTTTCTGCCTTCTTCTTCTCAGCTCTTTTCTCTTCCACTTCTTCTTCATTCTGCCTCAAGGTCTCAAACACCTCATGTAACGGAATTTCATTTAAATCCTTCATCTGCTTCATCCTACGTGTATGCTTCTTCCATTCAGGTCGTAGGATACTTAAGAATTTGACATTGTTTTCCAGCTGCTTCTTTTTCACTTTGTTCTTTGTCAACTCATTTAGAAGCAAAACAAACCGTTCATAGGTATCTTCCAGGCTCTCATTCTCTTTAGCTTTGAATTCCTCGTAGCTATTGATGCAATTAGTCACTTTCATCTGATTTTCGACCTTGGATCCCATCATCATCTTTTATAATTGATCCCACATCTTCTTGGCATTTGCTTTGTAACTATCACTCTTGATGTAGATCTCATTCGGAATGCTCTGAAGAAGTAAGGATCTTGCTTGTTTACCTGCTTTGTATCGGCTTTTCTGTTCTTCAGAATACTGAGAAATATCCACTACCACTGTTTTCATCTTTTGATCTCTTTCCTCAGTACCATCTTCACTATCAGAAGAGTCAACATGAGGTATTTGAACTGTTATTGGTGCCATAGGACCTTCGGTGATAGAAAGAAGAATATTCTCTCCATTTGAATGTCGATCCACGAAATCCATCAATCTATCCTTCCATTGCTCGTACTCTCCTTTGAATAGAACAAGGGGCTTTACATCGGTGCCAATTGAAAGTGCATCTTTGGAAGTCATCTTGTTTAAACCTGTTTGAAAAATATATACAATAAGAAACTAGAAACTTATCGTTAGTCCAAATGAAACAATCAAGAAAATACAAAAAACTTGAAATATAAAATCAGAAATTTTGATCACAACCAGAAATATGTCCCCCTTCACTATTAAAGGGCATGTTACAATTTTGAAAATTTCTCAGAAAAAAATATTCTAAGTTTTTCACGCTTTGCGCATCACATAGCAATCGCAAACTTCAACTTTGCGTGTCACACAGGGAACGCAAATCACACTTTGCGTTTCTCATATAGAACGCAAACCTCACTTTGCTTTACTTTGCGTTTGTCATTAAACCTGCAAAATCCACTTCTCGTTTCTCAAGGGAAACACAAACTTTAGCTTCTCGATTATAGAAGGAACCGCAAACCTTCACTTCTTGATGAATGAAACGCAAACCTCGATGAATAAAACGCAAACCTTGTTGAATGAAACGCAAAGTTTGAAGAACACCCGCAAACCTTGAAAATCGATCAAATTCACCAAACACTCATCTAAACTTAAAATTTCAACACTAAACTTCAACAATTCACTCGTCTAAACATCTAAAACACAAAATTAACACAGAATTTCGATCAAATACACAAAAATTAGAAATTTGATGTAGACACAGTGTCAAGAACTCGTGAACACAAAAAATCACAAAAATTCGAAAATTCGAATTGATTATAGTGCAATTGACAAATCTTTCTATACATACTCAATCGATTTCACTTTCCTAATAAAACCTAATCAATTACAACTCCAAAAACTCACTAAAACTCAGAATCGATCTGGACTTGAAGAACACAGTACGAACATTCGTATTTCTTGATTTTTCGATTTTGATTTGCTCTAATACCAATTGATATTCCCAGATTCTAGTTTCTAAACAAGATTAATCAAACAAGATACAAATACAAATCAATTACCTGTTTGATTTCACTTTCAATCTCAAAGATTACAAGATTCTCTCTCTACAATCTTTCTCTAACGAACTCTCTTTCTCTCTGATATTTCTCTCTCTAAAATTACAACTGAAAAATGCTCCAATTAAGTTCTCTACTAATTACAAAGGAAAGAAAACTAGTTATACTTACAAAAAATACAAGGAAAACACAAATACAAAATACATTGACTTTTATTACAAAAGACTTTGACTTTAATGAGATTTGACTTTCTCAGCTTTGACTTCTTGAACTTTGACCTTCAGTCTTCTTGATCTTGTATCCAATAGATTTATGCTCTAACACTGGTTGAAAGGACTGCATTTAATTATTTTCGGGAATTTACTTTTCTGAAAAAATTTTATTGTGGTTTTTATTTTGATTCTAGCGATCTCATCTAGTTGATTGTGTTGATACAGAAAAGTTTGATTACTAACCATACAACTAGGATGTCGAATCAGCTAATGATGTCTGAAGGTTACAACCTTGGTTTTGAAAAGATGACACATTCTGAAGTAAAAGCAAAGGCTAAACAACTTGCTAGACGGTTATCAACATCATCTCGCATGATTGATGAGTATGACAAAGAGGACAAAATGCTCAAAGCTGAGAACAAGGCTTTACAGATTCAGAACTCATCTCTTCTTATTCAGATCAATGCTTTAAAAGAAAATTCAAAAGATTCTGATTCTTTAATTGACTTTGCAGGAGTAATTGAGTCTAAAGAAAAAGAGATCTTCGATCTTCAAGTAAGGTTGAAAAGATCTGAGTCAAGTTCTACATGGTCTAAGAAGGATGCAATGCAAAGAGAACTTGAGGATATTAGAAGGAGTACAAGTGTTGCAAAGGATACTAGTACAGGACTAAGACAGATAAATTCTCAACTTTGTGCGGATAGAGATAAGTTTAAAGATAAAGTTTTCAGTCTTGAGGTTGAGATTGAAAAGCTGAAAGAAAAGGCAACCCAAGACAGAGACAATACAATAGCTCAAGATGAGATGTTGAAGATTGAGAAAGAAAGAAAAGAATTTGCCAAGAAATTCTCTGACTTCTCTAGAAAAGCCTTTGAAGAAAAGAAATCATTAGAGCTTAGATGTGTTAAACTTTCTCAACAAGTTTCAGACTTTGAGAAGGTTATCATTCTAGAGAGAGAAAAGACTGAGAATGAGAAGAAGAAAGTTGGGCTGAAAGATACAAATATAGACTTTTCTGAAGAAAAGAAAGATCTAGAGATTGAGATAGCTAAGCTGACAGGAAAGTTGTCTTAATTGTTAACAAATATCTTGAAGGAGAAGAATGCAAAATCTGAGTTGCATAAGAAGTTTGATCTGATTGAAAAGGAAAGAAACAGTTTGTTTTCAAAGATAAAGGAACTTGAAGAGATCGTATTCAAGGTGAAGCTGACTGAGCACAATACGCAAGAGTCAATAGCTCAATCACCAAGAGATGATCTAGCTGATTCAGATAGTTCATTAAAAACAGCTTCAAGTTCACATTTTTCAAATGTTTTCTATAATCCTTTCTATGATTTAGATGATTGTCTTACTTCTAAATCTACTGAACAAATTCGTCCTTCTAACCTTTTATATGACAAAAATGTTGATGGTTCAGGTAACCTCAAGAAGACTAAGTCTCAAAAGAAAAGCTTCTGGAGAAGAGATGATGAGAAAGAAAGAGGAATCTGGATCTGGAGAGTTAAAGGATCCTCGGAGGAGAAGAATAAAGAAGAATCATTTGTGCAAACATCAAATGCTAAATGGAACTATGCTACAAAAGGTAAAACTTTTGGCAAACCAGATGTGGTTTACACAATCCATCAATTGATCAGGTTAGCACAAAAGAAAATTAGTTGTTTCTACTGTGGCTCAAATGATTTTGTAAGAAAAGATTATGTGAATGACTGGTATGGTTCTTACTTCATATCTCCAACTAGAATTGCAACTAACCCATTAGGACCCAAATACCAGTGGGTAACAAAAACTAAATCTGTGTTGCAGGCACCCAATGTTTAAGGGGGAGAAAGAACAATGGCTTTTGAACAAAACAGTTCAAAACCCAGACTTCATTGTTAAAAAAAAAGCAAGGAAGGCTTCTAAGTAAATCAGCTTAGAACCCGTACTTCAACGAAGAATGGGTTCTAATCACATCAGATTAGAACCCGCACTTCAGTGCTTTATTTTTCTTGCTTGATCTTAAAAAATAAAAAAATAAAAAAATAAAAAAATAAAAAATAATAATAATAAAATATTTACATTTCGTTAAGGGGGAGAATATCTGTGTTTTTAACAGATTTTTGGATACTTAAATGCTGATCTGACCATGTGTTCTTAAAGATAAATACTTGTGTTTTATATTGTCAATATACTTTGTCAAGTAGTCATACACATAACGGTTCAGAACTTTCTATTTGACTTTGTTATTACCATGTATCAAAAGTTAAATCTTTCTATGGTAATACTCACGTTTTTTGTATTCACTGTTGATTGAATCAAACGTCATTTCATGTGCTTTCATTGAAA
Organism: Arctium lappa; assembly: GCA_023525745.1. Taxonomy (NCBI): domain Eukaryota; kingdom Viridiplantae; phylum Streptophyta; class Magnoliopsida; order Asterales; family Asteraceae; genus Arctium; species Arctium lappa. The sequence continues at coordinate 68,689,119 of CM042054.1, forward strand.
ATATGTTTATATACTGTTCATATAAACAACATTCGTTTTTGATTCTCCAGCATATTATTTTTCATGACAAATTGATATGAGCCTATTGCCAACCACTTTTAGGTTGAGGGGGAGAATTTCATCGTCAAACATCTTCTGTTTTGACATCTCCGAATATTATATTCTTCATGTAACAAGTGGTATTTGTGCTTACATGTACAATAACCTGTTGAACAACATGTACTTTTAGGACAATACATGGGATTCAGTGTGTGAGCTTAACAGAACTTCCATGGATTCACGTTAACCAGTGTTTCCTACCCAGGAAGTATTCCCTGAGTGATTGAGGGGAGAGGGGTAAAAAAAATTGAGTGATGGTGTGTGAAGAGGTAAAATGAAAAAGAGAGATTGGTTAGACGTGAGCATTAAAAGAAAGAGGGTGAGATAACAGAGTAAAAGAATATCAAACTCTACACCAAACTTCTTTCTGAGTCGGGCAACCACATAATCTGATTGGTTCACATTGTTTGGTGACCATCATTGAAATAGGCAACTAGCCCATGCCATCTCTTGCATACAACCGCACCAGCTACTCATTCTTTTCTAAAAAAGAGAGTGTTTCACATTTTCTGGGGAAGCAACACATACGCTATTGGTTCTTCATTTCGAAGATACTAATATTGAAAAAGTAGGAAAGTTGCCCCACCTTCAAACCCTTTCTCATGCACATTGAGTCTTTGTATAATTTGTTGTTGTCTCAACAAGTTTACATAATTTGAGCCTATATATGAAAAGCAATCATCTATGCTTAAATTTATTCATAAACATGCACGAGCACACAAAAATTTGTTTTCTGTCAGAACGTTCATAGATAACCATGTATTATTCGATGATTGAATGGAAGACCTGGGAGTCTACATCAAACCAACTCCTTATATAGTAACTTTCTGTTACTCAGTGACTTTGTGTCATTGACAGGCATTCTAACTGAGTCATTTGTTGATTCAGGGTTACAACTCTTAAACTGTTTGAATTTGCAAAGATTTAAACGGTTACAATTGACTATTTTTATCTGAAAAGATTGAAATAATCACTCTTTCCATCTGGGAAAACTGCTCTTATTTCCATACAGGGCTCGTTACATGATGAAGACTATGCTTACATGATCATACACAATGGGGGAGATTGTCTTGAAAAGGGGGAGATTGTTTTGCAAAGTTTTGATGACGATGATTCTCACCACTCATCAAAAAGGGGGAGAAGATACAAAAAGGGAGAATTATCAAGGAAGGAGAATATAATCTGAAAACTGCTGAAGATTTTCAAAGATTTGAAGACTATTTAAAGATATCAAGTTTTGAAGCTATCAACGTCATATCTGAAGTTGTTCAAGAAAATGAAGACAAGTGAAGACCTGAAGACAATTGCAATTTTTTTTAATCTTGAATCCAAAGGGGGAGATTGTTGGATCATAAATTGTATTCAAGATTAAAGTTAAAGTTAAGGGTTTAAACTGCAATTGTATTAAAGTTAGTTAGAGGGTTTAAATTGTAATAAGTTAATAGTTTAGTTACTATTGGGCCTCAAGCCCATAAGCCCATTAGGCCTAAAAGCCTAGGTATTTAAAGTGTTTTTTAGTTTAGGTTTTAGGTGAATCCTCACAATTACAATAATTATCATATAAGTGAGGTAGATGTTTTCTCTGTATTCAAGGGTATCAAGAACACACAAGGTTTTCATTGATTATTCAAGGGATTGTTATGTTATTCTTGATCTTATTATCTCTTGATTATTATTGTGTTTCTTGTTTGATTATCAACTAGATTAAATTGGGATAACATGGGGTGATTCTTATGTTCATGCTTTTTTGTTCACCTGGGTCAATGTACCCAACCAGTCCTTCCTTTTCATCATCGTATTCACTTGAGTATCACCATTGTTGGACAAAGCGTAGAGGAATATCTGAAGCATGTTTGGTGAGGACATCGTTGAGTTCGCAGTTGGTCAAAAAGTCTAGGATTAGGCGAAACTGCTCATCATATTTGGTAGGGGTGACGTCCAGAAAGTAGTTGTTACGTTTTACAGGAACATCGAACTGTGCCATATTCAATCTTGGAACAAGTTTGCTGGAGATATCTGAGGTTTGGGAATGAGCCGCCATTGGTGCAGGTTTTTGAGAAAGATGAGAGCTCAGAAAGAGAGATTTGGGATTTTGGATTCTGAGAGCGTAAAGAATAATGAGAAGAGAGAAATGGGTTTTTTTATGGACAGAAAAAAGGTAGAGGGAGAGGTTATGGAAACGGCGATTGAGAGTTCCAATGTCAGAAAGGACGTTCCATCATCCCCTAATTAATAGGTGACACGGTGAGGTGTGTAGGAGAGAGCCGCTTGGTGTCAGAAAACCGCCAGTTGGGTTTTTGAAAAGAAACGAATGGTTATTCAAAAGATTTATTATTAAAAGAATTTCTTGGAATATTCGTTTAATGAGAAAAGATCAGAGGCTCTAATATAAATATTAGAGACAAGATCAGAGGCTCTGATATGAGTATCAGAGACAAGATCAGAGGCTCTGATATAAATATCAGAGACAAGATCAGAGGCTCTGATATGAGTATCAGAGACAAGATCAGAGGCTCTGATATTAGTATCAGAGAAGCTCACTTTCTCCCCCTTGAAAGAAGAAAGGTTCTTTGTGTTGATCCAAACTCTCTCAGTGATTTGATAACGACCCTCTTCTATACTTAGTGAAAATTACGTTTTAATATGGATTAGTGTTTCACCATCAGCGATCAGACTGAATCTGTTCAATGATCGCTGATAGTCTTTCTTATAAACATTTCTATGTATTAGTGTTTCACTATCAGTGATCAGACTGAGTTTGTTCAGTTATCACTGATAGTTTCAGAAGTAGACAGCCAAACGTAATCCCTGAAGACAAGTCTCGCGTCAACATATGTTCATAGCTGAATCGAAGATGAAGCTGATGAACAAAGAGAAGTCTACTAGTGACCTGATGCGGATATCAGTGAAGCAAAGACAACTCTACTTATACGCGAAGGAACATGAGACAAAGCTTCAGCGATAGCTGAACCTCCTTATCTCTGAACTTAGAGATACTCAGCGATCAATCGATCACAAAGCTTATGCCTCAAGTTTCCTTTTGTCTATCCTTCCACAACCTAGTACGATATGTCAGAACGGACAAGTCTCTGCAACCATTCGTACAACAACTCTGTCAACTACACTGTTCATGACCCGGCCGAAAGCATGTCTCCCAAAAGTCAGACTCCCAAAGCCAATCTGTGAACGCCACGTGTAAAGTGCTCTGCCATGCATTTAATGCATAGGGTATAAATAGGAAGTTCACCCCCCTTCATCTGAAGGTGTGCTTCATCCTTGAGCTCAATATAGAAACCCTTGTTTTCTATATCTCTTAATTCCCCATTCTCTGAATTTCTTGTGCAATTATCTTAGTGTTTCTTAAGTTTGTTTAGATTGAGTCTGTCTTAATCTTATTCCGCAACAAACTTGTAAATTGTATTTTGATTTATCAATAAACAATTTATTAAACTTTAAATTCTGTGTTTGTATTCAACCCCCCCCCCTTCTACAAACTTGTTTAGCACCTTCGGGACCAACAAGTGGTATCAGAGCAGTTTGTTTAAATCTAATAAACAAGATCTTGCTGTATACTCTTCCTTGCTATTCTAAAATGGCATTAAACACAAACACAAACTACTATGATAATGGTTCACTTTCTAAACCTCCTCGATTTAGCAGAGATAACTTTTCTCTATGGAAAAATCGAATGATGCTATTTCTTGAAGGTGCGGATCCTACTATACCTGAATATATAGAAAACGGACCCTATGAACCTGTTAGAATAATAGCTGCGGTTACCGCTACTGCCACCACAGAAGCTGTCCCTGAACGATATGTAGTTAAGGAAATAAGACAGTGGAGTGATGAAGATAAAAAGAAGGTAGGCATAGATGCAAAGGCAAAGACCATTATATCAATGGCTCTTCCTGATGAAGTTTTCCATTCCATCATGCATCTGAAAACTTCTAAAGAAATGTGGGAAACCATATGTGTTCAGTATGAGGGCACCACTGAAATCCAAGAGACTCGAAAGATTAACTTGGTAAGTCAGTATGAAAGTTTTATCGCTGGTAAGAATGAATCTCTTTCTGACGTTCATCAGCGGTTTAACTGCCTAATCATTGACCTAAGAACTGTTGGTAGGACCTATTCTAATTCTGAGGTCCTAACAAAATTCTTGGAATGTCTTCCTGAAAGCTGGGACAGTTATTCAATATGTCTTAAGTTAACAAAAGACTTACATACTCTCTCTCTAAGCACTCTATATGGAATACTGCTCAACTATGAGCAATCTAATCTCCTGAAGAAGAATCTTGTAAAAGATTCTAAAGACTCTAAAAGCACTCCTGTTGCTTTAGTATCTTTAGAGATAATTCCATCTCAGCGATCTACTCTCACTATCACTGAGTTAGATTCTGAATCTGAGGATCTATCAGACCCTGATCTTTCAAAGTTTGATGAGTCCTTAGCACTCTTGACAAACTCTTTTAAGAGATTTGCAAGAAAGAGCAACATCCGAAGAAGTAAACCTCTCTCTCTTACTAAAAAGCCAAAATCAACTCCGGTTGATAAGGCTACTGCCACTTGCTATAACTGCGAAAAGATTGGACATTTTGCTAGTGAGTGCAGGTCGAAAAAGGTCTTCAAACCTTCTACCTCAAGAAGATCCAGTGATGACAAATACCAAAAGCTGAAGAACAAATATCAAAAGCTGAAAAGCTATCAGCGAAAAGGTAAAGGTCTCATCGCTGAAGAACACGACTGGGTTGAATCAGAAGAATCATCTTCTGATGAAGAAGAAGTCGCTAATCTTTGCCTCATGGCTGAGATTAAAGAAGAAGTGGAAGAACCATCTGAACCTTCTATGAGCTACATATCATCTCAGGTATCTATCTCTACAAATCCCTCTCTGCCTGAAGCTGAGAGAAGTCGCGCTGTTGATGTGCTGACGATTGACCTTTATAATGCCCAAAACGACAAAACTCAAGCTGAGAATAAAAATGTTCATTTAACTCAAGAGCTAGAGAAATGTCATTAAAAGATCAAAGAACTAAATCTTTTAGAAGAAAAGTTGAAGGATCAAGTCATTATAAATGAAATCATCAGCATTGAACGTGAACAAGCCATTGCTGCTCTAAAAACAGAAAAGGCTCATGTTGAAAAATGGTGCAAATCATCAACAAAGATCTCTGAGATAATAAATGCTCAAACTCCTGATAGTGATAAAACTGGTCTTGGTTTTTGGACACCTCAGGACTATCCTAAGGAAGAAAGTTCCTCGCTTAAGTTTGGAACTTTTGTCACCTCTTTCTTTGACACTTCTTATAATCAATTCTATCCCTGTTCTTCTTCAAATCCCATCCCTGAGGAAAAATCCAAAGACACTAAGTCTACGGATAAAGGAAAGTCCATTCTCCTCCCTCAGAAGGCAACCAGGAAAGCAAAGCTGAAAGTTCCTTCTAAACCTTCAGCTAAGCAATCCTCTAGCTCTGTGATAGAAATCTTTGATCTCTGTCCTCCAAAGCTGAAGATTGACCTTAAACCTTCGAGATCTGAAGAAATGAAAATTCCTCCCAGATCTCAAGAGAAAAGTCTTCTTGGACCTGGCCCTGCTCATCTTAAACTTGCAAAACCTTCTACTTCTGATCCTAAAACCATTTTCAGATACAGAAAATGTTATCACTGTGGTTTTACTAATCATATTGCAAGTAAATGTCCAACTGCCACTGAAGCTGATAAAATAGCTAAAGTGAAGAAAAATGCCTCTAAAGCTAAGAAGGTCACCAAGGCTGAAAAATCAACCAAAGTGAAAAATACCACTAAGGTTAAGAAATTAACCAAAGTGACGATTACCACTGAAGCTGAATCTTCATCTGCTAAGAAAAAAGCTGATCCTTTCTTATCCACTAACTCTGAAGGACCCATTGAAAAGTGGGTACCAAACAACGTTTAATCTTCCTTATGTGTGCATGGATCAAAGGGCATCTGGTATCTTGATAGTGGATGTTCTCGTCATATGACTGGACAAAGAGACCTGCTCACTGAATACAAGGAAGAGAAAGGTCCCTCTGTGACTTTTGGTGGAAATGGAAAAGGATATACCCAAGGGTTTGGTGTTCTCAGCAATGGGACAACTACCTTTAGAAGAGTCACTTATGTAGATCGACTGAAGCACAATCTTCTAAGCATCAGTCAGCTATGTGATAAAGACTATGAAGTACGCTTTACTAAGAAAGCATGTTCAGTGGTAAATGAGAAAGGAAAACTTGCTCTCAGTAGTTATCGAAGAGAAAATGTCTATGTAACAGATATGGACTCTACTATCACTGTTAACTTATGTTTTCTCTCTAAAGCCTCTTCTGATGTCAACTGGCTATGGCATAAAAGGCTCTCTCATCTAAACTTCAAAACCCTGAATTCTCTCTCATCTAAGGAACTGGTTTCTGGTCTTCCTCAGCACTCATATGCTAAAGAATCTCTCTGCTCAGCATGTGAAAAAGGAAAACAAACAAAAGCAAGTTTCAAGTCGAAACAAGTTTCCTCAGTGACAAGTCCTCTTCAGCTCTTGCATATGGATCTGTTTGGCCCTGTCAACATCCAATCAATAGCTGGAAAGAAATATACACTTGTCATTGTAGATGAATATTCTCGCTACACCTGGGTTATCTTTCTTCGCTGTAAGAGTGATACTCCAGAAGAACTAATATCTTTTGTGAAAAAGATGGAAGTGCTGAACAATCTTACTGTTCGTTCAATAAGAAGTGATCATGGAACTGAATTCAAAAATAGTTCCCTGAACAATTTCTTTGAGGACAAGGGAATCTCTCACAACTTCTCTTCAGTAAGAACACCTCAGCAAAATGGAGTCGCTGAAAGAAGAAACAGAACGATCATAGAAGCTGCTAGATCAATGCTCAGCGATTCTCATCTCCCTACTCAATTTTGGGCAGAAGCTGTAAACACTGCATTACTCAAAACAGATCGCTGATAATAAAGCGATTTGGGAAGACAGCTTATGAACTTTTTGTTGGAAGAAAGCCTTCTATCAGCTTTCTTCATATCTTTGGTTGTCAATGCTTTATCTTAAACAACAGAGATCAACTTGGAAAGTTCGACCCAAAAGCTGATGACGGAATATTTCAAGGATATTCCTCCATCTCCAAAGCCTACAGAGTCTTCAACAAGAGAAGACAAACCGTAGAAGAAACAATTCACGTTACTTTTGATGAAACTCGCTCAGCGAACTCCAAACCAATCGCTGACAATGAAGAGTTAAATGCTTGGATGCTTTCTCACTACAGAGAAACTGAACCTTTCTTCCCAAACAATCAGCATTCAGATCCTCCAGTCGCTGATGATGATCCAAACATTATACATCCTACCGCTGAATCCAACTCATGGGTTTCAACTGAACCTCTAAACACACTCCTACCATCAAATCTGCCTTCGTCTGAAAACCTCTTCAGTGAATCAACTCAACAGTTAATCGCTGATGAACCTCAATCGTCCTCATCAGTAAACATTCAAATTGTTGATCCAACCTCTGAGTTAAGCAATAATGCTCCTGCTCAGCGATGGACCAAAGATCACCCAATAGATCAAATTCTTGGTGATCCAGATGCAGGTATTCAGACACGACGAGGCTCAGGTAATATCTGTCACTTTGTAAACTTTCTCTCATTAATAGAACCAAAGAAGACTGATGATGCCCTCAGAGATCCAAACTGGGTCAGCGCTATGCAAGAAGAGCTGACTGGATTTTCTCGAAACAAAGTTTGGAATCTCACTCCTAGACTATCTGATAAAACTGTAATAGGCACCAAATGGGTGTTTAGAAACAAGTTAGATGAACATGGAACTGTAACCCGCAACAAGGCTCGACTTGTTGCTCAGGGATACAGACAAGAGGAAGGCATAGACTATGATGAAACCTTTGCCCCTGTGGCCAGGCTCGAAGCAATTCGACTATTCTTAGCTTATGTTGTCTATAAAGACTTCATCGTGTATCAAATGGATGTAAAATCAGCGTTTCTAAATGGAAAGCTGAATGAAGAAGTCTATGTAGAACAACCACCAGGGTTCTATGACCCTAAGCATCCAAATTATGTTTATAAATTGGATAAGGCTCTCTATGGTCTAAAACAAGCCCCTCGTGCTTGGTATGACACTCTCTCATCTTTTGTTATCTCTGAAAATTTTGAACGTGGCAAGATTGATAATACGTTATTTTTCAGAAAGATAAAAGGTCATATAATTCTTGTACAAATATATGTCGATGACATAATATTTGGTTCTACTAACCCATCTCTGTGTACTCGCTTCGCTGAAAGAATGAAGAAAGAATATAAAATGAGTATGATTGGTGAGCTGACATATTTTCTTGGTCTTCAGATTAAACAATCTGACAAAGGTACTTTTATCAGCCAAGGTAAATATGTTAAAGATATGCTGAAGAAGTTTGATCTTACTCAAACTTCAGCGATGAAAACTCCTATGGCACCACCCCTGACACTTAACAAATATCCTTCTAGAAAACCTGTTAATGTCACTGCCTACAGAGGAATGATAGGCTCCCTGCTGTATCTCACAGCAAGCCGACCTGACATCATGTATTCTACTTGTTTATGTGCACGCTATCAATCTGAACCCAAGGAATCCCATCTGATCGCTGTAAAGCGAATTTTCAGATATCTGAAAGGAACTCCTAACCTCGGTCTTTGGTATCCCAAAGACTCAGGGTTCGATCTAACTGGTTATTCTGATAGTGATTTTGCAGGTTGTAAACTTGACAGAAAGAGTACCACTGGTGGATGTCAACTCTTGGGAGGAAAGCTGGTAAGTTGGACAAGCAAGAAGCAAAATTCTGTGTCCACTTCCACAGCTGAAGCTGAATACGTAGCCGCTGGAAGCTGTTGTTCTCAAATCTTATGGATGAGAAATCAACTATTAGATTATGACCTTCAGTTATCAAAGATTCCTATCTATTGCGACAGCACTAGTGCTATCGCTATAGCAAATAATCCAGTGCTACATTCAAAGACAAAACACATAGAGATCAGATATCACTTTATCAGAGACCATGTGATGAATGGTGATATTGAACTTCACTTTATCCCTACTGACTTTCAGCTTGCTGATATATTCACCAAACCTCTTGATGAGACAAGGTTCAACTTTCTCATCAGTGAGCTTGGAATGTTGAACCTTGAAGAATAATTCTTCAGCGTTCATGTATTGCGTCAGTAATCAAAAGTTCCCCTTTCATCATTCTCTCTGATAAATATTCTGACTCTCAGGTATGTTTTCTCAATCCCTACAACTGAATCTTCATTCAGTTGAGATTTAAAAAAAAAAAAATCTTAATCACTGAATCTTTCTTCAAATGATTAAAAGCTTTCTGAAATTAAATTTATCACTGATATTAATATTCAGTGATCCTTTTAAAAGAAAATCTATCCCCATCTTTTCATCAGGGATACTTTCAAAAAAAAAAAGGAAAATTCTATTGCTGATATTTTCTCTTCAGTAATAAATTTCAAAACAGAAGAATGAAACGTCTCTCTCTCCTATGACGTCATTTGAGCGGATAATTTCTGACACGTTCGTCCGTTGCTCTTCTATCCAATCAACTTTGTGGAACGTGCCAATGTCATGATGATTTTTTCCCGCTTCATTCCTTCTCTCTCCTCTATCTCTTTGTATAAAAGGAATTCTTCTCTCCTTTATACGGTTTACGCTTTCAAAACTTTCATAGCAAGAAACAATCTCTCTCAAGAACACTCAAGCAAGTAAACCCAGAATATTGAATCTGCAACTCTTCTTCTTCAGAATAAACAGGTTTATTTCATGTTTATATGCATTGTTCGTCTGCTTTCTATTCTTTTTAAAATCCTACTCGTTCTTGTTCTTCATGGATTTTATAAAACGTTCTTGTTTAAAAACTAAAAATCATTCTTTCTGATTTTATGTTTTTTTAAATAAAAACCTTTTGGTTTTTAAAGTGTTCTTCATTCTTTCTACCCAGAACACTATTTTTCTATTCCAAAAAATAACTTCATATTTTTCCAGTTTCCCTTCTTCTATGGAAACTGGTAATCATATTATTTTTAATCATATTCATTTCTTTTATTATACTTCTTTCCATAACAGAAATGGCACAATCTTCAATCATTGCTTCCAAGCATGTACGATTCGCTATCACTGAAGTTGAGATTACTAAATGTAATCACTTGGGAAGACTTGACTTTAAAGCTGACAAATACCCACATCTGGTGGAAGCTGCTGAATTTCTCAAGCAATCATGCATAGCTTACGCGATCACTGTGGATCCTAAGCCTTCAAAGACTCTACTCCAGCAGTTCTGGTTCACTGCTGATGCAACTGAACTCACCAACAAAAAGGGTGAACGAGTCCCTGCTATCTCCTTCAGCACGGATTTGGGTCCAGGGAGCATGACCGCTCTTAGCCTCAGGAAATCTTTGAGATTCCCTGACAAACCAAAGAGTGGGTTCGACGCACTCCCCACTGATGCTGAGATGATATCCTTTCTGGATACAATGGGTTATTGTTGGGAAAAAAAACCGAGATCTTCTATTCCCAACAAAAAGCTCACCAAGATTCTCAAAGCTCAGATGCCTTCACAACTGAACTTCATCTTCTCGCACATAATTCAGTGCATGAGCGGGAAGAGTGGTTCACTGGATCAAGCCAGCAAAACACAACTGCAAATGGCCTACTCAGTTATCGCTGGTCAAAACTTTGACTACGCCACTGCCATCTTTGAAGACCTGAGGTCGAGATTAGAGAAGCCTGAACGAGATCCCAAGATCTCGTACGTACGTTTCATATGTACGTACATCAAGTTCCTCTGTCCCAACACCTATCCCACCAAAGATGATGGCACTTTTGCCAGGATAGGTCAACGATCACTGGAGGTAAAGCCACTCGCCAACGAGGTAAGTATCTCTCTCCTTCGTTCTCGTCTCTCTCTCCATTCTTCTTCTTTTTCAGCGACCACGCAGACGGTTCCTTCGTCTGCTATCCCTGTCGCTACCACTACTTCCAAACGACCATCAGCTAGTCCGATTGGTCCTTCTAAGAAGGCTAAAAAGACTAAGGAAAGTACACCCTCTAGTACTATACCTGAGGGAGCTTCTCAACAAGCTACCTTGGATGCATTTGTGGGTCTTTCCTCCACAACTCCAGAAGTCACTCAACCTGTCGTGTCAGCTATTTCAATCGTTGTCACATCATCAGTAACCCCACCTACTATCTCAGTCGCTGAGATTAACCCCAACCCTACTTCTATCCCCATAAATCTTCCCTCTCCTCCTTTGGTCTCTGAACCCGCTACCTCCTCTTTACCTATAGGACCTGAACATCAAACGTTTGAGGAATCTTTACAGTTCTACAAAATGTTTGATACGTCAGGTAAACCTATTACCCTAAACACTTCTTTCCCCACCTCTTTAAATAAGCCCGTATCTGAACTAATATCATTTTCAGGTCCTAGTTTGGCATCTGTTGACACGCATGTCAACAGTCTGGGAGAAAAGGTGGACGCTCTCACCAACACCATCAACAACACCACCACCGCCGTCAATCAGGCTGGTGAGGAGCTGAAGAGGCTGACAGCCACCTGCTCATCCAAAGCTGAGAACTCCCAACTTTCAGCTGTAGAAGAACAAGTCGTCCAACTCAGAGAATCCTCTCAACTCTTTCAAGGGCGATTTGAGTCTCTTACCACTGAAGTTCGAGATCTCTCTTCTAAGGTTGATTTCTGCACGTCCCTTCTTCAGCAACTTCTCCAAAAGGTGACTGCACCAGCTCCAGAGCTGCCCCCCTCCTTCACTGAAGATGATCGGACAAATCTCAACATCGCTGTGGAATTCATCCATGATGCCACATGCGACATACCTGCAGTTGAGGATCGGGTCAGGCGTCTGGAGGCTGACGTTCAAGTGCTGAAAGCTTCAACAGCTACTCCAGCAGCTGACCAACCCCCTGTCGTTGATAATGACAAAGAGGGGGAGAAGGCGAAAGAACCCTCTTCTATTCATTCTCTTCTCTTTGAAGATGATGAGGAAGAAGACGATGAAGAGGAAGATGATCTAGATCTTGTTGATCAAGAAAAGGATCAACCCTCCAATGATGACGACGACGATGAAGAAGACCAATCTCTGTGGTTCTCCAAGCCGAACGTAGCATCAGGGACAACTTCGCAAGAGGTTGTCAAAACAGGGGTGAGAGGTGATACATCTTCAAGCGCTCCTTCGCAGAGCAAAGACAAGCAACCAATCGCTGAAGAATGCTTGAGGACTGGATCACAATCTGAGGGGGAGCATCCTTCTCAGGTATGTCTTTCAATTGTACCACTCTCCTACTCTTTCCAAACCCCTATTTCCTTCTAGCCTTTCTCTCTCTTTTTCTAAAAATATACACTTATCCCTTCTTTCCTTCATTTTCTATCCAGACAGTTCTCACCCCTGCTTAAGGGTTCTGAAGTACAAATAATTCCAGCTACTATCGCTGAAGACATAATCCCAATCTCTATCGCTGAGATTGATGAAGAAGAAGAAGAAGATTCCCTGGTCCATCCAGGAAGGCCTTCTCAACCATCTAAATGGTCAGAGAAAGTGATGAAGAAAAGAGTTCAAATGATCGCTCAACTAGAAAGTCAACGGCTGAAAATCCCTCTTCAAACATCCTTCTCAGAGCTCGACTTCCTCACTGATGCTGAACGAGAAGAATCTGCCAAAGCTGAGAAATTGTTCGCTGAATGCAGACGAGATGCCCAACTCGCTTTAAAGATTCAATCTTCTCAAGTCAAAGACAAGAAGCTGAAAAGAAAGCCTGTGGAAGTTCAAGCTGCACTGCTGAAAGAAATTGAAGAGGAACGCTCCAAAGAACAAGAGATCAACGATAAGTCTATCGAATGGTGTAAACAGAAGATGGATTATCGCTCTGATCTTCTTCCAATAACAACCGTGACTATCTCTGGTCGCAAGAAGAAGGATCAACTCTCAGTGACCATGGAGATAACCAGAGAGGATGGAACTCAAAAAGCTATGTACGTTTCCAAACTTGAAGGCTTCGGGTTTACAGAGTGGATAGAATTCTGGGATGCGCTGAAGAAATCGAAATCTACATACAGAGGCTACGTTGAAGGACTTCTTAAAGCTCTCATCAACAGAGTCACTTCTATACTGAATCTGCCATCTCCTATCCCTCCCAATCCCAAGAAACTCAAGAGAAGAATTGGGTCCTCCTCCTCTGAAGACGTCGCCATCATCAGGAATGAAACTTCTATCAAATTTTCAAGAGATGCACTGTTTGGTCCTCCTCCTGATCTTTCAGTTCTGGATTTATCTCTGCCTCCTGGTGGTCCTTTCCAAGCTGGTCAAGTAATTGACAATCCTTATGGAATATTCTTCAGAGATGATGATGAGGAACTCAGATTTCAAAGAGTCTCTGAGATTCCTATCTGTCCTCTAAATCATCTCAAGGATCTCTTATGCTTATGGTGTGACTTCTTCCCTGCTGCTGAGAAAATCAAAGAAATTATCAGCCAAGAATCCTTGGAACGAAGACAGAAAGGAGAAGAAATACCTGAGTATATGATAAATCCTCCTAAGTCTTCTTATAGCTGATAGATTAATTTTCTTTTCTGAAGCTCACTGATGAGAAAGTTGAACTTTGTCTCATCAAGAGGTTTAGTGAACAAATCAGCAAGCTGAAAGTCAGTAGGGATAAAGTGAAGTTCAATATCACCATTCATCACATGATCTCTGATAAAGTGATATCTGATCTCTATGTGTTTCGTTTTAGAATGTAGCACTGGATTATTTGCTATAGCGATAGCACTACTGCTGTCGCAATAGATATTAATCTTTGATAGTTGAATGTCATCATCTAATAGTTGATTTCTCATCCATAAGATCTGAGAACAACAGCTTCTAGCGGCTACGTATTCAGCTTCAGTTGTGGAAGTGGACACTGAGTTTTGCTTTTTGCTTGTCCAACTTACCAGCTTTCCTCCCAGGAGTTGACATCCACTAGTGGTACTCTTTCTGTCAAGTTTACAGCCTGCAAAATCACTATCAGTGAACCAGTTAGATCGAACCCTGAGACTTTGGGATACCAAAGACCGAAGTTAGGAGTTCCCTTCAGATATCTGAAAATTCGCTTAACAGCGATCAGATGGGATTCCTTGGGTTCAGATTGATAGCGTGCACATAAACAAGTAGAGTACATAATGTCAGGTGGGCTCGCCAATCATTCCTCTATAGGCAGTGACATTAACAGGTTTTCCAGAAGGATCTTTCTTAAGTGTCAAGGGTGATAGGAGTTTTCATCGCTGAAGTTTGAGTAAGATCAAACTTCTTCAACATATATTTAACATACTTACCTTGGCTGATAAAAGTACCTTTGTCAGATTGTTTAATCTGAAGACCAAGAAAATATGTCAGCTAACCCATCATACTCATTTTATATTCTTTCTTCATTCTTTCAGCGAAACGAGTACATAGAGATGGGTTAGTAGAACCAAATATTATGTCATCGACATATATTTGTACAAGAATTATATGACCTTTTATCTTTCTGAAAAATAATGTATTATCAATCTTGCCACGTTCAAAATTTTCAGAGATAAGAAATGATGAGAGAGTGTCATACCAAGCACGAGGGGCTTGTTTAAGACCATAGAGAGCCTTATCCAAATTATAAACATAATTTGGATACTTAGGGTCATAGAACCCTGGAGGTTGTTCTACATAGACTTCTTCATTCAGCTTTCCATTTAGGAACGCTGATTTTACATCCATTTGATAGACGATGAAATCTTTATAGACTGCATAAGCTAAGAATAGTCGAATAGCTTCGAGTCTAGCCATAGGGGCAAAGGTTTCATCATAGTCTATACCTTCCTCTTGTCTGTATCCCTGAGCAAGAAGTCGAGCCTTGTTGCGGGTTACAATTCCATGTTCATCTAACTTGTTTGTAAACACCCATTTGGTGCCTATAACAGTTTTATCAGATGGTATAGGAACGAGATTCCAAACTTTGTTTCGAGAGAATTCAGTCAGCTCTTCTTGCATAGCGCTGACCAGTTTGGATCTCTGAGGGCATCATCAGTCTTCTTGGGTTCTATTAAAGAAAGAAAGTTGACGAAGAGACATATATTACCTGAGTTTCGTCGTGTCTGAATACCTGCATCTGGATCACCGAGAATTTGATCTATTGGGTGATCTCTGGTCCATCGCTGAGCAGGATCATGATCGCTCAACTCGGAGGTTGGATCAACAATTGGGATGTTTACTGATGAGGACTTTGAGGTTCATCAGCAATTAACTGTTGAGTAGTGGACAGACGGTTGTTATCAGAGTGGTTTTCAAACAGAGGTAGAGCTGATGGTAGCAAGGTGTTAAGACACAGTCTCATTGGATTCAAGATCATCCAAACTGAAGATCGCAATCTAAAGCTAAAGCCGGAACGTAGACTCTCGATATAAAAGTCTATGTCTATTTGTAATTAATGTCAATGTAATTGTATTAGTTTACTTAGATTTAATATCTAAGTTATAATATTGTAATAGTTAGATAAAGTTAATCTAGTTAGTTTCTAGTAACTTAGTTTATATTAGATATAATATCTAGATCTAATATCTAGATATTATGTTAGATTGTGTGTTCAACACACTTGGTTGGATTAAGTGTATCTCAATTTCTCAAGATCAGATAACATTTAACACATACAAACACACACTTAAAGGTATATTTGAGAGAAAAACATAGAGAACACAATCAAAGCTTAATCGATCAACCTTGTAACTCGTTTGTTATAATCAATACAGGTTGGTAATCATATTGTGTTGTTCTTTCTATAAACTTGATAAGTATTGTTGGACCGAAAATTGGTATCAGAGCCTGATTAAGATCAAAATCAAGTTTTCTGGAAAAACGACTCTGTGTTCTTGTTGTGAAATCGATTTGGAGATTTAAACTGTTTTAGGTGTTAGAATCGATTAGGTTGTGATCGATTTTCATGCTAGATCGAGTTGTGTGTGATTAATTTCAGTATTAAGCTTAAATCGAGTTCCAAATTGTGGATTTTGTGAGAAAACAGTCAAGTGGGTAAGTTAACTGTGCGATCAATTTATTTTCGATAAAGTGTGTTTTAGTGAGATTGAGTGATCACATTAAGTTCTAGAAGTGTTTCTAGACATATTGGTAGTGTTTTGGTATTGCTAAATCGTTACAGGAACAGATTTCAAACGATTTTTAGAAGTTCAGGACGAACACACGCAAAGCAAAAGAAGAACACACGCAAAGTCCCACTTTGCGCATCCCAAGTGACCCGCAAACCTCAACTTTGCAACTCCCACATAAAACGCAAAGTCCTACTGTGCGCTTCTCGAAGGAAACACAAACCTTACTTTGCGGTTCCAACTTCAAACGCAAAACAATACTTCTCGGGTCCTCAAGCAAACGCATACCTCAGTGTGCACTCCTCACTAGACCCGCATACCTCAGTGTGCGTTCCTTACTAGACCCGCATACCTTAGTGTGCGCTCCTTACTAGACCCGCATACCTCAGTGTGCGCTCCTCACTAGACCCGCATATCTCACCTTTATGCTCCTCACTTAAAATCCATACTTAGAATTTTCTTCAGAATGACATCCAGAGAAGCTCTCGCAATAGGAACTGACACCAAGCCACCAGTTCTCTTCAAAGGAGAGTACGAACAGTGGAAGGATAGGTTTCTAAACTTTATTGTCAGACACGAGTTGGGTGATTTTATCAGAACATCTATTGAAGAAGGGGTTATGATACTTCCAATGACAACTCGTGTAGTTGATAACGTGCCTACTCAGGTTGAACTTAAGCTTCACGAGCTACAAGATGATAACCTCAAAAGAGCCAAAGGCGACAAATTATCCAAGTCATACATCTTACAAGGAATTCCAAATGAAATATACGTAAAGATTGACAGCTACATGGATTCAGGTAAAGAAATGTGGGATCAGCTCGAAAAGATGATGCTGGGTTTAAAAGTGGGAAATCAGCTGAAAATCTCTAATTGTCTAAATAACTATGAAGAATTTAGAGGCAGGGTGGGAGAAACCTTAGAAGAAACCTATGACAGGTTTGTGACGTTGCTGAATGAATTTAGCAAGAACAAAGTTCACAAATCTCAAATAGAGTTGAACGTCAAATTCCTTAGTATTCTTCAACCTGAATGGAAAAGATTTGCTCGGCAGATGAAGCAGATTAAAGACCTGAATGAGATTCCACTTCACGAGGTGTATGAAACCCTCCGTCAGAATGAAGAAGAGGTGGATGAATTTCTGGATGATAAAGACAGAAAGGAAAGGTAGGTGAAGACACAGTCGCACTTGTAGTGAGAAAGAAGAAGAACAAGGCGACTGTATATGAATCAGATGAAGAAGATGAAGGGTGTACAAACTCAGAATTAGATGAAAATGATCAGCTAAAGCAAGCAATGCTTATGTTGACTAGTGCTTTTCAGAAAAGGTTCTACACAAAGCCAACATCAAATAATCAGAGATATTCATCTGGTCCGAACAACTACATCCACAAATAAAGGATTTAAGGAAGCATGTATGAAGGAAGAAGATTTGAAGGGAGAAGAATAGAGGAGAGAAAACTTGAAGAAAGAATGTTTCAGTCGGAAGGAAAGAGGATTGAGGAGAGGAGACCGGAAGAAAGAAAATTCAAAGCTGAAGGATCAAGTCAGCCAGAACCGCCTACGTGCTACAACTGTGGCAAACCAGGTCACTTTGCCAAGGACTGCCGCAGATCAAAAGTCAGAAATTCAAAATACTACAAGAACAAGATGCTTCTTGCAAAACAACAAGAGGCAGGCAAGGCATTGATGGCTGAGGACGAATACTGGCTCGATCACTCAGATGAAGAAGAAGAGGATGAAGAGAGAGATGAAGCCGTCAACATGTGCTTGATGGGCAAGATAGAATCAGATGCTGAAGCTGATTCAGACACTGAAGAAGAGGAGGTATGTAATTTATCAGATTTAGAATTCATGAATAAAATGCATGCCATGATTATGAAACAAAGAGAGTTAGAATCTAATCCTAAGAAAGATAATGGTGTCATGACAAACAATAACCAATTGATACAGAAACTTAGCAATGAAATTGCTGAGAAGAAAGTATTAACTGAGGTTTTACATAAAGATAATGACACCAATGCTAAGGAAAAAACAATAATTCTAAAAGAGAATTCTGATCTTAAATCTCAACTGCTAAATTGTGAGATTGAAAAATATGAGCTTAAAAAGTTGCATGCTTCTTGTACAAAAGAAAACTTTTCTTTGCTCTGAAAATTAAAAAGTTTGGAAGAGAAATTGTATAACATGGGTCAAACTGAACAGACTATTTTTCTGAACAAACCCAAAGAGGAAACAGAGAGATGGGGAATTGGTTATAAGAATCCTCATTGTCTACAAAAGGTGATGTCTGAAGTGCCAGGACTTTATGATCATCTTAATATGCAATTAGCTAGCAGACTCCCCGCGTTTAAAACTTTTTGGACTAAACTGTCAAAAGAGGATGAAGCCAATGAAACGGAAAAACGGATGAAATCAGCTAAAGTTCATCTTCCATTTTATTATGCGAAGTTGAATAATCGTTATGATGAAAACCCAATATATAAAAAGAAGGAAACTCTTTCACGTGATTTTTTTCCAAGTTATTCTGAAAAGGAAATGGAGGCGAAGCCTATTAAAGGTAAACTATATGTCCCTCCTCTCGTTTTAGAACGCAAAATTTCTGAACTCGATAATTCTTTATCAGATGCAAGACTTTTGATAAATATTGAGCAAAACGTTTTTTCAACCATGTTTTCAAATTCTGTTCTTTCAAAAGCTTCAAACTCTGAGGATATGTTTGGTACATCAAATAAAGGATTTGAATTTTTGAACTCTCACGGTGGTTTAGATAATGATTCTAATCTCTTTGACTTTAATGCAAAACTTCCCAACCATTCATCTTTTGTTAAGAAAACTTTAAGAAAAAACAGTAAGCCTGGTAACAGTGCAAAATCAACGAAAGCTTTCATTGATAAATCAGTCTCTGCGAACGCTAAGAGTGCTAAAGGTAAGAATTTATCTCAGCATTCACGGAAACCGACCACTACTGGTAATTCCAAGAAGAAGCATTTATTTGTTGCTCAGAAGTCTAACTCACCAGTTTCACATGTTAAAGATTTGAGCAAGCAAAGGCCAGAAGTAAATTCTCAATGGCAACCGAAATGGAAGCTTGACAAGACCGTTTTATCGTTTAGTAGTGTTAATTGTAATAAGACTTCGCTTAGTAAAGATGTCCTAATTGCTGATGTTGCTCTTTTGAACTCAAAACTTGTTGTTTCCCGTAAACAATATACAATGAAGCAATTATTTCAGTTATCTTTATCTGCTAGAAAGTCTTCTATTTATGATAAACATGTTTCTATTCCTTATCAAGATTCTGGAGATTGGTTTGGTAATTATCATGTGCATTCATCTCATACCAATTCTTCACATGCATTTCAAAAGAAAAAAGGAACCAATTTGAAATGGTTACTAAAATCTTGTGCTAACACAGAAGGACCCAAATTCCAATGGGTACCTAAGGCTAAATCTGTGATGCAGACACACAAAGCTTAGAGAGAAAGCGACTTCTGATTATGTACAGATCAGGACTCGTTCTTCAATGTCAAAATAGGCTTTTGAACAAATCAGTTCAAGACCCGCACTTCGATATTCAAAGTGAATATTCCAAAGTTGTCATATAAATATCTAAATTTGCAATTTCTCTTATGCAGACTAGTCATACATGGTTCTTGGACAACAGATGTTCCAAGCACATGACAGAGCAAAAAGAGATACTGTCCAATTTCAAAGACAAATTTTGTGGAACAGTAAGATTTGGCAATGACCAGTTTTCTCCAATCATAGGATACGGTGATGTACAACATGACAATATCACTATCAAGAAGGTGAGCTATGTAGAAGGCTTAGGACACAACTTGTTCAGTATAGGCCAGCTCTGTGACAAAGACTTAGAGGTCAACTTCAAAGCCAAGAGATGTTCAGTTCGCAATGAAGAAGGCGAAGAACTCTTGGTCGGTACTCGAGAATCAGACCTCTATACAATTAATTTATCAAATGTCCAGACTGACAAGAAAGTTTGTCTACTGACGAAAGCATCGATATAAGAAAGTTGGTTATGGCATCGAAGACTCTCTCACCTCAACTTCAGGTACATCAACAATCTGGTCAGTGGAATGCTCGTCAAAGGACTTCCAGAGCTCAAGTATAAAAGAGAACATCTTTGTGCAACTTGTAAAAAGGGGAAGATGAAGAGGGCTCCACATAAACCGAAGCCTGAACCAAGTATTAATGCTCCGTTAGAGTTGTTGCATATGGATCTATGCGGTCCGATGCGAACTCAAAGTCTAGGCGGAAAGAAGTACATACTTTTTATCGTGGACGATTATTCACGATACACATGGGTCATGTTTCTACGTTTAAAGGATGAAACACCAGATGTTCTCATCACATTCCTAAAGACGACCCAGGTGAATCTGCAGAAACCGGTCAAGTTTCTACGAACAGACAACAGCACAGAGTTCAAAAACAACAAAGTTGAAGAATATCTCGAATCTGTTGGGATTTCACATCAATACTCTGCTGCTCGAACGCCTCAACAAAATGGAGTGGTTGAAAGAAGAAATCGTACGCTAGTTGAGGTTGTACGTACTATGCTCAGTCAATTAGACTTACCTCTATTTTTGTGGGCAAAAGCTGTTTCGACCTCGTGCTACACACAGAATCGATCCATGATACATCGAAGATTCAAGAAGACTCCTTATGCGTTAATCAACAACCGAACACCGACAATCAAATATTTCCATATATTTGGGTGTAAGTGTTTTGTGCTAAACGATAGGGAGAATCTTAACAAGTTCAACGCTAAGGCGGATGAAGGGATCTTCATTGGTTATTCCTCGACATCAACTGCATTTCGAGTTTATCTGAAGAAGACAAGAACGGTGATTGAAAGCATCAACGTCACTTTTGATGAAGAAATGGCTTCCGAACAACAACGTTCAGAACCCGTTATAACCGAAGTACTAGCTTCTGGGCAACTCAGTCCAGAACCTGCGTCTCAACAGAATAAAACAGACGAAGCTTCAACTTCAACTAACCATTTATCTTATTTAGATTTATTATTTGAATTGTTTTATGATGAATTTCTTGGATCTAATGTAAAGAAATTTGTTGTGGTTGACAGGATGGAAGACTTAACGACTACTCATCCAACCAGTTCAGATGACTCTATTGAATCAAACGCCCCGATTCAATAAGAAATTACAATTCAAATACCGGCTCCAACAGTTGAAGAAGTGACAAATGATAAAGAGACAGAAATAGCTGAAACAGTAAAATATTCTGTACAGATCAATCTACAGCCAGATCAAGCTGTACCTGCTGAGACTTCTGAACCTATCACTTCAACTGCAATCATAAACCCTTCTGAACAATTAGAAGAAGGTACAAGTGGATTTGTAGATGATACAACCGACATACAAACATCTAATCCACTGCCTCATGAACATAAATGGACCAAAGAGCACCCGCTAAGCAAGATCATTGGCGATCCATCAAAACCGGTGCAAACTAGGTCAGCATCAATGAACATGTGCATGCATGACTCCTTTATGAGCAAGTTCGAGCCAACGAGAGTATCAGAGGCACTTGCTGATCTAGAATGGGTGATCTCAATGCAAGAAGAGCTAAATCAGTTTGATGCACTTCAAGTCTGGACACTCGTACCAAAGCCTAATGGTAAAACCATTATAGGTACAAAATGGGTTTTCAAGATAAAGAAAGACGAAGATGGTACCGTTATCCGAAAAAAGGATACAGACAAGAGGAAGGAATACACTATGACGAAACATATGCTCCTGTGGCACGATTAGAGGCAATCAGAATGTTTCTAGCCTACGCAGCCCACAAGAACTTCACGGTCTTTCAAATGGACGTGAAGACATCATTCCTCAATGGAATTCTGAAGGAGGAAGTCTACGTATCTCAGCCAGAAGGTTTTGTCAATCAAGTTTTGTCAATCAAGAGAAGTCGAATCATGTTTACATTCTCGACAAAGCACTCTACGGTCTGAAACAAGCTCCTCGAGCCTGGTATGATGTCCTTTCCACTTTTCTAGTCAAGTCTAGGTTTTCAAAAGGTACGGTGGATACCACTTTGTTTATCAAAAAGGAAAGAGGCGATATCGTTTTAATTCAAATCTATGTAGATGATATTATCTTTGGTTCTACAAATACTAAGTACTGTAAGAATTTTGCAAACCTTATGGTGTCTAGATTTCAGATGAACTTGTTGGGAGAGATGAATTTCTTTCTCGGTTTACAAGTAAAACAATTTTCATCGGGTATTTTTATCAATCAATCAAAATACATTATGGATATTCTTCGGAAGTTCCAAATGGAAAATTCAAAACCGATTGGTACCCCAATGGCACCAGGTACTAAGATTGGCACCGATCCTTCGAGAATGGCTGTTGATGTTAGGACTTATCGAGGGACGATAGGTTCTTTAATGTATCTTACGTCCAGTAGGCCAGATATAATGTTTTCAACATGCTTATGTGCAAGATATCAGGCCAATCCTAAAAAAATCCCTTTGTCTGCTGTGAAGCGCATCTTTAGGTATCTGAAGGGCACTTTAGATCTTGGTCTATAGTATCCTAAAGATACTAGTTTTGAACTAACAGCCTACACAGATGCAGATCATGCAGGTTGTATGTTAGACAGGAAGAGCACATCAGGACACGTACAGTTCCTCGGTGACAAACTAGTAAGTTGGGCATCGAAGAAGCAACTTTGTGTTTCAACCTCCACGGCCGAAGCAGAATATGTAGCTGCTGCTAGTTGTTGTTCTCAGGTTCTATGGATGCGAACTCAATTACGCGACTACGGTTTCCACTTCAACAAAATCCTGATATACTGTGACTCCAAGAGCGCCATCGCAATTACGGCGAATCCTGTTTAACACACAAAGACCAAGCACATAGAAGTCAGGTATCATTTTATTAAAGATCATGTTGAAAAGAAAACAATTGAACTTTACTTTGTAAAAACTGATTATCAACTTGCCGATTTGTTTACCAAACCTTAGACGAAAAGAGGTTCAACTTTTTTATCTCTAAGCTTGGTATGCTAAATCTTAAAATCTAATCAGTAGTTACCTATAAAAGTTTTCTAAATTCTTAACTCTGATTGATATCTGCACTTCTATCAAATGTTCATAATCCAAGGGGAAGAATGAGAAGAAATTGACAGGTGGTCAATATTACTTCGAGGAGGAGCTCATAAAATTTTGCATGTACTTTTTAATGCCAAATTTTTATTAGTAATGGAAGAATTTAGGGGGAGCTCTTCAAGTTAAAAGGGAGTACGGATATGACTTCTGATTATTTTTTATCAGAACTCGTACTTTAAAAAGTTTTACTGTTTTTTGTCTTTTCAATTTAAGTGAATAAATTTTACTTTGACTTGACATAAAGCTTAGCTTTATGAGATATAAGATCGCACGTTAAGGTATAATCCTTTCTCTTAATCTCATACATGGTTGATAAGTGGACAACTTTGAATCATAGAAAACATTGTTATCAAATGTTCAAACCACTTCCCGATTCTTAAACCGAATTCATGATTTGGAAGTGTGAATTTAAATGTTTTCATGATCTAAATTGTGCTTTAACTGAAATAGTTAAACCAATCTGAGCATCACATCATCATAGGAAAACAAGAATCATTGTGCTAGGAATTAACACAACTTCTATGGAATCACCTTAACCAGTGATTTCTACCTAAGAAGTTAATCCTTAGTGATTGAGTGTGAGAAAGTAAAAAGAAATGAGTGTGATTAGAGAAAGCAAAAGGTTTAAAAGAAAGAGCGTGTGCGAACAGAGTTAAAAGAATATCACAACTCTGCACCAACTTTTTCTGAGTCGGGTAGCCACAATTCTAGTGATTCACAATTCTTTGGTGATCATTATTGAAACAGGCAACTAACCCATGCCAACTCTTGATCAAACCTCACTATCTACTCATTTTCTTCTCAACAAGAAAGTGTTTCACATTTTCAAAGGGACGCAACACATATGCTATCTGATTTTCATTTGGAAAATCTGGATATTGAAAAGAAGTAAGTCTGCCCCACGTTCGCACTTCAATCATGCACATTGAGTCTGTGTTTAACTTACTGTTATCTTAGTGGTTTACACATTTTTGAGCCAATAAACAATCATCAAGTGCTTAATTCTTTCTATCACAAGCACGAACACACAAGGAATTAGTTTCTTTGTCATAACGTTTATAGAAATTACCTTTGTGGTGTTTCGATGATTAAATGGAAGCCCTGGGGGAGTCAACATCAAACAACTCCTTTCCAATGTGTATTAGATACACACAGTGACTTACTGTTACTGACAGGCATGTTAACTGATTCATTAGTTGATTCAGGTGTTACACGATTACTTTTTCTAGATTTGCAAAGATCTGGATGAATCTCTTATTAATTGACGAATCAAGGGCTCTAACCGCAAGATTGACATTTCTTACCACAAATTTTGATGAAGTCGTTGCACTTAACATTAAAAAGGGGGAGAATGACTACACAAAAAATGACAAAGATCACATATTTCAAGAATCATGTCCACTCTTCAAAAGGAGGAGATTGTTGGAAAAAGACATGCTGATTTAAGAGCTAAAGAAAGAGATTGCATCTTCTGAGCTAAAGAAGAAGACTGAATTGCTAAAATCATTTTTGTAATGATCTTGATCCAAAGGGGTAGATTGTTAATACACAGTCTCATTGGTTTCAAGATCATCCAAACTGAAGATCGCAATCTGAAGCTAAAGCCGGAACGTCGACTCTCGATATAAAAGTCTATGTCTATTTGTAATAAATGTCAATGTAATTGTATTAGTTTACTTAGATTTAATATCTAAGTTATAATATTGTAATAGTTAGATAAAGTTAATTTATTTAGTTTCTAGTAACTTAGTTTATATTAGATATAATATCTATATCTAATATCTAGATATTATGTTAGATTGTGTGTTCAACACACTTGGTTGGATTAAGTGTATCTCAATTTCTCAAGATCAGATAACATTTAACACATACAAACACACACTTAAAGGTGTATTTGAGAGAAAAACATAGAGAACACAATCAAAGCTTAATCGATCAACCTTGTAACTCGTTTATTATAATCAATACAGGTTGGTAATCATATTGTGTTGTTGTTTCTATAAACTTGATAAGTATTGTTGGACCGACACAAGGTGTTTAGAGGTTCATCTGAAACCCATGAGTTGGATTCAGCGCTAGAAGGTATGATGTTTGGATCATTATCAGCGGCTGGAGGATCTGAATGCTGATTGTTTGAGAAAAAGGGTTCAGTTTCCCTGTAGTGAGAGAACATCCAAGCATTTAATTCTTCATTGTCAGTGATTGGTTTAGAGTTCGCTGAGCGAGTTTCATCAAATGTGACATGAATTGTTTCTTCCACATATTGTCTTCTTTTGTTGAAAACTCTGTAGGCTTTGGAGATGGAGGAATATCCTAGAAATATTCCATCATCAGCTTTTGGGTCGAACTTCCCAAGTTGATCTCTGTTGTTTAAGATATAACACTGACAACCAAAGATATGAAGGAAACTGATAGAAGGCTTCCTTCCATGAATAAGTTCATAAGCTGTTTTCCCAAATCGCTTTACTATCAACGATCTGTTTTGAGTAAAACATGCAGTGTTTACAACTTCTGCCTAAAATTGAGTAGGGAGATGAGAATCGTTGAGCATTGATCTAGCAGCTTCAATGATCGTTCTGATTCTTCTTTCAACGACTCTGTTTTGCTGAGGTGTTCTTACTGAAGAGAAGTTATGAGAGATTCCCTTGTTCTCAAAGAAGTTGTTTAGGGAACTATTTTTGAATTCAGTTCCATGATCACTTCTTATTGAACGAACAGTAAGATTATTCAGCACTTCCATCTTTTTAACAAAAGATATTAGTTCTTCTAGAGTATCACTCTTACAGCGAAGAAAGATAATCCAGGTATAACGAGAGAATTCATCTACAATGACAAGCGTATATTTCTTTCCAGCTATTGATTGGATGTTGACAGGGCCGAACAGATCCATATGCAAGAGCTGAAGAGGACTTGTCACTGAGGAAACTTGCTTAGACTTGAAACTAGCTTTTGTTTGTTTTCCTTTTTCACATGCTGAGAAGAGAGATTCTTTAGCATATGAGTGTTGAGTAAGACCAGAAACCAGTTCCTTATATGAGAGAGAATTTAGGGTTTTGAAGTTTAGATGAGAGAGTCTTTTATGCCATAGCCAATTGACATCAGAAGAGGCCTTAGAGAGAAAACATAAGTTTTCAGTGATAGTAGAGTCCATATCTATTACATAGACATTTTCTTTGTGATAACCACTGAGAGCAAGTTTTCCTTTCTCATCCACCACTGAACATGCTTTCTTAGAAAAGCGAACTTCGTAGTCTTTATCACATAGTTGACTGATGCTCAGAAGGTTATGCTTTAGTCCATCTACATAAGCGACTCTTCGAAAGGTAGTTGTCCCATTGCTAAGGACACCAAATCCTCGGGTATATCCTTTTCCATTTCCATCGAAGGTCACAGAGGGACCTTTCTCTTCCTTGTATTCAGTGAGCAGGTCTTTTTGTCCAGTCATATGACGAGAACATCCACTATCGAGATACCAGATGCCCTTTGATCCTTACACACATAAGAAAGATTAAGCGTTGTTTGGTACCCACTTTTCAATGGGTCCTTTAGACTTAGTAGATAAGGAAGTTTCATCAGTCTTCTCAGCAGATGAAGACTTAGCTTCAGTGGTGATCTTCACTTTGGTTAATTTCTTAACCTTAGTGGTATTCTTCACCTTGGTCGATTTTTCAACTTTGGTGACCTTCTCAGCTTTAGAGGCATTTATCTTCACTTTAGCTGTCTTATCAGCTTTAGTGGCAGTTGGACATTTTCTTGCAATATGATCAGTAAAACCACAGTGATAACATTTTCTGTATTTGAAAATGGTTTTAGGACCAGTAAAAGGTGTTGCAAGTTTAAGATGAGCAGGGCCAGGTCCGAGAAGGCTTTTCCCATTAGATCTGGGAGGAATTTTCATTTTTTCAGACCTCGTGGATTTAAGATAAATCTTTAGCTTTGGAGGACAGAGATCAAAGATTTCTATCATAGAGCTAGAGGATTGATTAGCTGAAGATTTAGAAGGAACTTTCAGCTTTGCTTTCCTAGTAGCCTTCTTAGGAAGGAGAATGGACTTTCCTTTATCCGCAGACTTAGTGTCTTTGGATTTTTCCTCAGGAATAGAATTAGACGAAGAACAGGGATATAATTGATTATAAGAGGTGTCAAATAAAGAGGTGGCAAACGTTCCAGTTTTATCACTTTCAGGAGTTTGAGCATTTATTATCTCAGAGATCTTTGTTGATGATTTGCACCATTTTTCAACATGAGCCTTTTCTGCTTTTAGAGCAGCGATGGCTTGTTCGCGTTCAATGCTGATGATTTCATTTATAATGACTTGATCTTTCAACTTTTCTTCTAAAAGATTTAGTTCTCTGATCTTTTCATGACATTTCTCTAGCTCTTGAGTTAAATGAACATTTTTATTCTCAGCTTAAGTTTTGTCGTTTAGAGCATTATAAAGGTCAATCGTCAGCACATCAACAGCGCGACTTCTCTCAGCTTCAGGCAGAGAGGGATTTGTAGATATAGATACCTGATATGATATGTAGCTGTTGATCCAAACTCTCTCAGTGATTTGATAACGACCCTCTTCTATACTTAGTGAAAATTACGTTTTAATATGTATTAGTGTTTCACCATCAGCGATCAGACTGAATCTGTTCAATTATCGTTGATAGTCTTTCTTATAAACATTTCTATGTATTAGTGTTTCACTATCAGTGATCAGACTGAGTTTGTTCAGTTATCACTGATAGTTTCAGAAGTAGACAGCCAAACGTAATCCCTGAAGACAAGTCTCGCGTCAACATATGTTCATAGCTGAATCGAAGATGAAGCTGATGAACAAAGAGAAGTCTACTAGTGACCTAATGCGGATATCAGTGAAGCAAAGACAACTCTACTTATACGCGAAGGAACATGAGAAAAAGCTTCAACGATTGCTGAACCTCTTTATCTCTGAACTTAGAGATACTCAGCGATCAATCGATCACAAAGCTTATGCCTCAAGTTTCCTTTTGTATATCCTTGAACAACCTAGTACGATGTGTCAGAACGGACAAGTCTCTGCAACCATTCGTACAACAACTCTGTCAACTACACTGTTCATGACCCGGCCGAAAGCATGTCTCCCAAAAGTCAGTCTCCCAAAGCCAATCTGTGAACGCCACGTGTAAAGTACCCTGCCACGCATTTAATGCATAGGGTATAAATAGGAAGTTCACCCCTTCATCTGAAAGGGTGCTCAATCCTTGAACTCCATATAGAAACCCTTGTTTTCTATATCTCTTAATCTCCCACTCTCTGAATTTCTTGTGCAATTATCTTAGTGTTTCTTAAGTTTGTTTAGATTGAGTCTGTCTTAATCTTATTCCGCAACAAACTTGTAAATTGCATTTTGATTTATCAATAAACAATTTATTAAACTTTAAATTCTATATTTGTATTCAACCCCCCCCCCCTTCTACAAACTTGTTTAGCACCTTCGGGACCAACAAGTGGTATCAAAGCAGTTTGCTTAATCTAATAAACAAGATCTTGCTGTATACTCTTCCTTACTATTCTAAAATGGCACTAAACACAAACACAAACTACTATGATAATGGTTCACTTTCTAAACCTCCTCGATTTAGCAGAGATAACTTTTCTCTATGGAAAAATTGAATGATGCTATTTCTTGAAGGTGCGGATCCTACGATACCTGAATATATAGAAAACGGACCCTATGAACCTGTTAGAATTATAGTTGCGGTTCCCGCTACTACCGCCACTGAAGTTGTCCCTGAACGATATGTCATTAAGGAAATAAGACAGTGGAGTGATGAAGATAAAAAGAAGGTAGGCATAGATGCAAAGGCAAAGACCATTATATCGATGGCTCTGCCTGATGAGGTTTTCCATTCCATCATGCATCTGAAAACTTCTAAAGAAATGTGGGAAACCATATGTGTTCAATATGAGGGCACCACTGAAATCCAAAAGACTCGAAAGATTAACTTGGTAAGACAGTATGAAAGTTTTATCGCTGGTAAGAATGAATCTCTTTCTGATGTTCATCAGCGATTTAACTGCCTAATCATTGACCTAAGAACTGTTGGTAGGACCTATTCTAATTCTGAGGTCCTAACAAAATTCTTGGAATGTCTTCCTGAAAGCTGGGATAGTTATTCAATATGTCTTAAGGTGACAAAAGACTTACATACTCTCTCTCTAAGCACTCTATATGTGTGTGTTCCAGATTCTAGTTCCTATTTGATAACAATCAAACAAATAAGATTTAACAACTGAATTACCTGTTTTGATTACTTCTTTTATCACAAAATACACTTTTTCTCTCTAGAAGTCTTTCTCTCTCTCTCTCTAAAACGTATTCTCCTCAAGACCACACTTCTAAAACTGAAAAACTAAAACTATTTATACCTACAACTAATTGCAAGAAAAACTAAAATACAACTAAACAAATACATTGACTTTTATTAAAAGACTTTGACTTTTAATGAGATTTGACTTTCTTCAGCTTTGACTTTCTCAACTTTGACCTTCAGTATTCTTGATCTTGTATCCAACAGATTTATGCTCTAACAATCTCCCCCTTTGGATTCAAGATCACTGTTAAAAGATCTAGCAATTCAGTATTCACTTTAAGCTCTGTCAAAAACAATCTCCCCTTTTATTTTGATGGTCTTCTTTCCAAAGCTTTCACACAACACTTTCAGACTTTGGAAAGAAAATATCTTCAGAATCAGCTCGAATGCTTTAGCAAATAATCTTCAAAGAAAATTTCCTTAAAATCTTCAGAAACTCTTTGATCACTTTCAAATCTTCAAATCTTTATCATTTATTTGAAATCATCTCCCTTTAACTTCAAAAACTTTAACATTTCTTCATACCATCTCCACAATATATTTCTTGATTTGAACTCTTCTCCCCCTTTTTGATAAATTGAGCATCAACATCATCAAAACTTTCATCAAAAAATGTCTTTGACCATTCTGATCTGAACCTCTGATTCTTTGCCAATTCGAACAATGTATTTATCCAGATCTTTTCAAATCCGGACAAAATAAGAATGTAACACCTGAATCAACAAATGATTCAGTTAAAATGCCTGTCAGTAACACAAAGTCACTGTGTGTAACGAATACACAATATAAAGGAGCTTTTTGATGTTCACTCCCCCAGGGCTTCCATCCAATCATCGAAATACCACAAAGGCAATTTCTATGAATGTTATAAAAAGAAACTAATTCTTTGTGTGCTCGTGCATGTGTAGAAAGAATTAAGCACGAATATTGCTTTTATAAGGCTCAACATAGTGTAAACCACTGAGACAACAGTAGATAAACACAGACTCTAAGTGCATGATTGAAGTGCGAAGGCGGGGCAGACTTCCTTCTTTTTCAATATCCAGATTTTCCAAATGAAAATAAGATAGATTATATGCTGCGTCCCCTTGAAAATGTGAAACATTTTCTTTTTGAGAAGAAAATGAGTGGTTGGTGGGGTTTAAGCAAGAGTTGGCATGGGCTAATTGCCTGTTTCAATAACGTTCACCAAAGAAATGTAAAACATTAGTAATGTGGCTGCCCGGCTCAGAAAGTAGTTGGTGCAGAGTTTGATATTCTTTTACTCTGATCTCACCCCCTCTTTCTTTTTATCAATAAGCTCACGACTAGCCAAACTCTCTTTTCCATTTTACCTCATCACACCCACACTCATTTCTTCTAAACGCCTCACACTCAATCACTAAAGGATTAACTTCTTGGGTAGGAAACACTGGTTATCGTGAATCCATAGAAGTTTCAATTAAGTCCTAGCACAAAGAACCCAGTAATCCTAAAAGAACGTGTTACTCAAATGGCTTAACTGTATTAGTTAAATCTCATATACAAATGTCAGATATAAGTATGCTCAGTGATATAATCATGAAGATATGAGCATTTTAAACCATTGAAGTATTTTCAAACAAGAAAATTGAATGAATGAACATGAATGCAAGAAACTTGTTTGAAAATCTGACATTGTATTAAATGATAAAAAATGAATGATATAGCAATTAAAGCTTATGGTCAAAAATAATTGATATTTGTCTATACGAAACAAAATATAGACATTCTTGAAATGACCGTTTCGAAATGAAATATCGCTCAAAATTCTTTGAATACAAGCGGAGTGTCTTACCATCGAAGAAAAATTGTTTCAATTTAGAGACATGGTAAGAACATGTTGAACAAAAATTCAAACCAGTGTGTGAATACTTGAAAGTATATAGAAAAGACAATACACAAGTATTTATCTTTGGAAACACACGGTTTGTAAACAATTAATCACAAAATAAAAAATGAAAACATTTAAAATCACACTTCCAAATTATAAAATCTGTTTAAGAATCGGGAAGTGGTTTGAACATTTAAGAACATGTTTTCTATACCTGAAAGTTGTCCTTCTTTCAGATACATTTGAGATTAAGATTAGAAATTTACCTTGGCACTCAATCTTAATACTCAGAAAGTCAAGCTATCGTCATTAATATATGATCGTGTCAGCTTCTCTCATCCTGCAAGTCTCAAAGTCTAGTCAAACTTTATTCACAAAATTTATTCGAAAATAAACGACGTAAAACAGTAAAACAATTATAGAACGAGTTCTGATCATAAGTAATCAGAAATCATAGTCTTACTCCTTTTTACTTATAGACTCCCCCTAAAATCATGCATTGCAAAGATTTTGTCACTTAAGCAAAATGCAGAAATTAGTTAATACTCCCCCTCAAATGAATGTAGATCATATAAAATCTTCTCTTACTCCCCCTGAGATCATGAGCAAACAATTAAAGTGCAGGTATCTTTCAGAAATAAAAATAAAAAAAAATATGACAAAAAAATAACAATTTGTAACTTCAGTAAGTAACAACCGATTATGTCTTAAGATTTAACATACCAAGCTTAGAGACAAGAAAATTAAATCTCTTTTCATCTAAGGGTTTGGTAAATAAATCTGCAAGTTGATAATCTGTTTTTACAAAATAAAGTTCAATTGTTCCTTTTTCTACATTATCTTTTATAAAATGATACCTTAAATCAATGTGTTTGGTTATCGTATGCTGGACAGGATTAGCAGATATGGCAATCGCACTCTTCGAGTCACTGTAGATTGGAATTTTGTCATACTTGAATCCATAGTCTCGTAGCTGTGTTCGCATCCACAAGACTTGAGAGCAGCAACTGGCAGCAGCTACATACTCTGCTTCAGCAGTCGATGTGGAAACGCATAATTGTTTCTTTGAAGCCCAGCTAACGAGCTTGTCTCCAAGGAATTGAACGTGACCAGATGTACTCTTTCTGTCCAACATGCAACTTGCATGATCTGCATCTGAATATGCAGTCAATTGAAACCCTGTATCCTTAGGATACCACAGACCAAGGTCTGCAGTCCCCTTCAGATATCTAAAAATCCGTTTGACAGCGGCCAAATGAGACTCTTTGGGAGCAGCTTGATATCTAGAACAAAGACATGTTGAGAACATAATATCTGGTCTACTCGAAGTAAGATACATCAACGATCCTATCAGACCTCTATAGGTTCTAACATCAACACTTTTTCCCGAAGGATCAGTGTGGATCTTAGTTCCTGGTGCCATCGGGGTGCCAATAGATTTGTGATTTTCCATTTTGTACTTCCGAAGAATGTCCAAAATGTACCTAGATTGATTTATAAAAATCCCTGTAGAAAGTTGTTTAACTTGTAATCCGAGAAAGAAATTCATCTCTCCCATCATACTCATTTGAAAACGTGACACCATGAGGTTAGAAAAGTTTTTACAATATTTTGGATTAGTAGAACCAAATATTATATCATCAACATATATCTGAATAAGTATAAAATCAGCTTTTTCTTTCTTGATGAATAAAGTAGTGTCGATCTTACCTTTTGAGAAACCAGACTTGACCAAGAATTTTGATAAGACGTCATACCAGGCTCGAAGGGCTTGCTTTAATCCATAAAGGGCTTTGTCCAATATGTAGAAATGATCTGGCTTATCTGGATTAACGAACCCTTCTGGTTGAGACACATACACTTCTTCTTTAAGAATGCCGTTCAGAAAGGCTGTTTTCACATCCATCTGAAAGACTGTGAAGTTCTTATGAGTGGCGTAGGCGAGCAACATTTTGATAGCCTCTATGCGCACTACTGGAGCATATGTCTCGTCATAATCGATGCCTTCCTCTTGCCTGTAGCCTTTGGCAACAAGTCTAGCTTTGTTTCTGATGAGACGACACCATCTTCATCCTTTTTATTCTTGAATACCCACTTAGTTCCTATCACGGTCTTTCCTTCAGACTTAGGAACTAATCTCCAAACCTTTAGGGCTTCAAACTGATTGAGCTCTTCTTGCATTGCAGATACCCAGTCCGAATTAGCAAGAGCCTCGGATACTCGTGTTGGCTCAATCTTGCTTAGGAACGAGTCATGCATACACTGATTAAGAGTCGCTGACCTTGTCTGAACAGGCTTGTCAACATCTCCAATTACTTGATGTAATGGATGGTCCTTGGTCCAGCGATACTCATGTGGAAGTGGAATAGATAAATTCTGAACATGATCATCATCTTGAAATCCACTTTCAAAATCTTCAGTTTGAATTACAGGAGGGGGGTTGCAGTTGAAGTCTCAGTTGCAGAAGTATCTGTTGGTACAGCAGATTCAGGCTGTTGAGTAGACAATGTATTACACCCAACTGAAACAGTTACTTCTGGCTCAACATTTGCTTGTTCATCTTCAATTGTAGGAGTAACAATAGGAATATGAGTTTCTGTCTGAACTGGGGATTCTTGTTCAGTAATAACTTCTGAAGTAACTGGATGATGACATCTTGTATCTTCAGACCTGTCAGTCACAGCAGATTTAGGTATATTAGATCCAAGAAACTCATCATAAAAGAATTCAAATAACAAATCTAAATCAGTTAAATGTGAAGTAGATGTAGAAGCGTTATCCGAATTTGTCGCTGTAGACACAGGTTCTGGACTGATCTGCCAGAAGCTAATACACCAGTGATAACGGGTTCTGAACTGAGATGATCAAAAGCCATTTCTTCATCAAATGTAACATTGACGCTCTCCACAACTGTCTTTGACTTCTTTATATAAACACGATATGCAGCAGAAGTTGATGAACAACCGATAAAGATTGCTTCATCCGCTTTAGCACTGAATTTATTCAGACTCTCTCTGTCGTTAAGCACAAAACATTTACACCCAAATATGTGAAAATATTTGATAGTTGGTGTTCTGTTGTTGATTAGCTCATATGGAGTCTTCTGAAAACGGCGGTGTATCATGGAACGATTTTGCGTATGGCATGCAGTCGACACAGCTTCCGCCCACAAGAATAGAGGTAGATCCGATTGGCTAAGCATAGTCCGAACGGCCTCGACTAGCGTCCTATTACGTCTTTCTACTACTCCATTTTGTTGAGGGGTTTTAGCAGCAGAATACTGATGTGATATCCCGACCGATTCAAGATATTCTTCAACAATCTTGTTCTTGAATTCTGTGCCATTGTCAGTTCGAAGGAACTTGACTTGTCGCTGCAGTTTCACCTGGGTCGTCTTTAAAAATGAAATGAGAACTTCCGGTGTCTCATCTTTTGATCGAAGAAATTTGACCCACGTGTATCTTGAGTAATCGTCCACAATGACCAACACATATTTCTTACCACCCAAACTCTGAGTTCTCATTGGACCACATAAATCCATGTGTAGCAATTCTAACGGAGAACTAGTGCTTGGTTCAGGCTTCGGTTTGTGTGCGGATCTCTTCATCTTACCCTTCTCACATGCTGCGCATAAGTGTTGTCTCTCGTATTTCAGCTCAGGAAGTTCCTTTACCAATTTCCCACGAACCAGCTTGTTGATGTAACGAAAGTTCAAGTGAGATAACCGTCTATGCCAGAGCCAACTTTGTTGTTGTGTAGCTTTTGTCATCAAGCATACCTGATTGTCAATCTGAACTTTGAACAAGTTGATGGTGTAGAGGTTTGTCTTTCAATGTCCACCCAAGAGTTCTGTTCCGTCTTCAGTACGAACTGAGCAACTCTTAGACTTGAAGTTGACCTCTAACCCTTTATCACAGAATTGACCTATGCTGAATAAGTTGTGCCCCAAGCCTTCGACATAGCTCACTTTACTGATCGTTATTTTGTCTTGAATGATATCACCATATCCTAGAATAGGTGAAAGCTGATCGTTTCCAAATCTGACATTACCACTGAATTTCTCTGTATAGTTAGACAATAAAGCTTTTTGCCCAGTCATATGCTTGGAACATCCACTATCCAAGTACCACATATGCCGGGTCTGCAAGAGAAATCAGGCAATAATAGATTTAGGTACCCATTTAAAAACGGGCCCTAACAGATTAGGACAAGATTTTGGCATCCACTTAAAAATGGACCCTCTGTTCTTTTGAAAACTTTTACAAACATTTGACTTTGAAGAATATACATGATAAGATCCATACCAATCAGAAGAATCATGAGAATAAGCAAAGTCAGTTTTCCGATAATTATGATGAAATTTAGTAGTAATAGGAGATAATTGAATCAACTGCTTTATTGAATAACGCTTGTAAGAAGTTACAAGGTTTTGTTTATGAGAAGCACATTGATCAACTACATCAGAATCACTATTAACAGATTTAGTACAAGAATTATCAGTAACTGATTCAGCTATCTCAGCATCCTTCTGTTTTGGTCTCCATTTGGATTGAGCTTTCAGCTTTTTCTTCCTTAAATCTGAAACATAAGATGTAGATTTATTAGGAAAAATAGATTTCTGTGACTGAGATTTCTTTTGTGTACCAGTGTATTTCTGTTTTTGTAATCGCTGCTTCTTATGTTTCTTACCATTAGCATAGTAATCAGCAGTTACAGAAACTTTGTCATTACTAACACCACTTGGTAACACTTTGTCATTTTCAATACAAGTGGAATGATCAGGAAGTTTAGAATGAATATCAAACATATCAGATTCTTCCATGCTCCCATCATCAGAATTAAAAGAATCATTTGCAGACTCAAATAAGTCATCAGAATTATCAGATAAAATTTGAGATTCCTTTGAAACTGTAGAACACTTTGTTGATTTTTCTTGAAAAACAGTGTTCTTTATAACTGTAGAAAACACATTTTGTTCTATATCAACCAAAAGTTTTTCATCAGATAAAACATTTTCAAGTTCAACTATTTTGCTTTCAAGAATAGATGTAGGAACATAAACTTTTGCAATCGCAGGTTTTGCCTTCATCTCAGATACGGAATAACTAACAAAATAGTCTTTTGAAAGAACTTTTGGTGTTTCTGAAAGATAACTATCATTTAACTTGACATAGTTAAATGGTAGTTGCATTTTCTTTTTATTCTTTCTGTTTTCAGTTTCTTTGGCCTCATCTTCATCTGACAATTTGGTAACAAATTTGGGTTTCAAATGAGTATGTTTACCAGCACATGCAAGAAAATCATAGTTATAAAGTGCCGGCTGTTTTCTGATAGCTTTCTTAAGATAATGGGGGTTGTTAAAACCAAGTCCCCATCTTTGCTTAACATCTACCTCTTCATTAGGGGTATTAAGAAAGATGGTTTGATCTCTTTTATAAAGTTTAACTTCTAGACCATTGACCTTCTGGTTCAAATTCTTGTTTTCAACCTGCAATTTATAAATAGTTAGTGCAGATTCATTTTTCTCAAACTCATATCTATTTACTTTACCTTCAAACTCAGAAATCTTCTTTTCAAAATTATCTACTTTAGATTTAGAATCAGAATCAGATTTGCGTAAAGAATCAATCAGATCTTTATTCGAAATAACAGACGTATTAAGTTCAAAGATCTTTTTGTTCTTTTTAGCAATCCTTTCCTTTTCCTCTTTCAGTTTGTTTTGCAATTTTTGAAGCTCAACCACCATGGTTTCCAAATTGGTAATGAAATCTTTTGAAGTTAATTTTAATACCTCATCATCTGCCTCGTAATCTTTTACTTCTTTGCCCATGAGACAGATATGAGCATTTTCTTCTTTCTCTTAACCTTCATCCTCTGAGTGATCCAACCAAAACTCATTCTCGGCCATCAAAGCAACACCAGCTTCTTGTTGTCTTGCCAGAAGCAACTTGTTCTGATAGTATTGAGAGTTGCGTACTTTCGGCTTCCGACAATCTTTGGCATAATGACCTAACTTGCCGCAGTTGTAGCACTTGATTGAGTCAGTTGCTGGCTTTTCAACTTCAGTGTAATCATTCACGTACTTCTTCTTCTCATCGGGTTTCTTCTCCACATATCTTTTCTCTTCATATTTCTTTCCTTCCACTCTTTCACGATGCTCATGGTTCTTAGAACTTGATGAAGAATATCTTTGAGAATTTGATCCCGGCTTCTTGTAGAATTTCTTTTGAAAAGCACGAGTCAATAAGATCATGGCCTGTTTCAGACTTTCTCCATCATCACCATCTGATGCAGATTCAGATTCAGAACTAATAAGAACTTTTTCTTCATCTTTTCTTTCTCCTTCTCTCCTACTACCAACGCAATAGGTTCAGAAATTGTTTCTAGTTTCTTTTTCTCAGCTCTCTTTTCCTCCACTTCTTCTTCATTCTGCTTAAGAGTCTCATACACTTCATGTAAAGGAATGTCATTGAGATCCTTCATTTGCTTCATCCTTCGAGTATGCTTTTTCCATTCAGGTCGTAGAATGCTAAGGAATTTGACATTGTTTTCTATCTGCTTCTTTGTCACTTTATTCTTTGTTAATTCATTCAGAAGCACAGTAAATCTTTCATATGTCTCTTCCAAACTCTCATTCTCTTTGGCCTTGAATTCCTCGTAACGATTGATGCAGATGGCCACTTTTATCTGATTCCCGATCTTGGAACCCATCATCATCTTTTCCAAATGATCCCACATCATTTTAGCAACATGCTTGTAACTATCAATCTTGATGTAGATATCATTTGGAATACTTTGGAGTAAAAGAGATCTTGCTTGCTTGTCAGCTTTGTACCTTCTTTTCTGTTCTTCAGAATACTGAGAAAATTCCACTTTAACAAGTTCTGTCTTTTCTTCTCTTTCCTCATCCTCATGTACATTTTCAGATTCATCATTAACAGGTACTCGAACCATGATAGGTGTCATAGGACCATTTGTAATTGACTCCAGAATATTCTCTCCATTTGCATGTCTGTCTAAGAAATCCAGAAAACGATCCTTCCATTGTTCATACTCTCCTTTGAATAGTCCAGGAGGCTTCACATCAGTACCGATTGAAAGCGCATCTTTGGAAGTCATCTTCTTTGACCTGTTTTGAAAATTAATCAATTAAGAAACTAGAACTGATCGTTAGTCCAAAATATGAAATCACAAGAAAAATCTTGAAATCTAGAAAAATTAGAAAAATCGAAAAATTTTGACTAAGTATCAGAACTCGCAAGTCACTATTT
The DNA here is from genome assembly GCA_023525745.1 of Arctium lappa. NCBI lineage: Eukaryota > Viridiplantae > Streptophyta > Magnoliopsida > Asterales > Asteraceae > Arctium > Arctium lappa. Next base: position 68,728,029 of record CM042054.1, read on the forward strand.
AACTCGCAAGCCCTAAAACTCGCAGACTGAAGAACTCGCAGACTGATTCTTGCGCGTTCTTTAATATCTCAACCAAACGCGCAGACAAACTCGCAAGTAAACTCGCAGAAATTTGCGCGTTTTGAAACTCGCAAGCAAATACGCAGATCAAACTCGCAGATGAAACACGCAGATCGACGAAACTCACAAGCGCCTGAACTCGCTAACCACTGTTTATACTAGAACTCGCTAACCGTGATGTGCGCGTTTCCCAAACTCGCAGATCGAAGCTTGCGCGTTTGAACTAAACTCGCTTGCCACTCTTGCGCGTTTCAACACTTAGAATTATTTTCTGAATTTTCAAACTCGCAGGTCGATAAACTCGCTGATCACTGTTTCTCCTCAAACTCGCAGGCCTAAAAACTCGCAAGTCACTATTCCTTCTTAAACTCGCTAGCTTCAATTAACGAGTTTGATGAACTCGCTGGCCACTACTAGCGCGTTTTGGTCCTTAGAAATTTTTCTAACTTTTTCCAAACTCGCAGACTTCAGCTAGCGCGTTTTTGAAACTCGCTAGTCGTTACTTGCGCGTTTTGACCAAAATCTTTCCTTCGACTTGCGTGTTCTTGCGGATGAACCTTGCGCGTTCCACGAAGAACTTGCGCGTTCTAGCAATCTAGCGCGTTCTAGCGTTTTTCGACCCAAAAACCATCTTTTTCACCTGCAATCGATCTTTTCTTGGTCCAATAACTCTGGATTGATGCTCGATTACAACTCTAGAACGAATTACAATCAAAGAAATTTACAAACAAACACTTACAAATCAAAAGAATCGATGTAACAGTAAAAACTGCTCGTGTAACAAAACTCGACCAACATCACAAATTCAATTGAAATTACAGTGCAATACGAAAATTAAAGTACATAGACTAGATCTAATACACTTTTCGTACAACTTCTAATCAAAATCTGCTCCAAAAACACATTCAAAATCAAAATTTGATCCTTAACAGTACGACCACAGAAATGATGAATAGTAACTCGAATTCTTGATTTTTCTTGATCTGAATTCACCTTTGGATCTGCTCTAATACCAATTGTGTGTTCCAGATTCTAGTTCCTATTTGATAACAATCAAACAAATAAGATTTAACAACTGAATTACCTGTTTTGATTACATCTTTTATCATAAAATACACTTTTTCTCTCTAGAAGTCTTTCTCTCTCTCTCTAAAACGTATTCTACTCAAGACCACACTTCTAAAACTGAAAAACTAAAACTATTTATACCTACAACTAATTGCAAGGAAAACTAAAATACAACTAAACAAATACATTGACTTTTATTAAAAGACTTTGACTTTCAATGAGATTTGACTTTCTTCAGCTTTGACTTTCTCAACTTTGACCTTCAGTATTCTTGATCTTGTATCCAACAGATTTATGCTCTAACAATGTGTAATATTGCTTAACTATGAGCAATCTAATCTCCTAAAGAAGAATCTTGTAAAAGATTCTAAAGACTCTAAAAGCACTCTTGTTGCTTTAGTCTCTTCAGAGATAATTCCATCTCAGCGATCTACTCTCACTATCACTGAGTTAGATTCTGAATCTGAGGATCTGTCAGACCCTGATCTTTTAGAGTTTGATGAGTCCTTAGCACTCTTGACAAACTCCTTTAAGAGATTTGCAAGAAAGAGCAACTTTCGAAGAAGTAAACCTCTCTCTCTTACTTAAAAGCCAAAATCAACTCCGGTTGATAAGGCTACTGCCACTTGTTATAACTGTGAAAAGATTGGACATTTTGCTAGTGAGTGCAGGTCGAAAAAGGTCTTCAAACCTTCTACCTCAAGAAGATTCAGTGATGAAAAATACCAAAAGCTGAAGAACAAATATCAAAAGCTGAAAAGCTATCAGCGAAAAGGTAAAGGTCTCATCGCTGAAGAACACGACTGGGCTGAATCAGAAGAATCATCTTCTCATGAAGAAGTCACTAATCTTTGCCTCATGGCTGAGATTAAAGAAGAAGTGGAAGAACCATCTGAACCTTCTATGAGCTACATATCATCTCAGGTATCTATCTCTACAAATCCCTCTCTGCCTGAAGCTGAGAGAAGTCGCGCTGTTGATGTGCTGACGATTGACCTTTATAATGCCCTAAACGACAAAACTCAAGCTGAGAATAAAAATGTTCATTTAACTCAAGAGCTAGAGAAATGTCATGAAAAGATCAAAGAACTAAATCTTTTAGAAGAAAAGTTGAAAGATCAAGTCATTATAAATGAAATCATCAGCATTGAACGCGAACAAGCCATCGCTGCTCTAAAAACAGAAAAGGCTCATGTTGAAAAATGGTGCAAATCATCAACAAAGATCTATGAGATAATAAATGCTCAAACTCCTGATAGTGATAAAACTGGTCTTGGTTTTTCGACACCTCAGACGATCCTAAGGAAGAGAGTTCCTCGCTTAAGTTTGGAACTTTTGTCACCTCTCTCTTTGACACTTCTTATAATCAATTCTATCCCTGTTCTTCTTCAAATCCCATCCCTGAGGAAAAATCCAAAGACACTAAGTCTACGGATAAAGGAAAGTCCATTCTTCTTCCTCAGAAGGCAACCAGGAAAGCAAAGCTGAAAGTTCCTTCTAAACCTTCAGCTAAGCAATCCTCTAGCTCTGTGATAGAAATCTTTGATCTCTGTCCTCCAAAGCTGAAGATTGACCTTAAACCGTCGAGATCTGAAGAAATGAAAATTCCTCCCAGATCTCAAGAGAAAAGTCTTCTTGGACCTGGCCCTGCTCATCTTAAACTTGCAAAACCTTCTACTTCTGATCCTAAAACCATTTTCAGATACAGAAAATGTTATCACTGTGGTTTTACTGATCATATTGCAAGTAAATGTCCAACTGCCACTGAAGCTGATAAAATAGCTAAAGTGAAGAAAAATGCCTCTAAAGATAAGAAGGTCACCAAGGTGAAAAATACCACTAAGGTTAAGAAATTAACCAAAGTGAAGATTACCACTGAAACTGAATCTTCATCTGCTAAGAAGACAACTGACCCTTTCTTATCCACTAACTCTGAAGGACCCATTGAAAAGTGGGTACCAAACAACGTTTAATCTTCCTTATGTGTGCAGGGATCAAAGGGCATCTGGTATCTTGATAGTGGATGTTTTCGTCATATGACTGGACAAAGAAACCTGCTCACTGAAAACAAGGAAGAGAAAGGTCCCTCTGAGACTTTTGGTGGAAATGGAAAAGGATATACCCAAGGGTTTGGTGTTCTCAGCAATGGGTCAACTACCTTTAGAAGAGTCGCTTATGTAGATGGACTGAAGCACAATCTTCTAAGCATCAGTCAGCTATGTGATAAAGACTATGAAGTACGCTTTACTAAGAAAGCATGTTCAGTGGTAAATGAGAAAGGAAAACTTCCTCTAAGTGGTTATCGAAGAGAAAATGTCTATGTAATAGATATGGACTCAATCATCACTGAAAACTTATGTTTTCTTTCTAAGGCTTCTTCTGATGTCAACTGGCTATGGCATAAAAGGCTCTCTCATCTAAACTTCAAAACCCTGAATTCTCTCTCATCTAAGGAACTGGTTTCTAGTCTTCCTCAGCACTCATATGCCAAAGAATCTCTCTGCTCAGCATGTGAAAAAGAAAAACAAACAAAAGCAAGTTTCAAGTCGAAACAAGTTTCCTCAGTGACAAGTCCTCTTCAGCTCTTACATACGGATCTGTTTGGCCCTGTCAACATCCAATCAATAGCTGGAAAGAAATATACACTTGTCATTGTAGATGAATATTCTCGCTACATCTGGGTTATCTTTCTTCGCTGTAAGAGTGATACTCCAGAAGAACTAATATCTTTTGTGAAAAAGATGGAAGTGCTGAACAATCTTACTGTTCGTTCAATAAGAAGTGATCATGTAACTGAATTCAAGAATAGTTCCCTGAACAATTTCTTTGAAAATAAGGGAATTTCTCACAACTTCTCTTCAGTAAGAACACCTCAGCAAAACGGAGTCGCTGAAAGAAGAAACAGAACGATCATAGAAGCTGCTAGATCAATGCTCAGCGATTCTCATCTCCCTACTCATATTTGGGCTGAAACTGTAAACACTGCATGTTTTACTCAAAACAGATCACTGATAATAAAGCGATTTGGAAAGACAGCTTATGAACTTTTTGTTGGAAGGAAGCCTTCTATCAGCTTTTTTCATATCTTTGGTTGTCAGTGCTTTATCTTAAACAACAGAGATCAACTTGGAAAGTTCGACCCAAAAGCTGATGATGGAATATTTCTAGGATATTCCTCCATCTCCAAAGCCTACAGAGTCTTCAACAAGAGAAGACAAACCGTAGAAGAAACAATTCATGTCACTTTTGATGAAACTCGCTCAGCGTACTCCAAACCAATCGCTGACAATGAAGAGTTAAATGCTTGGATGCTCTCTCACTATAGTGAAACTGAACCTTCCTTTCCAAACCATCAGCATTCAGATCCTCCAGCCGCTGATGATGATCCAAAAATTATACATCCTACCGCTGAATCCACCTCATGGGTTTCAGCTGAACCTCTAAACACACTCCTACCATCAAATCTGCCTTCGTCTGAAAACCTCTCTAGTGAATCTACTCAACAGTTAATCGCTGATGAACCTCAATCATCCTCATCAGTAAACATTCCAATTGTTGATCCAACCTCTGAGTTAAGCAATAATGCTCCTGCTCAGCGATGGACCAAAGATCACCCAATAGATCAAATTCTTGGTGATCCAGATCCAGGTATTCAGACACGACGAAGCTCAGGTAATATCTGTCTCTTTGTAAACTTTCTCTCTTTAATAGAACCAAAGAAGACTGATGATGCCCTCAGAGATCCAAACTGGGTCAGCGCTATGCAAGAAGAGATGACTGAATTTTCTCGAAACAAAGTTTGGAATCTCGTTCCTAGACCATCTGATAAAACTGTAATAGGCACCAAATGGGTGTTTAGAAACAAGTTAGATGAACATGGAACTGTAACCCGCAACAAGGCTCGACTTGTTGCTCAGGGATACAGACAAGAGGAAGGCATAGACTATGATGAAACCTTTGCCCCTGTGGCCAGGCTCTAAGAAATTCGACTATTCTTAGCTTATGCAGTCTATAAATATTTCATTGTGTATCAAATGGACGTAAAATCAGCGTTCCTAAATGGAAAGCTAAATGAAGAAGTATATGTAGAACAACCACCAGGGTTCTATGACCCTAAGCATCCAAATTATGTTTATAAACTGGATAAGGCTCTCTATGGTCTAAAACAAGCCCCTCGTGCTTGGTATGACACTCTCTCATCTTTTCTTATCTCTGAAAATTTTGAACGTGGCAAGATTGACAATACGTTATTTTTCAGAAAGATAAAAGGTCATATAATTCTTGTACAAATATATTTCGACGACATAATATTTGGTTCTACTAACCCATCTCTGTGTACTCGCTTCGCTGAAAGAATGAAGAAAGAATATAAAATGAGTATGATGGGTGAGCTGACATATTTTCTTGGTCTTCAGATTAAACAATCTGACAAAGGTACTTTTATCAGCCAAGGTAAGTATGTTAAAGATATGCTGAAGAAGTTTGATCTTACTCAAACTTCAGCGATGAAAACTCCTATGGCACCACCCCTGACACTTAACAAAGATCCTTCTAGAAAACCTGTTAATGTCACTGCCTATAGAGGAATGATAGGCTCCCTGCTGTATCTCACAGCAAGCCGACCTGACATCATGTACTCTACTTGTTTATGTGCACGCTATCAATCTGAACCCAAGGAATCTCATCTGATCGCTGTAAAGCGAATTTTCAGATATCTGAAAGGAACTCCTAACCTCGGTCTTTGGTATCCCAAAGACTCAGGGTTCGATCTAACTGGTTATTCTGATAGTGATTTTGCAGGATGTAAACTTGACAGAAAGAGTACCACTGGTGGATGTCAACTCTTGGGAGGAAAGCTGGTAAGTTGGACAAGCAAGAAGCAAAATTCTGTGTCCACTTCCACAGCTGAAGCTGAATACGTAGCCGCTGGAAGCTGTTGTTCTCAAATCTTATGGATGAGAAATCAACTATTAGATTATGATCTTCAGTTGTCAAAGATTCCTATCTATTGCGACAGCACTAGTGCTATCGCTATAGCAAATAATCCAGTGCTACATTCAAAGACAAAACACATAGAGATCAGATATCACTTTATCAGAGATCATGTGATGAATGGTGATATTGAACTTCACTTTATCCCTACTGACTTTCAGCTTGCTGATATATTCACCAAACCTCTTGATGAGACAAGGTTCAACTTTCTCATTAGTGAGCTTGGAATGCTGAACCTTGAAGAATAATTCTTCAGCGTTCATGTATTGCGTCAGTAATCAAAAGTTCCCATTTCATCCTTCTCTCTGATAAATATTCTGACTCTCAGGTATATTTTCTCAATCCCTACAACTGAATCTTCATTCAGTTGAGATATTTTTTAAAAATAAAAATCTTAATCACTGAATCTTTCTTCAAATGATTAAAATCTTTTTGAAATTAAATTTATCACTGATATTTATATTCAGTGATCCATTTAAAAGAAAATCTATCCCTATCGTTTCTTCAGGGATACTTTCAAAAAGAAAATTCTATTGTTGATTTTTCTTCAGTGATAAATTCAAAACGGACAAATGAACAGTCTCTTTCTTAAACTATGACGTCATTTGAACCGACAATCCACGACATGCCTTTTTCTGACACGTTCGTCCATTGATGTTCTATCCAATCAACTTCGTGGGACGTGTCCATGTCATGATGTGCATTTGTTTTCCCGCTTCTCTCACACTATCTCTCCTCTCTCTCTCACATATAAAAGGAATACTTTTCCATTCTATCAATTTACGCTTTCTGGAAATACTTTCTAAGCAAGAATTCTCTCTCAAGCATTCTAGCATTCTCAAGCCTTTGCATCATCCTCTTCAAAGATCCACAGGTTATTCTTGATTTCTTATCTTAAATCCTTTTACATAAAACTCCATTTATGGTCTACCATTATGGGTTTATAAGGTTCTTATCACATAAAATCACTTTCATTTTTGATTTTATTCTTTAAAAACCGTTTTATTTTGATTGTTCTTCATTCAAAATCTTTGGTTTTTCTTCTTGTTCTTGTATCCTATCTTAAGAACACCTTTTTAACCATTAAAATTGTATCCTATCTTGTTCTTGTTCTTCTATTCATCTATCTGTTTACTCTCAGAATGTCTCAATCTGCACTTGTCGCCTCTAAGAACGTCAAGTTCGCCATCACTGATTCTGAGCTTCCAAAGAACAACCATCTTGCTCGCCTTGACTTTGATGGTGTCAAGTACCCACATCTGGTGGAAGCTGCACAATTTCTAAGGCAATCCTGCATTGCCTATGCTATCACTGTGGATCCCACACCTTCGAAAGCTCTACTCCAGCAATTCTGGTTTACCGCTGAAGAAACCTCTCTCGCCAACAAGAAGGGTGAACAGGTTCCTGCTATCTCCTTCAGCACTCAACTAGGCTCAGGGATGATGACTGCCCTAGGCCTGAGGAAAGCTCTTCGATTCTCTGACAAGCCCAGGAATGGATATGACTCATTGCCAACTGACACTGAACTCATCCAATTCTTGGATGCCATGGAATACGCTTGGGAACCCAAACCAAGGACTACTATTCCAAACAAGAAGCTGACTCTCGTGAAGAAGGCACTGATGCCTTCCCAGCTCAACTACTTCTTCTCACACATCATTCAGTGTATGAGTGGGAAGAGTGGGTCACTGGACCAAGCCAGCAAAGTTCAGGTCCAGATGGATTACTCAGTGATCACTGGACGTAACTTCGACTACGCAACAACTATCTTTGACGACCTGAAGTCAAAGATAGAGAAGACCGAGAGGGATCCCAAAGTTCCCTATGTACGCTTCATTTGCGTGTACCTGAAGTTTCTCTACCCTACCACTTACCCCACCAACTCGGATGCATCTTTTCCGAAAGTGGGTCAGCGATCACTGGAGGTCAAGACGCTCCCCAATGAGGTAAGTATCTCTGAACTTCGCTCTCGTCTCTCTCTCCTACATTCTTCGTCTTCAGCGGCCATGCAGGAGGTTCCTTCTTCTGCTATCCCTGCCGCTACCCCTTCAAAACGACCATCAACTGGCTCCCTTGGTCCTTCGAAGAAGGCCAAGATGACCAAGGAGAAAGCTACTTCTAGCTCTATACCTAAGGATGTTTCTCTACAAACTTCCTTAGATGCTTTCGTGGGTCTCTCCTCCACATCCTCAGCTCCAACCACTTCAACCGTGCCAGCGATCTCGGTCGCTGTCACAACAACAGTAACACAACCTGAGGTAACTACCCCTATCGCTACATCTTCTATCCCCATCTCTAGTCCTATTTCTTTGGTCTCTAACCCTCCTTCTATCCCTACTCCTCAGTTTGGACCGATAGGACCTAAACATCATTCGTTTGAGGAATCCATGCAATTCTACAAAATGTTTGATAATTCAGGTAATCCTATAACCCTATACACTACTCTCCCCTCTCCATATAAGCCTGTTTCTCAACAACTAACTTATATGTCAGGTCCTAGTCTGGCGACTGTTGACACCAATGTCAACAGTTTGTGTACAAAGGTGGATTCTCTTTATGCTTCTCTCAACAACACCACCAGCGCTGTTCAAACAGCTGGCGATGTGCTGAAGTAGCTGACTGCCACCTGCGCCTCCAAAGCTGACCTTTCCTAGATCGCTACTCTTCAGGAAGCGATTGTCAAAGTCAGGGAAGAATCCAAGCAGTAGTATGATGACCTGTCTGCAAAGATTGACTCCTGCATTGCTACTCTTCAGCAAATCCTTGACAAGCTGAATGAACCAGCTCCAGTTCCTGCTCCATCATTTACAGAAGATGATCGTTCAGCCCTGACCATAGCTGTGGAATTCATTCATCTAGCTACGTCTGACATCCCTGCACTTGAAGGACGACTCACAGGTCTGGAGGCTGAAGTCCAGAAGTTGGCTACCGCAACAACTTCATCTCCTATCAAAGATCTCTCTCTCGGTGATAATGACAAAGAGGGGGAGAAGAACGCTGAAGAAAACACGGAGGTTGAAGTCATTGCTGAACCACTGAAGGAAACTCCCTCTCAGGTTGAGGGGTAGATAGCTGCTGATAAAGCCCCTCCTACCATCGCTGAAATAATCGATGATGAAGACGATGATGAAGACCTTAATCTTGAAGATCAAGAGGATGATTCTCATCAAGTTGATGATGATGATGACGATGAAGATCCATCTCTCTGGTGTTCTTCAGCCGCCACATCATCAGCAATAGCTTCAAAAGAAGTTATCCAAGCAGGGGGGAGACAAGAAACATCTTCAGGAACCCCTTCCCAAAGCAAAGGTGTATCTGCTGAGGGAACCCTGAAGATGATCTCACTACCTGAGGAGAATCCTTCTCAGGATGCCTTACTCTTGTTCCCTTATCTTTCTATAAAAATCCAACCCCTGTTTCTTTCTAGCCTTTATCTCTCTTCTTTCCTAAAAATAATCTAATTTTTTCATTTTCTGACCAGATAGTTCTCTCCCCTGCTTAAGGGTTCTGAACTACAAATAATTCCAGCTACTATGGCTGAAGACATAATCCCAATCTCTATCGCTGAGATTGATGAAGAAGAAGAAGAAGATTCCCTAGTCCATCCAGGAAGGCCCTCTCAACCATCTCAATGGTCAGAGAAAGTGGTGAAGAAAAGAGTTGAAATGATTGCTCAACTAGAAAGTCAACGGCTGAAAATCCCTCTTCAAACATCCTTCTCAGAGCTCGACTTCCTCACTGATGCTGAACGAGAAGAATCTGCCAAAGCTGAGAAACTGTTCGCTGAATGCAGACGAGATGCCCAACTCGCTTTAAAGATTCAATCTTCTCAAGTCAAGGACAAAAAGCTGAAAAGAAAGCCGGTGGAAGTTCAAGCTGCACTGCTGAAAGAAATTGAAGAGGAACGCTCCAAAGAACAAGAGATTAACGATAAGTCTATCAAATGGTGTAAACAGAAGATGGATTATCGCTCTGATCTTCTTCCAATAACAGCCGTGACTATCTCTGGTCGCAAGAAGAAGGATCAACTCTCAGTGACCATGGAGATTACCAGAGAGGATGGAACCCAGAAAGCTATGTACGTTTCCAAACTTGAAGGCTTTGGGTTTACAGAGTGGATAGAATTCTGGGATGCGCTGAAGAAATCGAAATCTACATACAGAGGCTACGTTGAAGGACTTCTTGAAGCTCTCATCAACAGAGTCGCTTCTGTACTAAATCTGCCATCTCCTATCCCTCCCAATCCCAAGAAACTCAAGAGAAGAATTGGGTCTTCCTCCTCTGAAGACATCGCCATCATCAGGAATGAAACTTCTATCAAATTTTCAAGAGATGCACTGTTTGGTCCTTCTCACGATCTTTCAGTTCTGGATTTATCTCTGCCTCCTGGTGTTCCTTTCCAAGCTGGTCAAGTAATTGACAATCCTTATGGAATATTCTTCAGAGATGATGATGATGAGGAACTCAGATTTCAAAGAGTCTCTGAGATTCCTATATGTCCTCTGAATCATCTCAAGGATCTCTTATGCTTATGGTGTGACTTCTTCCCTGCTGCTGAGAAAATTAAAGAAATTATCAGCCAAGAATCATTGGAGCGAAGACAGAAAGGAGAAGAAATACCTGAGTATATGATCAATCCTCCTAAGTCTTCTTTAGATAGCTGATAGATTAGTTTTCTTACTTGTAATTTATTAGTTTAACTTACAGCAGTTAGTACATCACTTGTACTTGTAATTTTTCATTCCCTGTAATTCTTTTCTTGGTTTAATGAAAATTTCAGTGAAGTACTTAACTCCATCAAGTGTTGTAAAAGATCCCTCAAAATAGTAATTGGGACATGTATGTTACGAGTCCTGATTATTCCATCATTTTGAATTATAAAGTAATTTTCTTCAGTTACTTTGTCATTAACAAATAGGGGGAGATTGTTGATCCAAACTCTCTCAGTGATTTGATAACGACCCTCTTCTATACTTAGTGAAAATTACGTTTTAATATGTATTAGTGTTTCACCATCAGCGATCAGACTGAATCTGTTCAGTTATCGCTGATAGTCTTTCTTATAAACATTTCTATGTATTAGTGTTTCACTATTAGTGATCAGACTGAGTCTGTTCAGTTATCACTGATAGTTTCAGAAGTAGACAGCCAAACGTAATCCCTGAAGACAAGTCTCGCGTCAACATATGTTCATAGCTGAATCGAAGATGAAGCTGATGAACAAAGAGAAGTCTACTAGTGACCTGATGCGGATATCAGTGAAGCAAAGACAACTCTACTTATACGCGAAGGAACATGAGAAAAAGCTTCAGCGATAGCTAAACCTCTTTATCTCTGAACTTAGAGATACTCAGCGATCAATCGATCACAAAGCTTATGCCTCAAGTTTGCTTTTGTCTATCCTTGAACAACCTAGTACGATGTGTCAGAACGGACAAGTCTCTGCAACCATTCGTACAACAACTCTGTCAACTATACTGTTCATGACCCGGCCGAAAGCATGTCTCCCAAAAGTCAGTCTCCCAAAGCCAATCTGTGAACGCCACGTGTAAAGTACCCTACCACGCATTTAATTCATAGGGTATAAATAGGAAGTTCACACCTTCATCTGAAATGGTGCTCAATCCTTGAACTCCATATAGAAACCCTTGTTTTCTATATCTCTTAATCTCCCACTCTCTGAATTTCTTGTGCAATTATCTTAATGTTTCTTAAGTTTGTTTAGATTGAGTCTGTCTTAATCTTATTCCGCAACAAACTTGTAAATTGTATTTTGATTTAACAATAAACATTTTATTAAACTTTAAATTCTGTATTTCTATTCACCCCCCCCCCCTTCTACAAACTTGTTTAGCACCTTCGGGACCAACAGTAGCTCATAGAAGGTTCAGATGGTTCTTCCACTTCTTCTTTAATCTAAGCCATGAGGCAAAGATTAGCGACTTCTTCTTCGTCAGAACTTGATTCTTCTGATTCAGCCCAGTCATGTTCTTCAGCGATGAGACCTTTACCTTTTCGCTTGTAGCTTTTCAGCTTTTGATATTTGTTCTTCAGCTTTAGGTATTTGTCATCGTTGGATCTTCTTGAGGTAGAAGGTTTGAAGACCTTTTTCGACCTGCACTCACTAGCAAAGTGTCCAATCTTTTCACAGTTATAGCAAGTAGCAGTAGCCATATCAACAGGCGTTGATTTTGGCTTTTCAGTGAGAGAGAGAGGCTTACTTCTTCGGAAGTTGCTCTTTCTTGCAAATCTCTTAAAGGAGTTTGTCAAGAGTGCTAAGGACTCATCAAACTCTGAAAGATCAGGGTCTGACAGATCCTCAAATTCAGAATCTAACTCAGTGATGGTGAGAGTAGATCGCTGAGATGGAATTATCTTTGAAGAGACTAAAGCAACAGGAGTGCTTTTGGAGTCTTTAGAATCTTTTACAAGATTTTTCTTCAGAAGATTTGATTGCTCATAGTTGAGCAATATTCCATATAGAGTGCTAAGAGAAAAAGAATTTAAGTCTTTTGTAAGCTTAAGACATATTGAATAACTGTCCCAGCTTTCAAGAAGATATTCTAAGAATTTTGTTAGGACCTCAGAATTAGAATAGGTCCTACCAACATTTCTTAGGTCAATGATTAAGCAGTTAAACCGCTGATGAACGTCAGAGAGAGATTCATTCTTACCAGCGATGAAACTTTCATACTGTCTTACCATGTTAATCTTACGAGTTTCTTGGATTTCAGTGGTGCCCTCATATTGAACACATATGGTTTCCCATATTTCTTTAGAAGTTTTCAGATGCAAGATGGAATGGAAAACTTCATCAGGCAGAGCCATTGAAATTATGGTCTTTGCTCTTACATCTATTTCTACCTTCTTTTTATCTTCATCACTCCACTGTCTTATTTCCTTAACAACATATCGTTAAGAGATAGCTTCAGTGGTGGCAGTAGCAGGAACTGCAGCTATAATTCTAACAGCTTCATAAGGTCCATTTTCTATATATTCAGGTATAGTAGGATCCGCACCTTCAAGAAATAACATCATTCGTTTTTTCCATAGAGAAAAGTTATCTCTGCTAAATCGAGGAGGTTTAGAAAGTGAACCATTATCATAGTAGTTTGTGTTTGTGTTAAGTGCCATTTTAGAACAGCAAAGAAGAGAATAAAGAAAGATATTCTTTATTAGATTAAACAACCTGCTGTGATACCACTTGTTGGTCCCTAAGGTGCTTAACAAGTCTGTAGAAGGGGGGGGGGGGGGTTGAATACAAACACAGAAATTAAAGTTTAATAAATTGTTTATTGATAAATCAAATACAATTTACAAGTTTGTTGTGGAATAAGATTAAGACTGTAGATCCCAGTGCAGTGCAAAACAGAATACCAACAATCAAAGATGAACTGATTATAGATCATAGCAACTAGTCATATGATTGATAATACTTCAAAGGGTTTAGGTTTATAGAGAGAATTTCTGATAAGGGTATATAAACCTAATGAATAGCAAACTGAATAATGAATTTCTAACCTGACAAATGAAATAGAAATAACTTTAAATACTTAGGCTCGCAGGCCTAACGGGCTTATGGGCTTTTTGGCCCAACAAGCTTATAAAATGAATAAATGACATTTCATACCCTGAACTTTTATTTAACTAACAAAATAGCCCTAACAATCTCCCCCTTTAAATAGAAGTTGAAACTCGCGCCAGTTAGGAACATATATCTTCCGAAAACCAAAACTGATCTCAAAATATCTGATTTGCGTTCTGTACTCCAGTCGTTCTTCGATAACTCTCAGTGCTTTAAAAACAAGTGCTTTGTATGAAGAATCCAGTATCTTAACTCTTTTTTCATCTTGATTCAGGGCACTCTTCAACTTGTCTTTCAAAAGCATCAAAGTACCATCACAGAATCTGGCAATCTGATCAAAACGGATAAAGCGTAGAACACCTTTGTTGTTCACGTATGACATACCAAACTCTGGAATCTTTATAACTGTGAATGCGGGTACATTTAGAGCATCAGACGGAACACTCAGATCAGGCTTGAGCAGATTATTCTTTGGTTGATCGCTTTCTAACCTAATCTAAAAATCTTCCACCGAAGCAAGTTTCATTGCGCACTTCATGTATCTTTTCACGGTTTCCAGGGCATCAATGACTTCTCCGGGTCTGACGGTTCTGGTCTTTAAGTCACGTAGTATAAACAGCAGATCTTGTGGCTCCAAACATGGAAAATCAGCATCAGAAAAGCAGTATTGTTGCCCATCTTCTCTTGTAACCATGAAGTCCGTATACTTAACCTTCATGAAGTAGGCAGGTATGATTTTATCAACTGATACAATCCTGAGCTTCGTCTTGGAGTTCTTGTGCTGGAACTTTCTGTACACGAACACAAGCTCACGCTGTTTTTCTTTGTTTTTCACTGACTGTAGACCATGGAGAACGACTTCATCATACTTTCTGATCCAGTAGACAAATATCTTTTTCTGGCTTTCTTCGAGGAAAGGAACTTTTATTCTGACTCTTTCCCACTTGGATGGACGAACTGGAGGAGTATGTACCGGTTCTCTAACTGGTGAAGTTGGAGGAGATTTCTCGGGAAAAACTGTAGAAGAGAAGTCAGGGTGATTAACTGGATAGGTCAATAAAGGAACCACGGCATAAGATTGATCATCTAGATGCAGTATTTCATCAATTTCTTCTTGCATAACCACCAGAGCTCTTTCAGTATTAGCACATTCTTCTGTCGTATCCGCCACTTCATACGGATCTAGAATTATTGCTCAATCCTCAGGAACTATCGGAGAACCATATTCAAATTCCTCAGGCTTTTCAACCGTCGGATAGTCGTATAGTACCAAGTCTGTCACCTATTCCCGTTCCTGTTTCTGTCTCTGTCCCTCTGTTCTTGGACCGGAACCCGTACCCTGTTCAACCTGTTCTGATTCCACCATATGTGTCTCCGGCTCAGATATGCATTGGCGCTTCTCCCCCTCATGGTGATTAGGATCATCCTGATCATCATGTCGGCGCTTGAGCTGTTCTGCCTGGCTACGGCAGGTATCCTCCACTACTGATAGACGTTCAGTCAAAACAGCTACGGTTTGCTGAAGTGACTGAAGCATAGCTTGCTGGATCTGGAAGGCTTTAGGAGAGACAATAGGTTGGGGGTTTGGTGGAGTAGGTGTGGATGCTTCAGAACGAAGCAGTGATAACAAATCGGCATCCTGGGTAGGTTCGGTTAGAGACTGGGCTAGTAGTTTGGCTAGAAGAATGGATTTCAGCTCAGGGATAGAAAGATCCGTAGCGGGTAAGAAGGTGGAATAGGTGTGGGCTCAGGCTCAGTCGCAGGACCTTTGCCTTTGATCATGCATTTGAGGTTGTCCACCTCTTCCCTCATCATAGATTGGACAACCTTTAAGGCGCCGTCCATGTATTCCCTTGAGACAAACTCCGTTAGGGTAACTCCGGGGTCACTAAGACTTCCCGTTGTAGCTACGACTGTAGAAGTCGAGACGCCTACATTCACGGTTGGCGTGATGATAGCCGTGGTAGGACTTCCACCCAATCCTCATAAACTACCCGAAGGCGGATTTACTATGGATGTTCCGGCCGGGCCATTTAGGCGACCGACGATAGTTGAAAATGGAATATGTGTCCTAGGAATGGCATGTATAGCAAAAGGCTCTAGACTCCATGCATGCAAAGATGTTGTTAGGATCGAATTCTCAACAAGAATTATGAATACTCAGAAACAATACCAAAGAAGTTGCGGAATAACACTTTGATATTCAATGTAACAATAATCAAAACAGTATATGATTATTAATTTGTAAACTTGTATTCAATAATCAAATCACAAGATTACACACTCAACCTCAATCTTGAAGAACAAGCTCTTTCAAGACGAATTCTACTTCTCTAGAATTAGGATCTAATCTTGAGGTTGATTCTCTCTCTAAAACAAAAACTTAGAATGAATTAATTCTCATAAACTATTCTATCAATTCTATACATATACTCAATAAAAAGATAATTACAATAAATAAATATCTTCAGTATATCTTCCATGAATATCTTCAGCTTTCCATGTTTATCTTTAATCACGATCTCTTCAGCATTATCTTCACATTATCTCAGAAGCAGCACTAACATATTAGCAGTACTAACTTTGACTAGCAGTATTAATTCTACTGGTAGTAGTAATACTCAGCAGTATTAACTTTGAAGTCCTCTGGCAGTAGTAATTCTGAACTAGCAGCATTAACCATACTTAAGTTTTTCTTTAGTTCCCAACAATCTCCCCCTAACTTGACTTTTAGGAAGAGAAGTCAAGTTCTTCAGATCTTCTTCAAGATGCTCCCAAAACTCCATCATGGCCTAAATTCCAGTATTTGCATCCAACCCCAAACTCTGATTAATTGTTCTTTGGATCAAATATTTAGCCATTTCTGAATCTGGAATACACCTTAGCTTCTTCTTCAGCATGGCATGAAGCTGCAATCTGCTATGGTTGTACACTCTATCCACTAGGAAGTACTCAGTATGATTTAAATCCAAAGTCACTGCATATACTCCACTAGTTTCATATAGAGTCCAATTATTCACTGTTTGAAAAACATTCCTTATTACCTCCTCTACTTCATCAGGCTTGAACATCATACACAGATACTCCATCACCAGCTTTTTAATTGAAATCACTGGGGCTTTGAGTTCATCTGCATATAACTTTATCCCTATTTCAAACATTTCTTCAATATCAGACCTTGAGCAGGTTCTGACAATCTTATTCCAAGTGCTGTACACTTCATATTTCTCATCTTTTCTATTCAGTCTGATGTACTCCTTGCCATCCACCTCCATGACATCCCAGTGAATGACTTCAGGAGGTTTAACCCCTACAGGTTCTGCTGAAATTGGTTCAGGCACTTTATCCATCACTACCATGTATATTTTGACATTCTCAGTACTTGCAGGTTCTTTCATTTTAGATGACTCAGGTGCCTCTTCTTCTTCAGCAGCCTTTTCAGCCTCTTCTTCCACTAATCTAGGCTTCTTTGTAGGCTTTCTCCTTGCCATCATCTTGGTTCTTTTTAAAGTTCTTAGACTTTCACCAAGAGTAGCCTCTTTTTTTGGAGTTTCTTGCTCATCTGGAAAAGGCTCTTGTATTACAAAGTCATTGCTCTCCTTCATCCTTTTCTCCATTTTCACCTTGGCAGTGTCATTCTCTTGAAGCTTTTTCATCTCTGCATCATATAGTCCTTTCATTTTCTCAAAAGACATCTTTGAAAACATTTCCTTTTTAAATCCTACAGCACCCTTGAGGAAAGTGATCATCTTGTTTCTCTCTTAGGTACCAAGGAATGTCTTTGAGGGTTATCTCTTCTTCTTTGCACCCATTTTGAATTCTCCAATCTTCCTTAGAAATGTGACTTTCTTTTTAGCCATTTCAGTTGCCAGACTCATTTTATAGGCTTTATTCAGCTCTGCAGCCATTGCTTTCGCTATCTCTCTGTCTTTTTCCACTTGGACATTTTCTGCTTGTTCCAATTCAGCTTGTATCTTTCTTGCCAAAGTTTCATCTGCCTCAATCAACTTTTGCCTTTTCATTGGTTGGTCAGATTCTGAATCAACTAGCTTTGCTTTACCCTTTTCTTTGCTTATCACCTTCTCAGACCTGGATTTCATTGCAACATCACCTCTTTCTTTTATGATAACTCCTTTGGCCTTTGAAGTGACCTTGGGAGTATCATGTTTTGCTTTGATTAGAGTTTCTGCAATTTCCAGCTCTGTTAGTACTTCCTTCACTGTTTCTGCTGCTTTGTTCATGTCAGCAGTAGTAACCATTTCTGCTGCTCCACTTGAACTAGCAGCATTAATGCTTTCTGTTGCTTCCTCACTTACTGCTGCTTGTTCTGAATTTCCTTCAATTTTTGTTACTATCTCCCCCTCAACACTGTGTTTCTCCCCATTATGCTCCCCCTCAAACACAACTTTCTCTTTTTCCTCTTCCAAGTTATCTTCAGCCTCTGACTCCCCCTTTTTGGGAGCATCAGATACTGATTCCCTTCTCTTTAGCACAAACTGCCTCCTCTTCTTTTTCTGTAGCAATCTCTTTACCATATTCTTCAGTTTGGAAATCTGAGCTTGTTAGGACAGAACTATTAGTTTCAGCTCTTCGATATCTTTTCCTTGGTTGATCACATCCCTGTTGATGTTTGCCATTGTGTCCATCAATTCAACATAGTCATATCTG
Source organism: Arctium lappa (assembly GCA_023525745.1). NCBI lineage: Eukaryota > Viridiplantae > Streptophyta > Magnoliopsida > Asterales > Asteraceae > Arctium > Arctium lappa. Next base: position 68,746,402 of record CM042054.1, read on the forward strand.
TCCTCACCTTCTCTAGGAATGTTACCCCCTATTGAAGGATCATGGGATCTTTTAGTAGTGGAAGTCTTCTACCTGGCAGAAGCACTATCCACCCCCGTGGTTTCTTGGCACCTGGGACCTTTGAATGATTGCTCATTCAAAGTTGCCATGGGGAAGGTCTTAGAAATGTTACCACTGACCTTCTGTATGTTAGCAGAAGTAGTAGCAACCTTCTCACCTATATGCTCTTCCTCCTCCTCAGAGAGCACCTCCTTGGGGTTGGGAGACACCCCTTTGGTTTCCCTATTGATATTCTCTAAAGGAGAATTCTCCCTTAGAGGGCTTAAAGGCTGAGTAAGTGAAGGTACAAGAAGGGAAGGAGCCTTCTTTGCCTGTTTTCTTTTGTATGTTTGGATGATTGGTGAGGTTGGTTTATCAAGAAGCGACTGGGGAATTGATTTAGAGTGGGAAGGTTGGGATTGGCTAGCAGTGGGATGGTCTAATGGGGGCCTTGACCCTGCTGCCATACCTTCATCAGTGTGGGACACCGCCATCATTGTAGAGAACAATGGGGTGTCTACTCCTTCCGAGTCCCCAACAGATCTTCTCATATTTGAGAAAACCTTGCCTTCAGGGGGTTTAGGTACATATACCCCATCAAAATGAGGCATATCCGTCAATTCGTGGGTGATAACCTCTTGGACAAACCTGGGGTACATAAAAAAGCTCTTTTTGCTTCCCAAGTTTGAGACAAGATCACTGAAAATCATTTTAGAAAAATTTTACTTTCTGGCAGTGGCCAAGCACACCAAAGCATAAGCAATGGTGCTACTGAACTCACTCCATCCAGTAGTCTTTTTAGAGATACAGTGCATAAGGGTATGGACAAAGAAACGCCATTGGGGTGAAAATTTGGCTTTTGAGAACTTGAACACACCTAATGGGCCTCCATACCCCATTCTTGTAGGAGTAGAAAACAGTTCATCATTAGAGATAGAAGTTATACTAGAGGCATCGTCTAGATGTAGACAGATGCGAATTACCTCTTCAGTAACTGTCAAAGGCTTGCCACACACCTTTGTCTTGATCATTTGCACACCATTCTCAGTAATAATGGTGGCATTTGCCAAAAATTGCCTTTGATGCTCGATATATATTGATGGCGATACAGTGAGAGCATGGGCAATATGGGTTGTCTTGAGGAAATCCACAATCTGGTGGAAACCAGCGGCCTGTTTGGGCTTCTGTAGCATCGCGATTTCATTGTGCTCGTCGATGAATGCCATTGATGCCATTGGTCTTTGAAAGTTCTTGCCTGAAAACTTGATACTTGAGAGAGAAAGGGTTTAGAGCGCAAGTGAACAGTATGCAAAGAGTCGTTATGAGCTTTTTAGGCGGGCAAAGGGTATTTATAGTATTCGGGACATAAGCAGTACTTACCTAGAGCAGTATTAACTAACAAGCAGTATTAACGGCGAACAGTATTAACAACTAGCAGTATTAACTAACAAGCAGTATTAACGGCGAGCAGTATTAACTACTAGCAGTATTAACTAACTAGCAGTATTAACTGAGAGCAGTATTAAAACTTTACTGGCAGTATTAACCATACTTACTCTTTTAAGCTTGTGATACACTGAGTACTGTTATATATATCCTGAAAAAGAAGATTAGAACACAAACAAAAACAATATACAGGTATTTAACCACTTTTTGAGAAGGGACTTATTCAGAGCTGATCATTCCCACACTTGTTACCAAGAAAGTGAATCTACCCACATCAAAGGCTTTGGTGAATAGATCATCAAACTGGTTATCAGTATGAACTTTTACAACTTGAATAAGTTTCTTTTCATTACAGTCTATTATGAAGTGATACCTGATCTCAATGTGCTTTGTCTTTGAGTGCTTGACAGGATTATTCACTATGCTAATAGCACTGCTATTATCAATAAAAATTGGAGTGTGTAGAAAGGTTACCCCATAGTCCAGCATTTGATTCTGAATCCATAAGACTTGAGAACAACAACTTGCAGCTGCTATGTACTCTGCCTCTGTTGTAGATGTGGACACTGTGGTTTGATTCTTGCACTGCCATGAAACTAGTCTTGCACCCAAAAACTGACATCCTCCAGAAGTAGATTTTCTGTCCAAGTTTGCTCCACCTAGATCACTGTCTGAGTATGTAAGTAGGTCAAATGGTGAGTCATGAGCATACCAAAGTCCCAATCTGGGTTGCCCTTTGAGATATCTGAATATCCTCTTAACAGCTTGATAGTGAGATTGCTTTGGCCTCACTTGGAATCTTGCACATACACAGACTGGAAACATTATATCTGGCGTAGAGGTTGTAAGACACATGAGAGAGCCAATCATGGACCTATAATGATGAACATCCATATCCTCCCCCTCAAGATCTGTTGTTATCTGCTTGTGTGTTTCCATAGGTGTGCTGGCATGTTTTGAATCTGAGAAACCAAACTTGGTTAGAATGTCCTGCACATACTTGGACTAACAGATAAAGATTTCATCTGACTTCTGTTGAACTTGGAGTCTAAGGAAGAAAGTAAGTTCCCCCATGGAACTCATCTTGAACCTTTGATGCATTAGTTCCTCAAACTCCTTGCACATGATGGCTCTTGTGGATCCAAAGATAATATCATCAACATAGATTTGGACTAGCAAGATATCCTTCTTCTTTCTCTTGATGAATAGAGTCTTATCAATGACTCCTCTTTCAAAGCCATTTTCCAAGAAATAGGATGACATAGTGTCATACCATGCTCTTGGAGCTTGATGCAGTCCATAAAGTGCTTTCTTCAATTTGTATACCCTATCTGGATAGCTTGGGTTTTCAAACCCTGGTGGTTGACAGACATATACTTCTTCTTCAATTGAGCCATATAGAAATGCACTTTTGACATCCATTTGATAGACTTTGAATTTCATATAAGAAGCATAAGCCAGGAATAATCTAATTGCTTCTATCCTGGCTACAGGTGCAAAGACTTCTTCATAATCTATTCCCTCTTCTTGTGTATACCTTTGAGCCACCAACCTTGCTTTATTCCTTATTACTATGCCTCTTTCATCTCTCTTATTCCTGAAGACCCATTTTGTTCCTATTGCTCTTTGGCCTTTAGGAAGGTCTACCAGATCCCAAACATCTTGCAGCTTGAACTGCAGTAGCTCTTCTTGCATGGCTTCTATCCAACTGGACTCTTTCATAGCATCATGTGCCTTTTTAGGCTCAAGCTGGGATAGAAAGCAAGAAAGCACTGAATGCTGTTGGTCTTGCATTTCTTGCAGCCTGCTTTGATTTCTAGTCATCATAGGAGAAGAGATATCTCCTATTACCAGCTGAGGAGGATGATTCTTTTGAAAACTGGTGTGATGACTAGGTTCTTCATTAAGTCCCACCTCTAGATTTGAGTCATTCAACTCAACTGAGGTGTTTTCAGCAGCTACTTCTGGTTCTTGATTTTCTTGATTCTCCTCATCTCTACTTTCTTCTTCACTCTAATTTAGTCCAGTAGATGGTTCTTTTTCACAGTCTTCAACAGAATCCACTGTAGGTATGGGAAAGATCACAGATTGAGACATACTATCTTGAACTTGTGTAGTCTCTAATCCTCCACACCCTGAACCTGCATAATCATCACTACTGAAACCAAAAGAGTTAGTTAGTGAATCAATGTCAAATAGCCACTAAGGACCAGACCCAATAGGATTTGGTGTGTTCTCATTGCATTTGACATTGTCACTTTCTTCAATTATTCTTGAAGAAGAGTTAAAAACTCTGTAAGCCTTACTTTGAGATGAGTAACCCACAAGAAATCCATCATCTGCTTTGCTATCAAACTTACCTAAGTGAGATTTGGTATTGAGAATTGTACAAGGACACCCAAAAGGTTTGAAAAATCCAATGAAAGGTTTTCTTTTATTTAAAAGCTCATAAGAGGTCTTGTTCTTTGGCTTGACCACTAGAACTCTGTTTTGGACATAACAAGCAGTATTAACTGCTTCAGCCCAGAAGGTAATTGGCAGTTTTGAATCAGCTAACAGAGATCTAGCAGCCTCTATTAGTGTCCTATTTCTCCTCTCAGCAACTCCATTCTGTTGAGGAGTCCTAGGGGCACTATATTGTCTCTCAATTCCTTTTTCCTCACAAAAGGTGTTTAGATCAAGATTTTTAAATTCAGTCCCATTGTCTGATCTAATGACTTTTACTTTTTGATTAGTTTGGTTTTCAATTCTTAGGATAAAGGATTTGATCAGTCCACTTGCCTCATCCTTGGTCCTTAGAAAATATACCCAAGTAAATCTGGAGTAATCATCAACAATAACCAAGTAGTAAGATTTCTTGCCCATACTCATAACATTTGTAGGACCAAACAGATCCATATGTAATAACTGGAGACAAGAAGAAATTGTATTTAGCTATTTGGTCGTATGAGAAGTTTTGTGCTGTTTGCCTTTAAGACAAGCAACACAATGATCATCACATGAGAAGACTTTTGAAGGTAAACCTCTTACAAGGTTGTTTTTAACAAGTTTGTTCATAGTCTTGAAGTTCATGTGACACATCCTTCTGTGCCATAGGGAGGATTCATCCACAGAAGCTTTTGAAACAAGACAGTTCAGGGATGAATCACTAGAAACATTGTCCATATCTAGACAGTAAACATTGTCCTTTCTTGGAGTTCTAAGTAGTATCATGCTTTCATCAACTACTTTGAACCCTGGAGCAAGGATCATACACTCTGTATTAGTAAATAATATGCTATGTTGTTTGTCACACACCTGTGGTACACTTAACAAGTTGTACTTCAATTGATCAACATAGTAGACATCCTCAAATGTCATCTTACCTTTTGTAACATTACGTTTTCCACTTATTTTACCACCAGTAAGATTATCTCCAAATGCAACATGTCCTCCATTGATATGCTTGAAATCCTGAAGGCATGATATGTTGCCAGTCATGTGCCTAGAGCAACCACTATCAACATGGCATATGCTCTTTCCCTTGAGCTTTTGGTTGCCCTGCACATAAGATAAATCAGTTAGTATGAATTAGAAACCCAAGCCAAAGTGGTCTTGGGTACCCCTTTCTCATCAAAATACTTACATTCTTTCTTAAGAAGATTTTTAAACTTTGACTCCTCATTTCTGGAGTACTTTGTCACAATGATGGGTTTAGAAACACATTTGCTAGAAGCAATACTGGTTTTAGAAGTACTAACTGCATTAGCAGCACTTGCATGCTTAGCAGTACTAACCTTGTTAGAAGTAGTAACTGTGTTAGCAGTATTAAAATTTTCAGCAGTACTAACACTGGTAGCAGCAGTAATGCTTCTAGCAGCACTATCTCTGTCAGCTATACTAACAATTTTAGTGCTTCTAGGCACCCATATTTTGATACTTTCTTTTAAAACCTTTTTCTTCATGGGGCCTTTGGTTTCAACAGATTTCTTCCCCACATGTTTCTTTCCAGCCTTCCTATAACCAACAGGTTTTTGCACAAATCTTTGAAAGTTCATCTGTTGGTTAATAGGATTAAAGAAACAGTGCTTAGCCAAATGGTTTAACTTTCCACACATGAAACAAGGTTTTGGTCTATTGATTTTACTCAGATCAATACCTTGTTTTTGTGCCCATTGATTGTTCCAGTTTCTCTGATTTCCCCTTGGTTTATCATGTTTTTGGGTCTCAGATTTATTGCATGCACACTGCTTGCAAGGGATAGGATTCACAATAGTGGTCTGCTTATAGTAAAGCTTCTTGTTCTTTCCCTCAGTCTTCTCTATCTCATTGGACTTTACCCAATGCTTTCCACATCTCTCATTGGTGATTATGTGGTTTTCTATAGGAATCTCACCACTCACAGTGTTGTCCTTATCTTTGACAACTTCTTTCTCAGTTTTATCCTTGACAACTACTTCATCTAAGGGATCTATCTCAGTGGCTCCCTTAGGTAGGTCCTTCCTATCCTTTGTTTCTAACAAATCTGAACTAGGAGGGATGTAGTTGTTGTTATAGGGTGGTGGTGTGGTCTTGTACCCTATTCCTCTTCTCAGTTTATCATGAATCTGAGTTTGTAGCAAAGAATCCATTGCTTTGGAAGCATTGGAGAACTTTTCTACATCTAGTTTGACTTTAGCTAGCTCTCCTCTTAGCTTTTTACTCTCTTCTTTGGATCTGGTCAGTTGAAGTTCTAAGTCATTCTTCTCCCACTTCTAGTAGTTTGTGTCATAAGAGTGTTGAAGCTCATTAGCTTGAAAACCCTTAATCTGCTCTTCAAATCTCTCAACAATCCTCACATAATCTTTTATGTTCTTTTCCAATCTCTTAAGGTCATCACTCATGTTCTGATTGTGATCCCTATACCTTTTAACAGTGTTAATGCAATTTAGAGAACAAAGATTGGAAGTTACCTCTGTTGGGAGATCAGACACCTCTGCCATAAGAGCTTGGTTTTGGATGGCCTCTTCAGCTTGATCACTCCAATCAACCCCATACCCTGTTGAGAGACTAGGGCTTGTGCAGAGTTTCTGTTATTATTGAAGCTTCCAGATTGAGCTTGTTGATGGTTGTTATTTTGAGACATTCCACTTTTGCATTCTCTAGCAAAGTGTCCCTTTTGATGGCATTTGTAGCATTCCACCTTTGACTTGTCAAATCCTGCTCCATCTTCTCTTCTTTGGGAGAAGTTGTTCCTCCCAGTATTTTGATGAACTTCTTAACTCTCATAGAGAGCATGCCCATTTGCCATTTAATGTCCATCTCTTCAAGATCATCTAGATGGAGTTGTTCCAAGTCATCATTAATAAGATAAGAGTTTCCATGACTGGCCAGAAAGGCTTTAAATACAGTTTCAGTGCCTTTCTCTTGATTTGCTCCATTGGCAGCACTAACTGATTCAGGATTGGAAGTAGAATCAATTGATGCTGAAAGGAGTGCAGCATTGTGAACATATCCAGAAGGCCTCTTCTTAGCCTCTACCTCAGATTCAAAAACTCTTAGATCATTATATAGATCATCAAGTTTCTTTTCTTCCAATTGATCATTCTGTCTGAAAGACACAGTATACATGGTCCATTCATCACTTAGTGACCTTAGAAACTTTATGTTCAGATCATCTTGATCAATTTGTACTCCCACTATAGCTAGTTCACCAATAAGCTTGTTGAACCTGTCAAAAGTTTGAGTCATAGACTCATTCTTGGTTGACATAAAGTTCTCATATTGTTACTTCAGAATAGCTTTCTGATTTCTCTTGGTACTTTTGGTACCTGAGAATCTCTTCTCTAGAGCATTCCAGAGCATCTCTGCAGTTACAGAACTGATGTTGATATTCATTGGGAATAGCCAAGAGCAAGGTGCTCAAGGCTTTCATCTTTGTCAGTCTAATCTTTCTTTCAGCAACAGTTTTTGGTGGAGTTCTCTTTCAATCTGCACCAACCTTTTCTGCTTCAGAAGGGCCATTCTCAATGATGTCCCACATAGAATAGTCAGTGAGGAGTATGTACTGCTTGATTCTGATCTTCCACATATCGAATTCATTGGGTCTGAGCATTGGAACCTTTGAGACCAGAGTACTGTTTGATTCTGCAAAGTTTTCCATGATGAATGAATAGATGTTTCTGAGAGAACAGGCTATGATACCACTTGTTAGGATCGAATTCTTAACAAGAATTATGAATACTCAGAAACAATACCAAAGAAGTTGCCGAATAACACTTTGATATTCAATGTAACAGTAATCAAAACAGTATATGGTTAATAATTTGTAAACTTGTATTCAATAATCAAATCACAAGATTACACACTCAACCTCAATCTTGAAGAACAAGCTCTTTCAAGGCGAATTCTACTTCTCTAGAATTAGGATCTAATCTTGAGGTTGATTCTCTCTCTAAAACAAAAACTTAGAATGAATTAATTCTCATAAACTATTCTATCAATTCTATACATATACTCAATAAAAAGATAATTACAATAAATAAAATATCTTCAGTATATCTTCCATGAATATCTTCAGCTTTCCATGTTTATCTTTAATCACGATCTCTTCAGCATTATCTTCACATTATATGAGAAGCAACACTAACATATTAGCAGTACTAACTAGCTAAGTAGTACTAACTTTGACTAGCAGTATTAATTCTACTGGCAGTAGTAATACTCAGCAGTATTAACTTTCAAGTCCTCTGGCAGTAGTAATTTTGAACTAGCAGCATTAACCATACTTAAGCTTTTCTTCAGTTCCCAACAGATGTCGAGAATTGGGGCAGCTGTTCTCTCGTTTCAATATCGGCACCCTCCAAGTGAGAGCCCGATAACGGATGTGCTAAATCCCCGTGAGAATGTGAAACCACCATTTGTTGAGAGATGGTGGAGTGGCTTGGTGGGGTGTGCAGATGCGCCGCTAGGTCCACGGCGGCTTCTTCAATACCCTGTCTCAACACATGAGACTGGGTAGCAGATGTGGCTACCTGGCTAGATGTGGCTAGGGGGGATACAACCGTTGATGGTTGTCCCGTCACTCGTGTACTCGTAGCGTCATATTTTCTCTTTCTTTCCCTCTCTCGGCTCACTAGAATATCATCTTCAACTAAAACTCCCTCCGTTCTCCTTATCTCTCCAGATGAGGGCTGATTATCGTCACCATCGGAGTCAGAAGACTCTTCATTTGATGCCGATATGTTAGTGGTTGGGTCCGACTCACTGTCGGATTCATCGGCTTCCTCCTCAGAGGCGTTTGCAGCTTCCGACTGAGAGTCGGGTGAAACTGATTCCGCCGCAGGCTCGGATTGGGCCAAAGCTTCCTCCGAGGCGGAATGCGCTGTTGTCACTTCTGCTGTTTGAGTCTTTATTTGCGTCAGCGAAGATGGTTATCTAGAAGAACTAGGCTGGCTCGTTCCAACGGCACTGCCCACGCCAGATCCCCTCACGATTATTTCTCTCGACACACCCTGTCCGGAAGCCCGAGCTATCCGGACGCTCCCGCCTCTCGTTCGTGGATGCGGACCCTCACGTCGCTCAGGTCGTGCTCCCTAGGCAGTTCCTGCCGGTCCTGGCCGGACCATAGGAGCTGGAATGTTGTGTGTCTACCTATAAGCTATCACACTCAGTGCCATTGGACAAGCATGGTCTAGTACCCCGACTGGGATTTGTCGGGCGACAACCCCTTCTGGATCAGCTCGGGAAGGTATCTTGCGTGTCGGGTGATGTGGGCAAGTCGGGTGCGTAGACCGGTGCTGTATCTCGGGATACAGGTTCATGTAGTTCCGGAAAACAATCTGTAAGAACCGCATAAATGTAATGAAATTCGATCGGCGAGATGCAGTAGAACGAACTCTCTGAATGAGTTCAAACCAGAGAAAGTCGGCAAAGTCCACGTGGCGATTGAAGGCCACCGCGTGAAATATGCGAAGAATCGGGGCGTCCGTCTGATCAATGCCCTTCGTTATAGATGAAAGGCACCGATTTATGTAGGTGAACATCGTGTACCAGATCGTCGAGAGGTATTTGCGGTTGAAGGTTGATGCAATGCGAAGTTTTGCGCCATAGCCTAAGGAGATGAGGTCGGTGCACAGTGTAGCATCAGAAACTATCGGGTCGAAGCTTTCTCGGCCTGGAACGGATCCGGTGGGTCGGTAACCGAAGGAACTGTCGGAAGAGATCACATGTGAGAAGCACTGGTGTATGATCTATCCGACCTTCAAGATGGAATTCGCCATCGGCCTCTAACGCACTTAGAGAGCGCCAAAACTGCTGTAAGTATATGATTGGAACGATTACAGTTTCCGTAAGGGCATAAGAGATTGGATGCCCCATAAGTATCTCGATGATGACCTGATATTGAATAGCAGGTTGGATTACATCGAGGTAGTAGTTATTGGCTGTAAGAGGGAGGTACTGATCCTCAGGAATCAGTTCCGCATCTGCGATTGGATCAATCGCTGGTGGTTGGTTTTGTGCCATTGTACCTGTGAAGAAATAGTCGATTAGTACGAAGGTTTGGGAAAATATGATAGCCGTTGGAGTTATACAGTCATGATTTAAACAACAACGGATACTAACTCCAAAATAGTGGAAGAACAAACCCTATTCGTGAATTAGGGTCACTCACCAAGGCGCATGGAACTACACCCATTTAATGAAATCAAAAAACACATAGAACCACCAAAATAACCTCATAGACACATATAGGTATAACTATAAATCATTAGAACCATAGAACAGGATTCGACCGGATAAGATATTCGACCGGTGGTTAAACCACCGGATAAGAGGTCGATCGGATAAGGTCTTCGACCGGAGGTCACCTAAGACCGGATATGAGTTCGATCGGATAAAGGTCTTCGACCGGAGGGCACGTAAGACCGGATATGGTCTTCGACCGGATAAGGTCTTCGACCGGAGGTTACCTAAGACCGGATATGGTTTTCGACCGGAGGACACCTAAGACCGGATATGGTCTTCGACCGGAGGAAACATTCGACCGGGGGTTCGTTCGACCAGGGCGTAACCCTAGATCGGAGGTAACCCCCAGAGAAGACAAATCGACAACAGGTCAAACCTCGGGGACACTCAGAGTAGGAAACAACGTAAAATCGATCGATAACAATAGATCGATGCATACTGAAAACACCTTAATATCAATTCCCTACCTGATCGATCGAAGGTGAAGAGCAACAATGGTCGTGTTCGGTCGATTTGGGGTTCGGTCGAGAAGAATTCCGGGGATTCGAGAGAGAAGAAAAGAGATAATGAAAAGAGAGTCGATCGAATGAGGAAGATAAGTTCGATCGGGGTTCTTAAACCCCGGAATCTGGGCTTGGGCTTGGGTCGGGGAAAACAAAAACAAAGCAAACAAACAAAAAACCATAATAGAAAAGAAAAAAAAACTATTTTTGGGATATTCTTAAGTAGAAACAAAATAACTGAATATAAAAAAATATTTTTGACTCTTTGGAATAAGAAAATATACCTAAAAAAATACTAAGGGAGAGAAAAGAAAGCAGAAAAAAAACTTAAGAAACCTACGGAATAAAAAAACGAAGGAAAAAAAATAAAAGCTCCCTCTCAAGGATTACCAAGAAGAGGTCCAAACACAGGACCCACTTACCTGCTCCCCCTCGAAAGGAGGACTCGTGAGACTTACCAGAGTGCTCCCCCTGAACACATTACCGGCTTGTAGATGCACCACAATCAACTTACACTTTTCAGGGAACAAAGAATGAACTGCACAAAGAATCACGAAAACACCACGAAAACAAAAAAAAACAAGAACACAAGAGAAACGAAATCTACTTTGTTGATCCAGAAGTTTGTAAGTGACACAGAGCTGAACGAGTAAAATGCAATAACCAAGGAGTGTCAATAATAGCAACCAGAGACAAGTCACTGGTACAGTGGTCACAGTCCTTCGTTATTGAAAGAGACTCGTAGAGAGCTGTGAACGGATCAAACTTTCAGATTTAGCATACCTAGCTTGGACACAAGGTAATTAAATTGTTTTTCATCCAAGGCTTTGGTGAACAGGTCTGCTAACTGATGCTCTGAATTAACAAAATAGAGTTCGATAGTACCTTTTTCCACGTGATCTTTTATAAAATGATAGCGCACATCAATGTGCTTCGTCTTCGTGTGCTGGACGGGATTGCTTGATATGGCTATAGCGCTCTTCGAGTCGCAGTAGATGGGAATCCTGGAGTAATTAAACCCATAATCTTTGAGCTGGGTGCGCATCCAGATGACCTGCGAGCAGCAACTGGCGGCTGCTACATACTCCGCCTCGGCAGTGGAGGTGGACACGCAGTTTTGCTTCTTGGAAGCCCAGCTGACAAGACGATCGCCCAAGAATTGAACATGACCTGACGTGGTTTTCCGGTCCAGCATGTTTCCAGCATGGTCAGCGTCCGAGTAGGCTGTCAATTCAAAACCTGCCTCTTTTGGGTACCACAATCCAAGATCAGCAGTACCTTTAAATATCGAAAAATTCGCTTAACCGCAGCTAAATGAGACTCTTTAGGTTTCGACTGATATCTTGCACACAAGAATGTCGAGAACATAATGTCAGGCCGACTAGCCGTCAAGTACATCAGAGAGCCAATCATGCCTCTATAAATAGTAGCATTCACATCCTAACCGTCAGGATCGGAGTGAAGCTTTAGAGTAGTGGACATGGGGGTTTTCATAGGTGAAGATTTTTCCATCTGGTATTTCCGAAGAATATCCGAGATGTACTTAGATTGATTAATGAAAATTCCTGTTTGTAATTGTTTTACTTGAAGACCCAGGAAAAAATTCATTTGCCCCATCATGCTCATTTGAAAATGTTTACTCATTAAGGAAGAAAAGTTCTGACAGTACTTGGGGTTTGTGGAGCCAAAGATTATATCATCAACATAAATTTGGACAAGAATGATATCTTTCTTCTCTCTTTTAAAAAATAAAGTAGTGTCAATTTTCCCTTTAGAGAAGCCAGACTTAACTAAGAAGGATGAGAGTGCATCATACCAGGCTCGTGGCAATTACTTAAGACCGTATAGGGCCTTGTCAAGAAAGTAGACGTAATGCGGATTTTCAGATCTCACGAAGCCTTCGGGTTGCGAGACATACACTTCCTTCTTGAGAACGCCGTTGAGGAACGCGGATTTCACGTCCATTTGGAAGACGAGGAAATTCTTGTGTGCGGCGTAGGCGAGGAACATGTGGATCGCTTCAATGCGAGCAACCGGTGCGAACATCTCATCGTAATCAATTCCTTTTTACTGGCGATATCCTTTAGCCACTAGACACGCTTTGTTCTGAACAATGATGCCGTTTTCGTCCTTCTTGTTCTTAAAAATCCATTTAGTCCCTATCACCGTCTTGTTCTTAGGTCGGGGAACTAGGCGCCATACTTTGAGACTCTCAAATTGGTTGAGTTCCTCTTGCATAGCGATTACCCAGTCCGGATCATTCAGCGCTTCAGAGACGGTGGAAGGTTAGATACGGCTGAGGAACGAGGAAAATAAGCAGTCATTCGCGGTAGTGGATCGAGTTTGAACGGGTGTATTGGGGTCACCGACTATTTGATGCAGGGGGTGAGCTCGAGTCCACTTGGTGGTGTGAGGATGATGTTGATATGTCTAATGGGAGGTATTGGAATCCACATGACCACCTGGGGGTAAATCCTGAACGGCCTTGAGGGATGACGGCCTGTGAGGTGGAGGCTCCTTAGTGGGAGTCGAGCAAGGAGTAGAGGACGACTCAGCTGGAGATGAAATGATAGGAGGATCCAGGATTGCCGGAGAGGTAGCTTCGGGAGCACCTTCAACAGGAGTCGGTTCAGGGAGTAAAACTGAAGGTTGCACTTCATCAGGAACTTGAGCGAGAGGATGTCTGTTACTCGAGCTCGGGGACGCTTGATCATTGGCAGTAGAGGATGGAGCACCAGGCGAGGATGGACCACCGGAGTCGGTTGGATCAATGACTTGTGTCACTTCTGGTGCTTGATCATGATTCCTGTTACAAGACGTAGTATTAGCCTTAACATTAAATAAGTCATCATAAAAGAATTCAAACAGTAAATCCAAATCAGAAAGATGTGCGCTTGACGTGGACGCATGGTTTGGATTGACTAGAGTTTGTGTAGCTTCTGAACCGAATTGGCCAGAAGCTAACACACCAGTAAGTGCGGGTTCTGAACTGAGATGTTCAGAAGCCATATCAGCGGCCTCGTCAAAAGTCACGTTTACGCTCTCAACGACGATCTTCGTCCGTTTGTTGTAGACACGGTAGGCTTTCGCGTGCTGGGAGTAGCCGATGAACACTCCTTCATCCACTTTGGGACTAAATTTTCCAAGATCATCCTTATCATTTAAGACAAAGCAGGTGCATCCGAAAGCATGAAAGTAGTTGATGTTTGGGACGCGCTTGTTGATGATCTCGTACGGTGTCTTGTTGAACCGCTTGTTGATGATTGACCGATTTTGAGTGTAGCAAGCGGTAGCAACGACCTCTGCCCAAAGAAATAGTGGTAGCTTGTAATGAGATAACATCGTACGCGCTGCTTCAACAAGAGTTCTGTTCCGACGCTCTACCACCCCATTTTGCTAAGGAGTTCGAGCAGCTGAGAAAGTATGCGAGATAGCCACTGAATTAAGATAACCAGTGAGCATTTGATTCTTGAACTCAGTGTCGTTGTCCATCCGGATGGTCTGAACTACTTGGTTGAGACTGACTTGTATGCTCTTCAGTAGTGAAATGATCAACTCGGGAGTTTCGTCCTTTGAACGGAGAAATCGAATCCAAGTGTAACGAGAAAAATCGTCAACCATCACCAGGGCATACTTCTTGTGATTAATGCTTTGAACGTGCATCGGTCCACATAAGTCCATGTGGATTAGCTCATGGGACCGAGATGTACTTGGAACGGCTTTAGGCTTATGGGACGCCTTCTTCATCTTGCCCTTTTCGCAGGCAGCGCACAGATGCTCTTTTGCAAACTTTAGATCTGGCATACCCTTTACATGGCCACCGAGCACCAACTTGTTGATATTCTTGAAGTTCAAGTGCGAGAGATGACGGTGCCATAGCCAGCTTTGTTCAGCAGATGCTTTGGACAACAAACAGACTTCCTTGTCGGGTTTCAAGGACGAGAGGTCAATCGTATAGAGGTTAGTGCGACGCGTTCCAGCAAGTAACTCCTTTCCATCTTCAGTCCGAACGCTGCACCTTTTAGCCTTGAAAGTAACCTCGAGATTCTTGTCGCAGAATTGACCGATACTGAAGAGATTGTGGCCGAGACCTTCGACATAGGAGACTTTCTTGATCGTGAAGTTATCTTTGACAATATCTCCGTAACCCCTGATGGGAGAGTAGTGATCATTTCCGAAACGCACATTCCCACAAAACCTCTCGGTGAAGTTTGTGAGAAGCTCCCTTCTTCCGGTCATGTGCTTGGAGCAGCCTGAATCTAGATACCACACATGACCGTCCTGCAAACAGGTTATTTCTTTTTAGGTACCCATTCGTAAATGGGTCATTTGGGGTTAGGTTTAACACCTGACTTAGAGACCCGTTTAGATTTGGGTCTTTGTCTATCACGGGAACACATCACAATGAGAATGATTATGAGCAATATGATATGAGCCAAACCAATCACATGCATAACGACTATCAACAAAATCATTTGATCCACAATAAGAGCAACACAAACAATCATGAGACAGTTGAAGTAATTGCGGAATTGAATAAACTTTTAAAGGAAGAGTTCCATTACATTCAACTAAAGGTTTAGAAATAAAGACATCATGATTGTTATTGTTCTTTCTAGACTTTAAGACAGGATCAACTAATTCTAATGTTGCCGAACTCTCTTTTGACTTCTTAGCTACCCAAGCATATTTCACTTCTTTCTGCCAACCATACGTATCTGAAATGCCGTTAAACCCATAGTCAGAGGATTTGAAAATTGAAGATTGTGACCTTTGAGAGCGTCCGGTCTTTTTCTTCTTCTGTGAACGCCTTTTAGATTTAGACTTGGAAGATTTTGAAGAATTGTTCACAGAAGGTTTTTGCGGCGCAGATGTGGAACATTCACCCTTATAAAATTTAACCGGAGGCTCACATGCCTCATTTATAAAATCAACATGGCTAGGTAGAGAAGGATTAAAATCAAATTTGCTCAAATCACTATCTAAACACACCTCAGAATTCAAGAATGCGGAAAATTCTAGTTCCTCATCAGAAAGGCCCTTATCACTTGCGGAGTTTAGGACAACGGAAGAGTTAGTTGAGAGCGGATCATTTGCGGAAGCATTTTTACAATCAGAACACTGATCCGTTTCAAAAATATGAGGCTCTTTTCCCTTATTTGAAATGATTTGTGACGAGTCACCCATAAAAGCTTTGCAGAAAGATGTATCAGAGGGAGGATAAGAATTTTCAAACAGATGAGTATTCTCACTTTGGAGATTTGAAGGCTTATCTTGAGGTTTAGCCTTGTGAAGTTGCTCTTTCAGGCGATCTGCTGCCAAAGCAGCCAGTTGTGAATTTAACTTCTTTATTTATGTCTGAAAGTATTCTTTCTCCTTAACTGACACATTTTCCTCTTTAGTGGAATAGAGGCACTCAATTTGGGATAAAAGCTCTTGTTTTTCCTTTTGAAATATGTCTCTTTCTTGTTCAAACGACTCTTCTAGCTGAACAATTTTCCTTTCTAAAATCAGAGGTGGAACATAGACTTTATGGTCTGGTTGTTCCTCCTCATTTTGAACGGTTTTAGTATCTAGTTCAGCTTGAGTATAGCTTCTAAAATAGTCATTTGATAGAAAAACAGGTTTTTCTTCGTTGTAAGATGCATTTAAAGAATCATAACCAAAAGGAAGTTTCATTTTGGTAGAGGTCTCCCTTCTTAACTCATCCTCTTCCCAATCCTCATCCTCAATTGGTTTGGTCCAATTGATTTTGTATTCTGGATAGGTCTTGTCTAAACCAAGAAATTCGGACGCGTACATCGTCGGAACTTGGGATAAGGCCTTTTTCAGATAATATGGGTTATCGTAACCGATACCCCTATTCGCATGCTTGGGTTCTTTTGGTGTAATTAGATTTAACGTTTGGTGAGATTGCCCAAGTCTATAAAGCTTCTTTTCCATCTCCTTTAACTGATTAGATAATCTTATGTTCTCATTTTTGTAAGCCACGTTTTGAGTTAACAAATCAATTTTATCGGTCTCAGACGTACGTAGCTCATCGGTCATGTCATCTACTTTGGTCATTAGCTTTTGTGACTCTGTTGAACAACTCTCATTCTCTTTTCTTAAATTAGAAATCGTGCACAGGTAGTTAGAAATTTCTAAACTTTGTTTTTCCATAAATTCAGACTGTTTTGTAAGAGTCAAGTCTGTGCATTGAGAGTTGCATTTGATCAAGTAAAGCTTCATGAAAAGGGGCACATACCTGGCATGGAGCATTGTGATCTTCATCATCAGTGTCAGATGGTGATGAATGGTTGCCCATGAAACACAAATGAGCTTCAGCATCCTCAGGTTCTTCATCAGACACTTGCAACCAGTAATCGTCTTCAACCATTACAGCTTTACCGACTTCCTTTTCTTTGGCAAGAAGCATCTTGGCTCGGTAGTAGTCGGCGTTGCACACAACTGGTTTTCGACAATCCTTGGCGAAATGACCTAACCGACCACAGTTGTAGCATTTGATCGGCTCGTCTTTCGGCTTAACTTCGTTTCTCTTGTCAGACTGCTTACCAACTTCAAATCGTCTATTACCTTCAGACTTTTCTCGATGATCACGTCGAGTAGAGACTCTTTGCTTGTTGGAGGACTTGTTAACAAACTTCCTCTTTTGAAATACTTGAGTGAGAAACACCATTGCTTCTTTCATCTTGGCAAGTTCTGGATCTGAGTCGCTATCGGGATCTTCAGGTTCAGAATCACTCAGCACGGGCTCTTTTCCAGATGATCGGCTGACGGACTTGCCTCTTCTCTCAGATACGAGTGCTAATGGATCAGCTGCTGGCTTTTCCTCTGCTTTATGATTCTCAATAATATCCATCACTTCCTCTTCGTCCTGGAGGAGCATTTCATAGAGTTCGTGAAGGTACAACTTCTCCAGGGTCTGAGTGTGGCGTATATGGGAGACGAACGGTTTCCACTCAGGCTGTAAGTTGTTCATAAACTTTATATTGTTTTCCGTGTTCGTCTTTGTGATCTTATTCTTCTGAAGATCATTCAGAAGCATATTAAACCTCTCGTAGGTTTCCGTCAGCGTTTCACCTTTTCTCTCTTTAAACCTATCATATCTGGTGATACAGTTGGTCACCTTCAGCTGGTTGTTGATGTGGCTTCCCATCATCATCTTCTCTATTTGGTCCCACATCTTTTTCGATGAGTCTTTGAAGCTATCTATACAAGCATAGATGTCATTTGGTAGACTTTGAAGAAGGTACGATTTGGCTAGCTTTTCTGCATCGTACATTTCCTTTTCATCCTTAGTAAAATCACCAATAGATTTCCGAATCTGTCGCTCTGGCCTTCCTTCAGCTGGGTTTCCTGGTACCACTTTCATTGGCCAATCTTGTGGACCCTCAGTCAGGCATTTGTATATTTCTTCATAGTTAGATTTTGCTTCTATGAAGTTCATAAATCGGTCATGCCACTGAGGATACTCTCCCCGAAAGAGCACCGGGGGCTTTTGGTCAAAACCGATGGCTAATGCTTCCCTTGAGTTCATCTTTACATCTTAACTTAAGAGCACTGTAATGATCGTTAGGCAAGCAGGATAATCCAAATAAAATAAATAAATAAAAATTGAAGAAACACAGAAACACACGGACTCGGTCTAACAGGATATCGGTCAAACGAAAGACCGGAGTATGCAAGATACCGGTCGAAGGAAAGACCGGAGTAAGCAAATACCCGGTCGAAGGGTAACACCGGGAATGCTAAGGTCCGGTCGAAGGGTTTGACCGAAGAATAAACCTACCCGGTCGAAGGAAAGACCGGAGTAAGCAAGTACTCGGTCGAAGGTGCAAGACCGGGGAAAGCTAAGGTCCGGTCGAAGGAATGACCGGAGATCACAACTACCCGGTCGAAGATAGGACCGGTGTTTACAAACACTCGGTCGAAGGCTCAGATCTAATGATTATAAATACGATAAACACAAATATCAGATAAGATCGATTAATCATAAAAGACCGATGAACACGAAGAGTCGACCGAAGAACCCGATGAATTTCTGGGATTCAACCGAAACCAAACCCAGATCCTTCGATCCTTCGGTCGAAATAAACACAAAATAAACAATCATTAATCGACCGGAACCTCCTTTTTCATACAGAAAGACCGGAAGCTATAATAAAACACAGAAAACTCACTTAGACCGATGTTTTGAAAAAATATGAACTTTCCAGATTCGATCGATAGATATTAATTTTCCAGAAAAGAAAAAAAATCGATCGAACATAACAAGACTTTAACTTTGTAGAAAAAGATTAAACAGATAAACACAGAATGCAAACACTAACAATCAATTAAAGCAAATCAAGCAATTATCACAAGTAATTGATTTTAGGGTTTTAGACAAACCTTTTTACTGGATCAAACCTTTTTGCCTATTGGCTCTGATACCAATTGTAGATACCAGTGCAGTGCAAAACAGAATAACAGCAATCAAAGATAAACAGATTATAGATCACAGCAACTAGTCATATGATTGATAATACTTCAAAGGGTTTAGGTTTACAGAGAGAATTTGTGATAAGGGTATATAAACCTAATGACTAGCAAACTGAATAATGAATTTCTAACCTGACAAATGAAATAGAAATAACTTTAAATACTTAGGCTCGCAGGCCTAACCGGCTTATGGGCTTTTTGGCCCAACAAGCTTATAAAATGAATAAACGACATTTTATACCCTGAACTTCTATTTAACTAACAAAATAGCCCTAACAAAGACAGACTCAATCTAAACACACTTAAGAAACACTAAGATGGTTGCACACGAAATTCAGAGAATGGGGGATTAAGAGATATAGAAAACAAGGGTTTCTATATGGGGTTGAAGGATTGAGCACACTTCAGATGAAGGGGGTGATCTTCCTTTTTATACCCTATGCATTAAATGCATGGCAGGGCACTTTACACGTGGCGTTCACTGATTGGCTTTGGGAGTCTGACTTTTGGGAGACATGCTTTCGGCTGGGCAATGAACAGTGTAGTTGACAGAGGTGTTGTACGAATTGTGGCAGAGACATGTCCATTCTGACACATCGTACTAAGTTGTGCAAGGAGAGACAAAAGAAAACTTGAGACATAAGCTAAGTGATCATTCGATCGCTGAGTATCTCTTTCATCAGAGATATCAAGAGTTCAGCGATCGCTGAAGCTTTTCCTCATGTTCCTCCGCGTATAAGTAGATTACTCTTTGCTTCACTGATATCCGCATCAGGTCACTAGTAGACTTGTCTTTGTTCAGCAGCTTCGTCTTCGATTTAGCTATGAACATCTGTTGACGCGAAACTTGTCTTC
This sequence comes from Arctium lappa, assembly GCA_023525745.1. Taxonomy (NCBI): domain Eukaryota; kingdom Viridiplantae; phylum Streptophyta; class Magnoliopsida; order Asterales; family Asteraceae; genus Arctium; species Arctium lappa. Next base: position 68,766,435 of record CM042054.1, read on the forward strand.
AGGGATTACGTTACTGTTTACATCAGAAACTATCAGCGATACTGAACAGAATCAATTTGATCACTGATAGTGAAACACTAATACATACTAGATGTTTATAAGAAGACTATCAGCGATAACTGAACAGACTCAGTCTGATCGCTTATGGTGAAACACTAATACATATTATAACGTAATTTTCACTAAATATAGAAAAGGGTCGTTATCAAATCACTGAGAGAGTTTGGATCAACACTTGATGAGTCTACCTCTGTAGTTGGCAGAGTAATGGTCTCGCCTTCCACATCTAAAACATCTTCCATCATTTTGGTTTGATGGAAGAATAGTGTCTGATTCTGTCATCTGTGCTTCTACTTGTGGTTGTGGCTTGAAGTACCTCTGAGGTTGAGGATACCTTGGCTTAAATGATTGTTGAGATCTTGATTGTTGAGTAGAATCATGATTGGTGAAATGTACGCCCTTTTGATCACTATGCAGAGTAGATCTGGGCTCTTGTTGATATTCAGTTTTCTGAAATCTTCTTTCTGGATTTCCTCTTCTTTCTTCTTCATCTCTTCTTCCTTCAAAGACTTTCTTGCCAAATTTCTTGTTAAATTGATGGGTGATTAATGCAAGAGATTTGGCAAAGGCATTGATGTCATCATCTGAGTCAGAATCTGAGTGTTCATCTTCTTCAGATATCATAACCTTCTTGGATTTTCTTTTAGATTCCCTTTTTGAACAATTGTCTTTTTCTGCATTTCTGCATTCTTGTGATACACCCTTCTGTTTTGACATGAGTGCAAGTGGACCACCTAAAGAGGTTTTTGATTTTTGTTTAACAACTTCTTTTTCCTGTGCTACCAAGGTACCATAAATGTTAGTTAATGACCATGATTCAAGATTTTGATTGGCTTGTATCGACATTGATAGTTGTGACCATTATTCATTTAGACTTTTAAGAAAGAGAACATTGTTTTCTTCTTTTGTTCTCATGATCCCAAATTTTCTGCATTTGTTGATGAGGATGTTAAACCTTGAGTATGTTTGATGTAAGGTTTCTTCGGGTAATGCATGAAAATCATGATATTCATTGATACAAAGATTTCTCCTGTTCTTTTGAGTTTGTAGGCCTCCTTCAAGTTAACTTAACAACTGATCCCATATCTCTTTTGCAGTTACACAAGAATCAAGTTCTTGGAAGATATCATTGGGAATAGCTATTATAAGTAATCTAACAGCTTTTGAATAATTATCCATCATGTTAGTTTCTTCATCCGTAATGTTTTTTTGAAGTTTTCTTTTCATAGTAAGCAGGGATTTCAGCAGTATCTGCTGTTGTTGGAATTCTTGGTACCAACACCATTGGTTGGTGAGGTCCATCGTTCACTGATCTTAACAGATCCCTGTCCATGCCTTTCAAGGAATTTACCATCCTTATCTTCCATTAAGGATATTCATCCCTTAGAAATGTAGGAGGTTTGGTTAATGATCCGGCTGTATAAATGGCACTTATGCTTGAGTTTGCCATTTTTTTTTTGTGAAGAAAAGATGAAGATTTGAAGAACTGATGCTTTTCTATGAAGATCTTTCTATTAAGTTATGTAACTGTGATTTACTTTTAAATCTGGAGCATATGAAGTTTAATAAACCAGGGTTTACATAAACATGCACATATAATAAAAGCTTGAATCAGTAAGAATTAAATCTATCCGAGTATGCAGATATGATCTTTCTTTGTTTTAGAAAACAAAGGAGGCTCTGATACCAATTGGTGGATCCCAGATTTAATCTTATAACAATAATGATATAAACAACAAGAGTATAAACAGCGGAAGCAATATAGTTTAATATCAAAAGCAGATTCAAATATCACAGTTCATATATAAAGCAAGTAGAAAGAACAAGATCTCCGTGAGATATATTCAGTTGATTCTTCTTATACAAGATATCAAAAAGCACACTTTTGTCAAAAGAGTGATGGTACTATTTATAGGACCATAAAGTAAACAGTGTACTATTCTGACAAATAGAAGCATGCTTGAACAGTGTCTTACCTAATAGGTAAGCTCAAGACATGCCTGAACAGTAACCTACTCTATAAAGTAAATCTTATCACTAAGTGATTGGTTATCTGTTATGATACTTCAGGAAAGTCTTCAGCGTCATCTTTAGAGAGAATGTCTTCAGAGCTCTGACGTTGTCTTCAGAGCCTCTAATGAAGCCATCTCTGGTGTCTTCTGCTGAAAGTTGCAATCTCTCACAAGTACTTCAGAGGCAGGTTTGTCCTCTGAAGTCTTCGTCCTCTAAAGTCTATGTCTTCTTAAGTCTATCTTTGGAAGTCCTCTGAAATAGGACTTGGGTATTTTCAACACTTTAACAAACAGAAGATTTGGAGCTAACAGTTCATTCAGGGTTACCATTCCTAATTTTTCTGAGTTTGAAAAGATTCGGATAAATACATTCATGAATTGACGACAGGAACTTAATATAAGATAAGATTAGGGGAGATTGAATATTTTTCCTACTTGGGGGAGATTGTTCATGAAGATTGTGCTTATTTGCTATTTGGGGGAGATGATTTCAAAGACAGAACTGACCTTGAAATGTTTTGATGATTCTGATTCTCATAACTCATCAAAAAGGGGGGGGGGAATCTCAAGATTTCAAAGTCAGATTAAAGTTGATCTTATCATAAATGGGGAGATAATTAGGGAATTCAAAGTCAGAATCATTTCGAAGTGAAAGTTAAGCGAAATGTTACAAAGGGGAGAATACAAGAATGAGTACTTAAAGTCAGATGATTGTTTGTTTCATAGAAGGAGTTAAAGTCAAGAAATGTTGAGCTTATCTGAAATTGTATTTCAATAAGGTTCGGTCACATTGATCAAGGTTTGATTGATTGAAAATAGATTAACAAAAGATTGGGAGGAATAGTGTGTTTTATTCACAAAGTCTAGAGAGTGTTACATGCTTTCTCTCCCTAGAAAACTGAATCAATTTGTATGGCTACATTTTTGAAACTTGGTTACAAACAACTACAAACATATCCCTATTAATACCCCAATACCCTTGTACACATTTAAGCCCAAACCCAAAGTACAAGGCCCAAATACAATAACAATTGATTACTTTACAAAACTTCTAAACAGAATATTTATGTTCTAACATTCTCCCCCTAAGTTTTGTAAAGGAATCATCCTTTTCAGCTTCAGCTCCTGTCCCCCTTGATTTCTTTAGAAAACTTAGTGTTGCATAAACTTCATAGCTCCTCTAGCTCCCCCTTGAAACTAGCTCTTATCCTTGAAGTTTCAACTTTAATATCAGATCTGATGTAGACAATAACCTCGACTTAGTGCACATAAAGACAACTTTTATCTCATGTAAATCCAACACATTCGTTACGCCCATAAGAAAGAAATGTGTGAATTATGGAGTGACAACCAAGGTTTATAACATCTAATCTGCCTTTGAACCACGAGCTGAATAGGAATTCATCTTAAGAACTTATTCTAATCAGCTTGCAAGAGGAAGCATCTTGTAGCAAATACCACAATGCAAGTGTTTGAAGACAACTCTTATAGATATTCAACAACTGATGAAAGACGCTCATTTTCTAACTGTTTTCCAGAATACTGAACGAACGAACTCATAACTCCTTTCTTCAAGAATCAGTTGGATGATTATAAGCACTCAAGATTCTGAATCACAACCAAAGCATCAGAACAATGATTGTAGTTTCTCACACTTCTAATTGATCAGGTCAGAAGAATGATTAAGAGCACTCAACGGTCTAACAACATGAAGAAGTACACCAGACTGATGATTGCAGATACTCAAGTTGCTAATCCAATCCAATCAGAGACTAAATCCAAACATCCAGTATCTGAAAATCATGACACGCATGAGCACTCGTGAAAATTTAGATCAGTTGCTCAAAATATGTGACCAGCGGAAGATAGGAATGATGTCACATATGCATTACGCGGAAAATCTGGGGAACAGGGCAAACTTGTAGCAAAATGGGTTCAGAACAGTCATTTTTCGCATAGATACAAAAACTTTTCGCATAACCTTCACATTTCCTAGATCACTATTCATTAGAGCACAATTCGCATGAGGCTTAGCCGAAATCCTCACAATTTGCATAGGTCTATATGTGAATTCCTACTTCTCGCATGTGCCTATAAGCGAATTCCTTCTTTTCGCATATGACTCCATACGAAATTTTCACTTAGAATTTATTTTAGCTACAAAGAATTTGTATCTATGCGAATTCTACATTTCTCGCATATCACTGTCATGCAAATTCCACACTTAAAGAAAATTTCATCTTCAAAGTTTTTCATCGTGCAAATTCTGACATACGAAATCTTCCATGCGAGTTCTTCAAGAATCATGCGAATACTTTGGATATGTGATTGTGTTTCCAAAAATCTTCGAATTCACCTTCAATACTTCGAGTTTGAGTCTGGATATTTGTGAGCAGGTTGGAAAATGATATTGGAGCATAATTGTTGTTGATGATCATGTCTAAAAGCAACTCTATAATCCAATTGATCTCAACGCAGTGATAAAGCATCTTTGAACAGAAATTTCTCAAAATCGACCAATTCAACCAAATATGTTGAAATTAAACACTGTTATTGATTCAATGTTTGTCGATTAAGTCATCTGAATAAATTTGTCATCTAAGCTCATCCAAATTCACATCAAAACAACAAAATTTCGAACTTCTCAAAACTAAAAATGCGACAGTGAACTGCTCTTCATCAATCAAACTTGATCTCGATCGTTCCGATGAAAGATTTTTTCGTTAGGGTCTGATACCACTTGTTAGGTCACATTCATCAAGGTTTGATTGACAAAAAATAGATTAACAAGTGATTGGGAGGAACAGTTTGTTTTATTCACAAAGTCTAGAGACAGTTACAAGCTTTCTCTCTCTAGAAAACTGAATCAATTTGTATGGCTACATTTTGGAAAGTTGGTTACAAACAACTACAAACATATCCCTAATTATACCCCAATACCCTTGTACACATTTCAGCCTAAACCCAAAGTACAAGGCCTAAATATAATAACAATTGATTACTTTACAAAACTTCTAAACAGAACATTTATGTTCTAACAGAGTCAAACTTGGGTCAACACTTGAAAATATCAGAAAAATTGTTTAACACTCAGAACTCGCAAACGACTGAAACTCGCAGAACACTGTAGAACTACTTCGCGCAGGCTGGCTTGTGCGCGTTGTTGGTTCGCGCAGAACCCTACGTGTGCGTTTTAGGTAAACGAAAGTAGGGACGTGCGCGTTTCTAGACTTTACTTCTCGCACTTCCTTTGCGTGTTTCAAAACTTATAAAATTTTTTAGCTTTTAAGTTCTCGCAATGCCTTTGCACGTTTTGGACTTAGAAAAAGTTTGAGCAAATAAGAACTCGCAGAATCAAAACTCGCAACAACTTCTCGCAGATGACAAAACTCACAGATCAAACACAAAACTCGCAGATCTTGTTTTGCGCGTTTTTACTTCTCGCAGAACACTCTATGCACGTTTCAACCAAGAACTCGCAAGAACCACAACTATACTGAAAGCCTTCATCCTGCGCGTTCTTTCTTTCTTGCGTATTTTGTATCGTGCACGTTCTTCCCTTGCGTGAAATTTGAATCTAGCGTGTTCTTCAGAATCGAACACAAATTCGACCGAAATCTTTATAAACCTGCAATTAGCCTTCAAGATTGCACAATGATGATCGAATATTGATTTTAATCACTTTTCTAACATACAAGTATGAAAAAAACTTCAAAATTACAGTGCGATCTACCAACCCAGTGTTTGACATATTTTTCAAGAAAAAATCCAAAATATCCAAAATTCAAATCGATTTTATGAAAAATTCGTGAACAAATGTAAACAAGAAAGTTCCTAAAACATCACACGATCACTGTAGAACTATTTTCAAACACATAACTCGATTAACTAATGTGAATTTGATCAAACAGTGTATTTTTCTGCGTGTTCTTCGAAAAACCAGAAAATTCGATCTAATCAAGTGAAATTCAAATAATCTGAATGATTTTGGTTTGCTCTGATACCAAATGTTAGTCCACAAAATCAAGCTATATCAATCTAACATACAAAATCATATAAGATCAAGAGAGAAAAAGTAGGGACAAAATGATAGTGTCATATATCTCTTGAAGTCAAATGTACAATACGCTCAAGACAATGGTCACACTAACTCTCACAAAACATAAGACAATATATGAGGGACACTCAAAAGCTTACAACACTCACAAGCTTACAAAATAAAGTCAAACATAAAAGTCAAACAAAGTTGATCTAAACTAGACATTAACATGTAATGAGAAGAAATTTCAAGAAATTCTTTTCGAAGATTGCTTGGAAAGAGCAAAGTGAACTAAAGATGAAGATGTTGGGAACTGAAAAAAAGCTTAAGTATGGTTAATGCTGCTAGTTCAGATTTACTACTGCTAGAAGACTTCAAAGTTAATACTGCTGAGTATTACTACTGCTAGTAGAATTAATACTGCTAGTCAAAGTTAGTACTGCTTGAACAAAGTTAGTACTGCTTAGCTAGTTAGTACTGCTAGTGGTTAGTGCTGCTTAGTTGTTTATGCTGCTTATGATTAGTACTGCTTATGAATTGAAGATCCGGATGGAAAGGATGACAGCTGTAAAGAATCAAGATATTCATGGAAGGATTGAAGATAATGATGGAAGATATACTTAATATATTTTATTTATTGTAAATATCTTTTATTTAGTATATGTATAGAATTGATAGAATAGTTTAAATTGAATCATTCATTCAAAGTTTTAGAGAAAATCAACCTCAAGGCATAGATCCTAATTCTAGAGAAGTAGAATTCGTCTTGAAAGAGTCTGTTCTTCAAGATTGAGGTTGAGTGTGTAATCTTGTGATTTGATAATTTAATACAAGTTTACAAGTTGTTGATCATATACTGTTTTGATTACTGTTACATTGAATATCAAAGTGTTATTCCGCAACTTCTTTGATATTGTTTCTGAGACTTTATTCTTGTTAAGAAATTCGATCCTGAAAAGTGGTATCAGAGCCTGTTCTCTCAGAAACATCTATTCATTCATCATGGAAAACTTTGCAGAATCAAACAGTACTCTGGTCTCAAAGGTTCCAATGCTCAGACCCAATGAATTCGATATGTGGAAGATCAGAATCAAGCAGTACATACTCCTCACTGACTATTCTATGTGGGATATCACAGAGAATGGTCCTTCTGAAGCAGGAAAGATTGGTGCAGATGGAAAGAGAACTCCACCAAAAACTGATGCTGAAAGAAAGATTAGACAGACAGAGATGAAAGCCTTGAGCACCTTGCTCTTGGCTATTCCCAATGAATATCAACATCAGTTCTGCAACTGCACTGATGCATAGATGCTCTGGAATGCTCTAGAGAAGAGATTCTCAGGTACCAAAAGTACCAAGAGAAATCAGAAAGCCATTCTGAAGCAACAATATGAGAACTTTATGTCAACCAAGAATGAGTCTATGACTCAAACTTTTGACAGGTTCAACAAGCTTATTGCGGAACTTGCTACAGTGGGAGTACAAATTGATCAAGATGATCTGAACAGAAAGTTTCTAAGGTCCCTGAGTGATGAATGGACCATGTATACTGTGTCTTTCAGACAGAATGATCAACTGGAAGAAAAGGAACTTGATGATCTATATAATGATCTAAGAGTTTTTGAATCTGAGGTAGAGGCTAAGAAGAGGCCTTCTGGGTATGTTCACAATGCTGCACTCCTTTCAGCATCAACTGATTCTACTTCCAACCCTGAATTAGTTAGTGCTGCCAATGGAGCAAATCAAGAGAAATGCAATGAAACTGTATTTGAAGCCTTTCTGGCAAGTCATGGAAACTCTTCTCTCATTAATGATGACTTGGAACAACTCCATCCAGATGATCTTGAAGAGATGGACATTAAATGGCAGATGGCCATGCTCTCTATGAGAGTTAAGAAGTTCATCAAAAGAACTGGAAGAAATAACTTCTCTCAAAGAAGAGAAGATGGAGCAGGTTTTGACAAGTCAAAGGTGGAATGCTATAAATGCCATCAGAAGGGACACTTTGCTAGAGAATGCAGAAGTGGAATACCTCAAAACAATAACCACCAACAAGCTCAATCTGGAAGCTTCAATAATAACAGAAACTCTGCACCAGCCCTTGTCTCTCAACAAGGCATGGGGTTTGATTGGAGTGATCAAGCTGAAGAGGCCATCCAGAACCAAGCTCTAATGGTAGAGGTGTCAGATCTCCCAACAAAGGTAACTACCAATCTTTGTTCTCAAAATTGCATTAACACTGTTAAAAGGTACAGGGATCACAACCAGACCATGAGTGATGACCTGAAGAGATTAGAAAAGGACATAAAAGATTATGTTAGGATTGTTGAGAGATTTGAAGAGCAGATTAAGGGTTTTCAAGCTAATGAGCTTCAACACTCTTATGACACAAACTACTGGAAGTGGGAGAAGAATGACTTAGAACTTCAACTGACCAGATCCAAAGAAGAGAGTGAAAAGCTAAGAGGAGAGCTAGCTAAAGTCAAACTAGATGTAGAAAAGTTTTCCAATGCTTCCAAAGCAATGGATTCTTTGCTACAAACTCAAATTCATGATAAACTGAGAAGAGGAATAGGGTACAATACCACACCACCACCCTATAACAACAACTACATCCCTCCTAGCTCAGATTTGTTAGAAACAAAGGATAGGAAGGACCTACCTAAGGGAGCCACTGAGATAGATCCCTTAGATGAAGTAGTTGTTAAAGATAAAAGTGAGAAAGAAGTTGTCAAAGATAAAGACAACACTGTAAGTGGTGAGATTCCTATAGAAAACCACATAATCACCAATGAAGGATGTGGAAAGCATTGGATCAAGTCCAATGAGATAGAGAAGACTGAGGGAAAGAACAAGAAGGTTCACTATAAGCAGACCACTGTTGTGAACTCTATCCCTTGCAAGCAGTGTGCATGCAATAAATCTGAGCCCCAAAAACATGATAAACCAAGGGGAAATCAGAGAAACTGGAACAATCAATGGGCACAAAAGCAAGGCATTGATCTGAGTAAAATCAATAGACCAAAGCCTTGTTTTATTTGTGGAAAGTTAAACCATTTGGCTAAGTATTGTTTCTTTAACCCTATTAACCAACAAATGAACTTTCAAAGCTTTGTGCAAAAACTTGTTGGTTATAGGAAGGCTGGAAAGAAACATGTGATGAAGAAATCTGTTGAAACCAAAGGCCCCATAGGGAAAAAGGTTTTAAAAGAAAACATTAAAATGTGGGTGCCTAGAAGCACTAAAACTGTTAGTACTGCTGACAGGGATAGTGTTGCTGGAAGCATTACTGCTGCTACCAGTGTTAGTACTACTGAAAATATTAATGCTGCTAATACTGTTAGTACCTCTTCAAAGGTTAATACTGCTAACACAGTTACTGTTGCTAACACAGTTACTACTTCTAACAAGGTTAGTACTGCTAAGCATGCAATTGCTGCTAAGGCAGTTAGTACTTCTAAAACCAGTACTGCTTCTAGCAAAAATGTGTCCAAGCCTATCATTGTGACAAAGTACTCCAAAAATGAGGAGTCAAAGTTTAAAAATCTTGTCAAGAAAGAATGCAAGTATTTTGATGAGAAAGGGGTACCCAAGACCACTTTGGCTTGGGTTCCTAATTCATACTAACTGATTTATATTATGTGCAGGGCAACCAACAGCTCAAAGGAAAGATCATATGGCATGTTGATAGTGGTTGCTCTAGGCACATGAAAGGTAACATGTCATGCCTTCAGGATTTCAAGCATATCAATGGAGGACTTGTCGCTTTTGGAGATAATCTTACTGGTGGTAAAATAAGTGGAAAAGGTAATGTTACAAAAGGTAAGATGACATTTGAGGATGTCTACTATGTTGATCAGTTGAAGTACAACCTGTTAAGTGTATCACAGGTTTGTGACAAACAACATAGCATATTATTTACAAATACTGAGTGTATGATCCTTGCTCCAGGGTTCAAGGTAGTTGATGAAAGCATGATACTACTTAGAACTCCAAGAAAGGACAATGTTTATTGTCTTGATATGGACAATGTTGATAGTGATTCATCCCTGAACTGTCTTGTTTCAAAAGCTTCTATGGATGAATCCTCTCTTTGGCACAGAAGGATGTGTCACATGAACTTCAAGACTATGAACAAACTTGTTAAAAACAACCTTGTAAGAGGTTTACCTTCAAAAGTATTTTCATGTGATGATCATTGTGTTGCATGTCTTAAAGGCAAACAGCACAAAACTTCTCATAAGACCAAAGAGATAAATTCAATTTCTTCTTGTCTCCAATTACTGCATATGGATATGTTTGGTCCTATAAATGTTATGAGTATAGGCAAGAAATCTTACTGCATGGTTATTGTTGATGATTACTCCAGATTTACTTGGGTATATTTTCTAAGGACTAAGGATGAGACAAGTGGACTGATCAAATCTTTTATCCTAAGAATTGAAAACCAAACTAATCAAAAAGTAAAAGTCATTAGATCAGATAATGGGACTGATTTTAAAATTTTTGATCTAAACACCTTTTGTGAAGAAAAAGGAATTGAGAGACAATATAGTCCCATAGGACTCCTCAACAGAATGGAGTTGTTGAGAGGAGAAATAGGACACTAATCGAGGCTGCTAGATCTTTGTTGGCTGATTCAAAACTACCAATTACCTTCTGGGCTGAAGCAGTTAATACTGCCTGTTATGTCCAAAACAGAGTTCTAGTGGTCAAGCCAAAGAACAAGACCCCATATGAGCTTTTAAATAAAAGAAAACCTTTCATTGGTTTTTTCAAACCATTTGGGTGTTCTTGTACTATTCTCAATACCAAATCTCACTTAGGTAAGTTTGATAGCAAAGCAGATGATGGATTTCTTGTTGGTTACTCATCTCAGAGTAAGGCTTCCAGAGTTTTTAACTCTTCTTTTAGAATATTTGAAGAAAGTGACAATGTCAAATGCAATGAGAACACACCAAATCCTATTGGGTCTGGTCCTCAGTGGCTATTTGACATTGATTCACTAACTAACTCTTTTGGTTTCAGTAGTGATGATTATGCAGGTTCAGGGAGTGGAGGATCAGGAACTACACAAGTTCAAGACAGTATACCTCAATCTGTGATCTTTTCCATACCAACAGTAGACTTATGTGAAAAGGAACCATCTACTGGACCAAATCAGAGTGAGGAAGAAAGTAGAGATGAGGAGAATCAAGAAAATCAAGAACCAGACGTAGCTGCTGAAAATACCTCAGTTGACTTGAATGACTCTAATCTAGAGGTGGGACTTAATGAAGAACCTAGTCATTACACCAGAATACAAAAGAATCATCCTCCACAGCTGGTAATTGGAGATATATCTTCTCCTATGATGACTAGAAATCAAAGTAGATTTCAAGAAATGCAAGACCAACAACATACAGTGCTATCTTGCTTTTTATCCCAGTTTGAGCCTAAAAAGGCACATGATGCTATGAAAGAATCCAGTTGGATAGAAGCCATGCAAGAAGAGCTACTGCAGTTCAAGCTGCAAGATGTTTGGGATCTAGTAGACCTTCCTAAAGGCCAAAGAGCAATGGGAACAAAATAGGTCTTCAGGAATAAGAGAGATGAAAGAGGAATAGTCATAAGAAACAAAGCAAGGTTGGTGGCTCAAGGATATACACAAGAAGAAGGAATAGACTATGCAGAAGTATTTGCACCTGTGGCTAGGATAGAAGCAATTAGATTATTCCTAGCTTATGCTTCTTATATGAAATTCAAAGTCTATCAAATGGATGTCAAAAGTGCATTTCTTTATGGCTCAATTGAAGAAGAAGTATATGTCTGTCAACCACCAGGGTTTGAAAACCCAAGCTATCCAGACAGGGTATACAAATTGAAGAAAGCACTTTATGGACTACATCAAGCTCCAAGAGCATGGTATGACACTCTGTCATCCTATCTCTTGGAAAATGGCTTTGAAAGAGGAGTCATTGATAAGACTCTATTCATCAAGAGAAAGAAGAAGGATATCTTACTGGTCCAAATCTATGTTGATGATATTATCTTTGGATCAACAAGAGACAACATGTGCAAGGAGTTTGAGGAACTAATGCATCAAAGGTTCAAGATGAGTTCCATGGGGGAACTTACTTTCTTCCTTGGACTCCAAGTTCAACAGAAGTCAGATGGAATCTTCATCTGTCAGTCCAAGTATGTGCAGGACATTCTAACCAAGTTTGGTTTCTCAGATTCAAAACCTGCAAGCACACCTATGGAGACACAAAAGCAGATAACAGCAGATCTTGAGGGGGAGGATACGTATGTTCATCTTTATAGATCCATGATTGGCTCTCTCATGTATCTTACAGCCTCTAGGCCAGATATAATGTTTCCAGTCTGTGTATGTGCAAGATTCCAAGTTAGGCCAAAGCAATCTCACTATCAAGCTGTTAAAAAGATATTCAGATATCTCAAAGGGCAATCCAAATTGGGACTTTGGTATCCTCATGACTCATCCTTTGACCTGCTTGCATACTCAGATAGTGATCTAGGTGGAGCAAACTTGGACAGAAAATCTACTTCTGTGGATGTCAGTTTTTGGGTGCAAGAGTAGTTTCATGGCAGTGCAAGAAACAAACCACAGTATCCACATCTATAACAGAGGCAGAGTACATAGCAGCTGCAAGTTGCTGTTCTCAAGTCTTATGGATTCAGAATCAAATGTTGGATTATGGGGTAACATTTCTACACACCCCAATTTTTATTGATAATAGCAGTGCTATTAGCATTGTGAATAATCCTGTCAAGCACTCAAAGACAAAGCACATTGAGATCAGGTATCACTTCATAAGAGACTGTAATGAAAAGAAACTTATTCAAGTTGTAAAAGTTCACACTGATAACCAGTTTGCTGATCTATTCACTAAAGCTTTTGATGTGGGTAGATTCACTTTCTTGGTAACAAGTGTGGGAATGATCAACTCTGAATAAGCCCCTTCTCAAAAAGTAGTTATATACCTGTATATTGTTTATTCTTGGTGTTACTAATCTTCTTTTTCAGGATATATATAGCAGTACTCAGTGTATCACAAGCTTAAAAGTGTAAGTCTGGTTAATACTGCCAGTACAATTTTAATACTGCTAGTAGTTAATACTGCTAGTGGTTAATACTCCTAGTAGTTAATACTGCTCTCAGTTAATACTGCTAGTTAGTTAATACTGCTAGTGGTTAATACTGCTTTCAGTTAATACTGCTTTCAGTTAATACTGCTTTCAGTTAATACTCCTTTCAGTTAATACTGCTTTCAGTTAATACCTCTCTAGGTTAATACTGCTTATGTCCCGAATACTATAAATACTCTTTGCCCGCCTAAAAGTTCATAACGACTCTTTGCATACTGTTCTCTTGCGCTCTAAACCCTTTCTCTCTCAAGTCCAAAGTTTTCAGGCAAGAACGTTCAAGATCAATGGCATCAATGGCTTTCATAGACGAGCACAATGAAATCGCGATGCTATAGAAGCCCAAACAGGCCGCCGGTTTCCACCAGATTGTGGATTTCCTCAAAACAACCCACATTGCTTATGCTCTCACTGTCTCGCCATCAATCTTTATCGAGCATCAAAGGCAATTCTGGGCACATGCCACCATTGTTACTGAGAATGGTGTGCAAATGATCAAGACAAAGGTGTGTGGAAAGCCGTTGACAGTTACTGAAGAGGTAATTCGCATCAGTCTACGTCTAGACGATGCCTCTAGTATAACTTCTATCTCTAATGATGAACTGTTTTCTACTCTTACAAGAATGGGGTATGGAGGCCCATTGGGTGTTTTTAAGTTCTCAAAAGCTAAATTCTCACCCCAATGGCGTTTTCTTGTTCATACCATGATGCACTGCATCTCTAAAAAGACTACTGGATGGAGTGAGTTCAGTAGCACCATTGCTTATGCTCTGGTATGCTTAGCTACTGCCAGAAAGTATAATTTTTCCCAAATGATTTTCAATGATCTTGTCTCAAACTTGGGAAACAAAAAGAGCTTTTATATGTACCCCAGGTTTGTTCAAGCAGTTATCACCCACGAATTGACGGATATTCGTCATTTTGATGGGATATATGTACCAAAACCCCCTAAAGGCAAGGTTTTCTCAAATATGAGAAGATCTGTTGGGGACTCGGAAGGAGTTGACACCCCATTCTTCTCTACAATGATGGTGGTGTCCCAAACTGATGAAGGTATGGTAGCAGGGTCAAGGCCCCCATTAGACCAACCCACTGCTAGACAATCCCAACCTTCCCACTCTAAATCAATTCCCCAGTCTCTTCTTGATAAACCAATTTTACCAATCACCCAAACATACAAAAGGAAACAGGTAAAGAAGGTTCCTTCCCTTCTTGTACCAACAACCCCTAAGCCTTTAAGCCCTCTAAGGGAGGATTATCCCTTAGAGAATATCTACAGGGAAACCACAAGGGTGTCTCCCAACCCAAAGGAGGTGCTCTCTGAGGAGGAGGTTGAGCATATGGGTGTTGAGGCTGCCACTACTCCTGCTAGCACAGAGGAGGACAGTGGTAACATAAATAAGACCTCCCCCATGGCAACTTTGAATGAGCAATAATTCAAAGGTCCCCGGTGCCAAGAAACCAAGGGGGTGGATAGTGCTTCTGCTAGGCAGAAGGCTTCCACTACTAAAAGATCCCATGATCCTTCAATAGGGGGTAACACTCCTGGAGAAGGTGAGGACAGGTATGACTATCTTGAATTGATGGACACAATGGCCAACATCAACAGGGATGTGATCAAACAAGGCCAAGAAATAGAAGAATTGAAGCTGATAGTCCTGTCACAACAAGTACAGATTGCTAAGTTGAAGAAGATGGTGACCAGGCTTGTGCAGAAGAAGAGGAGAAAGCAATTTGAACTAAGAAGCAGGAAAACTGGGAATGATGCTCCCAAAAAGGGGGAGATCAAAATGGAAGAAGCTACAGAAGAGGGGGAGCTTGATGGGATGAAATATGGTGTTGAGGGGGAGAAGGCAACAGTAACAGAGCAAGCAACATAAACCATTAATGCTGCTAGTTCAAGTAAAGCAGCAGAAATGGTTAGTACTGCTGAAATAAGCAAAGCAGCAGAAACAGTGAAAGAAGTTCTAACAGAGCTGGAGATTGCAGAAACCTTACTCAAAGCCAAGCATGATACTCCCAAGGTCACCTCAATGACCAAAGGAGTAGTCATCAAAGAATAAGGGGAAGTGCTCAACAAAATAAATGTAGAAAAGAAGGTGATGAGCAAAGAAAAAGGCAAAGCTAAGCTAGTGGAATCTGATCAACCAATCAAAAGGCTAAAGTTTGTTGAATCAGATGAAGCTTTGGCCAGAAAGATACAAGCTGATATTGAGCAAGAAGAGAGGGTTCAAGTAGACAAAGACAGAGAGATGGCTAAGGCTCTATCTGCTGAACTGAATGAAGCTTATCAACAAAGCCTGGCAACTGAAATTGCACAGAAGAAAGCTGCAACTCTGAAGAAATCAGTGGTGGTAAAAACAGCTGCAAAGAAGAGACAACCCTCAAAGACATTCCTAGGTACCCAAGAGAGAAACAAGATGATTATATTTCTCAAAGGTGTTGTAGGAGTCAGAAAGGAGATGTTCTCAAAGATGTCTTTTGAGAAGATTAAAGAGCTGTATGATTCAGAGATGTTAAAGCTTCAGGGGAATGAAACTGCAAGGGTGGAGATGGAGAAGAGGATGAAAGAAAGTAATGACTTTCTGATACAAAAGCCCTTTCCAGATGAGCAAGAAACACCACCAAAGAAAGAAGCAACTCTTGGTGAAAGTCTAAGGAATTTAAAGAGAACCAAGATGATGGCAAGGAGAAAGTCAACAAAGAAGCCTAGAATAGCTGAAAGAGAAGCTGAGAAGGTTGCTGAAGATGAAGGGGCACCTGAGTCATCTAAACAGAAAGAGCCATCAAGTACAAATGATGTAAATATGTATATGGTAGTGATGGACAAAGTGCCTGAACCAATTTCAGCAGAACCAGTAGGAGTTAAGCCTCCTGAGGTTATTCTTTGGGATACATTGACAGTGGATGGAAAGGAATACATAAGACTCAAAAGGAAGGATGAAAAGTATGAGGTGTTCAATACTTGGGCAAAGATTGTAAGAACATGCTCTAGGTCAGTTCTTGAAGAAATGTTTGAGATAGGAATGAAGTTGTATGCAGATATACTAAAGGCTCCAGATATTTCAATCACAAAACTGGTGATGGAGTATCTGTGTATGATGTTCAAACCTGATGAAGTAGAGCATGTGATCAGGAATGTGTTCAAATCAGTCAACAATTGGACTTTATATGAAACTAGTGGAGTATATGCAGTGACTTTGGATTTAAATCATATTGAATACTTTCTAGTGGATAGAGTGTACAACCACAGCAGATTGAAGCTTCATGCCATGCTGAAGAAGTAGCTAGGATGTATTCCAGATTCAGAAATGGCTAAATATTTGATCCAAAGAACAATTAATCAGAGTTTGGGGTTGGATGCAAATACTGGAATTTAGGCCATGATGGAGTTTTGGGAGCATCTTGAAGAAAATCTGAAGAACTTGACTTCTTTTCCTAAAAGTCAAGTTAGGGGGAGATTGTTGGGAACTGAAGAAAAGCTTAAGTATGGTTAATGCTGCTAGTTCAGATTTACTACTGCTAGAAGACTTCAAAGTTAATACTGCTGAGTATTACTACTGCTAGTAGAATTAATACTGCTAGTCAAAGTTAGTGCTGCTTGAAAAAAGTTAGTACTTCTTAGCTAGTTAGTACTGCTAGTGGTTAGTGTTGCTTAGTTGTTTATGCTGCTTATGATTAGTATTGCTTATGAATTGAAGATTCGGATGGAAAGGATGACAGCTGTAAAGAATCAAGATATTCATGGAAGGATTGAAGATAATGATGGAAGATATACTTAAGATATTTTATTTATTGTAATTATATTTTATTCAGTATATGTATAGAATTGATAGAATAGTTTAAATTGAATCATTCATTCTAAGTTTTAGAGAAAATCAACCTCAAGGCATAGATCCTAATTCTAGAGAAGTAGAATTCGTCTTGAAAGTGTATGTTCTTCAAGATTGAGGTTGAGTGTGTAATCTTGTGATTTGATAATTTAATACAAGTTTACAAGTTGTTGATCATATACTGTTTTGATTACTGTTACATTGAATATCAAAGTGTTATTCCGCAACTTCTTTGATATTGTTTCTGAGACTTTATTTTTGTTAAGAAATTCGATCCTGACAGAAGATGATTTTCTTTGCTGAAAGTTGAAGAAAAGATTATTACAGACTTTGGGGGAGATTGTTAAAGATTTTCAGAGCTTTAAAGGAGGAGATTGATTTAAAAAGGGAGATTATCAAATTATTTTTCCAAAGGGGGAGAATGTTTGACAAATCTGACAAAGGGGGAGAATATTCTTAAAGGAGAATATTTCACAAAAGCGGATAAAGGGTAAAATGTGCATTAAGGATGAAATTTCTTTTTTAGATGATCTTGAATCCAAAGAGGGAGAATGTTAGTGCATATTTGTTGTCTTCAAGATCATATGCCAAAGCCCAAGTCAAAGCCTCAAGAGCAAAGGTCAAAGTCAACTTACTTAAAGAAGAAAGTCAAAGCTAGCTTAGCTTAGTTAGTTTTTTTAGTTGTATTTGCCTTGTATTAGATGATAGGTATAAATAGTTTCATTCTTTGTAATCTTGTAGCTAGAGGAGCATAATATTGAAGGGAGATTACTTGTAATTGTTTTAGAGAGAGAAATATTGAGAGTGAGAGAGATTGTAATCTATGGAAATTGAAGATCAATACATATAGCTAAATAAAGTGATTTGATTGTTCATCTTAATTGAATTGCACATAATATGGGAATAACAAGGGTTCATATGTGAATATGAACCTACATACTCATCTGTGAATCAGTTAATTAGTTCATACGTGAATCAATTAAGTTATTTCATATGTTAATTACACGAGTTCACATATGAACATTGAGATCATATGTGAATCACACGGGTTAATATATGAACCCGTTTGCCTCATATTTGTAAGAGTTATGAAACTATGCATCTATTTTTGGCATAACCGCAAATTTTGACCGATCAAAGCTGCAATTTTTGACCCGTCAAATCTGATCTTGATCGTAAGAAGGGCAATGATTACTTCTCTACTCATCATATATTTAGCACTTCTCATTTGAACCTATGGCTTTCTCTCTCTCTCTCTCTATATATATATATATATATATATTGGGGTTAAATCTAGTGAGGACCAAAAAAAGGTAAGAAATTGAGAACTAATCTAATCCATTCATTAGAATAAATCAAGGGTTATTAAAATAAACAGCCTTTTCGTAATTAAAGAAAAAGTCATGGGTAGTTTTGAGAATTTGAAAGGACATTCAAGGTTATAGGGTCTGCCATTGAAGATATAATTGTAAATCTTCTTCACCCAAACAAAACCCACGAACTAGATCTCACCAAATTCCCTCATCTTCTCCACTTTACTTTATCCGAACTGCAAGCACCACCACCACCATATACACTATGCTTTCCCCGATTAAGCCAATTATATATGCTGACGCCTTTAATGACTTCTCATCGTCTCCATTTCCAGATGCGTCTCCCCATCCACCATAACCAAACAGTTCTTTTTATCTTCGTCATTCTCTCCGGCCATGGGATTACTGTTGTTATGATCACCATCAGATTCAGATTCAGTTTTAGATGTTTCTTATTTGGTAACATTGTTCAAGCAGGAGCAAGTGGTAAACAGGTCTATAGATTCCTCGATTTTGAGATCTCTTGTTTTTTTGGGTTTAGCTGTCAGGCTTTGATTACTTTTCTTCTTCTGAAATTGGCAAGCGTAGAAGAAAAAAACGACGAGAAACACCATGATAGCTATTTTCCCTGCCTTGACATTCCGACTGCCATATGATTAATATCATAAATCTTGTTTTTTAGGGTTTTTTTTCAATATTGGAATTATGTTCCTAGATTTGGGGTTTTTTGTGTTTGATTTCCCAGATCTTGTGAATCTTTATGTTTCAATCAGTGTGTTTCATGTGATGAATCTACATGATTTGGTTCATATGGTGAATTTGTGTTTCATCTGGTGAATCTGTGTTTCATCAGATGAATCTGTTTTTCATATGGTGAAATAGAATATAGATGAAACACCCTACGACCTGAAGACACTGCCAAAGTCATTCGTACAACTTTTTTTGACCGTTGATTTTGCACGTGATTTGGTCGTTTTCATATTCACTTAAATAGTTATCATTATCGTTTGACCCTTATATAAGGAGGTTTAAGAGAGAAGCCATATCAACCGGATCTAACTAGATGGTCCGGATTCGAATGAAACTGCTTGTATTATTGTTTTGACAACATATAAATTAAAACCTTTGGATTAAATTAGGTAGATGAGTGTATCTGTTTTTATAGTGTTGTCTTAAAATCAACCCAATACATATACCCGACAATATACTAAAAATTATTATAAACTGAATTAAGTTAAATTCGAGTATGAAATTATTATTAGAAAAAGAAATGTATAATTGCATGTTGGGAAAGAGCATGAAGTTTGTGTAAGTGTAAGTAATGATAGGGGGTTTGGATTTTACTTGTTTCCGATTAATGTTTTTTTGGGTATGATGAGGTTAAGTTTGTACGTTATGTTTCTTCATTGGTGAATGGCCCTCCCTCCCTAGTCGCTACCTCTCACCAGTCATCACATGTTCTTTTTTTATTTTTTTCTTTTTTGAAAGGGTATCCTGGGCCTATGACCCAGACTAATCCCTGGCAATTAGGGTCTATGGTCCAACTACTAAAGCGTATAGCCCTGAGATTATCCTCAGTGGCCACAAATGCTGCTAGTGGGGCTCGAACCCCAAGCCTGGTGGTAAGAGTCTGGGGACTTCATAGCGGTTGTTCGGGTTCGAGCCTCACACGCAGCATTTGTGCCAAATATTGGCATGGGTGTCATCCTTCTGGCCACAGGATGAATGCACGCAGGGCAAAGGCCTGTTTTCCGGTGATTAGTCTGGGTCCAAAGTGGTCTGAGATACTACTTCCAAAAAAAAAGAGACGAGACAGTGAAACGTTATAATCAATTTAGACAGAGGGATTGTATTTTGTATAAAGTGTATGATTTATAAATATCAAAATGGTATTATATTAGTTTCTAATTAAACCATTCAACATGGAATTTTCATGTACGTAAATATACTTTCTTATAATACTAGAACTATATTTTGAGACTGGAAATTTTATCATTTTAAGTCACGTCGAATTGTTATGAAATTAATATTAGATTGTAAACTAAATTCAGATGGTGTCAAATGTGTAATTAGGTTCATAATAGTCCTTCATCATGTAGCTCAGTGGTAAGGTAACATCCTGGGGGGGTCAGTGGATAGTATCCCTTACTACTCAGGTTCGAACCCCGTGGTGAGCATCCTGTGATATCCATGATCATGGGTCTGCCACATAGTGGTACCCTTAATTGGGCTGGGTCGTGATCGACCGGGATTAGTCAGGTGGCACCCTTAAGTGGGAGTCCGGATACCCCAGGAACGTGTGTGTGTGTTAACTTGTCGTTCAAAAAAAAAATTAGGTTCATAATAGAGAGTAGGTATATTAATTAACAGAACAAAAACAAAAACTATAAATGAAAATATAGGATTTTACATATATATACATTTGTGTGTGTGTGAGAGAGAGAGTGAATTACATTTTTTTTTCTTCCGGTGGTTTACCAAAAACACTGGTTCTCGTCCTTCGACTTCACCAAGTACATCCATGTCCATGTGATTTACATTTGGTTTTGGTTTGGAAACCTGGGACTAACGACAAATTACAGATTTCATTAAGTTGCATCATGTGCCCCTCATATGAAAGGCATTTCGGTCATTTTATCTCTTTTACTAAAAATTAAACTAGTCCATGGCACTGTGCATCTCGCGGTGACAAAATTTATTATGTTAGAAAATATATAATCAATTTAAGATGAAATATAATTTCTTAACTGAGAACTAGTAAAATGAAATGTAAAAACCAATGAACTTGTTGGAATGTTTTATCTGTAAATTACGTTCATTATTAGTTTCATAAATATGAAATTTGTTGATTTCTTAAGTTACAAACATCCCCTTGCCATGAATAAAGATTCAATTATCAAGTTAGATCTTAACCACTATTAATTTCTTTTTTCGCTCATTATGTTAATTTTTTTGTTTCTCTTAATAAAGGAATTTGAAAATCACCCGTCTAAACACCCACTTTTTTTAATCCCAGGCAAATCGTAAAATAAAACATTTCACAAAAAAAATTACTAAGTTCTTCATGACTAAGGTGTCGTTTGTTTTTTAAGAGATCTAAAGTCTGAAATCTTATTTTAGTTATGATTAATAAAAGGTGGTGTCTAAAAATGTCTGAATGATTCAAACTTTAGAGTCATTAACAGGTTTTTTTAAAAAAACAAACAACCCGTAATTGTTAGTATTAGTACTTTGATATTTACCTCTTGAAACACCTTGGGCAGCAAATGCTCTTTTGGGCGAGCTTGTAAAAAATTTCTCCCACTAAGGAGGAAACCCAATAAGAAAATAACCAAAAACCTACAGGAATAAAAAAACATTTTCTTAAAATCAACTCATGTAAAAGGGAAAAGTACTGTTCAAGTCAATTTGGCTAAAATGGTATGATCGGTACCATGGAAGGAATATGTTAGAATATGAATATGATTGAAGAAGACGATAAATATGCTGAAGGTTTGTAACCTCGATATATTGATTGACAGAAAACGTACAATATGAAAAATAAATAATGAGTAATCTCACCTAGACTACAAGATACAAAGTATTTATACATGAACTATATGGCTTGGGCCTTATATTGATATGGGCCTGGGCCCTCTACACATATACATTAACATCCCCCTCAAACTCAATCGGGAGAGGAATGAGCCAGATGGGGTTTGGAAACTAGATCACGAAACCGTCCTGGTAGATGAGCTTTACTGAAAATGTCGGTCGGTTGATCAAGAGTTGAAATAGGAAGAAGCTGGATAGTCTTACGAGTGACATGTTGACGAACAAAGTGACAGTCAATTTCAATATGCTTCGTTCGCTCGTGAAAGACATCATTGTGAGCAATCTGAATCGCACTGTTGTTGTCACACCACAATGGAGTTGGAGACTGTTGAGGAGCCCCTATGTCAGAGAGTAGACAGCGTAACCACACAAGTTCTTGAGCCGTGTCAGCTAGTCCTCGATACTCAGCTTCAGTACTGGACCGAGCTGTGAGAGATTGTTTCTTGCTCCGCCAAGATATAAGAGAGTCGTCAAGAAAGCAGCAGTAGCCGATAGTGGAGCGACGATCAGTCATGCCATTGTCACAATCAGCATCAGAAAAACCTCGCAAAGTCAATGATGATGTGGATGGAAAATGAAGACCATGAAACATGGTCCCTTTTAAATATCGAAGAATGCGCAGGACAGCAGCATGGTGATCAGAACAGGGTACAGACATGAACTGACTGACAGTATGAACAACATAGGCAATGTCAGGTCGAGTCACAGTCAGGTAGACAAGTGACCCCACTAATTGGTGATATAACGTAGGATCACGCAGAGGAGGTCCAGCATTCGGAGCTAAATGAAGGTTGTGCTCAAGAGGAGTGGATGCAATTTTTTTGTCGGTAATCCCAGTTTTTGACAAAAGATCTGAGGTATATTTGGCTTGACAAAGATAAATTCCCGATGGATTTGAGAGCACCTCAAGACCAAGAAAATAGTGTAAAGAGCCAAGATCCTTCATCTCAAAACAGGAGCTGAGAGATGTCTTGAGATTAGCTATGCCTGTAGAGTCACTGCCAGTAATAATCATATCATCCACATACAGAAGAAGTAAAATTGTGCCAGCCTCAGTGGTCCGAGTAAACAGTCCTGAATCATAGTTGTTGGGTGAGAAGCCCAGAGGGGTGACTATGGAACTGAATTTCTCAAACCAAGCTCGCGGAGCTTGCTTGAGTCCATAAAGAGCCTTCCGAAGACGACAAACATGACCTTGTGGAAGGCGAACGCCTGGAGGAGGTTTCATGTAGGCTTCCTCAGATAAGTCACCGTTCAAGAAGGCATTCTTAACATCCATCTGAAAGAGAGGCCATTGTTTTGTATTTGCGATGGCTAGGAGACAGCGAACAGAAGTTACTCGAGCAACAGGAGCAAATGTCTCCTCATAATCAATACCGTACTCTTGATTGAAGCCCTTTGCCATAAGACGAGCTTTGTACCGATCAATAAAGCCATCATATTTTGTCTTGATTTTGAACACCCATTTGGAATCAATGGGTGACTTGCCTGGTGGAAGAGGGACAAATTCCCATGTCTGAGCTTTATCAAGAGCCTGAAGTTCCTCATCCGTAGCTTTCTGCCAATCAGGGTTAGAAGAGGCTTCCTTGTAGGAAGTAGGTTCGTGATTGGACAGCAGAGTTTCATAAACATGATAATCACGAAGATGAAAAGGAACTTGTCTTACCCGATCTGACCGTCTAACATTCTGAGATTGAGAAGTTCCATGAGCCAAAGACTCAGCAGGCACCTCAGATGTTGGCTGAGCGGGTGGAACAGATGATTGATGGTGATCAAGAAAACTATGAGAGGCAGGTTGTGTAGGGTTGGGAGACTTTGAAGGAGAGGCAGGCTGATAAGGAGTTGGAACAACAGGTGGAGGTGATATGATGTCAGATTGGAGTGAGTCCAATTAGACGGAAGCATCAGTGAAGAACGGAGTGGTGAAGTTAGGAGACTCACGAAACTTGGATATAGAAGAAAAAGAAACATGTTCCCGGAAGGTAACATGACGAGATATATGAAGACGCTGGGAGATAGGATCCCAACAGTGATAACCCATGTGCTCAATACCGTATCCAAGGAAGGAGCAAAGTCTGGAGCGAGGTTCAAGTTTGGTATGTTCATGAGATTGTAGTTGAACAAAACATGCACTACCCCACACTTTTAGAAGTTCATAGGCAGGGGTGACCTTATGAAGAGCCTCATAAGGAGACTTATTCTTGAGGATGGGAGTAGGGTGACGATTGATAGTATAAATTGCAGTGAAAGCAGCTTCACCCCAAAAACGTTTTGGACATTTAGTAGATGTGTCGGGATACCGCTAAATGTCCAAGGATCTGCTTGGTCTTTTGATCCTGTACAACACAACCATAAGAATGAAATAAAATGATCAAATTAGATTCAAGAAGTTGCGCAATCGAAACTAAGCTCAGAGATAGTTTCGGAACATTTAGAACACCCGGTAATTGTATATGAGGAGTGGAAACATTTCCAGTAAAGGATACCGGTAGGCCAGTGTTGTCAGAAGTTCTGACTGACGTAAATTGCTGAGGTGGTTTCTTAGAAACGAAACCCTCAGTGCAAGGTGTCATATGATTGCAACACCCAAAGTCAAAAAGTCGTACGTTACCTGAAGCAGCTGAGTGTGGAGAATTCATACCCATAGCACCAGACATGATCTGCTCTATGAGTTCCTGATTGCGACGCATCAGTTCCATTAGGTCAGGTGAGGAGGCTGGAGAAACCTCAGTATCAGCAATAGTAGACCCAGCAACAGCGTGAACCCGGTTCTGAGAACCAATGTGCTTTGAGTTCTTCGGCAGTCAGACTCAAATGACGCGGATGAGTGATGCCACACTTTCGGCACTTACGGATAGGATAATCAAGGAGAAGGTGAGCAGTAGAATGGCAAAAGGCACAATCAGATGTATTCGTATTTCCCACAGATTTGGAATGATTGTTGTTGGTCCATTTGCCTTTGGACTTGGGATGAGACGTGTAGAGAACGCTATCAGTAGCGGGCGTCGGTGATCGCATGTGAAGACGGGTTTCTTCACTTATCAATTCTGATATTGCTTCTTCAAGAGTAGGCAATGGTTGTCTATGAAGAAGAGAAGCACGAACATTCTCAAATTTGTCAGTAAGACCCATCAGAATAGTGATCAAATGTAGCTGGTTGAAGTAGGCGGTGAATTGTTGAGTTGTTTCATCAAAAATCTGTGGTGTTCCAAGACTTATATGATCTCTGAGAGACTGCATTTTAGAGATATAAGAGTTTATGGATTGATCAGGAAGCTGACGTTTGCTCTGAAAAGTGGTCCACAGTTGATACTGATGAGATAGGCCCGATGACATATACCGCATGGCGAGAAAATCGCAGAGACTTTTGGCGGTAAGGTAACCAAGAAACTGTTGGTTGATCTCAGGAGTAGTGGAGGCATTAATGAAGCCCAGAATACGAGCATTATTGATGTCCAACTCATTCATGCGTTTTGCAAAGTCAACAGCATTCTCAGTTGGTTCCTGAACTGGAACTTTGTGTTATTCCCAAAATCATCAAGTTCTAATTGCTAAACAATCAAGATGAGAATTCGAATCCATATGTCATTGATTCAAACAACACATATTACAAACTCTCAACTTTCTCTCTCTAAACTCTCTCACTAGAATGATATTCAATGAACTCTTCTCTAATCAGCTCACTTTCTTACAATGACATACACACACCTGAATTACAAAGATAACAAAGGTATTTATACCTCATAGCAATTACAAGGAAAACAAAATACAATTACATTGACTTTGACTTTATTAACAAAAGACTTTGACTTTAATGAGAGTTGACTTTTCCAGCTTTGACTTCTTCATCTTTTATCATCAATCTTTATGATCTTAAATCCAACATATTTGTGCTCTAACAATCTCCCCCTTTGGATCAAGATCATTACTAAAAGATTTAGCAATGCGATCTTCTCTTTGATTAAGCTCGATTGAATAAATTCCCCTTTTTAACAATTTGTATCTTCTCTTGAAATCTTCCCTTTTTATACAAACATAAATTTCTCAACCAATTCTCATGCTCCCCCTATTAGTATGAAATCTTTACAATCTCCCTTTCTCTGATAAGCACAGTATCTTTAAAAACTTTCAGCAATCTTCTTCAAAAACTGATCTTCAAGAATATTAACAATCTCCCAAGGTTGTAACGAAACCTCTTTCAGACAAAACACACTTTGCTTCAGCAAATAATTCTTCAACACTTCTATTCTTTTTCATTCAAAAACTTTCAAACATTTCTTGTATGCTTCTTTGCTTTCTCAAACATTTCTTGAACTCTTCTCCCCCTTTTTGATGAATTGAGCATCAACACCATCAAAACTTTCATTAAGAAATGTCTTTGACCATTCTGATCTGAGCCTCTGATTCTTTGCCAATTCGAACAAAGTATTTATCCAGATCTTTTCAAATCCGGACAAAATAAGAATGTAACACCTGAATCAACAAATGAATCAGTTAAAATGCCTGTCAGTAACACAAAGTCACTGTGTGTAACGAATACACAATATAAAGGAGCTTTTTGATGTTCACTCCCCCAGGGCTTCCATCCAATCATCGAAATACCACAAAGGCAATTTCTATGAATGTTATGACAAAGAAACAAATTCTTTGTGTGCTCGTGCAA
Source organism: Arctium lappa (assembly GCA_023525745.1). Classification (NCBI taxonomy): domain Eukaryota; kingdom Viridiplantae; phylum Streptophyta; class Magnoliopsida; order Asterales; family Asteraceae; genus Arctium; species Arctium lappa. Next base: position 68,793,095 of record CM042054.1, read on the forward strand.
GTGTAGAAAGAATTAAGCACAATGATTGCTTTTAGAAGGCTCAACATAGTGTAAACCTCTGAGACAACAGTAGATAAACACAGACTCTAAGTGCATGATTGAAGTGCGAAGGTGAGGCAGACTTCCTTCTTTTTCAATATCCAGATTTTCCAAATGAAAACCAGATAGATTATATGCTGCGTCCCCAGAAAATATGAAAAATTTTCTTTTTGAGAAGAAAATGAGTGGCTGGTGGGGTTTAAGCAAGAGTTGGCATGGGCTATTTGCCTGATTCAATAACATTCACCAAAGAATTGTGAAATGCTAGTAATGTGGCTGCCCGACCCAGAAAGTAGTTGGTGCAGAGTTTGATATTCTTTTACTCTGATATCTCACCCTCTTTCTTTTTAATCAAAAAGCTCACTACTAACCAAACTCTCTTTCCATTTTACCTCATCACACCCACACTCATTTCTTTTAGACTCCTCACACTCAATCACTAAAGGATTAACTTCTTGGGTAGGAAACACTGGTTAACGTGAATCCATAGAAGTTTAGTTAATTCCTAGCACAAAGAACCCAGTCCTACAAAGCATATGTTGCTCACAATGGTTTATCTTGAACATTTAAATCATAGGAAATATGGGTCAGATATATGTATGCTCAGAATATAATCATGAAAATATGAGCATTTTTAGACATTGAAGTATTTTCAAACAAGTATACTGAATAAATGAACATGAATGCAAAAGACTTGTTTGAAAATCGGACATTGTATGAAAATGATCAGAAATGAATGATAAATCAATTAAAGCTTAAGGTCAAGAAAAATTGATATTTGTCTATACGAAACAAGATATAGACATTCTTGAAATGACCGTTTCGAAATGAAATATCGCTCAAAATTCTTTGAATACAAGTGGAGTGTCTTACCATCGAAGAAAAATTGTTTCAATTTATAGACATGGTAAGAACATGTTGAACAAAAATTCAAACCAGTGTGTGTGAATACTTGAAATTATATAGAAAAGACAATACGCAAGTATTTATCTTTGGAAACACACGGTTTGTTTATCAATGAAGCACTAAAATAGAATAAAAACATTTAAAATCACACTTCCAAATTATAAAATCTGTTTAAGAATTGGGAAGTGGTTTGAACATTTAAGAACATGTTTTCTATACCTGAAAGTTGTCTTTCTATCAGATATATTTGAGATTAAGATAATAAATTTACCTTTTCGCTCAATCTTAATTCTCAGAAAATCAAGCTATCGTCATTAATATATGATCGTGTCAGCTTCTCTCATCCTGTAAGTCTCAAAGTCTAGTCAAAATCAAATTTATTCACAAAAATTAAAAGATATAAAGCAGTAAAACGATTAAAGTACGAGTTCTGATCTGAAATAATCAGAAATCATAATCTTTTACTCCCCCTAAAAATATGCATCTGAAATTTATCAGTAAAAGTCACATGATAGAGATCTACAACTCCATTTGAAGTGTAGTTCATCATATCTTCCGAATACATATTTCCAGAAAAATTTATGTACTCCCCCTTGAAGGTTGATTTCCTCTACTAAGTATCTGAGTACACTCTCTTATCAGCTCGGGAGTAGCATTTCTTTTTCATCATTGAAAAACGAGTCCTAAACTGTTGTGTTTAGAAGTCAAACTCCGTTGAAGCACGGGTTCTAAGTTGATGTACTTAGAAGCCTTGTTCTTGACATTGAAATGCGGGTCTTGAACTGTGTTATTCAGGAGCCATAGTTCTCTTACTCCCCCTTGACTTGTGGTGCCTGCAATATAGAATTAATCTTCGGTTTTGGTACCCACTGGTATTTGGGTCCATGTATATTAGTTGCAGTTCGAATGGGAGTAACTGAATAAGAACCATACCAGTAATGATCACTAGCTTTATGAACAAAATCAAATGTATTACAGTAAGAACAATACCTTTTCTTAGATAACCTGAACATTTGATCTCTCGAGTAAGCAAGATCAGGTTTACCTTTAAGCACTTTGTTCTTCTTTGCATTTGATGCAGATACAAATGATTTGTTTTCTTTCTTCTTTCCTTTCTTTTCTTCCTTTTTCTCATCATTCTTCTCATCATCATCCACTGGTTTCACTTTCCATACCAGTTTCCCTTCTTGATATTTTCTTCTTCTTCTTTGTGTACCCGAACCATCTACATGTTGATCATAGAAAATATTAGAAGTACGAATCTGATTGAATGAATTGACTAACCTTCTTGAAGAAACAGGTTTTATGTGTGAGTTTGAGGCTGTCTTTTTAAAATCAGCTGAATTATTTCGAGGTGTGTGAATTATTTCGAGGTGTGTGGATTTGTGTGGATTTGAATTATTTCGAGGTGGAGGTGTGTGGTTAGCGGGTGGGGTCAAGGGGCAACGCCCTTGCGGGGTCGAGGGGCAGCGCCCCTAGAGAAAAAAAAATTTCACTATTAAAGGGCATATTATAGTTTTGAAAATTTGTCAAAAAATATTCTAAGTATAGAAACTCGCAAGTCACTATTCACTGTGAAACACGCAAATCGAGACTTGCGCATTTGATAAACTCTCAGGAAAACTCGCAGACAAACTCGCAAGCAAACTCGCAGATGATGAAACTCGCAAGTGCCTAAACTCGCTAAAAACTGTTCACGCTGAAACTCGCTAACAGAGACTTGCGCGTTTACAAAACTCGCACGTCGAAGTTTGCGCGTTTGAACAAAACTCGCTAGCTTTACTTGCGCGTTTCAACTATTCCTCTTCAAACTCGCACGTCGAAGAACTCGCAAACCACTGTTCCTTTCAAACTCGCACGCTTTGATGAGCGCGTTTGGAGAACTCGCAGATCGAAACGTGCGCGTTTTAGACCAAAATTTATCCTTTGACTTGCGCGTTCTAGCTGATGAACCTTGCGCGTTTCACGACGAACTTGCGCGTTTGGACGATGAACTAGCGCGTTTTAGAGATCTAGCGCGTTCTTCAAGATATCGACCCATAAATTGATTTTTCCATCTGTTTTGCGATCAAACCTTTGTCAATTGGCTTGAAACTTTGCAGAAATGATCGATTACAATACTAGAACATATTACAATGCAAGAATTTCAAAAACCAATACAAAAAGATACATTTTGGATCAATTTACAGTGCATTAAACTCGTGAACAAAACTATCAACAAAAATTGAAAATTTAGGAAAATTACAGTGCAAATGACAAATCAAATCATACAAACATGATCGATTATACTATATGAACATACTCTGATCGATTTCAACTCCTAAATCGCACAAAAACTCAAAAATCGATTTGAACTTCGATGAACAGTAAACATGAACAGTAAAAACGAACTTTTCTTGATTTCTTGATTTGATTTCACTTTGGATCTGCTCTGATACCAATTGTTATTCCCCAAATCATCAAGTTCTAATTGCTAAACAATCAAGATGAGAATTCGAATCCATATGTCATTGATTCAAACAACACATATTACAAACTCTCAACTTTCTCTCTCTAAACTCTCTCACTAGAATGATATTCAATGAACTCTTCTCTAATCAGCTCACTTTCTTACAATGACATACACACACCTGAATTACAAAGATAACAAAGGTATTTATACCTCATAGCAATTACAAGGAAAACAAAATACAATTACATTGACTTTGACTTTATTAACAAAAGACTTTGACTTTAATGAGAGTTGACTTTTCCAGCTTCGACTTCTTCATCTTTTATCATCAATCTTTATGATCTTGAATCCAACATATTTGTGCTCTAACACTTTGGATGCACCAGTAACATAGGTGTAAAGGCCATGGGATTTTAGTAGAATGGTCATATGATGATACCAGAGAATGTAGTTGCTACCATTGAAAATAACCGAGATGGGATTTGAGTGAATGGGATTGGCAGCCATGGGTGTGAGAAACAGTGCAGACCGGTATAGACCGATAAAGAAGTGTGACCGGTAGAATGTTTCGACTGATAAAAGGTTTCGACCGGTAGATTGCTTCGACCGAAAAAAAAATTCGACCGGTAGAATGTTTCGACCGATAGAGAGATGCGATCGGTAGAGTGCTTCGACCGGTAAAATACGACCGGTAGAATGCTTCGACCGGGGAAAAAAATTCGACCGGTAGAATGTTTCGACCGATAGAGAGATGTGACCGGTAGAGTGCTTTGGCAGGTAAAATACGACCGGTAGAATGTTTCGACCGATAAAGATTTCGACCGGTAAACTTCCGGTTCTGCTATAAGGGTTTCAGAAAACACACAGCGGCGGGGGCAATTCAAAACACACAGATCGATCGGTTTCAGATCGAACGATGTCGACAATTCAAAAAATCGATTCTAAACAAAAAATCGATTCAAGAGGCGACGAACAGAAAAATCGATTCAAAACAAAAATCGATTCGTATGAACAGTGATGAACAGTAAAATCGATTCGGATGAACAGTGATGAACAGTAAAATCGAAGTGATTAACAGTGATGATGAACGGTAAAATCGAAGAATAAACCTACAACTCTGATATCATGTTAGAATATGAATATGATTGAAGGAGACGATAAATATGTTGCAGGTTTGTAACATCGATATATTGATTGAGAGAAACGTACAATATGAAAAGTAAATAATGAGTAATCTAACCTAGACTACAAGATACAAAGTATTTATACATGAACTATATGGGCTTAGGCCTTATACTGACATGGACCTGGGCCCTCTACACATACACATTAACAGAATCAAGTTGAAACTATTCTTAATTGCGGAACTCCCTTGTTATTCACATCTTCTAGAACAACCCTTTCGTTACACTTACCATGTGCTCCATGTCATATATATAATGCAACCCAATGCATTAGCAACAAATGACTACAAAAATTGGTTCATATAGCCAATAACCACTTGAACAAATGATACAGATCTTTTGTATTTGTCTTATTAATATTTTTCTCCTCCTTTCCAACTTACGTAGCTTTTCTTTTAGAAAAATCAACCTCTAGCCTATATATTGTGTGTCCCAGATATGTGCAAACGAACAATATAACAATCAAATTCACTCCAAGTAGTCATATTATTGATTTCAATTTCCACGATTACATATGCTCTCAATATCTTAGTATTTCTTTCTCTATACTGGATTATCTGATAAGTGCCACACGTCTAACAAGGAAAACAACAATCTTTTATACCTACAAGATTACAAAGAACAAAACATAACAATCTAACTAAATTAACTAAACACTTTGACTTTGACTTTGGCATAGAGGGCTTTGACTTGGACTTTAACTTTCAATCCAAATGATCTTGGATCCAACATTTATGCACTAATAATCTCCCCCTTTGGATTCAAAATCATCTCCAAAAAGATAAGCACTTTATATCCCCCTTTGGATTAGAAAATAAATTCATCATCAAAGAATAATCTCCCTCTTTATGTCTTGACAAACAATCTTCTCATTTGAAAATCAATATCCCCTCTTTCGGAAATAATACTGATCATCTTCAAAAACTTGTAACAATCTCTTTCTTTCTTTGAAAACACTTCAAGTTTGCAGTATTCTCCTCCAGAGTCTGTGACTATCATCTTCAAGAATTTTTAACAATCTCCCCCAAGGTGTATAGTAACCTCTTTCAGACTTCGGAAAAGTGATCATCTTCAAATTCAGCTCACTTTGCTTCAGCAAATAATCTTCAAAGAAAAATTTCAGAAAACTTCATCAATTTTTGTTTCATGAATTCTTTGAAATATCTCCAAAACAGCTTTGTCATTCTTGATTCTTTTCCCGTAACTATCACAACCCATTCTTCAATCAACATTTCTTGTATCTCTCCAAAACTTCTTTGTCATTTCTTGAATGTCTCCCCCTTTTTAATGATATAGAGCATAGAAATAATCAAAACTTTCTTAAAGAAATGTTATGTATCTAATCTTTGACCATGATCTTTCCAAATAAATTTTCTGAACATCCGTCAACTAAACAAATGTATTCATTCGAATCTTTTCAAATTCAGATAAATAAGAATGTAACCCTAAATCAACAAATGAATCAGTTATAAATGCCTGTAAGCAGCACGGAGCCACTTTGTACAACGAATGTACTTTGGAAAAAAGATTTTGTAATGTTCAACTTTCCCAGGGCTTCCATTCAATCATTGAAAATCAGAAAATAATTTTTTATGAATGTTATGATAAGAAAACGAATTCCTTGTGTGCTCGTGCAAGTGTAGAATGATTGAAGCTACTAAGGCTTTTTTTATAGGCTCAAAATGTGTAAACCATTAAGACAACAACAGTATTACACGAACTCAATGTGCATGATCGAAATGCGAAGGTGGGGCAAATTTCCTTCTTTTTCAATATCCACATCTTCCAAATGAAGACAAAATAGAATATGTGCTACTTCCCAAATAAAATTTGAAACATCTTTTTGTTGAGAAAAAGATGAGTAGATGGTGGGGTTTAATCAAGAGTTGGCATGGGTTAGTGTCTGTTTCTATGAAGGTCACCAAAGAATATGAACCAACAGTAGATGTGGTTTCCCGACTCAGAAAAGATTTAGTGCAGAGTCCTAATATTCTTTTAACTCTGTTCTCACACCCTCTTTCTTTTTATCATTTAATCTCATAACTAACCGAACTCTCATTTCATTTTACCTTATCACACACCCACTCTTTGATATTGACCCCTCGCCTCTCAATCACTCAAGGATAACTTCTTGGGTAGGAAACACTGGTTATCGTGAATCCATAGAAGTTATTTTAAGTCCTCACACTGATCCCATGTAAGTTGTCCTAAAAGCATAATGTTGCTCAACAATTTAACTTTAACAGTTAAAGCACAATACATATGTCAGATAAATGTATGCTCAATACAATAATCATGAAGATTTGAGAATCTTTAAACATGGAAGATTATCTCAAAACAAGGAAATAGAATGAACGAAGTGAAATCAATAGATATGTTTTGAGAATTTGACAATGTATGGAAAATATCAAATATGAATGATTTATTAATAAAAGCTTAGGTCATGAAAAATAGGAATTTGTCTATATGAATCAAGTATAGACATTCATGAAAGAAACACTTTGAATGAAACAACGCTCAACAAACATTGAATGTGCAAAAAGAGTTTATTACCATCGAAAAATTGTTTCGTTTTTGAGACATGGTAATAACAAAGTCAACAAAAATACTAAACCGATGTGTGTGAATACTTGACAGTATATGGAAAAGATAATACACAACAAGACATACGAGCTCGAACACTAGCCTATATACGGGTCGAGGATGATGCGACTTTCTGTCCCAAGCACTCTAGTGACAAAAGAGAACTCAACTTCAAGAAGCTAGAATTCAAAACGAGATTGACTGCTCGTGTTAAGACATCCAAACAAGTCTCGAATGTGAGATTTGATAAGAAGAAAACTTCTCCGGCAAACAATTCCCTCAGCATCCTAAGATTTCGTCTTACGGGTTTAAGGGAACATCCAAGGATATGGTCGAAGCTCTCAAGAATGTTCAGACCAACGTCAAATGGCCTCCAAAAAGTGAGAAAGACGACAGTAAGAAAGAAAAATCCAAATGGCGCGACTTTCATAACCATCATGGCCACTTGACAGACGATTGTATCGCTTTAAGACAAGAATTAGCTTGGCTCATGCCAAAAGGCCATTTGCAAAGTTTGTTGAGCACAAACACACGACCAACTTCGGCTGAACACGCAAAGGTCATAAATTGTGTGACCGGAGGATCTGACATCTGCGGATTAACTTACTCGGTAGCCAAAAGACATGCTAGTAGAGGATCCGAAGAACTCCCTATTAAATTTTGGGCTTTTTATGAGAGTCGTCTTCATGTGTAGTGTGGTATGTTCTTCCAATTTCTCCTCCATTGTTAATCAATCTAAGCATATGAGATGTGATTTTGATGAATATTGTTCTTCATTTCTATCTTATATCTTCTTTTAAATGGAGTTCTTCATTTTTTGTCTGAAATGGGATCTAACAAAATGGATTACAAAAATTACATTGGGAAATCATTGATCGGATGAGTGAAGCTCTCAGCTAATGTCTTGTGCATGCTAAGAATGAGTTCCCTATACTTCAGCTATGCATCAATATTATCAATCATCCCCTCTCCTAGTCTGCTCGACACTCTCTCTGTACCAATCTTCCTTAGGATAGTGTTTTTGGTTTTCCACAGGGTGTTGTTTGAATATTTGTGGCTCTGATGAGGGTTGAAATTTTTCTTCTTACCATCATCATCCCTGTAGACAAATCCGTTTTCAGGTTCAACAATCAGAGAGTTTGAGGGTATGTCCTTAGTGTACATGGAATAAGGTCATCTGGTCTTGTGATCGACAGTTTCTCGACTCCAAGTTGCAGAGAAACTTCGAAGTCCATCTTACTGTGATACTTGATGTGCTCACGCATGACCTCTTTGATGCATCTGTTGGCGATCATCAACTCTTTCCTTTTCTCCAATCTCTGCTCTATGAAGGCATAAAGTTGAGGCAGATCATAGGAACAGAGATTCTTGAGATCTGCATCTGTGAATGTATATTTCTCTCCATCCTTTTTCTCAACCACATACTTCACGTACATTATCGTCTTGTTGGTGAATAAATGCAGAGAGATACCCAGAACTTGCTTTATATCCTAGAGAGACCAATCCTTTGATTTTTCTTGCGCAGTTTTTAAGAACCTTCTTCTTACATCCTCCTTTATCAGAGGATGCATGTTTGGTTATAAGAACACTTCTTCGCACTCTGCATTATATAAGTAATTATAGATGTTCTCATGGAAAGATAACTTCTTCTTTTGTCGCCTTGGAATGGGTATCCTCATAGCGTCCATTGAACCAACTATGCTTTTCACTCGATCTTCAGTTGGTTTATTGTTCTTAGAAGTAGCAGCTACAGAAGGTGTCTTAGCTTTGTCTTTGGGTTCTGAAGGTTTCTTTTGTGGCAAGGTATAGGGGCAATGGGCATATGTTCTGGACTTGATGGTTCTACGAACTTTTCAAGCCCTTCTCAATAGTTTTGGTGCCAACATTGACCTTTAACTTTGTGGATGGTGTTAGGTTCGAGATCTAGATCATTTCATGTTTAAGTGACTAGATAGTATAAGAGATGACTATTTATTCTAGGGAGAGAAAGTAAACCTAATCTAGATAGAGAGAATGATTTAAGGGCTACATTGTGAAAAATGGAATTATCAAATGAATTATTATAAACTAACTACTATTTATACTCCATCACCTACCTACTACCGTGTTACATCATTAAGCTCAAGCCCATACAACATTAAAACCCAATAGGCCCAAGGCCTTTTACATATTATTTACTTTCCAATACTTTCTACATAAAATATTACACTAACATTCTCCCCCCCTGAAGTTTTCAAAAGTAAATCTTCTTCAAGTCGTTAAGCTCCTCCCCACCTTGATTTTCTTGAAAAAACTTTAGTGATGCATCTTCAATTGTAGGCTCGGCTCCCCCTTGAAAGTTGCTCTCATTCTTCGTATTTTCGACTTTAAAACCGGATTCAATGTACACCGTATCCTCGACTAAGTGCACGAACATCATCTAGAAATGTAGAAACCCACCTCGTTCCGATAAGCCCGCAAGAATGATAACGAGTGAGTTTGACATGACAAACCGTGTGCAATCTTAATTAATAACAAAGAATATGTCGTTAACCGCGAGTCGAGTAGGAATTCGTTTTGAGAGTCGTAGACAATTCGCTTGAAGGAGGAACAATAAAGCATACACTAGACGGTAGGGTCGAGGAAAAATTTTGGACCAAACTAACGAAAGTTGGACCAAAAATGTTATTAAACTAACTGGACTAACGGAAGTCCGTTAGTTAACTATTCATCGTCTCTTTCAACAAAAAAAAAACCACGAAATGCTTTCTTTTTCTTCATGAAATCACAACTAATTCACCTGATTGCTGCATCTAATAGATTTATTAGACATGAAATAATTTTCTTTAGGCAACATGCATCGTGAACAGTATTTCGGCGATGTAACAGTAAGAATACGGTGAGCTAACTAACTTTTCCGGCGAGATGCTTTAAACAACAAAAACAGCTCAAAATTCTGGATTACATGCTGGAAACCTTTGCCATTTACTTGCAAAATGATCAACATGAACAAATAATAGACCTGTATCGAGGATGCAAAGAAAATCCGGCGAAACAGGAACTTTTCCGGTGACCTGCGTTTTTCCGGCGAGAAGCATTTCACATACCATAGATCGTGATCTCATGCTCGATTTTTCATCAATCAAATAAGAATCGATCAATATAAATGTTAATAACAGATCTGGAATGTAATTTTGATAATATCACACCGTAATCTTGTTTTTCCGGTGATGAACAGTGCCTTATCTGGCGAACTCGTTTTTCTTGCGAGGTGTGTTCAATCAGATCACAAAACTCGATTTTCATGCTTAAAAACGAGTAAACAATCAAGATAAACGTTGTAGAACAGATTTTTACGAAGATTTGACAGTATCATGGCTCAAACCTCAACTTCCGACAGGATTCCGGTCAGATCCATGTTTTCCGGCGAACACACTTTCGAAGCTCATATGTAGCTCATTTTTCATCGTTTTTTTATTCTAAAAATTGTAGAATGCTCAAAATTCGATAACGAACAAATCTATGCAAATCAAATCATCTCATGCACAAAAAATTTCGGATCTAAAAATAAACACGAAGAACACCAAAAATTTCGAACGAAAATTTCGAAAATCCTCAAAACTTGACGAAGTTCGAATCTGAAAATTATAGTAGATCTGGAAACTAATCAAGAACAAATCTTCAAGAGCATATGAGATATGAACGTACTTACATGTAGATCAGGCTAAAAAACACAAAATGTCGAGATCCGATAATCGTTTCAATAAGAATTTTATCGTTTGGCTATGATACCACATGTTAGGTCCGAGATATAGATCATTTCATGTTTAAGTAACTGGATAGTATAAGAGATGACTATTTATTCTAGGGAGAGAAAGTAAATCTAATCTAGAGAGAGAGAATGATTTAAGGGCTACATTGTGAAAAATGGAATTATCAAATGAATTATTACAAACTGACTACTATTTATTGTCCATCACCTACCTACTACCTTGTTATATCATTAAGCCCAAGCCCATACAACATTAAACCCCAATAGTCTCAAGGCCTTTTACAAACTATTTACTTTCCAATACTTTCTACATAAAATATTACACTAACAGATGGTCCAGCTGAGGTGATTGGTGTAGAAGCGTCAGCTTTGAGATTTTTCATCTCAGAGGCACAAGATGTTGAGCGTTGGGTTGTACCCTCTGAGGTTCCCTTCTTTTGAGATACGGATCTGAGAGGAGTGGCCGCAATAGGCTCAGAGTTGGATGTCATATCCTTCTCGCCCTCATGATGCCTAGAGGGACTAGAGCCATCGGGCCCTTGTTCATCGTGTTTGGTCTTCTTCTGCCCTGTCTCATCCTGGAAACATGAAGGTTCCTTGCTGTAGATCCCAAAAACAGTGCAATCACAATAATAATCTATAAGCAACAAATATTCAATGACAACTGTTGGTCATATGATTAGATTTATCAGTAAAGGGTTTAAGGTTTATAGAGAGAATTTTAATAGGATCAGGTAAACCTTCTAATGACCAACAACCTAGAAAACTAGGTTAAGAAAACAATATATAAGAGGTGTGCAAGCCTTTAGGGCCTAAAAGCCCATTAACTAAATAACTTTCAATAAATTACAATTTTCACTTCGAACTTCCAGTTAACAAATAATTCACCATAACAATCTCCCCTTTTAACTTGATGTTCGTAATCTCGTCAATTGGGAACATGTGTCTTCCGAAAACCAAAACTGATCTCTAAATGCCTTATTGATGTCCTGTACTCCAGCCGTTTTTTGATCTGGTCCAAAGCTTTGAGAACAAAGGCATCTGTATTTTGGATCCAATGGTTGGATCCCTTTGTAATCTTGATCAATAGAACGCTTTAGCTTGTCTTGAAGTAACATCAGTGTACCATCGCAGAACCGTGCAACCTTACTAAATCGGAAGAATCGCATATTACCTTTACCATTTAAGTAAGTCATGCCAAGTTCTCAAAATTTTACCACCCTATAAGCAAGTACATTCAGAACATCAGAAGGAAGACTGAGATCAGGCTTGAGCAGATTTATATTTGCTTGATTACTTTCTAACCCAATCTAGAAGTCTTTAATGGATGCAAGTTTCGTAGCACACTTCATGTATCTCTTAACAGTTTCCAGTGCATCTGTAACTTCTCCTTGTCGAATGGTTCTGGTCTACAAGTCTTAGAGCAAAAATAGAAGATCTGGTAACTCGAGACTTACAAAGTCAGCTTCAGAAAACTTCCATTGACTGCCATCTTCTCTGGTCACCTCAAAATAAGAATACCATATGCTCATGAAGCGGCAAGAGTAAATCTGATCAACATATCTAATTCTGAGCTTTGTCATGTCAATATTTTTTCTGAGACTTTTGTACATAAAAACATGCTTGCATTGCTTCCTTCTGTCTATCATTTACTGAAGACCATACAAAGCGACCTCATCATACGGGGGGATCCAATGGGCAAAGAGCTTTTTCTGACTTTCTTCAAGAAATGGAACATTGATTCTGACTCTTTCCCATTTCAATTGTGGAGCTGGCTGAGTACTTTCGGTTTCATGAACTGGTGAGACTGGTGGAGATCGGATGGGGTGATATGTCTGAGATAGATCGGGATGAACTGATGAATAAGTCAAAAGTGGCATATCGGCAAAAGATTGTTCGGCTGAAAGATGATCTTGAGCTATATTCTCGAAATTTAACAACTCATCGATTTTAGCTTGAAAAACTACCAAGGCTTTATATGTGTTGATCGGTTCTTCTGACGGATCTAGATCTGAATAAGGATCAACAATAATTGCCCAACTGCCCGAATTATAAGATGAACCTCTGTTACATTCCTCGGGCTTTTCAACTGTTGGAATGACGTCGTATAACACTAAATCCATTACTTGATCTTGAGCCTAACCCTGTCCTTCGTTTGGAGTACTTGAACCCATCTCTGTCTGTCCCTATACCGAAACCACTTCTTGTGCTGACTCGGGTGGAGGTGGTGTTGGTGGTGGTTGAGGTAGTGTTTCAGGCTCAGTCATAGGGGCTTTACCTTTGATCATTCGCTTCAGAGCATCAACCTCCTCCTTCATTTCTGACCACATGATAGAGTGGACAACTTTTAGGGCGTCGCCCAGGAAATCCCTTGAGACAAACTCAGGAAAAGTAACACCTGGGTCACTTAGACTTCCAGTTGTAGTAGCGACTGTGGAAGTCGTACCTCCTACGTTAACAACTGGTGTGATGATAGTTATGATAGGACTTCCACCCAATCCTCGTAATCCACCAATAGGTAGAGTTACTATGGGTGTTCCGACTAGGTCACTAAGACGTCCAGCAGTAGCCGAAGTAAGTACTCGTGTCCTAGTCAAAGAAATAAATTCATCGAGTGGCTCTAGACGGTGTACACTGAATGAAGGTGAGGACTGGGGCAGTTGTCCTCAAGTTTCAATACCGGAATTCTCCAAGTGAGAGACAAGTAGAATATGTGATGATCCCCCGTGAGAAACTTAAACCAACATATGTTGAGAGACGTCAGAGTGGCTGGGTGGGGTGTGCAATTGCGTCGCTAGGTCCACGACGGCTTCTTCAATACCCTGTCTCAACACATGAGACTGGGTAACAGATGTGGCTACCTGGATGATTGTGGCTAAGGGAATGTCAACCTGAGGTGGTTGCCTCATCACTCGTGTGCGCTCAAAATTATGTTTACTCTTTCTTTCCCTCTCTCTAACCCTAATTCTCAATCAAAACAAACTTTAAATACTAGGGGCTTGGGTCTAAAAGCCCAAGGCCTATTACAACCAAACCTAAGTCCAATAACAATTAAAGGATTTTACAACGCATTAAATAATAAAACTGTTAGCTTCAATTCATTTGTATAGAAGTATTGAAAAATAGGCTAAGTATAGAAACCTCAGAAGACGGCTCAAATCTTCAAGTACACCACAGAAGTTGCAAACACATAAGATCCTTTTGACCATCTGCTCGAGAAATTTATCCTGAAGATCAGTTTCAAATCATAGAGCCTCTGTGGTCACTCATAGAGACTCTGTGATGGCTAACCTCTGGAGATGGAATACTTCCTAATAATAGTTCAAGACAACCCCACGTGCAAAACACATGAGCCTACTGTACAATGATTTTACAAATTCTTTATGCGGCGCACGATGTTTTACCTTTCTAGGTGGTATTCTCTCATTAGATTGCCAGCCTTTGTCTTGTACTATGGGGTGCATCCTCCTCATATATTATAGGAGCACCACCATTATTTGAATCTTGTTAGCACACACTAATCTGAGAACGGTATATTTTCTTTGAGCATATTAGCACACACAAGTACGTGTTCTTGGTGTAACTTGCAAGTTAATGAAGCAGATTCTTCAGTAATCATCTCTATATTATTCATGTTTCTGTTTAATGCTTTCTAGTGTGTTTACTACCATACTACTACCATATTTCTACACTTAAAAACGCTTCCGCACTCTTAATCATCTGCTTTGTGTAGTTAATAGTAAACCAAGGTTTATAACACCATATTTTGGGATCAACAATTGGTATCAGAGCAGACTTTGATCCTTAATATCAAAGGATCCTGTTGTATACTTGATTCTAGTGTTCTTGGTAGTAGTTTTAGTATGTTCTTCACTTCATACTCCATTCAAAAGAATACACTCTGTTTTTTGGGTTTATTTCAACCAGTTTCATATAGATTCAAAAATAAGTGTGTTCAAATCTCGAGGACAGATTCAAAGCTTGCTTGTTGGGTTATAAGCATCTTTCACACCAAATATCCTGCATTGTTGAGTTAATCTTCATCTCTACTCACATTCCATCTCATAGTCTTTTCTTGAGTTAATCTTTGTCAACTAAAAATGGCAAATGCATTCAACTTCTTCAGCTCAGGATCTCAATCAAAACCTCCTACTCTATTCAGGGATGAATATCCTCAGTGGAAAATCATTTTTAGTCCTTATAGTTTATAGGTTCCTTGTTTTTACACTTTTAGTCCCCAGACTTTATATTTTTTGAGTTTTGTCGTTTTAGTCTTCGGTTTTTGTCGAGTCTTAGTATTTTTCGTTTTTAGTTCTCGTTTTTCATGATTAGTTTCATATTTTGTCGGTTTTAGTTCCTATTTTTGTATTGTCTTTATATTTTAGTCGGTTTTTTGTTCATTTTTTCGTATTTTTTTAAATTTTCTTTTGTGTCGTGTTTAGTCGTCGCTCTTCATTTCTTCTTCGTTTTTAATCATTTTAGTGTCGTTTTTAGCTGTTTTATTTGCTTTTTACGCGTATATGATATATTCTTCTATATTATTTGCATATTAAAGATTACAATTCAACATTTCGCACTGATTTTCAGGTTTAATTTTTCGAAGACAAGTTTATACTTTGTTTTTCAGATTTTAATTTTCTGATCTTATTTCCGACTTTAATCTTTTGCTAACATATTTTTAAGAGTGTGCACATAACTCAACTTCTAATCGAAGTTTCTCTTGACGATCACTCTATTAGGTAATATTTTTGATATTTTTTTTTCTGATTTTTATGTTTCATATTTTTTCAGTATGTCTTCAAGCACATCAAGATGTCAAATGTACCATCAAACAAAGAGTGTGCAATAATGTACGTGCCTGAGATACCTGCTATAGAAGCTGAACGGGATAAATTGAAGATTCAGAACTCAAAGCATCTAAATAAGATTCAGGAGTTTAAAGCTAAATTGTTAAATTCTGATAAAACTTCTGAATGTGCTAAATGTATTAATAATTCTAAATATGATTTTTCAGGTATCATTAAGGAAAGATAGAAAGAAATTAGATTGAAAGAGAGAGAGATAATCAATCTTCAAAGCCAACTGAAGACAACTGAAAATAAATCGTCGGAGCTGAAAGCTGAATCAGTTGATCTTCAACAAAAGTTCAAAGCTTTTGAGGAGAAGATATCTGCATTATAAGCAAAAAATATTGATCTAATGAAAAATCTAAATGCAAATACAATCAAAGGTGATCTAAGGAAAATCTACATTTGGAGCTAAGATGCTTAAAACTCTCAAAGCAAGTATCCGAATTTGAAAAGATTGTAATAACTTAAAGAGATACTTTTGCAAAAGAGAGAAAGGTTCTTGAATCTAAAACTATTGAACTTCCCAAGCAAATTTCTACATTACAAGACTTACTTGAAAATGAAAAAAAATCTTTTACAGAATAGAAGAAGTATTTTGATTCTGATAAGAAAAAGTTTGAAAAAAAGAATGCTGGGATTTTTAAAGATATTTCTGAGAAAAACAAGAACTTAGAAAAATACTTCGAGCAAGAACGTCAAATATTTGAAAATGAGATATCTATGCTCACATCCAAGATATTTGTTCTATCAACAGACATTCAAAAAGAACAGATGGTAAGATCTGATTTAAAAAAGAAGTTTGTCACACTTTTTGATGAAAGAAACATTTTGTTCGAAAAGATAAAACAACTTGAAGTTGTAAATGTTGAATTATCTTAAAAGATTTCTACAGGCATGATTAATCAATCACCTTATGATAATCCAACAAATTAAATTTGTTCTTTCAAAACTGCTTCAAGTTCTATTCTTGAAAATGTTTTCAAAAAGAGCAGTGTCAAATCTAACATTGTTAAATCAAATCAGATTCATCCATCTAATCTGTTTTATGACAAATCTGTTGATAGTTCAACGAGATTTTATGTAAAATTTCTTGAAAAGAATATTTCTAAGAAAGGATAGATGGTCTGGAGAGTGAAGGGTTCTCTGGATGACAAGACGATTGACAAATCATTCTCATCCACAACAAAAACCAAGAAGAACAATGCATATATAGGTAAATCTTTTGGTAAACCTGATATGTTTTATTCTGCTAATCATCTTATCAGGCTAACTCAAAAGAAGATTTGTTATTCTTACTTAGGAGAAAATGATTTTGTTCAAAGAGAATCTGCTCTTCACTGTTACGGAACTTACAGAGTTACTTCTCTGAAAAGTAAACTTTAAAGTATTAAATCTAAAAAGAAATGGATTCCTAAATCTAAACAACCAGGACCCAAATACCAGTGGGTTCCAAAACCTGTCAAATCTGTTTTGCAGGTACCACAGGTTTTGGGGGAGCAAGATTTTCGACTTCTGGTTATGTACAGATCAAGACTCGTTCTTCCATGTTAATGACTAAAGGCTTTTGAACAAAGCAGTTCAAAACGCGGACCTCAATGAATGTTGGCTCTTGAATATTTCAGTCCAAGACTCGTACTTTCATGTTAAAGAGCAATGGCATTTGGATAATTGAGTTCAAGACCCGAACTTTAATGTTAAAGGACTATGACTTCTAGAAAAAAACAGTTTAGGACTCGGTCTTTAATGTTTAAAGATAAGGATATTTTGAAAATATCTAGGGGGAGCTTATCTGATCTAAATCATTATATCATGATTTGAGGGGGAGCCTAAATGTTTGTAAGTATCTTCTAATCTTAAACTCTGATTGTTTGAAAGAAGAACAACTTTCAAGAATGAAAAACGTTTTCTTAAATGTTCAAACCACTTCTCTATTCTCAAAATATTTCAAGAATCTAGAAGTGTGATTTTAAATGTTTTTCATAATTGAGAGTTAATGTTTAACTGACCATGTGTTTCCAAAGATCAATACTTGGGTATTATCTTTTCAAAATACTGCCAAGTATTCATACACACCGGTTCAATACTTTATTTTGAATATGTTATTACCATGTCTCATATAGAAACAATTTTTCGATGGTAATACCTTCGTTTGTATTTCAATGTTATTGAGCATCAATCATCATTTCAATCTTTCTTCGTTCATTGCTAAATTGTTTATTTTCATTCATATAAACAAACTATAAAGTTCTTTGATACCCCAACCATTTCAAGTTCATATTTCGTGATATTTGATCTGCTTGATACATTGTCAGATTCTCAAAATAATTCTCTTGATTTCATTTCATTTATTCAATTTTCTTGTTTTGAGAGATCTTCATGTTAGATCACAGATTTATTGGATTCAAGATCATCAAGACTGAAGACGAAAGATTCAAGAAGTCAAAGCTGCAACGTCAATTCTCAATTAAAGTCTAGGTCAATTTGTAATAAAATGTCAAAGTTTATTTTTTATGTATTTTTGTTTTTCCTAAATAGGTATATGTTTATTAGGGTGTTAGGGTTGTGTGTGTGAAAGAGTGTGTGAGTCCAAGAATCTCTAAATCTTTAGAGAGAGAAAGTAGAGAGAGAAAGTCAATACGCTCGAAAATGTAATCTGATATTCAAATGAGTTCCAAAGTTACAAAACAAAGGCTCTAAGGGGACTTAAATACCTCTAGCCTTAAAATACATATAAGCTCGTATAAGCACAGACAAGACTAGGAAAATAAATACAATGATTACTACAAAATTAGACTTAACAATCTCCCCCTTAGTAATCATTGGCGCAGTGGTCTTCAAATCTCTCATGAACTGTATTCAGAGTCCTCTTGAGAAGTTGAATCTCATCATTATCAACCAGAAAAGCTTTACTTCTTGATTCCAAAAATCTTCTTTGAGCTTCTTTCAGACGTTGTTCTAATTGAAGCTTGATCACCTTCAAAATTCCATCTGAGTAATGAGCAATTTCTTCAAATCTGAGAAAGCATTTCTGATTTGAGCCATTCTGGTAGACAACTCCGTATGGATCTTGAACTATGGTGAATAAAAGATAAGAATCTAAGTCTGGCAAGCTTCGATTGGGCCTCAGAAGATTTACAACTGGTTGAAAGCTTTCAACTGCCATCTGGAAATCAAAAACTCTGAAGAATCGGATTTGTCGACGAATGAATCTTTTGATAGCAAACAGAGCTTGAGAAAAGTCTTGAGTTCTATGATAAAGATTTATGAAATGATCATATAGAAACTCAATATCATCCATAGAAAGATCAGAAAAATCTGCCTCTGAGAAGGTATATCGGTTGCAATCTCTTCTTTCCACTACGAATTTCGGATACCAAATATTAACTAGCTTGTTTATTGTGACGCTGATAACTCGGACAATCAGATGTAGAGAAAAACGCTATCATTTCTACGGTGCTGGCACTTGATGAGCATCAAGTATTCATATTGATATGCCTCTTCCTCTTTTTCAACACCAAAGATAGCATAAATGTTGATCGACCTTCTTCTAGAAACAAAAATATTTCTCTGAGTGTCTTCTAGAAAAGCAGTTCTCAGTCTTGATGCCATATACTGATGATGAAGATTTCTTTGCCTCTGCTGTCTGGACAAGTCTGGTCCTTATTCTTGAATATTCGGGGGAACCACAGGTTCAGAAGAAAGATCATCAGCTTGTGCTCTAGACGACTGACCTACTTCAAATGTACCTGAAGGAGCAGAGGTAGTCGGAGCAGAACTAACAACAGGAGTAGAAATAACTGGAGCAGATTCAGGAACTTGAGAAGCTTCAGGAATAGTTTCAGGAACCTCATCTTGAGAAGGAAGATCTCTGTACAACATGTCTTCTTCTTCTTCATCCTTAGCAACCATAAACATAGAGTCATATTCAGTATCAGAAATAATGACTATATCATCACAATTCTCTTCTTTAATTTGGAAGATCTTCTCAAATCTGACATCATCATCATCATCATATGAATTTATCTCTATGAGGTTTGCAAAATATGACCTCATGTCATTTGCTGCTTCTGAATCCTCTATATCAACTGGCTGTTGAGCAAAGATAGGGTCAACATAGACAACAATTTGAATGTTATTTTCAATATTTTGTTCAGAAAAGTTCATAACATTTGCCATGGATGATAAATCAATATTTTCAAGCATAACATCCACTAGATCTTGAACACTGAAATCCTGGACATTATCAGTGCTCTTTGCTTTGTCAGAAGCCTCTTTTGGTGTCTGATATTCTATTTCTGACAACCCTTCCACTCTTTGTCTCTTACTCATCTCCCCCTCATGACCTTGATGATCTGAATCATCCTGGTCATGTCTTCGTTTCAGAGACGGACCGGCTTCAGATCTGCAACTTTGTTCATGAAGATCAATCCTGGTAGATAAATCAGAGAAGGCTTGAGACATAAAAGATTTGAGATCAGGAAAACTTGTTCGAACTTTAGATCTAAAAGCATGGAACTCGTCAGATAGCACATAAATCCTGTCTGAATCAGAAGTGGAAACTGGAGGCGGATTAGTTGTTCAAAAAGGTAGAAAATTGTTCTCTCCCCCTCGAAAAAAAAAATGCACAGACCATTTGAAAAATATACAAATTCACAAACATTAAGACATCAATGTAAAAAGAAAAATAATACTGAATATAAATTTTGAAACAACTAAACATATAAAATTTTAAATACTAAACAAATTAAAATCTACTCAGTAAAATTTCACAAATTTACCAATCAGTTGAAATCAAACATATGTTGTTGGATACAAGAACACGTTTCATTGCATATCAAGTTAAGACATGTTCAGTTTCAAAAACGTCCAGCTATCTATTCAGTGTGCTTGCATGTGAACTTCGATTAGCTTCAACAAAAATGCAATTCTAAAAATCTTATAGAGAACTTTGCATGTACTGACACTAATTCATCAAAAATTAAGACTTCCACAAATTTACAGGTTTATCGCAACTCAAACATATCACCAAGTATCATGAGATGTGTGCTTATTGGCATCTTTTTAGCAGTGTGCACATTGGCATCTTCACATGAGTGTGCTCTTTGGCATCTTTTAAGCGATGTGCACTTTGGTATCTTTTAATCAAAGAGTTCATTAAGTAAAGAAATGCTGTAAACGTAACTTTCTATATGACCCTATTGCAGGATTTGGGTCAGCCGCTCCCAGACCAGTTGGCCTTAGGGAACTAGGTGTGAAGCACCCTTTCGAACTTACTTTCCCGGATCAGAAAGGCTACATCAACACATCCTAAACCCATTCATACCAGTAGAACATGACTTTCGATCTGGTTCTATAAAAGGATTTGGGTTCGATCACTCCCAGATCAATTGACCTTAGGGGACCAGATGACAAGCATCCCACGTAACTTACTTTCTCAAACCAGAAAGGTCACAGGTACAAACTTTTAAACTCAGAGATTTCTGTATTTTATGAAAATATAAATCATCTCAATCACTCACGTCAACATCTAAGTGCTTAGCCCATATTTTCATTCCGATCTATAATTCTGATTATTTAGGTAGTCTAAGCAAAGTAAACTATAAAAATTCCGACTCACATATCTTTAAAGCAGTATCAAAAGCTACAAACAAGTTGCTGACTTTTCGACTTTTGTAAGACTTGAAAGTTGAACATATAAAATTTTAATATAAACAAAGAACTTGTAAAATATCCTAGACATACATTTTATTCAAAATAAAGAAAATCTGTAAATTTTTACTTTATAGAATAAAATCTGTAAAGATTTAAACTTTTAAATTCAACATGCCTAATTTTGATAGCAAAAAATTGAAACGTTTTTCATCTAAAGCTTTTGTAAAGATATCAGCAAGTTGATATTCAGTTGGTACAAAATATAATTCAATAGTACCTTCTTCCACATGATGCTTTATGAAATGGTACCGCATATCTATGTGCTTGGTCTTGGTGTGTTGGACCGGATTGACTGATATGGCAATTGCGGACTTGTTGTCACAATATATTGGCACTGTTTTGTACAGCATCCCGTAATCCCGTAGTTGTGTCTTCATCCATAGGACTTGAGCGCAACAACTAGCTGCGGCGACGTATTCTGCCTCTGCAATCGAGATAGAAACACAGTTCTGTTTCTTCGACGCCCAATTTATCAGTCTGTCACCCAAAAACTGAAGATGACCTGAAGTACTCTTCCGATCCAACTGATTACCACCAAAATCTGCATCAAAATAAGCAATCAACTTATAGTCAGAACTTTTAGGATACCATAAACCTAAATAAGGAGTTCCTTTAATATATCTAAAAATAAGCTTGACTACTAATAGATGAGATTCTTTTGGTTTGGCTTGGAATCTGGCACATAGGCACGTAGAGAACATTATATCCGGGCGACTTGCTGTGAGATACATCAGTTATCCGATCATTCCTCAATATGTCATTTGATCCACAGCTTTTCCATCTGGATCAAGTCCGATTTTGGCACCATGAGCCATCGGCGTACCGATTGAAGTAGATTTGTCCATCTTGAATTTCTTCAAGATGTCAAATACATACTTTGACTGATTAATGAAGATTCCATCTGGAAGTTGCTTCACTTGTACGCCAAGGAAGAAATTGATTTCTCCCATCATGCTCATCTGAAACCTAGAAGTCATTAGATCAGAAAACCAAGTACATAAAAATTTGTTAGTCGCACCAAAGATAATATCATCTACATATATTTGAACTAAGCAGATATCCAAGTTTGATCAAAAATGAAAAGAGTGGTATCTATGGATCCTTTGGTGAAGCCGGATTTGATTAAGAAGGCTGACAACTCATCATACCACGCCCGTGGAGCTTGGTTTAGACCATACAAAGCTTTATCGAGAAAATATATGTAATCAGGATGATCTTTGTCAACAAATCCCTCTGGTTGAGATACATAGACTTCTTCTTTCAATTTGCCATTGAGAAATGTTGTCTTGACATCCATTTGATATACGGTGAAGTTGCGATAAGCAGCGAAGGCAAGAAACATGCGGATAGCTTCAAGTCGAGCGACTGGCGCGAATGTTTCATCGTAGTCAATTCCTTCTTCTTGTCGGTATCCCTTGGCTACCAATCTTGCTTTGTTCCGAATAAAAATACTACATTTGTCTTTCTTGTTCTTGAATATCCACTTTGTTCCAATTATGCTCTTTCCTTTCGGCCGTGGTACAAGTCTCCAAACTTTGAGTGCGTCAAATTGATTGAGCTCCTCTTGCATTGCTATAATCCAATCCGGATCCTCCAACGCTTCAGAAAATTTTGTTGGTTCAATCTTGCTTAAGAAGCAAGTGAAGAGACATTCGTTGGAAGTAGCTGTCCTGGAATGTGTAGACACACTGGCTTGAGGATCTCCAATAATTTGATGAATTGGATGAGATCTTGTCCATTTTGTGGTGTGAGGGAGAGGATCAATAATGTCTTGAACCACTTCTAATTGTTGAGAGGGAGGTTCAGAAGCTTCGAAGTCAGTTGAAGAGATAAACACAATTTCAACTGGAGGATGAGGTAGCTCAACAACTTCTGTATCTGATTCTAGAAGATTTGTTGAATAACATCATTCTGTACTTTTTCTTGAACTGATTCCTCTTGAACAGATTGTTCATGTACAGATTTTTCTTGAATAGGTTCTTCATGAATAGGCTCAGTTTCTGATGGTGTCTGATCAACAGGAGGAACTGGAACAACATCAGGTTCAGAGATAGATGCAACGGAATTGGGAGTAGATGTGCTCTCAGTTTCCTGATTCAAAGCATTTGAAACATTTTCAGACTTAGATCTAGGCACATCATCATAAAAATTTTCAAACAGATAATCAAGATCAGAAAAAATAAGTGAGGGAGTAGAAGAATCCTGATTAATCGGTGAAAGAATAGGTTCTGAACTGATTTGTTCAGAAACTGAATTTCTAGTAAAAGCGGGTTCTGATCCTGAGTGACTAGAAACCAAATCAGCAGCTTCGTCAAATTTTACATTTATACTCTCTATCACCTTTCTTGTTGAGATCAGAAATACTCTGTAAGCTGCAGCATTAGAAGAATAGCCCAGAAATACACCCTCATCTGCCTTTGGACTAAACTTGTTGAGATTATATATGTCATTCAGAACATAGCATTTACACCCGAATGACTTGAAATACTTGACGTTCGGTTTGATACCGTTCATAAGTTCATACGGTGTTTTGTTGAATCGACGATGCAGAATTGATCGGTTCTGAGTATGACAGGCAGTTGATACGGCTTCAGCCCAATCAGACAAAGGAAGCCCTGAATAAGCAAGCATTGATCTGGCGGCCTCAACAAGCGTTATGTTTCTTCGTTCAACAACCCCATTCTGTTGCGGAGTACGAGCAGCATAAAATTGTTCTTGTATACCTTGAGAATCATAGAAATCCTGGAGAGTATTGTTCTTGAATTCAGTGCCATTATCTGATCTTACCACTTTGACTTGTTTTTGCTTATTTGTCTGGATTTTATTGATGAGAGTGATGAGAGCTTCAGGAGTCTCGTCTTTTGACTTGAGAAATTTTACCCATGTATACCTTAAGTAGTCATCAACAATCACCAAAACATATCTCTTCTTACCTATACTCTTTGTCTTCATCGGACTGCATAAATCAACATGTAGAATGTCAAGAATAGCTGAAGTGCAGGGTTCAGGCTTTGGCTTATGAGATGCTTTCTTCATCTTTCCTTTCTCACAATCCTAGCAGTGATGTCTTTCTGGAAACGAAGAACTGGAAGACCTCTGACTGAATCATGCTTGACAAGGCGACCCATATACTTAAAGTTGAGGTGAGCTAAACGTCTGTGCCAAATCCAACTTTCTTGAATAGAAGCTTTAGAAAGCAAGCATATATCTGAAGGGATTTTGATCTTAGAAAGATCAATGGTATACAAATTTGAGTGACTTTTTCCCACCAGAAGATCCTTGCCACTATCGTTCTTCACAGCAACTCTTTTGGATTTGAAGCTGACTTCAAGCTCTTTGTCACATAATTGCCCGATGCTAAATAAGTTGTGACTTAGGCCTTCGATGTAGCTTACTCTTTTGACAGTGATATTACCTTGAACAAGATCACCATAACCAAGTATTGGAGCAGTCTCACAGTTTCCAAACTTAACACGACTGCAACATTTTTCTTTAATATTAGACAATAATGATTTGTTGCCAGTCATGTGTTTGGAGCACCCCGAATCCAGATACCATAAATGACTAGGTTGCACATACATAAACTACACAGATTTAGGTACCCATATGCTTATGGGTCCCTTCTTGTTAGATTTGTGTCTTTTACCTTTTGAAAATTTATTTTTATAATTCACATGAAAGCAATCATCAATAGAGGAATAAACATAATCATCAGAATCAGAACTAGAAGAAGATGAAACATGCTTTGCAATGTGATTCATTTGCGAAATTGAATATTTTGTATTTTTATTACATTGAGCAAAAGTATCATTGTCACAAAGATTCACTACACAGGTATCTTCTATCAATTAAGATTCTATGGATTTCTGCTTTATCCTCCATATCTGCTTTTGTGATCTTTTCACAGTCCGATCTGAAACAGAAGAATCAGAAGAATTAGAATTTTCGGACAAGACAATATCATGTTTCCTTGACTTCTTTGACCTTCTTCTTTTACGCTTTGTTTTTGTTTTATAATACTGATCGTTTAGCATTAAAGAATCATCAACAATTGAAGTAGAAGTAGAAACTTTATTCAAGAAATCAGACTGAGCATTTGACATTGAAGAACTAGCCTTGGAGTGAGAAATTTCAGAAAAACATAAGTCAGGAGGAGGTTTGCGTGACCCTTTGGTGGCGCAAACTGAGCTTTGCGCGACCAACGTTTGGCGCAAAGTGTCGGTTTGCGTTACCAACGGGTGACGCAAATGCACACTGTTTTTACTAACTTGAGTATTTTCCTTAGAATTGATAGAAAATTCAGATGAAATTTTGTCTTCAAAACTTGTTTTCATTATAAAAAGAAATAAGTCGTTTTCTAAATCAGTTTGAAGACTTTGTTCTTCCAATTTATCTTCAAGATCAACTATCTTACCTTCTAACACTAATGAGGGAATGTATCTCTTAGTATCATAAGATACCGGAGATGCATTTTCCTTATTAGAGTTAGCAAATATATCAACAAAATCAGTTGATAATGAAGATTTATTGGAAGATTTTACATTTAAAACATTTTGAGATTTTATGGATTTCCTTGATTTGTCAAGAAAATACTTGGCATTTTCAGAAGTGTAAACAAATGGCATTTTCATCCTCTTGTTTTTGATTCTTTTTCTCGTTTTCATCTTTTAAGATATGTTTTTCATTTGTCGAAAAAGAATTTAAACTGAGGAGCATATCGTGCAAGACCAAGATGATCATACTCATATAAAGTAGGAACTTCTATTTTAGCATGATTTAAAAAATGCGGATTTTCAAAACCAAGTCCCCACTTTTCTTTTATAGCTTCTTCACTCCTTGGTTTATTCATGTAAATGGTTTGCTCAGTTTGATTTCTCTTATACAAATTTTCTTCTAACACAATTATTTTATCAGATAAACTTTTGTTCAAATCAGTCAATTTAGTCAAAGAATCGTGATAAGTCTGATTTGATAATTCTAAGTCATTCAAATTCTTTTGAAATTTCTCTTTTGTGTCATTTAAAATGATCTTTTCATCTTTCAGAGAAATTTTCAACTTTTCAATCAAAACAGACTTTTCTTGATTAACAAGCTTTTCAGAAATGAACTTAGAACGAAAATCATGTAAAGCTTTGACAGTGATGTTCAATTAAGTAGAAATGAAATTGACATGAAATTCATAAATTACCTCAAATTCATCTGTTGAGGTATCCTCATCTTCATCATCACTCTTGTCATCACCTATGAAACACATGGCAGCAGTCTCTTCATTTTCAGCCTCGTTGTCTGAGTGATCCAACCAATACTCCTCCTCAACCATCAGAATAGTTCCATTCTCTCGCTTCTCTGCCAGTTCCAGCTTCTTTCTTTCTGGAGAAAGCAGAATCTTTGACCACCTTTACCCGACAATCTTTGGCTATATGACCCGGTTTCCGACAGTTGTAGCAGTTCATAACCTTTTTCTCTTCCTTTTTTTGTTCAGCTACTTTAACTGGTTCATACTTTGGAGTGTATGTCTTTGATGGTGCACCAGGCTCAACTTTCTTTGAGCTAGAAGTGAATCGAAGATTGTTGGATCCAGTTCTTCACTGAAACTTTTTCTGGTAGTGTTGAGAAAGAAGAATCATGGCTTTCTCTAAGGCTTCACCATCATCTTCAGTAGAACCATCATAAGCCTCATCTGTCAATGCTTACTCGTCCAGTTGACTTGCAAGGAGTGCAATTAGATCCACTGCCTTAGGCTTATTCTTCTTATCGAGCTTAGCCTTCTTTTCCATCACCATTGTCTCATCTGTCATCAGAATTTCGTACAATTCCTGAATTGGCATAGTAGATATTCGAACATCATTTCTCATTCTATGGCATGACTTGTTCCATTATGGTTGTAATGCATTCAGAAACTTCAAGTTAGCCTCTAATTCAGTCTTTTTAACTTTGATCTTGTACAGATCATTGATGACAACCCAAAATCGGTCAAATACACTCTTTAAGCTTTCCCCGTCCTTAGCCTTGAACTCTTCAAAATTATTCATATACCTTGTTTGGCGCAACTGAGTTGACATAGATGTACCAAGCATAATCTTTTCCTGTTGAGTCCACATCAGCATAGGATTCTGTTTGAAGCAATCAATTCTGTTGTATATCGAATTGGGTAGAGCAAGAATCATATTTGAATTAGCCTGTCTATCAACTTGATGTCGTATCAACTCATGAACATCATATTCCCTTAATGCTTTCTCAACAGTTGTAGCAGCAGTAGTTGTAGTAGCTAGAACAACTTGCATTGGCGTCTCCATAGGACCCTGAGTCAGTGATTTTATCATAATCTCCCCATTCGGTTGTCTTTCAATGAAATTAATAAATCGGTCCTGCCACTCTTCAAACTCATTCTCATTAATCAGTACTGGAGGACGTGTGTCAGATCCCAAAGACATCATGAGGTCATTCTTGTAAATTTGTGCTTGTAGAGACATTTTGAACACAAACTTGATCTGAAAAGTTCCAAGACTTAAAGATACAAACAGGCGCGAACTTGAGGTTTGCGTGATACAATGGTAGCGCAAAGGGGACTTTGCACAAGCTATAGGAAACGCAAGATGAACTTTGCGTTACACGCTGAAGACGCAAACTGACTTTGCGTTACACACTGAAGACGCAAACTGACTTTGCGTGACACGCTGAATACGCAAATTGACTTTGCGTGATGTGTTTGAAGCGCAAACTGAAGTTGTCGTTACCAAGGTGTGACGCGAAGTAAACTTTGCGTGACTAGAGTAAAACGCAAGGTATACTTCTCGTGATCAATATAAAGCGCAAAGGGTACTTTTCGCTATATACTGGAGACGCAAAGAAATCAAAACTGAACTTGTTGCGAACTTAGAAGAATTCCTTGGATGTGTGATAGCGGAAAATCGTATAGGTCCACAAAGTGGCCACTATGTTGCCACAGTGGCGGTGCAAGTGCACACCGGACACTATGATCGCTACAAGTAATAAAGTGGTAGAGTACCGAGATCGTTTCCACAGGGACTAGTCAACTAAGAATCAGAGACGTTTTCATGAACTTCTAGTGCTTGGTTGATTTTTGAGAACAATATCAATATTTTGTGGGTTTTAAGAGAATTAAACAACGATTAACGGAATTAACAGTATTAAAGATAGGATGTGGGTACAAGCATTGACTAAGACTGATGTAGTAACAACTTGGTTAGAAACAAAATGACACACGACATCCGTAAAACCCTTTTCTCTCGAAAATGAGCTTCCTCGGAACGTGGCCACCTTGTCCCAACTTTGTCACCACGCTGGCCAACTCTAGACTTGCCGACTTAACTAAGTAAACCTCTAAGGATTTCAGTTCCACCAGTAGATATATGAACGCCCAAATCTCTTCGTGACACCCATATCAACCGATATTTGAACCTTAGTTAAAGTCATGCAAAAACCCGTATCTCTACATGGTTATAAAAGACTTTCTCCAATCTTCTATGCATCACCCAAGACTTATTTCAGATCTTCCCTTCTCGAGGTCTAAGATCTAATATTAACACTGACAAGTGATCGGCTTGTCCGCGTTGAGTTGAAGTCCCGACTCAAGTGACCAAGTCTAAGAGTTAGCAACGATAGCAACACCCAAGTGTTGCCTACTAGTCTTAGCTTTGGCTCATACCCACACCCACGGGGGTTTAGCTCATAATAACAGCAAAAGACATGGGAGAAGAAGGAGAAAACATAAACATAACTTGCATAAATAACTAAAGAGTTGCTGCCAAGGTGGTGACAAGGTGGCCACTTGGCAACAACTTTTACAAGGAAATTAAAACTTACAAAAATTAAATGCAATTAAACTACAAGCTTTAAAGAGAGACTAAAACTTAAATGCTAAGCTCCAGAAGTGTTTAATGCTCCTGGAAGTTGTGATATACCCAAATGGTTCCTCCAAGCCTTCATTTATAGCCCAAGGAAGAGAAAAGTGGTGATGTGACTATTCCTCAAAAGTAGCTTTTAAGGAAGAGTGTTGAACTTTCCTTGAACCTCTACTTTTTGTCCTCTTCCTTGAATATTTTAGTGAAACATCAGAAGACTCTTTACAAATCTCCAGAAGTCAACCTTTCCGAAAATGGCTGAACTTATCAACAAATTTTCAGCCTATGTTCAACGTGGCGACAAAGTGCCAGCAAGGTGGCCACTTTCTCCACAAAAGTTAGTGAAACCGAATTTTTTGCATTCTTGAGACTTCGTCATCATGTTTGAACAACTAAGACCAATTGAAAGAGATGAGAGACAAAAAGGGTGAAAATGTGGCAAAATGAATATAAAAAGAGAGGAATTAACTCTCAATATTTGAGAGTTATCACACCCCCAAACTTGAGCAATTACTGTTCCTCAAGTAAAAAGAAAAGAATTAATAAAAAGGACTCGGACGATGGAAAAAAAATATGGTTGCTTACTTTTGAAGAATGGAAAAACTCATACCGAATACTTTGATGTTTCTTGATTGAACGAAGCACTTTGTTTGAAAACGGTACCGCTTCTTTTCATGCATCCCAAAAATTTGACTTTTAATCAATAGGGCTTGAATTGGGTTTGTGTTTTTGGGTTTCCAAATTAATTGCTCGATATGACCTCCAAACTTTTCTATTTGCATGACTCCAATTTTCTTTGGTTTGGCTATTTATTCTTTGTATTGCCTTAACCATTCGACCCTTCACCGATCCCCCATTTATTTTTCATTTTTCAAACATTATTTTTTTTGCGTGCCAAAGTGGTGACAGCGTGGCGACAAAGTGGCCACTTTGGCGCTGGGTTATTGGAAGAACGGTTTGTTTCTACTTTTGTAACAACACCCACCCCCCAAACGAAACCCTTCAATGTCCTCATTGAAAATGAAAGATATGTCGATATTGCTATGGCAAAAGGCTGGTTTCAATTTGGAAAGTGTTTGGGCTTAACATCTAGGAAAGAAAGGCCTATATCACGTTAACAGTCAAAAATTGGTAGCACTCCAAGGAGCAGACCTGCAAAAGAAATGAGTGCAAAACAAAAGTACTAGAAATAACCAAAGAGACGGTATAATGAGTACGGTGAGAAGAGCGAGCATACAACCAACATAGAGTAAGTCAGAGTAACAACCAAATACCATAAAACAGAAAAGAAGTAACAAGACAAAGTTTGAACTTAAATGATGATGACCTAAGAACACTCACGGCTTACCCACGTCAGCAGAAGGGCCAGCCTCGGCGGCCGTAGATGCAGTGGGCTCGGAGGCAGATTGTGGAGGATCCGGGCTGCGCTGGTGACGTGCGATAGGGATAATAACTTGGGGCGAACAGAGACCGAGAGGGAATCGGGGTAGCGTTGCGGTGCGAACTGAGTCATTCTTGTGATAGAAACCTTTAATGACCCGATTCCAACCCCGCTGGTAGGTCCCGAAAAGTTCATTTTTGGCCTGAAGTTCATTGAGGACGGCTGTATTGGTTTTTAAGCTGTTCCGACTGTTCTTTTTGAAGCGCCAGTAGTTCCTTCAAGAATACGTTCTGTTCCTCGCGTTGTTCAGCGAGGACCTGCAGCAAATCAGAGGAACTATAGCCGGAACCGGAGGCAGATGGATGCTTTGGGATGTCATCCTGTGGAGTCTGTACAGAAGGTTGCGGTCCAGCCTCAGCTGCAAAACGGCCCGAGCGCATAATGCGCTGGACAGTTCCTTGATCAATGCGAGAGGAACTTTTGCAAGTCTCGTCACTCTTTCTTGAGGGGACCCCTGCTGTACTCAACAATCTGGTTAGCAATATCGGGAAAATAAGCCAAGAACCCGAGCGTGAAGCGGCGTACCGGATGGCATTAAAAGCCACGAGTCCAAAATCGAAGGGTAATTCTTTCAAAATGCAAAACAGAAGGACACATTTTTCCTTCGGCAGAGATGTATCATGAGCAGCCAGTAATAGATTGTGCCTGAGGAATTGAAACCAAAGGCTTTCTTCTAAAGTTAACTGTCCCGATGGTATGGACAGCATTGTCACAACAAAATTCGCCAAAAATTGGGGCATCATCAAGGCAGTGGCGATCTCTCGGGTAGTGTCTAAATCAAGTGAGGCCAAAATACGAGTAAATTGGCAGGTCGATGACATCGCCATGCCGAAACCACGGGACAAGGAATGAGCCCTAAAATCTATATTTTTACCCCGAACCACAACAGTAGTACCTCCAGCAGCCGCAATGGTCGTATATAACTCACGCAACCAAGTGGCATTGGCGTGACCGGGAAAAGGGATTGCCTTTTCTTATTTATATGCACTCAACCTTTGTTTGATGTGTGGATAGGTACTGATCAACAGGGGATCGAAATCACGCTTCATAAGCAATTTGGAGGGGTTTGGTGAAGTATACCTGATTTCCGGTGGTGGGTGGACAACAGAGCGCGTGCGGGGATTCTTGGCAGTGGAAGACAATGCGCGCTTCGGCCTTCGCTTTGGCTTGGTGACCAAAGTAGTCCGGGCCCGCTTCTTGGGACGCTCGATTTTCGGGTCTGGTGTATACTCGTGATCAGAAGATGAGGCAGGTTGTTTCCCTTTCTCTTCGATAATGCGTGATGGGGATGGCGTATCCCGAACAGGACTTGCAAAGGAAGATCCAGAAGCAGAGTTTGACGTGGCCACCTTCTGGCCACTCCGACCAGGGCTGTTGACATGGGGGTTTATTGGTGGAGATGGTGGAGATGGTGGAGGATCAATCAGAGTGGTGACTTGGGGACCGATTTGATTTAGGTCGAATGCATTGGCAGGCTGCTCAGGGCCAAAAAGCGGGTTCAGGTAGTAACCCGAGTCTCCAATACGAGGCTGGGGGTTAAAGAGGGGTGAAGCGTCGCGGGTGACCCGAAGTTGAAGAAAAATGGGTGGTACAGAAGATTCTGGAGCGGTTGCGGTGGTTGTTAGGTCCGCCGGGGGTGGTTCGGTGGTGGTTTCGAGATGGGTAGAGGAGGCGACAGTGGTGGAATGGGGTTCCTCGGGCATGGATTGGGGAATGAGAATAGAGAGAAGGGGGCGACTATCCGCCGGCGAGGGTGGTGGCGATGGTCTGTGGGTTGTTAGGGTTTCGACCGACTGGGAGTTGGGGTCATTTATTGGGGTAGGGTTATTCACCGGCATGAGGTGAGGTAACTCGATGGTCTGAGGGGTGACAACGACGTGTGACTCCTCATAGTGAACTGTGAAGACGGGTGGTGTAGCGGTGGAGACACCCGTGGTATCGAGCTGTGGGATTGTGGTATCAAGGGGAATGTCCGCCGGAGGTGCGGAACTACTAGCAGCGGTCGAGCGGCGGTTTCGCCGACTATTAGGGAAAGGACTCGGCACAAGTTTCTTATGACGTGCCATGGGAGCTGAGATCGTTCGAGAATGCGGTGGCGATGGCGAGATGGTGACGGTGGTATGACGGTCGGCGTAGTGAGAGAAATGAGGGGTCGCATGAGAGAGGGAGTTGAGGGGTGGTTTTTGTCAGGGGTTTAGGGAATGACGCGAGAGAGAGAGAGGTGAGGAGTTAGGGAGGTAATGATGGTTTCTTGGGGTTTGATAGTTGAAAAGATGTTTACTTTTTCCAAAAATCAACTTTTGAAAAACAACTCGTTTATCCTCCAAACTCCTGGCATATATCTGACTTCTGGAACTGGACCTGCACAAGGAATTAAAAATAAAGATTTGAAAAATAATAAAGGACAAGGCTTGCAGAAAAACAAAGGACCAAACATGGGCTCAGATTAAACTGTGATGTCTTAGCTTGCATGGAAAAAGCAAGGGACAAAAGGAATATTTTAGGCCATGCATAAAAATTTGAAAATCTGTCTGTAAACCAACGTTCAGACTTGTCACAGCTAATCTTCCTAAGTGGCTGCAAAGTGGCTACTTTGGTCCAAGAGCAAAAAAACATTTATTTACACTATTTACAAACGACTTTCTTGATTTTATCAAAGGGACATTTTCGAGGGTTTGGGCACCTCTTCGGGAAGATAGTGCTTGACCCTATGTCCATTGACTTTGAAGGTACTTCCGTCTTGTGGATTCAATAATTCCACGGTTCCATATTGACTGATTTTGACAATGGTAAACGGACCGGACCAACGAGATTTGAGTTTTCCGGGAAATAATTTTAGCCGTGAGTTGAAGAGTAGTACTTTTTGACCAACGTCAAAACTCCTTTGATTTATTCGACGATCATGCCACATTTTTGTTTTATCTTTGTATAATTTGGCATTTTCGTACGCGTGAAATCTCAATTCTTCCAACTCGGCTAATTGAAGCTTTCTTTAATTTCCCGCAGAATCCTCACTTAAATTCAACTCTTTTGTGGCCCAAAAAGCATTATACTCCAATTCAAGCGGTAAGTGGCAAGCTTTTCCGAAAACAAGTCGATAAGGAGACATTCCCAAAGGGGTCTTAAAAGCCGTTCTATATGCCCATAATGCATCATCCAACTTGAGAGACCAATCTTTTCTAGTAGGTTTAACAAATTTTTCCAAAATATTTTTAATTTCCCTATTAGAAAGTTCGGCAAGACCATTAGTTTGTGGATGGTATGCCATGGCCACTTGATGTTGGATGTTGTATTTATCAAGAACGATGCTCAACATTCTGTTCACAAAATGAGTCCCTTCATCCCTTATCAATGCTCGGGGTGTTCCAAAACGGACAAAAATGTTTTTATGCAAGAAATCAATCACCGTTTTTGCATCATTCTTTGGACATGCCTTAGCTTCAACCCACTTTGAAACATAATCGACCGCAACCAAAATATATTGGTTATTGAACGACATGGGAAATGGTCCCATGAAATCGATGCCCCAAACATCAAAAAGTTCTACTTCTAAAATATTGTTCAAAGGCATCTCATTGCGTTGAGACAAATTACCCATTCGTTGACATTGATCGCACTTTTTCACAAATTCGAATGCATCGTTAAAAAGAGTTGGCCAAAAGAAGCCACTTTGCAAAATCTTGGCCGCCGTACGTTGGCCACCAAAGTGGCCACCATAAGGTGAGGCATGACAATCTTTTAAAATCCCCAACATTTCCGCCTCCGGAACACATCTTCTCAAAACTTGGTCCGCACCCATTTTAAAAAGAAATGGGTCGTCCTAAAAATATTGTTTGCTATCATGAAGAAACTTTTTCCATTGTTGCCTTTTAAAATGGTACGGCTTTAGCCCACATGCAAGATAGTTGGCTAAATCCGCATACCATGGCGGTTGTTCTTTATGATGATGTATGGCCAAAACATGCTCGTCCGGAAAAATCTATTTAATTTCATGATCACCCCCACTAGATACCATTCCTTCTATTCGAGAAAGATGATCGGCAACTTGGTTAACGGTACCTTTTCTATCAACAATTTCGACATCAAATTCTTGCAAAAGAAGAACCCATCTAATAAGCCTAGGTTTAGCATCGGCTTTATTAAATAAGTATTTGATGGCGGAATGATCGGTATGAATGATAACCTTGGTGCCAATCAAATGTGAACGAAAGCGATCGAAAGCAAATACTACCGCAAGCAATTCTTTTTCGGTTGTTGTATAGTTAATTTGTGCTTCAACAAGAGTTTTGCTTGCGTAGTATATTGGGTGAAAAATTTTGTTTCGTTTTTTACCAAGACCCGCACCCACGGCCCAATCGCTTGCGTCACACATTACTTCAAATGGTAAATTCCAATCGGGTGCAATCACAATGGGTGCCGAAACGAGAGCATTTTTAATTGTCTAAAAAGCCTTTTTACATTCGGAGGTAAATTCAAAGGGTTGGTCAATGTGCACAAGATTGCAAAGGGGTTTTGCGATTTTTGAAAAATCTTTATTAAATCTCCTATAAAATCCCGCATGCCCCAAAAAATTCCTAATGCTCTTAACCGAGGTGGGCTCGGGTAGTTGCATTATTACCTCAAGTTTGGCTTTATCAACTTCCAATCCTTTCTTTGAAATCATGTGACCCGAGACTATCCCTTCTTGTACCATATAATGGCATTTTTCCCAATTTAAAATCAAGTCATGGGCTTCACATCTTTGCAAAGTTTTTTCAAGATTTTTTAAACAATTTTCAAAAGATGTTCCCGTTACCGAAAAATCATCCATGAAAACTTCCACGGTGTCTTCAATCATATCCGAAAAAATTGACATCATGCATCTTTGAAAAGTTGTGGGTGCATTACACAACCCAAATGGCATACGCCGAAAAGCAAAAGTTCCAAAGGTACAAGTGAAGGTAGTCTTTTCTTGATCTTCGGGTGCTATATGAGTTTGGTTGTATCCCGAATATCCGTCCAAGAAACAATAGAATTCTTTCCCGGCCAACCTATCAAGCATTTGGTCTATGAATGGTACAGGGAAATGGTCTTTCTTGGTGGCGAGATTTAATTGCCTATAATCCATACAAATCCTCCATCCCGTCACGGTCCTAGTTGTTATGAGCTCATTTTTGTCATTTGTGATCACCGTGGTGCCACCTTTCTTTGGTACGCATTGTACCGGGCTCACCCATCTACTACTAGAAATGGGATAAATGATCCCCGCATCCAACCATTTTAAAACCTCTTTTTTTACAACATCTTTCATGATAGGATTAAGTCTCCTTTGTGGTTGCACTTTGCCAATGCTATTATCTTCCAAAAGTATCTTATGTTGGCAAACCGTCGGACTTATACCCTTAATATCGGCTATGGTCCAACCTAAGGTCTTCTTATATTTCCTCAACAACTCAATCAAACTTAATTCTTGCTCTTGGGTCAATTTGGAAGAAATAATGACGGGCAATTTTTCTTCCTCGATGAGGTAAACATACTTAAGATGATCGGGTAGGGGCTTTAAGTCTAGCTTAGGTGGTTCAATGATGGATGGTTGCTGGATCGTTCTGTCCATGAAATGTAACTGTTCAAACGCTGCTATGGTCTCCTCAATTTCCTCCTCTCTCATAAAGTCTAAATCCTCCAAATATTCTGCACCGAAGTGGCCACTTTGGTGACCAACGTGGCCACCTTCAACAGTGTTGATGCCAACCTTTCTTTCTAAGGTGTCCAAGGTTGAACAATCTTCTACTTCCCCATGAAACTTAAGTGATTTGAAAACGTTAAACGTCACTTGCTGGTCATTCACTCTCATGGTTAGTTCTCCCTTGTGGACATCATGAAGGTTATACCCATTGCTAAAAATGGTTGCCCTAAGATGATTGGGACATTCTTATCGGCTTCATAGTCCAAAACTAAAAAGTCGGCCGAGAAGATGAATTTGTCAACTTGAACCAAAATGTCTTCAATTTTCCTTTGGGATAAGCCAACGATCGATCCTCTAATTGAAAAGTAACGGTCGTGAGTTAGAATTTTCCAATTCCTAATTTATTAAAAACCGAAAGTGGCATAAGATTTATGCTTGCCCGAAGGTCACAAAGGGCATGACCCACCTCTTTTCCTCTTATTGAACACGGGATGGTAAAGCTTCCCGGGTCCTTGAGTTTGGGAGGAATTTTACATGTGAGCAAAGCCCTACATTCTTTTGTTAAGGCCACAGTTTCGTACTCACTTAACCTCCTTTTCTTGTTGAGAATGTCCTTTAAAAATTTAACATAACTTGGCATTTGCTCGAGAGCTTCAACCAAAGGTATGTTAATGTGCAATTGTTTGAAAACGTCCAAAAAAAATTTAAATTGCACATCCTCATTTTTGCTCTTCATTCTACCGGGAAAAGGGAGGTCTCATAAATCCAAATTTGATTGGTTTGAATTTGCCCTTATGGGCTGTGTAGTGAGCACCTGCTCACCACCTTGGAGAGGTGGATCTGAAGGAAGAACAGTCCGTGAAGGGGCTGTCATATTCTGTCCCGAAGGTGGGCACTTTCCAGCCACGTTGGCTAGAAAAAGTGACAGAAAATTTTCTTTGTCAAAAGCATGTGTGGTCTCATCTTGTACAATGGTATCAACAAAGATTTCCTCATTGGGTTTGGATGCTCGAGTTTCACTTCTTAAAGTCACAGCCTTAACGTGCTCCTTACCCTTAGGGGTCTCGGTGTCACTAGGTAAAGTGCCCACTTGTCTCCCTTTCAACTCGGCGGTGAATTGTCCCAATTGAGTCTCAAAACCTCTCAAAGTTCCATTGGTTTGGTTTATAAAACCCTTGAGTAAACATTCAAGCGAACCATTACTCTCCGATGCATTTTGTTGTCTCGGTACATACGGTTGTGAGGATTGCCCACTTTGGTACGTATGAGACGGTCCTTGTTGAAATCCCGGGGGATTTGGTGGTCGGTTTGGGACTTGATGAACCCTGGGGGGTTGAAGTCCTTGATTACCCGACCATGAGAAGTTCGGGTGATTTCTCCAATTTGGGTTGTAAGTTGGAAAAAATGGGCTATTCCTAGAATGGTTTCCTACATAGTTAACTGAGGCGGGATTACCGGGACACACTCAAAAGCATGGTTCTCACCACAAAACACACAAGATTCATTTATGGCTTGGACTTGGTTCTTCTCGCCATTTAAGTTCATGTTATTTCTTACCAAGTTAGTTAAAGCTACAATTTGTGCGTTTAAGGCGGTGATGGCATCAATTTCGTTAACACCCGATGCATTCTAAGGAGAAAGAGCGCGTGGGTTTGACCAATCGGTGTTATTGTTGGCCACTTTCTCCAAAATATCGTATCCTTCATTATAAGTTTTAGAGGTGAAAGCGCCACCGGCCGTAGCGTCAAGAATAATTTTAGCGGCATTAGTAAGACCATTATAAAATGTCTCTAATTGGATGCAATGAGGGATTCCATGATGAGGACATTTTCTAATTAAGTCTTTGAATCTTTCCCATGCATCTGAAACCGCCTAATCCTCCTCTTGTCGAAACATCAGAATTTCATTTCTAAACTTCACATTTCTAGTTGGAGGAAAATATTTTTTTAGAAATTTTTCGGCCAAACTTGTCCAACTATCAATGGAGTGAGGAGGTTGAGAATTTAGCCAAGTTTTTGCTCTATCTCTCAATGTATAAGAGAAGAGCGTAAGCCGTAAGGCTTCTGTCGTAACACCTTGAATGCGAAAATGATCCGTCATTTCTAAAAATGATTTTAAATGTGAGTGCGGATCTTCCGACGGTAACCCTCCAAATTGACCCATTGCTTGGATCATTTGAAACATTACCGGTTTTAGTTCAAAAGTTTGTGCTACTATGTTGGGCCTAAGAATACCCGATTTTAATTGATCAAATTCGGGTGTTGCATAGTCCCGTATTCCCCGTTCTTTATCGTCGGCAATTCTTATGGTTGTTTCATTAGGTGGTGGTGGAGGATCTCCACCATTTCCAGCCATGTTTTGATTTTGCCGACCTCTTCTACCTCTTCTTCGTCTTCTAACGGTTCTTTCAATTTCGGGGTCAAGAGGTACAAGTTCACCATGTTGTAGCCTTGGCATACAACACGGAAAATACTAAAAATAAAAGACACAAGCAGCTCAGGCTCGAATGAAAAGTCAATATCTTAGAATTTAAAATCGCGCTAGTCCCCGGCAACGGCGCCAAAAACTTGATAGTGGAAAATCGTATAGGTCCACAAAGTGGCCACTATGTTGCCACAGTGGCGGTGCAAGTACACACCGGACACTATGATCGCTACAAGTAATGAAGTGGTAGAGTACCGAGATCGTTTCCACAGGGACTAGTCAACTAAGAATCAGAGACGTTTTCATGAACTTCTAGTGCTTGGTTGATTTTTGAGAACAATATCAATATTTTGTGGGTTTTAAGGAATTAAACAACGATTAACGGAATTAACAGTATTAAAGATAGGATGTGGGTACAAGCATTGACTAAGACTGATGTAGTAACAACTTGGTTAGAAACAAAATGACACATGACAGCCGTAAAACCCTTTTCTCTCGAAAATTAGCTTCCTCGGAACGTGGCCACCTTGTCCCCACTTTGTCACCACGTTGGCCAACTCTAGACTTGCCGACTTAACTAAGTAAACCTCTAAGGATTTCAGTTCCACCAGTATAGATATGAACGCCCAAATCTCTTTGTGACACCCATATCAACCGACATTTGAACCTTAGTTAAAGTAATGCAAAAACCCTTATCTCTACGTGGTTATAAAAGACTTTCTCAAATCTTCTTTACATCACCCAAGTCGTATTTCAGATCTGCCCCTCTCGAGGTCTAAGATCAAATATTAACACTGACAAGTGATCGACTTGTCCGCGTTGAGTTGAAGTCCCGACTCAAGTGACCAAGTCTAAGAGTTAGCAACGATAGCAACACCCAAGTGTTGCCTACTAGTCTTAGCTTTGGCTCATACCTACACCCAAAGGGGTGTTTAGCTCATAATAACAGCAAAAGACATGGGAGAAGAAGGAGAAAACATAAACATAACTTGCATAAATAACTAAAGAGTTGTTGTCAAGGTGGTGACAAGGTGGCCACTTGGCAACAGCTTTTACAAGGAAACTAAAACTTACAAAAATTAAATGCAATTAAACTACAAGCTTTAAAGAGAGACTAAAACTTAAATGCTAAGCTCCATAAGTGTTTAATGCTCCTGGAAGTTGTGATATGCCCAAATGGTTCCTCCAAGCCCTCATTTATAGCCCAAGGAAGAGAAAAGTGGTGATGAGACTATTCCTCAAAAGTAGCTTTTAAGGAAGAGTGTTGAACTTTCCTTGGACCTCCACTTTTTGTCCTCTTCCTTTGATATTTTAGTGAAAGATCAGAAGACTCTTTACAAATCTCAAGAAATCAACCTTTCCGAAAATGGCTGGAACTTATTAACAAATTTTCAGCCTATGTTCAACATGGCGACAAGGTGCCAGCAAGGTGGCCACTTTCTGCACAAAAGTTGGTGAAACCGAAATTTTTGCATTCTTGAGACTTCATCATCATGTTTGAACAATTAAGACCAATTGAAGGAGATGAGAGACAAAAAAGGTGAAAATGTGGCAAAATGAATATAAAAAGTGAGGAATTAACTCTCAATATTTGAGAGTTATCAATGAGTATGACGCAAAGCAGATGAGTCTAGCGTAAACCTGTGATGAACTAGCGCAAAGTTTAGATCTCGCGCAAAGTTAAAAAAATCAAGAAAATTTACAAAAACGATTATATCCATGAATTTAATACAACAAATACACACAATATTGATCGAAAACACTTTTCTAACCCTTTCCAGATAACAAAATCGATTAAACACCACAAAATTGAGATTTTCAATCAACAACAGATCGTGAAAAATCGTTTTTCAGAAAACTACAATTTCACAAAATCAGACTTCAAAACATGATTATTTTGAAAATTGTTGTGAATAACAAATGATTTATTATCAAAAACGAATTCAACAAAATAAAAATCAAGCAAATTGAACCACAAACCACTGCGAATTTGATGAAAAAGCAAAAAATGGGATTTTCTTGAAAAATTCAAGAAAATCGATCAAATTTCTTGCTTTAATCTACAAATTCAGTATCAAAAACGAATTCTCTCTGATCTCTCAAGATTCAGATTGCTCTAATACCAATTGTGAGTCCAAGAATCTCTAAATCTTAGAGAGAGAAAGTCAATACGCTCCAAAATGTAATCTGATATTCAAATGAGTTCCAAAGTTACAAAGCAAAGGCTCTAAGGGGACTTAAATACCCCTAGCCTTAAAATACATATAAGCTCATATAAGCACAGACAAGACTAGGAAAATAAATACAATGATTACTACAAAATTAGACTTAACAGAGTGTGCAAAAATAGAAATATGCAGCCGTCATCTACATTCTAGAGAGAGAAACATCCTTCAAGAGAGATTTGTAATCATTTCATTGTGAATAAAATCAGGTTTGATTAATCTCTTGTTGTGATTATATGTTTTATGTGATAAGAAACTGCATTTGCAGGGATCATCAATTGGTGTAAGAGCCTAACCAGATTGAAATCAAAAGAAAACATTGGTCGAACACTATTCCATCGAAGTCCAATACTTATTTTTGAGTGTAAGTGTGTGCAAAAACAGAAATCATCAGCAGCACAAATTCTAGAGAGAGAGATAGAGCTTAAAGGGAGAAACATCCTTCAAGAGAGATTTGTAATCATTTGATTGTGAATAAAATCAGGTTTTATTAATCTCTTGTTGTGATTATATGTTTTATGTGATAAGAAACTGAATTTGCAGGGATCATCAATTGGTATACTGAACCCAACTCCCCGATTCAGCAAGAAGTTCAAGTTCAAATACCCACTCCGACAGTTGAAGTTGTGACCAACACTGAAGAGACAGAAGTAGCTGAATCAGTAGGGTGTACTGTAAGGATTGATCAACAGACTGATCAAGCTGAACCCACTGAAGCTTCTGCACCTTCTACTTCAATTGAACCCCCATTCCTACTGAACAACCTGAAGAAGATACTAGTGGATTCTTATATGATAATCATGATCAATCTGCATCTAATCCAATCCCTCATGAACACAAGTGGACCAAAGAACACCCGGTATCTCAAGTTGTTGGATCCCAGATTTAATCTTATAACAATAATGATATAAACAACAAGAGTATAAACAGCGGAAGCAATATAGTTTAATATCAAAAGCAGATTCAAATATCACAGTTCATATATAAAGCAAGTAGAAAGAACAATATCTTCGTGAGATATATTCAGTTGATTCTTCTTATTCAAGATATCAAAAAGCACACTTTTGTCAAAGGAGTGATGGTCCTATTTATAGGACCATAAAGTAAACAATGTACTATTCTGACAAATAGAAGCATGCTTGAACAGTGTCTTACCTAAAAGGTAAGCTCAAGACATGCTTGAACAGTAACCTACTCTACAAAGTAAATCGTATTACTAAGTGATTGGTTATCTGTTTTGATACTTCAGGAGTCTTCAGCGCCATCTTCAGAGAGAATGTCTTCAGAGCTCTGACGTTGTCTTCAGAGCCTCTGATGAAGCCATCTCTGATGTCTGCTGAAAGTTGCAATCTCTGATAAGTACTTCAGAGGCAGGTTTGTCCTCTGAATTCTTCGTCCTCTGAAGTCTGTGTCTTCTGAAGTCTATCTTTGGAAGTCCTCTGAAATACGACGGGTATTTTCAACACTTTTAACAAACAGAAGATTTGGAGCTAACAATCTCTCCCTCAGTGTTGAAAAAAGAAGATACAAAAATAGCAGAGAATAGAAGATTGAAACTAGAAAGCGTAGAGGAGAAAAAAATCCTCTTAAATATTACTTATTAAACATTTGGAAGTTTAATACAGAAAAAGTAATATTCAAAAATAAAGAAAGAAACTAAAATTTGTCACTTGAACAGATTCCATGGAATTTCATGATCAGAGCTCTGAAGTTGATCATCGAGTCAATCTTTAAGTCAAGCTTTGTAAGTAAATATGCTCTGTGCCTTTCTTCCTTCACATGGATCATTTTCTTTATACCTCTCAAGGTTTCATCAGAGTATTTCGAAACTTCCGAAGCTAGAAAGATCTTCTTTACTTGGTTTACTCTGTAGACGAAACCCAGAGGTTCTGCAATGATTGATCCAGTCTTCTGTTCCTCAAGTTTATTGAACGACGCCACAAGTTCAGTTACCTCCAGCTTCTCTTCTCCCAGGTTCAGAGCAATTTGGAAGTCGCGTTTTGCTCTGTGCTTGACATAGGCTTCCATTGCACGTCTGACTTCAACCATGCCCATTCTGATTTCTCTTCTTCCATGATCATATCTGGCAGAGCAATAGGCATATAAATGTGGTAAATCATATGGATTTAGATTTACGAGATCATTATCATTGAACTCATAAATCTTCTGATCAGATCGAGTTACCACATAGTGCCTATAGACTATCTTGTTATAAGCAAAAGTCTTCTCAGAGATTTTATTGATTTTGATGATTGGATCATCTGAGAGGACCTGTGCTCTTGGTCTGGTTTTATCTATGACGAATCTTCTTTCATAGTCCGGCATGTCCTCTCTGATCCTTGGATTCAGAGGAATGACTAGAGTGTCTGCCATATTGAACTCACAGTAGATGTATCTAAAGTGGTCTTCTATGGAAGCTTCGGGATTTGATTCAAGGAATGTAGGAGGTTTAGTGAACACTTTGGCTGGTAGATCGATGCTTGCCTTCTGAACATGATTCTCTGAAGGAGCCTATTCATCAGCAACCATGGTTTTTGGTTCCTTCGTCTGTGGAGGATCTTCTGTTGTGGGTTCAGAGATGTAGCCATCTATCTCTGGTGATTCCCTCAGCTCTGTTGCTGTTGAAGTATGATGTGGTTGAGCATTCTTGAATACATACTCTTCAACATCAATTACTTCAATCTGTTCTTCAGCAACTTCTTTTCCAGAATCTGATTTTTCTTCTTTTTCAGATTCTGGTTCTGCTTTTTCAGTCTCTGGTTCGTAAGCATCTCTGATCACATAAGTTGCTCTTTCTGGTGATGAGAATGCATCTTCTGATGTAGATAAGTCTACTAGTTGTTCGTCTTCATCTTCTTCTAGAGCTGCAATAGTT
This sequence comes from Arctium lappa, assembly GCA_023525745.1. Taxonomy (NCBI): domain Eukaryota; kingdom Viridiplantae; phylum Streptophyta; class Magnoliopsida; order Asterales; family Asteraceae; genus Arctium; species Arctium lappa. Next base: position 68,837,067 of record CM042054.1, read on the forward strand.
TCTGGAGTTGCAGCTATTATTGGAACTATTGGAGCACTCGAAGTGAATGGTGCAAGAAAGATAACAGGTACTGGAGAATTTAGAGTGGCCTGGTTATCTTCAGCAAAGGTTGAGGTTGAACGTCTCTCTGTTCCTTTTTCCTTGCTTTGGTTTGATTCAGAGGGAGTGGACTCCTTTTGTGTTTCAACAGTTTTTGGTGTAGGAGTCTTCTCCCCCTTATGAAGATCGGATGACGCTTGAGATTGGTCATCATGGTCATCAGAGTCTTCATACCTGGCTTTCTTCCAGGCTTCCTTAGAGCATGCGACCTCTGTTTCCTTCCGCTTTAATGATCCCTCTGAAGATTTGACATTTTGAAGAAGGTCTTCAATCTTTTTGTTCTGCTGAGTGGTCTTGGAGACGAACTTGCTGGAGATATTCATTACATTGCTGGTGATCTTTTTAGAGAGGTTGGTGAGGTCAGCCTTTGTAACAAATTCGGATGTAGCAACAACAACAGAGGAGGTAGGGATCTTTGCAAGCACATCTGCCAAAGAACGCAAGACTTCCACTTTGAATTGAGAAAAGTCTGCATGTGTTGGAGTGGGGGCAGAGGGAGTTGGAATCGCCTTGAGGAGCTCTGTGGTGGAGTTCTAAATTTCTCTGGATAGAACCGAGTCATTTTTGAGGACCAGGCTTTCCAGAACATCCAGTTTATCGTTCTGAGATATTATGGTCGTGCGCAGCTCAGAGACCTCTGAAGTGAGCTTTGCAATTTCAGAGTGAGAAGCAGAGGCCTCTGAGGTCTTCTCTATTTGAAGTTTAATCTCCTTCAGAGATTCTCTGATTTTATCACCAAAGATTCTGAACTCCTCTTTGGTAACGTATTCAGAGGGGGTGACCTTAGGATCAACACATGATTCTAAGTTTCCCTCGAGTTCAGAGGGGCCTTCTTTCGGAGTTGGCTTTATATTGACTCCGGAAGGAATTCACATTAATCCTTGGGGACCGTTTTTCAAGGATTTCCCTACAATGGTTCTGATTGGTCTCTGATCATCAGAGTCAGAATCTGATGATGTGAAACGAATGTGGGTGGAAACCTTGCTGTCCAGGTTAAGGAGTCCATGTGCAAGAAGGTCATGCCATTCTTTTTCTGACAGGCAATCCTTATGAGAGATCGTAGGTCTCTTCTGATCTAAGGGACGGTCCAACTTTTTATGAGCCACAAAGGCATCATGTGTGTGTGGAGGTGACATACTCTGGGGTGAATGAGTATTTTAATCTTGGTCTAAGTCCTGTTGGGAGGACTTTGCCGTATCAGAGGTTTCGCTTTTGGTGCGTGCTGCAGAGGCAGAAGTAGATGCCTCTGAGCGGCTAGGATGGGAAGGGTTCGAGGTGTGCACCTCTGTTTCAATGTCCACTGATGTTGGACCACCTTGGACAGTAAATGTGTTTGTACGGGGATTTGGGCTTTGGAATCTCTCATGTGTGTCGTCAAGGACATCTTTTTCTACCTCACCGCCCTCAGATTCTAAGTTTAGAAACTCACCCTCTGGAATTCTCTCTTCCTCTCCTTCCTCTGCTCTGACAGAGTTATTCTCTTCGTCAGAGGGAGGGTTCTCTTGTTTTCTCTTCCTTACTCTCTCAGATCCACCCTCTGGTTGCACGCTGTTAACGTTTTGAGCAGTATCAGAGATATCACTCTCTGATTCATGCTCAGGCTCAGAACCTAAGTGTGTTGGGGTTCCCATCATCGGTTCTGATGATTGGTCAACACGACTAAGTAGGAGGTGGGTAGTAGAGTCAGCAGGAATTACCTCAATCAAGGTGTGTGGGAAACGTCGGTCATTTAGATAAGGAGGAACCTCTGTAGCTTTGAACAAGTTCATCATAAACAGAGGTGTCCTTGGGCCCTCCTCAGTGATGGAGAATTTCTCTATTGCTCGTTGAATGACCACAGAGATGAATCTGGGAAACAGTACCGAAATTGGTTGTTTTCCTTTGGCCAAATCTTTGTTCTTCTTGTCCACCTCCGCCAGCATCTCACAGAAGAGAATGTGAACCATATTTATGTTTCTGTTGAAGAAGAGAGCATACATTATGGCTAGAATCTCTGGATGATTCTGATCCAGGCTTCCAATCTTGCAGGTAATTGTTCGGTTGAGAACACTAAACATAAAGTTCCACTTGGGAGGCAGGTACTGACGTATGAATTGACTTAGGTGTGTGATCTCCCTATTGTAGCCTAAGTGGTGGAGGAACTGAAGAAGGACTTCTTGAGTTGGTAGTTTCTCAAAGGTTTCTATTTGAAGATCAGTTTTCATGAGCAGGTTGAATCGGCGAATTAGGGTTTGTGGGGTGATTCTTATGTTCATGCTTTGTTCACCTAGGTCAATGTACCCAACCAGTCCTTCCTTTTCATCATCGTATTCACTTGAATACCACCATTGTTGGACAAAGCGTAGAGGAATATACGAGGCATGTTTGGTGAGGACATCGTTGATTTCCCAGTTGATCAAAAAGTCGAGGATTGGGCAAAACTGCTCATCGTATTTGGTTGGGGTGATGTACAGAAAGTAGTTGTTGCCTTTTACTGGAACATCGAACTGTGCCATATTCAAGCTTGGAACAAGTTTGCTGGAGTTATCTGAGGTTTCGGAATGAGCCGCCACTGTTGCAGGTTTTTGAGAAAGATGAGAGCTTAGAAAGAGAGATTTGGGATTTTGGATTCTGAGAGCGTAAAGAATAATGAGAAGAGAAAAAGGATTTTTATGGAAAGAAAAAGAAAGGTAGAGGGAGAGGTTATGGAAACGGCGATTGAGAGTTCCAATGTCAGAAAGGATATTCAATCATCCCCTAATTAATAGGTGACACGTTGAGGTGTGTAGGGGAGAGCCGCTTGGTGTCAGAAAACCGCCAGTTGGGTTTTTGAAAAGAAACGAATGGTTATCCAAAAGATTTATTATTAAAAGAATTTCCTGGAATATTCGTTTAATGAGAAAAGATCAGAGGCTTTGATATAAATATCAAAGTCAAGATCAGAGGCTCTGATATAAATATCAGAGACAAGATCAGAGGCTCTGATATAAATATCAGAGACAAGATCAGAGTCTCTGATATGAGTATCAGAGAAGCTCACTTTCTCCCCCTTGAAAGATGAAAGGTTCTTTGTCTCCCCCCTTGACCATAGAATGAAGTCTTTATCTTCTCCCCTTGACACATGCTTGGAGATACAAAAGAATCATTTGTGAAAAAGTCCAGAGGCTTTGAAATTAGTTTCAGAAGTTCTGGTTGAACATGCTACGCATTTCAGAGGCTCTGATGAATGGATCAGAGACTCTGATGTTTTATTGTGTTAGGCAGACATGTTCAACATACCCAACTTGCTAATTAAAAAATTGAACCTTCGTTCATCTAAAGCTTTTGTGAAAATATCAGCAAGTTGAAGTTCAGTTGGTACAAAATACATCTCTATTGTTCCCTTTTCAACATGATCTTTCAGAAAGTGGTACCTTACATCAATGTGCTTTGTTTTGGAGTACTGTACTGTATTGGGAGAGATGGCTATGGCACTTTTTGAATCACATAGAATTGGAATTCTGTCATATTGTAAGCCATAGTCTCGGAGCTGAGTTTGCATCCATATGACTTGAGAGCAACAACTAGCAGCAGCAACATATTCTGCCTCTGCTGTAGAAGTTGAAACACAGTTTTGCTTCTTGGATGTCCAACTTACCAGCTTATTTCCCAATAACTGACAGCACCCAGAGGTACTTTTTCTGTCAAGCTTGCATTCTGCATGATCTGCATCAGTGTAAGCTGTTAAATCAAAACTAGAAAGTTTTGGATACTAGAGGCCTAATGAGGGTGACCCTCGCAGGTATCTGAAAATTCTTTTGACAGCAGATAAATGATATTCTTTTGGATTTGCTTGATATCTAGCACAAAGACATGTTGCAAACATTATGTCAGGTCTACTTGCAGTTAAGTATAATAGTGAACCTATCATGCCTCTGTAGGTTTTGACATCTACAGATTTTTCCGAAAGATCAGAGTCAAGCTTGACTCCTGTGGCAATAGGGGTTTTCATAGAGGTTGAATCATTGAGTCTGTATTTTTTCAAAATGTCAGAGACATACTTAGATTGAGTTTTAAAAGTACCCTCCGATGTTTGCTTTACTTGTAAGCCTAGAAATAATGTTAATTCTCCCATAAGACTCATCTCAAATTTACTCTTCATCAACTCTGAAAACTTATCACAATACTTTTGATTTGTAGAGCCAAATATAATGTCATCAACATATATCTGTAAGAGCATCTCATTTTTGTACCTATTTATGAACAAGGTTGTAACTATTGTACCTTTTTCAAAACCATTATTTATTAGAATTGTGGTTAGAGTAGCATACCATGCTCTTGGAGCTTGTTTAAGTCCGTATAGAGCTTTATCAAGATAATAAACATGGTTTGGAAACTCTGTATTCTCAAAACATGTGGTTGTTGGACATACACCTCTTCACTTAATTTACCATTTAGAAAGGCAGATTTAACATCCATCTGATATACTTTGAACCCTTTGTGTGCAGCATAGGCTAAGAAGATTCTAATTGCTTCTAGCCTAGCCACATGTGCAAAGGTTTCATCATAATCAATGCCCTCTTCTTGGCAATATCCCTTAACAACCAACCTAGCTTTGTTTCTGATTATAATGCAATCCTCATCCTTTTTATTTCTGAAGACCCATTTAGTTCCAATTGCAAATTTTCCTTTAGGAGGGGGAACTAAGGTCCAGACTTTGTTTCTTTCAAACTCTTGAAGCTCATTCTGCATTGCAGAGATCCAATGAGGATCTTCAAGAGCTTTATTTACCTTCTTTGGTTCAATGATGCTTAAAAAATTTACAAAAAACATTCATTGATTGTGGTTGATCTGGTTTTGACACCCTCTGAAGGTGATCCAATGATCTGATCATGGGGATGATCCTTTGTCCATCTTGTGAGCGGAGCATGAACATGAGGTGGAGTTTAAACTTCAGAGATGACAGTTGGAGACATCTTTGTTGTGCTGAGCAGAGGCTCTAATGTTGATTCCCGAGGCGCATGATTTGATTCCAGAGGCTCTAAAGTTGATTCCGGAGGCTCTGAAATTGATTCATTTCTTGGACTTGCATTCAAGGAAGCAGAAGTTGTAACTTCAGAGGGACCAGAGAGATTTGTACCTGACGTTTGTGGTTCCTCTGAAGTTGCTCTATGAATATCTCTAAAAAGAAACTCTGAGTTTTCATCATCAAAAAAATCTTCAAAAATTTTGTTGAGTTTGGATTTTCTTATCTTTGATGATTCAGAGATATTTTTGGTAATTTGATTGATATCTTTGCTGGCCAGACTTTTGTCATCATCAAAAGACACATTGATACTCTATTGGATTGTTCTGGTTCTTTGGTTGAACACTCTGAAAGCTTTTGAGACTAATGAATAGCCAATAAATTTGCCTTCATCTGCTTTCTTGTCAAACTTTCCAAGAGACTCTCTATCATTTAGAATATAACATCTGCATCCAAAAACATGGAAATATTTAACATTAGGTTTCCTGTTGTTAATGAGTTCATAAGATGTTTTCTTGAATCTTTTGACAATTGTAGCTCTGTTTTGCGTGAAACAGGCTGTTGCTATTGCCTCTTCCCAAAAGTTTGTGGGGAGTTTTGATCCTGCAAACATAGTTCTTACAGCTTCAACCAGTGTTCTGTTTTTCCTCTCAACAACACCATTTTATTGAGGTGTTCTAGCTGCAGAAAAGTTCGGAGTTATGCCTTCCTCTGAAAGATATGAGTTGATTTTTGCATTTCTGAACTCTGTTCCATTATCACTTCTCAGTTTCTGAACTTTGGTATCAAACAAAACCTGCAATCTTTTTAACAATCTTATTAAAATATCAGGGACATCAGACTTGGCTCTTATGAATTCTATCCAAGTATATCTAGAGTATTCGTCAATCAAAACGAGGATATACTTTTTACCTGACAAGCTCTGTACAGAGATAGGACCACAGAGGTCCACATGAAGAATATGCAGAGGTTTTGGACAATTATTATCACTTTTGGTCTTGTGGGAAGCTCTATTCATTTTTCCCATTTCACAAGCAGAACAAAGATGATCTTTGTTAAGCTTCAGAGATGGCAATCCCTTAAGCAGATTTAGTTTGACCAATTTATCAAGTGAAGAAAAGTTCAGATGTGAGAACTTTTTATGCCAGAGCCAAACATCTTCACTATTCAGAGATACTAAACAGAGTTTCTCTGAGTCAGTTTTTATGTGTTTGGAAAAATTCATTCTGTATAAATTTCCCTTTCTGTCAGCTCTGAGCATTTCTTGACCTGTTTTTGAGTGAAGTAGTGAACAATGTTTTTCTTGAAATTTCACATCAAAACCATGGTCACAAAGTTGACTTATGTTGATCAAGTTATGCTTTAACCCATCAACATAAGCAACCTTTGATACTGAAACATTACTTCTTGTAAGCTCGCCATAACACTTAATTTGTCCTTGCATATTGTCTCCAAAAGTTACTGCTCCTCCAGATTTAGTTTTGAAAAAGGATAGTAACTTTTTATCTCCAGTCATATGCCTTGAACACCCAGAATCTAAGTACCAGATCGGCATTGACTTCTGATTATCTTTTTGAAATTTTGCCTTCTTATCTTTTGATGTTTTGGCAGAATTGTCCTTTTTCTTTTGAGGAGTTGTCTCTGAATTTTTATTCAGAGATTGATTAAGAAAACAGTGAGAACCTTTGAAGTGATTTTTTAGTTTCATCAAGAGTTGGATGCAATTGCACTTTACAAAACAAGAAGAAGTAGAAGCAAAGGATTTCATTTCATTAAATGCATTCGATACATTATGAATCCTTTTTGAATTTACTTCTTTTCTTTTAGCTTGAGAGACAACCTTCTTTTCAAGTTGCCTTCTTTTGTTCAAAAACATCCTCTTCTCTTTGTTACTCACTGCACAAACAAGATCAGAATGGTTAGTTTCTTGCCATTTTCCTTTTTGTCCAGGAGTAAACTTGATTGGTTTATAAGTGTAGAGTTGAGAAGTGATAGTTTTTTTCTTTGCCTTTTCTTGTAATTCTTTTTCAAGTTCCAGAGAAGTTTTTGCTTGAAGACACATTTATGAAAAGTCAAGACATATTGGTATTCTGGGTTTAATTTTTAAAACAGAAATAGGAATGTTCAAAATTCCAGAACCAACGGTATCTACCTTTTTATGAATTACTTTCTCTGGTTTGTAGAAAATCTGTTCATCTACCTCTGGATCAGATTCAGAATCAGAGTCAAGAAAGTCTCGTTCAGTCTTACCAGACACAACTACCTCTGATGGTTTCTCAATTTTCTTAGGTCTGGAGACTTTAATGATTCTTGTCATGCTTTCTTTCTTCTCTAAATCAACTATGATGTTTTCTTCATTTATTTTCTTGATGTCATCTGCAAATGTAGTTCTGATGCATTCATCAGAGATTGGTGAATACAGAGGGGCATCTGGATTAAGTGAACTCTGAGGTTCATCTTCAGAAGTACTTGCTTCAAAGGTACTTTGTTCAGATGTCTCAGATTCATCTTTGATGAATGCATTAAACTTAAAAATCTCATTAGGATCATTGCTCTGAGGTTTTGTGAAAAATACCTCTGAAGTTTCCTTTTCTATTTTTAAGATGGAATTTGGAAAGTTTTGTACGTCAGAGTATACTACATTTTTAAAGTTCAGAGCCCTTATTTTTTATCTCTCTGAGGTTTTTATTCTTTTGAAATTGTTCAGTGATGGACAGTCAGAGCTCTGGACCTTTCCTTTACAGAAAGTGGAAGAAAGTGAAGTTTTCTTCAATCCAGTGAATGAATCCAATTCATTAAATCCAATCCCTTGAGTATCCATTTGAGAGTTTATCTTTGTATGAACATCCTGAGCATCAAGATAACTTTTGATTTGAAGTTCTTTCCTTTCCAGAGATTGATGTAGGATTTCTCTTTCTTTTTGGAAAAAATTGGTTAAGGCAACAGAATTGAGTCTTTCATACTCAGAGTTTTTTACTTCTTCTTCTTTAACTTTTAAAACTTTCTCAAGTTCTTTGAATTTTTCTGAAAATGATTTTTCCTTTTGTTTCTGAGCTTTTTAAAGATCAGTTTTTTCAACAAAAATATCTCTCTTTTCTGATTCAAGATGATCTTTTTCCCTTTTGTAAAAATTAAGATCTTTTGTCATTTGTTTTTCTTTTTCTTTTTCCTCAACAAGTTTTTGCTTTAGGATTTGAAATTCATCTGTTAGTTTAATAACATCCAATTCAAGATCACTTTCAGAGGTGGAAGGAGAGTTTACCTTTTCATATTAGTCCTTTGATGATCCGTCACTTTGATCATTTGTGAACTCCATACCACAGAGATTGGTGGGTTCTTCCTCTCCATTGCTTGTTGAGTCTGACAGCTAGTCTTCCATCTCTGCTACAAGTACTCTTTCTTTGACATTGTATTTGTACTTGTTTTAGTAGTAGTCTTCATCCTTGATGAGTCTACCTCTGCAGTTGGCGGAGTAATGGCCTGGCTTTCCACATCTAAAACATCTTCCATCGTTTTGGTTTGATGGACGAGCAGTGTCTGATTCTGTCTTTTGTGCTTGTACTTGTGGTTGTGAGTGCCTCTGAGGTTGAGGATACCTCGACTGAAATGATTGTTGAGATCTTGATTGTTGAGTAGAATCATGATTGGTGAAATGAACGCCCTTTTGATCACTATGCAGAGTAGATCTGGGCTCTTATTGATATTCAGTTTTCTGAAATCTTCTTTCTGGATTTCCTCTTCTTTCTTTATCATCTTTTCTTCCTTCAAAGACTTTCTTGCCAAATTTCTTGTTAAATTGATGGGTGATTAATGCAAGAGATTTGGCAAAGGCATTGATGTCATCATCTGAGTCAGAATCTGAGTGTTCAACTTCTTCAGACATCAGAACCTTTTTGGATTTTCTTTTAGATTTCCTTTTTGAACAATTGTCTTTTTCTGCATTTCTGCATTCTTGTGATACACCCTTCTGTTTTGACATGAGTGCAAGTGGACCACCTAAAGAGGTTTTTTATTTTTGTTTAACAACTTCTTTTTCCTGTGCTACCAAGGTACCATAAATGTCAGTCAATGACCATGATTCAAGATTTTGATTGGCTTGTATCGACATTGACAGTTGTGACCATTCTTCAGTTAGACTTTTAAGAAAGAGAATATTGTTTTCTTCTTTTGTTCTCATGACCCCAAATTTTCTGCATTTGTTGATGAGGATGTTAAACCTTGAGTATGTTTGATGTAAGGTTTCTTCGGGTAATGCATGAAAATCATGATATTCATTGATACAAAGATTTCTCTTGTTCTTTTGAGTTTGTAGGCCTCCTTCAAGTTGATTTAACAACTGGTCCCATATCTCTTTTGCAGTTACGCAAGAATCAAGTTCTTGGAAGATATCATTGGGAATGGCCATTATAAGTAATCTAACAGTTTTTGATTCATTATCCATCATGTTAGTTTCTTCATCCGTAAAGTTTGAAGTTTTCTTTTCATAGTAAGCAGGATTTCAGCAGTATCTGTTGTTGCTGAAACTCTTGGTACCAACACCATTGGTTGGTGAGGTCCATCGTTCACTGATCTTAACAAATCCCTGTCCATGCCTTCTAAGAAATTTACCATCCTTATCTTCCATTGAGGATATTCATCCCTTAGAAGTGTAGGAGGTTTGGTTAATGATCCGACTGTATAAATGGCACTTATGCTTGAGTTTGCCATTTTTGTGAAGAAAAGATGAAGATTTGAAGAACTGATGCTTTTCTATAAAGATCCATATATTAAATGATGTAACTGTGATTTACTTTTAAATCTGGAGCATATGAATTTTAATAAACCAGGGTTTACACAAACATGCACAGATAATAAAAGCTTGAATCAGTAAGAATTAAATCTATCCGAGTGTGCAGATATGATCTTTCTTTGTTTTAGAAAACAAAGGGGGATCTGATACCAATTGTTGGATCCCAGATTTAATCTTATAACAATAATGATATAAACAACAAGAGTATAAACAGCGGAAGCAATATAGTTTAATATCAAAAGCAGATTCAAATATCACAGTTCATATATAAAGCAAGTAGAAAGAACAAGATCTTCGTGAGATATATTCAGTTGATTCTTCTTATTCAAGATATTAAAAAGCACACTTTTGTCAAAGGAGTGATGGTCCTATTTATAGGACCATAAAGTAAACAGTGTACTATTCTGACAAATAGAAGCTTGAACAGTGTCTTACCTAAAAGGTAAGCTGAAGACATGCTTGAAGAGTAACCTACTCTACAAAGTAAATCGTATTACTAAGTGATTGGTTATCTGTTTTGATACTTCAGGAGTCTTCAGCGCCATCTTCAGAGAGAATGTCTTCAGAGCTCTGACGTTGTCTTTAGAGCCTCTGATGAAGCCATCTCTGATGTCTGCTGAAAGTTGCAATCTCTGATAAGTACTTCAGAGGCAGGTTTGTCCTCTGAAGTCTTCGTCCTCTAAAGTCTGTGTCTTCTGAAGTCTATCTTTGGAAGTCCTCTAAAATAGGACGGGTATTTTCAACACTTTTAACAAACAGAAGATTTGGAGCTAACACAAGTCATTGGAGATCTATCAAAACCGGTGCGAACTAGGTCTGCAACATTAAATCAATGTATGCATGACTCATTTTTGAGCAAGATTAAACCTACTCGCGTATCTGAGGCTCATGCTGATTCAGATTGGGTGACTGCAATGCAAGAATAGATGAGTCAATTTGAAGCACTTAAAGTTTGTAGACTCGTACCTAAACCTCAAGGTAAAACCATAATTAGTACGAAATGGGTTTTCAAAAACAAGAAAGATAAAAATGGTACCGTAATCCGAAATAAAGCAAGACTTGTCGCCAAAGGATATAGGCAAGAGGAAGGAATAGATTACGACGAGACTTATGCTCCAGTGGCACGTATAGAAGCAATTCGTATGTTTCTTGCATACGCTGCCCACAAGAACTTCACCGTCTATCAAATGGACATGAAGACAACCTTTCTGAATGGCATACTCAAGGAGGAAGTCTACGTCTCACAGCCAGAAGTCATTGTCAATCAAGAGAAACCGAATCATGTATACATTCTCGACAAAGCACTCTATGGACTGAAACAAGCTCCTCGCGCCTGGTATGATGTCTTATCTCAATTGTTGGTCAAGTCAGGTTTTACAAAAGGTACGGTTGATACCACTTTATTCATTAAAAAGGAAAAAGCCGATATCATTCTTATTCAAATATATGTGGATGATGTTATTTTTGGCTCTACAAATGCTAAATACTGTTAGAATTTTTCAAACCTCATGGTGTCACGTTTTCTCAGGGAGAGTTAACCTTCTTTCTCGGATTACAAGTCAAACAATTTTCAACGGGGATTTTCATCAATCAATCTAAATACATTCTTGATATTCTTCGGAAATTCAAAATGGAAAACTGTAAACTGATTGGTACCCCGATGGCACCTGGTACTAAGATTGGCACTGATCTTTCGGGAAAAGCTGTTGATGTTAGGACTTATAGAGGGATGATAGGTTCTTTGATGTATCTTACTTCCAGTAGGCCGGATATAATGTTTTCTACATGCTTATGTGCTAGATATCAAGCCAATCCTAAAGAATCCCAAATGTCTGCAGTCAAACGTATTTTTAGGTATCTAATGGGGACTGCAGATCTTGGTCAGTGGTATCCTAAAGATACTAGCTTTGAACTAACAGCATATTCAGACGCAGATCATGCTGGTTGCATGCTAGACAGGAAGAGCACGTTGGGTTATATACATTTCCTCGGAGATAAACTCGTCAGTTAGGCATCGAAGAAGCAATTATGTGTCTCCACTTCAACGGCCGAAGCAGAATATGTAGATGCTGCTAGCTGCTATTTGTTAGGTCTGATTTTATAGTAATCGGTGTATTTATAGTGTGTGTCCCAATATGCAATCATTCAAACAAATAAAAAATTTAGCAACAACGATAATGCAAACCTGATATTGATTAATCAATTGATTCAAAGGATTACAAGGTTGAAATCGAAATCCTCTCTTTCTTTCTTCTTGATCTTCATGGCGCCTCACACCACCACCACTAATTCTCTCTCAATAATAATTTTTCAATTAAGATCTCTAACCCTAATTACCACAAACCTAAACTAATTTATAATTAGGCTTTATTAGCCTATTGGGCTTGGCTTGCAAGGCTTGGCCCAACAAATAAAAACAAACTAATAACTAAAATAAAAGACAAATAATTAAATTACGGAAACATACTTTGACTAATTATTACAAAAGGACCCTAGACTATTTGTTAAGACGACTTTATCAGCTTTAACTTCAGATGTCCATCTTCAGATAATTATGATCTTGAATCCAATAAATATGTGCATTAACAATCTCCCCCTTTGGATCAAGATCATTCTTTAAGCTCAGAAAATGTAATCTTCCTCTTTGTCTTCAGAATGTAGCAATCTTCCCAATCGATGAGAATATCTCTTGGAAAGAAATTATTTCCAGTAAATCATCTTCAAGAAAAATTTCTTCATATCATCATATCTTCAGAGTACTATCATTTCTTGATTGACGCTTCTCCCCCTTTTTGATGAAAAGAGTTCAGCAAAACGTGTCTTCAAGAAATTTCTTCCACCACCGATCTTGCAAACAGAACCACTGATTATCCGTCAATTCATTAAGATGTTCATCCAGATCTTTGCAAATCTAGACGATTTAGAAAAAGAAGTGTAACACCTGAATCAACAAATCAATCAGTTAAAATTGCTTGTCAGTAACACAAAGTCACTGTGTGTAACGAATACACAATATAAAGGAGCTTTTATGATGTTCACTCCCCCAGGGCTTCCATTCAATCATCGAAACACCACAAAGGCAAATTCTTTTTATGTTCGTGCAAGTGATAGAATAAATTAAGCAGATGATGTTTGCTTATAAGGCTCAAATAAGTGTATACCACTGAGACAAGTAGTCAAACACAAACTCAATGTGCATTAGTGAAGTGTGAAGGTGGGGCAGACTACCTTCTTTTCAATATCCAGATTTTCCAAATGAAAATCAGATAGCATATGTGTTGCGTCCTCTTTGAAAATGAAACATTTTCTTGTTGAGAAGAAAATGAGTAGATGGTGGAGTAAAGTCAAGAGTTGGCATGGGCTAGTTGCCTGTTTCAATAATGTTCACCAAAGAATTGTGAAGCATTAGACATGTGGCTGCCCGACTCAGAAAGTAGTTGGTGCAGAGTTTAAAAATTCTTTTACTCTGATCTCTCACCCTCTTTCTTTTAATCTTTAAGCTCACAGCTAACCAAACTCTCTTTTAATATTGTCCCTCATCACACATCCTATACTCATTTCTTGTTGGACTCCTCTGTCAGGATCGAATTCTCAACAAGAATTAGTTCTCAGAAACAATATCAAAGAAGTTTGCGGAATAACACTTTGATATTCAATGAAACAGTAAATCAACACACAGTAAATATGAATAACAAACTGTAAACTTGTATTGAATGCTTTAAAGTTACAATATTACACACTCAACCTCAATCTTGAAGAACAGACTCTTTCAAGACGAATTCTACTTCTCTAGAATTAGAATCTATGCCTTGAGGTTGATTTCTCTCTAGAAAAACTTAATTGTCCTTTATAAAACTATTCTATATCTTCTATACATATACTAAACAAAAAGATAATTACAATAAATAAACAAATCTTCAGTATATCTTCCATGTATATCTCTAAGCTTCCATGATCTTCAGTTTATCCAGCTGTTATTCTTTCCATCCGAATCTCTTAAGCAGCACTAACTATGCTCAGCAGCATTAACCTCTTCTAGCAGTATTAACTACTAAGCAACACTAACTACTAGCAGTACTAACTAGCTAAGCAGTACTAACTTTGTTCAAGCAGCGCTAACTTTGACTAGCAGTATTAGTTCTACTAGCAGTAGTAATACTCAGCAGTATTAACCTTGAATAACACTAGCAGTAGTAATCTTTGAACCAGCAGCATTAACCATATTTAAGTTTTTCTTCAGTTCCCAACAATCTCCCCCTAACTTGACTTTTAGGACAAGAAGTCAAGTTCTTCAGATGCTCCCAAAATCTTCATTGATCTACTCCAATATTAGGATCCAGTCCCATACTCTGATTGATAGTCCTCTGAATTAGATACTTGGCCATTTCTGAATTTGGTGCACAACCCAACTTCTTATTCAACATGGCATGAAGCTTTAGATTTTTGTGATTGTAGACCCTATCCACCAAGTAGTACTCCATGTGAAAAGTATCCAATGCTAGTTCATAAACTCCACTGCTTTCATAGAGAGTCCATCCTCTAACAGTTTTGAACACATCTCTGATTAAGTGCTTCACTGCTTCTGGATTGAATAACATGCACAAGTATTCCATGACCAGCTTCACTATAGGTAACCCTGGAGCTGTCAACTGATCTGCATAACTTTTCATCCCCACTTCAAACATTTCTTCCAAATCAGATCTTGAACACTCTCTGACAATTTTGTTCCAAGTGTTGTATACTTCATATTTCTCATCATTTCTTTTCAATCTGATGTATTCTTTGCCATCCACCTCCATAGTGCCCCAATGAATAACTTCAGGAGGTTTGAATCCAACAGGTTCAACTGAAATAGGCTTTGGAATTTTATCCATTACCACCATCTACATGTTTACATTTGAACTCTGTGGTACTTCCTGAGATTTAGCTTCATTCTGAGGTGCCTCTTCTTCTTCAGCAACCTTTTGCTCTTCTTCTACTCTAGGCTTCTTTACACTTTTCTTTCTTTTAGCCATCATTTTGGTTCTTTTCAAAGTCTTTTGAACCTGCACTAAAGTAGTTTCCTTCTTCTTTTCTTCCTTGTTCTCTGCCCTTTCTTTGATAGGAGTTCCCTCTTCACTTTCAGGAAATGGTTGATTGATATTCACATCATGACTCTCCTTGGCCTTCTTTTCAAACTCCATTCTATCCTTTTCATTGCCCTTCAGCTTCCCCATTTCTTTTTCATAAAGATCTTTGATTTGATCAAAAGTCATCTTCACAAACATTTCTTTCTTTACCCCAATTGCACTCCTCAAGAAAGTTATCATTTTATTTCTTTCCTGAGTTGCAAGGTAAGTTTGTGAAGGTCTTCTCTTCTTAGCACTTGTTCTGTTCATCATAGCCTTTCTTAAGACCAATGCTCTTTGTTTTGCCTTTTCTGTTTCCAACCCTTTCTGGAATGCTTGATTTAACTCATTTGCAAGTGCTCTGACCATTTCTTTGTCTTTTTCAACCTGCTCCTTTTCTGCTTGTTCTAACTCTTCTTGCATTTTCTTTGCTAATGCTTCATCTGACTCAATCATCTTTTGCTTTTTAGATGATTGATCAGATTCTATCATTTTTTCTTTTCCCTTATTCTTTGCTTCTGCAGCCATGTCTTTCTGTTCTGATTTCTTATCTCCCCCTTCATTTATGACCACTCCCTTTGCTTTGGGAGTATCATTCTTTGCTTTGATGAGCATTTCAGCTACTTCAATTTCTGTTGGAGATAACTCTGTTACTACTGTTTGTGAAGTTTCAGCAGTACTAACAGTTTCTGCTTCTAACTCCCCCTCAATACTGTTTTTCTCCCCATCATGCTCCCCCTCCACCTTTTCTTTTTCCTCATCCAGGTTTACTTCAGCCTCTGACTCCCCCTATTTGGGAGCATCAGACACTGGTTCCCTTCGTTTCAGCACAAACTGTTTCCTTTTCTTCTTTTGAATCAGCCTGATCACCATCTTCTTTAGTTTTGCAATCTGGGCTTGTTGTGATAGGATCACCAGCTTCATCTCTTCTATGTCTTTTCCTTGTTTCAGAACATCTAGGTTGATGTTTCCCATTGTATCCATCAATTCCTAGTAGTTATATATGTCCTCACCTTCTCCAGGAGTGTTACCCCCTATTGAAGGATCATCGGATCTTTTATTAGTGGAAGTCTTCTGCCTAGCAGAAGCACTATCCACCCCCGTGGTTTCTTGGCACCAGGGACCTTCGAATGATTGCTCATTCAAAGTTGCCATGGGGGAGGTCTTATTGATGTTACCACTTTCCTCCTCTGTGCTAGCAGGAGTAGTGGCAGCCTCATCACCCATATGCTCAACCTCCTCCTCAGAGAGCACCTCCTTGGGGTTGGGAGACACCCCTGTGGTTTCCCTATGGATATTCCCTAAAGGAGAATTCTCCTTTAGAGGGCTTAAAGGCTTGGGGGTTGATGGTACAAGAAGGGAAGGAGCCTTCTTTACCTGTTTCCTCTTGTAAGTTTGGGTGATTGGTGAGGTGGGTTTTTCAAGAAGGGACTGGGGAATAGATTTAGAGTGGGAAGGTTGGGATTGGCTAGCAGTGGGATGGTCTAATGGGGGCCTTGACCCTGCTGCCATACCTTCATTGGTTTGGGACACCACCATCATTGTAGAGAACAATGGGGTGTCAACTCCTTCAGAGTCCCCAGCAGATCTTCTCATATTTGAGAAAACCTTGCCTTTGGGGGGTTTAGGTACATATACCCCAACAGGTTGAGGTATATCCGTCAATTCATGAGTAATAACTTCTTGAACAAACCTGGGGTACATAAAGAAGCTCTTTTTGTTTCCCATGTTTGAGACAAGATCACTGAAAATCATTTTAGAAAAGTTATACTTTCTGGCAGTGGCTAAGCACACCAAAGCATAAGCAATGGTGCTGCTGAACTCACTCCATCCAGTAGTCTTTTTGGAGATGCAGTGCATAAGAGTATGGACAAAGAAACGCCATTGGGGTGAAAATTTGGCTTTAGAGAATTTGAAAACACCCAATGGGCCTCCATACCCCATTCTTGCAAGGGAAGAGAACAGTTCATCATTTGGGATAGAAGTTATACCAGAGGCATCGTCTAGACGTAGACTGATGCGAATAACTTCTTCAGTAACTGTTAAGGGTTGGTCACACACCCTTGTCTTGATCATCTGCACACCATTCTCAGCAACAATGGTGGCATTAGCCCAGAACTGCCTTTGATGCTCGATATAGATTGTAGGAGCAACAGTAAGAGCATGAGCAATATGGCTTGACTTGAGGAAATCCACAATCTGGTGGAACCCTGCGGCCTGTTTGGGCTTCTGTAGCATCGCGATTTCATTGTGTTCATCTATGAATGCCATTGATGCCATTGATCCTTGCAAAAAGCTTGCCTGAAAACTTTTAACTTGAGAGAGAAAGGGTTTAGAGCGCAAGTGAACAGTATGCAAAGAGTCGTTATGAACGTTTAGGCGGGCAAAGGATATATATAGTATTCGGGACATAAGCAGTATTAACCTAGAGCAGTATTAACGGACAAGAAGTATTAACTGCGAGCAGTATTAACTACCAAGCAGAATTAACTGCGAGCAGTATTAACTGCGAGCAGTATTAACTGCGAGCAGTATTAACTAACTAGAAGTATTAACTGCGAGCAGTATTAACTAACTAGCAGTATTAACTGCGAGCAGTATTAACTAACTAGCAGTATTAACTGCGAGCAGTATTAACTGCGAGCAGTATTAACTGCGAGCAGTATTAACTAACGAGCAGTATTAACTAACTAGCAGTATTAACCTCTAGCAGTATTAACTCTCTAGCAGTATTAACCACTAGCAGTATTAACCACTAGCAGTATTAACTAACTAGCAGTATTAACCACTAGCAGTATTAACTAACTAGCAGTATTAACCACTAGCAGTATTAACCATACTTACTCTTTGAAGCTTAGGCTGAATTGAGTACTGCTATGTATGCCCTGCAAAGATAGATTAGTAACACCAAGAATCTATAATATTCAGATATTTAACCACTTTTTGAGAGAAAGCTTATTCAGAGTTGATCATTCCCACACTTGTTACCAAGAAAGTGAATCTACCCACATCAAAAGCTTTGGTGAATAGATCAGCAAACTGGTTGTCAGTATGAACTTTCACAACTTGAACAAGTTTCTTTTCATTACAGTCTCTTATGAAGTGATACCTGATCTTAATGTGCTTTGTCTTAGAGTGCTTGACCGGATTATTCACAATGCTGATAGCACTGCTATTATCAATAAAAATGGGAGTGTGTAGAAAGGTTACCCCATAGTCTAGCATCTGATTCTGAATCCATAAGACTTGAGAATAGCAACTTGCAGCTCCTATGTACTCTGCCTCTGTTGTAGATGTGGACAATGTGGTTTGTTTCTTGCACTGCCATTAAACTAGTCTAGCACCCAAAAACTGACATCCTCCAGAAGTAGATTTTCTGTCCATGTTTGCCCCACCTAGATCACTGTCTGAGTATGCTATTAGGTCAAAGGGTGAGTTATGAGGATACCAAAGTCCCAATCTGGGTTTCCCTTTGAGATATCTGAATATCCTCTTAACAGCTTGAAAGTGAGATTGCTTTGGCCTAACTTGGAATCTTGCACATACACAGACTGGAAACATTATATCTGGCCTTGATGCTGTGAGATACATGAGAGAGTCAATCATGGATCTGTAGTGATGCACATCCATATCCTCCCCCTCAAGATCTGTTGTTATCTGTTTGTGTGTCTCCATAGGTGTGCTGGCAGGTTTTGATTCTGAGAAGCCAAACTTGGTTAGAATGTCCTGCACATACTTGGATTGACAGATGAAGATACCATCTGACTTTTGTTGAACTTGGAGTCCAAGGAAGAAAGTAAGTTCCCCCATGGAACTCATTTTAAACCTTTGATGCATTAGGTCCTCAAACTCCTTGCACATGCTGTCTCTTGTGGATCCAAAGATAATGTCATCAACATAGATTTGGACCAGCAAGATCTCCTTCTTCTTTCTCTTGATAAAAAGAGTCTTATCAATGACTCCTCTTTCAAAGCCATTTTCCAAGAGATAGGATGACAGAGTGTCATACCATGCTCTTGGAGCTTGATGCAGTCCATAAAGAGCTTTCTTCAATTTGTATACCCTGTCTGGATAGCTTGGGTTTTCAAACCCTAGAGGTTGACAAACATATACCTCTTCTTCAATTGAGCCATAGAGAAAGTCAATTTTTACATCCATTTGATAGACTTTGAAGTTCATGTAAGAAGCATAGGCTAGGAATAATCTGATTGCTTCTATCCTAGCCACAGGTGCAAAAACTTCTTCATAATCTATACCCTCTTCTTGAGTATACCCTTGAGCCACTAGCCTTGCTTTGTTCCTTATGACAATTCCTCTTTCATCTCTCTTGTTCCTGAAGATCCACTTTGTGCCAATTGCTCTATGATCTTTAGGAAGGTCTACTAGATCCCATACATCTTGTAGCTTGAACTGTAACAGTTCTTCTTGCATTGCTTCTATCCAACTGGATTCTTTCATAGCATCATGTGCCTTTTTAGGCTCAAGCTGGGATAGAAAGCAAGAAAGCATTGTATGCTGTTGATCTTGCGTTTCTTGAAGCCTGCTTTGATGTCTAGTCATCATAGGAGAAGATATATCTCCTATTACCAGTTGTGGAGGATGATTCTTTTGTACTCTGGTGTTATGACTATGTTCTTCATTAAGTCCAGCCTCTAGATTAGAGTCATTCACCTCAACTGAAGTGTTGTCAGCAGCCACTTCTGATTCTTTATTTTCTGGAGTCTCCTCATCTCTACCTTCTTCTTCACTCTGACTTGGTCCAGTAGATGGTTCCTTTTCAAAGTCTTCAAAGGAATTCACTGTGGGTATGGGAAAGATCACAGATTTAGATATACTTTCTTGAACCTGTGTAGTCCCTGATCCTCCACATCCTGAACCTGCATAATCATCACTACTGAAAACAAAAGAGTTAGTTAGTGAATCAATGTCAAATAGCCACTGAGGACCAGGCCCAATAGGATTTGGTGTGTTCTCATTGCATTTGACATTGTCACTTTCTTCGATTATTCTAGAAGAAGAATTAAACACTCTGTAGGCCTTACTCTGAGATGAGTAACCAACAAGAAATCCATCATCTGCCTTGCTATCAAACTTACCTAAGTGAGTTTTGGTATTGAGAATTGTACAAGGACACCCAAAAGGTTTGAAAAAGCCAATAAAGGGTTTTCTTTTATTTAAAAGCTCATATGGTGTCTTGTTCTTAGTCTTGACCACTAGAACTCTGTTTTGGACATAACAAGCAGTATTAACTGCTTCAGCCCAGAAGGTAATTGACAGTTTTGAATCAGTCAACAGAGATCTAGCAGCCTCTATTAGGGTCCTATTTCTCCTTTCAGCAACACCATTCTGTTGAGGAGTCCTAGGAGCACTATATTGTCTCTCAATGCCTTTTTCTTCACAAAAGGTGTTTAGATCAAGATTTTTGAATTCAGACCCATTATCTGATCTAATGACTTTTACTTTTTGATTAGTTTGGTTTTCAATTCTTAGGATAAAGGATTTGATCAGTCCACTTGTCTCATCCTTAGTCCTTAGAAAAATATACCCAGGTAAATCTAGAGTAATCATCAACAATAACCAAGCAGTAAGATTTCTTGCCTATACTCATGACATTTGTAGGACCAAACAGATCCATATGCAATAACTGGAGACAAGAAGAAATTGAGTTTATCTCTTTGGTCTTATGAGAAGTTTTATGTTGTTTGCCTTTAAGGCAAGCAACACAATGATCATCACATGAAAAGACTTTAGATGGTAAACCTCTTACAAGGCTGTTTTTAACAAGTTTGTTCATAGTCTTAAAATTCATGTGACACATCCTTCTGTGCCAAAGAGAGGATTCATCTACATAAGCTTTTGAAACAAGACAATTTAGAGATGAATCATTATCCACATTGTTCATATCTAGACAATAAACATTGTCCTTTCTTTGAGTTCTAAGTAGTATCATGCTTTCATCAACTACCTTGAACCCTGGAGCAAGGATCATACATTCAGTATTTGTAAATAATATACTATGTTGTTTGTCACAAACCTGTGATACACTTAACAGGTTGTACTTCAATTGATCAACATAGTAGACATCCTCAAATGTCATCTTACCTTTGGTGACATTACCTTTTCCACTTATCTTACCACCAGTAAGATTATCTCCAAATGCAACATGTCCTCCATTGATATGCTTGAAATCCTGAAGGCATGACATGTTGCCTGTCATGTGCCTAGAGCAACCACTATCAACATGCCATATGCTCTTTCCCTTGAGTTGTTGATTGCCCTGCACATAAGATAGATCAGTTAGTATGAAATAGGAACCCAAGCCAAAGTGGTCTTGGGTACCCCTTTCTCATCAAAATACTTGCATTCTTTCTTGACAAGATTTTTGAACTTTAACTCCTCATTCTTGGAGTACTTTGTCACAATGATAGGCTTGGAAATATTTTTGCTAGAAGTAGTACTGGTTTTAGAAGTACTAACTGCCTTAGCAGCACTTGCATGCTTAGCAGTACCAACCTTGGTAGCAGTAGTAACTATGTTAGCAGCAGTAACTGTGTTAGCAGTAACTGTGTTAGCAGTAGTAACCTTTGAAGAGGTACTAACAATATTAGCAGCATTAATATTTTTAGCAGTACTAACACAGGTAGCAGTAGTAATACTTCCAGCAGCACTAACCCTGTCAGCAGTACTAACAGTTTTAGTGCTTTTAGGCACCCACATTTTAATACTTTCTTTTAAAAACTCTTTCTTCATGAGGCCTTTCCTTTCACCATGTTTCTTTATCACATGTTTCTTTCCATCCTTCCTATAACCAACAAGTTTTTGCACAAATCTATGAAAGGTCATCTGTTGATTAATAGGGTTAAAGAAACAATGTTTAGCCAAATGATTTAACTTGCCACATATGAAACAAGGTTTTGGTCTATTGATTTTACTCATATCAACTCCTTGCTTCTGAGCCCATTGATTATTCCAGTTTCTTTGATTTCCTCTTTTTAAACCAGAACTTAGGCTCTTTGCTTTGCTGCAAGCACACTGTTTACAAGATCCAGGATTCACAACCGTGGTTTGTGTGTAATGGACCTTGTTATCTTTTCCTTTGGTTTTCTCTATCTCCTTGGACTTGACCCAGATTTTCCCACATCCCTCATTGGTGATAATGTTGTTTTCTAATGGGATCTCTTTACTTACATCATTATCCTTATTCTCACTGGCTTCTTTCTCAGTTAAATCCTTAATTACTACCTCATCCAAAGGATCTATCTTAAAGGCTTTCTCAGATAAGTCCTTTTTCTCCTTGGTTTCTAACAAGTCTGAAGTAGGAGAGATATAATTGTTGTTGTAAGGAGGAGGTGTATTGTTGTATCCAATACCAGGCTTCATCTTATCATGAATCTGAGCCTTTAGAAGAGAATCCATTGCTTTTGAAGCATATGAAAACTTTTCTATGTCAAGTTTAACTTTAGACAGTTCCTTTTTCAGCCTATCACTCTCTTCTAAGGACTTAGACAGTTTGGTTTCTAACTCATTCTTCTCCCACTTCCAATAGTTTGTGTCATAAGAGTGTTGAAGTTCATTAGCTTGAAATCCTTTGATTTGCTCTTCAAATCTTTCTACTATCAACACATAATCTCTTCTGTCCTTTTCTAATCTTTTGAGGTCATCACACATACTTTGATTGTGATCCCTGTATCTTTTGACAGTGTCAATGCAAGATTTAGTGCAAAGATTAGAAATTACCTCAGAGGGAAGATTAGACACTTCTGCCATAAGAGCTTGATTCTAAATGGCTTCCTTAGCTTGATCACTCCAGTCAAATCCCATTCCTTGTTGAGAAACAATGGCTTGAGCAGGATTCTTGTTCTGATTGTAGCCTCCATTATGAGCTTGTTGGTGGTTATTGTTTGGAACAACACTTCTGCATTCTCTAGCAAAGTGTCCTTTCATGTGACACTTATAACATTCCACCTTGGTCTTGTCAAAACCAGCTCCATCTTCTCTTCTTTGAGAGAAGTTATTCCTTCCTGTTCTTTTAATGAACTTCTTCACCCTCATGGATAACATGGCCATCTGCCATTTAATATCCATCTCCTCCAGGTCATCAGGATGAAGTTGATCCAGATTATCATTAATCAATGAATTGTTGCTATGACTGGACAAAAAGGCTTCAAAGATAGTTTCAGTGCCTTTTTCTGAACTTACTCCACTGGCAGTACTAACTGCTTCAGGGTTGGCAGTAGTATCAGTGGATGCTGAAAGAAGTGCAGCATTATGGACATAACCAGTGGGCTTCTTCTTGGTTTCTACCTCAGTTTCAAAAACTCTTAGATCATTGTATAGATCATCAAGTTCTTTCTCTTCCAGATTGTCACTCTGTCTATATGAGACAGTGTAAATAGTCCATTCATCCCCAAGAGATCTGAGGAATTTTCTGTTGATATCATCTTGTTCCATCTTCACTCCTACAGTAGCCAGCTCACCAATGAGTTTGTTGAACCTATCAAAAGTTTGAGTCATAGACTCATTCTTTGAGGATGTGAAGTTCTCATACTGCTGCTTTAGAACATCTCTTTGATTTCTTTTGATGCTCTTAGTGCCAGCAAATCTTTTCTCTAGAGCATTCCAGAGAATCTGAGCATCTGTGCAGTTGCAAAATTGATGCTGATATTCATTGGGGATGGCCAAGAGTAGAGTGCTCAAGGCCTTCATCTCTGTCTGTCTGATCTTCCTCTCACCATCTGTCTTTGGTGGAGGTCTTTTCCCATCTGGTCCTATCCTTCCAGCTTCAGAAGGACCATTCTCAATGATATCCCACATTGAGTAGTCAGTGAGAAGAATATATTGTCTGATTCTGATCTTCCACATGTCAAACTCACTGGGTTTGAGCATTGGAACCTTAGAGACCAAAGTACTGCTTGATTCTGTAAGATTTTCCATGATGAATAGATGTTTCTGAGAGAGTCTGGCTCTGATACCACTTGTCAGGATCGAATTCTCAACAAGAATTAGTTCTCAGAAACAATATCAAAGAAGTTTGCGGAATAACACTTTGATATTCAATGAAACAGTAAATCAACACACAGTAAATATGAATAACAAACTGTAAACTTGTATTGAATCCTTTAAAGTTACAATATTACACACTCAACCTCAATCTTGAAGAACAGACTCTTTCAAGACGAATTCAACTTCTCTAGAATTAGGATCTATGCCTTGAGGTTGATTTCTCTCCAGAAAAACTTAATTGTCCTTTTTAAAACTATTCTATATCTTCTATACATATACTAAACAAAAAGATAATTACAATAAATAAACAAATCTTCAGTGTATCTTCCATGTATATCTCTAAGCTTCCATGATCTTCAGTTTATCCAGCTGTTATTCTTTCCATCCGAATCTCTTAAGCAGCACTAACTTGCTCAGCAGCATTAACTTCTTCTAGCAGTATTAACTACTAAGCAGCACTAACTACTAGCAGTACTAACTTTGTTCAAGCAGCACTAACTTTGACTAGCAGTATTAGTTCTACTAGCAGTAGTAATACTCAGCAGTATTAACCTTGAATAACACTAGCAGTAGTAATCTTTGAACCAGCAGCATTAACCATACTTAAGTTTTTCTTCAGTTCCCAACATCCTCACATTCTTTCACTACAGGATTAACTTCTTGGGTAGAAAACATTGGTTAACGTGAATCCATAGAAGTTTCTTTTAAGTCCTAGCACACTGATCCCATGATTTCCTAAGAAGCAAAAGTTGCTCAGATGATTTAACTTTATCAGTTAAAGCTTAATGATGAAGCAGAAAACATTTAAAATCACACGTCCAAATTAAGAAAACTTATTGAGAATTGGGAAGTGGTTTGAACAATTAAGAACATGTTTTCTTCTGATTAAAAGTTGTTCGTCTTTCAACCATGGAGGAGATGAAGAGAAAGAAATTATACCTTTCGAGTACAGTCTTACATCTCGCGAAGTCAAGCTTAAAGTCATAAAGATATGATCTTTGAAGCATCTCTCAACCTACAAAAGTCTAAAGGTCTAGTCAAAGTAACTTTATTCACTGAAATTGAAATGACATAAAGCAGTAAAACAATTAATGCACGAGTTCTGATCAGAAATAATCAGAAGTCATCGCCATACTCCTTTGACTTGATCGCTCCCCCTAAAATTATGCACTACTAACACATTGATCAGTAAGTACAATGCATTCATAATTGCTCCCCCTCAAACTAACATTGATCATCTATAAGATACTTTTCACATTCCCCCTGAGATCATGAACAAACAATTAAAGAGCAGGTATCATGCAGAAATAATAATAAAGAAATGATAAAGAAAGACAATAAGAAACTTTAATAGGTAACCACCGATTAGGTCTTAAGATATAGCATACCAAGTCTTGAGACAAGAAAATTAAATCTCTTTTCGTCTAAAGGTTTGGTAAACAAATATGCAAGCTGATAATCAGTTTTTACAAAGTAAAGTTCAATTGTTCCCTTTTCTACGTTATCTTTTATAAAATGATACCTCACATCTATGTGTTTGGTCTTAGTATGCTGAACAGGGTTAGCGGTAATCGCAATAGCGCTCTTCGAATCACAATAGATCGGGATTCTATTGAAATGAAATCCATAGTCTCGCAGTTGTGTTCTCATCCACAAGACCTGAGAACAGCAGCTAGCAGCAGCTACATATTCCGCTTCGGCCGTTGATGTGGAGACACAAAATTGCTTCTTCGAAGCCCAACTGACGAGTTTATCTCCGAGGAATTGTATATGACCCGAGGTGCTTTTCCTGTCTAACATGCAACCAGCATGATCTGCGTCTGAATAAGATGTTAGTTCAAAGCTTGTATCCTTAGGATACCACAGACCAAGATCTGCAGTCCCCTTCAGATACCTGAAAATCCGCTTTACAGCAGACAAATGGGATTCTTTAGGATTGGCCTAATATCTAGCACATAAGCATGTAGAAAACATTATATCCGGCCTACTTGAAGTGAGATACATTAAAGAACCTATCATCCCTCTATAAGTCCTAACATCAACAGCCTTTCCCGAAAGATCGGTGCGAATCTTAGTACCAGGTGCCATTGGGGTACCAATCGGTTTACAATCTTCCATTTTGAACTTCCGAAGAATATCCAGAATATATTTAGATTGATTGATAAAGATCCCCGTTGAAAATTGTTTGACTTGCAATCCGAGAAAAAAATTCATCTCTCCCATCATGCTCATTTGAAAACGAGACACCATGAGGTTTGCAAAGTTCCTACAGTACTTAGGATTTGTAGAACCAAAAATAAATCATCCACATATATTTGAATAAGAATAATATCGCCTTTATCCTTTTTAATGAAAAGAGTGGTATCAACCGTACCTTTTGTGAAACCCGACTTAACCAAGAATTGGGATAGAATATCATACCAGGCGCGAGGAGCTTGTTTCAGTCAATAAAGAGCTTTATCCAATATGTAGACATGGTTCGGCTTATATGGATTTACAAACCCTTCTGGCTGTGAGACGTAGACTTCTTCCTTGAGTACTCCATTCATAAAAGCTGTCTTCACTTCCATTTGATAGACGGTGAAGTTCTTGTGGGCTGCGTAGGCTAAGAACATCCGAATTGCCTCTATACGTGCCACTGGAGCATAAGTCTCATCGTAGTCTATCCCTTTCTCTTGCCTATATCCCTTGGCGACAAGCCGTGCTTTGTTTCAGATAACGGTGCCATCTTCATCTTTCTTGTTTTTGAACACCCATTTCGTACCAATGATGGTTTTACCTTGCGGTTTGGGTACGAGTCTCCAGACTTTCAGTGCTTCAAACTGATTCAGCTCATCTTGCATCGCAGTTACCCAATCTGAATCGGCAAGGGCCTCAGATACGCGTGTAGGCTCGATTTTGCTCAGAAAGGATTCATACATACATAGATTTGATGTTGCAGACCTAGTTTGCACCGGTGCAGAAGGATCTCCAATAATTTGATGTACCGGGTGCTCTTTGGTCCACTTATGTTCATGAGGGAGTGGATTAGATGCATGTTGATCATTGTCCGCAACTAGAAATCCACTGGTATCTCCTTCAGATGGTTCAGAATTAAGGGGGGCTTCAGTTGAAGTAGTTGTTGCAGAAGTAGCAGTAGGTACAGCTTGGTCAATCTGTTGATCAGTCCCTACAGTACATCCTACGGAGTCAGCTACTTCTGTCTCGGCATTGTTGGTCACAACTTCAACTGTCGGAGTAGGCTTTTGAACTGGAACTTCTTGCTGAATAGGGGAACCAAATTCAGTAGAGATATCAGAAGTGGTCGGATGAGTAGTCATCGAGTCTTCTATCCTGTCAATCACAACAGAGTTAGGCAATTTAGAACCAAGAAATTCATCATAGAACAGTTCAAATAATAAATCCAAATCAGATAAATTAGAAGTAGACGACGAAGCGCCATCTGATTTGTTCTCTTGAGGTGCAAGTCCTGGACTGGTTGGTCCAGAAGCTAAAACTCCGGTAATGACGGGTTCTGAACTGATGTGCTCAGAAGCCATTTCCTCATCGAATGTTACATTGACGCTCTCGATCACTGTATTCGACTTCTTTAAATAAACACGATATGCAGACGATGTAGAGGAATAACCAACAATGATGCCTTCATCTGCCTTAGCACTGAACTTGTTCAGATTCTCTCGATCGTTTAGAACATAACACGTACAACCAAAAACATGAAAATATTTAATGGTTGGTGTGCGGTTGTTGATCAATGCATACGGAATCTTCTGAAATCGGCGGTGTATCATGGAGCGATTCTGAGTGTAACATGCAGTCGATACAGCTTCAGCCCACAAAAATAAAGGTAATTCAGATTAGCTGAGCATTGTTCGAGCGGCCTCGACAAGTGTACGATTTCGCCTTTCGACGATGCCGTTCTGTTGAGGTGTGCGAGCAACAGAGTACTGATGTGATATCCCGGCTGATTCGAGATATTCTTCGACTGTCTTGTTCTTGAACTCTGTGCCGTTGTCAGTCCTGAGAATCTTGACTTGTTTTTGCAGATTGACTTGAGTTGTCTTTAGAAACGCAATGAGAACATCGGGAGTCTCATCTTTAGACCGTAGAAACTTAACCCAAGTGTATCGCGTATAGTCATCCACAATAACCAACACATACTTCTTTCCTCCTAAGCTTTGCGTTCGCATAAGACCGCATAGATCCATATGCAACAACTCTAATGGAGAGTTGGTACTAGGTTCAGGCTTTGGTTTATGTGGGGCTCTCTTCATCTTTCCCTTTTCACACGCTGCACATAGATGTTCTTTCTCATACTTCAGCTCTGGAAGACCTTTCACTAGCTTACCACTGACCACCTTGTTGATGTACCGAAAGTTGAGGTGAGAAAGCCGTCGATGCCATAACCAGCTTTGTTGCATCGAGGCCTTTGATAGTAGGCAGACCTGATTGTCAGCCTGGACCTTTGACAAATTGATGGTGTAGAGGTTTGACTTGCGAGATCCGACCAGGAGTTCTTTTCCTTCTTCAGTACGTACTGAACATGTCTTGGCCTTGAAATTAACCTCTAAATCTTTGTCGCAGAACTGACCAATGCTGAATAGTTTGTGCCCTAAGCCTTCAACGTAACTCACCTTCTTGATCGTAAGATTTTCATGTACAACATCACCATATCCCAGAATAGGTGAAAACTGATCATTCCCAAAACGAACTGTGCCGCAGTATTTGTCCTTATAATTAGACAACATACTCTTCTGCCCGGTCATATGTTTGGAACACCCACTATCCAAATACCACATATGACGGGTCTGCACAACACAAATCAAGAAAGAAGAGGTTTAGGAACCCATTTAAAAATGGGACCTCCACTGTTAGTACTTGATTTTGGCACCCATTTAAATTTGGGTCCGCTTTTTCTTTGAAAACCAGAAGCATGATAAGACGTATGATAATGATAAGATGAAACATTATATGAACCATACCAAACATCAGAATATCTACGAGAAGCATAATCACATTCACCATAATTTAAAAACTTTTTAGTACTAGATGGAGCTAACTGAAATAATTGCTTTATAGAATATTTCTTGCGAGAATCAACAAGATTATTTTTAAAAGTAGCAACATTCACACTCAAATCATCTTTACTAGAAGTCTTTTTATTCAAAATAAAACTAGAACTAGATTTAGCTTTCTCGTCTATCTTCTGTTTCGGTATCCATGCAGTCTTAACTCCAACCCTTTGCTTTCTCAAATCTGAAACATGTGAAACTTTAGAGTTAGAATGATGAGAATTAAGAGAATGCTTCTTCTTTGGCTTACCAGTGGGGATCGGTTTCTGTGAAATATGAGATTTTTGTTTCTTACCTTTTGCTTTCTTTGATTTCACAGAAACTGATTTATCAACTTTCGTTGATGTTTCACCTTTGTCAAAAACACTAGGTAATCCAAAGGAATTAACAACACAAGATGAATGATCAGGAAGTTTAGAAGAAAAATCAAACTGAGAAACACCCTTATTTAAAACACCTTCAGAGTTTAAGAAATTAAGCTCATTATCAAGTGAACCAAATCTGTCATCCGAATTTAAAGCTTTGGAGAGTTTAGGAAAATTAGAATTTTTGAACACTGTTGAAAATACAGTTTGTTCTAAGTCCATCAAAATTCTTTCATCTGTAAGAGTATTCTCAACTTCAGAAATTTTACTTTCCAAAACTAGGGGAGGGACGTAAAGCTTACCTTCAATGGGTTTAGCCTCCAACTCTTTAACAGAGTAACTTTCAAAATAATCATTTGAAAGAAATTTTGATTTATTAGAACGATAATTGTTATTCAACTTCTCATAGCGAAATGGAAGTTGAACTTCAGTTGTGTTCTTTCTTTTATCATATTCCTTGGCTTTATCTTTTTCCGACAGACTAGTCCAAAAGGGTTTGAGTTCTTGATGTTGAGGAGCCAACAACATAAACCCAAAGTCATAAAGTGCAGACACTTCAGATATACCCTTTTTGAGATGATGTGGGTTCTTGTAACCAAGTCCCCAAGTATCAGGTTTCTCTTTAGGTTTGTTCAAATGAATAGTGTGTTCAGTTTGACCCAAAGAGTGTAATTTTTCTTCCAAAGCATTCACCTTTTCTATTAAAGATTTATTCTCTTTTGAAGTAGAAAAGTACCTTTTAGCAATCTCTCTAGATTTAAACTCGCATTCTTTAAACTTTGAATCAGTTTCAGATAACTCTTTATGAATTATAGTCTTTTCTTTAGCGTTGGTGTCTATATTTTTGTGCAAAGTTTCAATTAATACATTTTTCTCAGCAATATCATTACTAAGTTTATGTATAGATTGATTTTTCTCATTTATGACACCTTTCTCACGCTTCAGTTTAGACTCTAACTGCTGGAGTTTAGACATTATGGCATTCATTTGGTTCAGTAAATCAAATTCAGTTAAGTTACATACCTCATCATTATCTCCATCATCAGAATCAGCTTCAGCTTCTGACTGGTTCTTTCCCATCAAGCACAGATGTGCTGTCTCCTACTTCTCTCCTTCTTCAGATTCGTCGTCCGAATGGTCGAGCCAGTATTCATCCTCGGCCATTAATGCTTTTCCAGCCTCTTGTTGCTTGGCTAGAAGCATTTTATTCTTGTAATAGTCTGAGTTTCGGACTTTTGATTTGCGGCAGTCCTTGGAAAAATGACCGAGTCTACCACAGTTGTAGCACTTAATCGGTTCTTCTTTCTTGGTCTCTTCAGCTCCATCCTTCTTCTTGTTTGCTGGTCTCCTTTCTTCAACTTTCTCTTTATGCTTGTAGTTGTTCGGACCAGACGAATATCGCTGACTATTGGAGTTTGGCTTTTTATAGAACTTCCTTTGGAAAGCCTTGGTTAACATCAGCATGGTTTCCATCAGTTTTTCACAATCGTCAGTTTCAGACTTTGCCTCACAATCAGTTTCTTCCGAATCAGATTCTATCACCTTCTTTTTCTTTGACTTCTTAACCACAAGAGCAACTGGATCAGTAACTGCTTTGTCAGCCTTTTTCATCTCAGCCTTGATTTCTTCCACTTCTTCCTCATTTTGTCTGAGGATTTCATAAACTTCATGAAGAGGAATGTCGTGCAGATCCTTCAGCTGCCTCATTTGTCTGGTGAATCTCTTCCACTCAGGCTGAAGGTTGTTGAGAAATTTCACATTCAGCTCCACGTGAGATTTGCTGATCTTGTTCTTGCTCAGCTCATTCAGTAATGTGGCGAATGTGTCATAAGTGGCTTCAAGTGATTCTCCAGCTTTAGCTTTGAATTCTTCATAATTATTCAAGCAGGTGGAAACTTTGAGTTGATTGCCAACTTTAGATTCAAGCATCATCTTCTCCAACTGATCCCACATTTGCTTACCGGTAGCGTTGTAACTATCAATCTTTACGTATATTTCATTAGGTATGCCTTGGAGAATAAATGATCTTGCCAACTTGTCACCCTTGTGTCTGTTCAGCTGATCTTCTGAATATTCACCAATCGGTAATTTGTACTATGTCTCTTCTTCTTGACCATTTTCTCCGGCTATAGTGAGAACCTTGGTCGGAGGTGTCATGATCCCTTCTTTCAGAGATTTTCTGATTTCATCTCCCAAGTCATGTCGATCAATGAAGTCCAAAAATCTGTCCTTCCATTGCTCGTACTCCCCCTTGAAGAGTATTGGTGGCTTCACATCTATTCCAATAGCAAGAGCTTCCCAAGACATCTTTACTTATATGATTAGAAATCAAACTTATCTGATATTGAAACAATCAACTGGATAAGATCGTTAGAAGTCAAGATAAAATCACACAATACTGAAAAACTTAGAATGAAATTCAGAAAAAAAATCAGATCACGAACAGAACTTTGTCCCCCTTCGCAGACTTAGCACAGGGGTCCCGCTACCCGATTAGCGGGTGGGGTCAAGGGGCAACGCCCTTGCGGGGTCGAGGGGCAGCGCCCCTAGAGAAATTTTTTTGACATTTAGATGCCCTATTACAGTTTGAAAAAAAAACGACCGGGGATGAGCTTCGACCGGTATTGATTCGACCGGAGACTTGTAAAGACCGGTCGAGAGTTCGACCGGGAACTTGTTCAACCGGGGAAGTGCAAAGACCGATATTGCCTTCGACCGGGAACTTGTAAAGTCCGGTCGAATGATTTGACCGATATAGTGCAAGATTGATAATATGAAAGACCGGTAGTGTTAAGACCGGATGGTTGTTCGACCGATTCTATGCTTCGACCAATAGTATGATAGACCGGTAGTGTTAAGACCGGATGGGACAGTAAGTGTCCCGGTCGAATGCTATAGACCGATAAAGGTATTCGACCGGAAGTGGACTTAGACCGATAGACCTATATGTTCGACCTATATGTTCGACCGGAGTGTTCTTGATACAGAATCGACCCAGACACTCAAATAATCAGCCCAGAAATAGATCAAAACACAAAATTAAACTCCCAAACTTTGCAAAAACGATCGATTACACGATTAGAACTGATTGCTACCAATTAATTTCAGTAAAAACCACTTTATGAAAGAATTGATTAAACACACAATGTCGTCTCCAAACCGAACCCAGAAAATAAAAATCAACAAATTGATAACCAAGATCAATGCAATTAACAAATCTAATAATACCAAATCAATAGAATATGCATATCAATTACAACCCAATAAAAAAAACTTGAATGAACAATCACACAATAAAACAAATAAACAATTTAGCAACAACGATAATGCAAACCTGATATTGATTAATCAATTGATTCAAAGGATTACAAGGTTGAAATCGAAATCCTCTCTTTCTTTCTTCTTGATCTTCACGGCGCCTCACACCACCACCACTAATTCTCTCTCAATAATAATTTTGCAATTAAGATCTCTAACCCTAATTACCACAAACCTAAACTAATTTATAATTAGGCTTTATTAGCCTATTGGGCTTGGCTTGCAAGGCTTGGCCCAACAAATAAAAACAAACTAATAACTAAAATAAAAGACAAATAATTAAATTACGGAAACATACTTTGACTAATTATTACAAAAGGACCCTAGACTAATTGTTGAGACGACTTTATCAGCTTTAACTTCAGATGTCCATCTTCAGATAATTATGATCTTGAATCCAATAAATATGTGCATTAACATATAGGTCTTGGTCAAATACTGTGTTTTGTGTCTATCAGTGTTGTATCTGACCAAGGGTATTTAAGTCCCTTTGGTCTTTGTCTTGTGTAAGAAAAACACGCACATTTTTACTGAATACATACTTAGTGCTTCCAAGTCTCTCTCTCTCTACTTTCTCTCTCTAACGATTCTTAGATCTTGGACTTTCAATTGGTATCAGAGCCAACTGAATCTTGAGAGGATTGAGATATTGCATTTTCTGAATCTGAATTGTTGATTGAAATCGAAAATTTGATTGATTTTCTTGAGTTCTTTTTCAAGAAAATCTCGTTTTCTTGATTTCTCATCAAATTTGGAAGTTATAGAGATGGAATTGTGTTGATTTTTGGTTCATTAGTCTCGTTTTTGATAATCGATCATGTTTGCTTCATATTGTTTTGCATAAAATTGAAGTTTAGAACATCGATTTTGTGAAATTGAATTTTTCTGGAAAAACGAGTTTTCATACTATTTCATCGAAGTTTTTGAGTTTTAGTGTTTTTTAATCGAAAATGTTGTTTGATTTGTGTTAAAAAAGGTGTTTTTGATAATCGATGTGTGTTTTTCATGCATAAATTTCTTGGTTTGAATTGATCTTGCGAAAATTTGTGAGTTTTTAAAGTTTGCGCCTCATTCATAGTAGTTTGCGTTTCATTCATGCTACTTTGCGTTTCATTCTTATACTTTGCATAAGGTTCATTGTGGTCTAATTTGGATGTTAGTGAATTTTCAGGTTTTTGGATCTAGTTTGAAACGCAAAGCTTCTCTTACGTATCAAAATAGAAGGGATTTCAAGTTTGCGGTTCTAGCTTCATACGCAAACCTCAGTTTGCGTATCACTCAGTAAACGCAAATTCTTCTTTGCGCTTCTCTCGCCAAACGCAAAGCTTACTTTGTTCTTCTCACCTCACCCGCAAAGTCTACTCACGCAAAGCTTCATCTTGCGTTTCTCTAAGCAAACGCAAAGTTTAGTTCGCGGTTCTCTCTTGAAACAAAAAACTTCAATTTGCGCGTCTCCCAGACTTAAATTTAAAAAAAATTTGGATTTTGCAAAATTTGGCTTTCAAGCTAAGTTCTACACGAGTGACCTCATGATGTCATTGGGTACAGAAACTCGTCCTCCGGTCCTAGTTGACGAAAACGAATTCACTCAATGGCAAGAGAGGTTCCTGAACTTCATTGAGCGTCAAGCCAATGGAGAAAACATGAAGGACCTTTCATAAAGCCTAATAAAGAGACTCCTCCAACAACTGAAGAGGCTTCACGAATGAAAGCAGATCGAGAGCTGAAAGCTAATCTGATGTTGGCTTTACCAAACTCTGTCTACAACCGGGTTGATCACTGCAAGGATTATCCAAATCTGTTGTGGGCACAATTGGAAAAGATAATGTTTGGTTCTTCGGTCGCAACTCAGCTCCGACATACTCGATTCATGAACAACTTTGAGGAGTTTAAGGCCAAAGACAGCGAGTCTATAAAGAGTGTTTTCGACAGATTCTGCGCAGTGCTGAATGATCTTCGAAAGATAAATGTGATCAAGATAGAGCTTGAGACGAATCTGAAATTCCTCAATGCTCTTCAGCCTGAATGGAACAAATCATGTCATATACTGAGGAACGACGTTCGGATCTCAACAATGCAGATTCAAGAACTATATGAGATTCTGATGACTGATGAGAGCTTGGTGCTTGAAAAGAAGGCCAAACTGGATAAAAAGAACAAGAAGACAGTTGATCCGGTTGCTCTCCTCACGAAGCAACTGGTTGAACAAGCGTTGTCTGATAACGTTTACACCGGGTCAACTTAAGATGATGGCGAGGCATTACAGAAAGCGATGATCCTTCTCTCTCAGCGTTTCCAGAAGAAGTTCCAACCGAGATCGGGTTCCAACACTTCACGCTTCACTTCTCCTTCTACAGTCAAAGTGCCCGAGCCTACAACTGCATCTTGTTATAACTGTGGAAAGTCAGGCCACTACTCAAAGGAGTGTCGAACAAAAAAAGTTAGGGACTCAGCTTACTGTGAAAAGAATTTAAATTCCAAAAAGTCAGATTTGATTGACAAATTGAAAATTTCTTTGAAAGATGAAAAATCTATTTTAGAAAATAATAAAGACATCTTTCAAAAGAAATTGGATGATTTGGAAAATTCAAATAAGAGTTATCTTGAATCTTTGACGGCTATGACTAATTTAAAAGATTAATTTTCAGATAAAATAAATAAGTTAGAAGAAAAGTTTTATCGAAGAAACCAATCTGAACAAACAATTTTTATGAACAAACCGAGGAGTGAAGAAGCTTTAAAACAAAGGTGGGGACTTGGTTTTGACAATCCACATTGTTTAAACAAAGTGATAAACGAAGTTCCTACTTTATATCAATACGATTATCTGACACTTGCTCATTATGCTCCTCAGTTCAAATTTCATTGGACTAGTGAAAAGGAAGTGTTAGATCTCGAAAATGAGAAAAGGATAAATAACAAGAAAAATGAAATTCCTTTTGTTTATACGTCTGAAAATGCAAAATATTTTCCTAAAAAATCAAGAAGATGAAGAAGAGTTTTAAATGATATATCTTCTATCAAATCTTCAATAACTGATGATTTTATTGCTCCTTATGCACCTGATTCTAATAAAGGAAATATTTCTACAATCATTTATAATTCGAAGAAATATACTCCTCAATTAGTATTAGAAGGAAAAATCATAGATCTTGAAGATCAGATAGAAGATCAAAATATTTTGAAGAAAATTGAATCTGATATTATTCTTAATTTCATTACGTCTAGTCTTGAAGAAAATTTATTTTCTCAAAAATCAGATTCTATTTCTATCCTTTCTTCTGATTCTATGGAAAACAAAAAGGAAATTTCTAATTTTAAAATCTTTTCTCAAAATAATTCAGACTCCGAGGCTCATTCAGAATTATTAGTTGATCAGATAAATTTATTTCTTCTGATTTAAATATTTCGTCTAAAATTCTTGATGATTCTTTTACGCTCAATGATCAATATTATAAACATAAGCGTAAAATAAAACGGTCAAAGAAGTCAAAGAAACAAGATACAGTTCTTACTGACAATTCTAATTCTTCCGATTCTATTCTTACAGATAGGACTTTGAGAGCTCAATCCAAGAAGCAGATCTGGAGAGTGAAGCTTAAATCTACTGATTCTATGTTTGAGGGGGATCGATATGTAGACAAACTTTATCATAATGATTCATTTGCTGTGTGTAATAAAATTTCCAAATATTCTAAAAAGCAAATGATCCAAATTTCCAAAAATGTCTCATATTCGTATTCTGATTATAGTTCAGATGATTATGCTTTCTCTTCTGATGATTGTGCTTATTATTTTGATCATATTTCTCATGCTTCTCGTTTTAAATCTGCTCATTATTTCCCCATAAGAACTGCAACTAACAAACACGGGCCCAAATTTAAGTGGGTACCCAAATCTCAATCTGATTTAAAGTTGCAGGCATCACATGTTAAGGGGGAGTAAGAGAAAGTTGGCTTCTGAGTACTTCAACTCAGGACCCGTACTTCATAGACAATGACTTCTAAACAAATCAGTTTAGACATCGTTCTTCACAGTTTGAGCTTCTGACTAGTGAGATACTGTGAGTACATCAATTTTATTTCCGCTACATATGTCTCTGTATATGATGTTATTCCTGTTTTTCTCAATGTTTCAAGAATCTGAGCTTCTTTATCTATCTCGTGAATTTGTATTAACCCAAATTTTTATTAATATGAGTCACAAATTTATTTTATAAAATGTAAAAGATGAAATAGTTGAATTTTATTTTGTTCTGACTAAATATCAATTAAAAGTTTAAATCTTTACAAATTTTAGTCTATAAAGTAAAAGTTTTACAAGTTTTCTTTTTTTGAATAAATTGTGTGTTTAGGATAAATTTTCAAGTTCTTTTGTTTATATTAAAGTTTTTATATGGTCAAATTTCAAGTCTTACAAAAGTCGAAAAGTCAGCAACATGTTTGAAACTTTTATTAATGCTTTAAGAATGTGAGTCAGAATTTTTATAGTTTACTTTGCTTAGACTACCTAAATGATCAGAATTATAGATCGGAATGAAAATATGGGCTAAGCGTTTAGACGTTGATTTGAGGGATTGAGATGAATAATAAATTCTTAAAATACAGAAATCTCTAAGTTTAAAAGTTTGTACCTGTGACCTTTCTGATTTGGGAAAGTAAGTTCTGTGGGATGCTTGTCATCTGGTCCACTAAGGTCAATTGACCTGGGAGTGATCGAACCCAAATCCTTCAATAGAATCAGATCGAAAGTCATGTTCTACTGCTATGAATGGGTTTAGGATATGTCGATGTAGCCTTTCTGATCTGGGAGAGTAAGTTCCAAGGGGTGCTTGACACCTAGTCCCCTAAGGCCAACTGGTCTAGTAGCGGCTGACCCAAATCCTGCAATTGGGTCAGGTATAAAGTTACGTTTACGGCATGTTCTTTACTTAATAAACTTCTTGATTAAAAAGATTCCAAAGTGTACGAGCTTAAAAGATGCCAAAGACAACACTCATGTTAAGATGCCAATGTGCACAATGCTAAAAGATGCCTGAGCACACATCTCATGATACTTGGTGATATGTTTGAGTTGCGATAAACCTGTAAATTTGTGAAAGTCTTAATTTTTGATGGCTTAGTGTTAGTACATGCAAAGTACTCTATATTATTTTTAGAATTGCATTTTCTTGATGCTAATCGAAGATTCGCATGTGAGCACACTGAATAGATTGCTGGAAGTTTTTGAAACTGGACATGTTTTAACTTGATATGCAATGAAACTTGTTCTTGTATCCAATAACATCTGTTTGATTTCAACTGATTGATAAATTTGTGATATTTTACTCAGTAGAATTTTATTCGTTTAGTGTTTAAAATTTTATATGTTTAGTCGTTTCAAAATTTACATTCAGTATAATTTTTCTTTCAACATTAATATCTAATCATTGTGTTCTCATAAATATATTTTTAATAGGTTTATGCATTATTCAAGGAGGAGTGAACAAAGAGAATGTTTTTCAAATATCATATTTGTTTTTGAGGGGAGTATCTGATTTTCTTTATATGAATGCTAACTTGAATTGTCATATATAGTGCATTTGTGTAGGGGGAGTCAAAGGGTTTCAAAAGGTAAACTTTGTCTGATTTTAAGTCAGCTTTGCGCATCCAACATGACACGTGAACATTGTTTTGCGCATTCTTTATGAAACGCAAACCTTGCTTTGCGTATCCTTCATGAAACGCAAACCTTGCTTTGCGCATCCTTCGTGAAGCGCAAATCTTCCCTGTTTTCTCTGTTTCTTTGATTTTGCAGATCTTAAGTTGTCTCGTCTCCAACATTTGCATGACCAAGTTGATCAAGATCATCAAGGTCATGAGGGGGAGAACTCAAGGTGAAGTTAAAGAGACAAAGAGCTCAAAAGTTTATCTGTTGATCAAGATTCGCTCGAAGATTTTATTCTCTCAGCTACAATAAATTCTTTTGTTGTTTTTGCTCCGAACACCACAGTTCATTCAAGATCATTCAAAAGAGGTGTATCGTCTAGAGCTCAAGACAGTAAAGACATCTTTATCTGAAAGATGCTGAGATGAAATTTTTTCTTAAATTGTTGAAGACCAAAGCGCAAATGATTACTAAGGGGGAGATTGTTAGGTCTGATTTTATAGTAATCATTGTATTTATAGGTCTTGGTCAAATACTGTGTTTTGTGCCTATCAGTGTTGTATCTGACCAAGGGTATTTAAGTCCCTTTGGTCTTTGTCTTGTGTAAGAAACATATGCACATTTTTACTGAATACATACTTTGTGCTTCCAAGTCTCTCTCTCTACTTTCTCTCTCTGACGATTCTTAGATCTTGGACTTTCACTGTTCTCAAGTCTTGTGGATGAGAACGCATCTGCGAGACTTTGGTTTTCACAACAATAAAATCCCGATTTATTGTGACTCGAAAAGTGCTATCGCGATATCAGCTAATCCTGTTCAGTATACAAAGACCAAACACATTGATGTCAGTATCATTTTTATAAAAGATAATGTGGAAAAAGGAACAATTGAACTTTACTTTGTAAAAACTGATTATCAGCTTGCAGATTTGTTTACCAAACCCTTAGACGAAAAGAGATTCACTTTTCTTGTCTCTAGGTTTGGTATGTTAAATCTTAAGACATAATAAGTGGTTACCTATTAAAGTTTTCTCATTGTAAATTTTTCATCATTTCTTTATCATTATTTCTGAAAGATATCTGCACTTTAATAGTCTGTTCATGATCTCAGGGGGAGTATATAAAATTTCTGCATTTACCTATCTGTCAAATTTTTGTAATGCATGATTTTAGGGGGAGTTTTTCAAGTCAAAGGAGTATGTCAATGATTTCTGATTATATCAGATCAGAACTCGTACTTTAATCGTTTTACTACTTTATGTCTTTTAATTTTTGTGAATAAAGTTGCTTTGTGTTAGGAATGAAAGTCCTGTGCATTGAAAGCTGATTAAAGCATTTATAGGGGTTCGAAATGTAATTAATTGATAGTTGATTGTTAGTTGGGCATAAAGCCCATAAGCCCATTATCTTGTAAAACCTAAGTATATAAAGGCTTATTTAGTCAATTTATCAGTTTAGTCGCAATTTCATAATTCTCTAGTCAATAGGTTTACTCTGCTTATCAGATTATCTCTCTGTAAACCTAAACCCTTTGATTGTTACATCTAATCACATGACTAGAGGTTGTGGCTTATTAATTGTTCTTCATTGATTATATTGTTCGTCATTGCAATGTACTGGGATCTACAATTGGTATCAGAGCAGGTTCGAATTAAGTTTATTCGATACGATCAAAAAGGTTTGTCTAAAACCCTTTAATCAATTATTTGTTTTAATCGTTATTATCTGTTTTATCTGGGTAAAAGTTCGGTTGAATAATTTTCTGGAAATCGAGTGATTCGATCGATCTGTGTTGTTTGAATATCAATTTTTTTTGAAAATCAATCGACTACTGTTTTTCCAGAAAATTGATTTAACTCAGAAAACAATAGACCTACCTTAAAATTATCGATTTGCAAAATTATCGGTCTGAGGTTTTTCTGGGTTATTTATCAATCTGCAAAATTATCGGTCTCAGATTATCTGGGTTTGATTATCGTTCTGCATACGTTTTTGAGGTTCTGGAAAATTCTCTGGATTAAACTGGTTTATGCTTAATCGATTGATTTTCAAGGTTGTTTAATCTTGATTTTCTGTAAAAATCATATCTGAATTTTGGGGTCGAGCGATTGATTTTTCTGGGTCGATCGTATTTCAAATTCATCCAGTTTATCGGTCGTTAATTTTATCTGTTAATCGATAAAGTTTATCTTCGACCGAACCTGTGTGACCGGTCCTTTTTTCGACCTGTAATCAGTGGTCGACCGGTACATTGTTGACCGGTATATTATCTTGACCGGTACCTTGCGTTTCCCGGTCCATATTCATCCGGGAAATATTTTTTAGTGTTCACGTGGGTTTCAATCTCAATAAGAATTCTAAGGTTTTTTTCTCTCGATCTCTCTCGGTCCAACCATCTCTCTCCACGCCGCACCCTATCTCTATCGCCATCTCTCTCAAATCTCAACAATTCCATCATTAATATCGAGATTTCGTGTGGTTGCATCTTCTGCAGACCGAGCTCTACTAACCAATAGCTTAATATCAAAACTCTTAACAATTCCATCGCTATCATTCGCTATTAATTTTTCTAATGATCTGCGGCTGTTGGTTTAAAATTTTCGGTAGGCTGTTGAAGTCTTTGATCGACCGACGGGCTGTTTAATTCTTTTTCTCTGCTCCTTTCTGCTTCACACACTCATATATATACATCTCTCATACATACATACATACATACATACATATATATATATATATATATATATATATATATATATATTTCTCTCATATATACATACATCGCATATATATTTTTGGTATACATCTCTACGCGCCTGGTGTTAATCCATGGCCGGTGTTAATCCACGCCCGGTGTTAATCCACGCCCGGTGTCTAGCTTCCGGTTAAGCGATCGGTGTCTCATACCAAGTCGACCGGTGTATACCAAGACCGACCGGTATCTAGCGACCGGTCTCTCCTCGCCCGATACCTCGCCCGGATCATCTCCCGACCGGTGCCATCAACCCCCGGTATCTCGCTAACGCCCGGTGTCTCGACCGGACCATCAATCGACGGGTCCCTTACGGCTCTCGGTGTCCACGAACCATCATCTCAATCAAAGGTTTGAGTTTTTCGGTTGTTGAAAAATCTTTCGATTCATTCGGTAGTGATCGGGAACAAAGCTTAAACAATCGATTTTGATCGTAAAATTTTCACCCATATCGAGTTTTTAAATTCTCGTTCGGTTTCCGAAAAATCTTCGGTTGCTTCGTTCGAGAGTTTGAGAGATCGTTTCGAGTTCTAATCAGTTGAGGTAGCTTAAGGGAACATAAACGATCATTTTTGGTCGTAAAGTTTTAACTCATTGATTTTTTAAGTTTTCGATCATTTTGCGAAAAACTTTCGGTTGGTTCGTTTGTGATCGTGGGTTGACTGGTTGAGTTTTAATCTGTTGAGGACTGATCAGGGAGCTTTATCGATCGCTTTGCATTGAAAATTTCTAACCGTTTTCGAGTTTTGCAGGATGGATCAACGGAGAAGATGATGAATAGTAAATCCATTAACTCCCCGTTAAATACTTAACATTTTGGTCCTTTTCCGTTAAGTATCCGTTAGTTCGGTTAGTAAGTTAGTTTGGTTAGTTTTATTTCATTTCTATTCCTTTTTCGTTAGTTTTCAGTTAAGTACGTTAGAAGTTTTATTT
This sequence comes from Arctium lappa, assembly GCA_023525745.1. NCBI lineage: Eukaryota > Viridiplantae > Streptophyta > Magnoliopsida > Asterales > Asteraceae > Arctium > Arctium lappa. The sequence continues at coordinate 68,879,130 of CM042054.1, forward strand.
TTTACACTTTTAGTCCCTCTAGTTAGTAGTTTTAGTTTGTGTCATTTTTAGTCCTTCTTGTTTTAAGTTTCAGTTTGTGTCATTTTTAGTCCTTCGTGTTTTTTAAGTTTCTGTTTGTGTCGCTTTCAGCCACCGTACTTCAAGGTTTCAGTAGTTTGTCATTTGTAACCCTAAACCTTCAAGTTTCAGACTTTGTCACTTTTGGTCCTTGCATTTTTGAGTTTCATCTCTTTTCAAAACCGGATCGAATTAAGTCTATTCGATACGATCAAATATTATGAACCCACCAAGGCTGCGGTCCAAAAGAGAATATGAAGAGTGGAAAGTTGATTTTTTGAATTTTGTGGATGAACATGAGGTGGATTATTATATCAGATTATCATTGACTGAAGGAGAGATGCAATCCCAAATTCCGACAGAAGCTTCGCCTTGGAACAGGAGAAAAGAGAGAGGGCTAATAGTTTTGCTCGAAATTATATGACAAGTAGTATTTCTTGTGTCCTTTTTCATGACATTTTGAGTGAAATTTCTGGTCAAATATTTTCTTACGAAACGACAGGAAAAGAGTTGTGGGATTGCACTGAATGGTTGATGTTAGGGCCAAGATAATTGTTAAAAGGAAGAGAATTGGAATCTGAGAACTCTGAGCTTAAAAGAAAGATCTCTGATTTGGAGTAAAAGATTGCAAAAGACAAAACCGATTTTGAGAATAAACATAAATATTTTGCAAAGAAGTTCTCAGATTTTTCCAGAAAATTTGCTGATGAGAAGAAAGCAGTTGAGCTGAAATGCATAAAGCTTTCTCAACAAGTTTTTGACTTTGAGAAACTGATCATCCTTGAAAGAGAAAAGTTTGCCAAAGAGAAGAAGGCCATTGAACGAAAGAATGTGGGATTCTTCAAAAAAATATCCGGCCAGAGAAACAATGTTGAGAAGGGCTTTGAAGAAGAAATAAGCATGTTTGAGACTGAGATCAAAAAGCTTACTGCCAAGTTATCTTAACTATCTGAGAAGGCAAAGAAAGAGCAGAAAGCGAAGTCCGAATTAATGGAGAAGATTGACCTGCTTGTTAAAGAAAGAGACAACTTTGCTTCAGAGAATAAAGAGCTTGAAAAGATTGTTTCCAAGGTAGTGGTGACTGAGCAAAAGACTCCTGAGACACAAATCTACACATCTAGAAATAATCCAGTTGGCTTCAAAAAGACAGCCTCAAGCTCACATCTGAAAACTGTTTCATCAAAAAGGCCAGTTAAATCATAAGATCAGATTCGCAATACTAACATTTTCTTTGATGAAAATGTAGATGGTTCAGGTACACAACGAAAGAGAAGAAGATGATATAAAGAAGAGGAACTGGTCTGGAAGAAGAAACCAGTTGAAGATGAAAAGAAAGATGAGCTGAAAGGAAACAAATCATGTGTACATACACACAAAGCCAAGAAGAATAGTGCACGTAAAGGTAAACCTGATCATATCTATTCGAGAGATCAATTAATCAGGTTGTCAGGTAAGAAATACTATTGTTCTTATTGTTGTACACATGATCCTATTCACAAAACCAGTGATCATTTCTGGTATGGTTCTTATTCCATTCTCCCATTCGAACTGCAACTAACATTCATGGACCCAAATACCAGTGGGTACCAAAGCCAAAAACTGATTCTGTGTTGCAGGCACTTCAAGTTAAGGGGGAGTAAGAGAATCAAGGCTTCTAAGTAAATCAACTTAGAACCCGTACTTCAACGGAGTTTGGCTTCTGATCACATGACAGATCAGGACCCGTGCTTTAATGCTTAAAGAAAAGATACTCCCAGGCTGAAATGAGAAGATCAACCTTCAAGGGGAAGTACTTATATATTTTGAAATATACATTACAGTGATATGAAGGACTACATTCCAGAAAAAATTGTGGATCTCTATCTTGTACCTATTAACTGATAGATCTACTGATGCATAATTTCAGGGGGGGCTTATCAGAGTGTAAATCATTATATCATGATTTGAGGAGAAGCTTAAAGGTAAATATCTTCTGATCTAGATCTCTGATTGTTTGAAAGAAGAACAACTTTCGAACATGAAAAACGTTTTCTTAAATGTTCAAACCACTTTTCTATTCCCAAAAGATTTCATGAATTTAGAAGTGTGATTTTAAATGTTTTTCAAATTTTGAGCGTTCAAGTTTAACTGACCGTGTGTTTCTAAAGATCAATACTTGTGTATTATCTTGTCTATATACTGTCAAGTATTCACACACACTGGGTCAGTACTTATTTGAAATTGTTATTACCATGTCTCATAACGAATTAATTTTTCGATGGTAATACCCCCGTTTGAAATTCAATGTTGTTGAACATCAATCATAATTTCTGTTCTTTTGCTTTCATTGCAAAATTGTTTATATTCGTTCATATAAACATAATATCTAATTTTTTGGTACCCTAACCATTTCATTTGTTCTGATTGACACATTGTCAGATTCTCAAAACAATTCTTTTAATCTCATTTCTTTCATTCAAAATATTTGTTTTGAGAAATCTTCAAAGTTCAATTGCTCAAATCTTATGAGCATACATTTTGACAGTGTTATCATACATTTTTTGCTTAACTATTCAAGTTAAACTGTTGAGCAACCATTCTTTTTAGGACCTACATGGGATTCATGAGTGAGCTTAAACAGAACTTCCATGGATTCACGTAAACCAGTGTTTCCTACCCCGAAAGTTATCCTAGAGTGATTGAGGGGTGAGAGGTCATAAATCAAAGAGTGGGGGAGATAACTCATCTGGTTGAGTTTTTCTCATTGTGCTGAGCGGAAAAATGGAAAAGAGAGTTTGGTTAGAAGTGAGCTTTAATGTTAAAAAGAAAGAGGGTGTGAGAACAGAGTTAAAAGAATATGAAAACTCTGCACCAAACACTTTCTGAGCCGGGCAGCCACATCTACTGATTGGTTCACATTCTTTGGTGACCATCAATGAGACAGGTAGTGAGCCCATGCCAACTCTTGTTTTTACCCCACCAGCCACTCGTTTCTTTCTTAACAAAGAAATGTTTCATTTTCTTTGGGGACGCAACATATCTGCTATCTAGTCTTCACTCGGAAGATTAAATATTGAAAAAGAAGGAAAGTTGACCCACCTTCGCACCTTATTTCATGCACGTTGAGTCCGTGTAATATTTGTTGTTGTCTCAACAGTTTACACAATTTGATCCTGATGTAGCTAAGTAGCTTCAATAATTTCTACACTTTCACGAGCACACAAGGAATGAGTTTTCTTGTCATAACATTCATAGAAAATTCCTTTGTGGTTTTTTGATGATTGAATGGAAGCCCTGGGGGAGTAAACATCACAAAAATTCCTTTCCAATGTACATCCGTTGTACAAAGTGGCTCCATGCTACTTACAGGCATACTAACTGTATCATTTGTTGATTCAGGTTCACAATTCCTATTATATCTGAATTTGAAAAGATTCGGATATATACATTTCATGAATTGACGGATACTCAGATCAAAGGGCGGAGAATGTCAAATCATCACAAAGGAGGAGATCAAAGAATGTGTTGAAATTGAAGAGTTTTGATGATCATGATGTTCACAATCATCAAAAAGGGGAAGAGGATTTTACAAAGTTCAATTTCAAAGTTATAAAGAAAGAAATTTGAAGATAGTCTAGAGATCAAAGAGATGAAGATATGAGTTTAATGTTGTTTCAATATTCAAAGATGAAGATTTCAAAGATTGTATTTCTTCTATCCTGTATCATGTGGTGTCTGCTTCAAGTCATTTCCTCCTACAAGCTGATTGAAACAAGTTCTTAAGATGAAAATTTATTCAACTCGCGGTTCAAAGACATATTCTTTTTTTTAAACTGAAGATGCACCATGGAAAGTCACGTAACTAGGACATTATCTTTCTTGTGTGCTAATCTGATGTGTTGAGTTTCTACAGTTGAAAGCTGTTTGATAGTGCATTCAGTTGAGGCTATTGTACATTGAATCTGGTTACAAAGTTGAAACTATGAAGACCAAGAGCTTTATTCAAGGGGGAGCTTGGAAAAATATGAAGACATGCAACACCAAAGTTTTTCAAAGATTCAAGAGTGAAAGAAGATCAAGGCATAAAGTTTTCAAGAAGATAAATGCCTTATTCAACTTTAGGGGGAGATTGTTAGGACTGAAAGTCCTGTGCGTTGAAAGTTGATTAAAGTATTTATAAGGGTTCGAAATGTAATTAATTGATAGTTGATTGTTAGTTGGGCCTAAAGCCCATAGCCCATTATCTTGTAAAGCGTAAGTATATAAAGGCTTATTTAGTTCATTTATCAGTTTAGTCTCAATTCATAATTCTCTAGTCAATAGGTTTACTTTCTCTGATCATATATTCTCTCTGTAAACCTAAACCCTTTGATTGAATATTAATCATATGACTAGAGTTTGTGGCTATATTATTGTTCTTCATTGATTATATTGTTCGTGATTTCACTGTACTGGGATCTACACTTTGACTTGATTTAAGACTTTTGCAGTTTGAGAGATGCTTACAAGATCATCTCTTTATGACTTAAGGCTTGACTTCATGAGATGTAAGATTGCACGCAAAAGGTATAATTCTTTATCTTCATCTCACATATGGTTGAAAGAAGGACAACTTTCAATCATAGAAAACATTATTCTTAAATGTTCAAACCACTTCCCGATTCTTAAACAGATTTCATGAATTGGAAGTGTAATGTTAAATGTTTTCAAGATCTATTTTGTGCTTCATTGCTTAACAAACCGTGTGTTTCTACAGATATATACTTGTGTCTATATATATTCAAGTATTCACACATACCGGTTTAATTCTTTTGTTGAATAAGTTATCACTATGTCTCATATTGACCAAGTTTTCGAAGGCGATACACCCCGCTAGTATTTCAAAGATTTTTTAGCGTCATTTCATTTCGAAGCGTTCATTTCAAGAATGTCTATATTTTTGTTTCGTATAGACCATATCCATTATTTTTGACCATAAGCTTTGAATGCTATATCATTTCATTTCTGTTCATTCATTCAATTAACTTGTTTGAAAATATCTTCAATGTTTCAAATGCTCAAATCTTCATGATTATTTTCTGAGCATACAAACATCTGACTTGTATTTGAGCTTTAACTGATAAAGTTAAATCATCTGAGCAACACATGCTTTTTAGGAAAACATGGGATCTTTGTGCTAGGACTTAATTGAAACTTCTATGGATTCACGTTAACTAGTGTTTCCTACCCAAGAAGTTAATCCTTAGTAATTGAGTGTGAGGAGTCGAAAAGAAATGAGTGTGGGTTGTGCGTTGAGGTAAAATGGAAAAGGGAGTTTGGTTAGATGTGAGCTTATTGATTAAGAAGAAAGAGGGTGTGAGATCAGAGTAAAAGAATATCAAACTCTGCACCAACTACTTTCTGAGTCGGGCAGCCACATTACTAATGTTTCACAATTCTTTGGTGAACATTATTAAAACAGGCAACTAGCCCATGCCAACTCTTGACATTAACCCCACCAGCCACTCATTTTCTTCTTAACACGAACATGTTTCATTTTTCAAAGGGTAAGCAACACATTTACTATCTGATTTTCATTTGGAAAATCTGGATATTGAAAAGAAGGAAGTTTGTCCCACCTTCGCATTTCAATCATGCACATTGAGTCTGTGTTCATCTACTGTTGTCTCAGTGGTTTACATAATGTTGAGCCTACATAAGCAATCATCTATGCTTAATTCATTCTATCACTTGCACGAACACACAAAGCATTTGTTTCTTTGTCATAACATTCATAGAAATTGCCTTTGTGGTCTTTCGATGATTAGATGGAAGCCTTGGGGGAGTGAACATCAAAAAGCTCCTTTCCAATGTGTATTCGTTACACACAATAACTTTGTGATACTGACAGGAATATTAACTGATTTATTTGTCGATTCAGGTGTTACATTCGTATTTTGTCTAGATTTGAAAAGATCTGGATGAATACATTGTTCGAATTAGAAACGAATCAGTGGCTCATTATCAAAGATCAGAGGTCAAAAAGAATTTCAATGACATTTCTTAAAGAAGTTTTAATGATATTGATGCATTTTTCATCAAAAAGGGGGAGAAGAGAAAGTTTGAAGAATTGTACATTACAAGTTTTATTTCAAGAGACGTTTGAAAAGAGAAGATTTAACCAAGAAATGGACATAATACAATTTTTAAAGAAATGTCCAAGTCAGAAAGTTCAAATTTTGAGGAAATTTTCTTTGAAAATATTCTGCTAAATCATTCTGAGCTGAATCTGGAGATAATTTCTTTCCATCATCTGAAAGTGTGTTTTTCTACGACTCTTGGGAAGATTACAAGATGTGTTAAAGAAGAAGAGGAAGATTGTATTTTTCTGGTCTTAAAGAGAAGATTGGATTGCTAAGTCTTTTTAGTTATGATCTTGATCCAAAGGGGGAGATTCTTAGATCACAGATTTATTGGATTCAAGATCATGAAGACTGAAGACGAAAGATTCAAGAAGTCAAAGCTGCAAAGTCAATTCTCAATTAAAGTCTAGGTCAATTTGTAATAAAATGTCAAAGTTTATTTTTTATGTATTTTTGTTTTTCCCTAAATAGGTATATGTTTATTAGGGTGCTAGGGTTGTGTGTGTGAAAGAGTGTGCAAAAATAGAAATCTGCAGTCGTCATCTACATTCAAGAGAGAAAGAGCTTAGATAGAGAAACATCCTTCAAGAGAGATTTGTAATAATTTGATTGTGAATAAAATCAGGTTTGATTAATCTTATGTTGTGATTATATGTTTTATGTGATAAGAAACTAAATTTGCAGGGATCATCACTTCAAAGTTCAAATGCTCAAATATCATTCATATATTTGATGAGCATACATTTTGACAATGTTATCATATTTTGAGCATAATTGTTCAAGCTAAATTGTTGAGAAACACATTCTTTTTAGGACAATTACTTGGGATTCGTGTGAGAGCTTAAACAGAACTTCCATGGATTCACGTTAACCAGTGTTTCCTACCCAGGAAGTAATACTAGAGTGATAAAGGGGTGAGGGGTTTTTAAATCAAAGAGTGGGGGAGATAACTCATCCGGTTGAGTTTTTCTCATTGTGCTGAGTGGAAAAATGTAAAAGAGAGTTTCGTTAGAAGTGAGCTTTAATGTTTAAAAGAAAGAAGGTGTGAGATCAGAGTTAAAAGAATATCAAAACTCTGCACCAACCACTTTCTGAGTCGGGCAGCCACATCTACTGATTGGTTCAGATTCTTTAGTGACCATCATTGAAAAAGGCAGTGACCCATGCCATCTGTTTCAATTACCCCACCAACCACTCGTTTCTTTCTTAACAAAGAAATGTTTCATTTTCTTTGGGGACACAACACACCTGCTATCTGATCTTCACTCAGTAGATTTGGATATTGAAAAAGAAGGAAATTTGCCCCACCTTCGCACCTCTTTCATGCACATTGAGTCTGTGCAATACTTATTGTTGTTTCAACAGTTTACACATTTTGAACCTAATAAAGCCTAAGTAGCTTCAATTATTTCTACACTTGCACTTCCACACAAGGAATAAGTTTTCTTGTCATAACATTCATAGAAAATTCCTTTGTGGTTTTTCGATGATTGAATGGAAGCCCTGGGCTCCGTGCTACTTGTCATAACATTCACAAAAGATCCTTTCCAATTTTCATCCATTATACAAAGTGGCTTCGTTCTACTTACAGGCAATTCTAACTGTTTCATCCGTTGAATCAGGGTTACAAAGTTCATTATATCTGAATTTGAAATTATTCGGGTATACATTCATGAATTGACGGAGACTCAGATCAAAGAGCGGAGATTGTTAGTTTTTCACAAAGGAGGAGATTATTATTCAAAGACGGTGATGAAATTGAAATATTTTTTTATGATCATGATGCTCACAATCGTCAAAAAGGGGGAGAAATTTTTGAAAGCTCAATTTCAAAGCCTTAGAGAGATGTCAAAGTCAAGAAGTTCGAGATAACATGATAAAGATGTTCCGAGATGATTAGAGATGATTCGTTGTTCAAATAAAGACAATTCATATATCAAAGAGATGAAGATACGAGCATTGAAAGATTCCTCAAAGATCAAAGATTACTCAAAGTTCAAAGATGTAAAGATAAAAGTTTCAAAGATTTCATGTTCAAGACTTGTTGACTTTTCAAAGGCATTGTGAAAGACTTTTCAAGATTATCTGATGATTCTTCAAAAGCCAAATGATTGATGATTGCCAAAGCTTCAAATTTCAAAGCTGTGAAAGTTAAAGTTTTGAAGAATCAAGAGCTAAAGACTATTGTCAAAAAAAATTTAAATCTTGAATCCAAAGGGGGAGATTGTTAGTGTATTTATTGTATTCAAGATTTAATTGTAAAATTCTTGTAAAGTCAATGTAATTAGAAAAGTCAAAGATAATCAAAGAATATTAAAAGTCAAAGTCTTGTTAGTGAAAGTCAAAGTAAATTAGTTTGTTTAGTCAATGTGTTTGTAATTAGGAGATATATGAGTTAGCTTAATGGTTAAGCATTAGAAGTAAGAACTTCAATGTCATATTATCCTAGAAAGAGAATGTGAGAGGGTTTAGAGAGAGAATGCTTCAATTTCATGTAATTGTTCAAGATCAATGAGAATCAATGTTTGTTACCTAATAGATCTGGAATTAACAAGGATGGTATACTTTCTCGAAGGTGTGGATCCTGGGTTGGTTGAGTTTCTTCATAACCCTCCATACATTCCAATGACCACAGTTCCTCATGTTCCTAGTACTGCAACACACCTGAAATCCCTGAATACCAACATCCCAAACCCATTACTGAATGGACTGAACAAGAGAGTGCCTTACATGAACTTGCAAAGAAAGCCAAAAGGCTACTCATCATGGCCATTACAAATGATATCTATCAGTCATTGGATTCATGCGAAACATCAAAGGATCTGTGGCTAGAGCTTGAAAAACAGCTCGGGGGTCGTGCTAAAATCCTAATGAACAATAGAGCTTTATGCATAAATGAATTTTTTGCTTTTAAGTCTTTGTCGGGTGAATCCATTCAGAGCACCTACAATAGATACAATTCCTTGATCATTAAATGCAAGAGATATGGGATCAACAGAACCTCTGAGAAAAATAATGTTAGATTCCTTAAGAGCCTCAATGATGAATGCCTCCATCTAACTATGTCTATGCAGACAACTTTAGATCTTGATGTTTGGTCCATATCTGACCTTTTCGGGAAATTAATCAACAACGAGAATGAAATCTCGAAGTTGATGGCTCCTGCAGGTGGACCTCTGGCATTGATAGGAAATGCCACAGAGGTTCAGGACAAAGGCAAGAAGGAAAAGACTACAGAGGATGTTAAGAAAAAGAAGAAGAAAGTACTTGTGGCAGAGAGTGACAGTGTGGAAAGCTCTAAGGAAGAGATAGACATGGATGCTTTAGCAAAAACTCTTGCCATTATGACCTGAGAATACAACAAGGGTCTTAAGAAAAAGCCTGCATACAGAGGAAAAGATGACAGAGATGACAGAGGAAGAGGATATGTTGAACCAAGAAAGTTTGGGAGAGAAGAACTTGGTGATCAAAGACAAGATGAGAGAAGAGGTTGACAGAGGTGGAGACAAGGCTCCCCAACAAAATAAAGGTTGTTTCAAGTGTGGGAAGCCAGGGCACTTTGCGACAGAGTGCAAATCAAATGTGAACAAGAGCAAACCTGTTCCAGATGTTGCCTTCTTCAAAAAGAAGGCATAGCGTTACACTCAAAGGTCCTTAATGGTTGAACAGGAAAATCTTGTCACTGATGAATCCTCTGACGAAGGAGACAACAATGCACTCTTATGTGGAATGGCAGAAGTCAACACCTCTGATGGTGATAAGGAGGTATACACTTCTGACTCATCTTCCATTGACTCTGAAAACAAATTTCTTAAATTTCATAGTGAATTTCTTGCTTGCAAAAGCACATGCTCAGAACTTGAGAAAAAGCTTGCCTTCTTTGAGAGAGAGACTAGACTTCTCACTCAAGAGAAGGATAAACTCTATATTGAAAGAAAACCACTTGTTTCTGAGCATATATCTGAAAAGAAAGGGTTAAAAGAAAAAATTTCCAAACTTGACCAAGCTTTAAAATAGAAAATTAAGGAGCTAAAGAGCAGTGAGAGAGATCATTTATATGTTGTCTCACTGAAAAACTTTTTCCAAAAGGAGAGAGAAGTCCTTCATCAGGACTTACTCGACAGAGATCATCTGATTAGGAAATATCATGATGCACATAAAGTGAATGAAAAAGTAAAAACCCAGATCAGCAGAAGAGGTATAGGGTTTGATGATACAGACCCCTATACTGGAAACAAAAGAAGCAAATCTTTAACAATTATCTTCTGCCCTGGACAATTTTTAAAACCAAGTCTTGTGATCCCAATTACTAGCATATAATCATCATTGATTGACACAAAACATGTTAATTGATTAAATCACACAATTACAATATAGTCACAAATCTAACAGTGTGCCATAGATCTCACGTATGTATGTGTATGTTTATTGTGCGAACTCTTACAAATCTTGAGCATTCGTTTTTTACTAGATTACAAAGAGACCCACTATTTATACTAAGTCAACCTTAGTTGCCTTTACAACTCAAACCCTCACACTATTAAAAAATTACAGAATTGACCCACTATTTTAATCTTGAATACAATATACAATCAACAATCTCCCCTTTGGATTCGAGATTAAATTTTTTTTGACAATTATCTTCAGGTCTTCTTATCTTAAAAAATGATCTTCAGCAAACAAACTTTACAGCTTTGAAACTCGAAATCATTGACAAACACTTTGTAGAACTTTAACATCTTGAACAACTGAAGTTAATCTCCCCTTTGGCTTTTCCAACAACTTTAACACTTTATTTACAACCATTTATGTCAAGATTTGAATCTTAACAAGAATAATGAAACTCAGAAACAATATTAAAGAAGTTGCGGAAAAACACTTTAATATTCAAGCTATCAATGTAACAGTAAATTATAAATCACAACTTGTAAACTTTATTGAATGATTAAAGTTACAAGCTTTCAAACAAAACCTCAATCTTGATGAACATGCTCACCAAGACGAATTCTACTTCTCTAGAACTAGGATTGTAAACCTTGAGGTTAATTCTCTCTCAGAACAAAAACTTAGAATGAAGTACTTTCAAACTATTCTGAAACATCCTATACATATACTGAAAATAAAAGATAATTACAAAACATAAAAAATCTTCAGTATATTCTTCCATAATTATCTTCAAAACCTTCCATGATTATCTTCAGCCTTGATCTACGCGTATCTTGATTATCACATAAGCAGTATTAAGTTGTAGCAGCATTAATCACTCTGAGCAGTACTAATCTTCACCAGCAGCACTAACTCTGCTTAGCAGTAGTAACTTTATCAAGCAGTATTAATATGGATCATCAGTAGTAATTGTCTTACAAGTAGTAACCATGTTGTTCTGGCAGTAGTAATCACTTAGAAAAATCTTCAGTTCCCAACAATCTCCCCCTAACTTTACTTTTAGAGAAGAGAAGTCAAGTTCTGCAGATGCTCCCAAAACTCTATTGCTCATAAACCTATATCAGGATTCAGCCCCAAACTTTGATTAATAATTCTCTGAATCAAGTACCTTGCCATTGCAGAATCTGGTGCACAACCTAGCTTTTTCTTCAACATAGCATGCAGTTTTAACCTGCTATGGTTGTTAACTCTATCCACAAGGAAGTATTCAAAGTGACTTGTATCCATAGCCAATGCATATACTCCACTTCTTTCATATAGAGTTCAGTTGTTGATGGTTTTGAACACATTTCTGATGACATGTTGAACTTCCTCTTGCTTGAATAACATGCATAGATACTCCATCACAAGTTTTATAACTGGTATCCCTGGAGCTTTCAGCTTATCAACATATAGTTTCATCCACACCTCAAACATTTCCTTTAAATCAGATCTGGAGCATACTCTCACAATCTTGGCCCAAGTAGGATACTTCAAATTTGTCATCTTTCCTCTTCAACCTTATATACTCCTTTCCATCTACTTCCATGATATCCTAGTGAATAATCTCAGGAGGCTTAACACCCACAGGTTTAGCAGTTATAGGCTCAGGCACATTCTCCATTACCACCATGTACATATTTACATCATAAGTACTGGATGGTTCTTCCTGAGATTGAGCTTTATTTTCTTCACACTTAGGTGCCCCTTCTTCTTCAGCTCCCTTCTGTTCTTTCTCAGCTTCTTTCTCATCCACTCTAGGTTTCTTGGTTGGTTTTCTTCTTGCCATCATTTTTGTTCTTTTCAAAGTCCTCAGACTTTCACCTAGAGTAGCTTCCTTCTTTGGAGTTTCTTGATCATCAGGAAAGGGTTTTTCTATTAGAAGGTCATGCCTCTCTTTCATCCTCTTTTCCGCTTCCACTCTTGCTTGGTCATTCCCTTGTATCTTAGTCATCTCTGCATCATACAACCCTTTGATTTGATCAAATGACATCTTTGTGAACATCTCCTTTTTGACTCCAACATCACCTTTGAGGAAAGTGATGATCTTCTTTCTCTCTTGAGTGCCAAGGTATGTCTTTGAAGGTCGCCTCTTCTTTTCACCCAATTTGACTATCACAGGCTTCTTTAGAGTTGCAGCTTTCTTCTGAGCTATCTCTGTTGCCAAACTCTGTTGATATACTTCATTAATCTCTGCAGCTAGAGCTTTTACTATCTCCCTATCTTTCTTCACTTGAACAGTTTCTGCTTGCTCAAGTTCTACTTGAATTTTCCTAGCCAAAGCTTCATCTGACTCAATCAGCTTTTGCTTTTTAAGTGGTTGGTCAGATTCCACTATCTTGGCTTTGCCTTTATCCTTGCTTGCTACCTTCTCAACACTTGCTTTCTTGATAACCTCACCCTTTTCTTTGATGACAACTCCTTTGGCCTTTGAAGTGACCTTGGGAGTATCATGTTTAGCCTTGATAAGTGCTTCAACTATCTCAAATTCTTCCAAATTTCTACTAATGAGGTCAGTTAGTATATCTTTGTTGGGTCTGAAATATGCCAAACATGGTTTGTTGGGAACTGAAGAAAAGCTCAAGTATGGTTAATGCTGCTGGTACAGAGTTACTACTGCTAGAAGACTTCAAGGATAATACTGCTGAGTATTACTACTGCTAGTAGAATTAATACTGCTAGTCAAAGTTAGTGCTGCTTGAACAAAGTTAGTACTGCTTAGCTAGTTAGTACTGCTAGTGGTTAGTGCTGCTTAGTAGTTAATGCTGCTTGAAGAAATTAATGCTGCTGGACAAAGTTAGTACTGCTTATGACTTAAAGATCCGAATGAAAAGGATGACAGCTGGAAAGAATAAAGATATTCATGGAAGGCTTGAAGATAATGATGGAAGATATACTGAAGATATGTTTATTTATTGTAATTATCTTTTGATTCAGTATATGTATAGAATGTATAGAATAGTTTAGAAACAATTTTTTTTCTAAGTTTGGTTAAAGAGAGAAATCAACCTCAAGGCATAGATCCTACTTCTAGAGAAGTAGAATTCGTATTGGTGAGCCTGTTCATCAATATTGAGGTTGAGTGTGTAATCTTGTAACTTCAAGCATTCAATACAAGTTTTCAAGTTATTGATTATATACTGTTTTGATTTACTGTTTTATTGAATATCAAAGTGTTATTCCGCAACTTCTTTGATATTAGTTTCTGAGAATTTATTCTTGTTAAGAATTCGATCCTGACAAGTGGTATCAGAGCCTAATTCACTCAGAAACATCTATTCATTCATCATGGAAAACCTTGCAGAATCAAACAGTACTCTGGTCTCTAAGGTTCCAATGCTCAAACCTAGTGAGTTTGACATGTGGAAGATCAGAATCAGACAATACATTCTTCTCACTGACTACTCAATGTGGGATATCATTGAGAATGGTCCTTCTGAAGCAGGAAGGATAGGACCAGATGGAAAAAGACCTCCACCAAAGACAGATGGTGAGAGGAAGATCAGACAGACAGAGATGAAGGCCTTGAGCACTCTGCTCTTGGCCATCCCCAATGAATATCAGCATCAATTTTGCAACTGCACTGATGCTCAGATTCTCTGGAATGCTCTAGAGAAAAGATTTGCTGGAACTGAAAGCATCAAAAGGAATCAAAGAGATGTTCTAAAGCAGCAGTATGAGAACTTCACTTCTTCAAAGAATGAGTCTATGACTCAAACTTTTGATAGGTTCAACAAACTCATTGGTGAACTGGCTACTGTAGGGGTGAAGATGGAACAAGATGATATCAACAGAAAGTTCCTCAGATCCCTTGGGGATGAGTGGACTATGTACACTGTCTCATATAGACAGAGTGACAATCTGGAAAAGAAGGAACTTGATGATCTATATAATGATCTAAGAGTCTTTGAAACAGAGGTAGAATCCAAGAAGAAGCCCACTGGTTATATCCACAATGTTGCACTGCTTTCAACATCTACTGATACTACTGCCAATCCTGAAGCAGTTAGTACTGCCAGTGGAGTAAATTCAGAGAAAGGCACTGGAACTATCTTTGAAGCCTTTTTGTCCAGTCATAGCAACAATGCATTATTAATGATGATCTGGATCAACTTCACCCTGATGACCTGGAGGAGATGGACATTAAATGGCAGATGGCCATGTTATCTATGAGGGTGAAGAAGTTTATTAAAAGAACAGGAAGGAACAACTTCTCTCAAAGAAGAGAAGATGGAGTTGGATTTGACAAGACTAAGGTGGAGTGTTATAAGTGTCACATGAAAGGACACTTTGCTAGAGAGTGCAGGAGTGTTGGTCCAAACAACAACCACCAACAAGCTCAGAATGGAGGCCAACAAGTTCAGAATCAAAGGATTTCAAGCTAATGAACTTCAACACTCTTATGACACAAACTATTGGAATTGGGAAAAGAATGAGTTAGAGACCAAACTGTCTAAATCCTTAGAAGAGAATGATATGCTGAAAGAGGAACTGTCTAAAGTTAAGCTTGACATAGAAAAGTTTTCATATGCTTCAAAAGCAATGGATTCTCTTCTAAAGGCTCAGATTCATGATAAGATGAAGCCTGGTATTGGATACAACAATACACCTCCTCCTTACAACAACAACTATATCTCTCCTACTTCAGACTTGTTAGAAACCAAGGAGAAAAAGGACTTGTCTGAGGAAGCTTTTAAGATAGATCCTTTGGATGAGGTAGTAGTTAAGGATTTGACTGAGAAAGAAGCTAGTGAGAATAGGGATAATGCTGTGGGTAAAGAGATACCATTAGAAAACACCATTATCACCAATGAGGGATGTGGGAAGATCTGGGTCAAGTCCAAGGAGATAGAGAAGACCAAAGGAAAGGATAACAAGGTCATTACAAACAAACCACGGTTGTGAATCCTGGATCTTGTAAACAGTGTGCTTGCAATAAAGCCAAGAGCCTAAATTCTGGTATAAAAAGAGGTAATCAAAGAAACTGGAATAATCAATGGGCTCAGAAACAAGGAGTTGATCTGAATAAAATCAATAGACCAAAACCTTGTTTCATATGTGGCAAGTTAAATCATTTGGCTAAATATTGCTTCTTTAACCCTATTAATCAACAGATGAACTTTCAAAGATTTGTACAAAAACCTGTTGGTTATAGGAAGGCTGGAAAGAAACATGTGATGAAGAAATCTGTTGAAAGTAAAGGCCCCATGAAGAAAAAGGTTTTAAAAGAAAGTATTAAAATGTGGGTGCCTAGAAGCACTAAAACTGTTAGTACTGCTGACAGGATAGTGCTGCTGGAAGCATTACTGCTGCTACCAGTGTTAGTACTGCTGAAAATATTAATGCTGCTAATACTGTTAGTACCTCTTTAAAGGTTAATAATGCTAACACAGTTACTACTGCTAACACAGTTACTACTTCTAACAAGGTTAGTACTGCTAAGCATGCAAGTGCTGCTAAGGCAGTTAGTTCTTCTAAAACCAGTACTGCTTCTAGCAAAAATGTTTCCAAGCCTATCATTGTGACAAAGTACTCCAAAAATGAGGAGTCAAAGTTTAAAAATCTTGTCAAGAAGGAATGCAAGTATTTTGATGAGAAAGGGGTACCCAAGACCACTTTGGATTGGGTTCCTATTTCATACTAACTGATCTATCTTATGTGCAGGGCAACCAACAGCTCAAGGGTAAGAGCATATGGCATGTTGATAGTGGTTGCTCTAGGCACATGACAGGCAACATGTCATGCCTTCAGGATTTCAAGCATATAAATGGAAGACATGTTGCATTTGGAGATAATCTTACTAGTGGTAAAATAAGTGGAAAAGGTAATGTCACCAAAGGTAAGATGACATTTGAGGATGTCTACTATGTTGATCAGTTGAAGTACAACCTGTTAAGTGTATCACAGGTTTGTGACAAACAACATAGTATATTATTTACAAATACTGAATGTATGATGCTTGCTCCAGGGTTCAACGTAGTTGATGAAAGCATGATACTACTTAGAACTCCAAGAAAGGACAATGTGTATTGTCTAGATATGGACAATGTTTATAGTGATTCATCCCTAAATTGTCTTGTCTCAAAAGCTTCAGTGGATGAATCCTCTCTTTGGCACAGAAGGATGTGTCACATGAACTTCAAAACTATGAACAAACTTGTTAAAAACAACCTTGTAAGAGGTTTACCTTCAAAAGTATTTTCATGTGATGATCATTGTGTTGCATGTCTTAAAGGCAAACAGCACAAAACTTCTCATAAGACCAAAGAGATAAACTCAATTTCTTCTTGTCTCCAGTTATTGCATATGGATCTGTTTGGTCCTACAAATGTTATGAGTATAGGCAAGAAATCTTACTGCTTGGTTATTGTTGATGATTACTCTAGATTTACCTGGGTATATTTTCTAAGGACTAAAGATGAGACAAGTGGACTGATCAAATCCTTTATCCTAAGAATTGAAAACCAAACTAATCAAAAAGTAAAAGTCATTAGATCAGATAATGGGACTGAGTTTAAAAATCTTGATCTAAACACCTTTTGTGAAGAGAAAGGCATTGAGAGACAATATAGTGCTCCTAGGACTCCTCAACAGAATGGAGTTGCTGAAAGGAGAAATAGGACACTAATAGAGGCTGCTAGATCTCTGTTGGCTGATTCAAAACTGCCAATTACCTTCTGGGCTGAAGCAGTTAATACTGCTTGTTATGTCCAAAACAGAGTTCTAGTGGTCAAGCAAAAGAACAAGACCCCATATGAGCTTTTAAATAAAAGAAAACCTTTCATTGGATTTTTCAAACCTTTTGGGTGTCCTTGTACAATTCTCAATACCAAGTCTCACTTAGGTAAGTTTGATAGCAAAGTAGATGATGGATTTCTTGTTGGTTACTAATCTCAGAGTAAGGCTTATAGAGCTTTTTACTCTTCTTCCAGAATAATTGAAGAAAGTGACAATGTCAAATGCAATGAGAACACACCAAATCCAATTGGGTCTGGTCCTCAGTGGCTATTTGACATTGACTCACTAACTAACTCTTTTGGTTTCAGTAGTAGTGATTATGCAGGTACAGGGAGTGGAGGATCAGGGACTACACAAGTTTCAGAAAGTATATCTCAATCTGTGATTTTTCCCATACCCACAGTGGACCCTGTTGAAGACTGTGAAAAGGAACCATCTACTGGACCAAGTCAAAGTGAAGAAGAAAGTAGAGATGAGGAGACCCAAGACAATAAAGAACTAGAAGTAGCTGCTAAAAACACTTCAGTTGAGTTGAATGACTCTAATCTAGAGGTAGGACTTACTGAAGAACCTAGTCATAACACCAGAGTTCAAAAGAATCATCCTCCACAGCTGGTAATAGGAGATATATCTTCTCCTATGATGACTAGACATCAAAGCAGGCTTCAAGAAATGCAAGATCAACAGCATACAGTGCTTTCTTGTTTTCTATCCCGGCTTGAGCCTAAAAAGGCACATGATGCTATGAAAGAATCCAGTTGGATAGAAGCAATGCAAGAAGAACTGTTGTAGTTCAAGCTACAAGATGTATGGGATCTAGTAGACCTTCCTAAAGGTCACAGAGCAATTGGCACAAAGTAGATTTTCAGGAACAAGAGAGATGAAAGAGGAATTGTCATAAGGAACAAAGCAAGGCTGGTGGCTCAAGGATATACTCAAGAAGAAGGAATAGATTATGAAGAAGTCTTTGCACCTGTGGCTAGGATAGAAGCAATCAGATTATTCCTAGCTTATGCTTCTTACATGAAATTCAAATTCTATCAAATGGATGTAAAAAGTGCATTTCTCTATGGCTCAATTGATGAAGAGGTATACGTATGTCAACCACCAGGGTTTGAAAACCCAAGCTATCCAGACAGGGTATTCAAATTGAAGAAAGCTCTTTATGGACTGCATCAAGCTCCAAGAGCATGGTATGACACTCTGTCATCCTATCTCTTGGAAAATGGCTTTGAAAGAGGGGTCATTGATAAGACTCTATTTATCAAGAGAAAGAAGAAGGATATCTTGCTGGTCCAAATCTATGTTGATGATATTATCTTTGGATCCACAAGAGACAACATGTGCAAGGAGTTTGAGGAACTAATGCATCAAAGGTTCAAAATGAGTTCCATGGGGAACTTACTTTCTTCCTTGGACTCCAAGTTCAACAGAAGTCAGATGGAATCTTCATCTGTCAGTCCAAGTATGTGCAGGACATTCTAACCAAGTTTGGTTTCTCAGATTCAAAACCTGCTAGCACACCTATGGAGACACATAAACAGATAACAGCAGATCTTGAGGGGGAGGATATGGATGTTCATCATTATAGATCCATGATTGGCTCTCTCATGTATCTTACAGCCTCTAGGCCAGATATAATGTTTCCAGTCTGTGTATGTGCAAGATTCCAAGTTAGGCCAAAGCAATCTCACTATCAAGCTGTTAAGAGGATATTCAGATATCTCAAAGGACAACCCAGATTGGGACTTTGGTATCCTCATGACTCATCCTTTGACCTACTTGCATACTCAGATAGTGATCTAGGTGGTGCAAACTTGGACAGAAAATCTACTTTTGGAGGATGTCAGTTTTTGGGTGCAAGACTAGTTTCATGGCAGTGCAAAAAACAAACCACAGTATCCACATCTACAACAGAGGCAGAGTACATAGCAGCTGCAAGTTTCTGTTCTCAAGTCTTATGGATTCAGAATCAAATGCTTTGATTATGGGGTAACCTTTCTACACACTCCAATTTTTATTGACAATAGCAGTGCTATTAGCATTGTGAACAATCCTGTCAAGCATTCAAAGACAAAGCACATTGAGATCCGGTATCACTTTATAAGAGACTGTAATGAAAAGAAACTTATTCAAGTTGTAAAGGTTCACACTAATAACCAGTTTGCTGATCTATTCACTAAAGCTTTTAATGTGGGTAGATTCACTTTCTTGGTAACAAGTGTGGGAATGATCAACTCTGAATAAGTCTCTTCTCAAAAAGTGGTTTTATACCTGTATATTATTTATTCTTGGTGTTACTAATCTTCTATTTCAGGATATGTATAGCAGTACTCAGTATTTCGCAAGATTAAAGGAGTAAGTACATTAAATACTGCTAGTCAGTTAATACTGCTAGTGGTTAATACTGCTCACAGTTAATACTGCTAGTTAGTTAATACTGCTAGTGGTTAACACTGCTCGCAGTTAATACTGCTAGTTAGTTAATACTGCTAGTCAGTTAATACTGCTAGTGGTTAATACTGCTCGCAGTTAATACTGCTAGTTAGTTAATACTGCTAGTGGTTAATACTGCTCGCAGTTAATACTGCTAGTTAGTTAATACTGCTAGTGGTTAATACTGCTCACAGTTAATACTGCTTGTCCGTTAATACTGCTCTAGGTTAATACTGCTTATATTCCGAATACTATAAATACCCTGTGCCCGCCTAAAAGTTCATAACGACTCTTTGCATACTGTTCACTTGCGCTCTAAACCCTTTCTCTCTCAAGTTCAAAGCTTTCAGGCAAGATTTTCTCAAAGCTCAATGGCATTCATAAATGAACACAATGTAATCGCAATGCTACAGAAGCCCAAACAGGCCGCTGGGTTCCACCAGATTGTGGATTTCCTCAAGTCAAGCCATATTGCCCATGCTCTTACTGTATCACCTACAATCTATATCGAGCATCAAAGGCAATTCTGGGCAAATGCCACCATTATTACTGAGAATGGTGTGCAAATGATCAAGACAAGGGTGTGTGACAAACCCTTGACAGTTACTGAAGAAGTTATTCGCATCAGTCTACGACTAGACGATGCCTCTGGTATAACTTCTATCCCAAATGATGAACTTTTCTCTTCTGTTACAAGAATGGGGTATGGAGGCCCATTGGGTGTGTTCAAGTTCTCAAAAGCCAAATTTTCACCCCAATGGCGTTTCTTTGTCCATACCCTTATGCACTGTATCTCCAAAAAGACTACTGGATGGAGTGAGTTCAGCAGCACCATTGCTTATGCTTTGGTGTGCTTGGCCACTGCCAGAAAGTACAACTTTTCTAAAATGATTTTCAGTGATCTTGTCTCAAACATGGGAAACAAAAAGAGCTTCTTTATGTACCCCAGGTTTGTCCAAGAAGTTATTACTCATGAATTGACGGATATACCTCATCCTGTTGGGGTATATGTACCTAAACCCCCCAAAGGCAAGGTTTTCTCAAATATGAGAAGATCTGCTGGGGACTCGGAAGGAGTAGAAACCCCATTGTTCTCTACAATGATGGTGGTGTCCCAAACCAATGAAGGTATGGTAGCAGGGTCAATGCCCCCATTAGACCAACCTACTGCTAGCCAATCCCAACCTTCCCACTCTAAATCTATTACCCAGTCCCTTCTTGAAAAACCTACCTCACCAATCACCCAAACATACAAGAGGAAACAGGTAAAGAAGGCTCCTTCCCTTCTTGTACCATCAAACCCCAAGCCTTTAAGCCCTCTAAAGGAGAATTCTCCTTTAGGGAATATCAATAGGGAAACCAAAAGGGTGTCTCCCAACCCCAAGGAGGTGCTCTCTGAGGAGGAGGTTGAGCATATGGGTACTGAGGCTGCCACTACTTCTGCTAGCACAGAGAAGGACAGTGGTAACATAAATAAGACCTCCCCCATGGCAACTTTGAATGAGCAATCATTCAACGGTCCCTGGTGCCAAGAAACCAAGGGGGTGGATAGTGCTTCTGCTAGGCAGAAGACTTCCACTACAAAAAGATCCAATGATCCTTCCAAAGAAGGTAACACTTCTGGAGAGGGTGAGGACAGATATTCTTACTATGAATTGATGGAAACAATGGGCAACATCAACCTAGATGTTCTCAAACAAGGAAAAGAACTTGAAGAAATGAAATTGGTAATCTTGTCCCAACAAGTGCAGATTACCAAACTCAAGAAATTGGTGATGAAGCTAGTACAGAAAAAGAAGAAGAGACAATTTGTGCTAAGGAGAAGGAAATCTGGGAATGATGCTCCCAAAAAGGGGGAGATCAACATGGAAGAAGCTACAGAAAAGAGGGAGCCTGATGGGATGAAATATGGTGATAAGGGAGAGAAATTTGATGTTGAGGGGGAGCAGGAAGCAGAAACAGAAAGAGAATCAGTGCAAATAGAAACACAAGAAGCAGCAGAAATGGTTAATACTGCTGAAATTAAACAAGCAGCAGAAAAGGTGAAAGAAGTATTAACAGATATTGAGATTGCGGAAACCTTACTTAAAGCCAAGAATGATACTCCCAATGTCACTTCAAAGACCAAAGGAGTAATCATCAAAGAACAAGGTGAAGTGATCAAGAAAGATAACAGTAAGAAGGCAATGAACAAAGACAAAGGAAAAGCAAAGATGGTGGAATCTGATCAACCAGTCAAGAAGCAAAGGTTGGTTGAATCAGATGAAGCCTTAGCCAGGAAGATGCAGGATGACATTGAAAAAGAAGAAAGAGTTCAGGTTGAAAAGGACAGGGAGATGGCAAAGGCTCTAGCTGCTGAACTGTATGAAGCTTATCAACAGAGTCTGGCAACTGAAATTGCACAGAAGAAAGCTGCAACTCTGAAGAAATCAGTGGTGAAAACAGCTGTAAAGAAGAGACAACCCTCAAAGACTTTCCTAGGTACCCAAGAGAGAAACAAGATGATTATATTTCTCAAAGGTGCTATAGGAGTCAGAAAGTAGATGTTCTCAAAGATGTCCTTTGAGAAGATTAAAGAACTGTATGATTCAGAGATGATAAAGCTTCAGGGGAATGAAACTGCAAGGGTGGAGATGGAGAAGAGGATGAAAGAAAGTAATGACTTTGATTTTCAAAAGCCCTTTCCAGATGAGCAGGAAACACCACCAAAGAAAGAAGCCACTCTGAAAGAAAGTCTAAGGACTTTAAAGAGAACCAAGATGATGGCAAGGAGAAAGTCAATCAAGAAACCTAGAATAGCTGAAGGAGAGGCTGAGAAGGTTGCTGAAGAAGAAGGAGCACCTGAGTCATCTAAACATAAAGAGCCATCAAACACAGATGATGTAAATTTGTATATGGTAGTGATGGACAAAGTTCCTGAACCAATTTCAGCAGAACCTGTTGGTATAAAGCCTCCTGAGGTCATTCACTGGGATACATTGACAGTGGATGGAAAGGAATACATAAGGCTCAAAAGGAAGGATGAAAAGTATGAGGTGTTCAATACTTGGGCAAAGATTGTCAGAACATGCTCTAGGTCAGATCTTGAAGAGATGTTTGAGATAGGAATGAAGTTGTATGCAGATATACTGAAAGCTCCAGAGATTTCAATTACAAAACTGGTAATGGAGTATCTGTGTATGATGTTTAAACCTGATGAAGTGTAAGAGATAATAAGGAATGTCTTTCAGTCAGTGCATAATTGGACTCTATATGAAACTAGTGGAGTATATGCAGTGACTTTGGATCTGAATCATACTGAGTACTTCCTAGTGGATAAAGTATACAACCATAGCAGATTGAAGCTTCATGCCATGCTGAAGAAGAAGCTAGGGTGTATTCCAGACTCAGAAATGGCTAAATATTTGATCCAAAGAACCATCAATCAGAGTTTGGGGTTGGATGCAAATACTGGAATTTAGGCCATGATGGAGTTTTGGGAGCATCTTGAAGAAAATCTGAAGAACTTGACTTCTCTTCCAAAAAGTCAAGTTAGGGGGAGATTGTTGGGAACTGAAGAAAAGCTCAAGTATGGTTAATGTTGCTGGTTCAGAGTTACTACTGCTAGAAGACTTCAAGGATAATACTGCTGAGTATTACTACTGCTAGTCAAAGTTAGTGATGCTTGAACAAAGTTAGTACTGCTTAGCTAGTTAGTACTGCTAGTGGTTAGTGCTGCTTAGTAGTTAATGCTGCTTGAAGAAATTAATGCTGCTGGACACAGTTAGTACTGCTTATGACTTAAGATCCGAATGAAAAGGATGATAGCTGGAAAGAATAAAGATATTCATGGAAGGCTTGAAGATAATGATGGAAGATATACTGAAGATATGTTTATTTATTGTAATTATCTTTTGATTCAGTAGATGTATAGAATGTATAGAATAGTTTAGAAACAATTTTTTTTTTCTAAGTTTGGTTTAAGAGAGAAATCAACCTCAAGGCATAGATCCTAATTCTAGAGAAGTAGAATTCGTATTGGTGAGTCTGTTCATCAATATTGAGGTTGAGTGTGTAATCTTGTAACTTCAAGCATTCAATACAAGTTTTCAAGTTATTGATTATATACTGTTTTGATTTACTGTTTTATTGAATATCAAAGTGTTATTCCGCAACTTCTTTGATATTAGTTTCTGAGAATTTATTCTTGTTAAGAATTCGATCCTGACATGGTTACTGCTTCTAGTTCAACATGGTTACTACTTCTAGTTCAACATGGTTACTACTTCTAGTTCAACATGGTTACTACTTTTGTGGTTAATGCTGCTAGTTGTAGTTAATGCTGCTGGAACAAAGTTAATGCTGCTAGAAGAAAACAGTTAATACTTCTAGTTAGTACTTCTGTGGTTAATGCTGCTAGTTGTAGTTAATGCTGCTGGAACAAGGTTAATGCTGCTAGTTGATGGTTAATGTTGCTCAACAAGATTAGTACTGCAAGTTCAAAGTTAGTACTGCTTGAAGAGATTAATGCTGCTGAGCATGGTTAGTACTGCTAGAGTTATTACTGCTCAGAGTATTAATGTTGCTTATGATTAGTACTGCTTATGAGATGGAGATCTGTATGGAAAGGATGACAGCTAGATAAACTGAAGATATTTATGGAAGCTGAAGATATTCATGGAAGATATTCTGAAGATATTTTATTAACTGTAATTATCTTTTATCTTCAGTATATATATATATATAGTATTGTTAAGAATAGTTAGAAATAACTTTTTTGATAATTTATTCATTCTAAGTTTTAGAGAAAATCAACCTCAAGGCATAGATCCTAATTCTAGAGAAGTAGAATTCGTATTGGTGAGCCTGTTCATCAATATTGAGGTTGTGTGTTTAATCTTATAACTTCAAGTATTCAATACAAGTTTACAAGTTGTTGATCATATACTGTTTGGTTTACTGTTTCATTAAATATCAAAGTGTTATTCCGCAACTTCTTTGATACTAGTTTCTGAGAATTTATTCTTGTTAAGAAATCGATCCTGACAAGTGGTATCAGAGCTAGTATTCTCAGAAACCTGCAATCATCATTTTTCCTTGAAATCAGAAATCATCAATGGCTAAAGTTTCAGATTCTTCAAGCACAGAAATCCCCACAGAGGTAATGTCTAATATTTTCTCTAAAACTTGTATGGAAACTGTTAAAAGTTACAGGGATCACAACCAGACAATGAGTGATGACCTTAAAAGATTAGAGAGAGATATAAAAGACCATAGAATTGTTGAGAGTTTTGAGGAACAGATCAAAGTTTTCCAAGCCAATGAACTTCAACATTCTTATGATGCAAATTACTGGAAGTGGGAGAAGAATGACCTAGAACTTCAGCTGAAAAAGTCTAAAGAGGAGAATGAGAAGATAAAGAGTGAGTTTGAGAAAGCCAAGCTGGATATTGAGAAATTTTCCAATGCTTCTAAAGCAATGGACTCTTTGCTCCAAACTCAAATCCATGACAAACTTAGAAGAGGAATAGGCTATAACACCACACCACCACCATACAACAACAATTACATCCCTCTTATATCAGACTTGCTAGAGACCAAGAATAGGAAGGAATTGTCTGATGAAGCCACTAAGGTAGATCCATTAGACAAAGTGGTGGTTGAAACAGACTCTGAAGAAGAGAACTCTAATGAAAAGAGTAAGAAGAACACTGTGAGTGGTGAGATTCCTCTAGAAAATAACATTATCACCAATGAGGGATGTGGAAAGGCTTGGATCAAGTCTAAGGACATAGAAAAGACTGAGGGAAAGTCTGAGAAGGTCCATTATAAGCAAACCACAGTTGTGAATCCTGTCCCTTGTAAACAGTGTTCTTGCAATAAATTTGAGCCCTAAAAACATGATAAACCAAGGGGAAATCCGAGAAACTGGAATAATCAGTGGGCACAAAAACAAGGGGTTGATTTGAGTAAAATCAATAGACCAAAACCTTGTTTTATCTGTGGCAAATTGAATCATCTTGCCAAACACTGTTATTTCAACCCTATCAACCAAAGAGTCACTTTTTAAAGAAAACCACAAAACTCTTTTGGTTATAGGAATAAAAGAAGGAATCAATTGGCTGAGAAAATAGCACCTTTAAAGTCTCATGCTCAGAACAAGTTTGCTAATACAAAGAAAAATGCTCCAAATAAGCCAAGGAGTAACTTAAAGACAAAGAAAGCAAACAACTTTGTTCAAGTTTGGGTTCCAATTGTAAAGAAACCTGTTAGTACTGCTATCCCAGATAGTACTGCTAACAGAAATAGTGCTGCTGCAACCAATACTACTGCTAACAAGGATAGTGCTTCTACTAGTATTAATGTTGCAAAGCCTATAATCTTGACAAAGTATTCCAGCCATGAGATTCCTAAACAACTCATCCAGACCAAACTGACAGATTATATAAATGAGAAAGGACAACCCAAGACCACTTTGGCTTGGGTTCCCTCAAAGACTAACTGATTTATCAAGTGTGTAGGGCAATCAAAAGCTCAAGAGGAAGAGCATTTGGAATGAAGATAATGGTTGCTCTTGGCACATAACAAGGAACATGGACTGCCTTCAAATTCTTCAAAAGATTTGATGGAGGACATGTTACTTTTGATCCAGCAGAAGGTAAGAAAAGTGAAAAAGGTTGCTAATACTGAAAGGTAGTTAGTACTTCTAGTTCAGTGAATACTGTCAGACTTTGTTAATGCTGCTGGTATGTGTTACTACTGCCAGTCTGTGTTAATGCTGTTGATAAGTGTTACTACTGCTAATGTAAGTTTTCTATACCTAAAAATGATCTTCAATGATTTAATGTCAAACTTGGATATCAATCAAAAAGCTTTTATCTGTATCCAAGGTTTGTGCAAGAAGTACTTAATAAGGAATTGACGGATTAACCTCATTTTAATGAGATATATGTACCTAAACCCCCTAAAGGCAAGGTTTTCTCAAACATGAGAAGATCTGCTAGGGACTCGAAAGGAGTTGACACACCATTGTTCTCTACAATGATGGTGATGTCCCACAGTCAAGAAGGTAAGGCATCAGGGTCAAAACTCTCATTAGACCAACCCACTGATGACCTATCCACACCTTCCACTACAAAGCATAAATCTTCAGATTCCTTTTGTCAAACCAACATTCCCTATTACCATACTATATAAGGAAAAGATACAGAAGGTTCCTTCCCTTCTTGTATTTTCAATCACAAAACCTACAAGCCCTCTGATGGAGCATTTTTCATCAGAGAATATCCATAGGGAAACCATAGAGGTGTCTCCCAACCTCAAGAAGGTGCTCAATAAGGAGATGCAAGAGCATATGGGTTGTAAGGCTCACACTACTGACTTTGCACAAAGTGCAGGACAAGACAGTGTGAACATATCTAAGACCTTCCCCATGGTAACTTTAGATGAGTAATTATCTAAAGGTCCCAGGTGCCAAGAAACCAAGGGAGTATAAGGTGCTTCTACTAGGCAGAAGATCTCTACTAAAAGATCCAATGATCATTCAAAAGGGGGTAACACTCCTGGAGAAGGTGAGGACAGATATAACTACAATGAATTGATGGAAAATGATTCCAATGATCCTTCAAGGGTGGTAATCATACTTAAAGGAGGTGAGGACAGTTTAACTACAAAAAATTGATGGATACACTTGGTACAATTAGTCTGAAAGTTCACAATCAAATTATGGAGATAAAAGAGATGAAAATATCATTTCAAAAAGGGGGAGACTTAAACATCTGAACTTGAGAAGACATGAGAAGGAGAATCAAGTTGATACGAAATCTTATTTTGAGGGGGAGATAAGTGAAGAAGCTGAAACAAAGCAGCAACTACAGCAGAAACAGAAAAGAAGATAACAGCAGAAACAGAAAAGAAGATAACAGCAGAAACTGAATCAAGAAGAACTAGTAATTGCAGAAAGTTTTGAAATTATCATAAAGACCCTATGTTGAAGAACTTAACTTCTCAGTTTTGAAAAGTTAAGTTAGGGGGAGATTGTTGGGTCTGAAATATGCCAAACATGGTTACTACTTCTAGTTCAACATGGTTACTACTTCTAGTTCAACATGGTTACTACTTCTAGTTCAACATGGTTACTACTTCTAGTTCAACATGGTTACTACTTTTGTGGTTAATGCTGCTAGTTGTAGTTAATGCTGCTGGAACAAAGTTAATGCTGCTAGAAGAAAACAGTTAATACTTCTAGTTAGTACTTCTGTGGTTAATGCTGCTAGTTGTAGTTAATGCTGCTGGAACAAGGTTAATACTGCTAGTTGATGGTTCATGTTGCTCAACAAGATTAGTACTGCTAGTTCAAAGTTAGTACTGCTTGAAGATTATTAATGCTGTTGAGCATGGTTAGTACTGCTAGAGTTAATACTGCTCAGAGTATTAATGCTGCTTATGATTAGTACTGCTTATGAGATGGAGATCTGTATGGAAAGGATGACAACTAGATAAACTGAAGATATTTATGGAAGCTGAAGATATTCATGGAAGATATTCTGAAGATATTTTATTAATTGTAATTATCTTTTATCTTCAGTATATATATATATAGTATTGTTAAGAATAGTTAGAAATAACTTTTTTGATAATTTATTCATTCTAAGTTTTAGAGAAAATCAACCTCAAGGAATAGATCCTAATTCTAGAGAAGTAGAATTCGTATTGGTGAGCCTGTTCATCAATATTGAGGTTGTGTGTTTAATCTTATAACTTCAAGTATTCAATACAAGTTTACAAGTTGTTGATCATATACTGTTTGGTTTACTGTTTCATTAAATATCAAAGTGTTATTCCGCAACTTCTTTGATATTAGTTTTTGAGAATTTATTCTTGTTAAGAAATCGATCCTGACAATCTTTAACAATTTCTGTTGCTTCATTTATTTCAGCAGCATTAACTGTTTCTGTTGCTTTGCTTGCTTCAGCAGTATTAACTATTTCTGCTGCTCTATCTGTTACTGCTGCTTCTTCAAATACAAGCCCTGTTTCTGTTTGTACATCAAATTTCCCCTCAACTCCATGTATCTCCCTCTCCAGGTTGATCTCAGCTTCTGACTCCCCCTTTTTGGGAGCATCATCCACTGGGTTCCTTCTTCTGAGCACAAACCTTTGTTTCTTCTTCTTTTGAACAACTTTTTGAACCAACTTCTTTAATTTGTTGATCTCTTCTTGTTGGTTGATGATGACTTTCTTGAGTTCATTTATAACCATATTCTGAGAATCCAGTTCTGTTGCCATTTTGGACATGGCAGAAATCAATTTGTGGTAGTCATATCTATCCTCACCTTCTCCAGGAGTGTAACCCCCTTTTGATGGATCATTGGAACTTTTAGTAGTGGAGGTCTTCTGCCTAGCAGAAGCACCATCCACCCCCGTGGTTTCTTGGCACTTGGGACCTTTAGATGATTGCTCACCCAAGTTGCCATGGGGAAGGTCTTAGTGATGTTACCACTGGCCTCCTCTATGCTAGCAGGAGTAGTGGCAACCTTCTCACCTACATGCGCATGCATCTCCTCAGTGAGCACCTCCTTGGGGTTGGGAGACACCCAAGTGGTTTCCCTATTGATATTCTCTAATGGAGAATACTCCATTAGAGGGCTTTGAGGCTATGGGTTTGTAGGAGGTACAACAAGGGAAGGAGTCTTGTGTACCTTTCTCTTCGTATAAGTTTTGGTTAAAACTGGCGTTGGGTTAAGAACAAGGGACTGAGGAAGTGATATAGTGGTTGAAGGTTGGGTTTGGCTCTCAGTGAGATGGTCTAGTGAGGGCCTTGACCCTGATGCCATACCTTCTTGGTTGTGGGACACCACCATCATTGTAGAAAACAATGGGGTGTAAACTCCCTTCGAGTCCTTAGCAGATCTTTTCATATTTGAAAATACCTTGCCCTTAGGGATTTTAGGTACATATACCTCATTAAACTGAGGTATATTCGTCAATTCAGTGGTGATAAATGCCTGGACAAATCTTGGATACATATAGAAACTCTTTTTATTATCCAAGTTTGACACAAGGTCATTGAAAATCATTTTGTAGAAATTATACTTTCTGGCAATGGACAAGTAGACCAAAGCATATGCAATGGTACTGCTGAACTGACTCCATCCAGTAGTTTTTCTAGAAATACAGTGCATAAGGGTATGAACAAAGAAACGCCATTGGGGAGAAAAGTTATCTTTGTAAAATTTGAAAACACCCATTTGGCCTTCATACCCCATTCTTGTAAGATTGGAAAACAGATCCTCATTGGGGATAGAGGTAATACCTGAGGCATCGTCTAGACGTAGACTGATGCAAATGACCTCTTCAGTGACTATCAAGGGTTTGTCACACACCCTTGTCTTGATAATTTGCACACCGTTTTCAGTAACAGCGGTGGCATTGGCCCAAAATTGCTTCTTGTGCTCGATGAAGATTGGTGGTGACACAGTAAGAGCATACGCTATATGACTGGTCTTGAGAAAATCAACTATTTGATGGAATCCATCAGCCTGCTTCGACTTTTGAAGCATTGCGATCTCATTGTGTTCATCATTAAACGCCATGGATGCCATCGTTCTTAAGGATACTTGACTGAAACACACAGGTTGCTTGAGGGAAAAGAGTTAGAGAGAAGATGAACAATATTCAAAGAGTCGTTGTAAGCTTTTAGGCGGGCAAAGAGGGTATTTATATGATTCCGGAAAGAAGCAGTATTAACCATCTAGCAGTATTAACTAACTAACAGTATTAACTGAGAGAAGTATTAACTAGCAGTATTAACTGAGAGGAGTATTAACTGAGAGCAGTATTAACTATCTGGCAGTATTAACTGAGAGCAATACTAACTAACTGGCAGTATTAACTGAGAGCAGTATTAACTAACTAGCAGTAGTAATAATGAACCTGTAGTAGTAACTTTGCACTGGGAGCATTAAAAATACTTACACTGTTGAAGCTTGTTTTAGTCTGAGCAGGGCAATAAACTTCCTGAGAAAGATGATTAGTAACACCAATACAAGTAATAACAGGTATAAATACACTTTTTAACCATTAGCTTATTCAGAGTTGATCATGCCCACACTTGTGACCAAGAAAGTGAATCTACCCACATCAAAAGCTTTAGTGAATAGATCAGCAAACTGATTGTCAGTATGAACTTTAGCAACTTGAATAAGCTTCTTTTCATTGCAGTCTCTAATAAAGTGATACCTGATTTCAATGTGCTTTGTTTTGGAGTGCTTGACTGGATTGTTAACAATGCTAATAGCACTGCTATTATCTATGAAGATTGGAGTGTGAAGAAAGGTTACCCCATAGTCCATCATTTGATTCTAAATACATAGAACCTGAGAGCAGCAACTTGCAGCAACAATGTACTCAGCTTCTGTTGTGGATAAGGACACTGTGGTTTGCTTCTTACACTGCCAAGATACTAGTCTTGCACCCAAAAGCTGACATCCCCCTGAAGTAGACTTTCTATCCATATTAGCACCACCCAAGTCACTGTCTGAATATGCAATCAAGTCAAAAGTAGATTCATAAGGATACCAAAGACCTAATCTAGGTTGCCCTCTTAAGTATCTGAGAATCCTCTTAACAGCTTGAAGATGTGACTGCTTTGGCTTGACTTAGAATCTGGCACACACACACACTGGAAACATGATATCTGGTCTTGAGGCTGTGAGATACATGAGAGATCCAATCATTGATCTATAAAGATGGACATCAACATCCTCCCCCTCAAGATCAACAATGATCTGTTTGTGTGTTTCCATAAGTGTGCTGGCTGGTTTTGAGTCTGATAAACCATACTTATCTAGGATGTCTTTCACATACTTTGATTGACTTATGAAAATCCCATCTTTCTGTTGTTTCACTTTGAAGCACAAGAAAGAAGGTGAGTTCACCCATTGAACTCATTTTGAAGCTCTTGTGCATCATGTTAGTGTATTATTGTATACAAGATTTAATAGAAAAAGTCAAGTAAAGTAAAGTCAACAAAGTCAATGTATGTTTAGTCAATATGAGATTACTTAGTCATTAAGCTTGTGGTTTTAATCCTTGGTATAAATACCATGTTTCCTTGTAAATCATTAGGCTAGTGGATTGTACTCAAGATTGTTAGATCAATGACATGAATGTTTTTCTCTCTACACTCTCTCTCTAGAATTAACATTGTCATATTGTTAGATTGAGATTAATTGTTTAGATTTGCTTGAATTGATTGGGATTACAGTATCATTTGGTATCAGAGCACACCAAACAAATTCAGAAAGATCACTTTGAATCAACTTCTTGAAAAATTCAAGAAAATGGTTGTTTTCGAAAAAGTTACTGTTTGATTCGTAATTTTCATGTTTTTGTACAATTAAATAAAGAAATTGATTTGATTGTATACTTTTTATCAATTGAATCATTTTTCGTTCAAATCACAATGTCAAATTCCAAGTCTAGATTGATCATTTTGATCAAATTGTTGAGTTTTTGAAAAGTTGAAAACGATCACTGTGTATTCATTCAAATCGTTGATTTTGATGTTTTTAATGGAAATCTTGTGATAGAAAAGTGTTATAATATGTTTTTTCGAGCACACTGATGCATTTTGAGAACCAATTGCAGGTTTTAGAACGATTTGGAGTGATTTCGTGAACATATCTGTCAAAACGTGCAAGATCCAGAAAACGCGCAAGTTCTTCGTAGAATGCGCAAGCTTCAAGCTGAAGAACGCGCAAGTTCATCAAGTTAGCTAGAACGCGCAAGTTGAAGATTCGGTCTAAAACGCGATAGTCGAAGTTAGCGAGTTTCTAAAACGCGCTAGTCGAAGTTAGAGAGTTTCTAAAACGCGCAAGTCAAAGTCAGAGAGTTCCGTACATCTGCGAGTTCATCTGCGAGTTTTTCTGCGAGTTCATCTGCGAGTTTGTTTGCGAGTTTGCTAAAACGCGTAAATAGGCATCTGCGAGTTT
This sequence comes from Arctium lappa, assembly GCA_023525745.1. Taxonomy (NCBI): domain Eukaryota; kingdom Viridiplantae; phylum Streptophyta; class Magnoliopsida; order Asterales; family Asteraceae; genus Arctium; species Arctium lappa. The sequence continues at coordinate 68,911,860 of CM042054.1, forward strand.
GCTAAATGCGCACGGTTCAGCCAGCGAGTTTCTTCGAAACAGTGATCTGCGAGTTGTTTGACGTGCGAGTTTGTTCGAAACAGTGATTAGCGAGTTCAGTGTCTTGCGAGTTTCATCGCAGTGCGAGTTTGAGCGAACGCGCTAATATTGATTTGCGAGTTCTAGAAACGCGCAAGCTACCATCTGCGAGTTTCTTAATGAACAGTGACTAGCGTGTATAGTGCCTTGCGAGTTTCAATACTTAGATTTTTTTTTGAAACTTAAATTTTTTTTTGTGATCCAAGTTTGACTTTTTAGTCAACATTTCTGATTTGTTTGGGAACGATCATTTTTTTTCAAGCATTTCTTTCTAGAGAAAAATATGTCAGAAACCCCGTGCTAAGTCTGCGGAGGGGGACATATTTTGATAGTGGTCATATTTTTCTGATTTTTGACGATCATTTTTTTCCAGCTAATCTGTCAAGATGCCTACTACTGATGATAAAGGGAATACTATATTGTCCGCTAAAGATATGGTAGTCTTGTACATGCCTGAGATACCAAAAATAGAAGCAGAAAGAGACAATCTAAAAAATCAGAATTCAAAGCTTCAAAAGCAGATTCAGGAGTTGAAATTAAATTTGTCAAATTCTGATAAAACTCCTGTTTGTGTAAAATGTACTGATAATGTTAAATCTGGTTTTGCAGGTATTGATAGTGCAAGAGAGAAAGAGATTAAAGAGAAAGAAGAAATCATTGCTTTAAAAGAAAGAACAATTGTAACATGTGAGAAAGAATTAAAGTTGAAAGAGAAAAAGATTGAGAGACTTCAAAGCCAACTGAAGACGACTGAACAGAAGTCATCTGAGTTGAAAGATGAATCAGTCAAGCTTCAAAACAAGTTAAAGGCTTTTAAAGATCAGATATCTGTCTTGGAGAAGAAGAATGTTGAATTGAAAACAAGTCTCCAAGCAGAAAAAGAAAAAGCAAATGTGAAGACATCTTCAACTCAACAATCATCTGAGAATTCAAAGAAAGCTGACCAAGAGAAAAAAATCTTGAGCTCAGATGCATTAAACTTTCAAAGCAAGTGTCTGATTTTGAAAAAGTTTTAATCACAGAAAGAGACACATTTGCTAAAGAAAGAAAAGTTCTTGAAGATAAAAACATTGAACTTCCCAAGCAGATTTCTACTTTACAAGACTTGCTCGAAAAGGAAAGAAATATTTTCAAAGAAAAGAAGCAGTCTTTTGAGCAAAAAAAGAAATTATTTGAAAAGAAAAATGCTGGAATTTTCAAAGATATTTCTGATAAAAACAAGAACTTGGAAACAGATTTTGAACAAGAACGTTCATATTTTGAATCTGAAATATCTAAGCTCACGTCCAAATTATATGTTCTGTCATCAGATATTCTTAAAGAACAGATGGCTAGATCTGATTTGACACACAAGTTTGACACACTAACTTCTGAAAGAAACATTTTAGCTGCAAAGATAAAAGACTTGGAAGCTGCAAACGTCAATTTATCAGAAAAGATTACAGATGATGTGATTGATCAATCACCTGTTGATAATTCAACAGAATTAGTCTGTTCTTTCAAAACAGCTTCAAGTTCTATTCATGACAAAAATGTTTTCAAAAAGAAAAGTGTTAAACCAATCATCGTCAAATCAAGTCAGATCAGACCATCAAATTTATTTTATGACAAATCTGTTGATGGATTGTACTCAAGATTGTTAGATCAATGACATGAATGTTTTTCTCTCTACACTCTCTCTCTAGAATTAACATTGTCATATTGTTAGATTGAGATTAATTGTTTAGATTTGCTTGAATTGATTGGGAATTTCATTTTCATTTTCAAGGTAAAAAGGGGGAGAAATCAAAAGAGATCAATTTCAAAAGAACAAATTCTGAAAGAAGTATTAATTGTCAAAAGAGATGATTCAAAAGATTCTGATGAAGAAAGATGTTTCAAAGTCAAGTCAAGATAAAAAGGGGAAGAAATCAACAGAGATCAATTTCAAAAGAACAAATTCTGAAAGAAGTATTAATTGTCAAAAGAGATGATTCAAAAGATTCTGAAGAAGAAAGATGTTTCAAAGTCAAGTCAAGATAAAAAGGCGGAGAAATATACAGAGTTCAATTTCAAATCAATTTCAAAGTTCTGAAGAATGTTTAAAGTCATGACTTGTGGAGAATTTTTTGAAAAGTTCAAATCAGATGAAAAGAAATCATTCTCAAAGATTTCTGAAGACAAAGAAGATTCAAGTCTTGAAGATGATTCGAGAAAGTTTGTTTTCCTGAAGAATGATCAGAGATTGCAGAAATGAAGATACAAAGATCATAGATTCCTCAAAGCAGTTTCAAAGCTCAAAGTTTTAAATTTCAAAAGATTTCAAGACTTTAAAGGTTTTGTTTTTGAAGACTTGTTGACTTTCCGAGCTGTAAAGTGCAAAAGACTTTTCAAGATTCTTCAACGACTTCAGAAACAGCTTCAAAGTTCAAGACTGTCAGAGACAAAAGATTGAAGAATCAAGTGCTGAAGACTTATGTCAAACTTTTATTAAATATTGAATACAAAGGGGGAGATTGTTAGTGTATTATTGTATACAAGATTTAATAGGAAAAGTCAAGTAAAGTAAAGTCAACAAAGTCAATGTATGTTTAGTCAATATGAGATTACTTAGTCATTAAGCTTGTGGTTTTAATCCTTGGTATAAATACCATGTTTCCTTGTAAATCATTAGGCTAGTGGATTGTACTCAAGATTGTTAGATCAATGTGTTGAGAAGAAATCCCAACATTTGCTGGGAATGCCACAAGCATCCAGCGCCCTCACCTTCGACTCGGGAGTACGTAACTGGCCGGGACTAACAGCCCGACCCGCTGGCTCCACGAAAGTGGTGCAGCCCCTCATGTCCGCCTGTCGCTTAGTACGGGGCTTTGCGCTACCATGGTATAAGGAAATAAAGTAGCGCTTTCACCATAAGCAATTGCTTTTGGTGTAGTGGTAAGCGCTTGATCCTAACAAGTTAAGCGTGCTCGGGCGAGAGCAATCCTAGGATGGGTGACCTCCTGGGAATCTCAAGCCTTGGGACCTAACAATTGGTATCAGAGCGAGGTCGCGGGTTCGAGTCTCCAAGTGTGCAAATGCTGGGGGGGGATTGTTGAGGAGAAATCCCATCATTTGCTGGGAATGCCACAAGCATCCAGCGCCCTCACCTTCGACTCGGGAGTACGTAACTGGCCGGGACTAACAGCCCGACCCGCTGGCTCCACGAAAGTGGTGCAGCCCCTCATGTCCGCCTGTCGCTTAGTACGGGGATTTGCGCTACCATGGTATAAGGAAATAAAGTAGCGCTTTCACCATAAGCAATTGCTTTTGGTGTAGTGGTAAGCGCTTGATCCTAACAAGTTAAGCGTGCTCGGGCGAGAGCAATCCTAGGATGGGTGACCTCCTGGGAAGCTCAAGCCTTGGGACCTAACACAATGACATGAATTTTTTTCTCTCTACACTCTCTCTCTAGAATTAACATTGTCATGTTGTTAGATTGAGATTAATTGTTTAGATTTGCTTGAATTGATTGGGAATTTCATTTTCACATCAACTTTTCAAAGGCTCTACACATCTGATCTTTTGTAGATCCAAATATGATGTCATCCACATAGATCTGAACAGGTAGGGTTTCCTTCTTACTTCTTTTAATGAAAAGGTTCTTGTCAATGATTCCCCTTTCAAATCCATTTTCCAAGAGATAGGTAGACAGAGTTTCATACCATGCTTTTGGGGCTTGATGTACACCATAGAGTGCTTTCTTAAGTTTGTATACTCTGTCAGGATATGATGGATTCTCAAATCTAGGGGGCAGACAGATATATACTTCTTCATCAATTGTTCCATATACCTTGAACTGCATATATGAGGCATAGGCTAGAAACAACCTAATTGCCTGTACCCGTGCAACTGGAGCAAAAACTTCCTCATAGTCTATGCCTTCTTCCTGAGTGTACCCTTGTGCCACTAGCCTTGTTTTTTTTCTGATTACTATTCCTCTCTCATCCTTTTTATTTCTGAAAATCCACTTGGTGCCAATTGCTCTATGACGTTTTGGAAGGTCCACCAAGTCCCAAACATCTTGTAATTTAAATTGTAGCAACTCTTCTTGCATGGCTCTGATACCACTTGTCAGAATCTGAATCTTTCATTGCATCATGAGCCTTCTTAGGCTCAATTTGAGATAGAAAGCAAGAGAGTACTGTATGTTGCTGATCCTGCAAAACTTGAAGTATGCTTTGATTCCTAGTCATCATAGGAGAAGAGATGTCTCTTATTACCTGCTCAGGAGGATGAATCTTCTGAGTTCTTGTCTGATGACTAGGTTATTCATTAATTCCCACATCTAAATTTGAGTCATTTAAGTCAGCTGAGGGGATCTCATCAGCTACTTTTGGCTCTCCACGCTCTGAATTCTTCTCATCTCTTCTTTCTTCTTCACTCTGAATTGGTTCAGTAATAGTCTCCTTTTCACAGATTTCAACAGGGTCCATTGTAGGTATTGGAAAGATCACAGACTGAGGAATAATATGTTGTACGTGTTCTTCCCCTGATCCTCTCCTTTCTGATCCTGCATGATCATCACTACTGACACCCAAAGAGTTAGTTAGTGAATCAATGTCAAATAACCACTGAGGACCTGAACCAATAGGATTTGGTGTGTTCTCATTGCATTTGACATTGTCACTTTCCTCAATTATTCTAGAAGAAGAATTAAACACTTTGTAGGCCTTACTCTGAGATGAGTAACCAACAAGAAAACCATCATCTGCTTTGCTATCAAACTTTTCTAAGTGAGTTTTGATATTGAGAATGGTACAAGGACACCCAAAAGGTTTGAAAAATCCAATAAATGGTTTTCTTTTATTTAAAAGTTCATATGGTGTCTTGTTTTTAGGCTTGACTACTAGAACTCTGTTTTGGACATAGCAAGCAGTATTAACTGCTTAAGCCCAAAAGTATTTGGAAGTTTTGAATCAGCTAACAGAGATCTAGCAGCTTCAATTAGTGTCCTATTCCTTCTCTCAGCAACACCATTTTGTTGTGGAGTCCTAGGAGCACTGTATTGCCTTTAAATTCCTTTTTCCTCACAAAAGGTGTTTAGGTCAAGATTTTTAAATTCACTACCATTATCTTACCTAATGACTTTTACCCTTTGATTTGTTTGGTTTTCAATTCTTAGAATAAAGGATTTGATCAGTCCACTTGTCTCATCCTTAGTCCTTAGAAAATATACCCAAGTAAATTTAGAGTAATCATCAACAATAACTAAGCAGTATGATTTCTTACCTATACTCATAACATTTGTAGGACCAAACAGATCCATATGCAACAAGTGAAGAGAAGAAGAAATTGTGTTCAACTCTTTGGACTTATGAGAAGTTTTATGTTGTTTGCCTTTGAGACAAGCAACACAATGATCATCACATGAAAAGAATTTTGAAGGCAGACCTCTTACAAGGTTGTTTTTAACAAGTTTATTCATTGTTTTAAAGTTCATGTGACACATCCTTCTGTGCCAAAGTGATGATTCATCCAAAGAGGCTTTTGAAACAAGACAATTTAGGGATGAATCACTTGAAACATTTTCCATATCCAAAAAATAGACATTTTTTCTTTCTAGGAGTTCTTAGTAGTATCGTCTTTTCATCAACTACCTTGAATCCAGAAGCAAGGATAATGCATTCAGAATCAGTGAATAATATACTATGCTTTTTGTCACAAACCTGTGATACACTTAACAGGTTGTACCTTAACTGCTCAACATAGAAAACATCCTCAAAGGTCATCTTACCTTTTGTTACATCTCCCTTACCACTAATCTTACCTCCATCTGGAGTATTACCAAAGGCAACATGTCCTCCATCAATTTTCTTGAAATTCTTGAGGCAAGCCATGTTCCCTGTCATGTGCCAAGAGCAACCACTATCAACATGCCAAATGCTCTTTCCCTTGAGCTGCTGGTTGCTCTGCACATAAGATAAATCAATTAGTATTGATTGGGAACCCAAGCCAAAGTTGTCTTGGGCCTCCCTTTCTCATCAAAGTACTTACACTCCTTTTTGATGAGATTTTTAAATTTAGAATCCTCTTGACTGGAGTACTTTGTCAAGATGATTGGTCTGGAAGCAGAAACACTAGAAGCAGTACTAATTTTAGAAGTACTAACAAAGTTAGCAGCACTAACAGGTTTAGCAGTACTAACCTTGTTAGAAGCACTAACAGAGTTAGTCGTATTAACATTTAAAGAAGTACTAACAATGTTAGTTTTAGAAGTACTAATACTCTCAGCAGCACTAACATTGATAGCAGTAGTATTGCTTCTGGCAGCACTATCTTTGTTAGCAGTACTAACAGTTTTAATGCTTTTGGGAACCCACATCTTGACACTCTCTTTTACAGTCTTTTTCTTCATGTGTCTTTTAGATTTAACAGGTTTCTTAGCCACGTGGTTCCTTTCATTCTGCCTATAACCAAAGGGTTTTTGCACAGATCTTTGAAAATTTATCCTTTGTTTCATAGGATTAAAATCACAATGCTTGGCAAGATGGTTCAATTTGCCACATATGAAACAAGGTTTTGGTCTGATGATTATACTCAGATCAATTCCTTGTTTCTGAGCCCACTGATTATTCCAATTTCTTTGATTTCCCCTCCTTTTATCATGTTTTAGGGGCTCAGATTTATTACCTGCACACTGTTGGCAAGGAACAGGATTCACAACTGTAGTCTGCTTGTAATGGACCTTTTTGGACTTTCCCTCAGTCTTCTCTACACCATCAGATTTGACCCAATCTCTTCCACCACCCTCATTGGTAAGAATCTTATTTTCTAAGGAAATCTCACCACTCACAGTGTTCTCCTTATTCTTACCAGCTTCTTTCTCAGTCTTTTCCTCAACAACTACTTCATCGAAATGATCTATCTTAGTGGCTCCCTCATGCAAATCCTTCTTATCCTTGGTCTCTAGCAAGTCTGATTTAGGAGGGACGTAGTTGTTGTTGTATGGTGGTGGTGTGTTATTGTACCCAATTCCTGGTTTAAGCTTATCATGGATTTAGACCTTTAGAATTGAATCCATGGCTTTAGAAGCATATGAAAACTTTTCCACATCTAGATTAACCTTGTCTAATTCTCCTCCCAACTTTTCATTCTCCTCTTTAGACTTTGTCAGTTGGATTTCTAGATCATTCTTGTCCCACTTCCAGTAATTTGTATCATATGTGTGTTGAAGTTCATTGGCTTGGAACCCTTTAATTTGTTCCTCAAACTTTTCAACAATTTTAACATAGTCTTTTCTATCCTTTTCTAACCTCTTAAGAAGTCAACCATTGAAGCCTATCTTATGACAGAGGGCATCTCATAGAACTTCTCAGCTTCAAGGACTCCACAACGAAATGGTGTTGTTGAAGGAAAGAACAGAACACTAGTGGAAGCCTCCAGAACTATGCTCACTGCCTCAAGACTATGTATTTCTTTTTGGACAGAAGTCATTTCAACTGCATGCTTCACTCAAAATAGATCATTAATAGTGAAGAGGCAAGCTAAGACCCCATATCATCTGCTCAACCAGAGGAAGCCAAACATAAAATATTTTCATGGTTTTGGTTTCAAATGTTTTGTGTTGAACGACAGAGAACTGATAGGGAAGTTTAGCCCAAAAGATGTTGAAGCCAAGTTTGTTGGCTACTCATCAACATCCAAAACATACAGAGTCTATGTGCTCAAATCCAAACATATACTTGAAAGTATTAATGTTTCTTCTGATGACTCTTTTCCGATGACTTTTGAACAAATAAGCTCAGGACTCAAGCTTCGAGATGAAGACTCTGGTGAATCATCAAGAACAAATGAAATTCACCATTTTTTTGAAGAGATGTTCAATAATGATGGACCCTCTGAAGGTGATTGCAGAGCCTCTAGAGCTGAGGCCTCTGAAGACCAAACAGGTACTTCGTTGACTAGTCCAAGTAATACTTCACCCTCCTCTACTACTTTTACAAGTGCAAATGTTGAGGGGGAGCACACAGAGACCAACACTGAACAAGGCTCTATGCTCAACCAAGATCAAGATCATCTTCCTACTATCTCTGAAGGATCATCACTAGAGAAAATACAGAACTCCGATCAAGGCACAATAGAGCTCTCCACATCAACTCAAAGTGGACAATGAAACCTGTGGCAAGTACAAATGATCAACCTTCTCCAATAGAGGTTGATCAACATCGAGAACAAGAAGATGCTCCTGACATGCATCCAGATAGTTCCAATGATCACCTACCTCACATGACCAAGTGGACAAGAAGTCACCCACAAATCCAAATCATTGGTGACCCCTCTAATAGAGTAAAGACTCTCTCTAGTACTACAAACTTTTGTTTCTTTACAAATTTTGTGTTAGACCACAGTCTCATTGGATTCAAGATCATCCAATCTGAAGATCCAATCTGAAGCTAAAGCCGGAAAGTCGACTCTCGATACAAAGTCTAATGTCGTTTGTAATAAATGTCAAAATTGTTTTTTATTGTTTATTGTAATTCTAGTAATTAGTTTAAATATCTAGTTATGTTAGATATTAGTTTATTTAGTTAGTTAGTTATTATTTTAGAAATTAGGTGTTAGATAATATCTAGATAATATCCAGATATTAGTTTTAGTTTAATATCTAAGTTTAGATATTAGGTGATAGTGTGTTAGAGAAGAAAGAGTTGTTCAACATATCAGATCACTTTCACACACACACAAAAGGTGTAAAAACAGAGAGAACACATCAAGAGCTAATCAAACAGGTTGGTAATCTTGTTATTGTTGTTGTTTTGTAAGAACTTGATATAAGTATTGTGGACCAACAATTGGTATCAGAGCCTAATTTTAGATTCAAATCAAGTTTTTCAAACTCGACTCTGTGTTCTTATTTTTCAAAATCATTTTCGAGTTTAAGAGTGTTTTAGGTATCTAAAGGGGACTGCAGATCTTGGTCTGTGGTATCCTAAAGATACTAGTTTTGAACTAACAGCTTACACAGATGCAGATCATGCTAGTTATATGTTAGACACGAAGAGCACGTCAGGACATGTACAGTTCCTTGGTGATAAACTCGTAAGTTGGGCGTCAAAGAAGCAATTTTGTGTTTCAACTTCCACGGCCGAAGCAGAGTATGTAGCTGCTGCTAGCTGCTATTCTCAGGTCTTATGGATGAGAACACAATTGCGTGACTACGGTTTCCACTTCAACAAAATCCTGATATACTGTGACTCCAAGAGCGCCATCGCAATAACAGCGAATCCTGTTCAGCACACCAAGACAAAACACATAGATGTCATGTATCGTTTTATCAAAGATAATGTCGAGAAAGGAACAATTGAACTTTTCTTTGTAAAAACTGATTATCAGCTTGCCGATTTGTTTACCAAACCTTTAGACGAAAATAGGTTTACCTTTCTTGTCCCTAAACTTGGTATGTTAAATCTTAAGATATAATCAGTAGTTACCTATCAAAGTTTTCTAATTGTATACTTTTTCCTCATTTCTTAATTCTTATTTCCGATTGATATCTGCACATTCACAATCCGTTCATGATCCAAGGGGGAGTATGAGAAGAAATTGACAAGTGGTCAATATTATTTTAAGGGGGAGCACATAAGATTTTTGCATTTACCTTTTATGCCAAATTTTTGTAATGCATGATTTTAGGGGTAGCTCTTCAAGTCAAAGGAGTACGGATATGACTTCTGATTATTTCTGATCAGAACTTGTATTTTAAAAGTTTTACTGCTTTTTGTCTTTTCAATTTAAGTGAATAAATTTTACTTTGACTTGACATAAGACTTTTGCAGAATTTTTGAGAGATGCTTACAAGATCATATCTTTATGACTTTAAGCTTAGCTTCATGAGATGTAAGATCGCACGTTAAGGTATAATCCTTTATCTTAATCTGATATATGGTTGATAAGTGGACAACTTTCAATCATAGAAAACATTGTTCTTAAATGTTCAAACCACTTCCCGATTCTCAAAACGAATTCATGAATTGGAAGTGTGACTTTAAATGTTTTCAAGTTCTACATTGTGCTTTAACTGAAATAGTTAAACATATCTGAGCATCATATGCATAATAGGAAAACAAGGATTTCATTGTGCTAGGACTTAACTGAACTTCTATGGAATCACGTTAACCAGTGATTTCTACCCACGAAGTTAATCCATAGTGATTGAGTGTGAGAAGTCAAAAGAAATGAGTGTGTCAAACAAAGAAAGAAAGTTTGGTTAGAGTGAGCTAAATGTTTAAAAGAAAGAGGGTGTAAGAACAGAGTTAAAAGAATATCACAACTCTGCACCAACTTTTTCTGAGTCGGGCAGCCATAATTCTAATGTTTCACAATTCTTTGGTGATCATTATTGAAACAGGAAAGTAGCCTATGCCAACTCTTGATCAAACCTCACCATCTACTCATTTTCTACTCAAATAGAAAGTGTTTCACATTTTCTAAGGGGAAGCATCACATTTGCTATCTGATTTTCATTTGGAAAATCTGGATATTGAAAAGAAGGAAGTATGCCCCACCTTCGCACTTCAATCATGCACATTGAGTCTGTGATTAACTTACTGTTGTCTCAGTGGTTTACACAATTTTGAGCCTATAAGCAATCATCAAGTGCTTAATTCTTTCTATCACAAGCACGGACACATAAGGAATTTGTTTCTTTGTCATAACGTTTATAGAATTTACCTTTGTGGTGTTTCGATGATTAAATGGAAGCTCTGGGGGAGTCAACATCAAACAACTCCTTTACAATGTGTATTCGTTACACACAGTGACTTAGTGTTACTGACAGGCATGTTAACTGATTCATTAGTTGATTCAGGTGTTACACGACTATTTTGTCTGGATTTGCAAAGATCTGGACGAATATCTTTTGAATTGACGGATCAGATGCTCCATATCACATACATTTCTTCCTACCAGTTTTGATTAAAGCGTTGCTCTTTTCTTCAAAAGGGGGAGAATCTAAAGCTTGAAGAAATCTCCAGTCCATTACATTCACAAGACATTAGAGAAGAGAAAAGCTAATCAAGAAATGCGAGATCAAAGTATTCTGAAGACATGCTGATTTCAGATAAATTTTCTTTGAAGATACTTTGCTAAAACATTCTGAGCTAGAGAAAGAGATTGCATCTTCTGAGCTAAACAAGAAGACTGAATTGCTACCAATTCTCAACAATCGAATGAAGTTGAAATTCCCTTTGTCGGGCCAGGAGGATATGCTAAGCCCAAGTCTACCTCCTCCACTCCCTCTCAAAAGGGTTTGGTTGTATAAATGGAGCCCCTTACTAAACCTTCATCTCAATTTAAATTGATGGCTGAAGATGAGTTGGTCTCCTCTCCGGACCAACGCTACTTTTCATATGTTGCAACGGAACAATTTTCCCCTTCACCGAAAGATATTCTTTCGGCAGACCTTAAGGCTGCCGAAAAATCGCCTTCACCCGCTCTCCCATCCTCGAAACCATCACCGCCGAAAATATTGTTAGATCATAGTTTTGAGTCAATTTATAAGTGTTTTTACATTTGTTTAGTTGACTTTTCAATGTATGGTTGTATAGAGGTCAAGTCTATGTTTGACCCTATATATAGCCTTCTTTTGTCTTGTTTTGTATAAGCTTTTGGTACACATTCATTCTCTGAGTCATTCATGTAACTGCTATTGTGAGATATAAGACAACTTAGACTTGTGACACAAATTCTCTCTCATCTTTGATCTTTGGTTGTTAATTGTTTGATTGTGATTGATATGATTTCTTGAAACCTGGGATCACAATTGGTATCAGAGCTAGATCAGAAAATTCCGAAAGATTTGAAATCATGATTTGAAGACAGAAAGATCCGAATTTTCACTTTTGGAAAGTCACTGTTGCATTGAAATCAAGATTTTGATTTCATGGTGTTTTTTTATGTAAATTTTGTATCACATTGTTCGTTCATAGTAGGGGAACAATTCTTGTGTTGGTTGGTTAATTAATTGATCAACAGATTCAAAGAATTTAATCAATCTTTCTTGTTTTAGAAAGTTTCTATTCATGAATTGTTCAGAATCGATTCCCACATCTATGGTTGTTCTTGATGAAATTCACTCTACAGGGTTGTTTTCGATGATATAAAGATCATTTCTACAAATTTTCAGAGTCAAACTACAAGTTTTGGGTGAATTTTTGATGAAAAATTGGAAAATATGTTCAAGATCTAAAGAATTCACATATTTGATGAAAGAACTCGCACAAAGAACTCGTAGAGCCATGGAATTCACAGATTAGTTGTTTCTAGTGTTCTTAAGAGAGGAATTCGGACAACGCAGAGAACAAAAGTGTTAAGGGAAGAATTCGCAAAAAGAGTTATACGAGAAGTATGGAATTCGCACAAGAGACACGTACGAATTGAGATTGTTAAGACTGATTTTGTAGTAATCATTGTATTTATTCTGCTTAGTCTTATCTGTATTTAGAGTGCTTATCTGTATTGTTAAGGCTAGGGGTATTTAAGTCCCCTTGTAGCCTTTGTTTTGTAACTTTGGAGATCATATTGAATATACAATTTACATTTGGCGCTCCTACTCTCTTTCTCTACTTTCTCTCTCTACGATTTAGTAGATTCTTGGACTTTCAATTGGTATCAGAGCTAATCTGAATCTGAGAGGACTGAGAGAATTCGATTTAGTTTCTGAATTTGTGGATTAAAGCAGAAAATTTGATCGATTTTCTTGATTTTTTCAAGAAAATCTCGTTTTTTGTTTTTTTATCAAATTCGGACTGATATTAGGACGAATTGTGTTGCAATTTGATTCATTGGAATCGATTTTGATAGGAGAACATAATTGTTTCACATTATTTTAAAAGAAAAACTGGTTTTGATCATCGATTTTGAGATTTAGTGATTTTTTGAAAAACCATTTTTCACGTACTGTTACATTCTTGAATTGTTGATTTCGTGGTTTTTAATCGTTTTTGTTGATTGAAAAGTGTTAGAAACTTGTTTTCGTTCAATTGTGTGTGAATTTGTTGCATTAATTTCATGGTTGTAATTGAATTTTGCAAGATTTTCTTGTTTTTCAGAGGTTTGCGCCAGATCTATAGTTTGCGTGAGTTCATATACGTTTGCGCGAGTTCATACTAATTTGCGCTAGTTCATTGTTGTTCTAATCTTTGCGCCAGTGTATTTCAGGTTTTCGTCTCGAGAAGTTCAACTTTTCGCATTGGGTTATTCACGCAAAGCTAACTTTGCGTCTCCCGTGCATCAAGAGAAGTATACTTTGCGTCTCTAGTGTATCACGCATAGTGCAAGTTCTCTTCACAAGTCCATCACGCAAAGCTACTTTGCGTCTCCTTCTGTTCGTGAGAACTATAATTTGCGTTTCTAGCATCTCAAGCAAAGTCTGATTCTCGTCATCTTCGCATCACGCAAAGTTCAGTTTGCGTCTTCAACATGTCACGAAAAGCTTGGTTTGCGTCTTCAATGCTTCACGCAAAGTTCATTTTGCATCTCACTCGGCTCACGCAAATCTCGTTTGCGTCTTTCACTACTCACGCAAACTTCAGTTTGCGCCAGTTCTCCCGTGTTTCAGACTTGGTGTATTTTCTGACTTTCTGAAAGATGTCTCTACAAGCACAAATTTACAAGAATGACATAATGATGTCTTTGGGATCTGATACTCGCCCTCCAGTTCTGATAAATGAGAATGAGTTTCAGCAATGGCAGGACAGATTCATCAACTTTATAGAGAGACAACCAAATGGTGACAATATGATGAAATCTCTGACTGAGGGTCCTATGGAGAGGCTTATGAAATAAATACCAGCTACTGCAACTACTCGGGCTACAAGAGTTGAAAAGTCTAGAAGAGAGTATGATGCTGATGAGCTCTTAAGATATCAAGTTGATAGTCAAGCAAAGTCAAATCTGATTCTCGCACTGCCAAACTCCATCTACAACAGAATTGACTGTTTCAAGCAGAATCCGATGCTTATGTGGACTCAATTAGAAAAGATAATGCTTGGATCAGCTGTAGCTACTCAACTCCGTCAGACTAGATACATGAACAATTTTGAGGAGTTCAAAGCTAAAGATGGAGAAAGTCTGAAAATCGTGTTTGATAGATTTTGGGCGGTGATCAATGATCTGTACAAGATAAAGGTGACAAAGACTGAAGTAGAAGCAAATCTAAAGTTTCTGAATGCTCTTCAACCAGAGTGGAGCAAATCATGTCATAGGATGAGGAATGATGTCAGGATTTCCACAATGCCAATTCAAGAACTTTACGAAATCTTGATGTCTGATGAGAACATGGTTCTGGAGAAGAAAGCTAAGTTGGATAAAAAGAATAAGCCAAAGACTGTGGATCCGATTGCTTTACTTGCTAGCCAACTGGCTGAACAAACTTTGACAGAAAATGCATATGATGGTTCAACTGAAGATGATGGTGAAGCTTTGGAAAAGGCTATGATTCTCCTCACTCAACATTATCATAAAAGGTTCCAACACATATCAGGTTCAAACAACCTACGTTTCACTTTCGGTTCAAAGAAAGTGGAACTCAGGGCTCCTTCAAAGCCATATGTCCCAAAGTATGAACCGGTTAAAGTGGCTGAGCCGAAAAAGGAGGAAAAGAATGTCATGACCTGCTTTAACTGTGGAAAACCGGGACACATTGCTAAGGAGTGTCGTGAGAAGGTGGTCAAAGATTCTGCGTTCTACAGAAAGAAGTTGAAACTGGCAGGGAAGAGAGAAAATGGAACTATTCTGCTTGCTGAGGAAGAGTATTGGCTTGATCATTCTGACAACGAAGCTGAGAATGAAGAAATAACTGCCATGTGTTTCATTGGAGACGATAAGAGCGATGATGAAGAAGAGGACACCTCAACAGATGAATCTGAGGTAATTTCTGAGTTTGAGTATAATTTCATTTCATCTCAAATGAACGTTATTATCAATGCTTTACATGATTTACGTTCAAAGTTCACATCTGAAAAGCTTGATAATCAAGAAAAGTATGTTTTGACTGAAAAGTGGGGACTCGGTTTTGAAAATCCTCATTTTTTAAATCTCGCTAAAACAGAAGTTCCTACTTTATATGAATATGATCATCTAGGTATTGCAAGATATGCACCTCAGTTTAAATTCTTTTGGACAAGTGAAAAACAAATTTCAGAAGATGAAAATGAAAATGAGAAAAGAATGAAAAACAAGAGGATGGAAATGTCATTTGTCTATACTTCTGAAAATGCCAAGTATTTTCCTGACCAATCAAAGAAGTCTAGAAAATCCAAAAATGTTTTAAATATCAATTCTTCCAATAAATCTTCATTACCAACTGAATTTGTTGATATATATGCAAATAACACTGATAAGGAAAATGTATCTCCGGTGTCTTATGATTCTAAAAAATACATTCCCCCATTAGTGTTAGAAGGTAAGATAGTTGATCTTGAGGATAAATTGGAAGAACAAAGTCTTCAAACTGATTTAGAAAACAGTTTATTTCTTTTTATAATGAAAACAAATTTTGAAGACAAAATTACTTCTGGATTTTCTAACAATTCCAAAGAAAATACTCAAAATCTTCAAACCATTGTGCATTTGCGCCACCAGTTAGTAACACAAACTGACAGCTTGCGTCAGCCATTGATCGCGCAAAGTTCAGTTTGCGCTACCAAAGGGTCGCGCAAACCTCCACCTGAATTGTGTGTTTTTGAAAATTCTCACTCCAAGGCTAGTTCTACAATGTCGAATGCTCAATCTAATTTCTTAGATAAATTTTCTTCTTCTAATTCAATTGTTGATGATTCTTTGACGCTAAATGATCAATATTATAAAACAAAACGTAAAAGAAGAATGTCAAAGAAGTCAAGGAAACAAGATAATGTCTTGTCTGAAAATTCTAATTCTTCTTATTCTTCCGTATCAGATCGGACTGTGAAGAAGTCACCAAAGCTGATATGGAGGGTTAAGCAACAATCAACAGAGTCTGAATTGTTAGGAGATAAATGTGTAGAGAATCTTTGTCATTCGGATATATTTGCCTTTTGTAATAAAAACACAAAATATTCAATTCAGCAAATGATTCACAT
Source organism: Arctium lappa (assembly GCA_023525745.1). Classification (NCBI taxonomy): domain Eukaryota; kingdom Viridiplantae; phylum Streptophyta; class Magnoliopsida; order Asterales; family Asteraceae; genus Arctium; species Arctium lappa. Next base: position 68,928,020 of record CM042054.1, read on the forward strand.
TGCAAAGAATGTCTCATATTCTTCTTCTAATTCTGATTCTGATGATTATGTTTTTTCTTCTATTGATGATTGCATTCATGAGTGTTTGAAAAATAATTTTTCAAAAAATAAAAGACACAAATCTAACAAGAAGGGACCCATAAGCATATGGGTACCTAAATTTGTGTAGTTTATGTATGTGCAGCTTAGTCATTTATGGAATCTGGATTCGGGGTGTTCCAAACACATGACGGGCAACAAATCACTGCTTTCCAATTTTAAAGAAAAATGTTGCGGTCGCGTTAAGTTTGGAAACTGTGAGACTGCTCCAATTCTAGGTTATGGTGATCTTGTTCAAGATAATATAACAGTCAAGAGAGTCAGCGACGTCGAAGGCCTTAGTCACAACTTATTCAGCATCGAGCAGTTTTGCGATAAAGATCTTGAAGTCAGCTTCAAATCTAAACGAGTAGCTGTGAAGAATGACATTGGTAGGGATTTATTGGTAGGAAAAAGAAGATCCAATTTATATACCATTGATCTTTCCAAGGTCAAAATCTCATCAGATATTTGCTTGCTTTCTAAAGCCTCTGTTCATGAAAGTTGGATATGGCACCGTCGACTAGCTCATCTCAACTTGAAATACATGGATCGCCTTGTCAAGACTGATTCAGTGAGAGGTCTCCCAGTACTTCGTTTTCAGAAAGACCATCTCTGTCAAGATTGTGAGAAAGGAAAGATGAAGAAAGCTCCTCATAAGACAAAGCCTGAACCTTGCACTTCGGACATTCTTGATCTACTTCACGTTGATTTATGCGGACCAATGAAGACAAAGAGTATTGGAAAGAAAAGATATGTCTTGGTGGTTGTTGATGATTACTCAAGGTATACATGGGTTAAGTTTCTCAAGTCTAAAGATGAAACTCCCGACATTCTCATCAACCTCATCAAAACAATTCAGATAAATAAGCAAAAAGTAGTCAAGGTTGTCAGATCCGACAAGGTACTGAATTAAAGAACAGCACTCTTCAAGCTTTTTATGAAGATCAAGGTATTCAACAACAGTTTTCTGCTGCACGAACACCGCAACAGAATGGGGTTGTTGAACGAAGAAACAGAACGCTTGTCGAGGCTGCCAGATCGATGCTTGCTTATTCTGGTCTTCCTTTGTCTCATTGGGCTGAAGTTGTCTCAACTGCTTGTCATACTCAGAACAGATCAATTCTGCATCGCCGATTCAACAACACACCATATGAGCTTATGAACGGTATCAAACCAAATGTCAAATATTTCAAGTCATTTGGGTGTAAGTGTTATGTTCTGAATGACGACGAGACAATCTCAACAAGTTTAGTCCAAAGGCAGATGAGGGTATTTTTCTTGGTTATTCATCTAACTCTGCAGCTTATCGAATCTTTCTTACTTCTGCAAGAAAAGTGATAGAGAGTATCAATGTCAAATTTGACGAAGCTGTCGACTTGGTTTCTGGTCAATCAGATCCAGATACCACACCTACAGGGAATTCAGCTTCCGAACAACTCAGTTCAGAACCTTCGCTACAACCGACAAATCAGGATCCTTCTACTTCTTTGCATAATCTTTCTGATCTTGATTTTCTGTTTGAGAATTTTTATGATGATGTACCTAGATCTAACTCTGAAAATGTCTCAAATGTTTTGAATCAGGAAACTGTGAGCACATCTACTTCAAATTCCGCTGCATCTATCTCTGAAACTGATGCTGTTCCAGTACATCCTGTCACTCAAAAACATATTTCTGAACCTGATCACGTACAATCAGAATCTGAGCTTGTTCAAGAAGAATCTGTTCAAGAACAACTTGTTCAAGAGGAATTAGTTCAGGAAGAAGAACAAACTATTGTTATTCAACCAACTCTTCCAGAATCTGATCCAGATATTGTTGAGCTACCTCCTCCTCCATTTGAAACTGACTCTATCTCTTCAACTGACATAGAAGCTCCTGAACCTCCCTCTCAATAATTAGAAGTGGTTCAATATATTATTGATCCTCTCCCTCACACCACCAAATGGACAAGATCTCATCCCATTCATCAAATTATTGGTGATCCTCAAGCAAGTGTGTCTACACGTTCCAAGACGGCAACTCCCAACGAATGTCTCTTCACTTGCTTTCTAAGCAAGATTGAACCAACCAAAGTATCTGAAGCGTTGGAGGATCCGGATTGGATTATAGCAATGCAAGAGGATCTTAATCAATTTGATGCGCTCAAAGTTTGGAGACTTTTACCACGGCCAAAAGGAAAGAGCATAATTGGAACAAAGTGGATATTCAAGAATAAGAGAGACAAATATGGTATCGTTATACGAAACAAAGCATGATTGGTAGCCAAGGGATATCATCAAGACGAAGGAATTGACTACGATGAAACGTTCGCGTCGGTCGCTCGATTAGAAGCTATCCATATGTTTCTGGCTTTTGCTGCTTATCGGAACTTTACTGTATATCAGATGGATGTGAAGACAACTTTTCTGAATGGGAAATTGAAAGAAGAAGTCTATGTTTCTCAACCAGAGGGGTTTGCTAACAAAGACCATCCAGATCATGTCTACTTTCTCGATAAAGCACTGTACGGCCTAAAACAAGCACCGAGGGCGTGGTATGATGAGTTGTCAGCCTTCTTAATCAAATTCGGGTTTACCAAAGAATTTATTGATACCACTCTTTTCATCTATCATTCTAACTTGGATATCTGCTTAATACAAATATACGTAGATGATATTATATTGGGTGCGACTAATCAATCATTATGTACTTGGTTTTCTGATCTTATGACCTCCAGGTTTCAGATGAGCATGATGGGAGAAATTAATTTCTTCCTCGGCTTACAAGTGAAGCAGCTTCCAGATGGTATTTTTATCAACCAATCAAAGTACGTGTTTGACATATTGAAGAAAATCAAGATGGACAAATCTACTTCAATTGGCACGCCGATGGCTCACGGTGCCAAAATTGGATTAGACCTAGATAGAAAAGCTGTGGACGTCAAGACTTATCGAGGAACGATCGGATCACTGATGTACCTCACAGAAAGTCGCCCGGATATAATGTTCTCTACTTGGCTATGTGCCAGATTTCAAACCAACCCAAAGGAATAGCATCTGTTGGCAGTCAAGCACATATTTCGCTACATCAAAGGAACTCCATACTTAGGTTTGTGGTATCCTAAGAGTTCTGACTATAAAATGATTGCTTATTCTGATGCAGATTTTGGTGGAAATCAGTTAGACCGGAAAAGCACATCAGGTCACCTTCAATTTTTGGGTGATAGACTGATAAGATGGCCGTCAAAGAACCAGAACTGTGTTTCTATCTCAACTGCAGAGGCATAATACGTCGCCGCAGCTAGTTGTTGCACCCAAGTGCTTTGGATGAAGACACACTTCGTGATTTCGAGATGCTATACAAAACAGTGCCCATCTATTGTGACAGCAAATCCGCGATCGCGATATCAGTCAATTCGGTTCAGCACACTAAGACCAAACACATAGATATGCGATACAATTTCATAAAGCATCATATGGAAGAAGGTACTATTGAATTATATTTTGTACCAACTGAATATCAACTTGCTGATATCTTTACAAAAGCTTTAGATGAAAAACGTTTTAATTTTCTGCTTTCAAAACTTGGCATGTTGAATTTAAAAGTTTAAATCTTTACAAATTTTATTCTATAAAGTAAAAGCTTTACAGGTTTTCTTTCAGTTGAATAAAATGTATGTCGAGGATAAATTTTTGAGTTGCTTTGTTTATATTAAAGTTTTATATGTTCAACTTTCAAGTCTTACAAACATCGAAAAGTCAGCAACATGTTTGAAGCTTTTGCATTCTGCCTTAAATATATGTGATTCCGAATATTTATAATTTACTTTGCTTAGACTACCTAAATGATCAGAATTATAGATTGTAATGAAAATATGGGCTAAGCACTTAGATGTAGAACTGAGTGATTGAGATGAATATTATATATAAAATAAATAAATCTCTGAGTTTAACTTTTTGGTTTGGGAAAGTATGTTCCGTGGGATGCTTGTCATCTGGTCCCCTAAGGTCATTTGGTCTGGGAGTGATCGAACCCAAATCCTTCTATAGAACCAGATTGAAAGTCATGTTCTACTGGTATGAATGGGTTTAGGATGTGTCGATGTATCCTTTCTGATCTGGGAAAGTAAGTTCCAAGGGGTGCTTGACACCTAGTTCCCTAAGGCCATCTGGTCTAGGAGCGACTGACCCAAATCCTGCAATAGGGTCAGATAGAAAGTTACGTTTACGGCATGTTCTTTACTTATCGAAGTTTTTGATTAAAAGATGCCAAAGTGCACAAGCTTAAAAGATGCCAAAGAGCACACTCATGTGAAGATGCCAATGTTTCAAAATTTATATTCAGTATAATTTTCTTTTTACACTGATGTCTTAATGTTTGTGTATCCATATTTTTGTCAAACTGGTCTGTGCATTTTTCGAGGGGGAGAGAACTTCTGACTGCAAATTTGGCAACATTCTGTTTTTGAGGGGGAGTGAATACAGTTGTCAGATACAAAGCTGATAAAATACTTCATGTGCTGATCAGAAATTCATCAGGTCAATATTTCTGATATTTATATTCAAATGTTATTCTGATCAGTTAAATTTTGTGCATTTGTATAGGGGAAGTAAAGGAGCTTGGCAGGTAAAATTTCTAGTTTTTTGTACTTTTATTTTTTTCGGTTTTCTTTATTTTTTTTTAGTTTAGTATAAATTGTGTTTGCTATGTTCTATTTTCCTTTTCTCGCTCCAATTCTCATTTGAACTTCTTTGAACTGTTCATCTTCTTTCTCTCTAACTCTGCGCCGATTTTACCTTCTTGCTTTCAGATTTTTTCTTCGATCAGGTATGAATGTACTATATATTCTTTTTGTATTTGATTGGAGGTTATAATAATTTTGTTCTTAGTTGATTTTCATTTCATTTTTTCTAACTGTGCGATTTCGTTTTACTGTTCATCGTCTTCTTTCTTCAGTATCGCGCTTTCCTGTTAAAATCGATAGTTGGGTTTGTTTTAGGTTCTTTTTTCGAACCTCCGGTATGTTTCCTTTTTCTTTAATTTGTTGTTTGTTGCTTTGATTTTAAGTTTGTGTTAGTTTGCGACTGTTCATGTTTAGTTTTTCAAAATTTCATCGTTTTTGGTGAAAAACGATTCTAATATGTACTATCTTGTTCGAAAATACTTAACTTTAGTACATGTATTAGTTTCGAATCTTCAATTAGCTTTAAATCTGTTTTATTTGAAATTTTGTGAAACCTCAGATGAACTCACGCAAACCTTGGGTTCTACGGTTTTGCGTTTTTCTGAGATACAAGTCTTCTTTGCGTTTTTCATAGGTCACGCAAACCTAAGTTTGCGTTACCTGTTGGTCATGCAAATCTAAGTTTGCATGACCTGCTTGTCACGAAAACTTCAGTTTGCGTTATGTGTTTCTCACACAAACCTGACTATGCGTTATCTTTTGGAAACGCAAACCTCGTATGTTGTGTGTTGTTTTTGTTTTGTAGTATAGTTTGCATAACAAGTAGATCACGCAAAGTTTACTTTGCGTTACCTGTTGGTCACACAAAGTTTCCTTTGCGTCACCTACGTGTCACGCAAACCTCTGTTAATGGAAAATTTTCAGGTCAAGTTTTCTTCACAAGTTAATCACGCAAACCTCGTTTTGCGTTATGAACTGAATACGCAAACCTCAGTTTGCGTTTCATGCCTGTCACGCAAACTTATCTTTGCGTCTCTAGTTAATCGCACAAACCTTACTTTGCGTTATCTAATTTTTCTTTGTTTCTGTTTCTTAGGTTTTCTCCATGGCTTCTCAAACCCATAATGATCCTATGATTCAAGACGAGAATGTTATTCTCGATGATCCTTCTGATCGTGCTTCACACGAGACGTCGATGCCGTCTGTTTCTTCTGTCGAGGCAAATCTTTCTGCATCACGCCGAACACCGAACGATGTTTTTCCAATCATGATGTACATGCTTCCCTACAAGCCAAACAACTACTACATCGACTTTGACAAGATAAAGATACATCCAGTTATACGAGCTATTCTCAAAGGTCATCCGCTCGCTCCGGCTCTTACATATTGTGCAGATGTTCCGGAAGTATATCTTCAACAGGCGTGGCACACAATTTCAAAGAATGAGCAAGTTCGTCCACATCGTTTTGACCTACAGATTGATCAGTTTGACTCGTTTATTTCTTACAAGCGTCTTCGTCTCATTCTGGAGCTTACTGAGCCCAACTCCAGACCAGGCAGAACATCTTATGACAACTTCCCTTCCGAATTGGATGTTCTCGACGGCATTCGCAATCTGGGATATCTTGGCACTTTGAACATAGTAAGTGATTTTGACAAGTCTAATCTTCCTCCAGTGTGGTATGCATTGTTCTCTGTCCTCAACAGGTGCCTCACATCGAAACATTCTAGCATGGACAATGCAAGTCTGCATTATCTCCGGTCGTTCCATGCAGTCGTCTATGACTTGCATGTCGACTATACGTATATTTTCTGGACCGAACTTTCGGAGAGGGTGCAAGACAAGCTTACTCACAAGAAGCGCAAGTTCATTCCATTTATCAGATATTTGAAGCTGATCGTTCACGGTATGCTCAGAAGTAATCCGGCTATCCCTCGTCGACTGTCTTGGCCTCGGGTTCCTGATAATGAAATGACGTACATTCAGAAACCGAAACAGTCTTTCGAATATTCCATGCCGATTCCTCAAGATCTCATTATAAATTATGGTGATCCATCTGATGACAGCATAATTCAATATTGTCTGGAGAATGATCTTTCTTTAGCAGATGATCAAGCTGAACCGTCTCATGATGAATAAGCTGCATTTGTTCATGCTGAACAAGAGGTTGAAGCAGCTGTTGCAGCTCAACAAATAGATGATGTTCTTGAAGCCATCGACACTGAACATGCTCATATTGTCCATGATGATACTGCTCCTACTGATGATGTTTCTGATGAAGATAGAGATGAAGATATTGGTGATAATGATGATGAAGATGATGTTGACAATGATGGAAATAATGGTGACCAGCCTGATATTCGTGTTTATGAGAGGAAGACAAAGGAACTAGAAATTCATATTCAAGAAGATGTTATGTCTGAAGAAGAGTCTCTTCCGATTAATGCTGCAGTTGCTGATATTCATGTTGATGAACTTGATTTAGCATTTGCCAATGCTTCAACTCATCATCGGATTCAAGATATAGCAGTTTCTCATTCTTCTCCTAAGGTATCTTCTACTGTCGATACTTCTTCAGTTGAAGTTCGTGATTCGACGGAGAAGTTTACTACTCTGAATGAAGTCATCCGATAGTTGAACGAGCGGTTTGAAGAGCAAATGAATGAAGAAATTCAGAAGCTGAAGGCTCTTTTCAAGGGTAAAATGCCAGAAATTAATACTTCTATGATTCCTGCGAGATTCCTTTCAGACGCCCATCTGGTGTAGTTATCAGAGAAACGTCTTCCACTGTCTCCACTGCTCCTGCAATAGTATCTATTCCACTTCCTCCACCGTTTATGCAGTCAGTTGGATTATCTTCTTCGGTTCCTTCTACAACAACTTGTCCTCCAGTTTCACCGAGCATTCCAGTCTCAGATCTTCCTATCTCAGAGTTGTCGGACATGCTTTACTCTCGTCTTTTGTCTATGTCGCCGCCAGACCAACAAGATAAAGATTTGATCTCTCTCTTATGGAATTTTCAACCAAATCCGACTCCGACTCCAACTCCAGCTTCTACTTCCACCTCTGCTCCTGACAGGGTGTCTGCGCTATACACGGAATTCACTTCCTTTCGTACTGAAGCTCAGACGTATTTTTCGGACATCAAGGAAGCCCTATCTCTCATGGCTCAAGCTCTCACTGCCTTATCTGACAGATTTGACCGTCATAACCTAAACTGCAGAACTGAAGCAAGTCCGTCTCTTAAACGACGACATGACCAGGATGATCCAGATCCTCAAGGTCATGAGGGGGAGATGGCTAAGAGAAAAAGGGTGGAGGGTTCGTCAGTCAGAGATGATCAAACACAAGAAAAAGTGGCTGACAAAGAAAAGAGTACTGACAATGTCCAGGATTGAAATGTTGAAGATCTCGTACACAATATGTTAGAAAGTGTTGACTTGTCTGTATTGACTAATATATTAAACATTTCTGAACAGAATATTGAGAACAACATGCAAATTGTTGTATATGAAGATCCAGATTTTGCACCAAAGTCAGTGGTACTGGATGATTCTGAGATTGCTAATGACATGAGATCCTTCTTTGCAAACTTCATTGAGATCAACTTAGACGATGATGATAACATTAGATACGAGAAGCTTTGCAAGGTTAAAGAAGAAGAGTATGAAAGTATAGTTGTGATTTCTGACACTGAATATGATTCTGTTTTCTTGGATACAAAAGATGAAGAAATTTCAAACACGTTGTACGGAGACCTTCCATCACAAGAAGAGATTCCTGAAGCTGCTCCAACTACTTCTACTCCTGCTGCTGATCCTACTCCGACTACCACTGCTCCTTCAGGAACATTCGAAGTTGGTCAGTCGTCTAGAGCTCAAGCTAATGTTTCTCCTTCTGATCCCGTGATTCCATCATCTATCTTAGAAGAAGGTCCAGCTTTGACTAGACAACAAAGGCAACAAAATCTTGAACAACGGCACATGGCTTCAAGATTAAGATCTGCTTTTCTGGAAGATTCTCAGAGTAACATTTTTGTTTCCAAGAGAAGAACGATCAATATTCATGCTATTCTTGGAGTAGAAAAGGAGTCAGCTGAATATCAATATGAATAATTGATGTTGATGTTTATCAAATGCAAGTGCTGAGGAAAGCTTCTAGTTTCTTCTCCTCATCTGATTGTCCAGGTTATCAGTGTAGTGATTCAGAAGTTTGTTAATATCTGGTATCCGGTATTCAAAGTGCAAAGAAGATACTACAATCTTTATATTTTCTCGGAAGTTGATTTTAACGATCTATCCATTGATGATGTCGAGTTTTTGTATAATCATTTCAGGAATCTATACTATAGGTCTGGAGATGTCTCCCAAGCGTTCTTTGTAATGAAAAGGTTTATTCTACGCCAAATCAGATTCTTCAGAGTGTTTGACTTTCAAATGGCTGTCGAAAGCTTTCAGCCAGTGGTGAAGTTACAGAGACCTAACCGTAGTCTGCCAAACATCGATTCATATCCCTTATTCACTATTCTTCAGAATCCATATGGATTTATTTACAGGAACAGTTCTAGTCAGAATTGCTTCCTCAGATTTGAAGAGATTAACCATTACTCCTATGGAACGTTGAAAATAATCAGACTACAGTTAGATCAACGTTTAAAAGCCGTTGTAAAGAGATTTATGGAGACAAGAACAGATAGGTGTCATATCACTAATGATGAGATTCAACTTCTCCGGAATGCTTTGAATACAATTAATGAGAGGTTGATGTTTCGCTCAACTCTAAGACGCTTGGAAGTTCTGCTTGGTTTAAATTGTCTTCGTCAAAGAAAAGAGCGCCAATGATTACTAAGGGGGAGATTGTTAAGACTGATTTTGTAGTAATCATTGTATTTATTCTCCTTAGTTTTATCTGTGTTTAGAGTGCTTATCTGTATTGTTAAGGCTAGGGGTATTTAAGTCCCCTTGTAGCCTTTGTTTTGTAACTTTGGAGATCATATTGAATATACAATTTACATTTGGCGCTCCTACTCTCTCTCTACTTTCTCTCTCTCTCTACGATTTAGTAGATTCTTGGACTTTCAGAGAAGAATTCGCATCTGAGAGACATACGATGATGAGAACCCATCCAACGACACGAATGATGAAGATCCGTTGAGATGGCAGATTGGACTGATCACAAGATCCCGCTCCAAGATGTTCAAAGATGCTCCCAATGGGTTGATAAAATCCTGTCGGAAACAATCACTCATCAATTCATCAAATAACCAAGGAAATCTTCGACTTTTGATCCAAATTGAAGGCCAAGATTAGTCTAAGGCTTGGTAGCCCAAGTTGTGATTATTTCATCAATAAATCACCCAACTCCAAGAAAATTCGGCCAACTCCACACAAGGCCCATGTTTAAGCCCTAAATCACTCATTTCAAGTCCAAATGGACTCAAATCAAAGCCCACTTAAAGAGTAGTCCTTTTCCTACAATTTAAGAAGGATCCAAGCCCAAAGAGAAGCCTAATCCACGTCCATGAATCTACCCAAAAATAGATCCAAGTTCAAGTAACTCATATCATTGAATTGGAAGGCATTTTGAAGGGTCCTATCATTATGAAGGCCTTTACTTACAAGATATTAGAGAGTTGCCTCAAATTAATATCTAGAATTTAATTGAGTCTTTTGATTTATCTCTTTGTATCCTATAAATAGGTTGCCTTTGTAATCTTTTGACAACACCTTTGATTTGAATAAAATTGTGAGTTTTAAACTCTTTTTGTTCTTTGTGAACTATAGAACTTATCAAGTCTTCTTGCTTGTGGCGTTCAATACTTATCAATCAACTTGGTGGGTTGATTGTGGCATATCTTATACCAAGGTTCTTGTCTCACTATAGACAACGGGTTGCGGTTTCACCATTACTATCTCGAGCAACTAATAGACGATCGGAAAAATCACATCATTTGGTATCAGAGCTAGCGCTATTGGTTTGCATATCATTTCTTTTCTATCTTTCCTTATTGTTAATTTCCTTTACTTGAGATCCAAGAATCACGTATCGGTAGCGGGTCTTGTCACAAGTTGACATGGTTCCTACTAGTGACTATTGAATTCTCCGCTTCAATTTCGTTGGTATATAGCTTCTAGCAAAAAGAAGAAAAAAAAGAGGCCGAACAAAAAAAAAAAGAAAAAAAATATTTGGGCAAAAACAAAGGCATAAAAAAAGAAACAATAGAAAGAAAAAGAACACAAAAAAAAGTCGAGTTTCATATCTTCTTCTTACATTGTGATTACTTGATAATATCATAGTCTAAGTTGTTTGGTAAGTTTGAATTCCTCAAGGCCACAAGCCAAACTTGATAATTGTTTCTTTTGTTCTTTTAGAACTTTAAGAGGGTTAAAAGAGTGGTAAAAGGCTGTGTGGTGAGATTAATCGAGGGTAAAATCCATTTGTGAGATACACGAGGGTTGAGTGAATCATTTCTTGAGAGAAACACGTGAGGGAGTGTTGAGAGGAACTAACCTTTATTTTTGCAGAATTTTAAGATGGGGGATGATCAACCCCTTCCGAATCTTCAAATTCAAGCCATAATGGATGAGATGCGGCGGATGATGACCAATAAATTCAACCAAGTTCATGAAAGAATGGATCGAATAGAGGTAAACGCACGAAGACCACCATCTCATGAAGGTTCCGTTGTGAATGAGGAAGAAAGAAGCGACGAATGGGATAGGGAATTTGAAAGGAGATCGGCAAGGAGAAGGCGGCATATAGACAATAATTTGAGTTCCAAAAAGATGAAAGTCCCTTCATTTCAAGGAAAGTCGGATCCGGAAGCATACCTCGATTGGGAGAAGAAAATGGAGTTCATCTTTGATTGTCATGAATACTCCAACCGAAAGAAGGTAAAACTTGCTGTCATTGAGTTTTCTGATTATGCACTAACATGGTGAGATCAACTTTTGGTTAGCAAGCGAAGAAATGGAGAAAGGCCTATCGAGAGTTAGGAGGAAATGAAGATGGTCATGAGGAGACATTTTGTGCCTAGTCACTACTTTCGTGACCTTCACAACAAGCTCCAAAATCTCAAGCAAGGGAACAAGTGTGTTGAAGATTAATTTAAAGAGATGGAGGTTATCTTGATTAGGGCCAACATTGAGGAGGATCGAGAAGCTACAATGGCCAGGTTCTTACATGATTTAAATTTTGAAATACGTGATCGTGTTGAAATGTATCATTATGTTGAAATTGAGGACATGGTTCATATGGCTGTTAAAACTGAGAAACAACTTAAGAGAGGGGGAGGATCACGAAATATTACTTGGAAGACGAGTTCTTCAAAGAAAATTGAAAACACATCTTCTTCTTCTTCTTCTCCTAATCCCAAATCTGGTTCTAAAGATATACACTCTTCAAAAGAAAAATCTGATTCTTCTACTCCTAAGAATCGTGACATAAAGTCTTTTAAGTGTCAAGGCAGGGGTCATATTGCAAGTCAATGTCCAAACAAGCTTGCAATGGTGACTCGAGAAGATGGGGAAATTGAGACAGATAAATCAGATTCCATAAACTCACCAGATGGTTTGGATGATGATGAAGAGTTGGCAGTCCAAGGAGAGTTGTTGGTTGCTAGAAGATCCTTAAGCGCCCATTCCAAGGAAGATGATGATGCACAAAAGGAGAACATCTTTCACACTCGATGTTACGTTCAAGGCAAGGGATGTAGTGTTATAATTGATAGAGGCAGTTGTACTAATGTGGCGAGTTCTTCTATGGTTGAAAAGCTTGGCTTACCTACTACGAAGCATCAAAAGCCATACAAACTCCAATGGCTTAATGATAACGGTGAGGTACGAGTTTCAAAACAAGTGTTGGTTTCTTTTCGCATAGGGAAATATGAAGATGAAGTCTTATGTGATGTTGTACCTATGCAAGAAAGTCATATGTTGCTTGGGAGGCCATGGCAGTATGATCGACATGTAAAGCATGACGGTTTACCAACAAGTACACTTTTGTACACAAAGCCAAACCTGTAGCTCTTGTACCCATGTCACCTAGTCAAGTTTTTGAAGATCACGTTAAACTTCAAAATGATGCAAAAAAAATTAGCCAAAAGAAAAAAATGAACAAGGCTAAAAAAAGGAAAGGATAAGAAAACACCCATGGGAAAAAAAGTGAGTCAATATTGTGCTTTGGCAAAAAAAATGTGAGATAAAAGAAGCTTTAAATTCTGAAATGCTTTTTGTGCTTCTTTTGTTCAAAGAGGCTCAATTAGCCACTAACAACTTGGTCGGTACCATTTTGAGCAATGTTATGTCTATCTTGCAGGAATTTGAAGACTTGTTTCCGGAAGAAGTTCCCGATGGTTTGCCACCAATCCGTGGAATTGAACACCAAATTGACTTTCTACCCGGAGATTTCATCCCAAACAAACCAGCCTATAGAACATGTTCGGAAGAAACCAAGAAGTTGGAAAGCCAAGTTAAAGAGTTACTTGCAAAAGGATTGGTTCAAGAAAGCATGAGTCCTTGTGCTTCCAGTCTTGTTAGTACCAAAGAAGGACGACTCATGGAGGATGTATGTGGATTGTCGTGCATCAACTATCACGGTAAAGTATCGTCATCCAATTCCTATATTAAATGACATGCTTGATGAATTGTATGGTGCAAAATTATTTTCGAAAATTGATTTGAAAAGTGGTTATCACCAAATCCGTATGAGAGAGGGTGATGAGTGGAAAACCACTTTCAAAACAAAACATGGTTTATATGAATGGTTAGTGATGCCCTTTGGTTTAACTAACGCTCCTAGTACATTCATGAGACTAATGAACCATGTTTTGAGAGATTTCATTGGAAAGTTTGTGGTTGTTTACTTTGATGATATTTTGATTTACTCCAAAAGTTTGGACGATCATCTTGAACATCTAACTTCTGTTTTGAGTGTGCTTAGGAAGGAAAAGCTTTTTGCAAACTTGAAGAAGTGCACCTTTTGTACCAATCATGTTGTTTTCCTTGGATACATGGTAAGTTCACAAGGAATTTCTATTGATGAAGAAAAGGTAAAGGCCATCCAAGATTGGCCAACTCCAAAGAGTGTAAGTGAAGTGCGAAGTTTTCATGGTATTGCAAGTTTTTATCGTAGATTTGTTAAAAACTTTCGCACTTTGGCATCACCACTCACAAAAGTCATTAAAAAGGATGTCGGTTTTAAATGGGGCAAAGAACAAGAGCAAGCTTTTGAACAACTTAAATTTCATTTAACCCATGCTCCTTTGTTATATTTGCCCAACTTTAATAAAAACCTTTGAAATTGAGTGTGATGCATCAGGTGTTGGAATTGGTGCAGTTTTGATGCAAGAAGGTAAACCATTGGCATATTTTAGTGAGAAGTTGAATGGGAAAACCTTGAACTACCCCACTTATGAAAAAGAACTGTACTCATTGGTCCGTGCATTAAAGACATGGCAACACTATTTGTGGGCCAAAGAATTTGTCATACATTTTGATCATGAGTCCTTGAAGTTCTTAAAGGGGCAACACAAGTTAAACAAAAGACATGCTCGATGGATTGAGTTTCTTGAGACATTTCCTTATGTCATCCGATACAAGAAAGGTAAGGAAAATGTTGTAGTTGATGCACTTTCACGAAGATACTCTTTACTCTATTCTCTTGACTGTAAAATTCTTGGTTTTGAACAAATCAAAAAATTGTACCACAATGATGCCGATTTTGGACAAATTTTTCAAGCCTGCGAAAAATGTTCTTTTGAAAAGTTTTTCAAACATGAGGGGTTTTTGTTTAAGGAATCAAAGCTTTGCGTCCCTAACTCTTCCTTGCGAGAACTTTTGGTTAGGGAAGCGCATGGTGGAGGCCTTATGGGTCATTTTGGCGTGGCAAAAACTTTGGCAATTTTACAACAACATTTTTATTGGCCAAAAATGAAAGTTGATGTAGGACGAATATGTGAAAATTGTGTTGTTTGCAAACAGGCAAAATAAAAAGTTCAACCTCATGGTTTATATACTCCTTTGCCTATACCAAGTGAACTGTGGGTTGATCTTTCAATGAATTTTGTGTTGGGTTTTCCAAAAACCAAGGGCGGCAAAGACTCAATCTTTGTGGTTGTTGACAGGTTCTCTAAAATGGCTCATTTCATTGCATGCAACCGAACTAATGATGCATCACATATTTCTGATTTGTTTTTCAAAGAAATAGTGAGGTTGCATGGGATGCCAAGAACCATTGTCTCAGATCGAGACACAAAAATTTTGAGTTACTTTTGGAAAACCTTGTGGGGAAAATTGGGAACAAAACTTGTTTTCCACAACTTGCCATCCCCAAACTGATGGGCAAACAGAAGTTGTGAATCGCACTCTTGGTACCTTGTTGAGATCCATAATTGGAAGAAATGTCGAAACTTGGGAACAATGCTTACCACATGTTGAGTTTGCTTATAATCGTCATGTTCATTCTACTACCAAGTTTTCAACTTTTGAAATTGTGTATGGTTTTAAGCCATTAACTCCAATGGATTTAACTCCTTTACCTGTGAGTGAGCAAGTGAATTTAGATGGCAAGAAGAAAGTTGAATTTGTAAAACAAATCAATGAGAAGGAAAAAGCAACATCGAAGAGCGCACCAAGAAGTATGAACAACAAGCAAACAAGGGCAAAAGAAAGATCACTTTTGAATCAGGAGATTGGGTGTGGCTTCATCTGAGAAAAGAACGATTTCCAGCTAAACGGAAGTCAAAGTGGATGCCAAGGGGAGATGGACCATTCCAAATCCTGCAGAAAATTAATGACAATGCTTACAAACTTGACTTGCCTATTGAGTATAATGTGCATGATGTCTTTAACGTTTCTGATTTGAGTCCTTTTAATGCAGGTGACGATTTGAGGACAAATCACATTCAAGAGAGGGGAATGATGAGAACCCATCCAACGACCCGAATGATGAAGATCCGTTGAGATGGCAGATTGGACCGATCACAAGATCCTGCTCCAAGATGTTCAAAGATGCTTTCAATGGGTTGATAAAATCCTGTCGGAAACAATCACTCATCAATTCGTCAAATAACCAAGGAAATCTTCGACTTTTGATCCAAATTGAAGGCCAATATTAGTATAAGGCTTGGTAGCCCAAGTTGTGATTATTTCATCAATAAATCACCCAACTCCAAGAAAATTTGGCCAACTCCACACAAGGCCCATGTTTAATCCCTAAATCACTCATTTCAAGTCCAAATGGACTCAAATCATAGACCACTTAAAGAGTAGTCCTTTTCCTACAATTTAAGAAGGATCCAAGCCCAAAGAGAAGCCTAATCCACGTCCATGAGTCTGCCCAAAAATAGATCCAAGTTCAAGTAACTCATATCATTGAATTGGAAGGCATTTTGGAGGGTCCTATCATTATGAAGGCCTTTGTTAAGACACAGTCTCATTGGATTCAAGATCATCCAAACTGAAGATCGCAATCTGAAGCTAAAGCCGAAACGTCGACTCTCGATATTAAAGTCTATGTCGTTTGTAATAAATGTCAATGTAATTGTTTGTTACTTTATTAGTTAAGTTAATATCTAGTTTGTTTAGTTATTTAGTTTATTAGAAATAATATCTAGATATTAAATCTAAATATTATGTTAGGTAGTGTGTTAGACACACTATGTTTAGATATTGTGTTTCTCACCAACTCTCTCAACAATCAGATCACAATTAGAACGCATACAAACACACAAACTTAAAAGGTGTATTAGAGAGAAATCAGAGAACACATTCAAACCTTGAATCTGATCAACCTTGTAACCGTTGTTATATATCAATACAGGTTGGTAATCGATTAATGTGTTGTTTTCTAAGAACTTAAGATAAGTATTGTTGTGGACTGACAATTGGTATCAGAGCCTATTTAAGATCAAATCAAGTTTTAAAAGAAAAGCGACTCTGTGTTCTTATTGAAAATCGATTTCGAGATTTAAACTGTTTTAGGTGTTAAAATCGATCAGGTTGTGATCGATTAGCAAGCTAAATAGAGTTGTGAGTGTTTGATTTCACTTTTAAGCTTTTATCGAGTTCCATTTTGTGGATTTAGTGGTCAAACAGTCGAGTTTAGAAGTTCACTGTGCCATCAAATTATTTTCGAAAAAGTGTGTTTTAGAGAGATCGAGTGATCACATTCAGTTCTAGAAGTGTTTCTAGACATAAGGGTAGTGTTTGGATTTGCTAATCGTTACAGGAATAGATTTTAGACAAATTTTCGAAGTACAGGTCAAATAAAGCGCAAAGCAGAGGAAGAACATACGCAAAGTCCAACTTTGCGCCTCCCACATCAAACGCAAAGTCCCACTTTGCGCGTCTCAAGTGAAACGCAAAGTCCACTTTGCGCTTCTCAAAAAGCACGGAAAGCACACTTCTCGCTTCAAAGAGCAATCGCAAACCTCAACTTCACTTCTCGGATCAAGCCAGAAACGCAAACCTGAACTTTGCGCTTCCAACTAGACCCGCAAACCTTACTTTGCGCGTCCCACGTGAAACGCAAACCCTACTTTGCGCTTCCCACGTGTAACGCAAACCATACTTCACGCATCCAACTTGTAACGCAAACCTCTCTGCTCCAATCACTGTTCAATACTTAGAATATTTTTTTCTGAGAATTTTTCAAATCTGTAATAGGGGGACAAAATTTCTTGTGTGATCAAATTTTATCTGTTTTTATTCTGGACTAACGGTCAAATCCAAGTTCTTTTTGCACATCAAATTAAACAGGATGACATCAAGCGAAGCTTCTTCAATATGTATGGATGAGAAACCACCTGTACTCTTCAGAGGAGAGTATGAGCAGTGGAAAGATCAGTTCATGGATTTCATAGATAGACATGAATTGAAGAATCTTATAAGAAGATCTCTAGAGTACGGAATTATGATAGTTCCAAGGAGAGTTTATACTCTAGTGAAGAAGAATGGAGAAAGAGAAGAAAAAGAGCTTCCAGTACCACTTGATATGTACTCAGACGAGCAAAGAAAAAGATATAAAGCTGACATCTTAGCCAAATATTTTATTCTGCAAGGAATATCAGAGGAGATTTCAAATGAGATATTCTTTACACTAGAACGTGAAGAGGCTACAGGAAAGCTATTATGGGAACATATTGCTAAGATTATGATAGAATCATATATGTCATCAAGAGTTAAGGTTTTGGAAGCTGAGAACTCTGAGCTTCAAAAGAAACTATCAGAGTTTGAAAAGAAGTTTTCAGACCTTTCCAAGAAGAGTGTTGAAGAGAAGAAGACACTCGAGCTTAAATGTTCAATGCTTTCTCAAAAAGTTGAAGACTTTGAGAAAGTAATCATTCTAGAAAGAGATCAGTTTGCCAAAGAGAGGAAGGCAAATGATCAGAAGGGTGCTAAGAAGGGATTCAAAGAAGAAAGAAGCATCCTTGAAGCTGCAATTAGGAAACTTACCGAGAAGCTATCTGATTTGTCTAAATTTGCACTAACAGAGAAGAAAAGGAAGTTTGCATTTGAGAAGAAGATTGAGCTCCTTATCAAAGAAAGAGACAGTTATTCTTCAAAGGTCAAAGAGCTTGAAGATATTATTTCAAAGACGGTGATGGTGACTGATCGAACGACTCCAGAGTCAAAAATCCACTCACCTAGAAATAATTCAGTTGGTTCTAACAAACCAGACGCAAGCTCACATCAGAAAACTGCTCTTTTCAAAAGGTCAGTTAAATCTTCTAATCAGACTCATTCTACTAATCTTTTCTATGACAGGAATAGAGATAGTTCAGGTACACAAAGAAGGAGAAGAAGCTTCCAGGAAGAAGTTGAACTGGTCTTGAACAGGAAACCAGTTAAAGAAGAGTTGAAATGTAAAAACTCATGTGTAGATACGCCGATTGCCAAGAAGAACGGTGCACTGAAAGGTAAACCTGATTTTGTTTACTCAAGAGATAAATTAATCAGTTTGTCAGGTAAGAAATTCTATTGTTCTTATTGTGGTACACATGATCCTGTTCACAAGACTAGTGACCATTACTGGTATGGTTCTTACTCAGTAACCCCCATACGAACTGTAACTAACTTTCATGGACCCAAATACCAATGGGTACCAAAGAAAAATAAACCTGTGTTGCAGGCACCTACTGTCAAGGGGGAGTAGGAAGAATAAAGGATCTTGAATAATGCAGTTCAAGACCCGGACTTCAACGAAGTTGACTTCTAAACACAACAGTTTAGGACTCGCACTTCAAAGATCAAAAGACCTTACTCCGTGCTGATAAGAGATTGTACTCCAATACTCGAATGAGGAAATCAACCATCAAGGGGGAGTACATATTTGTCTGAAATTTTATGCATATCTTTTTCATATGATAATTTTCAAATGCATAATTTCAGGGGGAGTAAAAAGGATATGACTTCTGATTATTTCTGATCAGAACTCGTACTTTAAAAAGTTTTACTGCTTTTTGTCTTTTCAATTTAAGTGAATAAATTTTACTTTGACTTGACATAAGACTTTTGCAGAATTTTTGAGAGAAGCTTACAAGTTCATATGTTTATGACTTTAAGCTTAGCTTCATGAGATGAAAAATCACACGTTAAGGTATAATCCTTTATCTTAATCTCATATATGGTTGAAAGAAGGACAACTTTCAATCATTTGAAAACATTGTTTTTAATTTTCAAACCACTTCCCGGTTTTTGAACAGATTTTATATTTTGGGAGTGTATTTTAAATGTTTTCATGATCTAAATTGTGCTTTAACTGAAATAGTTAAACCAATCTGAGCTTCACGTACATCATATGTAAACAAAGAATCATTGTACTAGGAATTAACACAACTTCTATGGAATCACCTTAACCAGTGATTTCTACCCAAGAAGTTAATCCTTAGTTGTTGAGTGTGCAAAGCGAAAAGAAATGAGTGTGATTAGAGAAAGCAAAAAGTTTAAAAGAAAGAGCGTGTGAGAACAGAGTTAAAAGAATATCACAACACTACACCAACTTTTTCTGAGTCGGGTAGCCACAATTCTAGTGATTCACAATTCTTTGGTGAACATTATTGAAACAGGCAACTAACCCATGCCAACTCTTGATCAAACCTCACCATCTACTCATTTTCTTCTTCACAAGAAAGTGTTTCACATTTTCAAAGGGGATGCAGCACATATGCTATCTGATTTTCATTCGGAAAATCTGGATATTGAAAAGAAGGAAGTTTGCCCCACCTTCGCACTTCACTCATGCACATTGAGTCTGTGTTTAACTTACTGTTGTCTCAGTGGTTTACACAATTTTAAGCCTAATAAGCAATCATCCGTGCTTAATTCTTTCAACACAAGCACGAACACACAAGGAATTAGTTTCTTTGTCATAACGTTTATAGAAATTTACCTTTGTGGTGTTTCGATGATTAAATGGAAGCCCTGGGGGAGTCAACATCAAACAACTCCTTTCCAATGTGTATTTGTTACACACAGTGACGTAGTGTTACTGACAGGCATGTTAACTGATTCATTAGTTGATTCAGGTGTTACAAGACTATTTTGTCTGGATTTGAAAAGATCTAGATGAATTTCTATTGAATTGACGGATCAGGGGCTCTAACCGCAAGATAGACATTTCTTACAAAAAGTTTTGATGAAGTCGTTGCACTTAACATCAAAAAGGGGGAGAATGACTACAAAAGAAATGGCAAAGATCACATGTTTCAAGAATCACGTCCACTCTTCAAAGGGGAAGATTGTTAGAAAAAGACATGTTGATTTCAGAGCTAGAGAAAGAGAATGCATCTTCTGAGCTGAACAAGAAGACTGAATTGCTAAAATCTTTTTTAGTAATGATCTTGATCCAAAGGGGGAGATTGTTAAGACACAGTCTCATTGGATTCAAGATCATCCAAACTGAAGATCGCAATCTGAAGCTAAAGCCGAAACGTCGACTCTCGATATTAAAGTCTATGTCGTTTGTAATAAATGTCAATGTAATTGTTTGTTACTTTATTAGTTAAGTTAATATCTAGTTTGTTTAGTTATTTAGTTTATTAGAAATAATATCTAGATATTAAATCTAGATATTATGTTAGGTAGTGTGTTAGACACACTATGTTTAGATATTGTGTTTCTCACCAACTCTCTCAACAATTAGATCATAATTAGAACACATACAAACACACACTTAAAAGGTGTATTAGAGAGAAATCAGAGAACACATTCAAACTTTGAATCTGATCAATCTTGTAACCGTTGTTATATATCAATACAAGTTGGTAATCGATTAATGTGTTGTTTTCTAAGAACTTGATATAAGTATTGTTGTGGACCGACAGCCTTTACTTACAAGATATTAGAGAGTTGCCTCAAATTAATGTCTAGAATTTAATTGAGTCTTTTGATTTATCTTTTTGTATCCTATAAATAGGTTGCCTTTGTAATCTTTTGAAAACACCTTTGATTTGAATAAAATTGTGAGTTTTAAACTCTTTTTGTTCTTTGTGAACTATAGAACTTATCAAGTCTTCTTGCTTGTGGCGTTCAATACTTATCAATCAACTTGGTGGGTTGATTGTGGTGTATCTTATACAAAGGTTCTTGTCTCACTATAGACAACGGGTCGCGGTTTCACCATTACTATCTCGAGCAACCAATAGACGATCGGAAAAATCACATCATACGAATTTCAAGGAATTCGCATCTGAGTCTTATACGAATTTCAAAGAATTCGCACACTCTTATATGCGAAAAGCTCAGATTTTGTATCCTTTTTTATATCCTTTTATGAGAATTGTTTCATACGAATTCTTGATTGTGAGTGCTATGCGAATTGTGATATACGAATTGTTGCATGCGAATTTTATGTTGTGAGTAGCATACAAATTCTTGACTTGTAATTCATTTTAAGTGATTTTTCTGTATTTTTACTTCAAATATTTTTATTTTCTGACTAAAGATCTTTTCAAACTATATTTTTCAGATATACTAATCATGCCTTACACAGATGAGAAGAGAAATTTATTTCTCACCAACAGGGACTGTGCATTGTCATATATGCCAGAAATTCCAAAGATAGAGGCTGAGAATAAGAAGCTTAAAAGTCAAAACTCAAAGCTGAAAGCAGAAATTGATACTCTGAATGTCAAACTAACCAAAGTTGAGACACAAGTGTGAACATATGAAGCTAAAGGAAAAGAATGGCTAAAGAGAGTTGATGAGAGACTAAAGAATGAAAAAGTTGAACTTGAGAAAACTTTCAACCTAAAGTTATTTGAACTTTCAAGGAAAGCTGAGTCAGAGAAGAATGAGTTAGAACTCAGATGTGAAAAACTTTCTAAACAAGTTTCTAATTTTGAAATAATTGTAATTACTGAAATAGATGTCTTTGATAGAGAAAGGAAAAGTTCTGAAAAGAATAATACTTTACTATTCAAAGAGATTTATGAGAAAAATCAAAACTTAGAAAAGGAGTTTGAAACTGAAAGAATTTTTTTTGAATATGAGATTTCTAAACTCACTGATAAACTAGTTGTCTTATCTACATATATTCAAAAGGGACGGAAGAATAAATCTGATTTGTAAAGCAAGTTTGATAAATTGTGCAATGAAAAAGTCAAGTTGAATGACAAGATTACTAGTACAAAAATGGTTTTTTGCCACGGTTTTGGAAACTAAAGTTAACCACAGTTGGGTTTAGAATTGTGGCTAAAAGTCATAAATTTAATTAGAGTATTATTTTAGTCACGATTTAACTCAATATACATGACCATTGCGACACATGTTTAAACATAAAGCCATGGTTTATACAAAACCATGGCTAAATGATTATTTATGGCCACAACTTTTTTTACCGTGAAAGTAACAACCAAAAACCGTGGCCATAGATGAGCATGTAGTCATGGTTTTTGTCTAAACCATGGCTTTATGTTGTGACGGTTATTTTTCGTGGCCATAGACTAACATATGGCCACATGAAGCCAATTTTTCTGTGACCAGAAGAGAAATATATATGGCCATGAGAATCTATTAAATGTGGCCAGAAGTCAGGGTGTCTATAGCCACAGTTTGTATTATTTTGTGTGACCAAAAGATAAGAAGTTGCCATGGTTCTAACTACAAAACGTAACCATATGTTATGATTTTTCCATAGTTAGTATGAAACTTCTTTAGCCATAAGTATAGTTAAAACTACGGTTACAATAATTTCTTGTCACTAAAAGCTGACTAATAGTCACGGTTCTAACAAATCAACTATGTGACTAATAAATGGTTTATGGTCAGGATTTTTAATTGCATGACCAAAAAGTAACTAATAGTCATACTTCTAAAACATAAGCTTAGTTATATATATATATATATATATATATATATCTTGAATTGACCACAATTTTATTAATTTTTGTGGCCAAAAGGTAACATGTAGCCACGGTTCTAAAAAATAAGTGTAACTATATATCATGAATTGGCTACGGTTTTATTATTTTGTGTGACCAAAAGGTAACATTTAGCCATGGTTCTAAAAATTAAGCGTAACTATATGTGATGAATTGGCCACAATTTTATTATTTTGTGTGACTTAAAGGTAATTAGTAGCCACAATTTCTTAAAATTAAGCGTAATTGTATGTTAT
The DNA here is from genome assembly GCA_023525745.1 of Arctium lappa. Taxonomy (NCBI): domain Eukaryota; kingdom Viridiplantae; phylum Streptophyta; class Magnoliopsida; order Asterales; family Asteraceae; genus Arctium; species Arctium lappa. Next base: position 68,951,386 of record CM042054.1, read on the forward strand.
GAATTGACCATGATTTTTTTATTATTTTACGTGACCAAAAGGTAGACAGTAGTCACGGTTATAAAAAAAAAGTATCACTATGTGTCATAAATTAGTCATGATTAATAAAAAATTTGCATTTGAGTATAGCTTAAGTTGCAGTTAGTCACAGTTCTAGAACAGTTCAGTTTATGTGTCTAATAAATAACTTATGGCCATGGTTATATTTTTATTATGAGGCTAGAAAAGATAACTGATAGCCATGAAAGTTAACTTGTAGGAACGGTTCTAAAAATTAAGCACAAGCATATGTAATGAATTGACCATTTTTTTTTTATTATTTTGTATGACGGAAAGGAAAGTGTTAGTAACAATTCTAAAAATTAAACGTAATTATATGTAAATGAATTGTTTTTTTTTGGAAAGGGTATCCTGGGCCTATGGCCCAGACTAATTCCCAGCAATTAGGGCTTTTGGCCCAACTGTTAAAATATGCAGCCCTGAGATTATCCTCAGTGGCCACAAGTGCTGCTAGTGAGGTTCGAACCCGGGTTGAACTCTATGAACTCCTCAAGCCTTTACCACCACACCACAGCCCTTGTGGTTTATGTAATGAATTGTTCATGGTTAATATGAAATTTGTGCAATTGTAAGTATAACTAATGTCACAATTAAAATAAATACGTATGGTTATTGGGTAATGAATGGTCATGCTAAAAAATTGGTATGACCAATGTTTTAATGATTTTTTGTATCATTAATGTAACCAATAGCCATAGTGTTACAAATTCACGATAACCATATGTAAGGTTACTTAATCATTTAGTTTAGTGGTCAAATATTGTCTCCATAACAATTTTCTATAATATACCACCGACATGTTTTTTTGTGCTATGAGCAAAATATCAACATGTCATTTTCATATATTATTTTTTTATTTTATTTTAAATCACTCTAAGTTAAAATTTGAAATGTACAATCTTCTAAAACATTTGTTTGAGTATTTAAATTTACATCGTACAAACAATCCAAACAAGACATATAATTAACAAGAAATGAAAACAAAGCTAAACTTGAACTCATAACTTGTAAGAATTTATCTTGAATCGAAGATTGTTAAGTATATCTCATTTTTCTATGTTATCTAAAAGCCTCTACTTGTTGACCGGTAGTATTACTACTTCTGTCTAGAAATCAAACATGAATCGTGCAATGCTACTAAAGTTTATTCACCAACCCACATTACTACAAAAAAAAAAAAGTCTTTTTACACGGTTTTGGAACCGTTTAAAAGCCCATCGTGTAAGAAAGTGGTCGACCTTTTTACACGGTTTTGAAGTTTGATTTTTTTTTTTAACTTTGAAGTTTGATTTTTTATTATTGGACGTAAGAAAAAGTTTGAATTTCTATTAAAACTTTGATTTATTTTTAAATTTAAAATAAATAATTTTTAGATTAGTTTTTTTATTATTATTGGACGTAGTTAACTTTTATTTTTGTTATATTATATAATAATTATCTCATATTAAAAAAAATTAAGATTCAAGTCTACAAATGTATTGCGTCAATGTGGCTCTTAATGAACTCTATTAGGTCTTAAGAGACTAAAATGTCAAGTAGTGAACTGTATTTAGCCTTCATGGGCTTCAATAGGCTTAAAATGTCTCTAAATGAGTTATAATGGGCCTTGATGGGTCGTATTGGACTTAATAGTATTAATGAATTGTATTGGGCTTACACATCTTTCATCGGCTATTAATGAATTGTATTGGGTCTTGATTGGATACAATGGGTGGTAATGAACTATATTAAGCCTTGATGGATCGTGATGTACTCACTGTTGTTAATTAGTGGACTGTATTAGGCATTAATGGGCTTCTAGTGGCTCTTTATCAATTGTATTGAACCTTTTATGGGCTTAATTGAGTCTTAAAGATCTTGATTATGTTTGTAGTGGGTCTTAATGGGTCGTATTATACTCAATGACTCTTAATGAATTATAATGGATGTCATAGTCTTAAGTGGCTTATAATGAACTTGATTGCGTTTTGATAGGACGTATTGGACTTAATAGTTGTTGATGAATTGTATTGGAACAACATTGCTTTCAGTAGCTATTAATGAATTTCACTTGGCCTTGATTGGCTATCATGGGTGATAATGAATTGTATTGGGTCTTGATGGATCGTAATGGCTCGCTGACTATTAATAAAATGTATTAAACCTTAATGAATTGTATTGGGCATTTTTCAAGCTTAAGTGACTCTTAAATAATTTGATTGGGTTTGTAATGGGTCTTGATGGGTCGTATTAGATCCAATGACTCTTAATGAATTGTAATGGATTTCATAGGCTTCAATGACTCTTAATGAACTTGATTGCGCCTAATGGGTCGTATTGAACTTAATAGTTGTTAATGAAATGTGTTTGGTCTTGATTGGTTGCCATGAGTGGTAATGAATTGTATTGGGCCTTGCTGGGCTATTAATAAACTGTATTAGACCTTAATGGGCTTTAATGGCTTTTATGAACTTAAATGACTCTTAAAGAACTTGATTAGGTTTGTAATGATCTTTATGGATCGTACTAGACTTCATAGTTGTTAATAAATTGTATTGGGCCAACATGACTTTCAGGGGATATTAATAAGTTGTAATGGACCTTGATTGACTGTCATGGGTGGTAACAAACTGTATTTGACCTCGATGGGTCGTATGGACTCACTGGTTGTTAATGAACTTTATTGGACCTTAATAGGTTTTGGTGACTCTTAATGAACTTTATCGGACCTTTTATGGGTTTAAGTTACTCTCAATGAACTATATATTAGCCTCCGATTAGCTACAAATTTTATCTATACCTGTTTTGATTTTTAATGTAAAATAAGCCATGCAAGTCTCTCTCTCTCTCTCTCTCTCTCTCTCTCTCTATATATATATATATATATATATGTGTTGGATTATATACAAATTTTATCAAGATTTTTTTTCTTTAGTATCGAATATAATTAGACTCGTAGCAAAGTTGTTGCAAATTATATATATTTAGGGGTGTTCAAAAAAACCGTCGGACCATTCAAACCGGTCGAACCTTGTCCTCACTTTTACTGAGTAAAATTCTAAATCTTTGTCATGTTTATCCGATAAAGTACAATAAACCAGTACACACTTACCAATTAAACGTTTAGTAAACCACCACATAAATTACAAAGCGGATGGGTTATAAATTAGGGAAAAAGAACCACAACTTCACAAAATTTTATTTTTAATTTATTTTTAAAAATGAGTTGATAGTTTGTAGAAAAACTAAAGTTTTATGGAGAACTCTATAATTTTTAGTAGATAAATAAATAATATTATAAATAACTAGATTAATTAATTGATAATAAATTATTACTAGTGTTTCAAAATATAGGTGAAAAAAAGGCGGTTTCACCCAAAGGAAAAAAAGGAAGAAGAAAAGAGGCGGGATTCGATTAGAATAGGCGGGCTCCCCCAAAATCGATGAACCCTAATTTTAGGGGGTGTTTGGGATTGCTTATTTGAGGGCGTTTTTAGCTTATTGCGATTTGACATCGGAGATAAGCTATTTTGAGTGTTTGGACGGAACAAAAAGAAAAGAGCTTATAGTGGTGTCAAACCGCTGAAAATCCATTTTTAATAAGTCATTTTGTTCTAACTTATCAACTTATTTGAAAAGTGTTTATTATTTTTTTGGTTATTTTGTATGTATAAGCAATCACAAACACTTTTGAATAACAACTTATTAGCTTATTACGTGTAGCACAATAAACTAATCCAAACATTTTTTTAAAAACTCCGGTTTAACACTAGAGAAGTAATAAACACTTTTCAAAATAAGCATACTATTTGTTTTAAATAAGCAATCCCAAACACCCCCTTGCTGCCTCCCGTCTTCTTTTCTTCACCCGAATCTCCCCCATTCGAGTTTGTTTCTCTCTGCGACCGATGCTCACCACAAATCTCTCGCAGTTTCAATCAATGGCGTCTCGGCTAAGCTACAGATTCGCATCTCGTCTCCTTCGCAATGGCAATTCTAATCTCTGTACGATCTTCACTGCGAGCACATAGATTGATAAATTATTCGGTATGTGTCGCAATTACCCACATTTAATTTCGGAAAGGCAATGCCAACAATTTTCCAGAAAGGAATATATATTTTATACAGTTATACTACACTTGAAGTATATTAAGGAGGTTAAATTGTTAGTTGCAACTAAGAGAGGTACAAGAGTATAAGGCTGATTTTTCAGATTAATTGTTGTTTAAAGTTTTGATGATGTTTATTGTTATTGTCTTGCTTTGGGCATGGGTATGTCTGTCATTGGATTTTGATGAAGCAGTTGAATAAGAAACATTCTTGAATGTGTTTGATGAAAGACGAGTATGTTGGTGTTGTATGTTATGCTGTCTTATAAATTGATGATTAATTAATGTTCTAACAAGGGTATTTGGAAACATAACTGCCTGATGAATTATGATCCAAGTTACTTTGTTTGGAAGTTGAACACATGAATGGTGAAATGCTTCTTGAAAAGTTACAAGATTTGTTATTGTGCTCAATTTCTTGTTCTTTTAAATGACATGGGGTTATTTATTTCGTAACATACATTCTTGTTAACAACTTAACATCATGGTCAATTATTTCTTATAGTATTAGGAATTGGTCTTTGGTAGCAGATTAGTTTGTCTTTTTCTTGATCCTAAGGTCTGATAGAACTCTATATGGTTTTAGGATTTAAGTTGTAATCTATTTCTTAATTAGTTCATCAACTATTAGAAGAAGAGTGATAAATGATAGCAACTTAGCAAGAGAGTTCAACATGAAGATGATAATGAAGCCGCAAAGAGTCGTGTAAGAAATATTCTTTAGGTAACAAGGTAAGGATGGGTAAAGTACTTTTTTTAGACACTGTTCCCATTTTCTTCTTTGTTAGTTAGAGCCTAAAGGTGTTAGAATTTTTTATTTTGGGATGCAGTCTGGAAGATTAGGTGGCTTTCTTTGTGTAAAGGTAGTTGATATATTAAGAATCATGAACTCTACCGGTTGTTCCTAGAGAATGAAATCACCCCTTTCTGTTTGGTTAAACCAGACTTTTTAAGTTTTGGGAATATAGAGGCGATATTGTTATTGATTATAGTGGCAGATTAGTGGTAAAATATTATCATCTCTAACTAGAAGAGATGCAATGGCTTTGATCAACAGACAACATTACAACAGAAGTGGAAGCTACAGTTTTACATGCTTTATAATTTAAATTTATGGGTACCATAATATCATATCCGAGTGTTCTTTGTGATTTGTTGTGCATGTATGTGGTTTTGGTATACAAAAGTTATACATCCTGAGTCATGCAATCACATAATATTAACTGAAGGTACCGATTTCTTCCCGGTCCTAATTGTCTAACTTTACTTTCTTCTTCACAAAAGTTTTAAATCTCTTATGACAAAATCAATGTGCAAATGTTGAGATTGTGCTTATGTAGATATATATGTATATATATATATATATATATATATTCTTAAACGATCTCAAATACAAGTTTAGGTCCTATTAATTATAGTCCTTTTTCTAATTTATAGTTGCAAATGTTGTAGCCTTTTCATCACCAAGTAGTGCTTAGGTTAATTTTTGGTGCATTTTGGTCGTAGAGACTGATGTATTGCCATATGTGCTCCATTGTGTTATTTTTCTAGCTTTGATGGTATCCTATATATGTTCCAGACATCTAGTGTATGTATGCAACTATGGTTAAATTATGGATTGTTTGCCTTTCAACTTATTTGCTATTATATGCTTCTAATTAGGGAATTATTGACAAAAAATGTTGAAATAGGGTCATTACATTTGAAAATAATATTAAGGCTCTTCATCTTTTCTTCTTCTTAATATCTGTGATAATAAACTATTGCATTCTTGAGTGAATCATGTAATACGGTGCATGTTCTGTTAATTTGAACACAACTGAGTACCTGTTAAAATTAACATAGCAAGCAGCAACCATGTAACTTCTTAACTTCTGGAAGTCTGGAACCCATTCAATGCATATTCAGGTAGTAAAAGATCACAATATTATAACTAGAAGATCACAATCAAAAGGCGATATACAATAAGAAAGCATACCATCTTTGCCATATTGCCCACTTATGTATGCATTTCTACCAAGTGTATTCATACAAATGGCTGATATATAAACTTGTGCTATTGTAGTTGTAAAAATTGGTACCATCAAGAAAGCAAATGCATGTTCTTCAAGCACATAACATTATTGTAATTCAAGTAAATTTGGGGTGTGTTGTTGTCCGTTGCTTTTTATGTTCTTTTAGCATCATGATAAGTGGTGACTAATTAAGCTCTTCTTTTGGTCAGGTGGAGGTTTGAGTGAATATTCAGCAAGAAGATAAACAAAGCAGTTCCTTCTGAGGAAGTTTTAATTCCTTCAAGTTTCATGTGCAAAAACAAGCTAGGTACGTAGTACATTTGAGATCACATTATATATTATAACATTTATCATAACACTGTTCATGAACAGTGTTCTTATATATGATAACATTTATCAGAACACTGTTGATGAACAGTGTTCTGATAAATTACAGATTTGGTCCTTCAGGTTTTTAGTAAATTACAGATTTGGTCCTTGAGGTTTTATCTCCCTGTTAGATTTAGTCCTATGTTTGTAGAGTTACAGATTTGGTCCCTATAGTTTTATTTTTCTTTTGGATTTAGTCCCCATAATTTGTTGATTCCAAAATAGACTTTTGATTTTGCATTTGCGTAACGTTTTGGTCCTCAAAACTAAAAGTTGTTAGCTCCTGACCGTTAAGTAATGGCATTTCGATCATTTATAACTTTTTCATTTTCTAATTTAAATAAATAAAAGTTATATTATAAAAATTATTTTTATTATATAAGAATAAAATAAAGATCCCTTAACATGCATCGCATCTCAATGACTTTGTCTTCTCCAACCCAAAACCTTCCGCCTTCCCCATCAATCCAAGCACATAGTCGTAGGTGATTCACGCACCAATTTTTTATTTATTAATAAAGTAATTTATCATAATTTATTTTATGTTTAATAATGATGTAAAATTTGTTTAATTCATATTTTTATTATAATTTAATTTAGGTTTAATAACAATGTAGCTTTTTTTAGGTTTAATGATGTAATGTACCATTTGCCAATTTATTTTCGCTTCCTATCATACACACACATCATCCTGATAGGGCATTTTGTAAATTATAGTCATGCTGCTATCAGACACAAAATGTTTTGTTCTCATAATTGGTCATGCTCAAATTTATGGTCTTAATATTTTTTTCCATCCGCAGCAACGCGCGGGCATTAATCCCACCTCGTTTGACATATGTGCGAAATAATACTTTTTATAGTGGACATGTGATTATGCATTAATAGTAAGTTTTCTGTAATTTTCAGTCATATATTCATTTGTCAAGTTTATATTTTTCGTTCTAAGATTGGATATATCTATACTATATTATAAAGCATGGATAAAAAACTCTTAAATACAAATTATTAGACACAAGGTACCATCATTTTATGCAAAATTTTAAAAATCTCTTAATTTACAAGTTTCAAAGCACAAAATACATATTACTACTGCAGCCTTCTAACACCCATCAATTTGGTATGTGCATGACCTTCCTTTTATGCAGATTTTTCCATGTATCACTATTAATTAATATATTATATTACTATAAATTTGTTTTAATTATATTATTAAACATGTAATTGGTTATTTTTTTTAGATGTCATTAAAATATGTAAGATAATAATTGAATTCTAACAAAATACTTAATTTTTTTTATATAAAAAACATTATATTATTAAGCATGAATTAAACAAATTTATAAAAAAACATTAACACTTTCTCAAAACCATCCAAGATCGTATTATAAATCAACAAAAAAACAAAAAATAAAATGAAACATTAAAATCGTGATGTATCTCGCTGTATTGCGCAAGTACGCTTCTAGTGATACTATTATTTACGGATACTTGAACTTAATTTTCATGAGTTTCAACAATGGGCTATTGTAGGTGACACACCCGCTTGGTTGCGCTTTCAACGAATCATTTGTTCACCATAAGGTATATTTTTAATTGACCAACTAATAATCAGTTATCACAATAAATTGATGATGAAATCTAAACATATCTTTTGTTTGGTTTGGTTACTAGTGAATGATGACCGCCATGGTTCTTATCCTTTCAAGGTAGGTTGTTAGTGATAGTGGTGTTGTATCGTTTATTGTTGTACATTACACTTCATATAGTAATTCCATGTTCAGGCATGGAATTTAGATGGCATTTTTCTTCTTCTATGATGTTTTGTGATCTTTTTTGAAGACAGAGATGGCAATGTGGACGAAGGGTGGCAAAAAGAAACGAGCAAACAATTCGATGGTGATAAAGTTTTGGCCGATTAAGGTATGAAATCTCTTGGATTATAGCAATTGAGACAAGCTAGTATTGGAATAGGATTGAACTCAAGATATGTTCTTTTATCCAAAACAATCTTGAATAAATTCTAATCTTTTAGATACACGATTTTACAGCTTTTGGTCTTAATGTTATGTTAGTTTCTATTGTGTGTTGTTGTGAAGTTCTTCCAACTAAGCTTAGAAATATATGTAATTGGAATAGTTAATCTTGAATAAATTCTAATCTTTTAGATACACGATTTTACAGCTTTTGGTCTTAATGTTATGTTAGTTTCTATTGTGTGTTGTTGTGAAGTTCTTCCAACTAAGCTTAGAAATATATGTAATTGGAATAGTTAATTGTTGTTTCTAGTTAAGTTTGAATATTGATACATTTATAATTCTGTTATAAGGCTTATGAAAACTAATATATGGCCTTCAAATTACTTAATCCATTCAATTGAAGTGATAGAATTTCAACTGATGTTAAAGATTTAGGGGGGGTTTGTTTTTTAAAAAAAAAACTCTTAATGGCTCTTACAACACCTCTTATTAATCATAACTAAAATAAGACTTCAAACTTTAGACCTCTTAAAAAACAAACGGCACCTTTCACTTCAAATTTGTGTGGAATTTGTTATTGCGCAATTTAATTCTAGTTAGGTACAACTTCTAATCAACATGACGAGAAGCAAAATCCTAAGAAGAGAAATATAAACTATACAACTGTCAAAGAGTTAAAGAAGTCGAAGCATACTCCTTACAAGGAGTAGCTTTAATAAGAAAAAAATCTATAATATTATAGAACTAGGGGTAATAAGTTTGGCATTGGTGTTCTTATACCTTATTCGTATGAACGTGTGATGTTTTTTCAAATAATTATTATATTAAAATTTTTAAAAAGATTTATTTATTTTTTTGCCACGTATTATTAAAATCATTGCAAATATTATTATTGTCATTGTCAACCTCTATAATGACCATATGATATTCAATTTAAACAGTTACTATAAATAGTTTACGACCACAATTTAGCTATTTCGTGTGATCGAAAGGTAATCAATGGCCACGATTTTACAATTTAGTGCAACCATATATCAAGAATTGGCCACGATTGATATAAACTGTGTGGTTGTAAATAACTTATTGCCACAGTTTTAGTTATTTCGTGTGATCAAAATGATATATATAGCCACAGTTATTAAACATGTAACCATACATCATGAATCAATCACGTTTACTATGAAATTTGTGACTATAACTAGTTTATTAGCCACGGTTAATACGAATTTTTCGTGGTTGTAAGTACTTTATGGCCATGATTTTAGTTATTTCGTGTAACAAGAAGGTAACCAATAGTCACGGTTTTAATAGTTCAGTGTCACCATGTCATTAAAAGGCAATGTTTGATATAAAATTTGTGTGGCTATAAATAGTATATGATCACGATTTTAGCTATTTCTTGTAACCAAAAGGCTACCAATAACCATGATTTTTAACAATTCAGAGCAATCATATGTCATGAAATGGCCACGGTTAATATAAAATTTGTGTGACTTTAAATAGTATATGATCACAATTTCAGCTATTTCGTGTAACCAAAAAGCTACCAATAGCCACGGTTTTTAACAATTCAACCATATGTCATGAAATGGCCACGGTTAATGTAAAATTTGCAAGACTATAAATAGTTTATGGTCACACTTTTAATTAACTCATATGACAAAAAGTTAATCAATAGTCATATTTCTAACAATTTTGTATAACCAAATGTTATCAATTGACAATGGTTAATATGAAATTTGTGTGGCGAAACCTGGTTTATCGCTACGGTTTTAGTTAGTTCATGTAACAAAAAAGGTAACTAATAGTCACGCTACAAAAGTTTAAGTATAACCATATGTTATGAATTGCATGGCTATAAGTTGTTTATGGCTACATTTTGAGTATTTTGTATCACCAAAAGTTAACCAATATCCATGGTTATAACATTTATGGTAACCATATGTCATTAATTGGTCACGATTAATATAAAATTTGCGTGACGATAAGTAGTTTAAGGCCACGTTAAAACAAATGTACGTGGTTATAGTGTAATCATTGTCCACCTTATAAAAACAAAATGTGTGGCCATAAATAGTTTATTGCCATGGTTTTCTATATTTTGTGTGACCAAAAGGTAGCTAATGGTCGCGTTTAACGTTAGTTTGTGTGGCGATAAATAGTTTATTGCCACGGTTTTAGTAAAAATGCTCCAATATCTTAAATAATAGATACGTTTACAGCCACAATTTTTAGGCTATGGCTATGGTTTTTTATTTGATATGGTGACGCGTTTTAAACGTGGCGAAAGGGTATCCATGGCGAAAGGGTATCAATTAGTCAACTTGAGAAAGCTAATGCTGATTTATCTGACAAGTTAGCATCTGAAAAACCTGTATTATCTTCTTATGATAATGATGCAAGTGAATCAGTTTGCTCATTTCAGTCAGTAAATAGCTTATTTCAAAAAATGGTTTTCAAGAAACAAACAGTCAAATCAGATGTTTTGAAAACAGATCAGGTTAAATCTTCTAGTCCATTGTATGTTAAATCTGTTGATAGATATGTTGCTTATTCTGGACTCAAAGCTTCCAACAAAGAGAAGATGATCTAGGTTATCAAAGGTTCTCCAGAGTCAGTAAAATACCAGAAATCATCTGCAGAAGTTGAACTGAAAAAGAAGAACATAGCTCAAAAAGGTAAATCTTTTACACCTGATGCTGTCAAGTCTACCAAACTGTGACCCATAAATACTAGCTTATATTCACACAATAGATTAATAAACAAACTCTTATTTATTAATCACAAAGATTACAATCAATCACATATCTAACAATGAACCATCGATCTAACAAAGTGTGTGTTCTCAGTGTGTGCTAGCCCTCACCAGATTCTGTGTATCCGTACCTATTCGTGTCTACAGATTACAAAAGTAACAAACAATTTATACTAAGTTGTTGGGAACTGAAGAAAAGCTTATGTGTTTAATGCTGCTAGTTCAGAGTTACTACTGCCAGAGGATTTCAAAGATTAATACTGCTAGTCAAAGTTAGTGCTGCTTGAACAAAGTTAGTACTGCTTAGCTAGTTAGTACTGCTAGAGGTTAGTGCTGCTTAGTAGTTAATGCTGCCAAGACTCAGTTAATGCTTCTAAGGTGATCAAGATGATTAATGCTGCTTATGAGATGGAGATCCGAATTACAAGAATGACAGTTGGATAGACTGAAGATATTCATGGAAGATATTCTGAAGATATTCTATTAATTGTAATTATCTTTTGTTTAGTATATATAGAATTGATAGAATAGTTTTAGATTTGAATTTATTCTAAGTTTTTTGTTCTAGAGAAAATCAACCTCAATGCATAGTTCCTAATTCTAGAGAAGTAGAATTCGTCTTGAAAGAGTCTGTTCTTCAAGATTGAGGTTGTGTGTGTAATCTTGTAACTTCAAGCATTCAATACAAGTTTACAAGTTGATCATCAAATTCATACTGTTTGTTTACTGTTTCATTGAATATAAAAGTGTTATTCCGCAAACTTCTTTGATATTGTTTCTGACTATTTATAATTCTTGTTGAGAATTCGATCCTGACAAGTGGTATCAGAGCCATATCTTTCAGAAACATTCATTCATAATGGAAAACATTGTTGAATCAAACAGTACCTTGGTCTCAAAGGTTCCAATGCTCAGACCCAATGAATTCGACATGTGGAAGATCAGAATCAAGCAATACATACTCCTCACTGATTATTCTATGTGGGACATCATTGAGAATGGCCCATCTGAAGCAGGGAAGATTGGTGCAGATGGAAAGAGAACACCACCAAAAACTGATGCAGAGAGAAAGACTAGACAGATAGAGATGAAAGCCTTGAGCACTTTGCTCTTGGCTATTCCCAATGAATATCAACATCAGTTCTGTAATTGCACTGATGCACAGATGCCCTGAAATGCTCTAGAGAAAAGATTCTCTGGTACCAAAAGTACCAAGAGAAATCAGAAGGCCATACTGAAGCAACAGTATGAGAACTTTATGTCAACAAAGAATGAGTCCATGACTCAAACTTTTGACAGGTTCAACAAGATAATTGGTGAACTAGATACAGTTGGAGTACAAATTGATCAAGATGATCTGAACAGGAAATTCCTAAGGTCCCTGGGTGATGAATGGACCATGTATACTGTCTCTTTCAGACAGAATGATCAACTGGAAGAAAAGGAACTTGATGATCTATACAATGATCTAAGAGTTTTTGAATCTGAGGTAGAGGCTAAGAAGAAGCCTTCTGGGTATGTTCACAATGCTGCACTCTTATCAGCATCAATGGATTCTACTTCCAATCCGGAATCAGTTAGTGCTGCTAATGGAGCAAATCAAGAGAAAGGCACTGAAACTGTGTTTGAAGCCTTTCTGTCCAGTCATGGAAACTCTTCTCTAATTAATGATGACTTGGAACAACTCCATCCAGATGACCTTGAAGAGATGGACATTAAATGGCAGATGGCCATGCTCTCTATGAGAGTTAAGAAGTTCATCAAGAGAATTGGGAGGAACAACTTCTCCCAAAGAAGAGAAGATGGAGCAGGTTTTGACAAGTCTAAGGTGGAATGCTATAAATGCCATCAAAAGGGACACTTTGCTAGAGAATGCAGAAGTGGAGTGTCTCACAACAACAACCACCAACAAGCTCAGTCTGGAAGCTTCAATAATAACAGAAACTCTGCACAAGCCTTAGTCTCTCAACAAGGTATGGGGTTTGATTGGAGTGATCAAGCTGAAGAAGCCATCCAAAACCAAGCTCTAATGGCAGAGGTGTCTGATCTCCCAACAGAGGTAACTTCTAATCTTTGTACTCAAAACTGCATTAACACTGTTAAAAGGTAAAGGGATCACAATCAGAAAATGAGTGATGACCTGAAGAGATTAGAAAAGGACATAAAAGATTATGTTAGAATTGTTGAGAGGTTTGAAGAGCAGATTAAGAGTTTTCAAGCCAATGACCTTCAACATTCTTATGACACAAACTACTGGAAGTGGGAGAAGAATGACTTAGAACTTCAACTGACCAAATCCAAAGACGAGAGTGAAAAGTTAAGAGGAGAGCTAGCTAAAGTTAAGATAGATGTAGAAAAGTTTTCCAATGCTTCCAAAGCAATGGATTCTTTACTACAAACTCAGATTCATGATAAATTGAGAAGAGGAATAGGATATAATTCCACACCACCACCCTACAACAACAACTACATCCCTCCTAGTTCAGATTTGTTAGAGACAAAGGATAGGAAGGACCTGCCTGAGGGAGCCACTGAGATTGATCCCTTAGATGAAGTAGCTGTTAAGGATAAAACTGAGAAAGAAGCTGTCAAAAGTAAGGACAGCACTGTGAGTGATGAGATTCCTATAGAAAACCACAAAATTACCAATGAAGGATGTGGAAAGCATTGGGTCAAGTCAAATAAGGTAGATAAGACTAAGGGAAAGAACAAGGAGATTCACTATAAGCAGACCACTGTTGTGAACTCTGTCCCTTGCAAACAGTGTGCTTGCAGTAAATCTAAGCCCCAAAAACATGATAAAAAGAGGGGTAATCAAAGGAACTGGAATAATCAATGGGCACAAAAACAAGGGGTTGATCTGAGTAAAATCAATAGACCAAAACCCCGTTTTATTTGTGGAAAGCTTAATCACATTGCCAAATATTGCTATTTCAATCCTATGAACCAAAGGATGAATTTTCAGAGACCTACTCAAAAACCCTTTGATTATAGGAAGAAAGAAAAGAACCATATGGCCAAGAAAACTGTTAAATCTAAAAGCCACATGAAGAAACAGAATATGGAAGACAGTGTCAAGATGTGGATTCCTAAAAGTACTAAAACTGTTAGTGCTGCTACTGCAAATAGTGCTGCTGACAGTGATAGTGATGCTAGAAGCAATACTACTGATACCAATGTTAGTGCTGCTAACATTGTTAGTACTTCTGCAAATGTTAATACTGCTAACTCTGTTAGTGCCAACATGGTTAATATTGCCAAACCTGTTAGTGCTGCTAACTCTGTTAGTACCTCTAAAGAGAGTACTGCTTCTAGTATTAGTGCTGCTAGACCAATAATCTTGACAAAGTACTCCAATAACAAGTGTTCTGATTTTAAAAATCTTATTAAAAAGGAATGTAAGTATTTTGATGAGAAAGGGAGACCCAAGACCACTTTGGCTTGGGTACCCAATTCATACTAACTGATTTATCTTATGTGCAGGGCAACCAACAGCTCAAGGGGAAGAGCATATGGCATGTTGATAGTGGTTGCTCTAGGCACATGACAGGCAACATGTCATGCCTTCAGGATTTCAAGCATATCAATGGAGGACATGTTGCATTTGGAGATATTTTTACAGGTGGAAAAATAAGTGGAAAAGGTAATGTTACAAAAGGTAAGATGACATTTGAGGATGTCTACTATGTTGATCAACTAAAGTACAACCTGTTAAGTGTATCACAGGTTTGTGACAAACAACATAGTATATTATTCACTAATACAGAATGTATGATCCTTGCTCCAGAGTTCAAGGTACTTGATGAAAGCATGATACTACTTAGAACTCCAAGAAAGGATAATGTGTATTGTCTAGATATGGACAATGTTTCAAGTGATTCATCCCTGAACTGTCTTGTTTCAAAAGCTTCTGTGGATGAATCCTCTCTTTGGCACAGAAGGATGTGTCACATGAATTTTAAAACAATGAACAAACTTGTTAAAAACAAACTTGTTAAAAACAAACTTGTTAAAAACAATCTTGTAAGAGGTTTACCATCAAGGGTCTTTTCATGTGATGATCATTGTGTTGCTTGTCTTAAAGGCAAACAGCACAAAACTTCTCATAAGTCCAAAGAGTTAAATACCATTTCTTCTTGTCTCCAGTTATTACATATGGATCTGTTTGGTCCTACAAACGTTATGAGTATAGGCAAGAAATCTTACTGCTTAGTTATTATTGATGATTACTCTAGATTTACTTGGGTATATTTTCTAAGGACTAAGGATGAGACCAGTGAATTGATCAAATCCTTTATCCTAAGAATTGAAAACCAAACTAATCAAAAAGTAAAAGTCATTAGATCAGACAATGGAACTGAATTTAAAAATTTTGATCTAAACACCTTTTGTGAAGAAAAAGGCATTGAGAGACAATATAGTGCCCCTAGGACTCAACAGAATGGAGTTGCTGAGAGGAGGAATAGAACACTAATAGAGGCTGCTAGATCTCTGTTGGCTGATTCTAAACTGCCAATTACTTTCTGGGCTGAAGCAGTTAATACTGCCTGTTATGTCCAAAACAGAGTACTAGTAGTAAAGCCAAAGAACAAGACCCCATATGAGCTTTTAAATCAAAGAAAACCCTTTATTGGATTTTCAAACCTTTTGGGTGTCCTTGTACAATACTCAATACCAAATCTCACTTAGGTAAGTTTGATAGCAAGGCAGATGATGGATTTCTTGTTGGGTATTCATCTCAGAGTAAGGCTTACAGAGTTTTTAACTCTTCTTCTAGAATAATTGAAGAAAGTGACAATGTCAAATGCAATGAGAACACACCAAATCCTATTGGGTCTGGTCCTCAGTGGTTGTTTGACATTGATTCACTAACTAACTCTTTTGGTTTTAGTAGTGATGATTATGCAGGTTCAGGAAGTGGAGGATCAGGGACTACATAAGTTCAAGATAGTATACCTCAATCTGTGATCTTTCCTACGCCTATAGAGGAACCTGCTGAATTCTGTGAAAAGGAGCCATCTACTGAACTAAATCAAAGTGAAGAAGAAAGAAGAGATGAGGAGAATCAAGAAAATAAAGAATCTGAAGTAGCTGATGAAATCACCACAGTTGAGTTGAATGACTCTAATCTAGAGGTGGGACTCAATGAAGAACCTAGTCATCACACCAAAACTCAAAAGAATCATCCTCCTCAGCTGGTAATAGGAGATATATCTTCTCCTATGATGACTAGAAATCAGAGCAGGCTACAAGATATGCAAGACCAACAACATACAGTGCTTTCTTGCTTTCTATCCCAACTTGAGCCTAAGAAGGCTCATGATGCTATGAGAGAGTACAGCTAGATAGAGGCTATGCAAGAAGAGCTGCTACAATTCAAGCTACAAGATGTTTGGGATCTGGTAGACCTTCCTAAAGGTCAAAGAGCAATAGGCACAAAATGGGTCTTCAGGAATAAGAGAGATGAAAGAGGAATAGTTATAAGGAACAAAGCAAGATTGGTGGCACAAGGGTATACACAAGAAGAAGGAATAGATTATGAAGAAGTATTTGCACCAGTGGCTAGGATA
The DNA here is from genome assembly GCA_023525745.1 of Arctium lappa. Taxonomy (NCBI): domain Eukaryota; kingdom Viridiplantae; phylum Streptophyta; class Magnoliopsida; order Asterales; family Asteraceae; genus Arctium; species Arctium lappa. The sequence goes on from CM042054.1 coordinate 68,968,222, forward strand.
GAAGCAATCAGATTATTCCTGGCCTATGCTTCCTGTATGAGATTCAAAGTCTACCAAATGGATGTAAAAAATGCATTTCTATATGGCTCAATTGAAGAAGAAGTATTTGTCTGTCAACCACCAGGGTTTGAAAACCCAAGCTATCCAGACAGAGTATACAAATTGAAGAAAGCACTTTATGGACTGCATCAAGCACCAAGAGCATGGTATGACACTCTGTCATCCTATCTCTTGGAAAATGGCTTTGAAAGAGGAGTCATTGATAATACTCTATTCATCAAGAGAAAGAAGAAGGATATCTTGCTGGTTCAAATCTATGTGGATGATATTATCTTTAGATCCACAAGAAACACTATGTGCAAGGAGTTTGAGGAACTAATGCATCAAAGATTCAAAATGAGTTCCATGGGGGAACTTACTTTCTTCCTTGGACTCCAAGTTCAACAGAAGTCAGATGGTATTTTTATCTGTCAGTCCAAGTATGTGCAGGACATTCTATCCAAGTTTGGTTTCTCAGATTCAAAACCTCCCAGCACACCTATGGAGACACACAAGCAGATAACAACAGATCTTGAGGGGGAGGATATGGATGTTCATCTTTATAGATCCATGATTGGCTCTCTCATGTATCTTACAGCCTTTAGGCCAGATATAATGTTTCCAGTCTGTGTATGTGCAAGATTCCAAGTTAGGCCAAAACAATCACACTATCAAGCTGTTAAGAGGATATTCAGATATCTCAAAGGGCAACCCAGATTGGGACTTTGGTATCCTCATGACTCATCATTTGACCTACTTGCATACTCAGACAGTGATCTAGGTGGAGCAAACTTGGACAGAAAATCTACTTCTGGAGGATGCCAGTTTTTGGGTGCAAGACTAGTATCATGGCAGTGCAAGAAACAAACCACAATGTCCACATCTACAACAGATGCAGAGTACATAGCAGTTGCAAGTTGCCGTTCTCAAGTCTTATGGATTAAGAATCAAATGCTGTACTATGGGGTAACCTTTCTACACACTCCAATCTTTATTGATAATAGCAGTGCTATTAACATTGTTAATAATCCTATCAAGCACTCAAAGACAAAGCACATTGAGATCAGGTATCACTTTATAAGAGACTGCAATGAAAAGAAACTTATTCAAGTTGTAAAAGTTCATACTGATAACCAATTTGCTGATCTATTCACCAAAGCCTTTGATGTGGGTAGATTCACTTTCTTGGTAACAAGTGTGGGAATGATCAACTCTGAATAAGCTCCTACTTAAAAAGTGGTTCAATACCTGTATATTGTTTATTCTTGGTGTTACTAATCTTCATTTTCAGGAAATGTATAGCAGTACTCAGTTCATCACAAGCTCAAAAGTGTAAGTATAGTTACTACTGCCAGTACAGTTTTAGTGCTGCCAGTACAGTTTTAATACTGCTAGTGCATAGTTAATACTGCTAGAAGTTAATAATTCTCTCAGTTAATACTGCTAGTTAGTTAATACTGCTAGAAGTTAATACTGCTAGAAGTTAATACTGCTAGAAGTTAATACTGCTCTCAGTTAATACTGCTAGTGGTTAATACTGCTAGTTAGTTAATACTGCTAGTGGTTAATACTGCTCTAGGTGAATACTGCTTATGTCCCGAATACTATAAATACCCTTTGCCCGCCTAAAAAGTTCATAACGACTCTTTGCATACTGTTCACTTGCGCTCTAACCCTTCTCTCTCAAGTACCAAGTTTTCAGGCAAGAATATTCAAGTTCAATGGCATCCATGACATTCATCGATGAACACAATGAGATCGCGATGTTCCAAAAGCCCAAACAAGCGGAAGGGTTTTACCAGATAGTCGACTTTCTGAGGACAAGTCACATTGCGCATGCTCTCACTGTGTCTCCTACAATCTTCATAGAGCATCAGAGGCAATTCTGGGCTAATGCCACCATTGTTACTGAGAATGGTGTGCAAATGATAAAGACTAGGGTGTGTGAAAAACCCCTAACAGTTACTGAAGAGGTACTACGCATCTGTCTACATCTAGACGATGCTGCAGGTATAACCTCTATCCCTAATGAGGAACTATTCTCAACTCTTTCACGAATGGGGTATGAAGGCCAAATGGGGATTTTCAAATTTTTTAAAGCTAAATTTTCACCCCAATGGAGGTTCTTTGTTCATACTCTGATGCACTGTATTTCAAAGAAAACTACTGGCTGGAGCCAATTTAGCAGTCCAATTGCCTATGCATTGGTATGTTTATCCACTGCTAGAAAATACAATTTTTCTCTGATGATCTTCAATGATCTTGTCTCAAACCTGGACAACAAGAAGAGTTTCTTCATGTATCCCAGGTTTGTTCAGGCAGTTATTACTAATGAATTGACGGACATACCTCACTTTGATGAGGTATATGTACCTAAACCCCCTAAAGGTAAGGTCTTCTCAAATATGAGAAGATCTGCTAGGGACTCGGAAGGAGTTGACACCCCATTGTTCTCAACAATGATGGTGGTGTCCCAACCACAAGAAGGTATGGCAGCAGGGTCAAGGCCCCCATTAGACAATCCCACTGCTAGCCAATCCCAACCTTCCCACTCTATATCTATTCCCCAGTCTCTGCTTCACAAGCCCACATCTCCACTTACCCAAACTTACAAAAGGAAACAGGTAAAGAAGGCTCCTTCCCTTCTTGTACCTTCACCCACTAAGCCTTTAAGCCCTCTATTAAAGCATTCTCCAATAGAGAATATCCAAAGGGATTCCAATAGGGTGTCTCCCAACCCTAAGGAGGTGCTCTCTAAGGAGATGGAAGAGCATATGGGTGAGAAGGCTGCCACTACTTCTGCTAGCACAGAGAAGGATAGTGGTAACATCTCTAAGACCTTCCCCATGGCAACTTTGGCTGAGAAATCAACAAAAGGACCCCGGTGCCAAGAAACCAAGGGGGTAGTAGGTGCTTCTGCTAGGCAGAAGGCCACTACTAAAAGATCCAAGGTTTCCCTCAAGGATGGGCAAAACATCCAAAAAGGGTGAGGACAGAACTGAAACTGCTGAATTGATGGCAAAACTTTCCAAGGATCCTTCAAGGGTCGGTAAAACACATAAAGAAGGTGAGGATAGATATACTTACTGGGAATTGATTGAAGCATTAGACAACATTAATGTTGATGTGATTAATCAAGGAAAGGAAATCAAAGAATTGCAGCAAGTGGTCCTCTCCCAACAAGAGCAAATTTCAAAACTAAAGCAATTGGTGGGAACACTTATTGCCAGGAGAAGACGAAAGCAGTTTGTTTTAAGAAGGAGAAAGGGGACAGGCAAAAAGGAGGAGAATGCTTCCAAAAAGGGGGAGAATTCCAACTTAGAACAGATAGATCAACAGATTGAGGGGGAGTTTGTTGAAGAAAAGAAAGCAGCAGTAACAACCCCAGAAGCAGAAACTGCTACTACTGCTGAGCCAAAACAAGCAGCAGAAACTGTTAGTGCTGCTGAAACTTCACAAGCAGCAGTAACACAGTTAACACCAACAGAGATTGAAGTAGCAGAAATGCTTCTCAAAGCAAAGAATGACACTCCTAAATCAAAGGGAGTGGTCATAAATGAAGGGGGAGCTAAAAGAACAGAAAAGAATGACATGGCTAAAGATGCAAAAAGAAAAGGAAAAGAGAAGATGATAGAAGCTGATCAACCAACTAAAAAGCAAAAGATGGTTGAGTCAGATGAAGCATTAGCCAAGAAAATGCAAGAAGAGTTAGATCAGGCAGAGAAAGAGCAAGTTGAGAAAGACAGAGAAATAGCCAGAGCACTTGCAAATGAATTAAATGAAGCTTTTCAGAAAGGGTTGGAAGCAGAAAAGGAAAAGCAAAGAGCAATGAGCTTGAGAAAGGCTATGATGGTCAGAACAAGTGCTAAGAAGAGAAGACCTTCACAAACTTACCTTGCAACTCAGGAGAGAAACAAGATGATAACTTTCTTGAGGAGTGCAATTGGTGTAAAGAAAGAAATGTTTGTGAAGATGACTTTTGATCAAATCAAGGATCTCTATGAGAAAGAAATGGGAAAGCTGAAGTGCAATGAGAAGGATAGAGTGGAGTTTGAAAAGAAAGCAAAGGAGAGACATGATGTGAATATCAATCAACCCTTCCCTGAAAGTGAAGAGGGAACTTCAACAAAAGAAAAGGTAGAGATAAAGGCAGAAGAGAAGAAGGAAGCTACTATAGGACAAAGCCAAAGGATTCTGAAGAGAACTAAGATGATGGCTAAAAGAAAGAAGATTGAAAAGAAGCCTATAGTAGAAGAAGAGAAAAAGGTTGCTGAAGAAGAAGAGGCACCTAAGAATGAAGAAAAGAAAGCTGAAGTTCAGGAAGCATCACAGTGTTCAGATATAAATATGTACATGGTGGTAATGGATAAAATTCCAAAGCCTATTACAGCTGAACCTGTTGGATTCAAACCTCCTGAAGTTATCCACTGGGATACTATGGAAGTGGATGGCAAGAAATATATCAGATTGAAAAGGAAGGATGAGAAGTACTACGTATTTGCTACATGGAACAAAATTGTCAGAGAATGTTCAAGATCTGATTTGGAAGAGATGTTTGAAGTTGGAATGAAGCTATATGCAAATCAGTTGAAAGCTCCAGGGTTACCAATAGTGAAGCTGGTCATGGAGTACTTGTGCATGTTATTCAATCCAGAAGTAGTGAAGCACTTAATCAGAGATGTGTTCAAAACAGTTAGAGGATGGACTCTATATGAAAGGAGTGGAGTCTATGAATTAGCCTTGGATACTTTTCACATGGAGTATTACTTAGTGGATGGGGTCTACAATCACACTCGTTTGAAGCTTCATGCAATGCTAAATAAGAAGCTGGGCTGTGCAACAAATTCAGAAATGGCAAAGTACTTAATTCAGAGAACTATCAATCAGAGCATGGGATTGGATCCTAATATTGGATTGAATCAGTGAAAGTTTTGGAAGCATTTGAAGAACTTGACTTCTCTTCCTAAAAGTCAAGTTAGGGGGAGATTGTTGGGAACTGAAGAAAAGCTTAAGTGTTTAATGCTGATAGTTCAGAGTTACTACTGCTAGAGGATTTCAAAGATTAATACTGCTAAGTATTACTACTTCTAGTAGAATTAATACTACTAGTCAAAGTTAGTGCTGCTTGAACAAAGTTAGTACTGCTTAGCTAGTTAGTACTGCTAGAGGTTAGTGCTGCTTAGTAGTTAATGCTGCCAAGACTCAGTTAATGCTTCTAAGGTGATCAAGATGATTAATGCTGCTTATGAGATGGAGATCCGAATTACAAGAATGACAGCTGGATAGACTGAAGATATTCATGGAAGATATTCTGAAGATATTCTATTAATTGTAATTATCTTTTGTTTAGTATATATAGAATTGATAGAATAGTTTTAGATTTGAGTTTATTCTAAGTTTTTTGTTCTAGAGAAAATCAACCTCAAGGCATAGTTCCTAATTCTAGAGAAGTAGAATTCGTCTTGAAAGAGTCTGTTCTTCAAGATTGAGGTTGTGTGTGTAATCTTGTAACTTCAAGCATTCAATACAAGTTTACAAGTTGATCATCAAATTCATACTGTTTGTTTACTGTTTCATTGAATATCAAAGTGTTATTCCGCAAACTTCTTCTATATTGTTTCTGAGTATTTATAATTCTTGTTGAGAATTCGATCCTGACATAAGTCAACTTTAGTTGACTTTACAACCAAACCATGAACTATAAACTAATTACAAAACAGACCCTCACTTTTAATCTTGAATACAGTATTAGTCTAACAATCTCCCCATTTGGATTCAAGATTAAATTTTTTTTTGACAATAAACTTCAAGTCTTCTTATCTACAGAATAATCTTCATCTTTGAAACCTTTTCAACTTTGACATCTTGAAAGCTTTGACATCTTCAACAATCTTTAAAACTTTAAACTCTTGAAACCTTTGACAGCTTTAGCAAAATCTTCATTTTCCTCTTTTGTTTGCAACAAACTTTGACAAAATCTTCTTAATCAATCAAGTCTTCAAACATTGACTAACTTTGACTTTGGAACCACTTGATTCAAACAATCATTAACTTCAATCTCCCCCTTTACAATCAATCATTACTTTAGCTTTCAACCTGACTTTGAAAATCATCTGTCACTCTTTCTTGATACAAATTTTAATCATATGATCTTGAACACTAATTTATCTCCCCAATTATGATATAACCTTTTCATCTAAACTTGAACTTTGACTTATCTTCCCCTTTTTAATGATTTGTGAGAATCAAAATCATTAAAACTCTTCAAGTTTAGATCTGTCTTTGGAAAATCTCCCCCAAATAAAACAAGTAAGCATAGTCTTCATGATCTCTCCCTTTGATAAAATCTGAATAATCTCTCGCAGATAGGAAAATCTGATCTGAATGAGCCGTCAATTCATAAAAGTATTCATCTGAATCTTTTCAAATTCAGACAAATTAGGAGTTGTAACCTTGAATCAACACATGAAACAGTTAGGAATGCCTGTCAGTATCACAAAGCCACTGTGTATAACGAATGTAAAATATAAGGAGCTAGTTTGATGTTGACTCCCCAGGACTTCCATCCAATCATCAAAAAACACAAGGTATTTTCTATGAATGTTCTGACAGAAAAACAAATTTTCTGTGTGCTCGTGCATGTGTTGTGAAAGAATCAGCACAATGATTGTGTTTGATAAGGCTCAAAGTATGTAAACCACTGAGACAACAATGATTATACATAGACTCAATTGTGCATGAGAAAGGGTCCAAGGTGGGGCAACTCTCCTTCTTTTTCAACATCAGTATCTTCCAAATGAAGAACCAATAGATTATGTACTGCATCCCCAGAAAATGTGAAACATTCTCTTTTTGAAAAAAGAATGAGTAGCTGGTGGGGTTGTATGCAAGAGATGGCATGGGCTCACTGCCTTTTTCAAAGATGGTCACCAAAGAATGTGAACCAATCAGTAATGTGGTTGCCCGACTCAGAAATAAGTTTGTTGCAGAGTCTGATATTCTTTTACTTGGTTCTCACACCCTCTTTCTTTTGATCATTTAAGCTCACATCTAACCAATCTCTCATTTCTATTTTACCTCTTCACACACCAACACTTAATCTTTTTACCCCCTCTCCCCTCAATCACTCAGGGAATACTTCCTGGGTAGGAAACACTGGTTAGTGTGAGTCCATAGAAGTTCTTTTAAGCTCTCACACTAAAGCCCATGTAAATGTCCTAAAAGCATTATCTCAATGATTTTTTTGACATTTAAGCGTAAGAAAATCATTTGTCAGTGTATGTATGCTCATAAAGAATTAGATGAAATTTGAGCATTTTAAGCATATAAGATTTATCAAAACTTTGTATGAATGAATAATCATGAAAGAATAGAAATGTTTTGAGAATCTGACAATGATTAAAATCAGGTCAAAATTCATGAAGAATAAAATTTTGGGAAATCAAAGACGTAGTATGTTTATATGAACAATATATAAACATTTTTAACAATGAAAGCACATATCATTATAGAAATGACGTTTGATTCAAACAATAGAGAATAGCAAACGGGAGTATTACCATAGAAAGATTAAACATTTTATACATGATAATAACAAAGTCAAGAAATATATTGAACCGTTATGTATGAAAACTTGACAAAGTATATGAAAAGAAAATACACAAGTATTTTTCTTTAAGAACAAACGGTCAGATATTCATCAAAGTATCCAACGAAAATCATTTAAAATCGCACTTCGAAATTCATAAAACATTGGAGAACATGAAGTGGTTTGAACATTTAAGAAACCAGTTTACACAAGTGAAAGTTGTTCATTTTTCAACAAGTGTTAAAGATTTAAAGTAAAGAAAATATATCTGTAATCGCACTTAGACAAAAACCTCAGATATCCTCTCCTTCGATACCTGTAAAAAGTCAATTAATCAGAAAAATATGGCAATGATAGTATAAAACAGTATATCTCCTCCCCCTAAAAGATATAACAATTAATTTCTCTAACTCCCCCTCAAATTAAAAACATCTAGAAAAATATTACCATTTAAGCATCCTACCAGAAGAAAACATTTGAGTACTGGTTTTGAACTTAAGTATTCAAAAGCCATGATTACTTATTCTCCGGTGAGAATAGTAATGGTCAGTTTTACCGATTAAGCACGGGTTCTGATCTGATGTAATCAGAAGCCAATGTCACAAGAATGATAACCTGCAATATAAATTTTTTTGGTAATCATTTAAAAATGATTCCGCCTTTGTCAGTAGATAATGAATGATAAAAAAATTGACACTGTTCATAATTTCCAATACATAAACCATTAAAGCACAAAACAAGATATATTCCCCTTTGAATCATGGAGTGCCATTTAACATACCTAGTTTGTTGACTAGAAAGGTAAACCTTTTTTCATCCAACGACTTGGTGAACAGGTCAGCTAACTGGTAGTCAGTTTGCACGAAATGCATATCTATATCGCCCTTCTCCACATGATCCTTGATGAAATGATATCTCACATCGATATGATTTGTCTTTGAATGTTGTACTGGATTATCTGTTATAACTATTGTGCTCTTTGAATCGCAATAGATAGGAAATCGTTGGTAGGAATATCCAAAATCCTTTAATTGTGTCCGCATCCAAAGGACTTGTGAACAGCAGCTCGCAGCAGCTACATATCAGCCTCGGTGGTAGAAGTGGATACACAATTTTGTTTCTTTGAAATCCAACTTACCAACTTGTCACCTAAAAATTGACATGATCCAGAGGTGCTCTTCCGATCCAGCTTACACCCTGCATGGCCAGCATCTGTGTATGTAGTTAAATCAAAACTCGAACCCTTAGGATACCAAAGGCCTAACTCTGGAGTGCCTTTGAGGTACCTAAGTATTCGTTTAACAACGACTAGGTGTGATTCCTTCGGGTTAGCCTGATACCTAGCACAGAAACATGTGGCAAACATAATATCCGGTCTACTCGCTGTTAAGTACAGTAATGAACCAATCATGCTACGGTACATCTTTTTATCTACTAGTTTACCAGATAAATTAGCATCTAATAGTGTACCCGTTGCCATCGATGTTTTCATCACTGATCTTTCAGACATGTTAAACTTTTTTAGGATATCTCGGCTATATTTTGCCTGATTAATGAAAATACCTTCGGGTAACTGCTTTACTTGAAGACCAAGAAAGAAAGTAAGTTCTCCCATCATCGACATTTCAAATCGAGATTCCATTATTTTTGAAAAGTTTTTACAAAATTTAGGATTTGTTGAACCGAAAATAATGTCATCCACATAAATCTGAATTAGGATCATATCTTCACCTTGTTTCTTTAGAAAGAGAGTAGTATCGATAGTACCTCTCTTGAATCCGGAAGCAAGTAGAAATTGGGTTAGTGTTTCATACCAAACTCATGGTGCCTGTTTGAGTCCATATAAAGCCTTGTCTAGTACATAGACATATTCCAGGTGTTTTGGATCAATGAAACCTTCGGGTTGAGCTACGTAGACTTATTCATGCAGAATCCCATTCAATAAAGTAGATTTGACGTCCATCTGATATACCGTAAAATTCTTGTGGGCTGCGTATGAAAGAAATATCGAAATAACTTTGATTCTTGCAACATGAGCAAATGTCTCATCATAATCAATCCCTTCCTGTTGACAATACCCTTTTGCAACCAGACGAGCTTTATTTCGAACCACAATTCCTGCTTCATCTCTTTTGTTTCTGAAGACCCACTTTGTTCCAATAACAGATTTTCCTTCAGATAGTTGTATAAGTCGCCAGACCTTGTTCCGCTCAAATTGTAGAAGCTCATCTTGCATGGCTATTATCCAATCAGGATCGCGCAAGGCTTCTGATGCTTTCTTCGGTTCAAGGGAACTAAGGAAGGTTGAATACAAACAAAAGTTTGCAGATGTCGCCCACATTTTCACTCCACTGTGGATATCACCTATTACATTATGTAAGGGATGATCTCGTGTCCATCTAGTAGTACTTGGAATTGGCTGAATATAAATTCGCGTGTTATCTTCATCATATTCATCGTATACAGCAGGTAAGTTCAAATCAACCTCAGATATACTCGGGACATCTTGTACAGTTTATGAAGTAAATAACTCTAGAGCTATTGAAGAAGTGCTCGGGACTTCTTTTCTAGAACTTGTATCTGCAGAAACAGATTCAATATTAGTATCTTTAGAAAGAACAGGTGTAGTGGTACCTGATGAGGTGGTTGTGACATTCTCAGAAGGACCTGAAATATCTTCAGTTACGACTGGAACCTTTGAACTTGATCCAGATATATTAGATTTGTCGAAATCTATATAAATATCCATAAAAGCATCAAAGTAAAGTAAATCTAACTCAGATGTTATGTTTGACGAGTTAGAAGACTTAGGGGCTGTTTGGTTGATTTTTCATTAAGTTCTGTATAGATAAAGTTGTTTGTGTGGATTAATCTGCCTGTATAGATTTAGAAGGTTTTTATTTGAGAGAGTTTTTTCATATATGGAAAGAACGTGTCTTTTAATGAGAGGGACTGGTTTGGAAAAAAACTTGGCTTTCTGCATAAAGCTCCCCCTTGAAATCTTACTGAATAAGCCACTTTCTATATCATTAAGCCATTACCAAACAATCATATATAGCTGACTGAATAAGTTGTGAGTCTCATTAAGCTTATTAAGCTGCAAACAAACAGACCCTTAGTCTGTGACGATTCGGGTTCTATTCTGTCATGAATAGAAGCCTTCGTTTTCAGCTTGAGTTCTGAACTGCAGTGTTCAGAAGTCAACGTTGATGTTTCATCAAAAGACACATTCACACTCTCCATGACCGTCTTGATTCTTCTATTATAGATCCGATAAGCTTTAGATGTTAATGAATAACCAATGAAATAGCCTTCGTCCACCTTCTTGTCGAATTTATCAAGATTGTCACGATCATTGAGAACATAACACCTGCAACCAAAAGTACGAAGAAATTTAATATTCAGTTTTCTACGATTTATTAGTTCATATGCTGTCTTTTTATGTCTTTTAATGATAATTGTACGATTTTGTGTGAAACAAGTAGTGGCTACGGCTTTAGCCCACAGATAGAATGGCAGACCAGAATAAGCTAACATCTTCCTTGCTGCTTCAACCAGAGATCGATTTTTTCTTTCAACGACGCCGTTTTGTTGAGGAGTATAGGCAACAGAAAAATTGTGAGAGATCCCGACTGATACGAGATAACTCTGAAGAGTAGAATTCTTAAATTTTGTGCCATTGTCACTTCTCAAAGATTTTACCGGCAATTGGAGTCGAACATGGATTTTCTCGATAAAAGCAATGATTAGCTCTGGTGCATCTGATTTGCTTTGTAGAAATTCCAGCCATGTGTATCTGGAGTACTCATCAATCATAACTAGGATGTATTTTTTTCCATTGATCGACTGAGTCCTCATTAGGCCGCAAAGGTCCATATGTATAAGTTCAAGTGGTGTTGTGTGTGTCCCTGAATCTAGTTTCAAAACAAGATTAATCAAACAAGATACAAATATGAATCAATTACCTGTTTGATTTCACTTTCAATCTCAAGATTACACTTTCTCTCTCTACAATCTCTCTCTAACGAACTCTCTTTCTCTCTGATATTTCTCTCTCTAAAATACAACTGAATAATGCTTCAATTAAGTTCTCTACTAATTACAAAGAAAAGAAAACTATTTATACCTACAACTAATTACAACAAGGAAACAAACAAATACAATACTTTGACTTTTATTACAAAAGACTTTGACTTTGATGAGATTTGACTTTCTCAGCTTTGACTTTTGGTCTTCTTGATCTTGTATCCAACAGATTTATGCTCTAACAATCTCCCCCTTTGGATTCAAGATCACTATTGAAAGATCTAGCAATTCAGTGTTCACTTTAAGCTCTGTCAGTACAATCTCCCATTTTTCTTTATCAGAATTCTTTCCAAAACTGTCTTCAAACAATGAACAATCTCCCCAAAACTTTCACAAAACACTTTCAAACTTTGGAAAGAAATTATCTTCAGATTTAGCTCAAATTGCTTCAACAAAATAATCTTCAAAGAAAATTTCCTCAAATCTTCAGAAATTCTTTGATCTTCATCAAATCTTTAAATCTTTACTTTGAACTTTTCTGACTTGGACATTTCTTTAAAAATTCATCTCTCAAAACTTTATCATTTCTTGATACCATCTCCCCCTTTTTGATGATTTGAGCATCTATATCATCAAAACTTTCCTCCCAAGAAATGTCATTGACCAATCTTATCTGTCAAACTGAGCCTCTGATTCTGTGATCCATAACCAAGTATTCATCTAGATCTTTGCAAATCCAGACAAAATAAGAACAAGTAACTCCTGAATCAACAGATGAATTAGTTAAAATGCCTGTCAGTAACACAAAGTCACTGTGTGTAACGAATACACAATATAAAGGAGCTTTTTGATGTTCACTCCCCCAGGGCTTCCATCCAATTATCGAAATACCACAAAGGCAATTTCTATGAATGTTATGACAAAAAAACAAATTCCTTGTGTGTTCGTGCATGTGTAAAAAGAATTAAGCACGGTGATTGCTTTTCAATAAGGCTCAAAGTTGTGTAAACCACTGAGACAACAGGAGATAAACACAGACTCAATGTGCATGATTGAAGTGCGAAGGTGGGGCAGACTTCCTTCTTTTTCAATATCCAGATTTTCCAAATGAAAACCAGATAGATAAGATGATGCGTCCCCAGAAAAATATGAAACATTTTCTTTTTGAGAAGAAAATGAGTGGTTGGTGGTGTTTAAGCAAGAGTTGGCATGGGCTATTTGCCTGTTTCAATAATGTTCACGAAAGAATTGTGAAACATTATTAATGTGGCTGCCCGACTCAGAAAGTAGTTGGTGCAGAGTTTGATATTCTTTTACTCTGATCTCACACCTTCTTTCTTTTAAATCATTAAGCTCACATCTAACCAAACTCTCTTTGCCATTTTAACTCATCACACCCATACTCATGTCTTTTTGACTCCTCACACTCAATCTCTATGGATTAACTTCTTGGGTAGAAATCACTAGTTAGCGTGATTTCATAGAAGTTCTGTTAATTCCTAGCACAAAGAACCTATATTTTTCCTAGAAAGCATGTGTTGCTCAAATGGTTTAACTATAGCAGTTAAAACTCAAATACAAATGTCAGATGAATGTATGCTCAGAATATAATCATGAAGATATGAGCATTTTAAAACATTAAAGTATTTTCAAACAAGTATATTGAATGAATGAATATGAATGCAAAAGACTTGTTTGAAAATCTGACATTGTATAAAATGATCAGAAATGAATGATATATCAATTAAGTCTTACCATCGAAGAAAAATTGTTTCAATTTAGAGGCATGGTAAGAACGTTTTTAACAAAAATTCAAACCGGTGTGTGTGAATACTTGAAAGTATATAGAAAAGACAATACTCAAGTATTTATCTTTGGAAACACACGGTTTGTAAACATGTAAACACAAAATAACAATGAAAACATTTAAAATCACACTTCCAAATTATAAAATCTGTTTAAAAATCGGGAAGTGGTTTGAACATTTAAGAACATGTTTTCTATACCTGAAAGTTGTCCTTCTTTCAGATACATTTGAGATTAAGATAAGAAATTTACCTTTTCGCTCAATCTTAATTCTCATACATTCAGCTGAAGTCATTAAGATATGATCGTGTTAACTTCTCTCATTCTGCATAAGTCTCAAAGTCTAGTCAAAAATTTATTCACAAAATTTATTCGAAAATAAAAGGACATAAAACAGTAAAACTATTAAAGAACGAGTTCTGATCAGAAATCATATTCTTACTCCTTTTGATTTGACTTATAAAGCTCCCCCTAAAATCATGCATTAAAAAAATTGTCAATGAAATAAAAAATGCAGAAATTAGTTATACTCCCCCTCAAATGAATGTAGATCATCTAGAATCTTCTCTTACTCCCCCTGAGATCATGAGCAAACAAATTAAAGTGCAGATATCCTTTAGACATGAAAATAAAGAAAATGATGAAAAATAACAATTCGTAACTTTAGTAGGTAACAACCGATTATGTATTAAGATTTAACATACCAAGCTTAGATACAAGAAAATTAAATCTCTTTTCATCTAAGGATTTGGTAAATAAATCTGCAAGTTGATAATCTGTTTTTACAAAATAAAGTTAAATTGTTCATTTTTCTACATTATCTTTTATAAAATGATACCTGACATCAATATGTTTGGTTTTCGTATGCTGGACAGGATTAGCAGATATTGCAATCGCACTCTTCGAGTCACAATAGATTGGAATTTTATCAAATTTGAATCCATAGTCTCGTAGCTGTGTTCGCATCCACAAGACTTGAGAGCAGCAACTGGCAGCAGCTACATACTCTACTTCAGCAGTCGATGTGGAAACGCATAATTGTTTCTTTGATACCCAGCTAACGAGCTTGTCTCCAAGAAATTGAACGTGACCAGAGGTACTCTTTCTGTCCAACATGCAACCTGCATGATCTGCATCTGAATATGCTGTCAGTTGAAACCCTGTATCCTTAGGATACCACAAACCAAGGTCTGCAGTCCCCTTCAGATATCTAAAAATCCTTTTGACAGCGGCCAAATGGGATTCTTTGGGAGCAGCCTGATATCTAGAACATAAGCATGTTGAAAACATAATATCTGGTCTACTGGATGTAAGATACATTAATGAACCTATCATACCTCTATATGTTCTAACATCAACACTTTTACCCGAAGGATCAGTGTGGATCTTAGTACCAGGTGCCATCGGGGTTCCAATAGGTTTACAATTTTTCCATTGAATTTTCCGAAGAATATCCAAAATGTACTTAGATTGGTTAATAAAAATCCCCGTTGAAAACTGTTTAACTTGTAATCCGAGAAAGAAATTCATCTCTCCCATCATACTCATCTGAAAACGTGACACCATGAGGTTAGAAAAGTTTTTACAATATTTTGGATTAGTAGAACCAAATATTATATCATCAACATAAATCTAAATAAGAATAATATCAACTTTTTCTTTCTTGATGAATAAAGTGGTATCAATCTTACCTTTGGAGAAACCTGACTTGACCAAGAATTTGGATAAGATGTCATACCATGCTCGAGGGGCTTGTTTTAAACCATAGAGGGCTTTGTCCAAGATGTAGACATGATCTGGCTTATCTGGATTGACGAACCCTTCTGGTTGAGACACGTACACTTCCTCCTTAAGAATGCCATTCAGAAAGGCTGTTTTCACATCCATCTGATAGACTGTGAAATTCTTATGAGCGGCGTAGGCTAGAAACATTCTGATTGCCTCTATACGCGCTACCGGAGCATACGTCTCATCGTAATCAATGCCTTCCTCTTGCCGGTAACCTTTGGCAACAAGTCTAGCTTTGTTTCTTATGACGACACCATCTTCATCCTTTTTATTCTTGAATACCCATTTAGTTCCTATCACGGTCTTTCCTTCTGGCTTAGGAACTAATCTCCAAACCTTTAGGGCTTCAAACTGATTGATCTTTTCTTGCATTGCAGATACCCAGTCCGAATCAGCAAGAGCCTCAGATACTCGTGTTGGCTCAATCTTACTGAGGAACGAGTCATGCATACATTGGTTAAGAGTCGCTGACCTAGTCTGAACAGGCTTGTTGAGATCTCCAATTACTTGGTGTAATGGATGCTCTTTGGTCCAGTGATGCTCATGCGGAAGTGGAGTAGATATTGATTGAATTTGATCATCATCTAGAAATCCACTTTCAGAATCTTCTGTTTGAATAACAGGAGGAGGTTTTTCAGTTGAAGTTTCAGGTACAGAAGCATCAGTTGGAACAGCAGACTCTAGCTGTTGAGTAGACAATGTATTACACCCAACTGAAACAGTTACTTCGGGCTCAGCAGTTACTTGTACATCTTCAACTGTAGGAGTAGATGTTGGAATGTGAGTTTCTGTCTGAACAGGGGATGCTTGTTTAGTTATGACATCTGAAGTAACTGGATGATTGCAAGTTGTGTCTTCAGACCTGTCAATCACAACAGATTTAGGTATATTAGATCCTAGAAACTCATCATAAAAGAATTCAAATAACAAATCTAAATCAGTAAAATGTGAATTAGATGTAGAAGCGTTATCCAAATCTTTCACTGTAGAAATAGGTTCTGGACTGATCTGCCCAGAAGCTAATACTCCTGTGATAACGGGTTCTGAACTGAGTTGATCAGAAGCCATATCTTCATCAAATGTGACATTGACGCTCTCAACAACTGTCTTTGACTCCTTCAAATAAACACGATATGCTGCCGATGTTGAAGAATAACCAATGAAAATACCCTCGTCCGCCTTAGCACTGAATTTATTCAGACTCTCTCTGTCATTAAGCACAAAACATTTACACCCAAATACGTGAAAATATTTGATAGTCGGTGTTCTGTTGTTGATCAGCTCATATGGAGTCTTCTGAAAACGGCGGTGTATCATGGATCGATTTTGAGTATGACATGCAGTCGACACAACTTCTGCCCACAAGAATAGAGGTAGATCGGATTGGCTAAGCATAGTACGAGCGGCCTCGACTAGCGTCCGATTTCTCCTTTCAACTACTCCATTTTGTTCAGGCGTACGAGCAACAGAGTACTGATGTGATATCCCGACCGATTCGAGATATTCTTCAACTATCTTGTTTTTGAACTCTGTGCCGTTGTCCGTTCGAAGAAACTTGACTTGTCGCTGCCTTTTCACCTGGGTCGTCTTTAAGAAAGTAATGAGAACTTCGGGCGTCTCATCTTTTGATCGAAGAAATTTGACCCACGTGTACCTTGAATAATCGTCCACAATAACCAACACGTATTTCTTTCCACCCAAACTCTGAGTTCTCATTGGACCACACAAATCCATATGTAACAATTCTAACGGAGAACTAGTGCTTGGTCCAGGCTTCGGTTTATGTGCGGCTCTTTTCATCTTACCCTTCTCACATGCAACACATAAGTGTTCTCGTTCATATTTCAGCTCAGGAAGTCCTTTGACCAATTTCCCACGAACCAGCTTGTTGATATAACGAAAGTTCAAATGAGATAAACGTCTGTGCCAGAGCCAACTTTGTTGTGTTGAAGCTTTTGTCATCAAGCATACTTGATTGTCAATCTGTACTTTGGAAAGATTGATGGTATAGAGGTTTGTCTTTCGATGTCCACCTAAGAGTTCTGTGTCGTCTTCAGTACGAACTGAGCAACTCTTAGACTTGAAGTTGACCTCTAACCCTTTATCGCAGAATTGACCAATGCTGAATAAGTTGTTCCCTAAGCCTTCGACATAACTCACCTTACTTATCGTTATGTTGTCTTGAATGATGTCACCATATCCTAAGATAGGTGAAAGCAGATCGTTTCCAAATCTGACATTTCCACTAAATTTCTCTGTATAGTTAGACAATAAAGCTTTTTGCCCAGTCATATGCTTAGAACATCCACTGTCCAAGTACCACATATGCCGGGTCTGCAAGAGAAATCAGGAAACAATAACTTTAGGTACTCATTTAAAAACGGGTCCTAACAGATTAGCACAAGATTTTGGTATCCATTTGAAAATGGACCCTCTGTTCTTTTGAAAACCTTGAAAAATATTTGATCTTGAAGAATAAACATGATAAGATCCGAACCAATTAGAAGAATTATGAGAGTAAGAAAAATCATTTCTCCGATAATGATAAGATGTAGTAGAAATAGGAGATAATTGAATCAATTGCTTTATTGAATACCGCTTGTAAGAAGTTACAAGGTTTTGTTTATTTGAAGCAAATTGATCAACTACATCAGTATCACTACTAACTGATCTATTACAAGAATTATCAGAAACTAATTCAACTTTCTCATCACCCTTCCTTTTTGGTCGCCATTCAGTTCGAGCTTTCGACCTTTTCTTGCTTATATCTGAAACAAAAAATTTAGATCTATTAGGAAAAGCAGATTTCTGAGACTTAGTTTTCTTTTGTGTACCAGTGTGTTTCTGTTTCTGTAATCGCTGTTTCTTATGTTTCTTACCTTGAGCATAGTAATCAGCAGTTACAGAAACTGATTCACCAAACTTAGTTGATGATTCAGCAATATTAACACCACTTGGTAACACTTTTTCATTTATAAGACAAGTAGAATGATCAGGAAGAATAGCATTAAAATCAAACATATCAATTTCTTCTATGCACCCATTATCAGAATTAAGAAAATCATTTGCAGACTCAAATAAGTCATCAAAACTATCAAACAAAGTTTGAGGTACCTTAGAAACTTTAGAACACTTTGTAGATGTAGACTGAAAAATCGTGTTCTTTAATACAGTAGAAAATACACTTTGTTGGATATCAACCAAAAGTTTTTCATCAGATAAAACATTTTCCAACTCAACTATTTTGCTTTCAAGAATGAGTGGAGGAACATAAACCTTTGCAACTGCAGGTTTTGTCTTCAACTCAGAAACAGAATAGCTCGCAAAATAGTCATTTGAAAGAACTTTTGGTGTTTCTGAAAGATAACTATCATTTAACTTCGCATAGTTAAATGGTAGTTAAATGGTAGTTGCATTTTCTTAACATTCTTTCTATTTTCAGTTTCTTTGGCCTCAAGTTATTCCGGTAATTTGGTAACAAATTTGGGTTTTAAATGAGTATGTTTACCAGCACATGCAAGAAAATCAAAGTTAGAAAGTGCCGGTGGTTTTCTGATGGCTTTCTTTAAGTAATGGGGGTTTTTAAAACCAAGTCCCCATTTTTCCTTAACATCAGTCTCTTCGTTAGGTTCATTAAAAAAATGGTTTGATCTGTTTGACCTCTCGCATAAAGTTTGGCTTCCAGACCATTTACCTTCTTATTCAAAAGCTTGTTCTCAACCTGCAGTTTATGAACAATTAGTGCAGATTCTTTCTTTTCAAACTCATATTTAGAAACTTTAACTTCAAAATTAGAAATCTTCTTTTCAAAACAATCTACTTGAGATTTAGAATCAGAAGCAGACTTGCGTAAAGACTCAATCAGATCTTTGTTCCCAATAACCGACTTATTGAGTTCAAATATCTTATTGTTTCTTTTAGCAACTCTGTCTTTTTCTTTCTTCAGTTTTAATTGAAGATCATTAAGCTCAACCATCATAGCTTCCATTTTGATTACAAAATCTTTTTCAGTTAAGTTTAATACCTCATCAGCTGTCTCGTCATCTGATTCATCATACTTGACTTCTTTTCCCATGAGACAAATATGAGTTGTTTCTTCCTTTTCTTCTTCTCCTTCTGAATGATCCAGCCAAAGTTCGTCTTCAGCCATTAAAGCGATGCCTGCTTCTTGTTGTTTGGCTAATAACAGCTTGTTCTGATAATACTGAGAGTTGCGAACTTTTGGCTTTCTACAATCTTTTGCAAAATGACCAATTTTGCCACAGTTGTAGCATTTAACTGAATCACTTGCTGGCTTTTCTACAACAGTGTAGTCATTCACGAACTTCTTCCTTTCATCAGGTTTCTTCTCAACGTATCTGTTCTCTTCATATCTCCTTCCTTCCACCCTTTCTTGGTGCTCATGATTCTTGGAACTTGATGAAGAATACCTCTGTGAATTAGATCCCAGCTTCTTGTAAAACTTTTTCTGGAATGCACGGGTCAATAGCAACATAGCCTGTTTGAGGCTTTCTCCATCATCACCATCTGATTCAGATTCAGACTCAGAACTGGTAATCACTTTCTTCTTTTTCTTCTTCTATTTCTTTTCTTTCTTTTTCTCACCATCTACCAAAGCAATAGGATCGGGAAGTTTTTCTGCCTTCTTCTTTTCAACTCTTTTCTCTTCCACTTCTTCTTCATTCTGCCTCAGAGTCTCATATACCTCATGTAACGGTATGTCATTCAGATCCTTCATCTGTTTCATCCTATGTGTATGCTTCTTCCACTCTGGTTGTAGGATGCTCAGAAATTTGACATTGTTCTCAAGTTGCTTCTTTTTCACCTTATTCTTGGACAACTCATTCAGAAGCAAGACAAACCGTTCATAAGTATCTTCTAAGCTTTCATTTTCTTTGGCTTTGAATTCCTCATAACTGTTGATGCAGTTAGCCACTTTCATCTGATTCCCAATCTTATATCCCATCATCAACTTTTGCAGTTGATCCCACATCTTCTTAGCATTTCCCTTGTAACTATCAATGTTGATGTAGATCTCATTCGGAATGCTCTGAAGAAGTAAGGATCTTGCTTGTTTATTTGCTTTGTATCGGCTTTTCTGTTCTTCAGAATATTGAGAAATATCCACTGCCACTGTTTTCATCTTTTGATCTCTTTCCTCAGTACCATCTTCACTATCAGACGAGTCATCATCTGGTATTTGAACCATGATTGGTACCATAGGACCTTCTGTGATTGACAACATAATATTCTCTCCATTTGCATGTCTGTCTATAAAATCAAGAAACCTGTCTTTCCACTGTTCGTACTCTCCTTTGAACAGAACAGGAGGCTTGACATCAGTGCCAATGGAAAGAGCATCTTTGGAAGTCATCTTGTTTAAACCTGTTTGAAAAATATATGAAATAAGAAACTAGAAACTGATCGTTAGTCCAAATGAAACAATCAAGAAAATACAGAAAACTTGAAATATAAAATCAGAAAAATTTGATCATAACCAGAAATATGTCCCCCTTCGCAGACTTAGCACGGGGGTCCCGCTACCCGGTTAGCGGGTGGGGTCAGGGTGCAATGCCCTTGCGGGGTCGAGGGGCAGCGCCCCTAGAGAATTTTTTTTCACTATTAAGGGCCATATTACAGTTTTGAAAATTTCTAAAAAATAAAATTTTCTAAGTCTTCCACGCTTTGCGCTTTACACAGGAATCGCAAACCTCTACTATACGTTTCAAGTGGCACACGCACACCTTAACTATGCGTTTCAAACTACCACCACTTTGAAGTTCAAGTTACAAACGCATATCACCACTATGCGGTTCAAGTTACAAACGCATATCACCACTATGCGTCTCAAGTTACAAACGCATATCACCACTATGTGTGTCAAGATACACCCGCACAAATCACTTTGCGTGTCACGTTATATCCGCACAACACACTTAGCTTCTCTTTGCATGTCACTTAGCGTTTTAACGTTACACCCGCATTCCTCTGAAGAACTTGTAAGTATCTTGATGAATGACCCGCACACTTCGATGAATCAAACGCACAACTCGATGAATCACACGCACAACTCGATGAACACCCGCACACCTCTAAAATCGAACTAAATCACACTGAAAACTCATTTATGCCTAGAAATCTGATACGAAACTTCGACAATTTTATCTTCTAAACAACTCGAACACAAAACTATCACTAATATTCGATCAAATACACCAAAATTACAATTTTGATTCAAGAACAGTGCCAAGAACTCGTGTAAACAAAAACCACAAAATTCGAAAATTCAAATTGATTACAGTGCAATTCTTGATAACACCTATACAGACTCAATCGATTTCACATTCCTTACAAAACCTAATCGATTACAACTCCAAAAACTCACTCAAACTCGAATTTGATCTTGACTTCGATGAACAGTAAAAAAAAAACGAACTTTCTGATTTTCTTGAACTTTCGATTTAGATCTGCTCTGATACCAATTGTGTGTCCTTGAATCTAGTTTCTAAACAAGATTAATCAAACAAGATACAAATATGAATCAATTACCTGTTTGATTTCACTTTCAATCTCAAGATTACACTTTCTCTCTCTACAATCTCTCTCTAACGAACTCTCTTTCTCTCTGATATTTCTCTCTCTAAAATAC
This sequence comes from Arctium lappa, assembly GCA_023525745.1. Taxonomy (NCBI): domain Eukaryota; kingdom Viridiplantae; phylum Streptophyta; class Magnoliopsida; order Asterales; family Asteraceae; genus Arctium; species Arctium lappa. Next base: position 68,990,118 of record CM042054.1, read on the forward strand.
AACTGAATAATGCTTCAATTAAGTTCTCTACTAATTACAAAGAAAAGAAAACTATTTATACCTACAACTAATTACAACAAGGAAACAAACAAATACAATACTTTGACTTTTATTACAAAAGACTTTGACTTTGATGAGATTTGACTTTCTCAGCTTTGACTTCTTGAACTTTGACTTTTGGTCTTCTTGATCTTGTATCCAACAGATTTATGCTCTAACATGTTGAGCAGGAGAATTCTGTCTTTGCTTTATGAGTACTGCGTTTCATTTTTCCCATTTCACAAGCGGGGCAAAGAGAATTCTTCTCAAACCGTAGTTCAGGTAGACCTTTAACTATGCCATGTCTCCCCAATTTATTTATCGCATCCAAATTTTGATGAGACAGGCGCCGATGCCAAATCCAACTTTCAGCTCTTGAAGCTTTAGCAATTAGACAAACAGGTCTAGATGCAGAAAGTGTTGGAAAATACACTGTATAAAGATATGCATTTTGCTCTGCTTTGAAAATCGCACAACCATCTTTATCTTCAATATAACATCAATCAGCAGTGAACCGAACTTCGAATTGACTATCGCATAATTGACTTGTGCTGAAAAGATTATGATCAAGTCCTTCTACAAATAGTACTCTTTTGATTGTCACAGTACCATTCGTTAAAGATCCGTATCCTCTGATGAATTCGGTAAGCTTAGAATTTGAAAAATTCACAGTTCCGACAGGTTCCTCAACATAGTTTTGTAGAAGATGCTTAAATCCTGTCATATGGCACGAGCATCGTGAATCTATGTACCATAGATGTGAGGCCTGCAAAAAGAACAAATTACTTCTTTTTAGGTACCCATATCCAAATGGGTCCTTTTTGGTTAGCTTTTTGCAATTTATCTAAATCATCAACCTTAGCCTTGATACGCCATTCATAGCGAGGCTTAGGTATCCATTTCCATACCATTTTAACATTAAGCTCATAAAACTTTTGATTTTTAGAGTGAAAATCATTCTTAGCACGAAAGACTTTGGCATGTTGTGTTGACGATTTTGAAACATGTTTAGCACGAGATGTTTTTCTAGCAACTTTAGTTTTAGGAGGAATGGTGTGAGCTGTAAATGAATTGTCATGACAGTGTTTGCAAATAAAATTTTTACGAACAAATGTCAAAAGTTTTGATTTATCCATAAAAATACAATCAGTCATACATCTTTGACATTTGCGAACGTTCGAATTTGTACATGACAAACTACCACTATCACTGACATTACATTTATTATCAACAACTTTATTTTCACAAACTATTTTCTCCACCCATTCTCCTTTAAATGTTTGCTTTTTTCATATCTGAAACAGAAAACGAATTCTTGTCAGTTTTCTTCTTAGAAGATAATTTTAGCTTTGAAGTATTAGAAGCTTCTCCTTTTTCAAAAATGCTAGGAGGATATTCAGGAATACTAGTGTAAACAACAGAGGTTTTAGAAGTAACGGTCTCAAACTCCGGGTTAGAATGAACATTCCAGTTCTAAGACTCAAACATCTTTTTCTCTTTTAAATTTTGTTTAAACAAATCATCTTTCAACACATTTAACTCTTTAGAGAGTTCTTTGTTTTCTTCAGAAGACTTGTCAAGTTTGAACCTGAGATCATTATTCTCATCTTCCAACTCTTCAATCATCTTTTAAAGATCTGTGATTGGTTTTTCAAAATTAGATGTTTGATTCAGCTCAGAGTTTGATTCCAACTTCTCTATAATAGGCACAAGGTCTGAATCATTCCTCATATCTGTAAAAATCTCCTCAGTCATATTCTTTGAAAAATCAGACTTAATGCTTTGATTCGTGATATCTTCACACTCATCAGTCTTAGTCTCTTTTGGTGATGCAGAAATGACTTATTCAGATATTGGAATTTGATTCTCAACATCAGTTTCTGAATCAAACTCATCATACTGATACTGAGTTTCATGAATATATGTCTCAATATTGGCTGATTCTGTTGGTGAACAAGAGAAAACAATGATTGGAATTCAACAAATTCATGTTTTCTAGTTTTATAACTCTCGTTCAATTCATTGTATGAAAAACCAACAGATTTAAAACTTGAAACGGAATCAGCACAACTTGATGTATTATCATCAATTACCTCTTTTTCTTGTAAGGAAATGTTAGACTTCCGAGTTTCACTTTTAACAAAAGTAATAAAATTATCACGAATATCCGGGTTTTTCTTAGGAGTTGAGCCCAGTTTATCAAAGTTATACAAATTTTCCGGCGCTCGTTTGAAAACATCGTTTTCTTCAAAACCTAAACCCGTTTTAGCGTTGTAGAAATAGACATCTTGGAGTTTATTTGTTAAAAGATTCAATGTTTGCTCAGTTTGTCTTCTTTTCATATTTAAATCCTCTAGTTTCTTAATTTTGCAATAAGCCTCGTTGCGTTCCTGAAAACAAGCTTCAAATTTGATCTTAAAATCACCTTTTTTCAGCATTTAAACTAACAAGATCTCTTTCAAGCTCAGTTAATTTTGATTTTAAAACATATTTGTCCTTTTTTAAAACATCTTTTTCAGATTCTTTCTCGTCAACGACAACTTTCAATAATGCATTTTCATCGCGAAAATTCATCATTGTTTGTCTTTCATTACTAAGTTTGACTTTCAAACTCTTTTCCATAAATTTAATCTGAGCCAGTAAGGATTGAACAAGTTCAGAGTTTGATTGAGTACTTACCTCGGAATCACACTTAGATTGGTCAGAAGATGATTCAACTTCTTCATTTACTTTGGCCATCATGCATACCTGAGTGAAATGCGCTGTTTCATCATCAGAACTTTGGAAGAACTAGTTTTCCTCCTCGGCCATCAGTTCTTTTCCATCTTCTACCTTCTTGGCGATTAGTGATTTTTTAGCGTAGTACTCTGAGTTCTTTGTACGCTTGAACTTGCATTCCTTAGAGAAATGGCCAGGTTTCCCACAATTATAGCACCTTCCATACTTTGGTTCAGTTTCTTCTTTCTTTCCTTCTCTCTTCTTCTCTCTTCTCCTCTCTTTTCTCTTCTTTCTTCTCATTTCTTTTCTCATCATCTTTCTTTCCAAACTTCCTCTCAAAACTCGGCTTGTACTTGTCTTTCTTGTATCCCTCATACTTTGGCTTTGAGAATCTTTTCTTTCCAAAGCTTCTTTGAAACTGTTTTGTGATGAGAGCAAGATTATCAGCAAACCTCTGAATATCTTCATCAGAATGTTCTTCATTTTCGGAGGAAGAGTCATCAGAACTTGACCCTGTAATATCTGTAAGAAGAGCTCTGGATTTTCTTGACTTGGATTTGTACTTGAATGATGAACTAGGTTTAAAACTTGATCCTTTCTTCTTTTCAGATAACAAGGCTAAAGAGTCTTTGACTATCTTCTTCTCTTCACTGAGTTGCCTGACTTCATCCTCGTGTTGAGATAAAGTAGTGAAAATGTCATTTACGTCTTCTAGAGCCATATCCTTGGTCATCTGAATGTTTATTGCATAACTTTTCCACTCAGGATTCAAGTTCTTGATGAACTTGTAGTTTATCTCAAATACAGTCTTGTTCATTCCATTCCTTCTCAAGTCATTTAGGATAACATTGAAGCGAGTATATGTATCCAGAAGAGTCTCTCCTTCTTTTGCATGAAAGCCTTCATAAGCGTTTATGCTCTGGTTCAACTTTGCTTGTATGGACTTCTCAGTGCCCTGGGAACTGCCTTTCCAATTCGTCCCACATGGCTTTTGCAGACTCCCTACTATCTACCCGGTTGTAGATGTCATTCGGGATAGACATGGTCAGATATATCAGTGCTTCTTCATCGATCTTGGGAAGTGTTAGATCACAGATTTATTGGATTCAAGATCATCAATTTCTGAAGATGGAAATCTGAAGTCAAAGTTGGAAAAGTCGATTCTCAACAAATAGTCTAGGGTCCTTTGTAATAAATTGTCAAAGTTTGTTTTTGTATTTTCATTTTAGTCCTTTTGTTTTAAAATAGGTTTTTGGTATTTATTAGATAATTAGGTTTTTGTTTAGCCGCCCTACACAATTGAGAGAGAATAGAGAGAGAGTTGCGGCAGAGAGAACCGGGAGAGAGCTTGATTTAGTTTCAAACTGTGTAACCATTCGATTTGATTGAATAATCATATCAGGTTTGCTTAATCTTATTGTTTAATTATTTGGCTTGATTGAATCGTGAATCACAGGGACACTCAATTGGTATCAGAGCCTAACAGATTGAAATCAAAAGCAATTTTTTTGGTACTATTCATCTGTCAAGATTCAATATTTTTTATTGTGTGATTGTTCTTTCAAGCTGTTTTTGATTGGGTTTTAATCGATTTTGATATTCTATTTAATTGGTATTGATCTATTTGAGTATTGCACATTAATCGATTATTTTTTTGCTGATTTTTGGTGTTTTTGGTTTCACAAGTACATACACTGTTCCATCAATCAATTCTCGTTTAAAGTGTGTGTTCTTGAAATTAGTTGTTTGTATTCAGTCCTAGATGTGTTTGTGAGCCTATGTTCAAAGTTTGGGACTATATATCGAAGCCTAGATTGGTTATTAGGATTTCCAGAGCCGTTTTTCGAAGAACAGGGAAGAACAGCGTCTTTGCGCTAGTTCATCAACTTTGCGCCAGTTCATAGTGTTTAGCGCAAAGTTGACTTTTGCGCCATTGCCTTGTAGCGTAAAGGTTCTTTTTCGTGACCTTCAGCTCGGGCAAAACTTAGTTTGCGCCACAGGCCTCTCGTGAAAATTGTCACAAGTCTATCTTGCACCAACCACGTCTCGCGCAAAGTCCATTTCTCGCGACTTTCATCTCACGCAAAGATAGTTTTGTGCCACCAGTTTCTCGCCAACCTCTACTCGCGCAAAACACAAGGAAGTCAAAGTTCACGCGAAGTCCATTTTTGCGCGACCTGTTTCTCGCGAAAAACTCCTCAAGGATTGTTAGCGCACAAATATGTTGGATTCAAGATCATAAATATTGAAAATAAAAGATCAAGAAGTCAAAGTTGCAAAAGTCAACTTTCATCAAAAGTCAAAGTCTATTTGTAATAAAGTCAAAGTCAATGTAATTGTATTTTGTTTTCCTTGTAATTGCTATGAGGTATAAATACCTTTGTTATCTTTGTATTTCAAAAGGAAGTAAGTCATTGTAAGAAAGTGAGCTGATTAGAGAAGAGCTTCTTTGATATATCATTCTAGTGAGAGAAAGTAGTGAGAGAAAGTTGTAAGATTGTAATCTTGTGAATGTTTCAATGACATGTGATTACGAGATTCATCTTATTTGTTTGTTACTGAATTAGAACTTGATGAATTTGGGAACACACAATTGGTATCAGAACAGATCCAAAGGTGAAATCAGATCAAGAAAAGGTGGTTCGTCACTGTTCATCGAAGAGAAAATCAAGATTCTGATTTTTGAGTGTTTTTGAGCAGATTTTGATTAGGAGTTGTACGAAAAGTGTACTAGATCGAGTTTATGTACTTTAATTTTCGTATTGCACTGTAATTTCAATCGAATTTGTGATTTTGGTCGAGTTTTGTTACACGAGTTGTTTTTCACCGTTTCATCGATTTTTTGGATTGTAATTGTTTGTTTGTAAAATTCATGTATTGTAATCTGTTCGTTGATTAATTGTAAAGACTTCTGGAAAGTTTCAGATCATTTGGACCAAGAAAAGATCGATTTCAGTTGAAAAAGATGGTGTTTGGGTCGACAAATGCTAGAACGCGCTAGATCGCTAGAACGCACAAGTTCTTCGTGAAACGCACAAGTTCATCATGAAACGCGCAAGGTTTATCAGGGTAGAACGCGCAAGTCGAAGGAAGACAAATGCTACTTGCGTATTTCAAGAAACGCGCTAGTAGTGGCCAGCGAGTTCTACAAACTCGCTAATCAAAGCTAGCGAGTTTCAGAAGGAATAGTAGTTTGCGAGTTCTTTGGCCTGCGAGTTTGAGGAGGAACAGTGATTAGCGAGTTCATCGACCTGCGAAGTTTTAAACTTAAGGAAATAATTCTAAGTGTTGAAACGCGCAAGAGTGGCTAGCGAGTTTAGTTTAAACGCGCAAGCTTCGATCTGCGAGTTTGGGAAACGCGCACTTCACAGTTAGTGAGTTCTAGTGTGAACAGTGGTTAGCGAGTTTAGGCGCTTGCGAGTTTGGTTGTCTGCGAGTTTTATCTGCGAGTTTGATCTGCATATTTGCTTGCGAGTTTCTCAAAACGCGCAAATATCTGCGAGTTTTCTTGCGAGTTTACTTGCGAGTTTGTCTGCGCGTTTGGTTGAGAATTTATAGAACGCGCAAGTCTTAGTCTGCGAGTTCTTCAGTCTGCGAGTTTTAAGGACTTGCGAGTTCTGATACTTAGTCAAAATTTTCGAATTTTCTGATTTTTCTAGTTTTCAAGATTTTTTTTCTCGTGATTTCATATTGGATTAACGATCATATTCAAGATGGGATATTTTTCTGATGATGAAAAGAAGATTGTCGAGCTCGAATTAGAAAACAAAACTCTCTCTTCCTCAATTACCTTCTATTCAAAGAGATCAAAGAGGTATAAAGATGAAAGAAATCAACTGAGAGAAGAAGTCAACAATTTAAAGAAGATAAATGAAGATCTACTAAAACAGACTTCTGGGCTTAGTGAAGATAAAGTAATAAGTTTGGAAACTGAGAACACTGAGCTGAAAAATAAAATCTTTGACTGGAAAAATCAGATTATCCAAATCCAGAAACAAGCATCTATTGAAAGTTATGAAGAGACGATTAAGAGTCTGGAAGATGCTAATGCTGAGCTTCAAAAGGAAATATCTGATCTGGAGAAAAAGATGGTTGAAGAAAGATCTGATTTTGAGACTAAAAAGAAAGGATTTGCAAAGAAGTTCTCAGATTTTTCTAGAAAATGTGCTGACGAGAAGAAGACGGTTGAGCTTAAATGCGTTAAACTTTATCAACAAATCTCTGATTTTGAGAAAGTGGTCATTATTGAAAGAGAAAAGTTTGCAAAGGATAAAAAGGAGATTGAGCAGAAGAATGATGGATTTTTTAAAGAGATATCTGATGGAAGAAAGAACGTGGAAAAGGATTTTGAAGAAGAAAGAATTATTTTTGAGACTGAGATAAGGAAATTAACTACAAAGTTATCTGAACTATCTGAGAATGCGCTTATAGAGCAACAAACGAAGTCTGAATTCAAGACAAAGATTGATCTTCTTGTAAAAGAAAGAGACAGTTTCGCTTCAAAGATTAAAGAGTTTGAAAAGATTGTTTCAAAGGTGGTGGTGACTGAGCAGACAACTCCAGAGTCACAAATCCACACACCTCGAAATAATTCAGCTGATTTTAAAAAGACAGCCTCAAGCTCACACATGAAACCTGTTTCTTCAAGAAGGTTAGTCAATTCATTCAATCAGATTCGTACTTCTAATATTTTCTATGATCAACATGTAGATGGTTCGGGTACACAAAGAAGAAGAAGAAAATATCAAGAAGAGAAACTGGTATGGAAAGTGAAACCTGTTGGATCCCAGATCTAATCTCGTAACAATGATATAAACAATAAGAGTAATGACAGCGGAAGTAATACAGTTTAATATCAAAGGAGATTCAAATATCACAGTTCATAAAGCAGATAAAGATAAACAAGATATTCTTAGAATAAAGTATTCAACTTATATTATCAGATATATAACTTCTTAAGCACACTTTGAACAATAAGGTGATGGTCCTATTTATAGGACCATAAAGTAAGCAGTGTACTTGTATGACGAGAAAGAGCATGCTGAATAGTGACCTACTCTAGAAAGTAAATCTTATCACTAAGTGACGTGTCATCTGTTCTTCTGTTCATTCTCTGAACTTCAGAGAACATCTTCAGAGAATGTCTTCAGAGCCTCTGATGAAGCCATCTCTGATGTCTTCATTCTCACGTGAACATCCAGAGAGAATGTCTTCAGAGCTCTGACGATGTCTTCAGAGCCTCTGATGAAGCCATCTCTGATGTCTTCATTCTCACGTGAACATCCAGAGAATGTCTTCAGAGCTCTGATGATGTCTTCAGAGCCTCTGATGAAGCCATCTCTGATGTCTTAGTTACTGAAAAGTACTTCAGAGGCAGGTGTGTCCTCTGAAGTCTTCATCCTCTGAAGTCTTCATCCTCTGAAGTCTTCGTCCTCTGAAGTGTATCTTCTTGAAAGTCCTCTGAAATAGGACTAGTATTTTCAACACTTTAACAGATGATTTGGAGCTAACAATCTCCCCCTAAGTGTCGAAAATAGAAGATACAAAAAAATAACAGAGAATTGAATTTTAAACTAGAAAGCATAGAGGAGAAAATTATCCTCTTAAGTATTACTTCTTAAACATTTGGAAGTTTAATACAAAGAAAGTAATAATAAAAGAAATAAAGAAACAGACTACTATTTGTCACTTGAACAGATTCCATGGAATTTCATGATCAGAGCTATGAAGTTGATCATCGAGTCGATCTCTAAGTCAAGCTTTGCCAGTAAATCTGCTCTGTGCCTTTCTTTCTTTGCATGGATCAATTTCTTTATACCTCTCAAGGTTTCATCAGAGTACTTCGACACTTCTGAAGCTAGAAAGATCTTCTTTTCTTGATTTATTCTGAAGACGAAACCCAGAGGTTCTGCAACGATTGATCCAGTCTTCTGTTCTTTAAGTTTGTTGAATGACTCCACAGGTTCAGTTACTTCCAGCTTTTCTTCCCCTAGGTTCAGAGCGATTTGAAAGTCACATTTTGCTCGGTGTTTGACATAGGCCTCCATTGCTCGTCGGACTTCAACCATGCCCATCCTGATTTCCCTTCTTCCATGATCATACCTGGCAGAGCAATAGGCATATAAATGTGGTAAATCATATGGATTTAGATTTACGAGATCATTGTCATTGAACTCGTAAATCTTCTGATCAGATCGAGTTACCACATAATTCCTATAGATTATCTTGTTGTAAGCAAAGGTCTTTTCTGAGATTTTGTTGATTTTGATGATTGGATCATCAGAGAGGACCTTTGCTCTTGGTTTTGTTTTATCTCTAATAAATCTTCGCTCATAGTCTGGCATGTCCTCTCTGATTCTTGGATTCAGAGGAATGACCAGTGTATCTGCCATGTTGAACTCACAGTAAATGTATCTGAAGTGGTCTTCTATGGAAGCTTCTGGATTTGATTCGAGGAATGTGGGTGGTTTATTGAACACTTTTGCTGGAAGACCGATGCTTGCTTTCTGAACAGGATTCTCTGAAGGAGCCTGTTCATCAACAACCATGGTTTCTGGTTCCATTGTTTGTGGAGGATCTTCTTTTGAGGGTTCAGAGATGTAGCCATCTATCTCTGGTGATTCCCTCAGCTCTGACGTTGTTGAAGTATGATGTGGTTGAGCATTTTTGAAGACATATTCTTCGACATCAACTACTTCAACTTCTTTTTTCAGAATCTGATTTTTCTTCTTTTTCAGATTCTGATTTTTCTTCTTGTTCAGATTCTGATTCGTAGGCATCTCTCATCACATAAGTTGGTCTTTCTGGTGATGAGAATGCATCTTCTGATGTTGAGAAGTCTACGAGCTGTTCAGCTTCGTCTTCGTACAGAGCTCCAATAGTTTCTTGATTTGCAGTTGTCATTTCAGCTGTGATTGGAACTATTGGAGCACCTGCAGTGGATGGTGCTAGAAAGAAGACAGGTACTGGCGATTTTAAAGTTGCCTGAAGATCTTCAGCAGAGGTGGAGGTAGAGCGTCTTTCTATTCTTTTCTCCTTGCTTTGGTTTGTTTCAGATGGAGTGGACTCTTTTTGTGTTTCAACAGGTTTTGGTGTAGGAGTTTTCTCCCCCTTATGAAGATCGGATAACCCCTGAGGTTGGTCATCTGCGTCATCAGAATCTTCATACCTTGCCTTTTTCCGTGCTTCCTCAGAGCATGCGACCGCTGGTACCTTCCTCTTCAATACTCCCTCTGAAGATTTGATATTCTTCAGAAGGTCTTCAATCTTTTTGTTCTGCTGAGTGGTCTTGGAGACGAACTTGCTGGAGATATTCAGAACATTGCTGGTGATCTTCTTTGAGAAGTTGGTCAGGTCAGCCTTTGTAATGAATTCTGTTGTAGCAGGAGCAGCAGCAGAGGAGGTAGGAATCTTTGCAATTACCTCTGCCAAAGAACGCAAGACTTCCTCTTTGAATTGAGAAAAGTCTGCATGTGTTGGAGTGGGGGCAGAGGTAGGAGGAATCGCCTTGAGGAGCTTTGTTTTGGAGTTCTGAATCTCTCTAGACAAAACTGAGTCATTTTTTATGACCAGGCTTTCCAGAGTATCCAATTTTTCGTTCTGATTGAGAACCGTCTTTCGCAGCTCAGAGACCTCTGAAGTGAGCTTTTCAACTTCAGAGTTAGAGGCAGAGGCCTCTGAGGTCTTCTCCGTTTGAAGTTTTATCTCCTTCAGAGATTCTCTGATTTCATCACCAAATATTTTGAACTCCTCTTTGGTAACGTAATCAGAGGGGGTAACCTTAGGATCAACACATGATTCTAAGTTTGCCTCGAGTTCAGAGGGGCCTTCTGTCGGAGGTGGTTTGATGTTGTCTCCGGAAGGACTTCCCATTAATCCTTGGGGACCCTTTTTCAAGGATCTCCCTATAATGGTTCCGATTGGTCTCTGATCATCAGAGTCAGAATCTGATGATGAGAACCGAATGTGTTTAGAAACCTTGCTGTCCAGGCTAAGGATTCCTTGTGCAATAAGGTCGTGCCATTCTTTTTCTGACAGGCAATCCTTACGTTCTAAGGGACGGTCCAACTTAGTTTGAGCCACAAAGGCATCATGTGTGGGTGGAGGTGACATACTCTGGGGTAATTGAGTATTTTTATCTTGGTCCAAGTCCTTTTGGGAGGACTTAGCCGTATCAGAGGTTTCCCCTCTGGTGCATGCGTCAGAGGCAGAAGCAGATGCCTCTGAGCGGTTAGGATGGGAAGGGTTCGAGGTGTGCACCTCTGTTTCAATGTCCATTGGTGCTGGACCATCTTGGACAGTAAATTTGTTTGCACTGGGATTTGGGATTTGGATTCTCTCATTTGTGTCATCAAGGACATCTTTTTCTACCTCACCGCCCTCAGATTCTAGGTTTAGAAACTCACCCTCTGGAAATCTCTCGTGCTCACCTTCCTCTGCTCTGACAGAGTTATTCTCTTCGTCAGAGGGAGGGTTCTCATGTTTTCTCTTACTCACTCCCTCAGAGCCACCCTCTGGTTGCGCTCTGTTGATGTTTTGAGCAGTATCAGAGATATCACTCTCTGATTCATGCTCAGGCTCAGAACCTAAATGTGTTCGGGATCCCATCATCGGTTCTGATGATTGGGCAACACGACTAAGTAGGAGATGGGTAGGAGAGTCGGCAGGAATGATTTCAATCATGGTGTGTGGGAAACGTCGGTCATGTGGATACGGAGGAACCTCTGTGGCTTTGAATGAGTTCATCATAAACAGAGGTGTCATTGGGCCTTCCTTAGTGATGGAGAATTTCTCCATTGCTCGTTGAATGACCACTGAGATGAATCGTGGAAACAATACCGATATTGGTTGTTTTCCTTTGGCCAAGTCCTTGTTCTTCTTGTCCACCGCTGTCAGCATCTCACAGAAGAGAATGTGGGCCATATTGATGCTTCTGTTGAAAAAGAGAGCATACATTATGGCTATTATCGCTGGATGAGTCTGATCCTGACTTCCAATCTTGCAGGTTATTGTTTGGTTGAGAACACTGAACATAAAGTTCCATTTGGGAGGCAGGTACTGACGTCTGAATTGGCTGATGCGTGTTACTTCTTTGTTGTAGCCTAAGTGTTGGAGGAACTGAAGAAGAACTTATTGAGTTGGGGGTTTCTCAAAGGTTTCTATTTGAAGATCAGTTGTGGTGAGGAGGTTGAATCGGCGAGTTAGGGTTTGTGGGGTTATTCTTATGCTTAAGCTTTGTTCACCTAGGTTAATGTGCCCAACCAGTCCTTCCTTTTCATCGTCGTATTCACCTGAATACCACCATTGTTGGACAAAGCGAAGGGGAATGTCTGACGCATGTTTGGTTAGAACATCATTGAGTTCGCAATTGGTGAAAAAGTCGAGGATTGGGCGAAACTGTTCATCATATTTTGATGGGGTTACGTCCAGAAAGTAGTTGTTTCCTTTGACTGGAACGTCGAACTGTACCAAATTCAAGCTTGGAACAAGTTTGCTTGAGTTATCTGAAGTTTGGGAATGAGTCGCCATTGTTGCAGGTTGAGAAAGATGAAAGCTTAGAAAGAGAGAATCGGCTTTTGGATTTTGAGAGCGTAAAGAGTAATGGGAAGAGAACAAGGGTATTTTATAGCTACAAAAGGAAGGTAGAGGGAGAGGTTATTGAAGCGGCGAATGAGAGTCCCAATGTCAGAAAGGACGTTCCATCATCCCCGAATTGATGGGTGACACGTTTAGGCGTGTAGGGGAGAACCGCTTTGAGTCAGTAAACCGTCAGAAAAGAAACGAGTGGTTATCCAAAAGGATTTTTTAAAAAAAATCCTTGAGGATTTATTTAATGAGACCAGATCTGGGTTCTGATAAAATCATCAGAGACAAGATCAGAGGCTCTGATATAAACATCAAAGACAAGATCAGAGGCTCTGATATAAACATCAGAGACAAGATCAGAGGCTCTGTTATAAACATCAGAGACAAGATCAAAGGCTCTGATAAATATCAGAGACAAGATCAGAGGCTCTGATATAAACATCAGAGACAAGATCAAAGGCTCTGATATAAATATCAGAGACAAGATCAAAGGCTCTGATATAAATATCAGAGACAAGATCAGAGGCTCTGATAAATATCAGAGACAAGATCAGAGGCTCTGATATAAACATCAGAGACAAGATCAGAGGCTCTGATATAAATATCAGAGACAAGATCAAAGGCTCTGATATAAATATCAGAGACAAGATCAAAGGCTCTGATATAAATATCAGAGACAAGATCATTTCTCCCCCTTGAAAGATGAAAGGGTCGTTGTCTCCCCCTTGACACATGCTTGGAGATTCATAAGAGTAAGTTTTACCATATTTGAAAGTCTAGAGGCTCTGATGAAAGGATCAGAGACTCTACTCGATTTAGAGACTCTGCTCTTTTGTTAGGTAGACATATTCAACATTCCCAACTTGCTAATTAAAAAATTGAACCTTCGTTCATCTAAAGCTTTTGTGAAAATATCAGCAAGTTGAAGTTCAGTTGGTACAAAATACATCTCTATTGTTCCTTTTTCAACATGATCTTTCAGAAAGTGGTACCTTACATCGATGTGCTTGGTTTTGGAGTGTTGTACTGGATTGGCAGAGATGGCTATGGCACTTTTTGAATCACAGAGAATTGGAATTCTGTCAAAAAATTGTTGGCCATAATCTCTGAGCTGAGTTTTCATCCATAATACTTGTGAGCAACAACTAGCAGCAGCAACATATTCTTCCTCTGCAGTTGAAGTGGAAACACAGTTTTGTTTCCTGGATGACCAACTTACCAGCTTATTGCCCAATAACTGACAGCATCCTGAGGTACTCTTTCTGTCAAGCTTACATCCGGCATGATCTGCATCAGTGTAAGCTGTTAGATCAAAATTTGAAAGTTTTGGATACCAGAGGCCTAATGTTTGTGTCCCTCTGAGGTATCTGAAAATTCTTTTCACAGCAGTTAAATGAGATACCTTTGGATTTGCTTGATATCTAGCACAAAGGCATGTTGCAAACATTATATCAGACCTACTTGCAGTTAAGTATAATAGTGAACCTATCATCCCTCTGTAGGTTTTTATGTCCACATTCTCTCCTGATGGATCAGAGTCAAGTTTGACTCCGGTGGATAAAGGTGTTCTCATTGAAGTTGAATCATTGAGTTTGTATTTTAGCAAAATTTGAGAGACATACTTAGATTGACTTATGAATGTACCTTCTGAAGTTTGTTTTACTTGTAAGCCTAGAAAGAAAGTTAATTCTCCCATGAGGCTCATCTCAAATTTACTCTTCATCAACTCTGAGAACTTGTCACAATACTTTTGATTGGTAGAGCCAAATATAATGTCATCAACATAAATTTGTACTAAAAGCATCTCATTCTTGTACCTTTTGATAAATAAGGTAGTATCAATTGTGCCCTTTTCAAATCCATTGTTAATCAGAAAAGTGGACAGAGTCTCATACCAAGCTCTTGGGGCTTGTTTGAGTCCATACAGAGCTTTATCCAAATAATATACATGATTAGGATACTCTGTACTTTCAAATCCAGGTGGTTGTTGGACATAGACTTCTTCATTTAATTTACCATGAAGAAATGCAGATTTAACATCCATTTGATAAACTTTGAATCCTTTGTGTGCAGCATAGGCTAAGAAGATTCTTATTGCTTCTAGCCTAGCTACAGGTGCAAAGGTTTCATCATAATCAATGCCTTCTTCCTGGCAATATCCTTTTGCAACCAACCGGGCTTTGTTTCTGATTATTATGCCATCCTCATCCTTTTTGTTTCTGAAAACCCATTTTGTTCCAATTGCAAATTTTCCTTTAGGAAGGGGAACTAGGGTCCAGACTCTGTTTCTTACAAACTCCTGAAGCTCATCCTGCATTGCAAAAATCCAATGAGGATCTTCAAGAGCTTCTTTTACCTTCTTTGGTTCAATAATGCTCAAAAAGTTTACATAGAAGCATTCATTGATGGTGGCAGATCTTGTTTTAACTCCTTCGGATGAGGATCCAATGATCTGATCAATTGGATGATCTTTTGTCCATCTGGTGATTGGAGCAATAATTTGTGCAGGTTGAGATTCAGAGGCTCTGACATCTGGTGATACCTCTGTTGTATTGTTCAGAGGCTCTGTTGGTGATGCCTCTGTTGTACTGTTCAGAGGCTCTGAGTTTTGTTCCAGAAATGTATTGTCTTGTTCATCATTTGGTTCTAGAGTTGCTTCAGATACTTCGTGATCATCTTCTGATTCACTTTGCTGATCTGCATTTGGTGAGATAGAAGGTGTTAGTTCAGAGGGCCCTGAAAGGGTTGTACCTGTTTCTTGAGGTTCTTCTGAATTCTCTCCCTGTCTTTCTCTGAAGATAACTTCAGAGATATCTTCATCATCAAAGAAATCTTCAAATATTTTGTTTAATTCAGATTCCCTTGATGATTCAACTATTTGTGATGAACTTTCTTGTTGTTCAGAGCTTTTATTGTCGTCAAAAGTGATATTGATGCTCTCTTGGATAGTCCTTGTTCTAAGATTGAACACTCTGAAAGCTTTTGAGGCTAATGAATATCCAATGAATTTGCCCTCATCAGATTTCTTGTCAAACTTTCCAAGATATTCTCTATCTTTCAGAATATAGCACCTGCATCCAAAAACATGAAAATATTTAATGTTAGGTTTTCTATTATGAATGAGTTCATAAGATGTTTTCTGAAATCTCTTCACAATTGTATCTCTATTCTGAGTGAAGCAGGCTGTTGCTATTGCTTCTGCCCAAAAATTTGTTGAAAGATTAGATTCAGCAAGCATTGTTCTGGCAGCTTCAACAAGTGTTCTGTTTTTCCTTTCAACTACTCCATTTTGTTGAGGAGTTCTTGCTGCTGAGAAGTTAGGGGTAATGCCTTCTTCTGATAGATAAGAATTGATTTTGGCATTTCTGAATTCTGTTCCATTATCACTTCTTAGTTTCTGAACTTTGCTGCTGAATAGAACCTGTAATCTTTTCAACAATCTTATTAAAATTTCAGGTACATCAGATTTAGCTCTAATGAATTCTATCCATGTATATCTTGAAAATTCATCAATTAGAACCAGAATGTATTTCTTACCTGCTAGACTCTGTACAGAGATAGGACCACAGAGGTCCACATGAAGCATGTGCAGAGGTCTAGGACAGTTGTTTTCACTTTTGGTTTTATGGGAAGATCTTTTCATTTTACCCATCTCACAAGCAGAACAAAGATGATCTTTGTTAAACTTTAAAGATGGTAATCCCTTAACCAAATTAAGTTTAACTAACTTATCAAGTGAGGAAAAGTTTAGATGTGAAAACTTTTTATGCCAGAGCCAGATTTCCTCACTATTCAGAGATATAAGACAAAGTTTCTCTGAATCAGTGTCTGTGATTTTGGTAAAGTTCATTCTGTAGAGGTTACCTCTTCTGTCTGCTCTCAGCATTTCTTGACCTGATTCTGAGTGAAGAAGTGAACAATATTTTCTTTGAAATTTCACATTGAAACCATGATCACAAAGTTGACTTATGCTTATCAGATTGTGTTTTAATCCATCCACATAAGCAACCTTTGATACAGAAACATTTCCTCTTGATATTTCACCATATCCTTTAATCTGTCCTTGCTTGTTGTCTCCAAAAGTAACTGCTCCTCCGGATTTTGCTTTGAATGAGGATAGCAGTTCTTTATTTCCAGTCATATGCCTTGAACATCCAGAATCTAGGTACCAGATTAGCATTGACTGTTTCTGCAGGACAGATTATTGTTTCTTAGGTACCCACCTCATTATGGGTCCTTTTGTGTTAGACTTTGGTGGATTCGTATGACTTTTTGGCATCTCATCATTTGATGTCTTGCATTTCCTCGTCTTTCCTTGAGATTTTGTCTCTGAGATATTTTCCAGAGATTTACTCAAAAGACAGTGTGATCCTTTAAAATGATTTTTCAGTTTCATCAAGAGATAAATGCAGTTACAATTAATGGAACAAGAAGAAGTAAGAGCAAAGTTTTTCCTTTTATTAAAAGCATTTGTTACATTTTGACTTCTTTTGTAACTAGCACTAGGAATATTACTTTTATCCCTAACTAGTTCTTTTCTTTTTGCTTGATAGACAGTCTTCTTTTCAAGTTGCTTTTTCTTGTTCAAAAACATCTTCTTTTCTTTGCTGCTTACTGCACAGACAGGATCAATATGGTTAACTTTTGTCCATTTGCCTTTTTGTTCAGGAGAGAATTTTATTGTTTTATAGGTGTAAGAACCAGAAGTGTTTGTTTTATTCTTTGCCTTTTCTTGCAAATCTTTTTCAAGTTCCAGAGATGTTTTTGCTTGTAAACACATATTTGCAAAATCAGGATTTATTGGTATTCTGGTTTTGGTTTTCAATACTGAAATTGGAACATTCAAAATACCAGAGCCAACAGTTTCTATTCTTTTGTGAATTACATTCCCTGGTTTACAAAAAATCTGTTCATCAATCTTTAAATCAGATTCTGAATCAGAGTCAAGAAAATCTCTCTTAGATTTAATAGAGATATCTATCTCTATTGGTTTTTTTTATTTCTTTTGATCTAGAGACTTTGATGATTCGTTTCATGCTTTCTTTTCTTTTCACGTCCTCCATGACATTTTCTTCCCAAATCTTTTGAACATCATCTTTAAACGTAGTTCTGATGTTTTCATCTGACTTTGGTGAATACAGAGGAGCATTCGGATTAAGTGAATTCTGAGATTCATTTTCAGAAGTACTTGTATCAGAGGTACTTGGTTCAAATGTCTCTGATTCTCTTGAGATGAAAGCATCAAACCTGAAAATTTCTTTGGAATCATAGCTCTGAGGTTTTGTAAAGTGTACCTCTGAAGTTTCTTCTTTTATTTGTAACACAGATTTTTTCATGTCTTTTACTTCAGAGTACTTTGTATTTTTGAAATTTAAAGCTCTTGCTTTTGATCCCTCTGATGTTTTCATTCTTTTGAAATTATTCAGAGATGGATCTTCAAAGGTTTGGACCTTTCCTATACAGAAAGTGGAAGAAAGTGAAGTTTTCTCCAATCCATTAAATGAATTCAACTCATTGAATCCTAGCCCTTGAGAGTCCATTTGAGTTTTTATTTTATCGAAAACACTTTGTGCATTGACATAGCTTTTGATTCGTAGATTTTGTCTATCTAGAGATTGATGTAAGATTTCTCTTTCTTTTTGAAAAAATTTGGTTAAGGCAATAGAATTGAGCCTTTCATACTCAGATTTCTTTACTTCTTCTTCTTTTCCTTTTAAAACTTTTTCAATCTCTTTTCTTTCTTCCGAAAATGATTTTTCTTTTTGCTTGTTGGTTTCTTCAAGTTTGGTTTTTTCAAGAAAAATTTCTTTCTTTTCTGATTCCAGAAGATTCTTTTCTCTTTTGTAAAAAATGAGCTCTTTTGTTACTTGCTCTCTCTTTTCTTTTTCTTCAACAAACTTTTGCTTTAGATCTTGAAGTTCATTAATTAGTTTAAAAGCATCTATTTCAGGATCACTGTTACAGGTGTAAAGAGAGTTTACCTTTTCAGAGTTATCTTCGGATGCTTCATCAGTTTGATTTCCATCTGAAAAAGCCATACCACAGAGATTGGTAGGCTCTTCCTCACCATCACTTGTTGAGTCAGATAGCCAGTCTTCTATTTCTGCTACAAGAACTCTTTCTTTTACATTGTATTTGTATTTGTTCTTGTAGTAATCTTGATCTTTGACAAGTTTTCCTCTCCAGTTTGCAGAGAAGTGGCCTGATTTTCCACATCTGAAGCATCTTCCATCATTTTGATTTGGTAGAAGAGTGGTAGAGCTTGTCTCTGGCTTCTGTTCTTGAGGTTTGAAGTATCTTTGTGGTTGTGGATACCTTGGTTGGAATGGCTGTTGTGGTCTTGTTTGTGGTGTTGCATTTTCATGGTTGAAGTTTGCACCCTTTTGATCACTATATGGAGTGAATCTGGGTTCTTGTTGAAATCTTCTCTCCGGATTTCTTCTTTCTTCATTCTCTCTCCTTCCTTCAAATACCTTCTTACCAAATTTCTTGTTAAACTGATGAGTGATTAATGCAAGAGATTTGGCAAAGGCATTTATATCTTCATCTGAGTCTGAATCAGTATGGGTTTCTTCTGCTATCAAAACCTTTTTGGATCTTCTTTTTGTTTCCAAACATTTTTGTGACTCTTCACAGTTGTTTTCTTTTGATGTTTGTTTTGAAACAAGTGCAAGGGGTCCACCCAAAGAGGTTTTTGATTTTTCCTTCATAACTTCTTTTTCATGTGCAACAAGAGTACCATAAATGTCAGTTAATGACCATGACTCAAGATCTTGATTAGCCTGTATAGACATGGACAGTTGTGACCATTCTTCATTCAAGCTTTTCAAAAAAAGAACGTTGTTTTCCTCTTTTGTTCTTATCACTCCAAACTTTCTACATTTGTTTATTAGAATGTTGAATCTTGAGTAAGTTTGGTGTAACTTTTCTTCTGGTAGAGCATGAAAATCATGATATTCATTGATGCATAGATTTCTTCTGTTTTTCTGAGTTTGTAGGCCACCTTCAAGTTGATTTAACAACTGATCCCATATCTCTTTTGCGGTTTTACAAGAATCAAGTTCTTGAAAGATATCATTGGGAATGGCCATTATGAGTAATCTAACAGCTTTTGAGTCATTATCCATCATATTATTTTCTTCATCAGTGAAGTTTGTGCTTTTCTTTTCATAATATGCAGGTATTTCGGCAGTATCTGCTGTTGCAGGAACTCTTGGTACCAACACCATTGGAATGTGAGGTCCAATGTTCACAGATCTAAAAAGATCCCTGTCCATACCTTCTAGAAAATTTACCATCCTTATTTTCCATTGGGGATATTCATCCCTTAAAAGTGTAGGAGGTTTTGTTAATGACCCAGCTGTATACATGGCACTTATGCTTGAGTTTGCCATAAAAAAAATTTAAGTGTAGATGCTTTGAGTATGAACTGTGATTTACTGTCAAATCTAGAGCATATGATGTTCTTGAATAAACTGGGTTTATATGAACATGCACAGATATTGAAAGTTTTAGAATCAATGAGATGTAAATCTATCCGAGTATGCAGATATGATCTTTCTTTGTTTTAGAAACAAAGGAAGCTCTGATACCAATTGTTGGATCCCAGATCTAATCTCGTAACAATGATATAAACAATAAGAGTAATGACAGCAGAAGTAATATAGTTTAATATCAAAGGAGATTCAAATATCACAGTTCATAAAGCAGATAAAGATAAACAAGATATTCTTAGAATAAAGTATTCAACTTATATTATCAGATATATAACTTCTTAAGCACACTTTGAACAATAAGGTGATGATCCTATTTATAGGACCATAAAGTAAGCAGTGTACTTGTATGACGAGAAAGAGCATGCTGAACAGTGACCTACTCTAGAAAGTAAATCTTATCACTAAGTGACGTGTCATCTGTTCTTCTGTTCATTCTCTGAACTTCAGAGAACATCTTCAGAGAATGTCTTCAGAGCCTCTGATGAAGCCATCTCTGATGTCTTCATTCTCACGTGAACATCCAGAGAGAATGTCTTCAGAGCTCTGACGATGTCTTCAGAGCCTCTGATGAAGCCATCTCTGATGTCTTCATTCTCACGTGAACATCCAGAGAATGTCATCAGAGCTCTGACGATGTCTTCAGAGCCTCTGATGAAGCCATCTCTGATGTCTTAGTTACTGAAAAGTACTTCAGAGGCAGGTGTGTCCTCTGAAGTCTTCATCCTCTGAAGTCTTCATCCTATGAAGTCTTCGTCCTCTGAAGTGTATCTTCTTGAAAGTCCTCTGAAATAGGACTGGTATTTTCAACACTTTAACAGATGATTTGGAGCTAACAAAATCAGTGGATGATGATGAGAAGAATGATGAGAAGAAGGAAGAAAAGAAAGGAAAGAAGAAAGAAAACAAATCATTTGTATCTGCATCAAATGCAAAGAAGAACAAAGTGCTGAAAGGTAAACCTGATCTTGCTTACTCGAGAGATCAAATGTTCAGTATATCTAAGAAAAGGTATTGTTCTTACTGTAATACATTTGATTTTGTTCATAAAGCTAGTGATCATTACTGGTATGGTTCTTATTCAGTTACTCCCATTCGAACTGAAACTAATATACATGGACCCAAATACCAGTGGGTACCAAAACCGAAGATTGATTCTATGTTGCAGGCACCACAAGTCAAGGGGGAGTAAGAGAATGATGGCTCTTGAATAACACAGTTCAAGACCCGTAGCTCAATGTCAAGAACGAAGGCTTCTAAGCACATCAGTTTAGAACCCGTACTTCAACGAAGTGTGGCTTCTGAATACTACAGTTCAGGACCCGTACTTTAATGCTTAAAGAAAGATACTCCCGAGCTGATATGAGGATTGTACTCCGAGAATTCAATGAGGATATCAACCTTGAAGGGGGAGTACATATTTTTCTGAAATTTTTTCATCCGATAGATATGACGAACTACATTCCAAAAGGAGTTGTAGATCTCTATCATGTTCTTTATAACTGACATATTTTAGATGCATAATTTCAGGGGGAGTAAAAGATTATGATTTCTGATTATTTCTGATCAGAACTCGTACTTTAATCGTTTTAATGCTTTTTGTCTTTTAATTTTTGTGAATAAATTTGATTTTGACTAGACTTTGAGACTTACAGGATGAGAGAAGCTGACACGATCATATCTACATGACTACAGTTGACTTTAGGAGATTTAAGATTGAGCGACAAGGTAAACTTCTTATCTTAATCTCACATATATCTGAAAGAAGGACAACTTTCAGGTACATAAAACATGTTCTTAAATGTTCAAACCACTTCCCAATTCTTAAACAGATTTTATAATTTGGAAGTGTGATTTTAAATGTTTTCATTTTATTTTTGTGCTTCATTGATAAACAAACCGTGTGTTTCCAAAGATAAATACTTGCGTATTGTCTTTTCTATATACTTTCAAGTATTCACACACACTGGTTTGAATTTTTGTTCAACATGTTCTTACCATGTCTCTAAATTGAAACAATTTTTCTTCGATGGTAAGACACTCCGCTTGTATTCAAAGAATTTTGAGCGATATTTCATTTCGAAACGGTCATTTCAAGAATGTCTATATCTTGTTTCGTATAGACAAATATCAATTTTTCTTGACCTTAAGCTTTAATTGATATATCATTCATTTCTGATCATTGTATACAATGTCAGATTTTCAAACAAGTTTCTTGCATTCATGTTCATTCATTCAATTTCCTTGTTTGAAAATACTTCAATGGTTTAAAATGCTCATATCTTCATGATTATATCACTAAGCATACTTATATCTGACATTTGTATATGAGCTTTAACTGATATAGTTAAACCATTTGAGCAACTCATGCTTTATAGGACTGGGTTCTTTGTGCTAGGACTTATCTGAAACTTCTATGGATTCACGTTAACCAGTGTTTCCTACCCATGAAGTTAATCCCTTAGTGATTGAGTGTGAGGAGTAAAAAGAAATGAGTGTGGGTGTGCTGAGGTAAAATGGAAAAGAGAGTTTGGTTAGTAGTGAGCTTATTGATTAAAAAGAAAGAGGGTGAGAGATCAGAGTAAAAGAATATCAAACTCTGCACCAACTACTTTCTGATCCGGGCAACCACATTACTAGCATTTCACAATTCTTTGGTGAAAGTTATTGAATCAGGCAAATAGCCCATGCCAACTCTTGCTTAAACCCCACCAACCACTCATTTTCTTCTCAACAAGAAAATGTTTCACATTTTCAAGGGGACGCAACATATAATCTATCTGATTTTCATTTGGAAAATCTGGATATTGAAAAAGAAGGAAGTTTGCCCCACCTTCGCACTTCAATCATGCACTTAGAGTCTGTGTTTATCTACTGTTGTCTCAGTGGTTTACACAATGTAGAGCCTTATTGAAAAGCAATATTCGTGTTTAATTCTTTCTACACTTGCAGGAGCACACAAAGAATTTGTTTCTTTGTCATAACATTCATAGAAATTGCCTTTGTGGTATTTCGATGATTGGATGGAAGTCCTGAGGGAGTGAACATTAAAAAGCTCCTTTCCAATGTGTATTCGTTACACACATTGACTTTGTGTTACTGACAGGCATGTTAACTGATTCATTTGTTGATTCAGGTGTTACATTCTTATTTTGTCCGGATTTGAAAAGATCTGGATAAATACATTGTTCGAATTGGCAAAGAATCAGAGGCTCAGATCAGAATGGTCAAAGACATTTCTTGATGAAAGTTTTGATGATGTTGATGCTCAATTCATCAAAAAGGGGGAGAAGAGTTCAAATCAAGAAATGTTGGTTGAAAAGTTTGAAGAAATGTTGGTTGAAAAGTTTGAAGAAATGTCCGAAATTCAAGATATGGGAGAATTATTCAAGATTGTTGAGAGATGAAAGATTTTAGTTTGTTGAAAATAATTTGCTGGAGCAAAGTGTGCTAAATCTGAAAATCTTAAGATATTTTTCTTTTCAAGTCTGAAAAAGGTTTGTGTACAACCTTGGGAAAGATTGTTACTATTTTTGATGATCAGACGTTGGGAAGATTGCTGAAAGTTTTTGAAGATACTGTGCTTATCAGAGAAGGGGAGATTGTAAAGATTTCATACAAATAGGGGGAGTATGAAAGTTGGTTGAGAAAGTTATGTTTGTATCAAAAGGGGAGATTTTAAGAGAAGATACAGATTTACTTCAATCGAGCTTAATCAAAGAGAAGATCGCATTGCTAAATCTTTTAGTAATGATCTTGATCCAAATGGGGAGATTGTTAGCGCACAAATATGTTGGATTCAAGATCATAAATATTGAAAATAAAAGATCAAGAAGTCAAAGTTGCAAAAGTCAACTTTCATCAAAATTCAAAGTCTATTTGTAATAAAGTCAAAGTCAATGTAATTGTATTTTGTTTTCCTTGTAATTGCTATGAGGTATAAATACCTTTGTTATCTTTGTATTTCAAAAGGAAGTAAGTCATTGTAAGAAAGTGAGCTGATTAGAGAAGAGCTTCTTTGATATATCATTCTAGTGAGAGAAAGTAGTGAGAGAAAGTTGTAAGATTGTAATCTTGTGAATGTTTCAATGACATGTGATTACGAGATTCATCTTATTTGTTTGTTACTGAATTAGAACTTGATGAATTTGGGAACACACAAGGATCGTTACTTCACAAAAAGTTTCTTTTGCGCCAGCTTCTTCTAGCGCGAACTAGTTTTTGCGCCAACTACTCTTCGCGCAAAGTTTTGGTTTGCGCCACCTGGTGTTAGCGCAAAACTCCATTTTGCGCCAGACTCTATTAGCGCAACTTCTTCTTTTGCGCCATTGCCTTTTGGCGCATTTCTGCCTTTTTGCTCCAGATTCTAATCTTTCATTATTAATCTGTATTTACTTGATTTTATCTGGACTAACAATCTTTTCAAGTTTCTTATCAGTTCTTTGCTAAATCATATCAGTAAGGATGTGATCTCGGGAAGCTCTTGCTATCGGAACCGATGTGAAGCCACCTGTACTCTTCAAGGGGGAGTACGAGCAATGGAAGGACAAATTCTTGGATTTCATTGATCGAAATGATTTGGGAGATTACATCAGAAAATCCCTAAAAGAAGGAATCATGACACATCCAACCAAGGTACTCACTGTAGGTGGAGAGAATGGTGAAGAAACACAGAGAGAGAGTATCCATTACCGCTTGGTGAATACTCTGAGGAGTAGAAGAAAAGACACAAGAGTGACAAATTGGCAAGATCATTAATTCTCCAAGGCATACCGAATGAAATTTATGTCAAGATTGATAGCTACAACGCTACCGGTAAGCAAATGTGGGATCAATTGGAGAAGATGATGATCGGATCTAGAGTCGGCAACCAACTCAAAGTCTCCAACTGCCTGAACAACTATGAAGAATTCAAAGCTAAAAGTGGAGAATCACTAGAAGCCACCTATGACAGATTTGTGACATTGTTGAACAAACTAAGCAAGAACAAGATCAACAAATATCAAGTTGAGCTGAATGTGAAATTTCTCAGCAACCTTCAGCCTGAGTGGAAGAGATTCACCAGACAAATGAGGCAATTGAAAGATCTTAATGATATTCCACTTCATGAAGTTTATGAAATCCTCAGACAGACTGAGGAAGAGGTGGATGAGATCAAGGCTGAGATGAAGAAGGCTGACAAAGCGGTTGTGGATCCAGTTGCACTTGTGGTCAAGAAGAAGTCTAAGAAGAAGAAGATGATAGCATCTGAATCGGAAGAGGATGAGAATGAGGCAGATTCTGACTCTGATGATTGTGAGAATCTGAAGGAAGCTATGCTAATTCTAACCAAGGCCTTCCAAAAGAAGTTCTATAAAAAGCCTAGCTCCAACAGTTAGAGGTACTCGTCTGGTCTGAATAACTACAAACACAAGGAGAAAGTTGAAGAAAGAAGACCAGAAGAGAAGAAGAAGGATAGAGCCGAAGAGCCCAAGCAAGAGGAACCAATAAAGTGCTACAATTGTGGCAAACTCGGTCACTTTGCCAGGGACTGCCGAAAACCTAAAGTCCGAAACTCCGACTATTACAAGAATAAGATGCTTCTAGCCAAGCAACAGGAGGCTGGAAAAGCATTAATGGCCGAGGATAAATATTGGCTCTACCATTCGGACCAAGAATCTGAAGAAGGAGAGAAGGACGAGATAGCACACCTGTGCTTGATGGGTAAGCAGCAGTCAGAAGTTGAAGCTAATTCTGATGAAGGAGATAATGAAGAGGTATGTGACTTAACTGAATCTGATTTTATGAATCAAATGCATGCCATGATGTCTAAACTCCAAGAATTAGAGTCTAAACTTAAGCGTGAAAAAGGTGTCATTAATGAGAAAAATCAATCTATACATAAACTTACTAATGATATTGCTGAGAAAAATATATTAATTGAAACTTTGCACAAAAAGATAGACACGTGCGAAAGAGAAGACTATAATTCACAAGGAGTTATCTGAAACTGTATCCAAATATAAAATGTGTGAGTTTGAGTGAAAAGAGATTTCTAAAATAAATTCTTCGCTTTCAAAGCAAAGGAAATCTTTAATTGACATGGTGAATGCTTTGGAAGAGAAATTATATACTTTAGGTCAAACTGAAAACACTATTCATTTGAACAAACCTAAAGAGAAACCTGATTGTTGGGGACTTGGTTACAAGAACCCACATCACCTCAAAAATGGTATATCTGAAGTTCCTGCACTTTATGACTTTGGATTTATGATATTGGCTCCTCAATACCCGAAACTCAAACCCTTTTGGACTAGTCTGTCTGAAGAGGATAAAGCCAAGGAATATGCTAAAAGTAAGAACACATCTAAAGTTCAATTTCCATTTCGCTATGAGAGGTTGAATAACAATTATAGTTCTGATAAATCAATATTTATTTCAAATGATTATTTTGAGAGTTATTATGTAAAAGAATTGGAGGCTAAGCCCATCGAAGGTAAGCTTTACGTCCCTCCTCTAGTTTTGAAAAGTAAAATTTCTGAACTTGAGAATACTCTTACAGAAGAAAGAATTTTGATGGACTTAGAACAAACTGTATTTTCTACAGTGTTCAAAAATGCTGCGTTTTCTAAACTATCCAAGGCTTTAAAATCTGATGATAGATCTAGTTCTCTTGAGAATGAGGTTGATTTCTTAAATTCTGAAGGTGTTTTGGATGATAGTGTTGCTCAATTTGACTTTACTACGAAACTTCCTGATCATTCATCTTGTGTTGTGAATTCGTTCGGACTACCCAGTTGTGTTTGAAAAGGGTGAAACGTCAACGAAAGTTGATAAATCAGTTTATGTGAAATCGAAGAATGCAAAAGGTAAGAAAAGAAAATCTCAGCATTCACAGAAACAGATCAACACTGGTAAGCCAAAGAAGAAGCATTCTTTTGATTCTCACCATTCTAACTCTACAGTTTCAAATGTTTCAGATGTGAGAAAGCAAATGCTTGGAGTTAAGTCAGCATGGATACCGAAACAGAAGACAGATGAGAAAGCTAAATCTAGTTCTAGTCTTAATTTGAATAAAAAGACTTCTAGTAAAGATGAATTGATTGTGAATGTTGCTACTTCTAAATCTAATCTTGTTGACTCTTGCAACAAATATTCCATAAAGCAATTATTCCAGTTAGCTCCATCTAATAAAAAGTTTTCAAATTTTGGTGGATTTGATTATGCTTCTCGTAAATATTCTGATGGTTGGTATGGCTCATATAATATTTCATCTTATCGTTATCATTCTTTTATCATGCATATGGTTTTCAAAGGCAAAGCGGGCCCAAATTTAAATGGGTGCCAAAATCATGTACTAACACTGTAGGACCCATTTATAAATGTGTACCTAAACCTCTTATTTTTTGATTTGTTTTGTGCAGACCCGTCATTTGTGGTACTTATATAGTGGTTGTTCCAAGCATATAACAGGGCAGAAGAGTATGTTGTCTAATTATACAGACAAATACAGCGACACAGTTCGTTTTGGAAATGATCAGTTTTCACCAATTCTGGGATATGGTGATGTTGTACACGAAAATGTGACGATAAAGAAGGTGAGCTACGTTGAAGGCTTAGGACACAACCTATTCAGTATTGGCCAGTTCTGCGACAAAGACCTAGAGGTGAATTTCAAGGCCAAGACATGTTCGGTACGCACTAAAGACGGGAAAGAACTCTTGGTCGGTACTCGCAAGTCAAACCTCTACACCATCAATTTGACAAAGGTCCAGGATGATAATCAGGTATGTCTACTCTCAAAAGCCTCGATGCAACAAAGCTGGTTATGGCATCGACAACTCTCTCACCTCAACTTTCGGTACATCAACAAACTGGTCAGTGGAAAGCTAATGAAAGGTCTTCCTGAGATGAAGTATGAAAAAGAACACCTGTGTGCAGCGTGTGAAAAGAGAAAGATGAAGAGAGATCCACATAAACCAAAGCCTGAACCAAGTACCAACTCTCCATTAGAGTTGTTGCATATGGATTTATGCGGTCCAATGCGAACGCAAAGCTTAGGCGGGAAGAAGTACATGTTAGTTATCGTGGACGACTATACGCGATACACTTGGGTCAAGTTTCTACGGTCTAAAGATGAGACGCCCGAAATTCTCATTACATTTCTGAAGACGACCCAAGTCAATCTACATAAACAAGTCAAGATTATCAGAACTGACAATGGCACAGAGTTCAAGAACAAAATAGTTGAAGAATATCTCGAATCGGTCAGGATATCCCATCAATACTCTACTGCACGTACGCCTCAACAGAATGGAGTCGTCGAAAGGCGAAACCGTACGCTTGTCGAGGCCGCTCGAACTATGCTCAGCCAATCTGAATTACCTCTATTTCTGTGGGCTAAAGCTGTATCGACTGCGTGTCACACTCAGAATCGCTCCATGATACACCGCAGATTTCAGAAGACTCCGTATGCGTTAATCAACAATCGAACACCTACAATCAAATACTTTGATGTATTTGGGTGTAAGTGTTATGTTCTAAAAAACAGAGAGAATTTGAACAAGTTCAGTGCTAAGGCGGATGAGGGCATCTTCGTTGGCTATTCCTCTACATCTACTGCATTCCGTGTTTACTTGAAGAAGTCAAAGACTGTGATCGAGAGCGTCAACGTTACATTCGATGAGGATATGGCTTTTGAGCACGCCAGTTCAGAACCCGTACTAACCGGAGTACCAGCTTCTGGGCCAACCAGTCCAGGACCTGCACCTCAAGAGAACAAATCAGATGGCGCTTCATCGTCTACTTCTAAATTATCTGATTTGGGTTTATTGTTTGAACTGTTTTATGATGAATTTCTTGGATCTAATGTGCTTAAATCTGTTGTGGTTGACAGGATGGAAGACTCAATGACTACTCATCCAACCACTTCCGATATCTCTACTGAATCCAATTCCCCGATTCGACAAGAAGTTCCAGTTCAAATGCCTACTCCGACAGTTGAAGTTGTAACCAACACTGAAGAGACAGAAGTAGCTGACTCAGTAGGAAGTACTGTAAGGACTGATCAACAGACTGCCCAAGTTGTACCTACTGCATCTTCTGCAACTACTACTTCACCTGAAACCCCTATTCATTCTGAACCATCGGAAGGAGAGAATAGTGGATTCCTAGATGCTGAACATGATCAATCTACATCTAATCCACTCCCTCGTGAACACAAGTGGACCAAAGAGCACCCGCTAAGCGAAGTTATTGGAGATCCGTCTAAACCGGTGAAAACTAGGTCTGCCACTTTGAATCTGTGTATGCATGACTCCTTTCTAAGCAAGATCGAGCCTACTCGCGTATCTAAGGCCCTTGCCGATTCAGATTGGGTTACTGCGATGCAAGATAAACTGAATCAGTTTGAAGCACTTAAAGTCTGGAGACTCGTACCCAAACCTGAAGGTAAACCCATCATTGGTATGAAATGGGTGTTCAAAAACAAGAAAGATGAAGATGGTACCGTTATCAGAAATAAAGCACGACTTGTTGCCATGGGATATAGGCAAGAGGAAGGAATAGACTATGACGAGACTTATGCTCCAGTGGCACGTATAATGGCAATCCGGATGTTCTTAGCCGACGCAACCCACAAGAATTTCACCGTGTATCAAATGGACGTGAAGACAGCTTTTCTGAATGGAGTACTCAAGGAGGAAGTCTACGTCTCGCAACCAGAAGGGTTTGTGAATCCAGATAAGCCTAATCACGTTTACATCTTGGATAAAACTCTTTATGGACTGAAACAAGCTCCTCGCACCTGGTATGATATCTTATCTCAGTTCTTGGTCAAGTCAGGTTTTACAAAAGGTACGATCGATACCACTTTATTTATTAAAAAGGAAAAAGGCGATATCATTCTTATTCAAATATATGTGGATGATATTATTTTTGGCTCTACAAATCCTAAGTACTGTAAGAATTTTGCAAACCTCGTGTGTTAGAGCATAAATATGTTGGATACAAGATCAAGAAGACTGAAGGTCAAAGTTCAAGAAAGTCAAAGCTGAAGAAAGTCAACTTTCATCAAAGTCAAAGTCTTTTGTAATTAAAGTCAAATTGTATTGTATTTGTATTTTGTTTTTAATTTCCTTGTATTTTAGTTGTAGGTATAAATAGTTTGTACCTTGTATTTCTGTTTAGAGTTGTAACTATAAGAGGGAGCTTAATTGAGAGAATACGTTTAGAGAGAGAAATTTGTAGAGAGAGAGAGTTATAGAGAGAGAAAGATTGTAATCGTTGAATTTGAAAGTGAAATCAAACAGGTAATTTGTTTGGAATCTTGTTTGTTGATTTGTTTGTGATTAGAATCTAGATTCTGGGAATATCATCATGGTGTCACGTTTTCAGATGAGTATGATGGGAGAGATGAACTTCTTTCTCGGATTGCAAGTCAAACAATTTTCAACGGGGATTTTTATCAATCAATCTAAATACATTCTTGATATTCTTCGGAAGTTCAAAATGGAAAATTGTAAAAGATTGGTTACCCGATGGCACCTGGTACTAAGATTGGCGCTGATCTTTCGGGAAAGGCTGTTGATGTTAGGACTTATAGAGGGATGATAGTTTCTTTAATGTATCTAACTTCCAGTAGGCTGGATATAATGTTCTCTACATGCTTATGCGCTAGATATCAGGTCAATCCTAAAGAATCCCATTTGTATGTTGTTAAGCGGATTTTCAGGTATATGAAGGGGACTGCATATCTTGGTCTGTGGTATCCTAAAGATACCAGCTTTGAACTAACAGCTTATTCAGACGCAGATCATGCTGGTTGCATGTTAGACAGGAAGAACACCTCGGGTCATATACAATTCCTCATTGATAAACTCGTCAGTTGGGCATCATTAAGTCAAGGGGGAGCACATTGGACAAATCTGAAAAAGGTTTGTAAGTGTGAAGTGTGTGTACATGCTTTTGAAACTTAAAACTAAGTGAAAAATGTCATTTTTGGAAAATTTCCATTTATGGAAAGTTTCTATTTTGGCAAGTTTTTGAATAGTTTCCAAAAATAGCAAATTCCCGAGTTTAGAATGTTTTTCAAAAGATGGAAATGTTGCTAACTCTAGAATTCGCATAACACTAGCATGCGAAATCCTCAGAATTCGCATGTGTGTGTTACACGAATTCATGGAATTCGCATGTGTGTCTCATATGAGTTCTTGTATTTCGCATAAGCCTTTATACGAGAAGTGAAGAATTCGTAGAGCACTGTCATACAAATTCTTATCTTTAACACATAATTCGCATATTGAGTCATGTGAATTCTCACACACATTGTCTAATTTCTTTCTTAGACAATTCGCATAAATGTTCTCTGCGAAAAGTGAGTGACCAATGAACTCGTGCCACTTGTATTATTCAATCTTGGGTATAAATAGAAGTTGTCCATACAAAATCCTTACTTTTCCAGAATTCTCG
This sequence comes from Arctium lappa, assembly GCA_023525745.1. Classification (NCBI taxonomy): domain Eukaryota; kingdom Viridiplantae; phylum Streptophyta; class Magnoliopsida; order Asterales; family Asteraceae; genus Arctium; species Arctium lappa. Next base: position 69,021,401 of record CM042054.1, read on the forward strand.
AGTTTACGAAATCCTTTCAGAGGATAGTGTTCAAAACCCTAGCTTTTGACTTCTCGTTTCATCTTTGATTTCTATCTGATTTCTTTGGTTTAAAGGTTTATATTTGTTCTTTTCATGTGTATTTTGTTTGTTGGTATTGTTTGTATCGTATGATTTGATTTCTTTGCAGGAATTCCCCATCTGGATTAAATTTAGATTTATGGATTCGATGGACTGTTCATATCCCAAGAACTCGTAGACAACTTTGATTATTTTGAATAATTTTTCATCTTGATAAAGTGTCTGAATGTTAATTTGAACCCAAAAGGACATTAACATTATGAAATCGAACCCTGATACTCATAAATTTTTTGACCTAAAATCGATTTTTGTTGGGATTGAATCTGGAATCTGACTTTCGAATGTTGTTGGTGTTCTTGATAAAAAAAATCAAGACTAAGGATTAATTGTTGTTAAAATCTAAGATTTCTTAGATAAAAAGTGTCTTTAATCATATATCGATCCTAATAGAACAAATATCTAGGGTTAAAATTCAAAATTCAAATGTTGAAAATCTGGGTTTGGTTGATGATTTGAAGATGTGTTCTTGATGTTCTTAAAGTTCTTATAAATACTTAGAAAATTTTCAAGAATTTCAAAGTTATGCGAAATTTTGTTTTTAATGTCCATACGAATTCTGGAACTCAGTTTCAAATTTTTGAAGTGTAAAATTCGTACCTCATACATACGAATTCTTGGTCTATGTTTGAAAAATTCCATGTGAGGAATTTGTATATGCCTTCATACGAATTCTTGTTGAGTTTCAATTCCTAAATGCAGAATTCGCATACCCTTGTCATGCGAATTCTACACTTGTCTTTTTCAAAAAGTGGATTTTCAATGTTAAAACCTCATTTTTTTACTAACCCATTTGGACCCTGTCCAACATTGCTTATCCTTTCAGGTACCAATGGCAGAACAATCTGTAGACCAACATATTCAGACCGGTGAAAATTCACCACATGAGGCTTTAGAGCAATGCCCAATGCCATCATATAGATCTGATTTTCAAGAGCCACAAGATGCCAATCCAGATCTATTTCTGATTTCACCTGCTGAGATGAAACCCTAACAACCTAACAATCATCATCTCCAATTCAGTATCCAAATTGAACCCTTGGTACTAGATATTCTGAGGAACCATCCTTTGAGGAATGCTCTCACAGCAGTTGCAGTAGTTCCAGAACTGTATGTACAAGAAGCCTAGAAGACCATCAGGTTTACTCATGTGAAGGAGCAAGGAGAGAGAATACTTGTATTCAAGTTGAATATAGATCATTTTACATCTGTTCTGACCCAAGAAAGACTTAGATTCATCTTGAGTCTTCCTTCTAAAACAGCAAGAGAGGGGAGAACTTCATATGATGAACTACCATCAGATGTTGAAGTGTTCAAAGGCATAAGAGATATGGGGTATCTGCGCCAGATGACTCAAGTCAATCACTTCAAGAATAACAATATGCCACCATTCTATTATACCTTATTCTCAGTGATCAACAAATGCCTTACAACAAAGATCTATGGAACAAATAATGCCAGCATTCACATACTGAAGCTTTTCTACTCCATTGTTCATGACCTGCACATTGATTATGCTAGTATCTTCTGGATCGAGCTTTATGAAAAGGTGGCTTCAAAGAAGACTTCAAAGGAACTGAACTATGTATTGTATCAGAGGTTTATGGCTCTTATTCTTAGAAGTATGCTGAGAAGCAATCCACAGATGCCAAAGAGGGGAAATCTTCCTCATGCTCCATTCAGTGAGATGAGATACTTGATGAAGAAGAAAAGGACTTTTCCATACACCATGCCTGTGCCTGAGAGCTTATTTGACTATGCAGATCCAGAGTGCGATAGTGTAGTCGATTATAGAGAGTCTATGGGGCAACCAGAACTGGTTATCCCTACCCAAGGCTCAATCCCTAGGTGAGCGGAGTCGGTGAGGGTTTCTGATACCACGGGTGTACAAAAACGGGGAGAGAAGAGGAAAATCACCGAGAGGGGATCTGGAGGGGATCAGAGACCAAGACTAGAGGCATCAGGGTCACAGGTTGTTACCCCACGTTCAGTGACACCTCGTACTGATGACAGTCATGGTTATAACAATGAACTGGATCTAGCAGAATACGCAGGCAATGGATCTGATACAAGTGAAGTTCCTTCTGCATCAAGCTCTAAAGATGATGAGGAAACAGATACTGAGACAACTGACTATGGTGGATCAGATGATGATGATAATGATGATGATGGTGGTGCTGATAATGCTCCTATTCATTCTGATACTCATGTGAATATTCCATCTCATGAACAAGCTGACGATGTTCATTCTGATAATCAAGTTGATGCTCATGCTGATATGTTTGCACCATTCTATGGTACTGAAACCATGGAAGTGGATAATCAGACTCATGTAGATGTTGTTATTACTAAAGTTGTTGGAGAAATAAGGAGAAATGAGGGAAATATAGTTGAAAATTTGGAGAGAATAAGTGAGATTTAAGGAAAAGAACATGGTGAGCGTGTGATTACCCAAACTTACATTTCCAAAAGGGCAACCACATCATCCACTTCGCCGCATGTATTGCGTGTAAGTGAAAACATAAGTAGCCCACTTAAGCAATCACACACCGAAGCCATCCACTATAATTCTTCTCAATAGGAAATAGTTTCAACTTCTCACGGGGATATTGCACATAATCTACCGGGTTCTCATTCGAAGGATCAAGGTATTGAAACTAGAGAACAGCAACCCCAGTTCTCGACTTCATTTCCTGCACAATTGAGTCTAGTGCCATATCGTTTACCGATTGTTATTCCTAGGACACTATTTGCTACATCTACCATCAGTTGTCTAAGTGACCTGATCGGAACATCATGAGTAGATTCGTAATCTGGACTACGAGGACCGGATCATTGCCACGTCTATGCCAACAATGAACACAGGCCATGCAGTTGTTTCCACAACTGACATGCAAACGGTTAATCTAAGTGATACCGGAGTTACTAACCCAGAGTTCGTGTCTAAAGGAACTCTCGACAGCGCCTTAAAGGATGTTGAATCCCGTATTTTTGAGGAGATGGAGGAGTGGATTGGAGGAATTAAACGTTTATTGAAAGGGAAAGACCTAGTATCTCAACCTGAGCCTACCCAACAAATCCAACAAACTCCATACACTCAACCTGCTGACCTATACATCGATGAGCTTAAGTCTTTGCTTTTTGCAAAACTTCTATCCCAAGCTCCGGATACTCAGCAAGATGCAGATCTTTTAACCCTTCTGTAATCCCACCATGATAGTCAACCGCCACAATCTCTGAAACCAACAGATTTGGTCAGTGCCTCAGAGTTTAATTCTTTTAAATCTGACATTTTGTTTGCTTTATCTGATCTTAAATAGGTAGTTCAAACATCTTGCGAAGCCCAAGCAGTTTTTTCTACTAAAGAGCATAATCATGATCTAGATAATGATCATGAGGGGGAGATAAGTGAGAAACAAACAGCCGTTGGTGGTTCTGGTGAAACAGTGTTGGTGGATGAAATAGCTGAAAATGTTGAAAGTGTGGGAAGGGGAGCTGATCAAGGTACTCAGCAAAATGATCAATTGGAGTTGGTTTTATATGTTGGAGAAAGTGTTGAATCAAGGGTTAAAATGCCTAAGATTGCAACAAGGCAAGAGATTTTGGAGATAACAGGTTTGCCAAATCCTGATATCATTGCTATTGAAGATGTTTCTTTTGCTGTAGTCAATGCCAAGTATGAGATGTATTGGAGAATCAAAGAAGAAGGGCAGAAAAGTGATTTTGTTGAAATTCCTTCTTATGATGAAGTTGTGGAGGTATCTGAGATAGTAAGGAAAGCTGGGGGGATACCAGATCATGAGGCTAGTGTTTTGGATGATCTGTTTGAGGATAGAGACATGGAAGTTTTGAATGTTATGTTTTCTCAGAGCACTCCTGAAGAACTACATCTAAGTTTTGTTCATGTTCAACTGCCTGAACCAAGTGTTGTCCAACTGTTCCATCTTTTAGCGAGTTTGAATTTCCTGATCCCAATGTTCTTCAACCTGATGATGTTGATTAAAATGTCAATCTGAATGATGATGCAACTGTTAATCTTGATTATGATTTCCATGTTGTAGAAGAGTTGGCATATCAGAAAAGCCTGGAAGTCATGAACATCAAACGGAGTTTGTCAAAGAACCACTACTTTTGCCAGAGTTTCCAAAAACTGAAGCAGGTCCTTCAGGTACTCCTGTAGTGAGTTCTACTACTTTCACTGGCTATGATGAGTTTGGTCCTACCATTGAAGAGATTAAAAGAATCAGACGAGCTCTACGTGTTCCATATCTTGAGGACGAGTTAAGATTTTTGTGAGCTATATTAGACAGATTTACCAAGCTCAACTTCTGGGGATTCAAGATAAGTCTCCAGAGTATCAAAATGATTATATCAAAATGCTGCAAGTTATGGGGAGAACATGCAAGGATGTTAGAAGCAAGTCTGAAATTCTGGAATTTATCAGGGTGACTATGAAGCAATACAAGAAGATTTGGTATCCTGAGTTTATTGTTCAAAGAAAGAATTTGAAGTCTTATACTTTCAATGAAGCTGATTTTGCCAATTTGAACTTCAAAGATATTGAATTCATGTACCATGATTTTAGAGATAGAACCATCAGGCACCCTAAAATAGTATTTGCTCTAGATACTATTAAGAGATTTATCAAAAGGCATATCTATTCAACATATCTCTATGACTTTCAGTTAGGCATAGAGATAAATCAAAAGAGAATCAATTTGCTTAAGCCTAGCATGACTCATCCTCTACTTGAAGACACTCCACTCTATACAGTTCTAAGAGAACCAGAACTTGGAGTTGTGTATAAGAATGTTGACAAAAAGGAGAAAACATTTATATAAGCTGCTGAAATTCCAAAGTACTCTGATGGTACTTTAGAAGATGTTGTTAAAAAGCTGCAAGCCAAGAATGAAGAAATTGAAAAGCAGAGATTAGCTGAAAATGATCATATGAAAAGATTGGAAAGGATCTTTACTGAAAATGTTATTGATGCTATCAAGGACAGAATCAGATTCAGGCAAGCAATCAGGAGGTTTGAAGGGTACATGGGAATAAGGAGAACTTGTATTAAGAAATGGACAAGTTGAAGACTTTCAAATTGCTCAAAAATGGAGAGAATGTTAGATCATAGTTTTGAGTCAATTTGTAAGTGTTTTTACTTTTGTTTAGTTGACTTTTCAATGTATGATTGTATAGAGGTCAAGTCTATGTTTGATGCTATATATATCCTTCTTTTGTCTTGTTTTGTATAAGCTTTTGGTACGCATTCATTCTCTAAGTCATTCATGTAATTGCTATTGTGAGATATATGACAACTTAGACTTGTGACATAAATTCTTTCTCATATTTGATCTTTGATTGTTAATTGTTTGATTGTGATTGATATGATATCTTGAAACCTGGGATCACAAATATCACCCATGAAATCTTCTCCTAAAAAGCCTACTCCCTCTCCTACATCCACTCCAAAACAATAACCTTCCCATTCTTCTTCCGACGATGATTCCCCACCGGGTTTCCGACCAAAAAGACAACCTCTACCACCTCACCGAACCTTGCCTCACCAACCTCTATCTCCCCTGCCGAAATGACAGAGTCTTCGGTACCACATCCTTATGTGTCGAACACTTCTCAAACTCCTTTCTCCATTCCTGTTGAAGTGCTTTCCGACATTCAGGATACAAATCGGCAGCACCATTTTCTGGATACACAATTTTAGCGTCTGCAAGGGGAGTTTGATCGTTTCCTTGGTACCAATGGTCACCGAATAACCTTACTTGAATAGGGCTCTATCCGAGATCAAGAGATATCTGTCTCTCTTGATGCAACTAACAAATATCTTGTCGAGCTCCTTGGTCTTCTTAAAGAGCAGAATACTGAACTTCTTCATGTGAACTCTGACTTCTTCAAATGCATGGATGCCATGAAGCAGGATATTCTCAGTATTCGGGACCCTCTCAGTGATGCTTTGGACGTTGTTCTCAAAGAGTTAATAAAGCTCATCGACAACAACACCAATCTCACTATCTCTATGGTTTCTCTCAAAGCTGCCTCCGACGCTCGTGACCAAGAGCTTGCCTCTCTTCGGCATCGGGCTGATAGTCAGGATCAACTCAACACTCAGATTCTTGATGCTCTTACAAAGATCAATGCCAAGCTTGATGGTATGCATGCTTTTGTGGCTCGGTACTCTGCCAAAACCCTGGACATCGACATTAGCGACATTGGTTTCGGTCCTGATGACCGCCAATTTTTGCACCGTATTGATCGTTTCATAGGTCGTGTTATTACCAAGGCTGGGATTTCTTCCCCGGCACACGCTGAGGGGGAGAAAACATCTAAGGGGGAGATCAATACCCCTCAGATTGCGATTACCAATGTGCGCCGGGAAGAACCTTCAAACCCTCCTGTTCAATAATCTTCTCAACAAGAGGATCCCTTAGTCGAGGGGGAGCAACCGACAGACAAGGATGACATTTTGGCATCAACCGAAAAGATAGAAAAAGAAAAGGAGGTTTTGTTGGTCCCGGAGGTGCTTAACAAGTTTGTATAAGGGGGGGGGGGGTGGGTTTGAATACAAACACAATATTTAAAGTTTAATAAATTGTTTATTGATAAATCAAACACAATTTACAAGTCCGTTGCAGAATAAGATTAAGTAGAACTCAATCTAAAAAAACTTAAGAAAACACTAAGTTGGTTGCACAAGAATATAGAGAATGGGGATTGGAAAAGTATAGAAAACAAGGGTTTCTATAAAATAGAAAGATGAAGGCTAGAGGTGAGCACACACATTTTAGATGAAGAGGTAATCTTTCTATTTATACCCTATGCATTAAATGCATGGCAGGGCACTTTACACATGTCCTTCATTGATTGGCTGAGAGAGTCTGACTTTGGGAGACATGCTTTCGGCCGTATCATGAACAGTGTAGTTGACAGAGTTGTTGTAAGAATTATGGCAGAGGCATGTCCGTTCTGACACATCGTAGTATCGTACTGGTTGTGCAAGGTAAGACAAAAGATACTTGAGGCATAAGCTAAATGATCATTGATCGCTGAATATCTCTTCCTTCAGAGATATAAAGAAGTTCAGCTATCGCTGAACCTTTTCCTCAGGTTTCTTCGCGTATGAGTAGAGTTGTCTTTGTATCACTGATGTCCGCATCAGGTCACTAGTAGACTTGTCTTTGTTCAGCAACTTCGTCTTCGATTCAGCTATGAAAATATGTTGACGCGAAACTTGTCTTCAAGGATTACGTCAAATGTTTACATCAGAACTATCAGCGATAACTGAACAGACTCAGTCTGATCGTTGATGGTGAAACACTAATGCATACAAATGTTTATAAGAGAGACTATCAGCGATAACTGAACAGACTCAGTCTGATCGTTGAAGGTAAAACACTAATACATATTAAAACGTAATTTTCACTAAGTATAGAAGAGGGTCGTTATCAAATCACTGAGAGAGTTTGGATCAACAATCTCCCCCTATTTGATAATGACAAAGTAAATGAAGAAAATTATTTTATAGTTCAAAATAAAGGAATAGTTAGGACTCATAACATACATGTCCCAATTACTATTTTGAGGGATCTTTTACAGTACTGATAGAGTTAAGTACATTACTGAAATTTTCATTAATTCAGAGAAAGAATTTCAAGATATGAAAACTACAAGTACAAGTGAGGAACTAACTACTGTAAGTTAAACTAATAGATTACAAGAAATAGGAAACAAATATATCAGCTATCAAAAGAAGACTTAGGAGGATTGATCATATACTCAGGTATTTCTTCTCCTCTTTGCCTTCGATTTGAAGATTCTTGACTGATGATTTCCTTGATCGGTTCAGCAGAAGGAGAGAAGTCACACCATAAGCATAAGAGATCCTTGAGATGGCTGAGGGGACAGATAGGAATCTTAGAGACTCTTTGGAATATGAGCTTTTCCTTATCATTTCTGAAGAAGATTCCAAAATGTTCTTTGAGTACTTGCCCTGCCACATATGGTCCACTAGGGGGCAGAGATAGATCGAGAACTGAAAGATCAGAAGGAGGACCAAACAGAGCTTCTCTTGAGAACTTGATGGAGGTTTTATTTCTGATCACAACGACATTTTCAGACGAGGAGGAGACATGCTTTCTTTTGATTTGTTTTGGCTTAGAAGGAAGAGTAGATGGCACCTTTAGGATTGCAGCGACTTTGTTGATGAGAGCATCATTTATCCCTTCAACATAGCCTCTGTAGATTGACTTCGATTTCTTCAGCGCATCTTTGAACTCAAGCCATTCCGTGTAGCCGAGGCTTTCCAGCTTTGAAACGAACATAGCCTTGCAGCTTCCATCCTCTCTGGTAATCTCCATAGTGATAGAAGCTTTGTACCTCTTCTTTCTTCCTGAGATAACAACGTCTACAATCTTTATTGGGTCTGAGTGATAATCGTTTTATGCTTGCACCAATCGACTGTTTTATCGCTGACTGCTAGTTCTTTTGAGCGCTCCTCTTCAATCTCTTTCAATAGAGCAGTCTGGACTTCCACTTGTTTGTTTTTCAGCCTTTTGTCTTTGACTTGAGAGGACTGAATTTTGAGAGCAAGAGTAGCATCTCTTTGACAATCAGCAATCAGCTTCTCAGTCCTGACAGATTCTTCGATTTCAGCTTCAGTCAGGAACTCTAGATCTGTTGATTGAGTAGGGACCTTCAGTCGTTGTTTCTCTTCATCTCTTCCTCTGACCAGTGAGATGGTCTAGAGGGCCTTCCTGGATGTTGCAGGGATTCTTCTTCTTCTTCATCTTCTTCATCAATATCATTTACAGATATTGGGATTATTTCTTCATCAGATATGGGAGCTGGGATTATTTGTAGTTCTTTACCCTTAAGCAGGGGAGAGAACTGTCTGGACAGAAATAGATAATAAAAAGGAGTTAGTGTATGTTTTGGAAAGAGAAAAGATAAAGGCTAGAAAGAGATAGAGGGTTGGTAGAAAGATACAGGGTTAAGTGAAAGGCATACCTGAGAAGGATTCTATTCAGATATTCAAACTGTCTTCAAGCTTCCCAGCAACTGCACCCTTGGATTTGCTTTGGGAAGGGGTTCCTGAGGATGTTCCATGACTCCCCCCTGCTGTGACAACTTCTTTTGAAGTTATCACTGAAGATGTGATGGCTGCAGAACACCTTAAGGATTGATCTTCTTCATCGTCATCATTATCATCTTCTTGATGAGATTGCTCTTCATCCTGATCTTGAAGATCAAGATCTTCTTCTTCTTCATCCTCCTCCTCTTCTTCTTCATCAACTAAGTCTTTGAAAGAAGGAGGGGCTTTGTCAGCAACCTTCTCCCCCTCAACATGAGAGGGAGTTTCTTCCTGTTGAACCTCAGCAGCAACTTCCTCATCTTTATTTTCTTTAGCCTCCTTCTCCCCCTCTTTGTCATTATCATCAAGGGAGAGATCTTTGGTTGGAGAGGAAGGTTGAGCAGCAGCCAATTTTTGGACTTCAGCCTCAAGACTTTCCAGGCATCCTTCAATCACAGGGATGTCCAAAGTACCTTGATGAATGAATTCAACAGCTACATTCAGAGAGGTGCGATCAGCCTCTGTGAATGAAGGGGAAATAGTCAGAGTTGGTTCATTCAGCTTGTTAAGGACTTGCTGAAGAAGAGTTGTGCAAGAATCCACTTTTGTGGATAGAGCATCAAACTGTCGCTGAGCATCCTCCCTTACTTTGACAATCTCTTCTTGAAGAGTAGAGATTTGAGAGGCTTCAGCTTTGGTGGAGCAGGTAGCTGTTAAAGTCTTCAGCTCTTCACCAACGGTATTGACTGCGCTGGTGGTTTCGTTGATTGAGGAGGTGAGATAAACCACCTTTTCACCTAAACTGTTGACATTCGAGTCAACAGTTGCCAAACTAGGACCTGAAATAAAAGTTAGTTTCTAAGTAACAGGCTTAGATAAAGAGATGGGAGTGGTATAGGCGGGTTTAGGTATACCTGCTGATTAAAACAACTTGAAAAATTGCATGTCTCTTTCAAAGGTTTGAGCATCAGGTTCTAAAAATGCAACATGAGGTTGCTGCAAGTGAGATGTTGGGTTAGAGACCAAAGAGATGGGAGGACTAGAAATAGGGATAGAAGAAGTTTGGGGTTGAGAAGGTACCTCAGTTGATTGAATAACTGAGATTTCAGGTTAAGTCACTGTTGTTGTGACAGCGACCGAGATTGCTGGCACGGTTGATGTGATCACAGCTGCAGATGTGGAGGATATAACCACGAAATCATCCAAGGAAGTTTGTCGAGAAACTTCCTCAGGAGTTGAACTAGTGGCACTTGTCTCCTTAGTCACTTTGGCCTTCTTCGAAGAACCAAAGGAACTAGCTGATGGGCGTTTTGAAGCGGTGGTAGCGGAAGGGATAACAGAAGAAGGAACCTCCTGCGTGGCCGCTGATGTAGAAGAAGTGTGGAGAGAGAGACGAGAGCGTAGGATAGAGATACATACCTCGTTGTCCATCGGTTTGACCTCTAGTGAACGCTGACCCACTTTGGTGAAGGAGCCATCAGGAGTAGTGGGGTAAGAGTTGGCGTAGAGAAACTTCATATATGTACAGATGAACCGTACATATGGGATCTTGGGATCCCTCTCCGTCTTCTTTATCTTTGACTTAAGATCATCAAAGATAGTGGTGGCAAAGTCGAAGTTTTTGCCAGCGATCACTGAGTAGGCCATTTGGAGTTGAACCTTGCTGGCCTGATCAAGTGAACCACTTTTTCCACTCATGCACTGAATGAAGTGAGAAAAGATAAAGTTCAGCTGAGAAGGCATGTTCGCCTTATTGATAAGAGTTAGTCGTTTGTTGGGGATGGTTGATCGTGGCTTGTTGTCCCAACAATACTCCATAGCATCCAGAAACTGGATGAGTTCAGCATCGGTTGGCAGAGCTTCAAATCCACTCATGGGTTTGTCAGGAAACCTGAGTGCCTTCCTCAGGCTAAAAGCAGTCATCATTCCTGATTCCAAGTCAGTGCTGAAATAGATAGCAGGAACCTGATCACCTTTCTTGTTGGTGATAGAGGTCTCTTCAGCTGTCAACCGAAACTAAAGATCGCAATCTGAAGCTAATGTCTTATTGGATTCAAGATCATCCAAACTAAAGATCGCAATCTGAAGCTAATGCCGGAAAGTCGACTCTCGATAATAAAGTCTATGTCGTGTGTAATAAATGTCAATGTAATTTAATGTAATATGTTTTAGTTTACTTAGATTTAATATCTAAGTTATAAGTATTGTAATAGGTAACTTAGTTAACTTAGTTTGTTAAAGTTAGTTTCTAGTTACATATATTAGTTTCTAGTTTAGTTAGAAATAATATCTAGATATTATTCTAGATATTATGTTAGGTAGACTAGATTAGATATTTGTGTATCTCTAGTATCAATCTCTCTCTCAATCAGATCAAAAATCACACATACAAACACACACTTAAAGGTGTATTTGAGAGAAAACATAGAGAACACAAAGCAAAGCTTAATCGATCAACCTTGTAATCGTTTGATATATTCAATACAGGTTGGTAATCGTTATTGTGTTGTTGTTTCTTAGAACTTGTTAAGTAGTATTGTTGGACCGACAATTAGTATCAGAGCCTGATTAAGATCAAAACAAGTTTTATGAGAAAAACAACTCTGTGTTCTTGAACAAAATTCAATTTTGTGATTTTAAGTGTTTTAGGTGTTAGAATCGATCAGAGTGTGATCGATTTACATGCTAGATCGAGTTGTTGCTATTTAATTTCACTTTAAAGCTTCTATCGAGTTCCAATCTGTGGATTATAAGTGAAAATAGTCGTCTGGAAAAACGTACTGTGCTATCAAATTTATTTCGAAAAAGAGTGTTTTAGAGTGATCGAGTGCTTACATTCTGTTCTAGAAGTAATTCTAGACATATTGGTAGAGTTTGGTGTTGCTAAATCATTTCAGGAACAAGATTCATACGATTTTCAGAAGAACAGGACGAACACCCGCATTCTAGAGGTTGAATAACCCACATTTTTCAACTTTGCGGGTCCGACTACATACGAATTTCTCTACTTTGCGTGTCTCAAGTGACCCGCATACCTCAACTTTGCGTGTCTCAAGTGACCCGCATACCTCAAACTTTGCGGTTCCCTCTTGACCCGCATTCCTTACTTTGCTGGCCTGATCAAGTGAACCACTTTTTCCACTCATGCACTGAATGAAGTGAGAAAAGATAAAGTTCAGCTGAGAAGGCATGTTCGCCTTATTGATAAGAGTTAGTCGTTTGTTGGGGATGGTTGATCATGGCTTGTTGTCCCAACAATACTCCATAGCATCTAGAAACTGGATGAGTTCAGCATCGGTTGGCAGAGCTTCAAATCCACTCATGGGTTTGTCAGGAAACCTGAGTGCCTTCCTCAGGCTAAAAGCAGTCATCATTCCTGATTCCAAGTCAGTGCTGAAATAGATAGCAGGAACCTGATCACCTTTCTTGTTGGTGATAGAGGTCTCTTCAGCTGTAAATCGAAACTGTTGGAGAAGCGTTTTAGAAGGTTTGGGATCAGTAGTGAGGGCATAAGCAATGCAGGATTGCTTCAGGAACTTAGCAGCTTCCACAAGGTGTGGGTATTTGATACCGTCGAAGTCTAATCGTCCAAGATGGTTATTCTTGGGGATTTCAGAATCAGTGAGAGCGAACTTGACTGTCTTGGAGGCAATTAGAGCTGACTATGCCATTTCTGAATAAGGAAATAAATGAGAATAGAAGGAAAGGATTAGAGTCTAAAAATAGAGAAATTTTTACCAGTTTCTATTTGAAGAAAGAAACGTATAAAAACTAAAATATTTGAAGATTAAGCCATTGTTCTTAGTTTAAGAAGGAAGAACAATGAGAAAACCAAAGGTATTGAAAGAATAAAATCAAAAAGAATGATTTTAGAGAGTAGAAATCTTATAAAAATCCATAATGATAGAACATGTAGATCCCAGTACAGTGCAATCAACAAATATAATAAATGAAGAACTATATATTAGCCACAACCTCTAGTCATATGATTAATATGAAATCAAAGTGTTTAGGTTTACAGAGAGAATATCTGATCAGTAAATGTAAACCTATTGACTAGACAATTATTAAATGCGACTGTCTAACCTAATTATGAAACAAATAATGCCTTTATATACTAGGCTTACAAGGCCTAATGGGCTTATGGGCTTGGGCCCATCTAACTATTAAACTATTAAGTAATTACAAATTGAACCCTTATAAATACTTTATTCCACTTTCAACGCACAGGACTTTCAGTCCTAACAATCTCCCCCTAAAGTTGAATAAAGCATTTATCAACATGAAAAAACTTTAGGCCTTGATCTTCTTTCCCTCTTGAGTCTTTGAACAACTTTGGTGTTGCATGTCTTCATGACTTTCCACGCTCCCCCTTGAATAAAGCTCTTGGTCTTCATAGTATCAACATTGTAACCAAATTCAATGTACAGTAGCCTCGACTGAATGCACTATCACACAGCTTTTAACTGTAGAAACTCAATCACATCGGATCAGCACACAAGAAAGATAATGTGAGAGTAACGTGACATTCCACGGTGCATCTTCAGTTTAAAACAACAATCAGCTCGTAGGAGGAATGATAAACAAACTTGTAGCAGACACCACATGATACGGGAAAGAATCAATACAAACTTTGAAATCTCTTTGAAAAATCTAAAACATCATCTTCATCTCTTTGATCTCTAGACTGTCTTCAGAAACTTTGAAATCTCTTTAAAACTCTGAAATTTAACTTTTTCTCCCCCTTTTTGATGATTGTGAGCATATGATCATCAAAACTCTTCAATTTCAACATATTCTATGATCTCCCCTTTATGATAAGATGACATTCTCCGCATTTTGATCCGAGTATCCGTCAATTCATGAAATATATATATCCGAATCTTTTCAAATTCAGATATAATAAGAATTGAAAACCTGAATCAACAAATGATACAGTTAGTATGCCTGTAAGTAGCACGGAGCCACTTTGTACAACGGATGTACTTTGGAAAGGAGCTTTTGTGACGTTCACTCCCCCAGGGCTTCCATTCAATCATCGAAAAACCACAAAGGAATTTTCTATGAATGTTATGACAAGAAAACTCATTCCTTGTGTGCTCGTGCAATTGTAGAAATGATTGAAGCTACTTAGCTTGATCAGGCTAAAATTGTGTAAGCTGTTGAGACAGCAACAGATATTACACGGACTTAATGTGCATGAAAGAGGTGCGAAGGTGGGGCAACTTTCCTTCTTTTTCAATATCTAAATCTTCCGAGTGAAGACTAGATAGCAGATATGCTGCGTCCCCAAAGAAAATGAAACATTTCTTTGTTAAGAAAGAAACGAGTGGTTGGTGGGGTTATAGCAAGAGTTGGCATGGGCTAGGTGCCTTTTCAATGATGGTCACCAAAAAATGTGAACCAATCAGAATATGTGGCTGCCCGGCTCAGAAATTGGTTGGTACAGAGTTCTGATATTCTTTTAACTCCGTTCTCACACCCTCTTTCTTTTTGTCATTAAAGCTCACTTCTAACCAAACTATCATTTACATTTTACCGCTCAGCACAATGAGAAAAACTCAACTGGATGAGTTATCTCCCCCACTCTTTGATTTAAGACCCCTCACCCCTCAATCACTCAAGGATAACTTCCGGGGTAGGAAACACTGGTTAACGTGAATCCATGGAAGTTCTGTTTAAGCTCACTCATGAATCCTATGTAAGTCCTAAAAAGAATGGTTGCTCAACAGTTTAACTTGAACATTTAAGCTCAAATAAGATAACACTGTCAAAAAAATATGCTCAGGAGATTTGAGCAATTGGTCTTTGAAAAACTCACAATGTACCAATCAGATCAACTAAACTGGTTAGGGTATCAAAGAATTGGATATTTTGTTTATATGAACGAATATAAACAATTTTGCAATGAAAGCACAAGATTAGAAATAATGATTTATTCTCAACAATATTGAATTTCAAGCGGGGGTATTACCATCGAAAAAATTGTTTCGCTATGAGACATGGTAATAACAAATACAAATGAAGTACTGAATCTGTGTGTGTGAATACGTTACAGTATAAGGATAACATAATACGCAAGTATTGATCTTTAGAAACACACAGTCAGTTAAACATTAAAGCTCAAGAATTGAAAAACATTTTAAAATCACACTTCTTATTTCATAAAATCTTTTGAGAATCAGAAGTGGTTTGAACATTTCAGAAACTGTTATTCATGCTTGAAAGTTGTTCTTCTTCCAAACAATCAGAGATCTAGAATTAGAAGATATTTACCTTTTAAGCTCCCCCTCAAATCATGATAGAATGATTTATGTATTTTAAGCTCCCCCTGGATATTTGCAAAATATCCAAGTCTGAACGTTGAAGAACGGGTCCTGATCTGTCATGTGATCAGAAGCCAAACTTCGTTGAAGTCCGGGTTCTAAGCTGATTTACTTAGAAACCATTGTTCTTCTACCCCCCCTTGACAATAGGTGCCTGCAACAAAGAATTAGTTTTCGGCTTTGGTACCCACTGGTATTATGGTCCAGGAATGTTAGTTGCAGTTCTTGTGGGGGAAATAGAATAAGAACCATACCAGAAGTGATCTCTGGTTTTGTGAATGTGATCATGTGTACGACAATAAGAACAGTGGTATTTCTTACCTGACAACCTAAGTAATTGTTCTCTCAAGTAGATGTGATCAGGTTTACCTTTACTCGCATTGTTCTTCTTGGCATTAAACGCATGTACACACGATTCTCTTTCTTTCAGCTCATCTTTCTTCTCATCTTCAACTGGTTTCTTCTTCCAGACCAGTTCCTCTTCTTTGTATCTCCGTCTTCTTTGATGTGTACCTGAACCATCTATATTTCTATCATAGAAAAGGTTAGTACTACGAATCTGATCAGAAGATTTAACTGACCTTTTTGAAGAAACAGTTTTCTGATTTGAACTTGATGCTGTCTTTTCAAGCTCTTTAATCTTTGAAGCAAAGTTGTCTCTTTCTTTGACAAGCAGGTCAATCTTCGTATCGCATTCAGACTTCGTTTTCTTCTCTTTCAGCACACTTTCAGATAGTTCAGATAGTTTCTCAGTAAGCTTTTTGATTTCAGTCTCAAACATGCTTCTTTCTTCTTCAAATCCCTTCTCAGCATCCTTTCTTTGGCCGGATATTTCCTTGAAGAATCCAACGTTCTTCTGTTCAATTTCCTTCTTCTCCTTGACAAACTTTTCCCTTTCCAGAATGATTACTTTCTCAAAATCAGAAACTTGCTGAGAAAGCTTTATGCATTTAAGCTCAACAATCTTCTTTTCTTCAAAACACTTTCTTGAAAAATCTGAGAACTTCTTTGAAAATCCTTTCTTTTCACTCTTAAAATCAGCTTTATCTTTTTCAAAAGCAGCAAGTCTTTTTGTCAGATCGAGATTTTCATTCTCCAACATGTTTCCTCTTTCTTCAAGCATCAGGTAATTCTCTTCTTTGGCTTCAAAATCTGCAACTTTTTGTTCGAGTTCATATATTTTCTTTGAAGCTTCAGCACTTGTTGGATCACTTTTCTTTATATCAGCTTCTCTTTCAAGATCTGATATTCTCCTTTTCAGCTCAAAGTTTTTATTTTTCAAAGACTTTTTCTCAAATATAGTCGATAATGAATTAGCCTCCGCCTTCAATTTTGAAATCTCAAGATCGTCATTAGTTTCCTTCAGAATGCGAATTTTCTCTTCCAAATCTCTAATGATTTTCATCATATCTCCTTTTGAAGTATCAAGATAAATCAAATGAGTCATTGTTACCTGTAAAGCTTAAAGTCCAGGGACTGAACTTAACAAGAGATGAAACTTTAAAGTGCAAGGACCAAAAGTGACAACGAGTAAAACTTTAAAGTTTATGGGTCACAAATGACAGACGACCGAAACTTTGAAGTACGGGGGCTGAAAGCGACACAAACAAAAACTTAAAAACTACAAGGACTAAAAGTGACAAAAAAATAAACTTAAAACTAGAAGGACTAAAAATGACATATACTAAAACTACTAACTAAAGGGACTAAAAGTGTAAAAAAATAAAACTTCTAACGGACTTAACTAAAACTAACGGAAAAAGGACTAAAACTGAAATAAAAATAACCAAACTAACAAACTAACCGGACTAACTGAGACTTAACGGAAAAGGACCAAAAAGTAAGAAAATTAACCGTCACTTAACGGAAACACTATTCATCGTCTTCCTCGTTGATCCAACGTGCAAAGCTTCGAAACGTTTATAAATTTTCAATGCAAAACGATCGTTAAAGCTACCTGATCAGTCCTTAACAGATTAAAATTCAACCGGTCAACCCACGATCACAAACGAACCAACCGAAAACTTTTCGGAAAACGATCGAAACTTTAGGAAATCAGTATGAGTTAAAACTTTTCGATAAAAAATGATCGTTTATGTTCCCTTAAGCTCCCTCAACTGATTAAATCTCGAAAAAATCTCTCAAACTCTCGAACGAAGCAACCGAAGATTTTTCGGAAACCGAACGAGAATTTAAAAGCTCGATATGGGTGAAAATTTTTCGATCAAAAACGATCGTTTAAGCTTTGTAAACTACCCTTACCAGTTTAAAACTTGAAAAACTTTGTTCACGATCGCTAACGAATCAACCGAAATGATTTCGAAAAACAATCGAAAACCTCAAAACTTGTTCGAAGTTGGTTCGCTGGACACCGGGAGCCGCAAGGGACCGGTCGGGGAGACACCGGTCGAGATATATGGTCCGGTCGAGATGAGATACCGGGCAAGGACGGTACCGGTCGAAATATGGTATCGGTCGAATGTCACAGTCCGGTCGATTAAAGTTCCGGTCGAGAGAGTGAGCAAGACACCGGTATTTTGCAAGGCACCGGTTGATTGTTTTTAAACAAAGTACCGATCCTTTTGCAAGGTACCGATCGAAGGAAAAAAAAAACCCCGGTCGAGATATATAGAGTATGAGAAGCAGATGTATATTAACTATGTATGCATGTGATGGATATAAACTATGTATGCATGCGATGGATCTAAAACTATGTATGCATGTGATATATGAATATTATGTAAATATATATGCATGAGATGTATGTGATGAAAATATGCGTGAGATGTATGTGATGAATAAGATGTGGTTGATTATATATGCCTGTATGCAGAAACCAAATCCATTAACACAATCAAGCAACCACCGAATTTAATTCACAATTTGAATAACACTTATAAGATTCAATTTAAAAAAAAACCTCACAGCCGCCAATCAAGTTTGTTAGTTTTACTTCATTCGATCCATTTACCAACAATGAAATTTAATCAACAAATTTTTACACATTAAATAAATGAAACTGCAGCCGCCGATGATGTATCATTCAATCGATTAAAAATAAAACTGCAGCCGCCGATTTATCTAATGTGTAGAAATCTTTCAAATCGTCCAAGAAAAGAAAAAATCAATTAATTCCCAAATACCGATCAATGACAAATTCCAAATTGATACCAGTCAATTAATGAAACAACTCCACTTACAAAACTCAAACCAAATTCTTTGAATATCAAGAAAAGAGAACAACGGCCGAATCAAATTACAAGTTGAAAAAAAATTGGATTTTAGACAAACCTTTTGATCGTATCGAATGAGAATGAATTCGATCATGCTCTGATACTAATTGTAGATCCCAGTACAGTGCAATCAACAAATATAATAAATGAAGAACTATATATTAGCCACAACCTCTAGTCATATGATTAATATGAAATCAAAGTGTGTAGTTTTACAGAGAGAATATCTGATCAGTAAATGTAAACCTATTGACTAGACAATTATGAAATGGGACTGTCTAACGTAATTATGAAACAAATAATGCCTTTATATACTAGGCTTACAAGGCCTAATGGGCTTATGGGCTTGGGCCCATCTAACTATTAAACTGTTAAGTAATTACAAATTGAACCCTTATAAATACTTTATTCCACTTTCAACGCACAGGACTTTCAGTCCTAACAGAACATAAATGGAGTTTATTAACAAGATTGAAATAAGAGTAAGATCAAAGTAACCTGGTGATCTTGAATGAGGATGATGCAGATGCTTGAAATTGCTTAAGAGAAAATTCTTGAGAGAGAATTTCTTGCTCAAAAAGATTTCTAGAAATCATAAAATGATAAGAATGGAAAAACATTCTTTTTATACGTTTGAGAGTAGGAGAGAGAGAGAGAGAGAGAGAGAGGAGGGAAAACAAATGTTCATCATGACATGGACACGTCCCACGAAGTTGATTGGATAGAAGATCAACGGACGAACGTGTCAGAATAGGCATGTCGTGGATTGTCAGTTCAAATGACATCATAGGAGAGAGAAAAACGTTTCATTTGTCCTTTTTGAAATTATCTCTTAAGAAAAGTCAGAGATAGGTTTTCCTTTGAAAGAATCCCTGATGAAAATTCAGAGATTGATTTTTAGTTCAGAAGGATCACTGAAAACTTCAGTGATCAATGTTTTATTTTTAAAACGTCTTACTGACTGAGGATTCAGTGATTTGGAGTAAGAGAACATACCTGAGAGTCAGAATTTTAATTAGAGATTGAGTGAGAAAGGGGAACTTATAATCACTGACATAATGCATGAACGCTGAAGATTTACTCTTCGAGATTCAGCATTCCAAGCTCACCGATGAGAAAGATGAACCTTGTCACATCAAGAGGTTTGGTAAACAAATCAACTAGTTGATAGTCAATGGGGATAAAGTGAAGTTCAATATCACCATTCATCACATGATCTCTAATAAAATGATATCTGATCTCTATGTGTTTTGTCTTTGAATGTAGCACTAGATTATTTGCTATAGCGATAGCACTAGTACTGTCGCAATAGATTGAAATATTTGATAGCTAAAGTTCATAGTCTAATAGTTGATTTCTCATCCATAAGACCTGAGCACAACAACTTCCAGCGGCTACGTATTCAGCTTCAGCTTTGGAAGTGGACACTGAATTTTGCTTTTTGCTCGTCCAGCTTACCAACTTTCCTCCTAGAAGTTGACATCCACCAGTGGTGCTCTTTCTATCGAGTTTATAACCTGAAAAATCACTATCTGAATGTCCAGTTAGATCGAACCCTGACTCATTGGGATACCAAAGACCGAGGTTAGGAGTCCCTTTGAGATATCTGAAAATTCAATTAACAACGATCAGATGGGATTCCTTGGGTTCAGATTGATAGCGTGCACATAAACAAGTAGAGTACATGATTTCAGGTCGGCTCGCTGTAAGATACAACAGATAGCCTATCATTCCTCTATAGGCAGTGACATTAACAGGTTTTCAGATGGATCTTTGTTAAGTGTCAGAGGAGGTGTCATAGGAGTCTTCATCGCTGAAGTTTGTGTAAGATCAAACTTCTTCAGCATATCTTTCACATACTTAACTTGGCTTATAAAAGTACCTCTATTAGATTGCTTGATCGGAAGGCCAAGAAAATATGTCAGCTCAGCCATCATACTCATTTTGTATTCTTTCTTCATTCTTTTAGCGAAGCGAGTACACATAGATGGGTTAGTAGAACCAAATATGATGTCATCGACATATATTTGCACAAGAATAATGTGACCTTTTATCTTTCTGAAAAATAATGTATTATCAATTTTGCAACATTCAAAATTTTCAGAGATAAGAAAGGATGAGAGAGTGTTATACCAAGCACGAGGGGCTTGTTTTAGACCATAGAGAGCCTTATCCAATTTATAAACATAATTTGGATATTTAGGATCATAGAACCCTGGAGGTTGTTCTACATAGACTTCTTTATTCAGCTTTCCATTTAGGAATGCTGATTTTACATTCATTTGATAAACAATGAAGTCTTTGTAAACTGCATAAGCTAAGAAGAGTCGAATTGCTTCGAGCCTAGCCACAGGGGCAAAGGTTTCATCGTACTTGTTTCTAAACACCCATTTGGTGCCTATAACAGTTTTGTCAAATGGTCTAGGAACGAGATTCCAAACTTTGTTGTGGGAGAACTCAGTCAGCTCTTCTTGCATAGCGCTGACCCAGTTTGGATCTCTGAGGGCATCATCAGCCTTCTTTGGCTCTATTAAAGAAATAAAGTTGACAAAGAGGCAGATATTACCCGGACTTCGTCGTGTCTGAATACCTGCATCTAGATCACCAAGAATTTGATCTATGGGGTGAGCAGAAGCATGATCGCTAACTTCAGAGATTGGATCAACAATGGGAATGTTCACTGAAGAAGAAGCTTAAGGTTCATCAGCGATTAGTTGTTGAATGTCATACAAACCATTGTTTTCCGAGAGGTGTTCAGATGAAGATAGATCTAATGGAAGTAAGGTGTTTAGAGGCTCTGCTGAGATCTATGAGTTGGATTCAGCGTTTGGAGGTATGATGTTTGGATCATCATCAGCAGCTGGAGAATCTGAATGCTGATGGTTTGAGAAGAAAGGTTCTGTTTCTCTGTAATGAGAAAACATCCAAGCATTTAACTCTTCATTGTCAGCGATTGGTTTAGAGTTCGCTGAGCGAGTTTCATCAAAAGTGACATAAATTGTTTCTTCTACAGTTTGTCGTCTCTTGTTGAAAACTCGGAAGGCTTTGGAGATGGAGGAATATCCCAGAAATATTCCATCATCAGCTTTTGGGTCGAACTTTCCACGTTGATCTTTGTTGTTTAAAATAAAGCACTGACTACCAAAGATATGAAGAAAGCTAATAGAAGGCTTTTTTACATGAAACAGTTTGTAAGCTGTCTTTCCAAATCGCTTTACTATTAGCGATCTGTTTTGAGTAAAACATGCAGTGTTTACAGCTTCAGCCCAAAATTGAGTAGGGAGGTGAGAATCGTTGATCATTGATCTAGCAACTTCAATGATCGTTCTGTTTCTTCTTTCAGCGACTCCGTTTTGCTGAGGTGTTCTTACTGAAGAGAAGTTATGAGAGATTACCTTGTTCTCAAAGAAAATGTTCAGAGAACTGTTTTTGAATTCAGTTCCATAATCACTTCTTATTGAATGAACAGTGAGATTATTCAGCACTTCCATCTTTTTAACAAAAGATATTAGTTCTTCTGGAGTATCACTCTTGCAGGGAAGAAAGATAACCCAGGTGTAGCGAGAGTATTCATCTACAATGACAAGCGTATATTTCTTTCCAACTATTGATTGGATGTTGACAGGGCCAAATAGATACATATGCAAGAGCTGAAGAGGACTTGTCACTGAGGAAACTTGTTTAGACTTGAAACTAGTTTTTGTCTGTTTTCCTTTTTCACATGCTTAGAAGAGAGATTCTTTAGCATATGCGTGTCGAGGAAGACCAGGAACCAGTTCCTTTGAAGAGAGAGAATTCAGGGTTTAGAAGTTTAGATGAGAGAGCCTTTTGTGCCATAGTCAGTTGACATCAGAAGAGGCTTTAGAGAAAAAACATACGTTTTCAGTGATAGTATAGTCCATATTTATTACATAGACATTTTCTCTGCGATAACCAGTGAGAGAAAGTTTTCCTTTCTCATTTACCACTGAACATGCTTTCTTGGAAAAGCGAACTTCATAGTCTTTATCACATAGCTGACTGATGCTACGAAGATTATGCTTCAGTCCATCTACATAAGCGACTCTTCTGAAGGTAGTTGTCCCATTGCTGAGGACACCAAACCCTCGGGTATATCCTTTTCCATTTTCACCAAAGGTCAAAGAGGGACCTTTCTCTTCCTTGTATTCAGTGAGCAGGTCTTTTTTTCCGGTCATATGACGAGAGCATCCACTATCGAGATACCAGATGCCCTTTGATCCCTGCAAACATAAGGAAGATTAAGCTTTGTTTGGTACCCATTTTTTACTGGGTTGTTTGGGGTTACTGGAGATGGAAGGTTCAGAAATCTTCACAGCAGATGAAGATTCAGCTTCAGTGGTAATCTTCACATTTGTTAAATTCTTAACCTTAGTCGCATTCTTCACCTTGGTAGATTTTTCAGCTTTGATGACCTTCTAAGCCTTGGAGGCAGTCATCTTCACTTTAGCTGATTTATCAGCTTTAGTGGCAGTTGGACATTTGCTTGCAATATGGTCAGTAAATCCACAGTGATAGCATTTTCTATATTTGAATGTGGTTTTAGGACCAGAAGTAGAAGGTTTTGAGAATTTAAGATGAGCGGGTCCAGCTCCAAGAATGCTTTTTTCATAAGATCTGGGAGGAATTTTTATTTCTTCAGATCCCTTAGGCTTGAGATCAATCATTAGCTTTGGAGGACAGAGATCAAAGATTTCTATCACGGAGCTAGACGATTGATTCGCTGAAGGTTTAGAAGGAACTTTCAACTTTGCTTTCTTGGTAGCCTTCTGAGGATGGAAAATGGATTTTCCTTTATCCACAGGCTTAGAGCCTTTGGAATTTTCCTCAGGGATAGGATTAGAAGATGAGGGATAGAACATATTACAAGAAGTGTCAGAGATAGAAGTGACAAACATTCCAAACTTAAGCATGGAACTGTCTTCTTTATGCTCATCATGTGGTTTCCAAAAACCAAGATCGGTTTTATCACCGCCAGGAGTTTGAGCATTTATTATCTCAATGATCTTTGTTGAAGAATTGCACCATTTTTCAACAGTAGCCTTTTCTGCTTTTAGAGCAGCGATGGCTTGTTCACGATCTATGCTGATGATTTTATTTACAACAACTTGATCTTTCAAACTTTCCTCTAAAAGAGTCAGTTCTCTGATTTTTTTTCATGGCATTTTTCCAGTTGTTCAGTTAAGTCATTGTTTTTGCTTTTTGTCGGTCCAACAATACTTATCAAGTTTTATAGAAACAACAACACAATATGATTACCAACCTGTATTGATTAATAACAATGGTTACAAGGTTCGGTATCGATCGATTGAAGCTTTTTCTCTATGTGTTCTCCATTTTACACCTTTTGTGTGTGTTCTAATCTTATCTGATGTTAGAGAGAGTTGTTAAGATATGATATTATCTCAAGCTTCTTAGACACTCAACCTAAACCACTTGCAACAACAAGTTGCAATATTAAACAAATATAAACTGACTAATATCTAACAAACTAAACTAACCTAACTAATATCTAAATATCTATTTATAAGATATTTAGACAAAACATAAAATACAATAGACATTTATTACTTTGACATTTATTACAAACGACATAGACTAATATTATCGAGAGTCGATGTTAGGTCTGCTTTTATAGTAATCATTGTATTTATAGGGCTTGGTCATATACTGTGTTTAAAATTATACTGTGTTGTATCTGACCAAGGGTATTTAAGTCCCTTTGGTCTTGTTCGTTGTAAGAAATACACGCACTTTAATCTGAAATTTTGTTTTGCGCTCTCAAGTCTTTTTCTCTCTACTATCTCTCTCTAGGATTCATAGATATTGAATTCTCAATTGGTATCAGAGCCTGTTTGAATCTTGAGAGAATTGAGAGATTGCTTTTTCTGAATCTGAATTGGTGATTGAAATCGAAAATTTGATCGATTTTCTTAAAGTTTTCAAGAAAATCTCGTTTTCTTGATTTCTCATCAAATTTGGATTGTTATTCGTTCGAATTATGTTGAATTTTATTTCATTTGAATCGTTTTTAGTAATAGATCATTGTTGTTTCCTATAATTTTGCATAAAAACCTTGATTTGATCATCAATTTTGCGATTATGTGTTTTGTGAAAAACTCGTATTCGTGTTCTATTCTTTCAAGAATTGAAGAATTAGTGTTTTTTAGTAGAATTAGTTAGTTGAAGTGTGTTATAATTGTGTTTTCGAAAATCAGTATGTGATTTTCTTGGATAAATTTCATAATTGTAGTTGATATTGCGTGAATTGTGTGTTTTGTGAAGTTTGCGCGTCATTCATATTACTTTACGCGTCATTCATATTACTTTGCGCGTCATCATGTTGCTTTGCGTTTCAAATATTTAGTTGAATTGCCTGTTCTACTAATCTTGATCTTATTTTTCAGGTTTTCGCATCTAGCTTCAAACACAAAGTCTGCTTTGCGTTTCTCTCTACAAACGCAAAGTGAAGTTTTCGTTTCCCTCTATAAACGCAAAGTGAAGTTTGCGTTTCCCTCTACAAACGCAAAGTGAAGTTTGCGCTCCCTCCAACACCCGCAAAGCTTTAGTTTGCGTTTCTGCCTACATACGCAAAGCCTTCTTTGCGCGTCAGTCTTCATCCGCAAACCTTCTCTTTGCGCGTCTCCCTGACTTAGTTTAAAAAAAAAAATTGTGGCATATCTTTATTTTGAGTGTGTCATCTTTAGTTTTTTTAAAACTTTGTGTCATAACAAGTGTTTTTCAAATTTTCAATTTTTAATATTTTTCGAATTTTTTTTTCAATCTGATTTTTGATTTTCAGGTACATCAACAATGGATTCTGCCAAATTTGCTTTCCAAGCTAGGTTCTACTCAAATGATCTGATGATGCAATTGGGAACAGATACTCGTCCACATGTCTTAATCAATGAAGATGAATTTACACATTGGCAAGATAGGTTTATAAATTTCATTGAACGTCAGACAAATGGAGAAAATATGATGAAGTCATTCACTGAAGGACCATTCATCAGACTGAAAAATGACATTCCTTTGACTGATGATGAAATCAAACATGAAAAAGCCGATAGAGAAGCAAAGTCCAATTTGATGCTAGCTCTGCCTAACTCAATCTACAATCGAATTGATTGTTTCAAACATAATCCTAACATGATGTGGACTCAATTAGAAAAGATCATGAATGGATCATCAGTTGCTACTCAAATACGTAAGACTCGCTTCATGAATAACTTTGAGCAATTTAATGCAAAGGACAATGAATCTCTGAAGGTGACTTTTGACCGGTTTTGCACTGTGATTAATGATCTTAGAAAGATTAAAGTGGAAAAGACTGATCTTGAGACGAATCTGAAATTCCTCAAAGCTCTTCAACCTGAATGGAGCAAATCATGTCATAAAATGAGGAACGATGTTCGGATCTCATCAATGCAGATTCAAGAACTATATGAGATTTTGCTAACTGACGAGAGCTTGGTAATAGAGAAAAAGACCAAGCTGGATAAAAAGAAGAAATCAGTAGACCCGGTTGCTCTTCTCACGAAGCACATATCTGAACAAGCATTGTCTGAAAATGCTTACACCGGATCAACTGAAGATGATGGTGAGGCATTACAGAAAGCGATGATCCTTCTCTCTCAACACTACCAGAAGAAGTTCCAACCGAGATCGGGTTCCAACTCTTCACGCTTCACTTCTACTTCTACAGTCAAAGTGCCCGAGACTAAGACTGCATCTTGTTATAACTGTGGAAAGTCGTGCCACTACTCAAAGGAGTGTCGAGCAAAGAAAGTTAGGGACTCAGCTTACTACCACAAGAAATTGGAACTGGCTGAAAAGAGAGAGAACGGAACTGCTTTGCTGGCCGAGGAAGAATTCTGGCTGGATTATTCCGATGATGAAGCATCAATCGTCGAGATCGCTCAGATGTGCTTAATCGGAGATGATCAGTCAGATGATTCTGAATCTGATGAAGATAAGGTATACTCTGAATTTGATTTTAATTTCATTTCTTCTCAGATGAATATTATAATTACTGCTTTATCTGATCTTCGTTCAAAACTTTTATCTGAAAAGAATTTAAATTTCGAAAAGTCAGATTTGATTGACAAATTGAAAATTTCTTTGAAAGATGAAAAATCTATTTTAGAAAATACTAAGACATCTTTCAAAAGAAATTGGATGATTTGGAAAATTCAAATAAGACTTATCTTGAATCTTTGACGGCTATGACTAATTTAAATGATGAATTTTCGGATAAAATAAATAAGTTAGAAGAAAAGCTTTATCATAGGAACCAATCTGAACAAACAATTTTTATGAATAAGCCGAGGAGTGAAGAAGCTTTAAAACAAAAGTGGGGACTTGGTTTTGACAATCCTCATTGTTTAAACAAAGTGATAAACGAAGTTCCTACTTTAAATAAATATGATTATCTGACACTTGCACATTATCCTCCTCAGTTCAAATTTCATTGGACTAGTGAAAAGGAAGTGTTAGATCTTGAAAATGAGAAAAGAATAAATAACAAGAAAAATGAAATTCCTTTTGTTTATACAAGTGAAAATGCAAAATATTTTCCTGAAAAATCAAGAAGAGGAAGAAGAATTTTAAATGATATATCTCCTATCAAATCTTCAGTGTCTGATTATTTTATTCCTTCTTATGCCCCTGATTCTGATAAAGGAAATATTTCTCCAATCATTTATGATTCAAAGAAATATAGTCCTCCGTTAGTATTAAAAGAAAAAATCATAGATCTTGAAGATCAGATAGAAGATCAAAATATTTTGAAGAAAATTGAATCTGGTATTTTTCTTTCTTTCATGACGTCAAGTCTTGAAGAAAAATTATTTTCTTAAAAATCGGATTCTATTTCTAGCCTTTCTTCTGTTTCTAAGGAAAACCAAAAGGAAATTTCTAATTTTAAATTCTTTTCTCAAAATAATTCAGACTCCGAGGCAAATTCAGAATTATTAGTTGATCAGATTGGTTGATTAGATAAATTTATTTCTTCTGATTTAAATATTTCGTCTAAAATTCTTGATGATTCTTTTACGCTCAATGATCAATATTATAAACCTAAGCGTAAAAGAAGAAGGTCAAAGAAGTCGAAGAAACAAGATACAGTTCTTACTGACTGTTCTAATTCTTCTGATATAATTCATACAGATAGGACTTTGAGCACTCGATCAAAAAAGCAGATCTGGAGAGCGAAGCTGAAATCTACTGATTCTATGTTTGATGGAGATTTATATGTAGACAAATATTATAAAAGTGATTCATTTGCTGTTTGTAATAAAGTTTCAAAATACTCTATAAAGCAAATGTTTCAAATTTCCAAAAATGTCTCGTATTCGTCTTCTGATTCTAGTTCAGATGATTATGCTTTCTCTTCTGATGATTGTGATTATTTTTCTGATCATATTCCTCGTGCTTTAAATGTCATATCTTCGAAATATTTCCCCATACGAACTGCAACTAACATACATGGGCCCAAATACCAGTGGGTACCCAAATCTTTATCTGATTCAAAGTTGCAGGCATCACATGTTAAGGGGGAGTAAGAGAAAATTTGGCTTCTGAGTACTTCAGCTCAGGACTCGTACTTCATAGACTCGACTTCTAAACACAAAAGTTTAGAACTCATTCTTCAATGATTAAGCTTCTGACTTAATGAGATATTGTGAGTACATCAATTTTAATTCCGCTGCATTTATCTCTGATAATGATGGTATTCCAGTTTTTCTCTATGTTTCAAGAATCTGAGCTTGTTTATATATCTCATGAATTTGTATTACCCAAAATTTTCTTTTAATATGAGACACAAATTTATTTTTTTCAATGTAAAAGATGAAATAGTTGAATTTTATTTTGTTCAAACTAAATATTAATTAAAAGTTTAAATATTTATAAATTTTATTCTATAAAGTAAAGTTTTACATTTTTTCTTTTCTTTGAATAAAATATGTGTCTAGGATAAATTTTCAAGTTCTTTTGCTTATATTAAAGTTTTTATATGGTCAAATTTCAAGTCTTACAAAAGTTGAAAAGTCAGCAACATGTTTGAAACTTTTATTACTGCTTTAAAGTTGTGTGATTCGGAATTTTTATAGTTTACTTTGCTTAGACTACCTAAATAATCAGAATTATAGATCGGAATGAAAATATGGGCTAAGCACTTAGATGTTGACCTGAGTGATTGAGATGAATTATAATTTCATAAAATTCAGAAATCTCTAGGTTTAAAAGTTTGTACCTGTGGCCTTTCTGGTTTGGGAAAGTAAGTTCCTCGAGATGCTTGTCATCTGGTCCCCTAAGGTCATTTGGTCTGGAGTGATCGAACCCAAATCTTTCAATAGAACCAGATCGAAAGTCATGTTCTACTGGTATGAATGGGTTTAGGATATGTCAATGTAGCCTTTCTGATCTAGGAGAGTAAGTTCCAAGGGGTGCTTGACACCTAGTCCCCTAAGGCCAACTGGTCTAGGAGCGGCTGACCAAAATCCTGCAATAGGGTCAGATAGAAAGTTACGTTTACGGCATGTTCTTTACTTAATAAACTTTTTGATCAAAAGATGCCAAAGTGCACACGCTTAAAAGATGCCAAAGAGCACACTCATGTCAAGATGCCAATGTGCACAATGCTAAAAGATGCCAATGAGCACACATTTCATGATACTTGGTGATATGTTTGAGTTGCGATAAATTTGTAAATTTATGAATATCTTAATTCTTGACGACTTAGTGTGAGTAAATGCAAAGTTCTCTATAATATTTTTAGAATTGAATTTTCTTGAAGCTAATCAAAGATTCGCATGTGAGCACACTGAATAGATTGCTGGAAGTTTTTGAAACTGAACATGTCTAAACTTGATATGCAATGAAACTTGTTCTTGTATCCTACAACATATGTTTGATTTCAAATGATTGATAAATTTGTAATATTTTACTCTGTAGAATTTTATTTGTTTAGTGTTTAAAATTTTATATGTTTAGTTGTTTCAAAATTTACATTCAGTATATTTTTCTTTCTACATTACTATTTGATCATTGTGTTCTCATAAATATATTTTAATGGGTTTATGCATTATTCAAGGGGGAGTGAACAAAGAGAATGTATTTCAAAGATTATATCTGTTTTTGAGGGGGAGTGTCAGATTTTCATTACATGAATGCTAACTCGAATTGTCATATCTAGTGCATTTGTGTAGGGGGAGTCAATGAGCTTCAAAAGGTAAAATTTTGTCTAAGTCAGATTTGCACTTACAACATAACACGCAAACTTCGGTTTGCGCATCCTTAAGCACACACAAACCTTGCTTTGCGTCTCCTTCATGAAACGCAAACCTTGTTTTGCGCTCCCTTCATGAAACGCAAACCTTGGTTTGCGCCTCCAACATGAAGCGCAATCCTCCCTGTTTTCTCTATTTCTGTGTTTTTGCAGATCTTATGATGTCTCGTCTCCAACATTTGCATGGCCAAGTTGATCAAGATCATCAGGGTCATGAGGGGGAGAAGTTAAGGAGAAGTTAAAGAGACAAAGAGCTCAAATGATTATCTGTTGATCAAGATTCGCTCAAAGATTCTTTTTTCTCAGCTACATCAAATTCTTTTGTTGTTCCTGCTCCGAACACCACAGTTCATTCAAGATCATTCAAAAGAGGTGTATCGTCTTGAGCTTAAGCAACAAAGAAAATTTCAATCTGAAAGATGCTGAGATGAATTTTTTTTTAAAACTCAGAAAGCTTCACAAAGTCTCTTTTTGAAGACCAAAGCGCCAATGATTACTAAGGGGGAGATTGTTAGGTCTGATTTTATAGTAATCACTGTATTTATAGGGCTTGGTCATATACTGTGTTTAGAGTCATATTGTGTTGTATCTGACCAAGGGTATTTAAGTCCCTTTGGTCTTGTTCGTTGTAAAAAATACACGCACATTAATCTGAAATTCTGTTTTGCGCTCTCAAGTCTTTTTCTTTCTACTTTCTCTCTCTAGGATTCATAGATCTTGGATTCTCAGTCGACTTTCCGGCTTTAGCTTTAGATTGCGATCTTCAGTTTGGATGATCTTGAATCTAATGAGACTGTGGTCTAACAATCTCCCCCTTTGGATCAAGACCATTACGAAAATGATTTACCAATTCAGTCTTCTTGTTCAGCTCAGAAGATGCAATCTCTTT
Source organism: Arctium lappa (assembly GCA_023525745.1). Taxonomy (NCBI): domain Eukaryota; kingdom Viridiplantae; phylum Streptophyta; class Magnoliopsida; order Asterales; family Asteraceae; genus Arctium; species Arctium lappa. The sequence goes on from CM042054.1 coordinate 69,052,356, forward strand.
CTCTAGCTCTGAAATCAACATGTCTTCAGAATACTTGCTTTTGAAGAGTTCAATCTTGGACGTGATTCTTGAAACATGTGATCTTTGCCATTTATTGTGTAGTCATTCTCCCCCTTTTTGATGTTAAGTGCAACGACTTCTTCAAAACTATTTGTAAGAAATGTCTATCTTTCAGTTCAAGCCTCTGATTCGTCAATTCATAAGATATTCATCCAGATCTTTACAAATTTAGACAAAGTAGTGGTGTAACACCTGAATCAACTAATGAATCAGTTAACTTGCCTGTCAGTATCACTAAGTTACTGTGTGTAACGAATACACAAAGGAAAGGAGCTGTTTGATGTTGACTCCCCCAGGGCTTCCACTTAATCATCGAAACACCACAAAGGTTATTTCTATAAACGTTATGACAAATAAACAAATTCCTTGTGTGTTCGTGCTTGTGATAGAATGAATTAAGCACTGATGATTGCTTATTAGGCTCAAAATTGTGTAAACCACTGAGACAATAGTAAGTTAAACACAGACTCAATGTGCATGAGTGATGTGCGAAGGTGGGATAGACTTCCTTCTTTTCAATATCCAGATTTTCCGAATGAAAATCAGATAGCATATGTGTTGTATCCCCTTAGAAAATGTGAAACACTTTCTTGTTGATAAGAAAATGAGTAGATAGTGAGGTTTGATCAAGAGTTGGCATGGGCTAGTTGCCTGTTTCAATAATGTTCACCAAAGAATTGTGAAACACTAGTAATGTGGCTGCCCTATTCAAAAAAAGTTGGTGCAGAGTTGTGATATTCTTTTAACTCTGTTCTCACACGCTCTTTCTTTTAATCATTAAGCACACTCTAATCAAACTTTCTTTCTTTGTGTGACACACTCATTTCTTTTCGCTTTGCACACTCAATCACTAAGGATTAACTTCGTTGGTAGAAATCACTGGTTAAGGTGATTCCATAGAAGTTGTGTTAATTCCTAGCACAATGATTCCTTGTTTTTTATGATGCACGTGATGCTCAAATTGGTTTAACTATTTCAGTTAAAGCACAAAATTGATCTTGAAAACATTTAAAGTCACACTTCCAATTCATGAATTCGTTTTGAGAATCGGGAAGTAATTTGAACATTAAAAACAATGTTTTCTATGTTTGAAAGTTGTCCTTGTTTCAACCATATATGAGATGAAGATATAGAATTATACCTTTACGTACGATCTTCCATCTCATGAAGCTAAGCTTAAAGTCATAAAGATATGATCTTTTAAGCTTTTCTCAAACTTCTGCAAAAGTTTTAAGTCAAAGTCAAAGTAAAATTTATTCACTTAAATTGAAATGACAAAAAAGCAGTAAAACAACGAAGGTACGAGTCCTGATTTGAACTGGTCAGAAGTCATCACCTTTTTACTCCCCCTGAAATTATGCATCAGTACATTATCAGTTGTAAAAGATATGGATAAGATTTTCAGACAAATATGTATGTACTCCCCCTTGATGGTTGATTTCCTCATTCAAGTATCGGAGTACAATCTCTTTCAGCACGGAGTAAGGTCTTTTGATCTTTGAAGTGCGAGTCCTAAACTGTTGTGTTTAGAAGTCATAGCTGTAAGCTCCCTTTTTAAACTTGATGTGGCTGCAACACAGATTTAGCCTTAGGTACCCACTGGAATTTGGGTCCTACTGTGTTAGCACAAGATTTTGGTACCCATTTCAAATTGGGTCCTTTTTTCTTTTGAAATGCATTTGAAGAATTAGAATGAGATGAATACACATGATAATTGCCAAACCAAGCTTCAGAATCTTGACAAGAGATAGAAACATGTTTATTATAAATAGAAGACTTTCTAGCAGATAAAGATAACTGAAATAATTGCTTCATTGAATATTGTTTACGAGAAACAACAAGTTTTGAGTTCAAAATCACAACATCAGCAACTAAAACATCTCTACTAAGCGAAGTCTTACTACAATTAACACTACTAAACGATTTAACGGTCTTGTCAAGCTTCTGTTTCAGTTGCCACAAAGATTTAACTTATGGCCTTTGCTTGCTCAGATCTGAAACATGTGAAACTGTGGAGTTAGACTTTTGAGAAACAAACGAATGCTTCTTCTTCGGATTGCCAGTAGTGTTCGGTTTCTGTGAATGCTTAGATGTATTTTTACCTTTAGCATTTTTATCTTTCACAAAGACTGAGTTATCAACTTTCGTTGATTTTGCACTATTAACAGGCATACTGGTTTTTCCTAAAGATTTCTTAACAAAAGATGAATGGTTAGGAAGTTTTGCATTAAAGTCAAATTGATTAGAACAATCATCTAAACCACCGTCAGCGTTTAGAAAATCAAACCCTTTATTTGCTAAACCAAACATATCCTCAGAGTTTGAAGCCTTAGAAATAATAACATTTCTGAACACAGTTGAAAAAACATTTTTTTCAATATTTATCAAAAGTCTTTCATCTATTAAAGAATTCTCGAGTTCAGAAATTTTACTTTCTAAAACAAGAGGAGGGACATATAGTTTACCTTGAATAGGCTTCGCCTCCATTTCTTTTTCAGAATAACTTTGAAAGAAATCACTTGAAAGAGTTTTCTTCTTTTGATATATTGGATTTTCATTATAACTATTATTCATCTTCGCATAGTAAAATGGAAGATGAACTTTAGATGATTTCAACCGTTTTTCAGTTTCGTTGGCTTCATCCTCTTCTGATAGTTTAGTCCAAAAAGTTTTAAACTTAGGGATTCGTCGAGCTAATTTCATAGAAAGATGATCATAAAGGGCAAGCACTTCAGACATTCCTTTTTTAAGATAGTGAGGATTCTTATAACCGATTCCTCATCTCTCTATTTCCTCTTTGGGTTTGTTCAGATGAATAGTCTGTTCAGTTTGACCCATTTTGTATAACTTATCTTCCAAACTTTTTAATTTACCAAGTAAAGAAAAGTTTTCTTTGGTACAAGAAGAATGCAATTTTGTAAGATCATATATATGAATCTCACTTTTTGTCAGTTTAGACTTGAGTTCAGAATTCTCTTTAGGAATTATTGTCTTTTCCTTAGTGTTGGTGTCATTATCTCTATTTAAAACCTCAACCAATACTTTCTTCTCAGCAATTTCATTGCTAAGTTTCTGTATCAGTTGGTTTTTGTCATTTATAACACCATTTTCTCGCTCAAGATTCGACTCTAATTCTTGTTGTTTTAAAAACATGGCATTCATATTATTCATAAAGTCTGAATATGATAAATCATATACCTCATCTTCTTCATTATCTGAATCAACTTCAACATCTGATTCTTGCTTTCCCATCAAACACATGTTGACGGCTTCATCCTTTTCTTCATCCTCTTCTTCCTCGTCTGAATGATCAAGCCAGTATTCATTTTCAGCCATCAGTGCCTTACCAGCCTCCTGTTTCTTTGCAAGAAGCATCTTGTTCTTGTAATAATCGGAGTTTCTAACTTTTGGCCTTCGGCAGTCTCTGGCATAGTGACCTGTTTTGCCACAATTGTAGCACGTTGGTGGTTCTGTCTGACTGGATCCTTCAACTTTAAACTTTCTCTCTTCTATTCTCTTTCCTTCAGACTGATATCTTCTCTCTTCAGGTTTCCTCTCCTCTGTTCTTTTCCCTTCAAATCTCTTTCCTTCATATCTACTTCCTTCAACCTTTTCCTTGTGGACGTAGTTGTTCGGACCAGAAGAATATCTCTGACTGTTTGAACTTGGCCTCGTGTAGAACTTTTTCTGAAAAGCATTTGACAGCAAAATCATTGCTTGCTTTAGTTGTTCATTTTCATCCATGTCAGAGTTTGCATAACCTTCATCTTCTTCTGATTCATACACAATTGTCTTGTTCTTCTTCTTCCTGACAACAAGAGCAACTGTGTCTTCAACTGTCTTTCCTTTCTGCCTCTTCTCATCTAGAATTTCATCCACCTCTTCTTCATTTTGTCTGAGGGTTTCATATACCTCATGAAGTGGAATCTCATTCAGATCCTTGATCTGCTTCATCTGTCTGGCAAATCTTTTCCATTCTGGTTGTAGAATACTCAGGAATTTGATGTTCAGCTCAATTTGAGATTTGTGGACCTTGTTCTTGCTTATTTTGTTCAGCAAAGTCACAAACCTGTCATAGGTTTCTTCTAAAGATTCTCCCATTCTGCCTCTAAATTCTTCATAATTAATTAGGCAGTTGGAGATTTTGAGCTGATTCCCAACCTTTGAACCCAGCATCATCTTCTCAAGCTGATCCCACATTTCTTTGTCGGAGGCCTTGTAGCTGTCAATCGTTACATAGATTTTGTTTGGAATTCCTTGTAGAATGTATGACTTAGCTAATATGTCGCATTTAGCTCTTCTGAGGTTATCATCTTCTAGTTCATGATACTTAAGTTCAACCTGAGTCGACACTGTTCCAACCAAACGAGTCGTCATGACTGGTTTCATAACCCCTTCTTCTAGAGATTTACTGATGAATTCACCCACCTCATGCCTGTCAACAAAGTTCAGGAACCTATCTTTCCACTGTTTGTATTCTCCTTTAAAGAGAACCGGTGGCTTGGTGTCAGTTCCGATTGCAAGGGCTTCTCTGGATGTCATTTTGAAGAAAAATTTAAGTCTGGATTGGAGCAAAGAGAGGTTTGCGTATCAAGGTTTGCGTGCGCAAATGGAGGTTTGTGTGTCAAGTAGGATGCACAAAGTGAGGTTTGCGTATCACGTTAGATGCGCAAAGTGAACTTTGCGTTTCGAGACGGTTGCGCAAACTAGACTTGATCTTTTCGTGAAGAGATTTATCACTTGAACTGAGGTTTGCGTGTTGAGTGAGTTGCGAAAACCGAGCTTTGCGTATTAGGAGGGTTGCGCAAACTGAGCTTTGCGTATCCTTCTAGTTGCGAGAAGTGATGTTTGAGGTTTGCGTATCAAGAGTGTATCGTGAAGTATGCTTTGCGTGTTGCCTGAGATGCGCAAAGTGGGCTTTGCGTTTCACGTTAGTTGCGCAAAGTGGAGTTTGCGTATGATGTTGGATGCGCAAAGTAAGCTTTGCATGTGTTCGTCTTCTGGTTTGCGCAAGTTCGTCTGTACTTCGATAATTTCGACTTTTCAACCTGTATTGCCAAGATTAACAGACCCAAACTCTACCAATATGTCTAGAAACACTTCTAGAACTGAATACTATCACGCGATCTCGATAAAACACACTTTTTGAAAATAAATTTGATCGCACAGTGACTTTCTAAACTCGACTGTTTTCTCACAAAAATCACAAAATGGAACTCGATTAAAGCTTTATAGTGAAATCAAACAACAACTCGATCTAGCATGTATATCGATCACAACCTGATCGATTTTAACACCTAAAACACTTTAAATCACTAAAATGATTTTTCAAATAAGAACACAGAGTCGTTTTTCAAAAACTTTATTTTGATCTTAATCAGGCTCTGATACCAATTGTTGGTCCAACAATACTTATCAAGTTTTATAGAAACAAGAACACAATATGATTACCAACATGTATTGATTAATAATAATGGTTACAAGGTTCGGTATTGATCGATTGAAGCTTTTTCTCTATGTGTTCTCTCTTTTACACCTTTTGTGTGTGTTCTAATCTTATCTGATGTTAGAGAGAGTTGTTGAGATATGATATTATCTCAAGCTTCTTAGACACTCAACCTAAACCACTTGCAACAACAAGTTGCAATATTAAATAAATATAAACTAACTAATATCTAACAAACTAAACTAACCTAACTAATATCTAAATATCTATTTATAAGATATTTAGACAAAACATAAAATACAATAAACATTAATTACTTTGACATTTATTACAAACGGCATAGACTAATATTATCAAGAGTCGACTTTCCGACTTTAGCTTTAGATTGCGATCTTCAGTTTGGATGATCTTGAATCCAATGAGACTGTGGTCTAACAATAGCTAGAGATTTGTCGTTTAGAGCATTGTAAAGATCAATCGTCAGCACATCAACTGTGCGACTTCTCTCTGATTCAGTTACAGAGGGATTAGTAGAGATAGATACCTGAGATGATATATAGCTCATAGAAGTTTCAGTAGGATCTTCCACTTCTTCTTTAATCTCAGCCATGAGGCAGAGATTAACGACTTCCTCTTCATCAGAACTTGATTTCTCAGATTCAGCCCAGTCGTGTTTTTCAGCGATGAGACCTTTACCTTTTTGCTTGTAGCTTTTCAGCTTTTGTGATAGTCCAAGATCTACCAAATCTTAGAGAGAGAAAGTGGAGAGAGAGAGTGCACGCCAAATGTAAACTGTTATATTCAAAATAGCTCCAAAATTACAAAAAAGGCACCTATGGGACTTAAATAACCAGGGCCTAAACCAATACAGATAAGCAAGCTAAACACAATTAAGACCACTAATAATAAATACAATGATTACTATAAATTCAGACTTAACAATCTCCCCCTTAGTAATCATTGGCGTTCTTCTCTTTGACGAAGTCGATTTAAACCAAGCAAAACTTCTAAGCGTCTTAGAGTTGAACGGAAGATCAACCTCTCATCAATGATAGTCAAAACTTTCTTGAGAAGTTGAAGCTATTCATTCTCGATCTGATACAGTTCACTTCTTGATTCCAAAAAGCTTCTTACAACGGATTTTAAACGATTCTCCAACTATAGCTTGATCACCTTCAACGTTCCATCAGAGTAATGATTAATCTCTTCAAATCTTAGGAAGCATTTCTACCTAGAAGCATTCCTGTAAACAACTCCATATGGATTATGAAGAATAGTGAATAAAGAATACGAGTCAATGTTCGGCAAGCTACGGTCGGGTCTTTGAAGGTTTACCACTGGCTGAAAGCTTTCAACAGCCATTTGAAAGTCAAAAACTCTGTAGAATCTGATTTGGCGTCGAATGAATCTTTTAATCACAAACAATTCTTGAGAGACATCTTCAGTTCTGTGATAAAGATTCCTGAAATGATCATACAGGAACTCAACGTCATCAATGGATAGATCATTAAAATCAGCCTCCGAGAAAGTATACAAGTTGCAGTCTCTTCTTTCCACTTTAAACACTGGAAACCAGATATGTACAAACTTCTTTATTGAAACATTGTCTGTTCTAGATTTTAGTTTCTAATCACTAACAATTAATCAAACAAACAATTTAAACAATTATGTGTTAGATTTCACTTTAAATTCCACAATTACAACTTTCTCTCTCTAGAACTTCTCTTTCTCTCTCTAACGTATTCTCTCTTTACTTTGAATCTTCTGACTTGGACATTTTTTTAAATCATCTCTCAAAACTATATCATTTCTTGATACCATCTCCCCCTTTTTGATGATTTGAGCATCTATATCATCAAAACTTTTCTCCAAGAAATGTCTTTGACCATTATCATATGTCAAATTGAGCCTCTGATTCTGTGATCCATAACCAAGTATTCATCTAGATCTTTGCAAATCCAGACAAAATAAGAACATGTAACTCCTGAATCAACAAATGAATCAGTTAAAATGTCTGTCAGTAACACGAAGTCACTGTGTGTAACGAATACACAATATAAAGGAGCTTTTTGATGTTCACTCCCCCAGGGCTTCCATCCAATCATCGAAACACCACAAAGGCAATTTCTATGAATGTTATGACAAAGAATCAAATTCTTTGTGTGTTCGTGTACGTGTAGAAAGAATTAAGCACGAATAATTGCTTTTTAAGGCTCAACATAGTGTAAACCATTGAGACAACAATTAGTTCAACACAGACTCAATGTGCATGATTGAAGTGCGAAGGTGGGGCAGACTTCCTTCTTTTTCAATATCCAGAATTTCCAAATGAAAATCAGATAGATTATGTGCTGCGTCCCCAGAAAAATATGACACATTTCCTTTTTAAAAAAATGAGTGATTGTGGGGTTCAGTCAAGAGTTGGCATGGGCTAGTTGCCTGTTTCAATAACGTTCACCAAAGAATTGTGAAACATTAGTAATGTGGCTGTCCGGTTCAGAAAGTAGTTGGTGCAGAGTTTGATATTCTTTTACTCTGTTCTCACACCCTCTTTCTTTTAATTCAACATGCTCACATCTAACCAAACTCTCTTTTCCATTTTACCTCGTCACACATCCCACACTCATTTCTTTTAGACTCCTCACACTCAATCACTATGGATTAACTTCTTGGGTAGAAATCACTGGTTAACGTGATATCATAGAAGTTCAGTTAATTCCTAGCACAAAGAACCCATATTCGTATGAAGGAAATGTTGCTCAAAATGGTTTAACTATATCAGTTAAAGCTTAAATACAAGTCAGATATGTGTATGCTTAGAATATAATCATAAAGATATGAGCATTTTTAAACATTGAAATATTTTCAAACAAGTATATTGAATGAATGAACATGAATGCAAGAGACTTGTTTGAAAATATGACATTGTATGAAAATGATCAGAAAATGAATGATATAACAATCAAAGCTTATGGTCAAGAATAAAATATATGTGTCGATACGAAACAAAATATAGACATTCTTGAAAAACCGTTTCGAAATGAATTAACGCTCAAGATTCATTAAAGTACAAGCGGAGTGTGTTACCATCAAAAATTTAGTTACAATATGAGACATGGTAAGATCATTTTGATCAAAAATTAAACCGATGTGTGTGAATACTTGAAAGTATGTAGAAAAGACAATACGCAAGTATTTATCTTTGGAAACACACAGTTTGTAATCATTTAAGCACAAATAAAATGAAAACATTTAAAATCACACTTCCAATTCATGAAAATTGTTTAAGAATCGGAAAGTGGTTTGAACATTTCAGAACATGTTTTCTATATCTGAAAGTTGTCATTCTTTCAGATACATTTGAGATTAAGATAACAAATTTACCTTTTCGCCCAATCTTAATTCTCATAAAGTCAGCTGTAGTCATTAAGATATGATCGTGTCATCTTCTCTATCCTGCATAAGTCTCAAAGTCTAGTCAAAGCAACTTTTATTCACAAATTTATTCAAAAATAAAAGACATAAAGCAATAAAACGGTTATTGTACGAGTTCTGATCTGAGATAATCAGAAATCATAGTATTACTCCTTTTGACTTGACTAATATGCATGCTCCCCCTAAAATCATGCATCATGAACAAAATTTGTCAGTTAAAGAAAAATGCAGAAATTAGTTTTGCTCCCCCTCAAAACAATGTAAATCATCTTTAAAAAAATGCATCTCACTCTTCCCCTGAGATCATGAGCAAACAATTAAAGTGCAGATATCCTTCAAACATAATGATAAAGAAAATGATGAAAAATAACAATACGTAACTTTATTAGGTAACAACCGATTACGTCTTAAGATTTAACATACCAGGCTTAGAGACCAGAAAATTAAATCTCTTTTCATCCAAGGGTTTGGTAAATAAATCTGCAAGTTGATAATCTGTTTTTACAAAATAAAGTTCAATTGTTCCTTTTTCTACATTATCTTTAATAAAATGATACCTGACGTCAATGTGTTTGGTTTTCATATGTTGGACAGGATTAGCAGATATTGAGATTGCACTCTTCGAGTCACACTAGATTAGAATTTTGTCGAACTTGAATCCATAGTCTCGTAGATGTGTTCGCATCCACAGGACTTGAGAGCAGCAACTAGCAGCAGCTACATACTCTGCTTCAGCAGTCGATGTGGAAACGCATAATTGTTTCTTTGACGCCCAACTAACGAGCTTGTCTCCGAGAAATTGAATGTGACCAGAAGTACTCTTTCTGTCCAACATGCAACCTGCATGATCTGCATCTGAATAAGCAGTCAGTTGAAACCCAGTATCCTTAGGATACCACAGACCAAGAACTGCAGTCCCCTTCAGATATCTAAAAATCCGTTTGACAGCAGCCAAATGGGATTCCTTAGGAGCAGCCTGATATCTAGAACATAAGCATGTTGAAAACATAATATCTGGCCTACTTGAAGTAAGATACATTAACGATCCAATCATACCTCTATAAGTCCTAACATCAACACTTTTACCCGAAGGATCAGTGCTAATCTTAGTAACTGGTGCCATCGGGGTTCCAATTGGTTTACAATTTTCCATTTTAAACTTTCAAAGAATATCCAAAATGTACTTAGATTGGTTAATGAAAATCCCTGTTGAAAACTGTTTTACTTGTAATCAGAGAAAGAAATTCATCTCTCCCATCATACTCATTTGAAAACGTGACACCATGAGGTTAGAAAAGTTTTTGCAGTATTTAGGATTAGTAGAGCCAATTATTATATCATCAACATATATTTGAATAAGGATAATATTAGCTTTTTCCTTTTTGATGAATAAAGTGGTATCTATTTTACCTTTAGAAAAATTGGACTTGACCAAGAATTTAGATAGAACATCATACCATGCTCGAGGGGCTTGTTTTAAACCGTACAGGGCTTTATTCAAGATGTAGACATGATCTGGCTTATCTGGATTGACGAACCCTTCTGGTTGAGACACGTATACTTCCTCTTTAAGAATGCCATTCAGAAAGGCTATTTTCACATCCATATGATAGACTGTGAAATTCTTATGAGCTGCGTAGGCTAGAAACATGTGAATTGCCTCTATACGCGCTATTGGAGCATACGTCTCATCGTAGTCTATGCCTTCCTCTTGCCGGTAACCTTTGGCAACAAGTCTAGCTTTGTTCCTTATGACGATACCATCTTTATCCTTTTTATTCTTGATTACCCATTTAGTGCCTATCACGGTTTTACCTTCTGGTTTTGGAACTAATCTCCAAACCTTTAGGTATTCAAACTGATTCATCTCTTCGTGCATAGCAGATACCCAGTTCAAATCAGCAAGAGCCTCTGATACTCGCGTGGGCTCAATCTTACTGAGGAATGAGTCATGCATACATTGATTAAGAGTTGTTGACCTCGTTTGTACAGGCTTGTTGAGATCTCCAATTACTTGATGTAAATGATGCTCTTTGGTCCAGCGATGCTCATGAGGTAGTGGAGTAGATACTGATTGAACATGATCATCATCTAGAAATCCACTGTCAGACTCTTCAGCTTGATTAATAGGAGGGGGGTTTGCAGTTGAAGTTTCAGGTGCAGAAGTATCAGTTAGAACAACAGACTCTGGTTGTTGAGTAGACAATGTATTACATCCAACTAAAACAGTTACTTGTACATATTCAACTGTAGGAGTAGATGTTGGAAAGTGAGTTTCTGACTGAACGGGGAATTCAAGTTCAGTTACAACTTCTGAAGTGACTGGATGATTGCAACTTGTGTCTTCAGACCTGTCAGTTATAACAAATTTAGGTACATTAGACCCTAGAAACTCATCATAAAAGAATTCAATTAACAAATCTAAATCAATTAAATGTGAAATAGAAGTAGAAGCGTTATTCGAATTATTAGCTGTAGAAGCAGGTTCTGGACTGATCTGCCCAGAAGCTAATACTCCAGTGATAACGGGTTCTGAACTGAGTTGTTCAAAAGCCATTCTTCATCAAATGTTACATTGACTCTCTCGACGACTGTCTTTGACTTCTTCAGATAAACACGATATGCTGCAGATGTTGAAGAATAACCAATGAAGACACCCTCATCCGCCTTAGCACTGAATTTATTCAGACTCTCCCTGTCATTAAGCACGAAACACTTACAACCAAATACGTGAAAATGCTTGATTGTCGGTGTTCTGTTGATCAGCTCATATGGAGTCTTTTGAAAACGGCGGTGTATCATGGACCGATTTTGAGAATGACATGCAGTCGACACAACTTCTGCCCACAAAAATAGAGGTAGATCGGATTGGCTAAGCATAGTACGAGCGGCCTCGACTAGCATACAAATTCGCCTTTCGACTACTCCATTTTGTTCAGGCGTACGAGCAGCAGAGTATTGATGTGATATCCCGACCGATTCGAGATATTCTTCAACTATCTTGTTTTTGAACTCTGTGCCGTTGTCCGTTCGAAGACACTTGACTTGTCGCTGCATTTTCACCTAGGTCGTCTTTAAGAAAGTAATAAGGACTTCCGGCGTCTCATCTTTTGATCGAAGAAATTTGACCCACGTGTATCTTGAGTAATCGTCCACAATAACCAACACGTATTTCTTTCCATCCAAACTCTGAGTTCTCATTGGACCACACATATCCATATGTAACAATTCTAACGGAGAACTAGTGCTTGGTTCAGGCTTCAGTTTATGCGAAGCTCTCTTCATCTTACCCTTCTCACATGCAGTACATAAGTGTTCTTTCTCGTATTTCAGCTCAGGAAGTCCTTTTACCAACTTATCTTTGACCAACTTGTTGATATAACGAAAGTTCAGATGTGATAGTCTTCGGTGCCAGAGCCAACTTGATTGTCAATCTGAACTTTTGATTAAGCATACTTGATTGTCAATCTGAACTTTTGACAGATTGATGGTATAAAGGTTTGTCCTTCGATTTCCAGCTAAGAGTTCTGTGCCGTCTTCAGTACGAACCGAGCAACTCTTAGATTTGAAGTTGACCTCTAACTCTTTATCGCCTAATTGACCGATGCTAAACAAGTTGTGCCCTAAACCTTCGACATAGCTCATCTTACTGATCGTTTTGTTATCGTGAATAATGTCACCATATCCTAGAATTGGTGAAAGGTGATCGTTCCCAAATTTGACATTTCCACTGAATTTCTATGTATAATTAGACAATAAAGCTTTTTGCCCAGTCATATGCTTGGAACATCCACTGTCCAAGTACCACATATGCCGGGTCTGCAAGAGAAATCAGGAAACAATAGATTTAGGTACCCATTTAAAAAATGGGTCCTAACAGATTAGCACAAGATTTTGGTATCCATTTGAATATGGATCATCCTTTTCTTTGAAAACTTTTAAAAACATTTGATCGTGAAGAATACACATGATAAGATCCAAACCAATCAGTAGAATTATGACGATAAGCAAAATCATTTCTCCGATAATGATAAGATTTAGTAGTAGTAGGAGATAATTGAATCAATTGCTTTATTGAATAACGCTTGTAAGAAGTTACAAGGTTTTGTTTATGAGAAGCAAGTTGACCAACTACATCAGTATCACTACTATCAGATCTATTACACAAGTTATCAGAAACTGATTCAGCTATCTCATCATTCTTCCTTTTTGGTCTCTATTCAGATCTCGCTTTCGACCTTTTCTTCCTTAAATCTGAAACATAAGATTTAGAATTATTAGGAAAAAACAGATTTCGGAGATTGATTTTTCTTTTGTGTACCAGTGTATTTCTGTTTCTGTAATCGCTGTTTTATTATGTTTCTTACCTTGAGCATAGTAATCAGCAGTTACAAAAACTGATTCACCAACCTTAGCTGATGATTCACCAATATTAAAACCACTTGGTAACACTTTTTCATTTATAAGACAAGTAGAATGATCAGGAAGAGGAGCATTGAAGTCAAACATATCAATTTCTTCTATGCACCCATCATCATAATTAAGAAAGTCATTTGCAGACTCAAATAAGTCATCAAAATTATCAGACGAAGTTTGAGGTGTCTTTGAAACTCTAGAACACTTTGTAAATTTAGATTGAAAAACAGTGTTCTTTAAAACTGTAGAAAACACACTTTGTTCAATATCTACCAAAAGTCTTTCATCAGAAACAATATTTTCAAGTTCAACTATTTTGCTTTCACGAATGAGTGGAGGTACATAAACCTTTGCAATTGCAGGTTTTGCCTTCATCTCAGAAACAGAATAACTAGCAAAATAGTCGTTTGAAAGAACTTTTGGTGTCTCTAAAAGATAACTATCATTTAACTTTGCATAGTTAAATAGTAGTTGCATTTTCTTTACATTCTTTCTATTTTCAGTTTCTTTGGCCTCAACTTCTTCTGGTAATTTGGTAAGAAATTTGGATTTTAAATGAGTATGTTTACGAGCACAAGCAAGAAAATCAAAATTATATAATGCTGGTTGTTTTCTGATGGCTTTCTTTAAGTAATGGGGGTTTTAAAAACCAAGTCCCCATTTTTCCTTTACATCAGCCTCTTCGTTAGGTGTATTAAGAAAAATGGTTTGATCTATTTGGACTCTTGCATAGAGTTTGGCTTCCAGACCATTTACCTTCTTATTCAAAAGCTTGTTCTCAACCTGCAATTTATGAATGGTTAGTGCAGATTCTTTCTTTTCAAACTCAGACTTAGAAAATCTAACTTCAAACTCAGAAATCTTCTTTTCAATACAATCTACTTGAAGTTTAGAATCAGAAGCAGACTTGAGTAAAGAATCAATTAGATCTTTGTTCCCAATAACGGACTTATTAAGCTCAAAGATCTTGTTGTTTCTTTTAGAAACTCTGTCTTTTTCCTTTTTCAGTTTTACTTGAAGGTCATTAAGCTCAACCATCATGGCTTCCATTTTGGTTATGAAATATTTTTCAGTTAAGTTTAATACCTCATTAGCTGTCTCGTCATCTGACTCATCATATTTCACCGCTTTGCCCATTAAGCATATATGATCAACTTCTTCTTTCTTTTTGTCATCCTCTTGATCAGAATGATCCAACCAAAATTCGTCCTTAGCCATTAATGCTATCCCTGCTTCTTGTTGTTTGGCCAATAGCAGTTTGTTCTGATAGTACTGGGAGTTGTGAACCTTTGGCTTTCGACACTCTTTAGCAAAATGTCCAATCTTGCCACAGTTGTAGCATTTGATTGGATTATTTGTTGGCTTTTCAACAATGGTATAGTCATTCACAAACTTCTTTGTTTCTCCGGGGTTCTTCTCAACAAATCGGTTTCCTTCTACCCGTTCCCTGTGCTCATGTTTCTTGGAGCTTGATGAAGAATATCTTTGAGAATTGGATCCCGACTTCTTGTAGAATTTCTTTTGGAAAGCTCGGGTCAGTAAAAGCATGGCTTGTTTGAGACTTTCTCCATCATCACCATTTGATTCCAATTCTGATTCAAAACTTGTAAGCACTTTCTTCTTTTTCTTCTTCTCTTTCTTTTCTTTCTTCTTCTCTCCGGCCACTAGAGCAATAGGATCAGGAACTTTTTCTGCCTTTTTTTCTCAACTCTTTTCTCTTCCACTTCTTCTTCATTTTGCCTCATGGTCTCATAAACCTCATGTAACGGTATGTCATTCAGATCCTTCATTTGTTTCATCCTACGCGTATGCTTCTTCCATTCTGGGTGTAGGATACTCAGAAATTTGACATTCTTCTCAAGCTGCTTCTTTTTGACTTTGTTCTTTGACAATTCATTTAACAGCAAGACAAACCGTTCATAGGTATCTTCTAAGCTCTCATTTTCTATGGCTTTGAATTCCTCGTAGCTATTGATGCAGTTAGCTACTTTCATCTGATTCCCAATATTGGATCCCATCATCATTTTCTGCAACTGATCCCACATCTTCTTAGCATTTGCCTTGTAGCTGTCTATTTTGACGTAGATGTCATTCGGGATACTTTGAAGAAGAAGAGATCTTGCTTGCTTATCTGCTTTATATCGGCTTTTCTGTTCCTCTGAATATTGACCATACTCTACTGGAACTGTTTTCATCTTCTGTTCTTTTTCCTCAGTACCATCTTCACTATCAGATGAGTCATTATCAGGGATTTGAACTGTGATTGGTACCATAGGACCTTCTGTAATTGACAGCAGAATGTTTTCTCCATTTGCATGGTTATCCACAAAATCCAGAAATCTGTCCTTCCACTGCTCATATTCCCCTTTAAACAGAACTGAGGGCTTAACATCCGTGCCAATAGAAAGAGCATATTTGGAAGTCATCTTGAATGTACCTGTTTGAGAAATATATGCAATAAGAAACTAGAACTGATCGTTAGTCCAAATATGAAATCACAAGAAAAATCTTAAAATAAAAAAAATCAGAAATTTTGAAAAATATGACTAAGTGACAAAACTCGCAAGTCACTGTAGAACTCGTAAGTCACTATTTCTGATAAATCCGCAGACTAAGGCTTGCGCGTTTGTGAAACTCGCACGCAAAAGCTTACGTGTTCTGAAAAACTCGCAGAAGGCTAAAAACTCGCTAAATGTTGAAACTCGCAAGTGACTATTCTTTGTTAGAGCATAAATATGTTGGATACAAGATCAAGAAAACCGAAGGTCAAAGTTTAAGAAAGTCAAAGCTGAAGAAAGTCAAATCTCATCAAAGTCAAAGTCTTTTGTAATAAAAGTCAATGTATTTGTATTTTGTATTTTCCTTGTTATTAGTTATAGATATAAATAATCTTTTAATTTATGTTTTAGTAGTTGAATTCAAGTGTGGGAATTGAACCGTGTGATTTAGAGAGAGAGTTCGTTAGAGAGAGATTGTAGAGAGAGAAAGAGAGTTCTAGAGAGAGAAAGCTTGTAATTGAACTTGAAAGAGAAATCAAACAGGTAATTGATTCTTGTTTGTGTTTTTGATTGTTTAATCTTGTTTGGAAACTAGAATCTGGAACACACAATTGGTATCAGAACAGATCCAAAAGTGAAATCAGATCAAGAAAAGTGTCGACTCTGTGTTCGTGACCGAGAGAATCGAATTTTGAGTTTTAGTGCGTTTTTGGAACATAATTTGATTATATTTTGTTAGAAAAGTGTAATAGATTGAGTTTGTATAGAAAGATTTGTGAATTGCACTGTAATCAATTCGAATTTTTCGAATTCTTGTGGTTTTTATGTTCACGAGTTCTTGACACTGTGTTCAAATCAAATTTGTAATTTTTGAGTTTTAGATTGAAATTCTTGCATTGTAATATGTTCTAGTATTGTAATCGAGCATCCATTCAAAGTTTCAGACCAATTCACAAAGGTTTGATCGCAAAACAGATGGAAAAATCAATTTCTGAGTCGATATTCTAAAGAACGCGCTAGATCTGAAGAACGCGCAAGTTCTTCGTTAGAACGCGCAAGCTGAAGGAAATCAATTTTGGTCAAAACGCGCAGGTAACGATTAGCGAGTTTTAGAAACACGCTAGTTGAAGTCTGCGAGTTTGGAAAAGTTGAAAAATAAAATTCTAAGGACCAGAACGCGCACATAGTGGTTAGCGACTTCTTCAAACGCGCTAATCAAAGGGTGCGAGTTTGAGCTGAAACAGTGGTTTGCGAGTTCATTCGACGTGCGAGTTTGAAATTTCAAGAAAAAGTTCTAAGTGTGGAAACGCGCAAGTATAGCTAGCGAGTTTGTTCAAAACGCGCAAGCATTGACGAGCGAGTTTTGGAAATTCGCACGCCTCAGTTAGCGAGTTTCATCGTGAATAGTAATCTACGCAATTAGGCGTTAGCGAGTTTCAGAGGGAATAGTCATTTGCGAGTTTCAGTGTCAAACGAGTTTGGTTGATCTGCGAGTTTTTTTTAGATCACGCAAGCCAGTGTTTGCGAGTTTCCCAAACGCGCATGTCTTGATCTGCGTGTTTATCAGAGAATAGGGATTTGCGAGTTTAAGCACCTGCGAGTTCTATAGTGACTTGCGAGTTTTGATACTTAGTCAATTTTTTTCGAAATTTCTGATTTTTCTAAATTTCATGATTTTTCTTGTGATTTCATATTTGGACTAACGATCAGTTCTAGTTTCTTATTGGATATATTTTTCAAACAGGTTTTAATCAAGATGACTTCTAAAGATGCACTTTCCATTGGCACTGATGTCAAGCCTCTTGTTCTGTTCAAAGGAGAGTACGAGTAGTGGAAGGATAGATTTCTGGATTTTATAGACAGACATGCAAACGGGGAAAATATTCTGCAATCAATTACAGAAGGTCCTATGGCACCAATCATAGTTCAAGTACCTGCTGATGATGATTCATCTGATAGTGGACATGGTGATGAGGAAAGAGAACAAAAGACAAAACCAGTTAAAGTGGATGTATCACAGTAATCTAAAGAACAGAAAAGTCGGTATAGAGCAGACAAGCGAGCAAGATCTCTTCTACTTCAAAGCATTCCTAATGAGATTTACATCAAGATTGATAGCTACAAGGATGATGCTAAAAAGATGTGGGATCAAATGCAAAAGATGATGATGGGATCCAAGGTAGGAAATCAGATGAAAGTGGCTAACTGCATCAATAGCTACGAGGAATTCAAAGCCAAAGAGAATGAGAGTTTGGAAGACACATATGAACGGTTTACATTGCTTCTGAATGAGTTGACAAAGAACAAAGTGATAAAAAAGCAGCTGGAAAACAATGTCAAATTGTTGAGTATCCTACGATCTGAATGGAAGAAACATACACGTAGGATGAAGTAGATGAAAGACTTGAGTGAGATACCTCTTCATGAAGTCTATGAGACTTTACGTCAGAATTAAGAAGAAGTTGAGGAGAAAAGAGCTGAAAAGAAGAAGGCAGAAAAGGTTTCTGATCCGATTTCGTTTGTTGTTGGAGAGAAGAAGAAAGAAAAGAAAGAAATGGCAGAGAAGAAGAAAAAGAAGAAAGTGCTAACAAGTTCTGAGTCAGATGGTGATGATGGAGAAAGTCTGAAACAAGCCATGATATTACTGACCCGTGCCTTTCAAAAAAATTCTACAAGAAGCCGGGATCAAATTCTCAAAGGTATTCTTCATCAAGTTCAAATAATCATGAGCACCGAGAGAGGGTAGAAGGAAAGAGATATGAAGAAAACAAATATGTTGAGAAGAAACCTGATAAAAGGAAGAAGTTCGTGAATGATTACACTGTTGCCGAAAAGCCAGCAAGTGATCCAGTCAAATGCTACAACTGTGGCAAGATTGGTCATTTTGCAAAAGATTGTAGAAAGCCAAAAGTTTGTAATTCTCTGTACTATCAGAACAAATTGCTATTGGCCTAATAGCAAGAAGTGGGCATAGCTTTAATGGCTGAAGACGAATTTTGGATGGATCACTCAAAAGGCGAAGAGGAAGAGAAGGAAGAAACTGCTCATCTCTGTCTCATAGGAAAAGAAGTAAAGTATGATGAGTCCGATGATGAGACATCTGATGAGGTATTAAACTTAACTCAAAAAGATTTCATTACCAAAATGGAAGCCATGGTGGTTGAGCTTCAAGATTTACAAATAAATTCAAAAAGGAAAAAGCTGATATTATTCTTATTCAAATATATGTTGATGATATAATATTTGGTTCTACAAATCCGAAATTTTGCCATAACTTTTCTAACCTCATGGTGTCACGTTTTCAAATGAGTATGATAGGAGAGATGAATTTTTTTTCTCGGATTAAAAGTTAAACAATTTTCAACAGGGATTTTCATTAACCAATCTAAGTACATTTTGGATATTCTTCGGAAATACAAAATGGAAAATTGTAAACCAATTGGAACCCCGATGGCATCAGGTACTAAAATTAACACTGATCCTTCGGGTAAAAGTGTTGATGTTAGAACTTATAGAGGTATGATAGGATTGTTAATGTATCTTACATCTAGTAGACCAGATATTATGTTTTCAACATGTTTATGTTCTAGATATCAGGCTACTCCCAAAGAATCCCATTTGGCTGCTGTCAAACGGATTTTTAGATATCTGAAGGGGACTGCAGACCTTGGTCTGGGGTATCCTAAGTATACTGGGTTTCATCTGACTGCCTATTCAGATGCAGATCATGCAGGTTGCATGTTGGACAGAAAGGGTACTTCTGGTCATGCTCAATTTCTTGGAGACAAGATCCTTAGCTGGGCATCAAAGAAACAATTATGCGTTTCCACATCGACAACTGAAGTTGAGTACGTAGCTGCTGCCAGTTGTTGTTCTCAAGTCCTGTGGATGCGAACACAACTACGAGACTTTGGATTCAAGTTCGATAAAATTACAATATATTGTGACTCGAAGAGTGCAATCGCAATATCTGCTAATCCTGTCCAGCATACGAAAACCAAACACATTGATGTAAGGTATCATTTTATTAAGGATAATGTAGAAAAAGGAACAATTGAACTCTATTTTGTAAAAACAGATTATCAGCTTGCAGATTTATTTACCAAACCTTTAGATGAAAAGAGATTTAATTTTCTTATCTTTAAGCTTGGTATGTTAAATATGAAGACGTAATCAGTTATTACCTAATATAGTTAAGAATTGTTATTTTTCGTCATTTTCTTTATCTTTTTGTCTGAAGGATATCTGCACTTTAATTGTTTACTCATTATCTTAGGGGGAGTAAGAGAAGATTAATGGTGATCTACATTATTTTGAGGGGGAGCATAACTAATTTCTGCATTTTATTTCACTGACAAAATTTTTGTAATGCATGATTTTAGGGGGATCTTATATGTTATTCCAAAAGGAGTAAGA
This sequence comes from Arctium lappa, assembly GCA_023525745.1. NCBI lineage: Eukaryota > Viridiplantae > Streptophyta > Magnoliopsida > Asterales > Asteraceae > Arctium > Arctium lappa. The sequence continues at coordinate 69,072,627 of CM042054.1, forward strand.
CTATGATTTCTGGTTCTTTCTGATCAGATCTCGTTCTTTAATCGTTTTACTGCTTTTTGTCTTTTATTTTCGAATAAATTTGTGAATAAATTTGCTTTGACTAGACTTTGAGACTTATGCAAGATGAGAGAAGCTGACAAGATCATATCTTTATGACTTCAGCTTGATTTCATGAGATTTAAGACTGTGTGAAAAGGTTAATTTTTTCTCTGAATCTCATATATGGTTGAAAGAAGGACAACTTTCAATCGTAGAAAACATATTCTTAAATGTTCAAACCACTTCCCGATTCTTAAACAGTTTTTCATGAATTGGAAGTGTGATTTTAAATGTTTTCATTTTATTTGTGCTTAAATGTTTACAATCCGTGTGTTTCCAAAGATAAATACTTGTGTATTGTCTTTTCTATATACTTTCAAGTATTCACACACACCGGTTTGATTTTTTGTTCAAATTGTTCTTACCATGTCTTTAAATTGAAACAATTTTTCGATGGTACAACACTCCGCTTGTACTTCAAAGAAATTTGAGCATATTTTCATTTCGAAGCATTTCATTCAAGAATTTCTATATTTTTGTTTCGTATAGACACGTATCCATTATTCTTGACCATAAGCCTTAATTGATTTATCATTCATTTATGATCATTTTCATACAATGTCAAATTTTCAAACAAGTCTTTTGCATTCATGTTCATTCATTCAATATACTTGTTTGAAAATACTTCAATTCTAAAATGCTCATATCTTCATGATTATATTCTGAGCATATATACATCTGACTTGTATTTTGAGCTTTAACTGATAAAGTTAAACCATATTGAGCAACTTTATGCTTTCATAGGAAATATGGGTTCTTTGTGCTAGGACTTCAATGAACTTCTATGGATTCACGTTAACCAGTGTTTCCTACCCAAAAAGTTAATCCTTAGTAATTGAGTGTGAGGAGTCGAAAAGAAATGAGTGTGGGTGTGAGGAGGTAAAATGGAAAAGAGAGTTTGGTTAGTAGTGAGCTTATTGGATTAAAAAGAAAGAGGGTGTGAGACCAGAGTAAAAGAATATTAAACTCTGCACCATCTACTTTGTGAGCCGGGCAGCCACATTACTAATGTTTCACGATTTTTGGTGAACATTATTGAAACAGGCAACTAGCCCATGCCAACTCTTGACTAAACCCCACCAGCTACTCATTTTGTTCTCAAAAAGAAAATGTTTCACTTTTTTTCTGGGGACGCAACACATTATCTATCTGGTTTTCATTTGGAAAATCTGGATATTGAAAAAGAAGGAAGTCTGCCCCACCTTCGCATTTCAATCATGCACATTGAGTCTGTGTTTATCTACTGTTGTCTCACTGGTTTACACAATGTTGAGCCTTATAAAAGCAATCTTCGTGCTTAATTATTTCTACACTTGCACGAGCACACAAGAAATATGTTTTCTTGTCATAACATTCATAGAAATTGCCTTTGTGGTATTTCGATGATTGGATGGAATCCATGGGGGAGTGGACATCAAAAAGCTTCTTTATATTGTGTATTCATTACATACAGTGACTTCGTGTTACTGACAGGCATTTTAACTGATTCATTTGTTGATTCAGGAGTTACATGTTCTTATTTTGTCTGGATTTGCAAAGATCTAGATAAATATCTTGGAGGATTGACGGTGAATCAGAGGTTCTTGACAGATCAGATTGGTCTAAGACATTTCTTGGGAGAAAAGTTTTGATGATATAGATGCTCAAATCATCAAAAAGGGGGAGATGATATCAAGAAATGTTAAAGTTTTGATGTTTGGGGGAGATGATATCAGGAAATGATAAAGATATGAGAGATGACTTTCTGAAATGTCCAAGTCAGAAGATTCAAGGTAAAGATTTGAAGACGATCAAAGAATTTCTGAAGATTTGAGGAATCAAATAATTTATGAAGATTTTAGGAAATTTTTCTTTGAAGATTATTTGCTAAAAGCAATTCGAGTTAATTCTGAAGATAATTTCTTTCCAAAGCCTGAAAGTATTCTGTGAAAGTTTTGGGGAGATTGTTCATTATTTGAAAACAGTTTTAGAAAGAATACAGTCAAAGAAAAAGGGGAGATTGTACTGATAGAGCATAAAAGTGAATACTAAATTGCTAGATATTTCAAAAATGATCTTGACTCCAAAGGGGGAGATTGTTAGAGCATAAATATGTTGGATACAAGATCAAGAAGACTGAAGGTCAAAGTTTAAGAAAGTCAAAGCTGAAGAAAGTCAAATCTCATCAAAGTCAAAGTCTTTTGTAATAAAAGTCAATGTATTTGTATTTTGTATTTTAGTATTCCTTGTTATTAGTTATAGATATAAATAGTCTTTTAATTTCTGTTTTAGTAGCTGAATTCAAGTGTGTGAATTGAACCGTGTGATTTAGAGAGAGAGTTCGTTACAGAGAGATTGTAGAGAGAGAGAGAGTTCTAGAGAGAGAAAGCTTGTAATTGAATTAGAAAGAGTAATCAAACAGGTAATTGATTCTTGTTTGTGTTTTTGATTGTTTAATCTTGTTTGGAAACTAGAATCTGGAACACACATTCTTGTATAAACTCGCTAATGCCTGAACACGCAGATCACTATTCACGATGAAACGCGCTAAAAGAGACGTGAGCATTTCCAAAACTCGCTAGTCAATACTTGCGCGTTTGAACAAACTCGCTAACCATGCTTGCGCGTTCCAACACTTAGAAACTTTTCATAGAATTTCAAACTCGCACGATGTATGAACTCGCAGATCACTGTTCCTGCTCAAACTCGCACCATTCGATTAGCGCGTTTGTAGAACTCGCTAACCACTACGTGCGTGTTCTGATCCTTAAAAAAATTTCCCAACTTTCAAAACTCGCAGACTTCGTTCAACGAGTTTCTAGAACTCGCTAATAACGCCTTGCGCGTTTTGACCAAAATCAACCCTTCGACTTGCGCGTTCTTCCAGATGAGTCTTGCGTGTTTGTCCGATGAACTTGGGCGTTTGGAAGATCTTGCGCGTTCTTGAAGTTTTTCGGACAAAAACTTGATTTTTACTTCAAATTCGATTCAAATCTCCACCAAATGATCTGAAAAATTGCATATTTCTTCTAAATCATGTTTCGAACCAATTACAATGTAGAGATTACAAACCAAAACAACAAAAATACAAGATTGATCTATGTAGCAGTGCTCTAAATAACTCGTGAACAAAATTACAACAAAATCCAAAAATATCAAACAATTATAGTGCAATTCTGAAATTAAACCATACAAACTCTATAGAAATCACTAATCACACAAAACCTGATCGATTACAACTCGAAATTCTCACTAATACTCAAAATTTGATTCTCGACTCAAAAACACAGTGTCGAACCACACTTTTTCTATTTCTTGATCTGATTTCACCATTGGATCTGCTCTGATACCAATTGTGTGTTCCAGATTCTAGTTTCTAATCACTAACAATTAATCAAACAAACAATTCAAACAATTAACTATTTGATTTCACTTTCAAATTCCACAATTACAACTTTCTCTCTCTAGAACTTCTCTTTCTCTCTCTTACGTATTCTCTCTCAACTAGACAACTTCTTTCAAATTACAACTGACTACTTCTCCTTGAAAAACAAAGAATACAAGGTATTTATACCTACATTTAAAAACAAGGAAACTAAAATACAAATACAATACATTGAGTTTTATTATAAAAGACTTTGACTTTAATGAAAGTTAACTTTCTCTGCTTTGACATTCTTGAACTTTGACCTTCAGTCTTCTTGATCTTGTATCCAACAGATTTATGCTCTAATAAACATTGATAATCCTAACAAATAGATGAGGAGAAAAACCAATATCTTTCCACGGCGCTAACAAATAGATGAGGAGAAAAACCAATATCAGCAGACTCCTTTTCAACCCCAAGAATTGCATGAATGTTGATATGTCTTCTCCTAGAAACAAAAATATTGCTTTGAGTATTCTAGAAAAGAAGATCTTAGCCTTGAAGCCATATGCCGTTGTTGCAAACTTCTTTGTCTCTGCTGCCTAGTCAATGTTGAACCTTCTTCTAAAATAGTCGGTGGAATCACATGATCAGAAGGAGGAATATCTTCTTGAGCTCTTGACGACTGACCAACTTCAAATGTACTAGAAGGAGCAGTGGTAGTCGGAGCTTGATCAGCAACAGGACTAGAAGTAGTAGGAGTAGCTTCAGGAATCTCATCTTGTGAAGGAAGGTCTCCGTACAAAGTATCAGCTAACTCTTCATCCTTTGCGTGAAGATAGATAGTATTATCTTCAGTATCAGAAATGATGATTATATCATCGCAGTCCTTTTCTTTAACTTTGCAAAGCTTCTCATATCTGATGTCATCGTCATCATCTGAATTGATCTCTATCAAGTTTGCGAAGAAAGATCTCATGTCGTTTGCTGCTTCAGAATCATCCAAGTCAATTGACCTTGTTGCAGTCTATATTCTATTCAGAAATGCTTAGCACGTTAGACATAGCAGATAAATCAAAACTTTCTATCATTTTGTTCACAAGATCTTCAACACAATAGTCTTGAACATTATCAGTATTCTTTTCGCTGACAACCACCCTTCTTGAGTTTGATCTTCTCTAACTGAAGAATTCTCCACTCTTTGTCTCTTTGACATCTCCCCCTCATGACCTTGATGATCTGGATCATCTTGGTCATGTGTCCGTTTATGAGACAAACCTGCTTTATTTCTGCAACTCTGTTCGTGACGATCAAACCTGTCAGATAAAACAGTTAAAGCTTGAGTCAAAAAAGAGAGTCCTTTCTTGATTTCAGAAAAATTTATTCGAGCTTCAGATCTGAAAGAAGTGAACTCCTCGTGCAACACTGAAACTCTGTCTGGTGCAGAAGTAGAAGCTGGAGGCAGAGTCGGTTGAAAATTCTTTAGCAGAGAAATCAAGTCTTTATCTTGTTGTTCTGGCGGCGACATAGAAAGAAGACGAGCATAGAGCATATCTGACAACTCTGAAATCGGAAGATCTTGAACTGGAATGGTGGAAGATACCGGAGGACGAGTAGATGCAGAGACACCAACTGATTGAGTAAATGGTGGAGGAAGTGGAATGGATACTATCGCAAGAGCCGTAGTAGAAATAGTAGAAGACGGGTCACGGATAACCACCCCAGATGGGCGTCTGAACGACAATACTTGAGGGATCGCAGAGTGATCAATTTCAATCATCTTTCCTTTGAAAAGAGCCCGCATCTTCTGAATTTCTTCATTCTTTTATTCTTCAAACCATTCGCTTATTTGTCTGATGACTTCATTCAAAGTCATAAACTTTTCTGTTAGATCTCGAGCTTGAACGGAAGAAGGCTCAACAACTGAAGTAGGTGTAGCGGAAGAAGGAATATAAGAGAAGGAAGTGGTTGGACCTTGAATCTGTATCTGAGCTGAGGCATTAGCAAAAGCTAAATCTAATTCGTCAACCTGAATGTTAGCAACTGCTGTATTGATAGGTACAGATTCTTCATTAGACATCAAAACCAGTGGTTCATTCAAGTCTGGAGCTCTAATCTCCCTATGTCAGGAACGAAGAGTTGGTTGATCATCATCTCCATCATCATCACCATCATCATCATCATCACCATCAGTACCAACATCAGCATCTTTATCTCCATCTCCATCTCCATCATTAACATCAACAACATCATCATCAGTAGTAGCATCATCATGAACAATATTAGCAGGTTCAGTGTCAATGGCAACAAGTACATCACCTATTTGTTGATCCGCAACATCTGCTTGAACTGCTTGTGCAGCATGAAAAGATTCAGCTTGTTCATCACTAGCAGGTTCAGCTTGGTCAGCTTCCAATGAAAAATCATTCTCCATGCAGTATTGAACAACGCTGTCATCAGTCATATCAGCATAATTAGCTATATGTGCATAAGGAATGGTCATCGAATGCTCAAAGGTCTTCTTCTGTCACTGAATGAATGTCATATCAGTATCCGGAACTTGAGGCCAAGACAAACGACGAGGAATATCTGGATTACTTCGGAGCATACTCCGGACAATAAGCTTCATATATCGATTAAACGGAAGAAACTTTCGCTTTTTATGAGTAAGATTGTCTTGCACTCTCTCCGAAAGTTCGGTCCAGAAGATGTACGTATAGTCGACATGCAAGTCATAGACGACTGCATGGAACAATCGGAGATAATGCAGACTGGCATTGTCCGTTCCAGAATGTTTGGAAGTGAGACATTAATTAAGTACAGAGAACAAAGCATACCAAACTGGAGGCAGGTTTGATTTGTCAAACTGACTTACTCTATTCAAATCACCAAGATAAGCCAGATTGCGAATACCCTCTAATACATCTGATTCGGAAGGAATGCTGTCATAGGAAGTTCGACCTGGTCGAGAATTAGGCTCAGGAAGCTCCAGAATCAGGCGAAGACGTTTGTAGGATAGAAAAGATTCAAACTGATCAAACCGATGAGGACGAACTTGCTCATTTTTAGTTATAGAGTGCCATGACTGTTGAAGATACACCTCAGGAACATCCATGCAATAAGTGAGAGCCGGAGCTAGAGGATGTCCTTTGAGAATGGCTCGAATAACCGGATGATTCTTTATCTTGTCAAAATCAACAAAGTAATTGTTTGACTTGTATGGCAAGATATACATCATAGTCGGGAAAACATCATTCGGTGTTCGGCGTTGAGAAGAAAGGTTCGCCCCAACAGATGGTATAGACGGCATAGGCGTCTCGTGAGAAGCTCGATCAGATGGATCATCTTGAAGTACATTCTCGTCTAGAATCATTGGATCAGTAACATTTTGAGAAGACATTGTAAAACCTGATGAAACAGAAAAGAAAAAAAAAATTGACAAGGAAAGTAAAATTGAAAAACACAAAAAAATGAAAAAAAATTCTAAGTCAAGTTTGCGCGACAAGAGAGTGGCGCAAACTCAGGTTTGCGCTATGAACATGTGACGCAAAAGAAGGTTTGCGCGACCAACTGTTAGCGCAAAACAAAGTTTGCGTATCGAGTAGAAAGCGCAAAACAGAGTGCATGATGCACTTGTTAAGAAAACTTGCCTTAGAAAAAAAATTCATGAACAAAAAGCACAAAAAAAGATTTGCGTGACACGAAGGTAACGCAAAAGTAACTTTGCGTGACCCAAGGGTATTGCAAAGGTAACTTTGCGTGACCAACGTATTACGCAAATCCACACACAAAAACAAGCTACTAAAAAGAAATGTGTTTCAAGTAGATAACGCAAAACTAAGTTTGCGTTACCAACGTCTAGCGCAAAACTAAGTTTGCGTTACAAGAAGGTGACGCAAACTTAAGTTTGCGCGATGCACTGAAAACGCAAAAAGCCTAGAAAACTTTACATTTTCTCTAGTTCATCTCTGATTTTTCAAATAAATCAATTTTAAAGTATAAACGATGTTTGAAACTCATAAAGGATTGAAAATAAACATATTTCAAACAGACTATTACTGAATAAAAGCATTTTTCAACCCAAAAATTTTGAAAATTTTGAAAAATCGGGAATGAACAGTCGCCCAAATGCAAAACCCAAAAACAATGAGAAATACAACGAAACAAAGAATGAAATCACTTACCTGGGGAGCGAAATCAGAAACTAAGACAAAACCAACAAACAATTTGAACAAATAAGCTCTCGATCTGATTAAGACGAAGATGAACAGTACAAGGAATAAATCGCACAGTAAGAAATCAAAAAGAAAAACGAATAGGAAAACAGAAGAGACAAACTAAAATCAAACACAAAAAGTAAGCATAAAGATATACCTGAATCGATTAACAAATCTGAAATCAAGGAAGTGAAAAACAACACACAGAGAGAGGGAAAATGAAGATTGAGTTCGAAAAGAGAAATGGAGCAAGAAAAGAGAAAGTGAATAGGACAAACACTATTTATACCACAAAAAATAACACTTTTAAAAAAAATAAAACTTCAAAAAAAAAATACTTCTAAAAAAATACACTTAATAACACGTAAAATTGAAATTTTACCTACCAATCTCTTTTACTCCCCCTACACAAATGCATAAGATATAACAAATCAGATTAACATTTGTATAGAAAAATCAGAAAACTTACCTGATGAACTTCTGACCAGCACGAGAAGTACTTTAGCAGCTATGTACCTGACCACTTTATTTACTCCCCCTCAAAATCAGAATATATCAAATTTACATTCAGATAGTCTCTCCCCCTCGAAATATGCACAAACCAATTTACAACAATATGGATACACAAACATAGAGACATTAGTGTAAACAAAATCATACTAAATATAAATTTTGTAACAACTGAACATATAAAATTTTAAACATTAAACAAATCAAATTCTACTCAGTAAAATATCACAGACTTATCAATCAGTTGAAATCAAGTATGTATTGTTGGATACAAAGACAAGTTTCATTGCATATCAAGTTTAGACATGTTCAGTTTCAAAAACTTCCAGCAATCTATTTAGTGTGCTCGCATGTGAACTTTGATTAGATTCAAGAAAATGCAATTCTAAAAATATAATAGAGAACTTTGCATGTACTCACACTAAGCCATCAAAAATTAAGACTTCCACAAATTTACAGGTTTATCACAACTCAAACATATTACCAAGTATCATGAGATGTGTGCTCATTGGAATCTTTTAGCATTTTGCACATTGGCATCTTCACATGAGTGTGCTCTTTGGCATCTTTTAAGCTTGTGCACATTGGCATCTTTTTTAATCAAAAAGTTTGGTAAGTAAAGAACATGCCGTAAATGTAACTTTCTATCTGACCCTATTGCAGGATTTAGGTCAGCCGCTCCCAGACCAGTTGGGCTTAGGGGAGTAGGTGTCAATCACCCCTTGGAACTTACTCTCCCAGATCAGAAAGGCTACATCGACACAACCAAAACCTATTCATACCAGTAAAACATGACTTTCGGTCTGGTTCTATAGAAGGATTTGGGTTCGATCACTCCCAGACCAATTGACCTTAGGGGATCAGATGACAAGCATCCCACGAAACTTACTTTCCCAAACCAGAAAGGTCACAAGTACAAACTTTTAAAGTTAGAGATTTCTATATTTTAGAAATATAAATTTTCATCTCAATCACTCAGTTTTACATCTAAGTGCTTAGCCCATATTTTCGTTATGATCCATAATTCTGACTTTTTAGGATTCCAAGCATTGTAAACTATAAATATTCCGAATCACATACCTTTAAAGCATAATGCAAAAGCTACAAACATGTTGGTGACCTTTCGATTTTAGTAAGACTTGAAAGTTGAACATATAAAACTTCAATATAAACAAAGCATCTTGAAAATTTATCCTAGACACACATTTTATTCAAAAGAAAGAGAACCTATAAAGCTTTTACTTTATAAAATAAAATTTGTAAATATTTAAACTTTTAAATTCAATATGCCGAGTTTTGAAAGCAGAAAATTAAAACGTTTTTAATCTAAAGCTTTTGTAAAAATATCAGCAAGTTGATATTATGTTGGTACAAAATATAATTCAATAGTACCTTCTTCCACATGATGATTTATGAAATGGTACCACATATCTATGTATTTGGTCTTTGTGTGCTGGACCGGATTGACTGATATCGCGATCGCAGATTTGCTGTCACAATAGATAGGCACAGTTTTGTACAGCATCCCATAGTCACGAAGTTGTGTCTTCATCCATAGCACTTGAGCACAACAACTAGCTGCGGCGACATATTCTGCTTCCGCAGTTGAGATATAAACACAGTTCTGCTTCTTCGACGCCAACTTATCAGTCTATCACCGAGAAATTGAAGGTGACCTGAAGTGTTTTTCCGGTCCAATTGATTTCCACCAATATCTACATCAGAGTAAGCAATCAGTTTATAATCAGAACTCTTAGGATACCACAAACCTAAGTAAGGAGTTCCTTTGATGTATCGAAAGATTCTCTTCACTGCTAAGAGATGTGATTCCTTTGGATTTGCTTGAAATCTGGCATATAAGCAGGTAGAGAACATGATATCCGGCTGACTTGCAGTTAGGTACATTAGTGATCCGATCATTCCTCGATAAGTCTTGACATCCACAACTTTTCCATCTGGATCGAGTCCAATTTTAGCACCATGAGCCATAGGCGTGCCAATTGAAGAAGATTTGTCCATCTTGAATTTCTTCAATATGTCAAATATATATTTCGATTGGTTAATAAAAATTCCATCTGGAAGCTGTTTCACTTGTAAGCCGAGGAAGAAATTAATTTCTCCCATCATGCTCATCTGAAACCTGGAGGTCATAAGATCAGAAAACCAAGTACATAATGATTGATTAGTCGCACCAAATATAATATCATCTACGTATATTTGAACTAAGCAGATATACAAGTTAGAACGATAAATGAAAAGAGTGGTATCTATGGATCCTTTGGTAAACCTGGATTTGATCAAGAAGGCCGACAACTCATCATACCACGCCCTTGGTGCTTGTTTCAGGCCATACAGTGCTTTATCAATAAAGTAGACATGATCAGGACGGTCTTTGTCAACAAACCCCTCTGGTTGAGAAACATAAACTTCTTCTTTCAGTTTCCCGTTGGGAAAGGCTGCTTTTACATCCATCTGATAAACAGTAAAATTGCGATAACCAGCAAAAGCGAGAAACATTCGAATAGCTTCTAATCTTGCAACTGGCGCGAAAGTTTCATTGTAGTCGACTCCTTCTTCTTGTCGATAACCGTTGGCAACCAGTCTAGCTTTGTTACGAACAACGATACCATCTTTGTCTTTCTTGTTCTTGAATATCCACTTTGTGCCAATTATGCTCTTTCCTTTTCGCCGTGGTACAAGTCTCAAAACTTTTAATGCATCAAATTGATTGAGCTCCTCTTGCATCGCTATTATCCAATCTGGATCCTCTAATGGTTCAGAAACTTTGGTTGGTTCAATCTTGCTTAGAAAGCAAGTGAATAAACATTCATTGGGAGTTGTCGTCTTGGAAGGTGTAGATAAACTTGCTTGAAGATCACCAATAATCTGATGAATAGGATGAGATCTTGTCCATTTGGTGGTATGAGGGAGAGGATCTATAACTTCTTCAACAACTTCTATGTGTTGAAAAAGAGCTTCAATTATGTCTATGTCAGATGAAGAAACATCAGCAGTGTCAACTTGAGGAGGAGGTAACTCAACAACATCAGAATCAGACTCTAAAATTTTTGGTTGAATATCAGCTGTTTGTTCTTCTTCTTGAAATGGTTCTGCTTGAACAAATTCTTCTTGAACAGGTTGTTCTTGAATAATTTCTTCTTGAACTAAATCTGTGTTCACTTGTTCAGATTCTAATTGCTCTGGATTAGATTCAGAAATACTGTTTTGAGTGACAGGAGGTACTGGAACAACATCATTATCAGAGATAGATGCAGATGAATTGGAAGTTGATGCGATCACAGTTTCCTGATTCAAAACATTTGAAGCATTTTCAGTATTAGATTGAGCCACATTATCATAAAAATGCTCAAATAAAAAATCAAGACCAGTAAGATTAAGCAAGGAAGAAGATAGATCCTGATTTTTCTATTGTAGTGCAGGTTCTGAACTGGCTTGTCCAGAAGCTAAATTCCCTGTAAGTGCGGGTTCTGAACCTGTTTGTCCAGAAACCAAATCTGCAGCTTCATCAAATTTAACATTGACACTCTCTATCACTTTTCTGGCTGAATTAAGAAAGACTCTGTAAACCGCAGAAGTAGAAGAATAACCCAGAAATATACCCTCATCTGCCTTTGGACTAAACTTGTTCAGATTGTCGCGGTCATTCAGAACATAACACTTACACCCAAAAGATTTGAAATATTTGACATTCGGTTTGATACCGTTCATAAGCTCATATGGTGTTTTGTTGAATCTTCGATGTAGAATGGATCTGTTCTGAGTATGACATGCCGTAGAAACCGCTTCAGCCCAATGAGACAAAGGAAGACCGGAATATGCAAGCATCGATCTGGCAGCCTCGACAAGCGTTTTATTTCTTCGTTCAACAACCCCATTCTGTTACGGTGTTAGAGCAGCAGAAAATTGTTGTTGAATGCTTTGATCTTCGTAGAATGCTTGAAGAGTACTGTTCTGGAATTCTGTGGCATTGTCTAATCTAACAACTTTGACTGCCTTTTGCTTGTTCGTCTGAATCGTTTTGATGAGGTTGATGAGTATGTCGGGAGTTTCATCTTTGGACTTGTGAAACTTAACCCATGTATAGCGTGAATAATCATTAACAACTACCAAAACCTATCTTTTATTTCCAATACTCTTTGTCTTCATCAGTCCGCATAAATCAACATGTAACAAATCAAGAATATCCGAAGAGGAGGCTTCAGGCTTTGGCTTGTGCGGAGCTTTCTTCATCTTTCCTTTCTCATAATCTTGACAGAGGTGGTCTTTCTGAAATCGGAGTACTGGGAGACCTCGAACTGAATCATTCTTGACAAGGCGATCCATGTATTTAAAGTTGAGATGAGCTAGTCATCGGTGCCATATCCAGCTTTCATGAACAGAGGCTTTAGAAAGTAAACAGATATCTGATGGTATTTTAACCTTGGAAAGATCAATAGTATATAAATTGGATCTTCTCTTTCCAACTAGTAAATCCCTGCCACTGTCATTCTTTACAGCAACTCTTTTGGATTTGAAGCTAACTTCAAGATACTTGTCACAAAATTGCCCGATGATGAAAAAATTGTGGCTTAGACCTTCAACATAGCTAACTCGTTTGACGGTTATATTACCTTGAACAAGATCACCATAACCTAGAATGGGAGTTGTCTCACAGTTTCCAAACTTAACACGACCGCAACATTTTTCTTTAAAATTTGAAAGCAGTGATTTGTTGCCCGTCATGTGTTTGGAACACCCCGAATCCAGATACCATAATTGACTAAGCTGCACATACAGAAATTACACAAATTTAGGTACCCATATGCTTATGGGTCCCTTCTTGTTAGTCCTTTGCCGTTTATTTTTCATAACTCTCTTTTTAGAAAAAAATATGATCACAATCATTAATGGAGGAAGAATCATAATCATCTGAATCAGAAGTAGAATAAAAATATGAGACATTCTTTGCAATTTTAATCATTTTCTTTATTGAATATTATGTGTTTTTATTACAAAATGCAAATGTATCCGTTTTACAAAGACGATCTACACATTTATCCTCTATAGCTGCAAATTCATTTGACTTCTGTTTGATCCTCCATATCTGCCTTGATGACTTCTTCAAAGTCCGATCTAAAATATGTAGAATTAGAAGAATTAGAATTTTCAGACATGCCATTATCTTGTTTCTTGAACTTCTTTGATATTCTTCTTTTACGCTTTGATTTATAATCTTGATCATTTAGCATAAAAGAATCATCAACAATTGAATTAGAAGAAGAAATTTTATCTAAGAAATCAAACTGAGCATTCGACATTTTTGAACTTGCCTCGGAGTGAGAACTTTCAGAAAAACACAAGTCTAGAAGAGGTTTGCGCGACCCACTGGTGGCGCATACTGAACCTTTCGCTACCAACCGCTGGCGCAAATCTTTAGTTGTACTTTTTGAGTATTTTCCTTAGAATCGATAGAAAATCCATAATTTATTTTATCTTCAAAACGTGATTTCATGATAAAAAGAAAAAAACTGTTTTCAAAATCAGTTTGACGATTTTGTTATTCCATTTTAACTTCAAGATCAATTATTTTACTTTCTAATACTAATGGGGGAATATATCTCTTATAATCATATGAAACCGGAGATATACTTTCCTTATTAGTATTATTAGCATATATATCAAAATAATCATTTGAAACTAAAGATTTAATGGAAGAATTGACATTTAAAACATTTTGAGATTTTCTGGATTTTTTGATTGTTCGGGAAAATACTTGGCATTTTCACTAGTATAAACAAATGGCATTTCCATTTTCTTGTTGTTCATTCTTTTCTGATTTTCGATTTCTAATTCTTGCTTCTCATTCATCCACTCAATTTTAAATTAAGGAGCATATTTTGCAAGACTTAGATAATCAAAATTATATAAAGTAGGGGTTTTGTTATAACATTGTTTAGACAATGTGGATTTTCAAAACCAAGTCCCCATCTTTCTTTTATTCCCTCATCACTCCTAGGTTTATTCATATATATGGTCTGCTCAGTTTGTTCTCTCTTATATAATTTTCCTTCTAAAACATTTATTTTATCAGAAAAAGTTTTATTCAAATTGGTCATTTCTGTCAAAGATTCAAGATTAGTCTTGTTCAAATTTTCTAATTCATCCAATTTCTTTTGAAACTTTTCTTTTATATCTGTCAAAATAAAATTTTCATCTTTCAATGAAATTTGCAATTTTTCAATCATGACAGTTTTTCTTGATATATGTGCTTTTCAGATATGAACTTCGAACGTAAATCATGTAAAGCAGTTATTATGACCTTCATTTGAGAAGAAATAAAGTTGTAATCAAACTCAGTTGGTACCTCAGATTCAACAGTGGAAGTATCCTCATCTTCATCATCACTTTTGTCATCCCCAATGAAACACGTGGCAACTGTTTCTTCATTCTCAGCTTCATTATCTAAGTGATCAAGCCAATATTCCTCTTCAGCAAGCAGAATTGTTCCATTCTCTCTCTTTTCTGTGAGATCCAAAATTTTCCTGTAGAAAGCAGAATCCTTGACAACCTTCACTCGACATTCTTTTGATATGTGTCTGGGTTTTACACAATTGAAGCAGTTCATAACCTTCTTATCTTCCTTTTTCGGTTCTGCCACTTTAACAGGCTCATACTTTGGAATAAATGGCTTTGAGGAAGCAACGGGTTCCACTTTATTTGAACCGGAAGTGAAGCGGAGGTTGTTTGATCCTGATCTGTGCTGGAATTTCTTCTGATAATGGTGAGAGAGAAGAATCATAGCTTTTTCAAGAGCCTCACCATCATCATCAGTTGACCCATCGTAGGCATTTTCAGATAAAGCTTGTTCTGCCAGTTGGCTAGCAAGGAGTGCAATTGGATCAACTGTCTTTGGTTTATTTTTCTTGTCAATCTTAGCTTTCTTTTCCAGCACCAAATTCTCATCAGCCATTAAGATCTCATACAGTTCCTTAATTGGCATTGTGGAGATCCGTACATCATTCCTCATCCTATGACAAGATTTGCTCCATTCTGGTTGAAGAGCATTTAAGAATTTTAGATTGGCTTCCAGTTCAGTCTTTGTCACCTTTATCTTGTACAAATCATTGATCACTGCCTAAAATCTATCAAACACACTTTTCAGACTCTCTCCATCTTTTGCCTTAAACTCCTCAAAGTTGTTCATGTAACGAGTCTGACGGAGTTGAGTGGCAACTGCTGATCCAAGCATTATCTTTTCCAGCTGAGTCCACATTAACATCGAATTATGCTTGAAACAGTCAATTCAATTATAAATGGAATTTGGCAGTGCGAGACACATATTAGACTTTGCTTGACTATCTGATTGATGTCGCAAAAGCTCGTCAGCATCATACTCTCTTATAAGCTTCTGAACCCTTGTAGCCTGTATGTTGCCAATGGCGGGAATATATTTCATTGGCTTTACCATTGGTCCTTCAGTGATAGATTTCATCATATTGTCACCATTAGGTTGTCACTCTATGAAATTGATGAATCTGTCTTGCCATTGCTGAAATTCATTTTCATTGATCAGAACTGGAGGGCGAGTGTCTGACCCCAAAGACATCATTATGTCATTCTTGTACAACTGAGCTTGTAAAGACATCTTGATTGAATTATAAAGTCAGAAAGTTCATAGATTGAAATCTGGTAAATTGGCACAAACTGAAGGTTTGCGTGAGCAGTATGTAGCGCTAATGAGATTTGCGTGAGTTGTTGATGACGTAAAACAAACTTTGCGTGAGATACTGGACGCGCAAAAGTAACTTCGCGCGAGCAGTATATGGCGCAATCTAAGAGTTGCGTGAGATTTAACTGCACACATCTGAATTTCTCGTGAACTGAGGATTACGCAAAGTTTACTTTGCATGAAATATAGGTGGCGCAAAGTTTACTTTGCGCGAAGAGTTGATGAAGATAACTTGTGCACTTTCTCGTGAGATGAAGAAGACGCAATATGTACTTTACGCGATGCAAGGGTGACGCAAATTTTACTTTGCGTTATGAACCAAAGACGAAAAGCTGATTCTCTTGAAGAAAAATTGAAGAACTCACGCAAATTCTAGATGAACTCGCGCAAACACCTGAAGAACTGGCGCAAAACACAAAACTTCAAGAAATACCTCCTAAAATCAATTACTGAAACGAAATTAAAGAAAGATTCTCACACACACTCGATCGAAAACAGTTTTCTAACACTTTTCAATCAAACAACTCGATCAAAAACCACAAAATCGAACCTTCTTGAATGTAACAGTACGTGAAAAACGACTTTTTCAGAAAATTAAAGAATTTCAAAATTGACGATCAAAAGCATATTTTCTTACAAAATGATGTGAATGAAAAATGTTCTACAATCAAAACCGAATCCAACAATTCATATTAGAAAGAAATTCATTCACAAATCAAGAAACTCGATCAAATTTTCTGATTTAATCACAAATTCAGATACGATATCACGATCTCTTAATCCTCTCAGATTTAGGATGGCTTTGATACCAATTGATAGTCCATGATCTACCAAATCTTAGAGATAGAAAGTAGAGAAATAGAGAAAGTAGAGAGAGAGTGCACGCCAAATGTATATTGTTATATTCAAAATAGCTCTAAAGTTACAAAACAAAGGCACCTATGGGACTTAAATACCCAGGGCCTAAACCAATACAGATAAGCAAGCTAAACACAGTTAAGACCACTGATAACAAATACAATGATTACTATGAATTCACAGCTAACAATTTGATATTTCTCTTTCAGCTTTAGGTACTTGTCATCGCTGGTTCTTCTAGAGGTAGAAGGTTTGAAGCCTTTCTTTGGCATGCACTCACTTGCAAAGTGTCCTATCTTTTCACAATTATAGCAAGTAGTAGAAGCCTTTTCAACAGGGGTTGATTTTGGCTTGTAAGTGAGAGAGAGAGGCTTATTTCTTTTGAAATTGCTTTTTCTTGCAAATCTCTTGAAAGAATTTGTCAAGAGTGTTAAGGATTCATCAAACTCTGAAAGATCAGTGTCTGATATATCCTCAGATTCAGAATCTAACTCAGTGATGATGAGTGTAGATCGTTGAGATGGAATTATCTCTGAAGAGACTAAAGCAACAGGGGTGCTTTTGGAGTCTTTAGAATCTTTTATAAGATTCTTCTTCAAAAGGTTTGATTGCTCATAGTTGAACAATATTCCATACAAGGTGCTGAGAGAAAGAGAATTTAAGTCTTTTGTCAGCTTGAGACATATTGAATAACTATCCCAGCATTCAGGAAGACATTCTAAGAATTTTGTTAGGACCTCAGAATTAGAATAGGTCCTGCCAACGGTTCTTAGATCAATGATTAAGCAGTTAAACCGCTGATGAACATCAGAGAGAGATTCATTCTTGCCAGCGATGAAACTTTCATACTGTCTTACCAAGTTAATCTTTCGAGTCTCTTGGATTTCAGTGGTGCCTTCCTATTAAACACATATGGTTTCCCACATTTCTTTAGAAGTTTTAAGATGCATGTTGGAATGGAAAACTTCATCAGTCAGAGCCATAGAGATAATGGCCTTTGCCCTTGCATCAATACCAACCTTCTTTTTGTCCTCATCACTCCATTGTCTGGTTTCCTTAGCAATATAGCGTTCAGGACTAAATGGAGTTGTGGTAGTAGCTGGAATGGCAACTATGATTTGGACAGGTTCATAGGGTCTGTTTGCTACGTACTCAGGTATAGTGGGATTTGCACCTTCAAGAAATAGCATCATTCGATTTTTCCAGAGAGAGAAGTTATCTCTCCTAAATCGAGGAGGTTTAGAGAGTGAACCATTATCAAAGTAGTTTGTGTTTGTGTTTAGTTCCATATTAGAATAGCAAGGAATAGAATAAAGCAAGATCTTGTTTATTAGATTAAACAGTCTGCTCTGATACCAATTGTTGGTCCCGGAGGTGCTTAACAAGTTTGTAGAAGGGGGGGATTTGAATACAAACACAATATTTAAAGTTTAATAAATTGTTTATTGATAAATCAAACATAATTTACAAGTCTGTTGCGGAATAAGATTAAGTAGAACTCAATCTAAACAAACTTAAGAAAACACTAAGATGGTTGCACAATAATATAGAGAATGGGGACTGGAGGAGTATAGAAAACAAGGGTTTCTATAACATAGAAAGATAAAGGCTAGACGTGAGCACACACTTCACATGAAGAGGTAATCTTTCTATTTATACCCTATGTATTAAATGCATGGCAGGGCACTTTACACGTGTCCTTCATTGATTGGCTGAGAGAGTCTGACTTTGGGAGACATGCTTTCGGCCGTATCATGAACAGTGTAGTTGACAGAGTTGTTGTACGAATTATGGAAGAGGCATGTCCGTTATGAAACATCGTATTGGTTGTGCAAGGTAAGACAAAAGATACTTGAGGCATAAGCTAAATGATCATTGATCGCTGAATATCTCTTCCTTCAGAGATATAAAGAAGTTCAGCTATCGCTGAAGCTTTTCCTCAGGTTTCTTCGCGTATGAACAAAGTCGTCTTTGCTTCACTGATGTCCGCATCAGGTCACTAGTAGACTTGTCTTTGTTCAGCAGCTTCGTCTTCGATTCAGCTATGAACATATGCTGACGCGAAACTTGTCTTCAGGGATTACGTCAAATGTTTACATCAGAACTATTAGCGATAACTGAACAGACTCAGTCTGATCGCTGATGGTGAAACACTAATACATACGAATGTTTATAAGAGAGACTATCAGCGATAACTAAACAGACTCAGTTTGATCGCTGAAGGTGAAACACTAATACATATTAAAATGTAATTTTCCCTAAGTATAGAAGAGGGGCGTTATCAAATCACTGAGAGAGTTTTGATCAACAGGTTTCGGCATCTGCCGAAAATGAGGGAACAAATCACTCTTCTAAAGTGGTCGAAGAGTCCAAGGAGGAGCCGAGCCGAAGAAAGATAAGGGAAAGAAGAAACTCACCCCTGATGAGGAAGCTGCCGAAACCAAGAGTCTTAAAGATGCTAAGATTAAACAGTTCGCTGATGGCGGTGGAATAAAGCTTCGTCCTCGTCCAAAGACTGCCTCCTCGAATCTTGGGTTGTCTGAAGAAGAATTCAATAAGGCAAAGAGAACTCAATTAGCTCTTGATAAAGATAACGAGCTAGCTCTAAAATTAGCTGAATAAGAAGCTGAAAAGGCAAAGGTGCCAACCGACACGACCAGTGTTCAACTTCTTCAAATAGGCGCCTTGGAAGAATCAGCAAAGAAAAATGAAGAAATAAAATCTATATGTATTGATTGGTATCGCAAGTCTCTCTCCAACCGAAGAAACTCTCTCAAAATCATTGATGTAAAAATCTTTAAACCCTCTAAGGAATGCAACTCCACTCGACTTATCATCATAAGGGAAGATCTTTCTAGGTTTGTTGAGATTATTGACTCCCTTCTTAGGTATGGAATAACCGAATGGATGGAGATTATGACGTGCTTGGACAAAAGCAAAAATGCTCTCAACCCTGAAGTTGAAAATTTCATTCGTGATCTTCAAAAGAAATTCGGTTCCTACCGAAGACGGTACAATATCATTCATACTCCTGCTGAAAAGAAAATAATTGAAGATCTCAGAGCCGACCTTACTCCTGTCTCTAAACCGAAGTCAAGGTCCTCCAAGAAAGAAGGACTATTCTTTCTTATGGACAAGGAAGGAAAGGTTCCATACATTTCCAACCTTGAGCTATCATTGCCGACTGCGGTAACTCATCCCTCTACTTCTATCATTCTTGAACCAGGGTATGAGATCATCTTCAACGATGCCCTAGGTCAAATTAGCTTATTCAGAGCCGAACAAATCCCCCTTGCCGATAGCATCTTTCTAAGTGGAATTCTTTATATCATCCCCATGGGTGCTGTGGACCTCTACAATGTTGTTACTTCCAAACTAAAGAAGAGAAACTTCACTCCCCATCTCCCATTTGAAGAATCTTAGTGTTTTTTTTAAACTTCATTGTACTTTATTTTCTTTTGTCTTGTATTGTAATCTTCTTACAAGATTAAAACAAAGTACAAATTTAGGCTTTGAAGTAAATACTCTATATAGCTTATTATTTCAGTCGTTTACATTTGTAAATATCGGATACTTAAAAAAAATCCAAAAAGAAACAAAAAGAATGGTCTATGTGATAAATAACCCAAATGAGTTTAAAAAGGGTCAAAATGCATTATTCATGTATCTAAGTATGGGATGTCAACATCAAATAGGGGGAGATTGTTGGGTCATCTAAGATTTGAAGATGACCTCCTCTTTTTCGCTAATGATTGTATATCTGTAAATTGTTTTGTATAGTTTCATACTTAGAAAAGTTTATGGTTCTTTGTAATAGCTTATTCGAGCCTGTAAAATATTGGTTAACTGAAGATCAACCGAATTCAACATGAAGCATGTCTACTGATGTGGATCAAGTTGAACTTCAACAGGACTGAGCTACCTCTGCCGAAATTTTGGCCAACATTCCTTCTGCCGATGGTCCCATCTTTCGGCAAAGGAAAAACCCTGCCGAATTCCTTCCTTCGGCATCACTCTGCTAATCCTTCGGCAGAGGTCCTTCTTGCCGATCTCCTCTTTCTCGGCAATACCTCATTATATCAAATCCTCACGATTTGACTATACTTCCTCATTCCTAATGTCTTATGACAAAAGGGAATGGAAACTTCTTTTGCATAAAGAAAATATACTTGAGTTTTGATCTGATTGAGACTTTCTTCTTACAATATCTCAAAAGGATTTGTACCAGGTATATTTTAATAAGATATTGTCCTTTCATAGTACAAAAGTTACCTTTTGTATTGTGATAAGTCACTTCAAATATATTATAATTTATTGAAGAAATCTCAACTACTCCTACATTAAATGACAAGTGTCCTTTGCATTTAATGATTGGAGTAGTCTATAAAGGGTGATGTTCTGTCCTTGCATATTATGCTTTCAGCTCAAGTAATCTTTGTGCATTCAACAAGTTGTTAAGTTTGTCTCTCTCTCTCTCTAATAGCTTTGTGTCTTAGTGTTCATTAAAGTTGTGTTCTAATGTCTTCTAAGTGATAGATTGTTAGGATTGTTTTACAATTCTTTTACGCAACAATCTTTTGTAAGGTAAGTGTAATTCTTGATAATTTTTATTATCTAATAAAGAATTAAAATTAAGTGAACTTTTGAGTATTGTATTCAACCCCCCCCCCCTTCTTCAATACTAGTTTACTTACTTTGGGACTAACAGGGACCATATCTAAAATATGGCCAAACCACAGGGACCAGGAATGTAATTTACTCAATTATCTATTAATTTATCCTATGATTTAAAAACCACAGGGACTAAGAATTTAATTTACTCTATCCCATCTAATCTATATAGATTTACATATACAAGTGTATAACACACACACAACACAGGGACAAGGACTTCATCGTCCCCATACCACCTCCTCACCGGAGAAGAAACTACTCCCGTAGACATCATGAGAAACCACCATCTATCGACCTATCCTCCTTCTTTATCTCTTCCTGCGTCTCAAATCTCATCTGCCCCTCCTTATTTGGTTGCTGATACCATCAACCTCTACACCCATATCGTCGAGATATCAATCAGAAGCAGATCCAGTGTTCTCCGGACTCCCTTTTTCCCCAGTCTCCGATTTAAATTGCAAGTAGACACAGACCCTTCCTTACGCCATCTCCAAGTCACGATCATCGTCTCCACCTTTACCCTTACACCATACCCCCCCATCTGCTCCATTCATGATCTACTCCATTCACGATCTACTCCATGGGGGTGGTTTCAAAAGTTGCTACCAGTATCATAGGAGATGGGGTGTTTCAAGTTGTTGCTGGAATCGTTGGGATGGTGCAGGGTTTGATCAAGACACACAGGGTCACAGGGACAGTTTGATTGCACCATCTTAGGGACGGTTCTATTTCATGATATGGTTCGATTTAAGTGAACGAGAGAGAAAGAGAGAGAGAAAGAGAGAGAGAAAGAAACACGCGAGTCTACAGTCAATAAAGGTGGCCGGTAGGTGTGTCGGCGATGGAGGTGGCCGATAGCTATGTCGATAATGGAGGGTGTTGGTGGCGTTTATGGTGGGAGGTGTGTGAAGGGGAGAGTGAGGGAAGCATCGTCCCTGTCACTATGTTTTTCATATATATATATATATATATATATCTGTATAAATATACGTGGTATATATATGCTTTTGTGTGTGTATATATATGTATATATGTTGTGTGTGTGTAAAGAGATTAGAGAGTGAAAGAGAAGGTGGGTGCATGTATTAGCATATTACATTTTTGGTCTTTGTAGTTCTAATAGAAAACAAAAAACTTCTGAAATGACTAAATTTCCCTCATAATTAACCTACTTAACAAAATCATCTAATGGTGTTAGGGTATAGGGACTAAAGGTGTGTGAAAATATAAACCACTGGGACGTTTTCCATAATTATTTCAAATTAGGCACGCACAATGTGATTTTGTGTAAACTACAGGGACCAACCATGTAATTTACTCTATAAAAAATGAAAAATACTTTAATGGACCAAATCTATTATAAATTGAAAAGTAGTTGGAGGGACTAAATCTGTTTAAAAATTAAAGTTGAGGGAGAAAAGGGTCACTAACAGAAATCAAATGACGTTGTTAAAGGGAGGGACCATATCCGTTATAAAAATGAGACTATAAGGACGTCCCTCATTAAAAGTTCTTTTCAGAGAATTTATTCGTTAATTTATGTAAACCACAGGGACCAAGTTTGCATTTAACTCTAACTATTACATATAACATGAATAAGAATAAAATTGGTTAACCTCACATATCCTAATTAATTAATTATTTTCAAAAAATATAATTTATAATTACATTAAATATTTTATTAAAATCATTTATCGCAGATTTATTATCTATAAACAAAATAAATATAACTTTAACTTTTGTGTAACTTACATAAACATTTTTACAATTATTATATTTGTTTTCTGATAACTAAATATATTGAATTATAACTAAAACAATAATAATATAAAAATAACTAATATAATTAATAACAATTCTAAATAGTTAATAATTAATATTAATGTATAATTATAATTATAATTAATTAATTAATTATTTATTTCCATTAAAACAGATTATTTTTAGTTAATAACTAATATTTATTAATATTACTAGATAATTAATTTTTATTAATTGTCAATTACAATTAACAATTATAAATAACAATTAATATTTATTAGTCCCAAGATAAGGAAACAAGTACTATAGAAGGGGGTTGAATACAATACACAGAATTTCACTTAATTTTAATTCTTTATTAGATAATAAAAATTATCAAGAATTACATTTAGCTTACAAAAGATTGTTGCGGAAAAGAATAGTAAAACTATCCTAGCAATCTATTTAGAAAACTTTAGAACTCAACTTTAAAGAACACTAAGACAACGCTATGAGAGATATAAAAACTAAACAAATTGCTGAATGCACAAAGATTACTTGAGCTGAAAACGTAATTTGCAAGGAGAGAACATCACCATTTATATACTACTCCAAGCATTAAATGCAAAGGACACTTGTCATTTAATGTATGAGTGGTTGAGATTTTTTCAATAAATTATAAGATATTTGAAGTGACTTATCACAATACAAAAGGTGACTTTTGTACTATGAAAGGACAATATCTTAAAAAAATATACCTGGTACAAATCTTTTTGAGATCTTCTAAGAAAAAGTCTCAATCAGATCAGAACTCAATTGTATTTTCTTTATGCAAAAGAAGTTTTCATTCCTTTTTGTCAGAAGACATTGGGTACGAGGAAGTATAATCAAATCGTGAGGATTTGATATAATGAGGTATTGTCGGCAAGAAGGATCTCTGCCGAAGGATTGGCAGAGTGATGCCGAAGGAAGGAATTCGGCAGGGTTTTCCTTTGCCGAAAGATGGGACCATCGTCAGAAGGAATGTTTCCGACATTTCGGCAGAGGTAGCTCAGTCCTCTTCAAGTTTATCTTGATCCGCATCAGTAGACATGCTTTATGTTGAATTCGGTTGATCTTCGATTCACCGATCTTTTACAGGCACGACTAAGCTATTACAAAAAACCATAAACTTTTCTAAGTATGAAATTGTCAAAACAATTTACAGATATACAATCATTAGCCGAAAAGAGGAGGTCATCTTCAAATCTTAGATGACCTAACAATCTCCTTCTATTTGATGATGACATCCTATACTTAGACAAAACGGATAGATACATGAATAATGCATTTTGACCATGTTCTTACTCTTTTGGGTTCTTTTTCACATAGACCATTCTTTTTGTTTCTTTTTGGATTTTTTAAAGTATCTGACATTTACAAGTATAAAATAATGAAATAATGAACTATACAAGATATTTACTTCAAAACTAAAATTGTACTTTATATTAATCTTGTAAGAAGATTACAATACAGGACAAAAGAAATGATAAGTATAATACAAGTAAAGAAAGAAAAATAGAATTATTCAAAGGGAAGGCAAGGAGGGGCATCTCTTCTTTTGAGTTCATCGATGACAACCTTATAAAGATCCATTGCGCCCATTGGGATGATCTGAAGAATTCCACTAAGAAAGATTGTATCGGCAAGAGGAATATGTCTTGCTCTGAAGAAGTGGATCTGGCTGAAGCCATCGTTGAAGAAGATTATATGGATAGCCTCATGAATAACAGTGGTAGAAGGTTGAGGCACCAAAGTCGGTAGGGATATGTCAAGATTGGAAACGTTTGGAACTTTTCCTTGCCTGACCATTTGAGGGAACACATGCTCCGCTTTGGAGGACATCGACTTCGGTTTGGAGGTAGGAGGAAGGTCATCTTTGAGTTTGGCAATTAACTTCTCTTCGGCAGGCGTGTGCACAATATTGTAACGCCTTCGGTAGGAGCTGAATTTATTCTGGAGATCACTAATAAATTTTTCCACTTTAGGTTTGAGAGCAGTTTTGCTCTTGTCCAAGCATTCCATAATCTCCATCCATTCGTTGATGCCATACCTTAGGAGAGAATCATGTCTCTCAACAAACCTTGAAAGATCTCCCCTTATGATAATAAGCCGAGTAGTGTCACATTCTTTAGATGGTTTATGAATTTTAACATCAATGATTTTTAGAGAAGATCTTCGATTGGAGAGAGTATCATGATACCATTTAATGCACATAGCCTTGATTTCTTTATTTTTCTTGGTTGACTCCTTTAAGGCACCAAGCTGTAGAACTTGAACATTAACAACATCAGTTAGAGCCTTTTCCTTTTTAGCCTCTTCTTCAACAAATTTATGATCTAGCTCTTTATCTTTATCGTGCGCAAGTTAGGCTATCTCAGCCTTCTTGATCTCCTCAACCGATAGCCCAAGATCAGAGGAGACAGTTTTAGGAGGAGGAGCAAGCTTTATCTCACCACCATCGGCAAAACTCATGTTTCGAGCATCTTTAAGATGCTTGGCTTCAGAAACTTTTTCCTCGAGGGTTAGTTTCTTCTATCCTTTATCTTTCTTCGGCTCAGGCTCCCCCTTAGACTCTTCGAGCACTTTGACAGAATGATCGGTTCCTTTGCTTTCTATAGCATCGACAGTGGACGAATCCTTTTCTTTTTCATCTTTTTCGGCAAACACCGACATTTCTGTTTCTTTTTATGTCGGTTGCTCGCCCTTAACCGATGGCTCTTCATACCGAAAAATGTGAGGTTCTTCCTGACGCGTAGTAGTAATACTGATATGAGGGGTATTTTGATCCCCCTCAGGACGCGTCAGAAAAGGAACCATGGTTTTAGTCGACATACGGCCAATGCGACGATCAACCCGTCGTAGACGGCGTCGATCAGAAGGAGTGAAAGCAAAATCGGTGATGTCGATGTCAAGACCCTCGGTATAGTACTGAGCGACATCGGCAGGCATAGAGTTAAGTTTGCCATTTATCTTGGAAAGAGCATCAAGAAGCTGAGCATTTACTTGATCTTGAGAATTAGCATGCTGCCTAAGAGAGGCAAGTTCTTGATCTTGAGCGCCGGAGGAGGCCTTTAGAGCAGCCATAGAGAGGGTGAGAGAGGTGTTGTTGACAATAAGTTTTATTACCTCTTTAAGAACCGTATCGAGAGCATCACTAAGAGGATCGCGAATACCCAGAACGTCTTTCTCCAATACGTCCATGCACCTGTAAAAATCAGAATTAACACGTAGCAACTCGGTATTCTGTTCCTTGAGTAGACGAGTAAGCTCGGTAATAGACTCATTTGTGGCAGTAAGAGAGATGGAGAGCTCCTGATTACGAATAGACCACTATTCTTGTAACGTGATGCGATCACCCA
Source organism: Arctium lappa (assembly GCA_023525745.1). Taxonomy (NCBI): domain Eukaryota; kingdom Viridiplantae; phylum Streptophyta; class Magnoliopsida; order Asterales; family Asteraceae; genus Arctium; species Arctium lappa. Next base: position 69,099,201 of record CM042054.1, read on the forward strand.
CTTTGCCCAAAAATCGGTCAAACTCCCCCTGAAAACGCTCAAATTGGTGCCCTAGAAACTAGTGTTGTCGATTGGTATCTTGGATGTCGGTAAGGATCTCGGCAGGAATGGAGAGAGGAGTTTGGGAGAGGTATGGCACAAAGGGAGGTGGTGCCGAAGGACCATCTTTTTCGGTAGTGGGAGAGAGACAATGATGGGGCAATCTTTGGTGAGGAAGGGGAAATTCCCTTTTCGGTGGGAAACCTGGTGGTGAGTTGATGAGGAAGTAGGGGGTGTAGGTGAGTGTTTAGGAGTAGGAATAGGAGAGGGGTGGACTATTTGAGAGAACCTTTCTCTAGAGAAGTTGTCGATGATGTAAGGGATTGGTCGGCAGTGTTGATTGGTGCCGAAAATATAACTTGGGGTGAAGGGGTGCGTTGGTCGTTGGCAGCAAAGGTGGTGGTGTCAGAAATTAATAACTCCAGAAAATCATCTTTTGTTCTATTGGAACCGACACCTGGAGATGTCGGCTCTTCATTGAGCTGTGCGAACTCATCGGGTATAACCACGGGTGTTAGGCTGTGTGGTGAAGAAAAGGAGCGTTGGTCCAAAGAAGAGACCAACTCATCTTCATCACTCAATTGAAATAGAGGTGAAGGTTTAATGGGGGACTCTATTTGTACCTCCAAGACCTTTTGAGAGTGAGTGGAGGAGGTAGGTTTAGGCTTATCAGATCCTCCTGGACCGAAAGAGGGAATTTCAACTTCACCCGATTGTTGAGAATCGGTAGAAGGATTGTGAGGTTCGGCCAAAAATGGTTTCCTAAGTCCCTTAAAAACGAGACTTAGGAGGGGATTTTGAACCTCGCCGCTTATGAGAAGAAGGGGCAATGACTAGGGTATGCTCCGAAAGCTTTTTCGGAGTCAAATTCAGATAAGCAAGTGCGACAGGTAGCCTTCTTGGTATTCTTTTTCATGGCTACCGACTTGGCTCGGGAATATTTTAGGGGAATAGGGGCTACCGAAATAGGTTGACCATGTGGTTGTTGAAGCCATTCGGCAGCCAAGTCCACAAAGGCATCGCAAACCGGATTGGGAGTAGTAACGAAAGAGACCATACCTTCGGTTAGCGACTTGTCGGTAGACTTCAAAGCTTTGTGCAAGAATTTTTTGACAATTTGATTTAGTGGCAATTCGTACACAATAGTTGGCTCAGGTTAGGCACCATCGGCAACAAGGGGTCCCGCCAATTTGGTGTTGATGATTATGGATAGAAATCTTGGGAGAGCCACATTGTGAGTGCGAGGTGGTGAGATGGCAGTACGAATAGAATCAAAAATCACCTGAGCGAAATCGATGCGACGCATAAATATTACTGCATGGGCCAACCGAGTGACGAACGCTAGAGATTGGTCCCGCCCAGATGTTTTGTGGGAGATGTAGTATATCAGATGAGAGAATAAGAAGTTCTAGATTCCGCCCATGTTTTCGCGGAGGAGAGTTCCAGTGCCCTTGACTTTGCCGTCATGGGTGTAATTCATGGCTTCGACCACTTCATCATGTTCCCTACCAGTGGGAAAGGAAGCATAGGACTCGTATATAGAAAATTGAAGAACCGAGCGAACATCCTCAACCCTGAAAGTAAGATCGGGATTTTTAGTATCAGAGAGAATGAAGGAGGAGACTTGATGAGTGTTCTCATTGTAGGAGCACATAAGCCAAAAGCTACCAAGGAGTATTTTGCTCATCTTGGTAGAGACAATGAGAGCATGGCGAATGGGGGATCGTTGAAGGAAGATTGAAACCTGGTTGAACTCCAAGTATTCAGCATCAGCGGAGAGGCAGGCGAGTTGATTGCAAGAAGGAAATACGAGAGTTTCCCTTGAGAGTGGGGTGTTCTTGGTGGATTTCGAGGTTTTTGATGAAGCCATTGTTAAAGGGCTTAAAAATAGTTGCGGGTTGCTTTGAGAAAGAATAGGCTCGAGAGTGATAGAAGATGGTAAAAGTGAAAGATGAGGTAAAAGGAGATATATATAGGTGGGAAGAAAAGAGAAGGATTTTCGGATTTTAAAAAAAATTAAAAAGGCGTAATGATGGTGGTGTAAACGTGGGGAGGTGGAACGGCCGAAAACGACATTTGCAGACCCATAGGATGACGTAAGACGTCCTCTCCCTGACACACTAGTCACATCGTCCCACGTGGCACATTTTCATTTGATAGATCGGAGGTGCCAAAAAAATATTTCGGTAGACTTGAGGATAAGAACAATGACTAAGCTTAGTTGCCGAAGATTGATTCGGCAATGATTAGGGATAGGGTACCGAAGAGAGAAATTGAGATTTTTGCCGAAGGTAGATGTTTGGCAAGGAGGTGTTCGGTAAGTGTGAAGCTTCCCAAAAACATAAAGAAGGAAAGTTTTGGTAGAAAGGAATGCCCGAACAGGCGGGAGTTTGACAACAATTTCTTCGACAAAGAAAGAGGAAAGGTTCAGTAGTGAAGAGTGCTTGCTGAAAGAGGAAAGGTTCGGCAACAATTTTTTTTTTGTTGTTTTTTTATTCTAGGTTCAACAAACCTAGTGATCTAATAAAGAAACTGAATCTGGCTTCATCCAGAGGTTTGGTAAAGAGATCTGCGAGTTGAAAATTTGTAGGAATGAATCTCAATATCACCTTTAGAGATATGATCTCTAATAAAGTGATACCTTATATCAATGTGCTTTGCTCTGGAGTGAAGCACCGGGTTGTTTGCAATGGCTATTGCACTTGAATTGTCACATAGTATAGGAACTTTAGAGTAGAGCTGATGTGATCCCAGTATTTTAGCATACAATCAAGCACACAGATTATCAAACAACTTCTTTTATTGATCAGTCAATCTATATAAACTCATACCCTATTTCTTGCATAAAATCTATATGCTCTATGTGTGTATGTTAGAACTGTGTAATCTTACTCAGATTCTGCGCATGTTCTTATGACTAAACAACAGTATGACTTGCTATTTATATGGTCAACATGACCTTTAGCAAATAGTCAACTCTAAACCACAATTACAATTAATATCCACATTTTACAACAATTACAATTTAGACCCTCCTTTTAATCTTGAATACAATTTAGCTCTAACAATCTCCCCCTTTGGATTCAAGATTAAAAAAAATTTGGCAAAAATCTTCAGGTCTTCTTTTCTCTTGAAAAATCTTCATCAAATGGTCTTTCACAACTTTGACATCTTCAAATCTTTGAAGCTTTGATTATTCTTTGATAGCTCTTTAAATGAATCTCTCCCTTTGGATTACTTTAACACTTTCTTCAATCCCTGACTTTGACAGCACTTTCAGATTAATCTCCTTCTTTGGATTCCTTTTAATCTTCCCCTTTGAGTAGAAATTACAAATTCAGATAAGCTCAACATTTCTCGACTTTAATTTCTCATTCTTGTATTCTTCCCTTTATAACATCTCGCTTCACTTTCCGCTTTGAAATGATTCTGACTTTGAAATCTCTAATTATCTCCCCATTTCTGATAAGATCAACTTTAATCTGACTTTGAAATCTTGAAATTCTCTCCCTTTTCGATGAATTATGAGAATCAAAATCATCAAAACACTTCAAGGTGAGTTATGTCTTTGAAATATCTCCCCCAGTATGATCAAATAAGCATAGTCTTCATGAACAATATCCCCAAGTAGGAAAAATAATCAATCTCCCCCAAACTGATCTGATAGAGATTTTCTATCGTCAATTCATAAATGTATTCATCCGAATCTTTTCAAATTCAGAAAAATTAAGAATGGTAACCCTGAATCAACGAATGAAACAGTTAAAGTGCCTATTAGTGACACAAAGTTACTGAGTACAACAAATGTACTTTATAAGAGGCTTGGTTGATGTTCACTCCCCAGGACTTCCATTCAATCATCGAAAAACACAAGGTTAATCTATGAACGTTTTAACAGAAAAACAACTTTTCTGCATGCTCGTGCTTGTGAATGAAAGAATTTAACACAATGATTGCTTTTAAGGCTCAAAATAATGTAAACTATTGAGACAGCAACAGTTATACATAGACTCAATGTGCATGAGAAAGGGTCGAAGGTGGGGCAACTTTCCTTCTTTTTCAATATTCGAATCTTCCAAATGAAGATCAAATAGAATATGTGTTGCTTCCTCTTGAAAAATGAAACATTCTCTTGTTGAGAAAAGAATGAGTAGCAGGTGGGGTTGTTTTCAAGAATTGGCATGGGCTAGTTGCCTTTTTCAATGAAGGTCACGAAGAAGTGTGAACCAACAGATTATGCGGCTGCCCGACTCAGAAAAACTTTGGTGCAGAATTTGATATTCTTTTATTCTGATCTCTCACCCTCTTTCTTTTTAACATTTGAGCTTGCTTCTAACCAACCTTTCTTTTCATTTTACCTCAGCACACACCCACTCTCAATTCTTTTGACCCCTCTCCTCTGAATCACTCAAGGATTACTTCTGGGTAGGAAACCCTAGTTAACGTGAATCCATGGAAGTCTTTAAAGCTCACATCGAATCCCATGTATTTATCCTAAAAGAATGTGTTGCTCAATGATTATCTTGACAATTAAGCACAAGAAATCATAGTCAATATATGTTTGCTCATAACAGATAAGAATGAAATTTGAGCAATTTCAACATTTATGATCTCTCAAAACTTTGAACATTTATGATCATCCAATTTCATGGTTTTGAGAATCTGACAATGATAAAATCAAATCAAATATCATGAAGAAAAATATAATGGGGTATCAAAAGAACGGACATTTGTTTATATGAACAGGATAGAAGCAATTTAAAAATGAAAGCACATTTAATGAATAAATGACGTCTGATCTCAAGCAACATTGAATTTCAAACGGGAATTTTACCATCGAAATATTTCTCTTTTGAGACATGGTAATAACAAAGTAAAAAATAATATACTGAACCGATGTGTGTAAGAATAATTGACAGTATAAAGACAAGATAATACACAAGTATTTATCTTTTGGAAACACACGGTCAGATAATCATCAAAGTATCCAATTGAAAATCATTTAAAATCACACGTCTCAAATCATTAAAACATTTTAAGAATAGGAAATGGTTTGAACATTTAAGAAAATGATTTTCACAAGCGAAATTTGTTCTTCTTTCAACAAGTGATAGAGTTTAAGAATTTAGAAATATATACCTGTAGCATAGAAATTCTCAACTCCCCCTAAAATGAATATTATCTTTTTAAGCATCATTGACAAAAACTTCAGATATGCTCCCCCTCGATATCTGTAAAAAGTCAATTCATCAGAAAAATATGACAGTTAAAGTATGAGTAACTTTTATCTTCTCCCCCTAAAAGATATGACAGTGAAATTCTCATAAACTCCCTCTCAAAGTAAAAACCCCATTAAAAGATGTTATCTGTTAAGCATCCTTTAGAAGAAAAACTTTTGAATACGGGTTCTGAACTGAAATATTCAGAAGCCATCGTCACATATTCTCTGGTGAGAATAGTAATTACGTCTAAAATGTAACAATGAATTTATCATTTAATCTCCCCCTGAAAAATCAGAAAATATATCAATAAAAATATAAAACATGTAAGCTCCCCCTTAACATATGCATAATCCTTAATCATTAAACCGAGTTTTAAATTACAAGAATTGAAGTGAATTCATAAGTCAAACACTCCATCTTTATCATTGAAGAACGAGTCCTAAACTAATGTGTTTAGAAGTCATTGTTCTTTCTCCCCTTAGTCTTTAGGTTCCTGCAACACAGATTTAGCTTTTGGTACCCACTGGTATTTGGGTCCTGATTTGTTAGTTTCACTTCTATTAGAAGAAATATAGTAAGAACCATACCAGTTATCCACATAATCATTTGTACCACAGTAAGAACAATTAATTTTCTTTTGTGCTAACCTGATCAATTAATTACAGTGTAAGCAAGATCAGTTTTGCCAAAAGTTTTACCTTTAAGAGCATTGTTCTTCTTTGAAATCGGTGTATGCAAAAATGAATTTTGTTCCTTCTTGTCATCTGCGGATCCTTTTACTCTCCAAATCCACTTCTCTTTGTCTTTCTCATCTTTCCTTCTCCAAACCATTTTCTGTTGAGACTTGTTCTTTTTGAAGTTACCTGAGCCATCAATAGATTTGTCATAGAAAATGTTAGAAGGATGAATATGTTCTTTATGTTTAGAAGTATGATTATCATTTGCATCAAACAAAGGTGTTAGTGCATTTATTGTATTCAAGATTTAATTGTAAAAGTCTTGTAAAGTCAACGTAAGTAGAAAAATCAAAGAAAGTCAAAGATGTTAAAAGTCAAAGTAGTTTAGTGAAAGTCAAAATAGTTTACTTTGTAATTAGCCAATATGTTTGTAATTAGGAGTTAGATATTAGTTTGCATAGGTGTTATGTATTAGGTTTTAAGAAAGCTTTCATTGTCATATTTGTAGAGGGAGAAAGTTAGAGAGAGTTTAGAGAGAGAAAGCTTCAATTTCTGTAAATCATTCAAGATCAATGGAATCAATGTCAATTACCTAATATATCTGGGTGTTTTCAAAAGGATTATTAGAAACATTTGTAAAAATTGAACTTATAGCTGATTTGAATGAACATTCTGATGCAGCTGGATCATCTCTCGGTGATTGGATAATTGATTCTGGCGTCTTTTGCTCAGTCAACTTCACCTTGAACATGATCTCTTCAAGTTCTTTGATCTCTGATGACAAATTGTTTCTTTCCTTTGAAAGTAGATCAAACTTCTTATGCATTTCAGATTTTACATTCTTCTCCTTCATAACAGTAGTTGACAGTTCAGATAGTTTCTTGGTAAGCTTGTTTATCTCAGCCTCAAACACTTCTCTCTCTTCCTCAAAATCTTTTTCTACAGTCTTTCTCTGTTATGATATTTCGTTGAACACACCAACATTCTTCTTTTCAGCATTTTTCTTTTCCTTCTCAAACTTGTCTCTCTCCGTGTTCATAACTTTCTCAAAGTCTGTCACTTGTTGAGAAAGTTTGGAACATTTGATTTCAATGGATTTCTTTTCTTCAAATGACTTTCTTGAGAAGTCAGAAAACATTTGAGCATAAGCTTTTCTTTCTCTTTCAAACTCTTCCATTTCTTTCTTTGACTTCTTTTCATCTTGAGATATATGTTCTTTCCGATCAGTAATTTTATTCTGAAGCTCAGCATTATCTCTTTCCAAATCCTTTCTCTTCTTTTCAACCTTCTTTATCTCCTCTTGAGCTCTTGAGTTGTTCATCTCTTTTGTGGCTTTTTCTTTAAGCATGTTTATTTCAACTTCAAGACTGAACACTCTGTCTTTTAACTTGTCTCTTTCAGAGAAGATTTGTGATTTTATCTTTCTCAGCCCGTCACACGTCTCTCCAGCAATGTTTTCTCTTCTTTAAGATCATCAAGCTCTTTTTGCATCAACTCCTTCTTTGACCATGTAGAATGCATTTAGTCCTTCAAACTTCTTCAGCTTTGTTTGAAGAGTTGAAATCTCTTTCTCCTTAGATTCAATGATCCCTACAAAATTGATTGTGGAGTTAGCAACACAATCTGAGCAAATAAAATCTTTTTCTAAAACTTTAGGATTATCTTTCACTTTAATGCTCTGAGCCAAAAGAAATAAATTCTGAATTTTCAGATTCTTAATTTCAGCTTCAAGTGCAGGTATCTCAAGCATATACGCGATAGCACAATCTCTTTACGTCAACACAATATTACCTTTCTCATCAGTATATGGCATCTTGAAATCTGTAGAAAAACGAGCTAGAAATGATCGTAAAAAAAAATCAGAAAATTTAATCACACTCAGAAATATGTTCCCCTACGCAGACTTAGCACGGGGGTCCCGCTACCCAGTTAGCAGGTGGGGTCAAAAGCAACGCCCTTGCGGGGTCGAGGGATCGAGAGAAAATTTTTGACAATTAAATCTCATATTACAACTTGATATCTAAAAAAATTAGCTAAAAATGATCGTTAATCAGAAAATCAGAAAAATCAACTGTTAAAATCACAGAAAAATCACTCGAAAAATATGCTAAGTACAGAATTCGTATGCCACTCGCAACCAAAAATTCACATGCAACAATTTGTATGAACACACAATTCACATAGACACTATTCACATAAAAGATAAGAAATCTTCACTTTTCGCATGTGCTTGTATGCGAGTTCTGAATTTTTCGCATAAATCTATGTGGGAATTCTGCACATTTCGCATGTAGGAAGGTACGAATTATGAACTTTTCGTATGAGCAATGATGCGAATTTCTCTCTTAGAAATTTATTTAGACACAAATGCGAATTCCAAGCTTTTCGTATAGCACTGTGATGCGTGTTGAGAATTGAAGATATGACCAAGTCTTTAATGCTGCTAGTTCAGAGTTAGTACTGCCAGAAGATCTCAAAGTTAATACTGCTAGGTATTACTACTTCTAGTAGAATTAATACTGCTAGTCAAAGTTAGTGTTGCTTGAACAAAGTTAGTACTGCTTAGCTAGTTAGTACTGCTAGTGGTTAGTGCTGCTTAGTAGTTAATGCTGCCAAGACTCAGTTAATGCTTCCAAGGTGACTAATGCTGCTTCTGAGATAATGTGAAGATAATATTGAAGATATCGGGTCTGAAGATAAACATGGAAAGCTTGAAGATAATTATGAAGATTATTTTGAAGATCTTTTTATTTTTTGTAATTATCTTTATCTTTAGTATATGTATAGAATTGTTTAGAATAATTAAATTAATAATTCATTCTGAGTTTTTGTTCTAGAGAGAAAATCAACCTCAAGGCATCGTTCCTAGTTCTAGAGAAGTAGAATTCGTCTTGAAAGAGTATGTTCTTCAAGATTGAGGTTGTGAGTGAAAAGCTTGTAACTTGAATCATTAAATGAAGTTTGCAAGTTGTGATTCATACTGTTTTTTTCTGGTTATTGAATATTAAATTGTTTTTCCGCAACTTCTTTAATATTGTTTCTGAGTAGTTATAATTCTTGTTAAGAATTCGATCCTGACAAGTGGTATCAGAGCCTGATTTCTCAGAAACATTCATTCATTCATCATGGAAAACTTTGCAGAATCAAACAGTACTCTTGTCTCTATGGTTCCAATGCTCAAACCCAATGAGTTTGACATGTGGAATATCAGAATCAAGCAATACATACTCCTCACTGACTACTCAATGTGGGATGTCATTGAGAATGGCCCCTCTACTAAAGGTCAGATTGGACCAGATGGGAAAAGATCTCCACCAAAGACAGATGGTGAGAGGAAGATCAGGCAGACAGAGATGAAGGCCTTGAGCACTCTGCTCTTAGCCATCCCCAATGAATATCAGCATCAATTCTGCAACTGCACTGATGCTCAGATTCTCTGGAATGCTCTAGAGAAAAGATTTGCTGGAACTTAGAGCACCAAAAGAAATCAAAGGGATGTTCTGAAGCAGCAGTATGAGAACTTCACTTCATCAAAGAATGAGTCTATGACTCAAACTTTTGACAGGTTCAACAAGCTTATTGGTGAACTGGCTACTGTTGGAGTGAAGATGGAGCAAGATGATATTAACAGGAAGTTCCTCAGATCTTTTGGGGATGAATGGACTATGTACACTGTCTCATATAGACAGAGTGACAATCTGGAAGAGAAGAAACTAGATGATCTGTATAATGATCTAAGAGTTTTTGAATATGTGGTAGAAGCAAAAAAGAAGCCCACTGGGTATATTCATAATGCTGCACTTCTATCAGCATCCACTGATACTACTGCTAACCCTGAAGCAGTTAGTGCTGCTAGTGGGGTGAATTCAGAAAAAGGCATTGAAACTGTCTTTGAAGCCTTTTTGTCCTGTCACAACAACAACTCCTTGATTAATGATGATCTGCAACAACTTCACCCTGATGATCTGGAGGAGATGGACATTAAATGGCAGATGACCATGTTATCTATGAGGGTGAAGAAGTTTATTAAAATAACTGGGAGGAACAACTTCTCTCAAAGAAGAGAAGATGGAGCTAGTTTTGACAAGACAAAGGTGGAATGCTATAAGTGCCTCATGAAGGGACACTTTGCTAGAGAGTGCAGAAGTGGTGTGCCAAATAACAACCACCAACAAGCTCAGAATGGAGGCTACAATCAAAACAAGAACTCTGCTCAAGCCCTTGTTTCTCAACAAGGAATGGGGTTTGACTGGAGTGACCAAGCTGAGGAAGCCATTCAGAATCAAGCTCTTATGGCAGAGGTGTCTGATCTCCCCTCTGAGGTAATTTCTAATCTTTGTACTCAATCTTGCATAGACACTGTCAAAAGGTACAAGGATCACAACCAAAACATGTGTGATGACCTCAAAAGATTAGAAAAGGACAGAAGAGATTATGTGTTGATAGTTGAGAGCTTTGAAGAACAAATCAGAGGCTTCCAAGCCAATGAACTTCAACACTCTTATGACACAAACTACTAGAAGTGGGAAAAGAATGTGTTAGAGACCAAACTGTCTAAGCCAAAAGAAGAGAATGATAAGTTGAAAGAAGAACTAGCTAAGGTTAAGCTTGATATAGAAAAGTTTTCATATGCTTCAAAAGCAATGGATTCTCTTCTAAAGGCTTTGATTCATGATAAGATGAAGTCTGGTGTTGGATACAACAACACACCCCTCCTTACAACAACAACTACATCCCTCCTACATTAGACTTGTTAGATACCAAGGAGAAAAAAGACTTGTCTGAGAAAGCATTTAATATAGATCCTTTGGATGTGGTGGTTGTTGAGGATATGATTGAGAAAGAAGCCAGTGAGAATAGGAACAATGCTGTGAGTAAAGAGATACCCTTAGAAAACAACATTATCACCAATGAGGGATGTGGAAAAACCTGGGTCAAGTCTAAAGAGATAGAGAAGACCAAAGGAAAGGCCAACAAGGTCCATTACAAACAGACCACTGTTGTGAATCCTGGCCCTTGTAAACAGTGTGCTTGCAATAAAACTGAGAGCCTAAATTCTTGTACAAAGAGAGGTAATCAAAGAAACTGGAATAATCAATGGGCTCAGAAACAAGGAGTTGATCTGAGTAAAATAATCAGACCAAAACCTTGTTTCATATGTGGCAAGTTGAATCATTTGGCTAAGCACTGTTTTTTTAACCCTATTAACCAAAGGATGAACTTTCAAAGATTTGTGCAAAAACCTGTTGGTTATAGGAAGGCTGGAAAGAAACATGTGGCTAAGAAATCTGTTGAAACCAAAGGCCAAATGAAGAAAAAGGTTTTAAAAGAGAGTATTAAAATATGGGTGCCTAGAAGCACTAAAACTGTTAGTACTGCTACATCAAATAGTACTGCTGACAGGGATAGTGCTGACAGATGTAATACTGTTGTTGTTGAGACACATTCCTCAACACCTCCATGGCCTCTGCAACCTTTGCTTTCAGAGCTTCAGGGGACTCGAGCAAGTGAAGAACCTCCGTTTGGTCCATTTCCAAAAGCATCCCGGTTACCTTTCCTGCTGCTTCAGGTTCTACCTGTTCCACTAAAGGGTACAGATTCTCTCCCAACATCGTCCTCTGCTCTGTTGGAGAAGCATTTGCAAGTGCAGAAGCTAAAGCACCAATCGGGATTGGTTGCGAGATTCCAGCATCACGCAAAGCCATGCCACCACTCATATCATATGGAACAGAAACCATGCGTCCACCTCCAATACCAGTCATCGAACCATCAGGGACGTTACGACCATGGGGTAACGATACACCCTTCCCCGTGGAAGCATCTGTTGCTACATAAGAGGAACTGGCTGCTGGTTCTGCTGCCAGACCAGTAGCACGTCTGCCGCCGGGGCGCTATCCTTGCTGACCTTGTTGAACCATTGGCATAAAGAAGTTCGGCATTGGACCCCCACCAGGCCTCATACCTGGAACAAGTTGCTGCTGATACCCAAAACCAGGTTGGGGAGGAATAAATGTAGTCTGAGCTTGACCGTAGAATATTTGTTGCCCTAGACCTGGACCACCAGGGGGATACATTGGCATACGAGGTGCTACAGTAGGTGCCATAGCAATTGGACGCATATATGAGAACTGTGCTACAGGGGGATACATTGGCATACTGCTGCTACCAGTGTTAGTTCTGCTGAGAATTTTAATGCTTCTAACACTGTTAGTACTTCTTCAAAGGTTACTACTGCTAACACAGTTACTGTTGCTGACACAGTTACTACTTCTAACAAGGTTAGTACTGCTAAGCATGCAAGTGCTGCTAATGCAGTTAGTTCTTCTTAAACTAGTACTGCTTCTAGCAAATGTGCAGCCAAACCCATTATTGTGACAAAGTACTCCAGCAATGAGGAGTCAAAGTTTAAAAATCTTGTCAAGAAGGAATGTAAATATTTTGATGAGAAAGGGGTACCCAAGACCACTTTGGCTTGGGTTCCTAATCAATACTAACTGATTTATCTTATGTGCAGGGCAACCAACAGCTTAAGGGGAAGAGCATCTGGCATGTGGATAGTGGTTGCTCTAGGCACATGACAGGCAACATGTCATACCTTCAGGATTTCAAGCATATCAATGGAGGACATGTTGCATTTGGAGACAATCTTGCAGGTGGAAAAATAAGTGGAAAAGGTAATGTCACAAAAGGTAAGATGACATTTGAGGTTGTCTACTATGTTGATCAGTTAAAGTACAACCTATTAAGTGTATCACAGGTTTGTGACAAACAACATAGTATATTATTTACCAATATAGAATGTATGATCCTTGCTCCAGAATTCAAGGTAGTTGATGAAAGCATGATACTACTTAGAACTCCAAGAAAGGACAATGTTTATTGTCTCGATATGGACAATGTTTCAAGTGATTCATCCCTGAACTGTCTTGTTTCAAAAGCTTCTGTAGCTGAATCCTCTCTTTGGCACAGAAGGATGTGTCAAATTAACTTTAAGACAATGAACAAACTTGTTAAAAACAACCTTGTAAGAGGTTTACCATCCAAAGTATTTTCATGTGATGATCCTTGTGTTGCTTGTCTTAAAGGCAAACAACACAAAACTTCTCATAAGTCCAAAGAGTAAAATACAATTTCTTCTTGTCTCCAATTATTACATATGGATCTGTTTGGTCCTACAAATGTTATGAGCATAGGAAAGAAATCATACTGCCAAGTTATTGTTGATGATTACGCTAGATTCACTTGGGTATATTTTCTAAGGTCTAAGGATGAGACAAGTGGACTGATCAAATCCTTTATCCTAAGAATTGAAAACCAAACAAATCAAAAAGTAAAAGTCATTAGATCAAACAATGGAACTGAATTTAAAAATCTTGATCTAAACACCTTTTGTGAAGAAAAAGGCATTGAGAGACAATACAGTGCTCCTAGGACTCCACAACAAAATGGTGTTGCTGAGAGAAGGAATTGGACACTAATTGAGACTGCTAGATCTCTGTTAGTTGATTCAAAACTACCAATTACTTTCTGGGCTGAAGCAGTTAATACTGCCTGTTATGTCCAAAACAGAGTTCTAGTGGTCAAGGCAAAAGAACAAGACACCTTATGAGCTCTTAAATAAAAGAAAACCCTTTATTGGATTTTTAAACCATTTGGGTGTCCTTGTACAATCCTCAATACCAAATCTCACTTAGGGAAGTTTGATAGCAAGGCAGATGATGGATTTCTTGTGGGTTACTCATCTCAAAGTAAGGCCTACAGAGTTTTTAATACTTCTTCAAGAATAATTGAGGAAATTGACAATCTCAAATGCAATGAGAACACACCAAATCCTATTGGGTCTGGTCCTCAGTAGCTGATTGACATTGATTCACTAACTAACTCTTTTGGTTTCAGTAGTGATGATTATGCAGGTTCGGGTAGTGGAGGATTAGGGGATACACAGGTTCAAGACAACATACCCTAGTCTGTGATTTTTTCCATACCTACAGTGGATCCTGTTGAAAACTGTGAAAATGAGCCATCTACTGAACCAAATCAGAGTGAAGAAGAAAGAAGAGATGAGGAGAGTCAAGAAAATAAAGAACTAGAAGTAGCTGCTGAAATCACCTCACTTGAGTTAAATGACTCCAATCTAGAGGTGGGACTCAATGAAGAACCTAGTCATCAAACAAGAACACAAAAGAATCATCCTCCTCAGCTGATAATAGGAGATATCTCTTCTCCTATGATGACTAGAAATCAAAGCAGACTGCAAGATATGCAAGACCAACAACATACAGTGCTTTATTGCTTTCTATCCCAGCTTGAGCCTAAGAAGGCTTATGATGCTATGAAAGATTCCAGTTGGATAGAAGCCATGCAAGAAGAGATGCTACAATTCAAGCTGCAAGATGTTTGGGATCTGGTAGACCTTCCTAAAGATCAAAGAGCAATAGGCACAAAATGGGTCTTCAGGAATAAGAGAGATGAAAGAGGAATAGTAATAAAGAACAAAGCAAGGTTGGTGGCACAAGGGTATACACAAGAAGAAGGAAAAGATTATGAAGAAGTATTTGCACCAGTGGCTAGGATAGAAGCAATCAGATTGTTCCTGGCCTATGCTTCTTATATGAAGTTCAAAGTCTATCAAATGGATGTAAAATGTGCATTTCTATATGGCTCAATTGAAGAAGAAGTACATGTCTGTCAACCACCAGGGTTTGAAAACCCAAGCTATCCAGACAGAGTATACAAACTGAAGAAAGCACTTTATGGACTGCATCAAGCACCAAGAGCATGGTATGACACTCTGTCATCCTATCTCTTGGAAAATGGCTTTGAAAGAGAAGTCATTGATAAGAATCTGTTCATCAAAAGAAAGAAGAAGGACATCTTGCTGGTCCAAATCTATGTGGATGATATCATCTTTGGATCCACAAGAGACAATATGTGCAAGAAGTTTGAGGACCTAACGCATCAAAGGTTCAAAATGAGTTCCATGAGGGAGCTTACTTTCTTCCTTGGACTCCAAGTCCAACATAAGTCAGATGGTATTTTTATTTGTCAGTCCAAGTATGTGTAGGACATTCTAACCAAGTTTGGTTTCTCAGCCTCAAAGCCTCCCAGCACACCTATGGAGACACACAAGCAGATAACAGCAGATCTTGAGGGGGAGGATATGGATGTTCATCACTATAGATCCATGATTGGCTCTCTCATGTATCTTACAGCCTCTAGGCCAGATATAATGTTTCTAGTCTGTGTGTATGCAAGATTTCAAGTTAGGCCAAAGCAATCACACTATCAAGCTGTTAAGAGGATATTCAGATATCTCAAAGGGAAACCTAGATTGGGACTTTGGTATCCTTATGACTCATCATTTGACCTACTTTATACTCAGACAGTGACCTAGGTGGAGCAAACTTGGACATAAAATCTACTTCTGGAGGATGCCAGTTTTTGGGTGCAAGACTAGTATCATGGTAGTGCAAGAAATAAACCACAGTGTCCACATCTACAATAGAAGCAGAGTACATAGCAGCTGCAAGTTGCTGTTCTCAAGTCTTATGGATTCAGAATCAAATGCTGGACGATGGGGTAACCTTTCTACAAACTCCAATCTTTATTGATAATAGCAGTGCTATTAGCATTGTTAATAATCCTGTCAAGCACTCAAAGACAAAGCACATTGAGATCAGATATCACTTTATAAGAGACTGCAATGAAATGAAGCTTATTCAAGTTGTAAAAGTTCATACTGATAATTAGTTTGCTGATCTATTCACCAAAGCCTTTGATGTGGGTAGATTCACTTTCTTGGTAACAAGTGTGGGAATGATCAACTCTGAATAAGCTCCTACTTAAAAAGTGATTCAATACCTGTATATAGTTTATGCTTGGTGTTACTAATTTTCTTTCTCAGGAAATGTATAGTAGTACTTAGTTCATCACAAGCTTAAAAGTGTAAGTATGGATAATACTGCCAGTACAGTTTTAGTACTGCCAGTACAATTTTACTACTTCTAGTGTTCAGTTAATACTTCTCTCAGTTAATACTGCTTTCAGTTAACACTGCTCTCAGTTAATACTGCTTTCAGTTAATACTGCTCTCAGTTAATACTGCTGTCAGTTAATACTGCTCTCAGTTAATACTGCTCTCAGTTAATACTGCTCTCAGTTAATACTGCTCTCCGTTAATACTGCTCTCAGTTAATACTGCTCTCAGTTAATACTGCTTTCAGTTAACACTGCTCTCAGTTAATACTGTTCACTGTTAATACTGCTTTCACTAAATTTTTAGAGTTAATACTGCTTATAATCCACAAGCTATAAATACCCTTTCCCCGCCTAAAAGATCATAACGACTCTTTGTCTATTGTTCATCTTCTCTCTCACTCTTTTCTCTCAAGTATCCAGTGCTCGCTAGTCAAGAATCTTTGCGTACAGATGGCTTCAATGGTGTTTATTGATGAGCACAATGAGATAGCCATGCTCCAAAAGCCAAAATAAGCCGACGGTTTTCACCAGATAGTAGATTTTCTGAGGTCAAGCCACATTGCTCATGCTCTCACTGTGTCTCCTACCATCTTCGTAGAGCATCAAATGTAGTTCTGGGCCAATGCCACTACTAGCACTGAAAACGGAGTGTCGTGCATCAAAACAAGGGTTTGTGACAAACCCTTGACAGTTACTGAGGAGACCATTCGCATCTGTCTACGTCTAGACGATGCTTCAGGTATATCTTCTATTCCAAATGAGGATTTGTTTTCAAACCTCACCAGAATGGGGTATGAAGGCCAATTGGGAATTTTCAAGTTTTTCAAAGCTCAATTTTCACCCCAATGGAGGTTCTTTGTTCATACCCTGATGCACTGTATTTCCAAGAAAACCACTGGCTGGAGCCAATTTAGAAGTCCCATTGCCTAAGCTTTGGTATGCTTAGCTACTGCTAAAAAATATAACTTTTCAATGATGATCTTCAATGATCTTGTCTCAAACCTGGACAACAAGAAGAGTTTCTTCATGTATCCCAGGTTTGTACAGGCAGTTATAACTAATGAATTGATGGATATACCTCACTTTGATGAGGTATATGTACCTAAACCCCCTAAAGGCAAGGTCTACTCAAACATGAGAAGATCTGCTAGGGTCTCGGAAGGAGTTGACACCCCATTGTTCTCAACAATGATGGTGGTGTCCCAACCACAAGAAGGTATGGCCTCAGGGTCATGGCCCTCATTAGACCAACCCACTGAGAGCCAATCCCAACCTTCCCTCTCTCAAATTTTTCCTCAGTCCTTTGCGGCTAAACCTACTCCTATGATATCCAAGACATATGTTAAGAGAAAGGTACACAAGGCTCCTTCCCTTGTTGTACCTACTATTAACCAAGAGCCTCAAAGCCCTCTATTGGAGCATTCTCCAATAGAGAATATCCAAAGGGAAACCAGTAGAGTGTCTCCCAACCCTGAGGAGGTGCTCTCTAAGGAGATGAATGAGCATATGGGTGAGAAGGCTGCCACTACTTCTGCTAGCATAGAGAAGGACAGTGGTAACATCTCTAAGACCTTCCCCATGGCAACTTTGGGTGAGAAATCAACCAAAGGACCCCGGCGCCAAGAAACCAAGGGGGTAGTTGGTGCTTCTACTAGGCAGAAGGCCACTACTACAAGATCCAAGGATCCCTCAAGGATGGGCAAAACATCCAAAAAGGGTGAGGACAGAACTGAAACTGATGATTTGATGGAAAAAGGTTCCAGTGATCCTTCAAGGGTGGGTAAAACACCTAAAGAAGGTGAGGATAGCTATACTTACTTGGAATTGATGGAAACAATAGCCAACATCAATGTTGATGTGGTTAATCAAGGAAAGGAAATCAAGGCATTGCAGCAAGTGGTCATCTCCCAACAAGAGCAGATTTCAAAACTCAAGCAATTGGTGGGAAAACTCATGGCCAAGAAAAGAAGAAAGCAATTTGTTGTAAGAAGGAGAAAGGGGGCAACCAAAAAGGAGAATGAGAAGTCTTCCAAAAAGGGGGAGAGTTCAAGCTCAGAACAGATGGATCAACGGATTGAGGGGGAGAATGTTGAAGTAAATAAGACTGAAGCAGTAGAAACAATACCAACAGAACTAACAACCCCAGCAGTAGAAACTGTTAGTGCTGCTGAATCTACACAAGCATCAGTAACAGGGCTAACACCTGAAGAGTTTGAAGTAGCAGAGATGCTTGTAAAAGCAAAGAATGATACTCCCAAAGCACAGGGAGTGGTCATAAATAAAGGTGGGGGCAAAGATAACAGAAAAGAAAGACATGGTTGCAGATGCAAAAAGAAAAGGTTATTGTATATTAAAGTGTTTTTCCGCAACTTCTTTAATATTGTTTCTGAGTAGTTATAATTCTTGTTAAGAATTCGATCCTGACAATGCGAAATCTTCACTTTTCGTTCAACACAAGTATGGGAATTTTGTTCTTAGAATATTCATTCACTGAATTATGCAAATTCTTCAACGTGCGAGTTCTTCATTACTTCTGCGAATTCTGTAGATCTTGATCTCTTTTTTGAAAATTTCAACTTAAATCCACTCAAAACTTGCAATTAGGCTCTGAAACTTTGTACAAGTGATCACTGTAGCATTGATAACAACCCTTTGGCATGAATTTCATAAAAAATGAATACGATTGAAGTAATCTGATCTTTAACAATCCGAAAATAAAAAGTTCTAAAAATTTCACGATCAATCAAATTCACCCATATTTGTTGTTCAAATGATTTAACAATCCAAATGAAAAATGTTCAGTACCAATCGAGGATCACAGTATGATAGATTTCACAATCAAATTATCACCAAATCAAAATCTTGATCGATGACAAAGTGTCGATGAACAGTGACAAAAAAAATCGATTTTTCTTCTTTTCTGATCTAGCTCTGATACCAAATGTGATCCTAGTATTGTACCATACAATCAAGCACACAGATTATCAAACTTCTTTTATTGATCAATAAATCTACATAAACTCATATCCCTATTTCTTGCATAAAATCTATATGCTCTATGTGTGTGTGTTAGAACTGTGTAATCTTACTTAGATTATGCGCATGTTCTTATGACTAAACAACACTATGACTTGCTATTTATATGGACAACATGACCTTTAGCAAATAGTCAACTCTAAACTACAATTACAATTAACACCCACACTTTACAACAATTACAATTTTGACCCTCCTTTTAATCTTAAATACAATTTAGCTCTAATAGCTAATCTTGGAGTTGCAACATATTCAGCCTCTGCAATAGAGGTGGAGACTGAATGTTGTTTCTTGTTGGACCAGCTCACCAATTTTCCACCTACCAATTGGCAGCTTCTAATAGTACTTTTTCAATCAACTTTCGACCCTGCGAAATCAGAATATGAATAACCAATTAGATCAAAACCCGAGTCTTTGGGATACCAATGACCCAAATTCATAGTACCTTTTAGGTACCGAAAGATGCGTTTTACAGCAGCCAAGTGAGATTCCTTAGGATTGGCTTGATAACACGCACATAGACAAGTAGCATACATAATATCAGGTCTACTAGCAGTAAGATAAAGAAGGGACTCAATTATTCCACTATAAATGGTGATGTCAACTGGTTTACCAGATCGATCAGAATGAATTTTAAGAGGAGGTGCCATAGGATTTTTCATAGGGGAGAAGTTTTAAAAATTAAACTTCTTTAGAAGGTCACGGATGTATTTGCTTTGATTAATGAAAATTCCTTCAGAAGTTTGTTTGATTTGAAGGCCAAAAAAGAATGTTATCTCACCCATCATGCTCATTTCATATTTGCTCTTCATGAGAGAGGCAAACTCCTGACAAAGAGATTCGTTAGTGGCACCAAAGATGATGTCGTCAGTATAGATTTAAACGAGAATTATATTACCTTTGGTCTTTTTAAGAAAGAGAGCATTGTCAATTTTACCTCGGGTATATATCTTGGAGAGAAGAAAGTCTGATAGAGTATCATACCAGGCACGCGGAGCTTGTTTCAAACTTTAGAGAGCTTTATCCAGTCTGAACACATAGTTTGGATAAGATAAATCTTCAAACCCTGGAGGTTGCTTCACATAGAATTCTTCAGCAATATCCCCATTGAGAAATGCACTTTTGACATCCATTTAAAAGACCCTGAAATTCATGTGAGCAACATGAGCTAGAAAGATTCTTATTGCCTCAAGTCTAGCGACAGGAGCAAAGGTTTCATCATAGTCAATCCTTCCTCCTGTCGGTATCCTTGAGCAACAAGCCTAGCTTTATTTCGAATGACATTGCCTTCCTCATCCATCTTGTTTCTGAAGACCCACTTAGTTCCAAAGATAGTCTTACCAGAAGGACGAGGTACTAGTCTCCAGACTTTGTTTCTTTCAAATTGAGAAAGATCTTCTTGCATGGCAGTGATCCAACATGGTTCGGCTAGAGCTTCTTCAACTTTCTTTGGTTCTGTGAAAGAGAGAAAGTTCACATAGATGCAGATATTCCCAATACCTCTTCTTGTTTTGACACCTGCCTATTGATCTCTCCTATGATTTGCTCAATGGGGTGATATTTGGTCCATTTAGTAGTTGGTGGAAGAGGAGCAGAAAATGGACTTGGAGAGTATGAGGGAGATGGTTCGGCAGGGATGATGTGAGTAGAATGATGAGGGGTAGCTTGGGATATATGTTTGAAAGGGACTTCAGAGTTTATTACAGGATGAGAGAATGGTTCGGCAGAGGATGGAAGGCTTGCCAAATTTTGGTTGTTTAGAGAGGGTAGATTTGTCGAAAAGTGTACACAGGACGGTCCTGTCGAATTCTGACTGTGAGAGTCTTCTCCTACACAGGAAGTGATCCATTCATGCAGCTCATTATCATCACATGAAAGAGAGGATGACTTTAGATCATCAAACTTTACATGTATTGATTCGTCAATACATTTTCTCATGAGATTAAAGACTCTATAGGCTTTAGAAGTTAGAGAATAGCCCATGTAGATTCCTTCATCAGTCTTGATATCAAATTTCCCAAGATGTTCTCGATCATTTAAAATGAAGCACACACAGCCAAAAACGTGAAGAAAGTTGATGTTGGGTTTTCGGCCATAAAAGATTAATAAAAGGTTTTGTCGTGTCTTTTCACTATGATTGACCTGTTTTGAGTAAAACAAGTTGTGTTGACAGCTTCAGCCTAGAAATAGGTAGGAAGATTAGATTCACTCAGCATAGACCGTGCAGCTTCACATAGAGTTATGTTCTTTATTTCCACAACACCATTTTGTTGTGGTGTTCTAACAGCTGCAAAGTTTTGGGAGATGCCCTTATCATTGAAAAGGCATCCACCGTAGAATTTTTGAATTCGGTGTCATTGTCACTTCTGACAGATCGAACAAGTTGACCGTTGAGAACTTTGGATTTCTTGATCAAATGGATGATTTCTTCAGATGTATCACTTTTGTACCTGAGAAAAGATACCCAAGTGTAACATGTAAATTCATCAACTATTACAAGAATGTACATCTTTCCACCTAGGCGTGGAGTGCTGACAGGCACACATAGATCCATGTGCAGCATCTGAAGAGGTGTGGTGATGGAGAAACACTGCTTGGTTTTGAAAAAGGACTTTGTTAATTTCCCTTTTTCACAAGATGCACATAGTTTTTCTTTAACAAAATAGATTTTAGGTAGCCCGACAACTAGTTCTTTATTTGAGAGAGCGTCTAACGTCTTGAAATTTAGATGAGAGAGACGTTTATGCCAGAGCCAGTTCTTCTATTCATAGTCTTTAGAGATAAAATATATGTTTCCTTCGTCTGCCAATTTGTGGCTTATATTGATGACATACACATTGTTCTTTCTAAAACCAGATAGGACAGTGTGAAAATGTCTATCAGCAATGAGACAATCGTACTCTCTGAAAATCACATAGTAGCCCAAATCACATAGTTGACTAACGCTCAGAAGATTGTGCATTAGTCCTTCCACATAGGCTACTTTATTGAAGGTGATGGAACCATTAGAGAGAGTTCCATAACCTTTAGTAGAACCACGACAGTTGTCACCAAAGGTTACAGTTGGTCCTTTTTCATCCACATAGTTTATTAGAAGAAATTTCTTGTCAGTCATATGATGTGAGCATCCACTATCAAGATACCAAGTTTGATGATGTCCAATGACCTGCAATCACAACCAAATCAGTCCTTTGGTATCCATTTTGAGGTTGGTCCTTTAGAGTTAAAAGAAGAAGAACCATCTTGACCATATCTGTCAATATGTTCCTTTGGACAGTCCTTAGCCAAGTGAAAAGTGTCACCACAATTATAACATTTACGATAAATGAACACCTTTTTAGATTTTTTGAGAAGGTTCTTTGGCTTTTCCCTTGGAATTGGCTTTAAGGGTTTTGAAAATAGTAGGAAGAATGGTTGACTTAAGAGAAGTAGGATGAATACTCGGGATTGGTCCTAGAATTCCCTTTTCAGAGGAACGATGAGAAGATATAGAGATTCCTTTAGATATTGACTTTTTCAAGTTTACTGATCTGGGAATGAGCTCAGTAGGTGGGACCTGAGACTTACCTTTTGGACGAGGTGTTACCTTTCTTTTTGTGGGAAGATCTATAGCTATTAATTTCCCTTTATCAAGGAAGGTAGGTTTCATGGAAGAGGAAGAGGAAGAGGAAGAAGAGGCTTCACCAAGATTCAAAGATTTAAACGTATTATCTACATGTTTAACAATGACATTCGAATCTTGGTCCTCCTCAAGTTGGGGTTTATTTTGTTTAGCAGAAATAAAAACTCCAAATTTTTTGGAGTCACGAAGATCCATGGAATAAATAAATCCAGAATCTCCTGAATCAGAATCAGTGTACTCAGGAGAGTAAGAGTGAAGTTTAGTGAGAGAAGGATGATTTTGAGAATAAGAAGGAAGATCATGAGGGGAAGGATAGTCAACATCCATTTTTCCATAACCTAAACCAAACTTATCATCACTAGTTACCTAGTCCTAAAAGATCTTTTCGAGCTTTTTGGAATAAGTGGTCCATTTGTTAACAATTTCTTGTTCCTTTTGAAGACGTTTCAGCAACTTATTTTTCTCTTTGCCAAGATCAAAATTTATAGTTTTTAAATCTTCTAACTTAACTATTATTTTGTCAAAATGATTTAACTGAGAAAGGCAGACTTAAGGTTGAGAAGAGAGAGACTTGATTTGTGCATTGGCTCTTTTCTTGGCATCTTTTTCATTATGATAAAGAATCGTTAAAGAGTTATATGCTTCAATCTTTTCGTCATTAGAGAGAGAGTGAAAAGGATGTACCAGAGAAGAAGAAGAGCACTCAATAGAAAAGTCCATCATTGGGTCAATATCCTTGGCCATATCATCAGTCTTGGCAATGAGACATTTACTTGAGATTTCTTTCTCACTGTCAGAGGTGGGCTCATCAACCCAATCATGGGATTCAGCCATTAATCATTTTCCTTTATGAAGAGAGCTTTCATTCCTTTCCTTTTCTCTCTTGTATTTAACTTTATATTTTTCATCTCGATCAGAATGGTCTTTGAAGGAAGAGGAAGAAGATTTTCTAAAGTGAGAACGACCAGTAGAGATTGATCTTATTCTCCTTCCTTTCGAAGCTTTGGATTTAGATTTCCTTGGAGGATTGCTTCTGCACTCAGATGCAAAGTGGCCTTTCTTGTCACATGCATAACATTCCTCTTGGGATTTATCCAAAGAGCTCTTTGTGGAGAAAGATGATTTTCTGTTAGTTCTGAAGCGATTAGAGGAGTGGTTGTTTTGGAAATTAGAAAAATTAGCTAGCATACCCATTTCCTCCGTCATTTGGTTGACCTAGGTTTTATCACCTTCATCATCGACCTCGCTTAGATAGGCCTCTGAGTGGTGAAGTGAGTCATCATGACTCTTCCGGTCAGAGTCATCTGAAGGATATGTGATGCGGGGAATACACACAGATTTCTTAGTGCTATCACTGATAAGAGCCATAGAAGGGGCTTTTATCTCTTTTATGATAGTTCTCCTTTCAATACGAGTTTGCTCATAATTGAAGAGAGTTCCATAGAGCATAGGAGGAAGAAGATGATCAAGATCCTTGGTTGTCTTCATACAAGTACATATGTTTTCCGAAAAATCTGGAAGTCCATCCATAAACTTGCATAAGATTTTCTCAATGTCATATAGTCTTCCCAGAAGTTTGAGATCATTTAGAAGACTGTTAAAGCGATTATAATACTCAGAAAGAGATTCTCCCTTTTCGTGGGAGAAGAGTTCGTACTTTCGTACGAGAGAGATTTTCTTACTTTTATTAACTTCGTCTGTACCTTCGTACAAAACACATAGAGTAGACCACATCTCCTTGGCAGTAGAGAGATTGACCAAGGAGTGATACAATTCATCTGGAAGAGAGAGGCAATGATTACTCGAACTCTCAAGTCATGGCCTATGAGGCACTTGTCTTCCTCGGTGTATTCTTTGGGCTTTTTGACAATGTAACGCCCAGTAGCAGAAGTTCTTTTCTTGTCAGATGAGTCATCGAAATCTTGATACACAATATCTTTGTCTTTTTTTTTCTTTAGGAGTTTTAACAAATTTGTCCCAGACTTTTGGGATGAGAGGACCATCACGAATAACAGTAAGAAAACGATTATCGACACCCTCAAGAAACAACATCATGCGACTTTTCCAAAGGGAAAAGTTATTGGGGTTGAACTTTGGAGGTTTGGCTATAGAGCCATTGTCGATAGGAAAAGAGTTTTGGGAAGAGGACTCAACTTTAGCAGAAGATGGTGATGCCATCGCAGATCTGGTTTATTAGATTAAACCAACCAGCTCTGATTCCACTTGTTAGTCCCAAGGTAAGGAAACAAGTATTGTAGAAGGGGGGTTGAATACAATACACACAATTTCACTTAATTTTAATTCTTTATTAGATAATAAAAATTATCAAGAATTACACATAGCTAACAAAAGATTGTTGCGGAAAAGAATATTAAAACTATCCTAACAATCTATCACTTAGAAAACTTTAGAACTCAACTTTAAAGAAGACTAAGACAAAAAGCTATAAGAGAGATATAAACTAAACAACTTGCTGAATGCACAAAGATTACTTGAGATGAAAGCGTAAATTGCAAGGAGAGAACAACACCCTTTATATACTACTACAAGCATTAAATGCAAAGGACACTTGTCATTTAATGTAGGAGTGGTTGAGATTTTTTCAATAATTTATAAGATATTTGAAGTGACTTGTCACAATACAAAAGGTAAATTTTGTACTATGAAAGGACAATATCTTATTAAAATATACGTGGTATAAATCTTTTTGAGATCTTTTAAGAAGAAAGTTTCAATCAGATCTGAACTCAAGTGTAGTTTCTTTAAGAAAAAGAAGTTTCCATTCCTTTTTGTCAGAAGACATTGGGAATGAGGAAGTATAGTAAAATCGTGAGGATTTGATATAATGAGGTATCGTCGTGTCAGGATCGAATTCTTAACAAGAATAAAGTCTCAGAAACAATATCAAAGAAGTTGCGGAATAACACTTTGATATTCAATGTAACAGTAATCAAAATAGTATATGATCAACAACTTGTAAACTTGTATTCAATTATCAAATCACAAGATTACACAGTCAACCTCAATCTTGAAGAACAAGCTCTTTCAAGACGAATTCTACTTCTCTAGAATTAGGATCTATGCCTTGAGGTTGATTCTCTCTAGAACTTAGAAATTAAATCTGTATATTAAAACTATTCTGTCAAATCTATACATATACTAAACAAAAAGATAATTACAATAAATAAAATATCTTCAGTATATCTTGCATAATTATCTTCAATCCTTCCATGAATATCTTGATTCTTTACAGCTGTCATCCTCTCCATCCGGATCTTCAATTCATAAGCAGTACTAATCATAAGCAGCATAAACTACTAAGCATCACTAACCACTAGCAGTACTAACTAGCTAAGCAGTACTAACTTTGTTCAAGCAGTACTAACTTTGACTAGCAGTATTAATTCTACTAGCAGTTGTAATACTCAGCAGTATTAACTTTGAAGTCCTCTAGCAGTAGTAATTCTGAACTAGCAGCATTAACCATACTTGGTAAATTCTTCAGTTCCCAACACGTCGAGAAGAGGAGATCGGCAAGAAGGATCTCTGCCGAAGGATTGGCAGAGTGATGCCGAAGGAAGGAATTCGTCGGGGTTTTCCTTTGCCGAAAGATGGGACCATCGTCAGAAGGAATGTGTGTAGACATTTCGGCAGAGGTAGCTCACTCCTCTTGAAGTTTATCTTGATCCGCATCAGTAGAGATGATTCATGTTGAATTCGGTTGATCTTTGATTCACCGATCTTTTACAAGCACGACTAAGCTATTACAAAGAACCATAAGCTTTTCTAAGTATGAAATTGTACAAAACAATTTACAGATATACAATCATTAGCCGAAAAGAGGAGGTCATATTCAAATCTTAGATGACCGAACAATATTAATAAGGATGACAATTGAAAAAAATGCCAAAAAGTTACTTTAAGTATGGTTTCAATATGATAGCTAATAAGTTAACTAGGAACATACTCACGTAATGCAACGAGATACATCACGATTTTAATGTTTCCTTTTGTTTTTTGTTTTTTGTTTTTGTTGATTTACAATACGATTTTGGATGATTTTTTTTATAAAATTGTTTAATTTAGGTTTAATAATATAATATTTTTTATATAAAAAAAATAAGTATTTTGTTATGTGTGTCCCACAATCAGTATATAAATCCAAGGTTACTGCATATACTCCACTAGTTTCATATAGAGTCCAATTATTTACTGTTTGAAAAACATTCCTTATTACCTCCTCTACTTCATCAGGCTTGAACATCATACACAGATACTCCATTACCAGCTTTTTAATTGAAATCACTGGAGCTTTCAGTTCATCTGCATATAACTTCATCCCTATTTCAAACATTTCTTCAATATCAGACCTTGAACAAGTTCTGACAATCTTATTCCAAGTGTTGTACACTTCATATTTTTCATCTTTTTCTTCAGTCTGATGTACTCCTTGCCATCCACCTCCATGACATCCCAGTGAATGACTTTAGGAGGTTTAACTCCTACAGGTTCTGCTAAAATTGGTTCAGGCACTTTGTCCATCACTACCATGTACATTCTGACATTCTCAGTTCTTGCAGGTTCTTGCATTTAAGATGATTCAGGTGCCTCTTCTTCTTCAGCAACCTTTTCAGCCTCTTCTTCCACTATTCTAGGCTTCTTTATAAACTTTCTTCTTGCCATCATCTTGGTTCTTTTTAAATTCCTTAGACTTTCACCAAGAGTTGCTTCTTTCTTTGTTGGTGTTTCTTGCTCATCTGGAAAGGGCTTTTGTATCAGAAAGTCATTACTTTCTTTCATCCTCTTCTCCATCTCCACCCTTGCAGTTTCATTCCCCTGAAGCTTTAACATCTCTGAATCATACAGCTCTTTAATCTTCTCAAAAGACATCTTTGAGAACATCTCCTTTCTGACTCCTACAGCACCTTTGAGAAATATAATCATCTTGTTTCTCTCTTAGGTACCTAGGAATGTCTTTGAGGGTTGTCTCTTCTTTGCAGCTGTTTTTACCACCACTGATTTCTTCAGAGTTGCAGCTTTCTTCTGTGCAATTTCAGTTGCCAGGCTTTGTTGATAAGCTTCATTCAGTTCAGCAGCTAGAGCCTTAGCCATCTCCCTGTCTTTGTCTACTTGAACCCTCTCTTCTTGCTCAATATCAGCTTGTATCTTTCTGGCCAAAGCTTCATCTGATTCAACCAACTTTTGCCTTTTGATTGGTTGATCAGATTCCACTAGCTTAGCTTTGCCTTTTTCTTTGCTCATCACCTTCTTTTCTACATTTATTTTCTTGAGCACTTCCCCTTGTTCTTTGATGACTACTCCTTTGGTCTTTGAGGAGACCTTGGGAGTATCATGCTTGGCTGTGAGTAAGGTTTCTGCAATCTCCAGCTCTGTTATAACTTCTTTCACTGTTTCTGCTTGTTCTTTGATTTCTTCTTGCACTGATTCTCTTTCTGTTTCTGCTTCCTGCTCCCCCTCAACATCAACTCTCTCCCCCTCACCACCATATTTCATCCCATCAAGCTCCCCCTCTTTTGTAGCTTCTTCCATGTTGATCTCCCCCTTTTTGGGAGCATCATTCCCAGATTTCCTTCTTCTTAGGTCAAATTGCTTTCTCCTCTTCTTCTGCACAAGCCTGGTCACCATCTTCTTCAACTTAGCAATCTGTACTTGTTGTGACAGGATTACCTGCTTCATCTCTTCAATTTCTTTCCCTTGTTTAAGAACATCTTAGTTGATGTTGCCCATTGTTTCCATCAATTCATAGTAGTTATATCTGTCCTCACCTTCTCCAGGAGTGTTACCCCCTATTGAAGGATCGTAGGATCTTTTTGTAGTGGAAGTCTTCTGCCTAGCAGAAGCACTATCCACCCCTTTGGTTTCTTGGCATCGGGGACCTTTGAATGATTGCTCATTCAAAGTTGCCATGGGGGAGGTCTTATTTATGTTACCACTATCCTCCTCTTTGTTAGCAGGAGTAGTGGCAGCCTCAGCACCCATATGCTCTTCCTCCTCCTCAGAGAGCACCTCCTTGGGATTGGGAGATACCCCTTTGGTTTCCCTATTGATATTCTCTAATGGAGAATTCTCCCTTAGAGGGCTTAAAGGCTGAGTGGGTGAAGGTACAAGAAGGGAAGGAGCCTTCTTTACCTGTTTCCTTTTGTATGTTTGGGTGATTGGAGAAGTTGGTTTATCAAGAAGAGACTGGGAATTGATTTAGAGTGGGAAAGTTGGGATTGGCTAGCAGTGGGTTGGTCTAATAGGGGACTTGACCCTGCTGCCATACCTTCATCAGTGTGGGACACCACCATCATTGTAGAGAAGAATGGGGTGTCTACTCCTTCCGAGTCCCCAGCAGATCTTCTCATATTTGAGAAAACCTTGCCTTTAGGGGGTTTAGGTACATATATCCCATCAAAATGAGGCATATCCGTCAATTTGTTGGTGATAACTGCTTGAACAAACCTGGGGTACATATAAAAGCTCTTTTTGTTTCCCAAGTTTGAGACAATATCATTGAAAATCATTTTAGAAAAATTATACTTTCTGGAAGTGGCCAAGCACACCAAAGCATAAGCAATGGTGCTACTGAACTCACTCCATCCAGTAGTCTTTTTAGAGATGCAGTGCATAAGGGTATGGACAAAGAAACGCCATTGGGGTGAAAATTTTGCTTTTAAGAACTTGAACACACCCAATGGGCCTCCATACCCCCATTCTTGTAAGAGTAGAAAACAGTTCATCTTTAGAGATAGAAGTTATACCAGAGGCATCGTCTAGACGTAGACTGATGCGAATTACCTCTTCAGTAACTGTCCATGGCTTGCCACACACCTTTGTCTTGATCATTTGCACACCATTTTCAGTAACAATGGTGGCATGTGCCCAGAATTAACTTTGATGCTCGATAAAGATTGATGGCGAGACAGTGAGAGCATGAGCAATGTGGGTTGTTTTGAGGAAATCCACAATCTGGTGGAAACCAGCGGCCTGTTTGGGCTTCTGTAGCATCGCGATTTCATTGTGCTCATCTATGAATGCCATTGATGCCATTGATCTTGAAGGTTCTTGCCTGAAAACTTTGAACTTGAGAGAGAAAGGGTTTAGAGCGCAAGAGAACAGTATGCAAATAGTCGTTATGAACTTTTAGGCGGGCAAAGAGTATTTATAGTATTCGGGACATAAGCAGTATTAACCTAGAGCAGTATTAACGGCAAGCAGTATTAACGACAAGCAGTATTAACTGAGAGCAGTATTAACTAAGAGTAGTATTAACTGAGAGCAGTATTAACTGAGAGCATTATTAACTGAGAGCAGTATTAACTGAAAGCAGTATTAACAGAAAGCAATATTAACAGAAAGCAATATTAACTGAAAGCAGTATTAACTGAGAGCAGTATTAACTGAAAGCAGTATTAACTTCTACTAGCAGTATTAACCACTAGCAGTATTAACTGTGCATTGACAGTATTAAAACTGTACTGGCAGTATTAACCATACTTACTCTTTTAAGCTTGTGATACACTGAGTACTGCTATACATATCCTGGAAAATAAGAGTAGTAACACCAAGAATAAAAATATACAGGTATGTAACCACTTTTTGAGAAGGAGCTTATTCAGAGTTGATCATTCCCATACTTGTTACCAAGAAAGTGAATCTACCCACATCAAAAGCTTTGGTGAATAGATCAGCAAACTGGTTATCAGTGTGAACTTTTACAACTTGAATAAGTTTCTTTTCATTACAGTCTCTTATGAAGTGATACCTGATCTCAATGTGCTTTGTCTTTGAGTGCTTGACAGGATTATTCACAATGTTAATAGCACTGCTATTATCAATAAAAATTGGAGTGTGTAGAAAGGTTACCCCATAATCCAGCATTTGATTCTGAATCCATAAGACTTGAGAACAGCAACTTGCAGCTGCTATGTACTCTGCCTCTGTTGTAGATGTGGACACTGTGGTTTGTTTCTTGCACTACCATGAAACTAGTCTTGCACCTAAAAACTGACATCCTCCAGAAGTAGATTTTCTGCCCAAGTTTGCTCCACCTAGATCACTATCTGAGTATGCAAGTAGGTCAAAGGATGAGTCATGAGGATACCAAAGTCCCAATCTGGGTTGCCCTTTGAGATATCTGAATATCCTCTTAACAACTTGATAGTGAGATTGCTTTGGCCTAACCTGGAATCTTGCACATACACAGACTGGAAACATTATATCTGGCCTAGATGCTGTAAGATACATGAGAGAGCCAATCATGGATCTATAGTGATGAACATCCATATCCTCCCCCTCAAGATCTGCTGTTATCTGTTTGTGTGTCTCCATAGGTGTGCTGGCAGGTTTTGAATCTGAGAAACCAAACTTGGTTAGAATGTCCTGCACATACTTGGACTGACAGATAAAGATTCCATCTGACTTCTGTTGAACTTGGAGTCCAAGGAAGAAAGTAAGTTCCCCCATGGAACTCATCTTGAACCTTTGATGCATTAGTTCCTGAAACTCCTTGCACATATTATCTCTTGTTGATCCAAAGATAATATCATCAACATAGATTTGGACCAGCAAGATATCCTTTTTCTTTCTCCTGATGAATAGAGTCTTATCAATGACTCCTCTTTCAAAGCCATTTTCCAAGAGATAGGATGACAGGGTGTCATACCATGCTCTTGGAGCTTGATGTAGTCCATAAAGTGCTTTCTTCAATTTGTATACCCTGTCTGGATAGCTTGGGTTTTCAAACCCTGGTGGTTGACAGACATATACTTCTTCTTCAATTGAGCCATAAAGAAATGAACTTTTGACATCAATTTGATAGACTTTGAATTTCATATAAGAAGCATAAGCCAGAAATAGTCTAATTGCTTCTATCCTAGCCACAGGTGCAAATACTTCTTCATAGTCTATTCCATCTTCTTGTGTATACCCTTGAGCTACCAACCTGGCTTTGTTCCTTATGACTATGCCTCTTTCATCTCTCTTATTCCTGAAGACCCATTTTGTTCCTATTGCTCTTTGGCCTTTAGGAAGGTCTACCAGATCCCAAACATCTTGCAGCTGAAACTGCATAGCTCTTCTTGCATGGCTTCTATCCAACTGGACTCTTTCATAGCATCATGTACCTTTTTAGGCTCAAGCTGGCATAAAAATCAAGATAGCACTGTATGCTGTTGGTCTTGCATTTCTTGAAGCCTACTTTATTTTCTAGTCATCATAGGAGAAGATATATCTCCTATTACCAGCTGTGGAGGATGATTCTTTTGAATTCTGGTGTGATGACTAGGTTCTTCATTAAGTCCCACCTCTAGATTAGAGTCATTCAAGTCAACTGAGGTTTTTCAGCAGCTACCTCTGGTTCTTGATTTTCTTGATTCTCCTCATCTCTACTTTCTTCTTCACTCTGATTTGGTCCAGTAGATGGTTCCTTTTCAAATAAGTCCACTGTTGGTATGGGAAAGATCACAGATTGAGGTATAATGTCTTGAACTTGTGTAGTCCCTGATCCTCCACTCCCTAAACCTGCATAATCATCACTACTGAAACCAAAGGAGTTAGTTAGTGAATCAATATCAAATAGCCACTGAGGACCAGATCCAATAGGATTTGGTGTGTTCTCATTGCATTTGACATTGTCACTTTCTTCAATTATTCTAGAAGAAGAGTTAAAAACTCTGTAGGCATTACTCTGAGATGAGTAACCAACAAGAAATCCATCATCTGCTTTGCTATCAAACTTACCTAAGTGAGATTTGGTATTGAGAATTGTACAAGGACACCCAAAAGGTTTGAAAAATCCAATGAAAGGTTTTCTTTTATTTAAAAGCTCATATGGGGTCTTGTTCTTTGGCTTGACCACTAGAACTCTGTTTTGGACATAACAGGCAGTATTAACTGCTTCAGCCCAGAAGGTAATTGGCAGTTTTGAATCAGCCAACAGAGATCTAGCAGCCTCTATTAGTGTCCTATTTCTCCTCTCAGCAACTCCATTCTGTTGAGGAGTCCTAGGGGCACTATATTGTCTCTCAATTCTTTTTTTCTCACAAAAGGTGTTTAGATCAAGATTTTTAAATTCAGTCCCATTGTCTGATCTAATGACTTTTACTTTTTGATTAGATTGGTTTTCAATTCTTAGAATAAAGGATTTGATCAGTCCACTTGTCTCATCCTTAGTCCTTAGAAAATATACCCAGGTAAATCTAGAGTAATCGTCAACAATAACCAAGCAGTAAGATTTCTTGCCTATACTCATAACATTTGTAAGACCAAACAGATCCATATGCAATAACTGGAGACAAGAAGAAATAGTGTTTATCTCTTTGGCCTTATGAGAAGTTTTGTGCTGTTTGCCTTTAAGACATGCAACACAATGATCATCACATGAAAATACTTTAGAAGGTAAACCTCTTACAAGGTTGTTTTTAACAAGTTTGTTCATTGTCTTGAAATTCATGTGACACATCCTTCTGTGCCAGAGAGAGGATTCATCCACAGAAGCTTTGAAAGAAGACAGTTCAGGGATGAATCACTATCAACATTGTCCATATCTAGACAATACACATTGTCCTTTCTTGGAGTTTTAAGTAGTATCATGCTTTCATCAACTACTTTAAACCCTGGAGCAAGGATCATACACTCTGTATTTGTAAATAATATGCTATGTTGTTTGTCACAAACCTGTGATACACTTAACAGGTTGTACTTCAATTGATCAACATAGTAGACATCCTCAAATGTCATATTACCTTTTGAAACATTACCTTTTCCACTTATTTTACCACCAGTAAGATTATCTCTAAAAGCAACATGTCCTCCATTGATATGCTTGAAATCCTGAAGGCATGACATGTTGCCTGTCATGTGCCTAGAGCAACCACTATCAACATGCCATATGCTCTTCCCCTTGAGCTGTTGGTTGCCCTGCACATAAGATAAATCAGTTAGTATGAATTAGGAACCCAAGCCAAAGTGGTCTTGGGTACCCCTTTCTCATCAAAATATTTGCATTCTTTCTTGACAAGATTTTTAAACTTTGACTCCTCATTTCTGGAGTACTTTGTCAAAATGATAGGCTTGGAAACATTTTTGCTAGAGGCAGTACTGGTTTTAGAAGTACTAACTGCCTTAGCAGCACTTGCATGCTTAGCAGTACTAACCTTGTTAGAAGTAGTAACTGTGTTAGCAGCAGTAACTGTGTTGGCAGTATTAACCTTTGAAGAGGTACTAACAGTATTAGCAGCATTAATATTTTCAGCAGTACTAACACTGGTAGAAGCAGTAATGCTTCCAACAACACTATCCCTGTCAGCAGTACTAACAGTTTTAGTGCTTCTAGGCACCCACATTTTAATGCTTTCTTTTAAAACCTTTTTCCCTATGGGGCCTTTAGTTTCAACAGATTTCTTCATCACATGTTTCTTTCCAGTCTTCCTATAACCAACAGGGTTATGCACAAATCTTTGAAAGTTCATCTGTTGGTTAATAGGGTTAAAGAAACAGTACTTAGCCAAATGATTTAACTTTCCACATATGAAACAAGGCTTTGGTCTATTGATTTTACTCAGATCAATGCCTTGTTTTTGTGCCCATTGGTTATTCCAGTTTCTCTGATTTCTCCTTGGTTTATCATGTTTTTGGGGCTTAGATTTATTGCATGCACACTGCTTGCAAGGGATAGGGTTCACAACAGTGGTCTGCTTATAGTGAACCTTCTTGTTCTTTCCCTCACTCTTCTCTATCTCATTGGACTTGATCCAATGCTTTCCACCTCCCTCATTGGTGATTATGTGGTTTTCTATAGGAATCTCACCACTTACAGTGTTGTTTTTATCTTTGACAACTTCTTTCTCAGTTTTATTCTTAACAACTACTTCATCCAAGGGATCTATCTCAGTGGCTCCCTTAGGTAGGTCCTTCCTATCCTTTGTTTCTAACAAATCTGAGCTAGGAGGGATGTAGTTGTTTTTATAGGGTGGTGGTGTGGTATTTTATCCTATTCCTCTTCTCAGTTTATCATGAATCTGAGTTTGTAGCAAAGAATCCATTGCTTTGGAAGCATTGGAAAACTTTTCTACATCTAGTTTGACTTTAGCTAGCTCTCCTCTTAGCTTTTCACTCTCTTCTTTGGATCTGGTCAGTTGAAGTTCTAAGTCATTCTTCTCTCACTTCCAGTAGTTTGTGTCATAAGAGTGTTGAAGCTCATTAGCTTGAAAACCCTTAATCTGCTCTTCAAATCTCTCAACAATCCTCACATAATCTTTTATGTCCTTTTCCGATCTCTTAAAGTCATCACTCATGTTCTGATTGTGATCCCTATACCTTTTAACAGTGTTAATGCAATTTGGAGAACAAAGATTGGAAGTTACCTCTGTTGGGAGATCAGACATCTCTGCCATAAGAGCTTGGTTTTGGATGGCCTCTTCTGCTTGATCACTCCAATCCAACCCCATGCCTTGTTGAGAGACCAGAGCTTGAGCAGAGTTTCTGTTATTATTGATGCTTCCAGACTGTGCCTGCTGATGATTGTTGTTTTGAGGCACTCCACTTCTGCATTCCCTAGCAAAGTGTCCCTTTTGATGTCATTTATAGCATTCCACCTTAGACTTGTCAAAACCTGCTCCATCTTCTCTTCTTTAAGAGAAGTTATTTCTTCCAGTTCTTTTGATGAACTTCTTAACTCTCGTAGAGAGCATGGCCATCTGCCATTTAATGTCCATCTCTTCAAGATCATCTGGATGGAGTTGTTCCAAGTCATCATTAATAAGAGAAGAGTTTCCATGACTTGCCAGAAAGGCTTTAAATACAGTTTCATTGCCTTTCTCTTGATTTGCTCCATTGGCAGCACTAACTGATTCAGGGTTGGAAGTAGAATCAGTTGATGCTGAAAGGAGTGCAGCATTGTGAACATACCCAGAAGGCCTCCTCTTAGCCTCTATCTCAGATTCAAAAACTCTTAGATCATTATATAGATCATCAAGTTCCTTTTCTTCCAGTTGATCATTCTGTCTGAAAGACACAGTATACATGTTCCATTCATCACTCAGTAATCTTAGAAACTTTCTGTTCAGATCATCTTGATCAATTTGTACTCCCACTGTAGCAAGTTCACCAATAAGCTTGTTGAATCTGTCAAAAGTTTGAGTCATAGACTCATTCTTGGTTGACATAAAGTTCTCATATTGTTGCTTCAAAATGGCTTTCTGATTTCTCTTGGTACTTTTGGTACCTGAGAATCTCTTCTCTAGAGCATTCCAGAGCATCTTTGCATCAGTGCAGTTGCTGAACTCATGTTGATATTCATTGGGAATATCCAAGAGCAAGGTGCTCAAGGCTTTCATCTCTGTCTGTCTAATCTTTCTTTCAGCATCAGTTTTTGGTGGAGTTCTCTTTCCATCTGCACCAATCTTTCCTGCTTCAGAAGGACCATTCTCTATGATATCCCACATAGAATAGTCAGTGAGGAGTATGTACTGTTTGATTCTGATCTTCCACATATCGAATTCATTGGGTGTGAGCATTGGAACCTTTGAGACCAGAGTACTGTTTGATTCTGCAAAGTTTTCCATGATGAATGAATAGATGTTTCTGAGAGAACAGGCTCTGAACTCAAGTGTATTTTCTTTAAGAAAAAGAAGTTTCCATTCCTTTTTGTCATAAGACATTGGGAATGAGGAAGTATAGTAAAATCGTGAGGATTTGATATAATGAGGTATCGTCGTGTCAGGATCGAATTCTTAACAAGAATAAAGTCTCAGAAACAATATCAAAGAAGTTGCGGAATAACACTTTGATATTCAATGTAACAGTAATCAAAATAGTATATGATCAACAACTTGTAAACTTGTATTCAATTATCAAATCACAAGATTACACAGTCAACCTCAATCTTGAAGAACAAGCTCTTTCAAGACGAATTCTACTTCTCTAGAATTAGGATCTATGCCTTGAGGTTGATTCTCTCTAGAACTTAGAAATTAAATCTGTATATTAAAACTATTCTGTCAAATCTATACATATACTAAACAAAAAGATAATTACAATAAATAAAATATTTTCAGTATATCTTGCATAATTATCTTCAATCCTTCCATGAATATCTTGATTCTTTACAGCTGTCATCCTCTCCATCCGGATCTTCAATTCATAAGCAGTACTAATCATAAGCAGCATAAACTACTAAGCATCACTAACCACTAGCAGTACTAACTAGCTAAGCAGTACTAACTTTGTTCAAGCAGTACTAACTTTGACTAGCAGTATTAATTCTACTAGCAGTTGTAATACTCAGCAGTATTAACTTTGAAGTCCTCTAGCAGTAGTAATTCTGAACTAGCAGCATTAACCATACTTGGTAAATTCTTCAGTTCCCAACACGTCGAGAAGAGGAGATCGGCAAGAAGGATCTCTGCCGAAGGATTGGCAGAGTGATGCCGAAGGAAGGAATTCGTCGGGGTTTTCCTTTGCCGAAAGATGGGACCATCGTCAGAAGGAATGTCTGTAGACATTTCGGCAGAGGTAGCTCACTCCTCTTGAAGTTTATCTTGATCCGCATCAGTAAAGATGATTCATGTTGAATTCGGTTGATCTTTGATTCACCGATCTTTTACAAGCACGACTAAGCTATTACAAAGAACCATAAGCTTTTCTAAGTATGAAATTGTACAAAACAATTTACAGATATACAATCATTAGCCGAAAAGAGGAGGTCATATTCAAATCTTAGATGACCGAACAATATTAATAAGGATGACAATTGAAAAAAATGCCAAAAAGTTACTTTAAGTATGGTTTCAATATGATAGCTAATAAGTTAACTAGGAACATACTCACGTAATGCAACGAGATACATCACGATTTTAATGTTTCCTTTTGTTTTTTGTTTTTTGTTTTTGTTGATTTACAATACGATTTTGGATGATTTTTTTTATAAAATTGTTTAATTTAGGTTTAATAATATAATATTTTTTATATAAAAAAAATAAGTATTTTGTTATGTGTGTCCCACTATCAGTATATAACAAGATAACAACACTCAATTTCCAATTGAAACACTCTTTTATTGATTTTCAATGTCATAGTATACACTTTCTCTCTGTAGCTCAAGAACACGCACAACACAAATTCTCTCTGATCTCTTGTTACTTCACACACAACAAAGAAACAAACTATTTATACAAAGAGACTATATCTCGCTAAACACTGTTCACGCACAAACAAGAAACGCGCAAACAACTAAAAACAGAAAATACAAATGTTGACTTTGACTTTTAGTACAAAATAACTTTGACTCTTGCTGAGAGTTGACTTTCAAGCTTTGTCTTCTATCTTTAGAATTTTTGATCTTACATCCAACATATTTATGCTCTAACAATCTCCCCCTTTGGATTCAAGATCATCACACAAAGATTTAGCAAAACAATCTCCACCTTTAGATGCATTGATGAACTTTAAATCTCCCCTTTAAGCTCAATCAAACGATAGAAATATTCTTCATAAATCTCTCCAGAAATAATACAAAACTCTTTCAAACTTTGGAATGAAATTATGTTCAGATTTAGCTCGACTTACTTCAGCAAATAATCTTCACATAAAATTTCTTTAAAAACAGCACATCTTCAGAAATCTTTAAACTTTTCTTGAGCAATCTTTCACCCTTTCAATCTTTGAACTGTAACTTCTTCAAACTTTTAACTTTGCAATTCTGACTTGAACATTTCATTAAAAAATCATCTCCCCCTTTTTGATGAAACGAGCATCGGTATCATCAAAGCTTTCACCAAGAAATGTCTTTGAAATCTTTCTGACCACTGATCTTTCAAACTGAGCCTCTGACTATTTGCCAATTCAAACAATGTATTCATCCAGATCTTTTCAAATCTAGACAAAATAGGAATGTAACACCTGAATCAACAAATGAATCTGTTAAAATGCATGTCAGTAACACGAAGTCACTGTGTGTAACGGATACACAATGTAAAGGAGCTTTTTGATGTTCACTCCCCCAGGGCTTCCATCCAATCATCGAAACACCACCAATGCAATTTCTATGAATGTTATGACAAGAAAACAAATTCCTTGTGTGTTCGTGCAAGTGATAGAAAGAATTAAGCACAAATGATTTCTTATAAAGGCTCAACATTGTGTAAACCACTGAGACAACAGTAGATAAACACAGACTCAATGTGCATGATTGAAGTGCAAAGGTGGGGCAGACTTCCTTCTTTTTCAATATCTAGATTTTCTAAATGAAAACTAGATAGATAATGTGCTACGTCCCCAGAAAAATATGAAACATTCTCTTTTTAAGAAGAAAATAAGTGGTTTGTGGGGTTTTTAACAAGATTTGGCATGGGCTAAGTGCATGTTTCAACAATGTTCACCAAGAAATTGTGAAACATTATTAATGTGGCTGCCCGACTCAGAAAGTAGTTGGTGCAGAGTTTGATATTCTTTTAATCTGATCTCACACCCTCTTTCTTTTAATCATTAAACTCACATCTAACCAAACTCTCTTTTCCATTTTACCTCGTCACACATCCGACACTAATTTCTTTTAGACTCCTCACACTCAATCACTAAGGATTAACTTCTTGGGTAGGAAATAGTGGTTATCGTGAATCCATAGAAGTTTCATTTAAGTCCTAGCACAAAGAACCCGTATTGTCCTATAAATCATATGTTGCTCATAATGGTTTATCTTGAACATTTAAGACATGGAAAATATGGGTTAGATATATGTATGCTCATAGATGTAATCATGAAAGATGAGCATTTTTAAACGTTATGTCGGTCCACAATATTATCAAGTTCTTATCGATACAAACACATAAACGATTAAGCAGCCTGTTTGATTAATAACAAAGATTACAGGATTTGATCTCTTGAAGCTCTCTGTGTTTTTCTCTCTCGTGAACAGTGTTTGGTTGGTTGATCTGATTTCTGAGTTATGAGATATCTCTTTTGATAT
Source organism: Arctium lappa (assembly GCA_023525745.1). Classification (NCBI taxonomy): domain Eukaryota; kingdom Viridiplantae; phylum Streptophyta; class Magnoliopsida; order Asterales; family Asteraceae; genus Arctium; species Arctium lappa. The sequence continues at coordinate 69,138,744 of CM042054.1, forward strand.
CTCACCTAATATCCCAACATAATATCTAAACAAAGATATTATCAAAACTAAACTTATATCTAATATAATATCCTAATATCTATTTATTAGATATTTAGGAATACAATAAAATACTATAAATAACACAATAATTAACTTTGACAATTATTACAAACTTAACATTAGACTAATCTTGAGAGCGACTTTTCAGCTTTAGCTTCAGATTCCAAACTTCAAATTGGATACCTGCAACACAGATTCATCCATTTTCTTTGGTATCCATTTCCATTTGGATCCAACTGTGTTAGCACATGATTTTGGTACACATTGGAATTTGGGTCCTCTTTGCTTTTGAGAATCAAATGAAGAATTAGTATGATAAGAGGGAACATGATATGTGCCAAACCAAACATCAGAATCTTTACAAGAAGTATAAAAATGTTTATCATAATATGAAGACTTTCTAGCAGATAAAGATAACTGGAATAAATGCTTCATAGAGTATTTGTTGCGAGAAACGACAAGTTTTGGTTTCAAAATAGCAACATCAGCAATCAAAACATCTTTACTAGAAGTAGTCTTATTACAATCAACACTAGAAAGAACAGTCTCATCAATCACCTGTTTTGGTTTCCATTGAGATTTAACTCCTATCCTTTTCTTGCTCGGATCTGAAACATTTGAAACTATTGAGTTAGGATTGTGAGTTTCAAACGAATGCTTCTTCTTTGGGTTACCAGTAGTGATCGGTTTCTGTGAATGATGAGATTTCATCTTACCTTTAGCATTCTTAGATTTCACAGAAACTGTTTCATCAACTTTCGTTGATGATTTGCTTTTCACAAACTTACTGGATAATCCAAATGAATTCACAACAAAAGACGAATGGTTAGGAAGTTTGGCATTAAAATCAAATTAATCAATACACTCATCTAAAACACCATCGGAGTTTATAAAATCAAACCCTCCATCAGTTAGACCAAACATATCATCAGATTTTGAAGCCTTTGATGATTTAGAAAGAACGGAATTTTTAATCACAGTTGAAAACACTTTTTGTTCAACATCAATCAAAGGTCTTTCATCTATTAAAGAATTCTCAAGTTCATAAATTTTACTTTCCAAAACGACAGGAGGGACATAAAGTTTACCTTCAATAGGCTTAGACTCTATTTCTTTTATAGAATAACTTTGAAAGAAGTCATTTAAAAGAGATTTTGATTGAACATCATTATAACTATTATTCAGCTTCACATAACAAAATGGAAGTTAAACATTAGATGTGTTCTTTCGTTTTTCTGTTTCCTTGGCTTCATCTTCTTTAGACAGTCTAGTCCAGAAAACTTTAAGCTCAGGGAATCATCGAGCTAGTTTCAAAAATGTAAAATCATAAAGTGCAGACACTTCAGGTTTACCCTTTTTAAGGTAGTGAGGATTCTCATAACCAATTCCCCAGCTCTCTTTATTCTCTTTGGGTTTGTTTAGATGAATGGTTATTTCAGTGTCACCCAATGAGTATAACTTCTTTTCCAAAGCATTTAATTTTTCAAGTAAAGATTTGTTTTCTTCGGTACGCGAAGAATACATTTTCGTAAGCTCTTTGAAATCAAACTCACTCTTTCTCAATTTAGACTTTGTTTCAGCAATCTCTTTAAGAATTATGGTCTGTTCTTTTGCGCTGGTGTTAAAGAACATATTTATTGGATTCAAGATCATAATTATCTGAAGATGGAAGACTGAAGTTAAAGCTGATAAAGCCGTCTCAACAAATAGTCTAGGGTCCTTTTGTAATAATTAGTCAAAAGTATGTTTCCGTATTTTATTTATTAGGCTTTATATTTTAGTTAATTGTTTTGTTTTAGTAGTTGGGCCAAGCCTTGCAAAGCCCATTAGGCTATATGGTCTAAGTATAAATTAGATTAATTTAGTGGTAATTAGGTTAGAGAGGTTAAAGGAGCTTAATTAGAAATTAATATTGAGAGGAGGCTGTGTTGGTTTGGTGTGCGCCGTGAACATGAAGCAGAGAGATAGAGGTTTCGATTTCTAATCAAGAACAATTGTAATCGATTGAATCTTTTAATAATCAATATCAGGTTTGCATTATTGTGTTGATTATATGTTTACTTGATTGAATGATTACTTATTGGGACACACAACTGGTGTCAATGTTTTATGTAAAATCTCAATCAATACTTTCTTCCCAGCAATATCATTGCTAAGTTTATGTATTGATTGGTCTTTTTCTTTAATGACACCCTTTTCAAGCTTAAGTTTAGACTCTAATTCTTGGAGTTTTATCATCATGGCATGCATTTGATTTAAGAAATCTGATTCAGTTAAATCACATACCTCTTCGTTGTCATCTTCATCGAAATCAACTTCGGATTTTATCTTCATTTGACCCATCAAGCACAAGGGTGCTGTCTCTTTCTTCTCTCTTTCTGCTTCCAAGGCAGAAATCTTTCCTTTGTAAAGTACAGGTGTTTTCTCATCCATACTGATTGAATTAGCTTCGTTGGAATTCATTCTGTTTAATTATTATGCAATAAGAACTTGTACTTATCGTTAGTCCAGTTAAACTCAGATAAAGACTGAACAAAAACGACTGCCTGGAACTGGCGCAAAAAGCACAATTTGCGCTTAATGAAGGTGGCGCAAATGTCAACTTTGCGCTATGAGAAGCTGGCGCAAAAGAGGTTTGCGCGAGGTTTGAGTGGCGCGAAGTAACACTTTGCGTAAGAAGAAGCTGGCGCAAAAGAGACTTGCACGAGGTTTGAGTGGCATGAAGTAATACTTTGTGCTAGAAGATGCTAGCGCAAAAGTGACTTCACGAACTTGTGATCTGAGATTTGCGCGAGACAAAGGTGGTGCAAGATGAGGTTTGCGTGAGTCGAAGGTCACGCGTTTTGAGTTTTGCTTGAGTCGTTGGTCGCGCGAAATTGAAAGTTTGCGCGAAGTGTTGATGGCGCAAAAGTCAAGTTTGCGCTAGACGTTGATGGCGCAAAACTGACTATGAACTGGCGCAAATTCTTGCACTTTGCACGAGTTCGTCCCTGCAACTTCGAAAATCGACTTATTTGACAAATAAACCTATCTAGACTTCGATTTAGCAGTCCCAACTTTGACAAATCGACCACTAACAGTTTTAGAACAGGTTACAACCCTTTGATCTCAATAAGAATCACTTTTTGAAAAATAGATCGATGGAACAGTGACTTTGAAGTTGTGTACTGTTGACTCCAAAAATCACAAAATGGGAATCGATATTAGTGCTATATTGAAATTAAAGTATAACAACTCGATCTAGCACCCTATTCGATCACAACCTAATCGATTTCAAACCCAAAAACACACTTAAACTCGAAAATGATTTTGAAATGAAGAACACAAAGTCGATGATTGAAGAACTTGATCTGAATCTATTTTAAGCTCTAATACCAATTATCGGTCCATAATATTATCAAGTTCTTATCGACACAAACACATAAATGATTAACCAACCTGTTTGATCAATAACAAAGATTACAGGATTTGATCTCTTGAAGCTCTCTGTGTTTTTCTCTCTCATGAATAGTGTTTGGTTGGTTGATCTGATTTCTGAGTTGTGAGATATCTATTTTGATATCTCACCTAATATCCCAACATAATATCTAAACAAAGATATTATCAAAACTAAACTTATATCTAATATAATATCCTAATATCTATTTATTAGATATTTAGGAATACAATAAAATACTATAAATAACACAATAATTAACTTTGACAATTATTACAAACTTAACATTAGACTAATCTTGAGAGCGACTTTTCAGCTTTAGCTTCAGATTCCAAACTTCAAATTGGGTGATCTTGAATCCAATAAATTTGAGATCTAACACATTGAACTATTTTTCAAACAAGTATATATTGAAAGAATGAACATGAATGCAAGAAACTTGTTTGAAAAGCTGACATTGTATGAAATGATCAGAAATGATATGATTTAGCAATCAAAGCTTATGGTAAAAAATAATAGATATTGTCTATATGAAACAAAAATATAGACATTCTTGAAAGAACGTTTCGTAATGAAATGACGCTCAAAATTCTTTTAAATACAAGCGGGGTGTCTTACCATCGAAAAATATGTTTCAAATTTGAGACATGGTAAGAACATTTTGAACAATAAGTCAAACCGATGTGTGTGAATACTTGAAAGTATAAAGAAAAGACAATACGCAAGTGTTTATCTTTAGAAACACAGTTTGTAATCATTTCAGCACATTTCATAATGAAAACATTTAAAATTCACACATCCAATTCATGAAATCTGTTTAAGAATAGGGAAGTGGTTTGAACATTTACGAACATGTTTTCTATGATTGAAAGTTTTCCTTCTTTCAACCATATATGAGATTAAGATAAGAAATTTAACCTTTTTGTGCAGTCTTAGATCTCATGAAATCAGCTGAAGTCATAAAAATATGATCGTGTAAGCATCATCTCATCCTGCACATGTCTCAAAGTCATGTCAAAACAACTTTATTCACAAAATTTATTGAAAATAAAAGACATAAAGCAGTAAAACTTTGAGTGTACGAGTTCTGATCTGAAATAATCAGAAATCATATCCTAACTCCTTTTGTTATACGTATAAACTCCCCTAAATTCATGCATCACAAAAGTTTAGCAATTAAATTCCATAAACTCCCCTTCAAAAATAAAGATTAACCATCTTATAATCATGTCTAACTCCCTCTGAAATACATGAACAACACGTTAAAGTGCAGATATCCTTTCAGAAATAATGATAAAGAAATGAAGAAAAATGACAATAAAAGAAACTTTAATAAGTAATTACTGATTAGACCTTGAGATTTAGCATACCAAGCTTAGATACAAGAAAATTAAATCTCTTTTCATCTAAAGCTTTGGTAAACAAATCTGCAAGTTGATAATCAGTTTTTACAAAGTAAAGTTCTATTGTACCTTTTTCTACATTATCTTTTATAAAATGATATCTGACATCAATGTGCTTTGTTTTAGTGTTCTGTACAGGATTAGCTGATATGGCGATAGCACTTTTCGAGTCACAATAAATCGGTATTTTATCAAACTTGAATCCATAATCTAGCAGTTGTGTTCGCATCCACAAGACTTGATAGCAGCAACTGGCATCAGCTACATACTCTGCTTCAGCAATTGATGTGGAAACGCATAATTGTTTCTTTGACGCCCAGCTAACGAGCTTGTCTCCAAGGAATTGAATATGACCTGAATTGATCTTCCTGTCCAGCACGCACCCTGCATGATATGCGTCTGAATAAACAGTCAGTTCAAACCCTGTATCCTTAGGATACCACAGACCAAGATCTGCAGTCCCCTTCAGATATCTAAGAATCCGTTTAACAGCAGCCAAATGGGATTCTTTAGGGTCAGCCTGATATCAAGCACACAAACATGTTGAAAACATTATATCTTGTCTACTTGAAGTAAGATACATTAAAGACCCTATCATACCTCTATAAGTCCTAACATCAACACTTTTTCCTGAAGAATCAGTGTTAATCTTAGTACCTGGTGCCATTGGGGTTCCAGCCGGTTTACAATTTTCCATTTTGAATTTACGAAGAATATCAAAAATGTACTTAGATTGGTTAATGAAAATCCCCGTTGAAAATTGTTTTACTTGTAATCCGAGAAAGAAATTCATCTCTCCCATCATACTCATTTGAAAATCTGACTACCATGAGATTTGAAAAGTTATTACAGTATTTAGGATTTGTAGAACCAAATATAATATCATTTACATAAATTTGAATAAGAATGATATCAGCTTTCTCCTTTTTTATAAACAAAGTGGTATCGAATTTACCTTTTGAAAAACCTGACTTGACCAAGAATTGAGATAGAACATCATACCAGGCGCGAGGGGCTTGTTTTAAACCATACAGGCCTTTATCCAAGATGTAGACGTTATTTGACTTATCTGGATTTACAAACCCTTCCGGCTGAGAGACGTAGACTTCCTCCTTAAGTATGCCATTTAGAAAGGAAGTCTTCATGTCCATTTGATAGAAAGTGAAGTTCTTGTGAGCTGCGTAGGCTAGAAACATGCGGATTGCCTCTATACGTGCTACTGGAGCATACATCTCGTCGTAGTCTATGCCTTCTTCTTGCCTATATCCCTTGGCAACAAGTTTGGCTTTGTTCCTTCTAACAATACCACCTTCGTCCTTTTCATTCTTGAACACCCATTTAGTGCCAATAACGGATTTTTCTTCCGGCTTTGGAACTAATCTCCAGACCTTCAGGGCTTTGAACTGATTTAATTCTTCTTGCATAGCAGACACCCAATCTGAATCAGCTAGAGCCTCTGATACACGCGTGGGCTCTATCTTGTTGAGGAATGAGTCATGCAAACATTGATTCAAAGTCGCTGACCTAGTTTGCACCAGCTTGTTTAGATCTCCAATGACTTGGTGGTAAAGGGTGCTCTTTGGTCCAGTGATGTTCATGAGGGAGTGGAGTAGATAAAGATTGATCATGATAATCATCTAAAAATCCACTATCAGGTTCTTCAATTTGAACAGGAGAAGGGAGTTGATCAGTTGAAGTAACTGATGCAGAAGCTTCAGTAGGTACAACTTGTCCAGTCCGTTGATCTGTCCTTACATGATCTTCTACTGATACAGTAACTTCTGGTTCTTCATTAACAGGTTCAGCTTCAACTGAAGGAGTAGGTGTTTGAACTTGAGCTTCTTTCTGAACTAGGGGTAAAAGTCCAGTTGATACATCTGAAGCGGTTGGAAGATTTGTCATTGAAGCATCAGACCTGTCAACCACATCAGAATTAGGAAATTTAGATCCTAAAAACTCATCATAGAAATATTCAAACAACAAATCTAGATCAGATAAATGAGTTGAAGAGCATGAAGCTGCATCTGGTTTGTCCTTTTCAGGTATAAGTTCTGGACTGAGTTGCCCAAAAGCTAATACTCTGGTTATCACGGGTTCTGAGCTGACTTGTTCAGAAGCCATATCTTCATCGAATGTGACGTTTACGCACTCGACAACAGTCTTTGACTTCTTCAAATAAACTCTATATGCAGCAGATGTAGAAGAATATCCAATGAAGATGCCCTCATCCACCTTAGCACTGAACTTGTTCAGACTCTGTCTGTCGTTTAGCACAAAACAATTACATCCAAATATATGAAAATATTTGATTGTCGGTGTTCGGTTGTTGATCAACGCATACGGAGTCTTTTGAAATCTGCGGTGTATCATGGAACGGTTCTGAGTGTAGCACGCAGTCGAAATAGCTTCTGCCCACAGAAATAGAGGTAAGTCAGATTGGCTGAGCATAGTCCGAGCGGCCTCGACTAGCGTTCGATTTCGCCTTTCGACTACTCCATTTTGTTTGGGTGTACGAGCAGTAGAGTATTGATGTGATATCCTGACCGATTCGAGATACTCTTCAACAGTTCTGTTTTTTAACTCTATGCCGTTATCAGTTCTAAGAAGCTTGACTGGTTTCTGCAAGTTCACCTGGGTCGTCTTCAAAAATGTAATGAGAACTTCGGGTGTCTCGTCTTTTGACCATAGAAATTTGACCCATGTGTATCGTGAATAGTCGTCCACGATAACCAACACGTATTTCTTTCCGCCGAAGCTTTGCGTTCGCATCGGACCACAAAGATCCATATGCAACAACTCTAATGGTTATCTTATCTTGAATGATGTCACCATATCCTAAGATTGGTGAAAACTATTCGTTCCCAAATCGTACATTGCCGCTGAATTTCTCTGTATAATTAGACAATAAAGATTTCTGCCCGATCATATGCTTGGAACATCCGCTATCCAAGTACCACATATGTCGGGTATGCAAGAGAAATCAGGAAACAACAATTTTAGGTACCCATTTAAAAACGGGTCCTAACAGATTAGTACAAGATTTTGGTATCGATTTGAATATGGATCCTCTTTTCTTTTGAAAACTTTTGAAAACATTTGATCTAGAGAAATAAACATGATAAGATCCAAACCAATCATTAGAATTATAATGATAAGCAAAATCATTCCACTAATAAGAATAAGATGTAGTAGTAGGTCGAGATAATTGGAACAATTACTTTATTGAGTATCTCTTGTAAGAATTTACAAGGTTTTTATTATAAGAAGCAACAGAACCAATTTCATCAGTAATACTACTATCAGATCTATTACAAGAATTATCAGAAAAAGATTCAGTTGTCTCGTCATTCTTCCTTTTTGGTCGCCATTCAGATCTCTCTTCTGACCTTTTGTTTCTTAAAACTGAAACAGAAGATTTAGACTTATTAGGAAAAGCATATTTCTAAGATTTGTTTTTCTTGCTTTTACCAGTGTTGTTCCGTTTCTGTGAGCGCCGATTCTTATGTGTGTGTCCTAGAATCTAGTTTCTAAACATGATTAATCAAAACACAAACAAGATTTCAATCAATTACCTGTTTTTGATTTCTCTTTCATTTCAAAATACACTTTCTCTCTCTAGAACACTCTCTCTCTCTCTACAAAATTTTCTCTCAAAACGTATTCTCAGATTCTCTCTATTAGACCACTTAACACCACCTCTTAATGAAAATACAAAGACAAGGTATTTATACCTACAACTAATACAAGAACAAAATACAAATACAAAAATAATTTGACTTTTATTACAAGAGACTTTGACTTTAATGAGAGTTGACTTTCTTCAGCTTTGACTTTCTTGATCTTTGACTTTCAGTCTTCTTGATCTTGTATCCAACATATTTATGCTCTAACAATCTCCCCATTTGGATTCAAGATCACTGTTGAAAGATCTAGCAATTCAGTCTTCACTTTTAAGCTCTGTCAGTACAATCTCCCCTTTTTCTTTGACTGTATTCTTTCCAAAAATATCTTCAAACAATGAACAATCTCCCCAAAACTTTCACAAGATACTTTCAGTCTTTGGAAAGAAATTATCTTCAGAATCAGCTCGGATTGCTTTAGCAAACAATATTCAAAGAAAATTTCCTCAAATCTTTAGAAATTCTTTGATCTTCTTCAAATCTTTACTTTTGAATCTTCTGACTTGAACATTTCAGAAAATCATCTCTCAAATCTTTATCATTTCTTGATATCATCTCCCCCAAACTTCAAAATTTTAATATTTCTTGATATCATCTCCCCCTTTTTGATGATTTGAGCATCTATATCATCAAAACTTTTCTCCCAAGAAATGTCTTTGACCATTCTGATCTGTCCAAGAGCCTCTGATTCTGTGATCCATAACCAAGTATTCATCTAGATCTTTTCAAATCTAGACAAAACAAGAACATGTAACTCTTGAATTAACAAATGAATCAGTTAAAATGTTTGTCAGTAACACGAAGTCACTGTGTGTAACGAATACACAATATAAAGGAGCTTTTTGATGTTCACTCCCCTAGGGCTTCCATCCAATCATCGAAACACCACAAAGGCAATTTCTATGAATGTTATGACAAAGAAACAAATTCCTTGTGTGTTCGTGTAAGTGTAGAAAGAATTAAGCACGAATAATTGCTTTTATAAAGGCTCAACATAGTGTAAACCACTGAGACAACAGTAGATAAACACAGACTCAATGTGCATGATTGAAGTGCGAAGGTGGGGCAAACTTCCTTCTTTTTCAATATCCTGATTTTCCAAATGAAAATCAGATAGATTATGTGCTGCGTCCCAAGAAAATATGAAACATTTTTTTTAAAGAAGAAAATGAGTAGATGGTGGGGTTTTATCAAGAGTTGGCATGGGTTATTTGTCTGTTTCAATAATGTTCACATAATAATTGTGAATCATTAGTAATGTGGCTATTCGGCTCAGAAAGTAGTTGGTGCAGAGTTTGATATTCTTTTACTCTGTTCTCACACCCTCTTTTTTTTTTAATCCAATAAGCTCACTACTAACCAAACTCTCTTTTCCATTTTCCCTCATCACACCCACACTCATTTCTTTTCGACTCCTCACACTCAATCACTAAAGGATTAACTTCTTGGGTAAAATCACTGGTTAACGTGAATCCATAGAAGTTCAATTAAGTCCTAGCACAAAGAAACCATATTTTTCCTATAAAGCATGTTGTTGCTCAAAATGGTTTAACTTTATCAGTTAAAGCTCAAATACAAATGTCAGATGAATGTATGCTCATAAAATATAATCATGAATATATGAGCATTTTAAACATTGAAGTATTTTCAAACAAGTATATTGAATGAATGAATATGAATACAAAAGACTTACAGTCAAGAATAATGGATATAGTCTATATGAAACAAAAATATAGACATTCTTGAACTAAACGCTTCGAAATGAAAATACACTCAATTTCTTTGAAGTACAAGCAGGGTGTCTTACCATCGAAATTATGTTTCAATATGAGACATGGTAAGAACAATTTGATCAAAAATTAAACCGATGTGTGTGAATACATGATAGTTTGTAGAAAAGACAATACACAAGTATTAATCTTTGGAAACACAAGGTTTGTTTATCAATGAAGCACAAAAATAAAATGAAAACATTTAAAATCACACATCCAAATTATAAAATCTGTTTAAAATTCGGGAAGTGGTTTGAACATTTAAGAACATGTTTTCTATATCTGAAAGTTGTGTTTTTTAAGATATATTTGGGATTAAGATAAGAAATTTACCTTTTAGCTTCATCTTAAATCTCATGTAGTCATGCTGAAGTCAAAATGATATGATCGTGTCATCCTCTCTCATCCTGCATAAGTCTCAAAGTCTAGTCAAAATTTATTCACAAAATTTATTAGAAAATAAAAGACATAAAACAGTAAAACGATTAAAGAACGAGTTCGGATAAGAAGTAATCAGAAATCATAGTTTTACTCCTTTTGACTTGACTTATATGCTCCCCCTAAAATCATGCATCACAAAAATTTTGTCAGTGAAATAAAATGCAGAATTTAGTTATGCTCCCCCTCAAATGAATGTAGATCATCTAAAATCTTCTCTTACTCCCCCTGAGATCATGAGCAAACAATTAAAGTGTAGATATCCTTCAGACAGAAAAATAAAGAAAAAATGATGAAAAATAACAATTCGTAACTTTAGTAGGTAACAACCGATTACGTCTTAAGATTTAACATACCGAGCTTAGAGATAAGAAAATTAAATCTCTTTTCATCTAAGGGTTTGGTAAATAAATCTGCAAGTTGATAATCTGTTTTTACAAATTAAAGTTCAATTGTTCCTTTTTCTACATTATCTTTTATAAAATGATACCTGACATCAATGTGTTTGGTTTTCGAATGTTGGACAGGATTAGCAGATATCGCGATTGCACTCTTCGAGTCACAATATAATGGAATTTTGTCGAACTTGAATCCAAAGTCTCGTAGCTGTGTTCGCATCCACAGGACTTGAGAACAGCAACTGGCAGCAACGACGTACTCAGCTTCAACAGTCGATGTGGAAACGCATAATTGTTTCTTTGATGCCCAGCTAAAGAGCTTGTCTCCAAGAAGTTGAACGTGACCAGAAGTACTCTTTCTGTCCAACATGCAACCTGCATGATCTGCATCTGAATAGGCAATCAGTTGAAAAACAGTATCCTTAGGATACCACAGACCAAGATCTGCAGTCCTCTTTAGATATCTAAAAATCCTTTTGACAACAGCCAAATGGGATTCTTTGAGAGCAGCCTGATATCTAGAACATAAGCATGTTGAGAACATAATATCTGGTCTACTAGATGTAAGATTCATTAACGATCCTATCATACCTCTATAAGTCCTAACATCAACACTTTTACCCGAAGGATCAGTGCTGATCTTAGTACCTGGTGCCATCGGGGTTCCAATTGGTTTACAATTTTCCATTTTGTACTTCCGAAGAATGTCCAAAATGTACTGAGATTGGTTAATGAAAATCCCGTAGAAAACTGTTTAACTTGTAATCCGAGAAAGAAATTCATCTCTCCCATCATACTCATTTGAAAACGTGACACCATGAGGTTAGAAAAGTTTTTGCAAATTTTTTAATTTGTAGAACCAAATATTATATCATCAACATATATTTGAATAAGAATAATATCAGTTTTTCCTTTTTGATGAATAAAGTGGTATCAACCTTACCTTTAGAGAAACCAGACTTGACCAAGAATTTAGATAAAACGTCATACCATGCTCGAGGGGCTTGTTTTAAACCGTACAGGGCTTTGTCCAAGATGTAGACATGATCTGGCTTCTCTTGATTTACAAACCCTTCTGGTTGAGACACTTACACTTCCTCTTTAAGAATGCCATTCAGAAAGGTTGTTTTCACATCCATCTAAAAGACTGTGAAATTCTTATGAGCTGCGTAGGCTAGAAACATGCAGATTGCCTCTATACGCGCTACTGGAGCATACGTCTCATCGTAGTCTTTGCCTTCCTCTTGCCGGTAACCTTTGGCAACAAGTCTAGCTTTGTTTCTTATGACGATACTATTTTCATCCTTTTTATTCTTGAATATCCATTTAGTGCCAATTACGGATTTTCCTTCCGGTTTTGGAACTAATCTCCAGGGCTTCAAACTGATTTAATTCTTCTTGCATAGCAGATACCCAATCCGAATCAGCTAAACCCTCTGATACTCGCGTAGGCTCTATCTCGCTGAGAAATGAGTCATGCATACATTGATTCAAAGTCGCTAACCTAGTTTGTACATGCTTGTTAAGATCTATAATTACTTGATGTAAAGGATGATCTTTGGTCCAGCGATGCTCATGAGGGAGTGGAGTAGATAATGATTGAACATGATCATCATCTAGAAATCCACTATCAGACTCTTTAGTTTGAATAATAGGAGGGGGGTTTGCAGTTGAAGTCTCAGGTACAGAAGTGTCAGTTGGAACAGCAGATTGTGGCTGTTGAGTTGACAGTGTGTTACACCCAACTGAAACTATTACTTCAGACTCAGCGTTTGCTTGTGCATCTTCAACTGTAGGAGTAACAGTAGGAATGTGAGTTTCTGACTGAACGGGGGATTCTTGTTCAGTTATGACCTCTGAAGTGACTGGATGATTGCAACCTGTGTCTTCAGACCTGTCAGTCATAGCAGATTTAGATACATTAGAACCTAGACACTCATCATAAAAGAATTCAAATAACAAATCTAAATCAGATAAATGTGAAATAGATGTAGAAGCGTTATTCGAATTATTCGTTGTAGTGCAGGTTCTAGACTGATCTGCCCAGAAACTAATACTCCAGTGATAACGGGTTCTGAACTGAGTTGATCAGAAGCCATCTCTTCATCGAATGTTACATTCACGCTCTCGACAACTGTCTTTAACTTCTTCAGATAAACACGATATGCTGCAGATGTTGAAGAATAACCGATAAAGATGCCTTCGTCTGCGTTAGCACTAAATTTATTCAGACTCTCTCTGTCGTTAAGCACAAAACATTTACACCCAAATATGTGAAAATACTTGATTTTTGGTGTCCTGTTGTTGATCATCTCATATGGAGCCTTTTGAAAACAGCGGTGTATTATGGACCGATTTTGAGTATGACATGCAGTCGACACAACTTCTGCCCACAAGAATAGAGGTAAGTCCGATTGGCTAAGCATAGTCCGAGCAGCCTCGACTAACGTCGGATTTCACCTTTCGACTACTCCACTTTGTTTAGGCGTTCTATCCGCAGAGTACTGATGTGATATCCCGACCAATTCGAGATATTCTTCAACTATCTCGTTTTTGAACTCTGTGTCGTTGTCCGTTCAAAGAAACTTAACTTGTCGCTATATTTTCACATGGGTCGTCTTTAAGAAAGTAATGAGAACTTCGTGCGTCTCATCTTTTGATCGAAAAAATTTGACCCACGTGTATCATGAGTAATCGTTCACAATAACCAACACGTATTTCTTTCCACCCAAACTCTGAGTTCTCATTGGACCACACAAATCCATATGTAAAAATTCTAACGGAGAACTAGTGCTTGGTTCAGGCTTCGGTTTATGCAGAGCTCTCTTCATCTTACCCTTCTCACACGCAACACATAAGTGTTCTTTCTCATATTTCAGCTCAGGAAGTCCTTTTACCAATTTCCCACTAACCAGCTTGTTGATATAACGAAAGTTCAGTTGTGATAAACGTCTATGCCAGAGACAACTTTGCTGCAATGAAGCTTTTGTCATTAAGCAAACTTGATTGTCAATCTGAACTTTGGACAAGTTGATGGTATAAAGGTTCGTCTTTCGATGTCCACCTAAGATTTCTTTGTCGTCTTCAGTACGAACCGAGCAACTCTTATATTTGAAGTTGACCTCTAACCCTTTATCGCAGAATTGACCAATGCTGAATAAGTTGTGCCCCAAGCCTTCGACATAACTCACCTTACTGATCGTTATGTTGTCTTGAATAATATCACCATATCCTAAGATAGGTGAAAGCTGATCGTTTCTAAATCTGACATTTCTACTGAATTTCTCTATATAGTTAGACAATAAAGCTTTTGCCCCAGTCATATGCTTGGAACATCCACTATCCAAGTACCACATATGCCGGGTCTGCAAGAGAAATCAGGAAACAAAAACTTTAGGTACCCATTTAAAAACGGGTCTTAACAGATTAGCACAAGATTTTGGTATCCATTTGAAAATATACCCTCTTTTCTTTTGAAAACCTTTAAAAATATTTGATCTTGAAGAGTAAACATGATAAAATCCATACCAATCAGGAGAATTATGAGAATAAGCAAAAATCAATTCTCCGATAGTTATAATGAGATTTAGTAGTAATAGGAGATAATTGAATCAATTGGTTTATTGAATAACGCTTGTAAGAAGTTACAAGGTTTTGTTTATGAGAAGCACATTGACCAACTACATCTGAATCACTACTAACAGATATAGTACAAGAATTATTAGAAACTGATCCAGCTATCCCATCATCCTTTCGTTTTGGTAGCCATTCAGTTCGAGCTTTCGACCTTTTCTTGCTTATATCTGAAACAAAAGATTTAGATTTATTAGGAAAAGCAGATTTCTGAGATTGAGTTTTCTTTTGTGTACCAGTGTATTTCTGTTTCTGTAACCGCTGTTTCTTATGTTTCTTACCTTGAGAATAATAATCAACTATTACAGAAACTGATTCACCAACCTTAGTTGATGATTTAGCATTTTTAAGAACACTAGGTAACACCTTTTCATTAAGAAGACAAGTAGAATGATCAGGAAGTTTAGCATTGAAGTCAAACAAATCAATTTCGTCTATGCACCCATCATCAGAATTAAGAAAATCATTTGCAGACTCAAATAAGTCATCAAAATTATCAGACGAAGTTTGAGGTACCTTAGAAACTTTAGAACACTTTGTAGATGTAGATTGAAAAATCGTGTTCTTTAATATAGTAGAAAATACACTTTGTTGAATATCAACCAAAAGTTTTTCATCAGATAAAACATTTTCCAACTCAACTATTTTGATTTCAAGAATGAGTGGAGGAACATAAACCTTTGCAACTGAAGGTTTTGCCTTCATCTCATAAACAGAATAACTAGCAAAATAGTCGTTTGAAAGAACTTTTGGTGTTTCTGAAAGATAACTATCATTTAACTTTGCATAGTTAAATGGTAGTTGCATTTTCTTTACATTCTTTCTATTTTCAGTTTCTTTAGCCTCAACTTCTTCTAGTAATTTGGTAACAAATTTGGGTTTTAAATGAGGATGTTTACCAGCACATGCAAGAAAATCAAAATTATAAAGTGCCGGTTGTTTTTTGATGGCTTTCTTTAAGTAATGAGGGTTTTGAAAACCAGGTCCCCATTTTTCTTTAACATCAGCCTCTTCGCTAGGTGCTGTTAATCATAAAATCACAATCACAACAAGTAATTTCACAATATATGACAATAAAGCTCAAGAACTCGACAGAGAAAGTCTAGAGAGAGAAAGTAGATCTTGTATTCATATCACATGTCTCTGAAAATTTTCCATACAATGCACTAGACGTTTTTTAAGATTACAAAGACAACACTATTTAAACCATCTATCTAATACAAAGCCTTAGCGGCTAAGGAAACTAAACATGCTATGACAAAGACAAAGTTGACTTTTACATCATTGACTTTCCTATTAAATCTTGGATACAATATTTAGACTTAACAATCTCCCCCTTTGTATTCAAGATTTAATAAAAATTTGATACAGATCTTCACCTCTTGATTCTTCAGCTTTTGTCTCTTGAACGTTGAACTTTGAAGCTTTAACAGTCTTTAGTCTTCCATCCTTTGAAGAATCTCGAAACGTCTTTTTCACTTTGAAGCTTTGAAAGTCAACATGCCTTGAACGCGAAACAGAAATCTTGAAACTTTTGAAAAAACTTCTTTGTTGAAACTTTGAAAAAACTTTGATATTCATTACTTTGATCTCTGAACCGTCTTTGGAAGAACAAACCTTCTTGAATCTTTGAATTTTCTTTTCAGAATCTTTTGTCTTTAAATCAGCGGAAGCAACTTAAACTTTCACAGACCATCTAGATTAAACTTTGAACATTCTTCCTTCAGAATCTTTTGGCTTTGAATTTCTTTATCAGACTTGAACTTTAAATCAGCGGAAGCATTTTGAAATTCCGACTTGGACTTTGAACAAGAACTCTTGAAATTGAACTTTGTATAATTCTCCCCCTTTTTGATGATTTGAGTATCATTATCATCAAAACTTCATCAATTTCAGCTCAGACTTTGATTTTCCCCTTTGAGATCAACTAACAATCTCCCCTTTGACAATTTCTGCACTTTGATCTGAAGAGCCGAATCATAAACTGTATATATCCGAATCTTTTCAAATTCAGACATAATGAGCGTGTAACCCTGATTCAACATATGAAACAGTTAGGAATGCCTGTCAGTAACACAAAGTTACTGTGTACAACGAATGTACAATATAAGGAGCTTGTTTGATGATGACTCCCCAGGACTTCCACTCAATCATTGAAAAACACAAGGTTTATCTATGAATGTTCTGACAGAAAAAAAAAAATTGTGTGCTCGTGCTTGTGTATGAAAGAATTCAGGCACAATGATTGTGTTTCATTATGGCTCAAAGTATGTAAATCACTGAGACAGCAATGATTATACATGGACTCAATGTGCATGAGAAAGGGTTGAAGGTGGGACAACTTTCCTTCTTTTTCAATATCAGTATCTTCCAAAAGAAGATCCGATAGATTATATGTTGCTTCCCCAGAAAATGTGAAACATTCTCTTTTTAAGAAAAGAATGAGTAGCTGGTGGGGTTGTATACAAGAGCTGGCATGGGCTATTTGTCTATATCAATGATGGTCACCAAAGAAATGTGAACCAATCAGTAATGTGGCTGCCCGACTCAGAAAGATGTTTGGTGCAGAGTTTTGATATTCTTTTAACTCTGTTCTCACACCCTCTTTCTTTTAAACATATAAGCTCACATCTAACCAAACTCTCATTTTCATTTTACCTCTACTCACTCCCACACTCAATTCTTTTAGACCCCTCTCCCCTCAATCACTCAAAGGATTTCTTCCGAGGTAGGAAACATTGGTTATCGTGAATCCATAGAAGATCTATTAAGCACTCACACTGAATCCCATGTTCCTAAAAGTACATGCTGGTCATTGAATTTCTTGACATGTAAATCACAAGAAATCATATGTCAGTGTATGTATGCTCATCAAAAATCAGAAATGAAATTTGAGCATTTGAACTTTGAAGATTTCTCAAAACAAGAATATTGAATGAATGAAATGAAGTCAAGAGAATTGTTTTGAGAATCTGACAATGTATTAAACAGATCAAATCAAATGGTTAGGGTATCAAAGAATTGGAAATTTTGTTTATATGAACGAATATATACAATTTATCAATGAAAGCACAAATATGAACAAGATGAATGATGCTCAACAACTTTGAACTTCAAACGGGGGTATTACCATCGAAAAATTGTTTGAATTTGAGACATGGTAATAACAATTTCAAATAAAATATTGAACCGGTGTGTATGAATACTTGACAGTATATGGACAAGATAATACACAAGTATTGATCTTTGAAAACACACGTTCAGTTAAACAATAAGCTCCAAAAATTTAGAAAAACATTTAAAAGCACACTTCTAAATTCATAAAACTTTTGAAAATAAGAAGTGGTTTGAATATTTCAGAAATTGTTTTTCATGTTCGAAAGTTGTCATACTTTCAAACAATCCGAGATCTAGGATCAGAAGATATTTACCTTTTCAGCTCCCCCTCAAATCATGATTAAATGATTTATATCTTTTAAGCTCCCCCTGGATATTAGCATAATATCCTTCTTTGATCATTGAAAAAAGGGTCCTGATCTGTCATGTGATCAGAAGCCACTTTATTCACATTATTTATTCAAAAATAAAAGATAGAAAGCAGTGAAACAGTTTATAGTTTGAGTTCTGATCTGAAATAATCAGAAGTCATCACCTTTACTCCCCCTTAAATTAAGCATCTGAAATATATCAGTTATAACATGATAGAGATCAAACACACCCTCTTGAATTGTTAGACCATCAATATCATAAAAATCTAGCAAAGAAAAGGTATAGGATAGAGATCAAATCAATTCTCTTGGGATGGAGACCATCAATATCCATCGGATGCAAAAATACAGGAGTAAGGTCTTTTTTGATCGCTAAGGTTCGTGTCCTAAACTGTTATGTTTAGAAGTCAAACTCCTTTGAAGACCGGGTCCTAAGCTGATGTGCTTAGATGTCATTATCTTGACATTGAGGTGCGGGTCTTGAACTGTGTTATTCAAGAGCCATTATTCTCTTACTCCCCCTTGGCTTGAGGTGCCTGCAACACAGAAACAGTTTTCTTTTTTGGTACCCACTGGTATTTGGGTCCGGAAATGTTAGTTGCAGTTCGTGTGGGGGTGACATAGTAAGAACCATACAAGAAATGATCACTGATCTTGTGTATATAATTATGTGTACAGCAGTAAGAACAATATAATTTATTACCTGAAAACCTGAGTAATTGATCTTTTGAGTATTTATGATCAGGTTTACCTTTATCCTCTTTGTTCTTCTTTGCTTTATGTACATGTACACATGATGTGTTTCCTTTAAGCTCATCAGTCTTGTCATCTTTGACTGTTTCTTATGCCAGACCAGTTTCTCTTTCTTGTAAAATTTTCTCTTTGAATATGTATCTAAACCATCTAAATATTGATCATAGAAAATGTTAGTTAGACGAATCTGATCAAAATATTTAACTAACCTTTGTGAAGAGACAAATTTCTGATTTGAACTTGAGATTGTCTTTTCAAGTTCTTTGATCTTTGAAGTGAAGTTGTCTCTTTCTTTCATAAACTGGTCAATTTTCTTTGATAACTCAGACTTCGTCTTCTGCTCTTTCAGCGCATTGGCAGATAATTCAGATAACTTCGAAGTCAATTTCTAGATTTCTGTTTCAAAGATTAATCTTTCTTCTTCAAATCCTTTATCTGACTCATTTCTCTGGCCGGATAATTCTTTAAAGAATCCCACATTTTTCTGTTCTATGGCCTTCTTTTCTTTATCAAACTTCTCTCTTTCCAAAATCAGTACTTTCTCAAAATCTGAGATTTGTTGAAAAATCTTAATGCATTTAAGCTCCACTGACTTCTTTTCTTCAAAACTTTTCCTTGAGAAATCTGAAAACTTCTTTGAAAAACCTTTCTTTTCATTTTCAAAAATAGCTTTTTCTTCAGCAAGATGTTTATCAAAATCAGATAAATTCTTTCTAAGCTCAACGTTCTCAGATTCCAAAACAGATATATTTTCTTTGAAAGCCTTCAACTTGTTTTGAAGTTCAACTGATTCTACTTGTAGCTCAGGTGATTTCTGATCAGTTGTCTTCAGTTGGTTTTGAAGATTCATAATCTCTATTTCTTTCTCTTTTATCTCTTTCTCCTTTTCATAGAGAATACCTGCAAAATTAGATCTATTTTTAGAACAATTTATACATTCAGGAGTTTTAACACAGTTGTACAATTTCAGTTCCAACTCCTGAATCCTTCTGAGATACTCTGAATTTTTAAATTGCAGAGTCCTTCGTTCAACTTCTATTACAGATATATCAGGCTTGTACAGTATTGACATCTTCAAAAAGTAATCAGCTTGATGTGAATGACCGTTCCCAAACTATATATCAGAAAATCAAAAATCAGATTGAATAGAAAATTTTCGAAAAATATTAAAAATTGAAATTTTGAACAACACTTTTTATGACACAAAGTTTAAAAAAAATATAGATGATGATGAGCCAAGATCACAAGATCGTAGAGAGAGAATCTAGAGAGAGAAAGTGTGCTCTTGAAAGAAACAGTATATTCAGATCAAACAATGTACGTTCGTTACAAAACTAACAAGCCAAGGGGACTTAAATACCCCAAGGCACTAACAAAACAGATAACACTAAGATAGCAGTAAAATAAATACAATGATTACTATAAAAACTGATCTAACAATCTCCCCCTTAGTAATCATTGGCGCCGAGGTCTTCAAAAAACAATCTTCAAAAACAGCATTGACCATCTAGACGACTTTGAAGGATCATTGACGTTCTTCTCGTTGACGAAGTCTGTTCAGCCCAACTAACACTTCCAATCGTCGCAGAGTTGAACGAAGATTCAGTCTGTCTTGAATAGAGTTCAAAGATCTACGGATCAGACGAATTTCATCATTTTCAAACATATATGACTCTCTTCTTGTTTCCAAAAACTTTCTTCTAGCCTCTTGCAAACGATGCTCCAACTGAAGTTTGATCACCTTTAGAATTCCATCAGAGTAATATCCAACATCATCAAATCGTAGAAAGCATTTTTCACTTGAGTTGTTCTTGTAAACTACTCCGAATGGATCTTCGATAATGATGAATAATGGATATGATTCTAGATTCTGCAAACTCTGGTTGGGCCTTTCAAGATTAACCACAGGCTGAAAACTTTCGACAGCCATCTGGAAGTCAAAAACACTAAAAAATCGGATCTGCCGTCGAATAAATCGTTTAAGAACAAAAAGAGTTTGAGAAACATCCTGAGTCCGGTGATAAAGATTCCTGAAGTGATCATATAGGAAATCAACATCATCAATTGAAAGATCAACGAAATCAGCCTCTGAAAAAATGTATCGCTTGCAGTCTCTTCTTTCCACTTCAAGATTTGGATACCAAATGTTCATGAACCTACAAATTGTAACACTGAGAACTCGAACTATTAGATGAGGAGAATTAACAGTGTTATTTCTTCTGCGCTGGCACTTGATAAATGCTAAGTACTCATGCTGATAAGCTTCTGATTCTTTCTCTACTCCAAGAATGGCATATATATTGAGTGTCCTTCTTCTAGAAACAAAGATATTGCTTTGGATATCTTCAAGAAAAGCAGTTCTGAGTCTAGAATCCATATATCTTTGCTGTAGATTTCTCTGCCTTTGCTGTCTAGTTAAAGCTTCTCCTTCTTCTAGAAGAGATGGAGGAATTACTGGTTCGGAAGAAGGAATAACTACTTGAGTTCTAGACGACTAACCAACTTCAAATGCACTTGATGGAATATTGGTTGTCGGAGAAGAAGTAGTTACTAGAGTAGATGAAGGTTGATCAACTTCTGGAATCTCACCTTGACTCGGAAGATCAGCATATAACAATTTAGCCTCTTTTGTATTTGTTGCATCCATGAAAACAGAATCATCCTCTGTATCAGATAAGATGATGATATTGTTGCAATATTCTTCTTTAACTTGAGCAACTTTCTCAAATCTAACTTCTTCATCATCATCTGAATTTATCTCAATGAAGTTTGCGAAGAAAGATCTCATATCATTTGCTGCTTCTGATTCTTCAACTTCATTAGCTCTACCTGAGACATTTGGATCCACATAAACTACCACTTGCATATTATTAAAATTTGCTTCAGACAAATTAAATTCATTATGCAAAGCAGTTACATCAGCATTGTCAATCATGACATCCATTAAGTCTTGGATACTGCAATCTTGAACTGTATCAGCAGTCTTTTCTCTATCTTCAGCTACTTCTTCTTGAATAACTTCTCGTGCTTCAGAAGAATCTTCTGTTCTTTGTCTCTTTGCCATCTCCACCTCATGACCTTGATGATCGGGATCATCTTGGTCATGTCGGCGTTTAAGAGACGGGCCAGCCTCAATCCTGCATGATTGATCTAGATGATCAATCTTGTTAGATAGATCTGAAAAAGCTTGTGTCATGAAAGAACGAAGATCAGATAAACTGGATCTAACTTCTGATTTGAATTCCTGAAATTCTTGAGATAAAGCAGTAATACGATCAGAATCAGAAGATGAAGAAACTGGAGGCGGCGTTGGCTGGAAGTTCTTCAGCAGAGAAATCAAATCTCGATCTTGCTGTTGTGGCGGAGACATAGATAGAAGACGCGCATAAAGAAGATTAGATAACTCAGAAATCGGAGTATCATGAAGAGAAGCTCTTGAAGAAGTATCTGTTGAAGCAGACATAGAAATACCAGTAGATTGAGTGAACAATGGAGGTAGAGGAATAGACATAATCGCTGGAGCAGATGATTGAATAGCAGACGACGACTCTCTTAGAACAACCCCAGATGGTCGTCTGAACGGAATCTCTATAGGGATAACTGAAGTATCAATCACTGGCATCTTTCCTTTGAACAAAGCTTTTACCTTCAGAATCTGTGTTTCCTTTTCAGCATCCATTCTCTTCGATAATTGCCGAATTACATCATTCAAAGTTGAGAATTTGTCAGTGGAAACTCGAGCTTGATCAGAAGTAAGCTCTACAGCTGATGAGGTAAACTGAATATCTACAAGTGTAGTTGCTGGAGCTTGATTTTGAACCAATGCAGTGGCTTGATCAAAAGCTGTATCCAATTCATCAACTTGAAGATGTGCAATTGAAGGATTAACTAGAACATAATCATCATCAGATAGAACTTCTGTTGAGACAAGTACTTCTGGTGTCTTGGACTTCCTTTCATACACTTTCATACGTGATTGATCAGCATCATCATCACCAACATCTGAATCACTTGTTGTATTGTCACCATTATCAGAAAAATCAGCATTTGTTGCATCATCATCAGCAAGATCAACATCAATCATATCATCATCAGCAACCTCAGGATTTGTCACATCATCATCAGCAACAACCGTTTCATCAAGATTAGCATCCTCTCTAACATCAGCATTAACTTCAGATTCAATAGCAGCAATGACAGATTCTATGTGAAGAGTAGCAACATCTTGTAGAACTGCAGAAGGATCAACATCTGTCGCTATGGTAGTTACAACAGTATTAAGTATTTCCTGAGTGGATGCGTCAACTTGCTCTTTATGAGTAGTACCAGCTGGAGTACCATGAAAAGGTTCTTCCTGTTCAGCCTCTTCAAAGTCATTTTCTAAACAATAATCAATGACACTGGGATCGGTCATGTCAGCAAAATTGGCAATAAGGCCATAAGGAATGGTCATAGAAAATGTGAAGGACTTCTTCTGTTTCTTAAGAAAAAACATCTCAGTATCCTGAACTTGTGGCCAAGATAATTGTCGAGGAATTGACGAATTGCTTCAAAACATACTTCTAATAATCAGCTTTAGAAACCTGATAAAAGGAATGAACTTCCGTCGCTTGTTGGTTAACTTGTCTTGCACTATTTCAGACAGCTCGGTCCAAAAAATAATCGTATAGTCGACATGCAGGTCATAGAATACTGCATGGAATAGTCGAAGATAGTGAAGACTAGAACTATCTGTGCCGGTATGTTTAGACGTTAAGCACCTGTTGATGACCGAAAATAAAGAATACCAGACAGGAGGAAGATTAGACTTGTCAAAGTCTACAACCCTGTTCAGTTGACCAACATAGCCTAGTCGTTTGATGCCTTCATACACTTCTTCTTCAGATGGAAACTGATCATAAGTTGTACTTCCAAGTCTAGAATCAGGCTCAGGAAGCTCAAGAATCAACCTTAACCGCTTGTAAGACAGATATGAATCAAATTGATCTATTTAGAGATCAAATCGATGAGGACGTGCCAGTTCATTCTTAGTGATGGTGTGCCATACTTGCTGAATGTAGACTTCCGGAACATCGGCAACTGAACATAGAGCTTGAGAGAGCGGATGTCCACGAAGAATAGTGCGTATGACAGGATGAATCTTGATGCGATCAAAATCAACAAAGTAGTTGTTATGTTTATAAGGCATGTACATGACGTTCGGGAACACATCATTTGGATTTCGCCTTGATATAGACAGATCAACCCCAACAGACGGAACAGACGGCATAGGTGTATCATGAGATGCCTGATCAGCCGGATCCTGAAGAACGACATTCTCATCTTAAATCATTGGATCATTATTTGTTTGAGAAGTCATGAGAACCTGAAACAAAACACATTTCAACTTTTAACAGAAAATACGAGAAAGAAAAAAAAATACTAAGTATGGAATGCAGGTCCTTAAGGAGACACGAAGTAAGAAATGCAGGTCCTTCAGAAAACGCATATGAGGAATGCGTGTGAAGAAAGAAACGCATTATGAGGAATGCGGGTGAAGAAGGAAACACATTTATGAGGAATGCACGTCCTGAATGAAACACATAGAAGGAAATGCGTGTCCTTAAACGAACGCATAGCATACTTGAAACAACAAACAAAAACAAAAAATACTCAACATATACTAAAAGAATGCGGGTTCCGGGTTAAGAGCAAAATACACTATGCGGGTCACAAGTGAAATGCATTTCTTACTATGCGGGTCACAAGTGAAACGCATAGTTCACAAATGCGGGTCACAAGTGACACGCATAGTTCACTTAATTGAACCCAAACCCTAGAAATCGGCTTTTCGAACCCGAAATCCACAAAATCTAAAATAAAAGCACAAAACACGAAATTAAAGTAAAAGAAAACATACCTGATAGTCGATTATAATGTCTAAACAAAACCCAATAAGCAAATCGATCTATTTCAACTCGAATATGAGTTTTAGAAAACTATGAACAGTGAAATAATCGAATATCAGTTCATGCGCACAATACAAAACCAAGAAAGAAATCAAAACTATGTAATGAAACACTAAACAATCTACAAACATATAATGAAAAACAAAAACATACCTGATCTTTCCAAAATCACAATCTGAAAATGAACAGTAATGAAACAAGAAGAAGAGTACGCAGAGAAGATGGAGGGAGGGGGAATAGTCAAACACGTTCAAAAAAGAATAAAGAAAAGAAAAAAACACTCTTACTTCTATATATCCTAAAACAAAAAACTTAAAAAAAATAACTACTAAAAAAAAATTACCTGATAAGCCCCCATTACTCCCCCTACACAAATGCACAAAATTTATCAAATTAGTTTAGCATTTGCATAGTAAATTCAGAAATACTTACTTTATGAATTTCTGATCAGCACACGAAGTAATTAATCAGCATTATTTACTCCCCCTCAAAAACAGAATATTCTCATAAATAGAAACCAGATATACACTCCCCCATGAAAAATGCACAGACCATATGACAAAAACACAGACATCAAACATAAAGACATCGATATTAAAGATGATCATATTGAGTATAAATTTTGTAACAACTGAATATATAAACTTTTAAACACCAAACAAATTACAGTCTACTCAGTAGAATATCCCAGATTTATCAATCAGTTGAAATCAAACGGGAGTTGTTGGATACAAAAACATGTTTCATTGCATATCAAGTTAAGACATGTTCAGCTTCAAACACATGCAGGTATCTATTCAGTGTGCTAGCATGTGATCTTTGATTAGCTTCAAGAAAAATGCAATTCTAAACGTAAAATGGAGAACTTTGCATGTACAAACACTAAGTCATCAAGAATTAAGATTTTTACAAATTTACAGGTTTATCGCAGCTCAAAATATATCACCAAATATCAAGAGATGTGTGCTCATTGGTATCTTTTAAGCTTTGTGCACTTTGGCATCTTCACATGAGTGTGCTCTTTGGCATCTTTTAAGCTTTGTGCACTTTGGCATCTTTTAATCAAAGAGTTTATTAAGTAAAGAACATGTCGTAAACATAACTTTCTATCTGACCCTATTGCAGGATTTGGGTCAGCCGCTCCCAGACCAGTTGGCCTTAGGGGGCTAGGTGTCAAGCACCCCTTGGAACTTACTTTCCCGGATCAGAAAGGCTACATCGACATATCCTAAACCAGTTCATACCATTAGAACATGACTTTCGATCTGGTTCTATTGCAGGATTTCTGTTCGATCACTCCCAGAGCAATTGACCTTAGGGGACCAGATGTCGAGCATCCCTCGGAACTTACTTTCCCAAACCAGAAAGGTCACAGGTACAAACTTTTAAACTCAAGGATTTCTGTATTTTTAAAATGCTTAAAAAATAAAATCATCTAAATAACTCATATCTATATCGAATAGCTTAGCCCATATTTTCATTACGATCTACAATTTTGATCACTTAGGTTGTTCATGCGAATTAAACCATAAATATGCCGACTCACATATCTTTTAAGCAGTATCTAAAGCGTCAAACATGTTGCTGACTTTTCGATGTTTGAAAGATTTGAACGTTGAACATGTGAAACTTTAAATATAAACAATGCGACTTGTCAAAGATCCTAGACACACATTTTATTCAACTGAAATAAAATCTGATATATTAAACTTTATAGAATAAAATTGGTAAAGATTTAAACTTTTAAATTCAACATGCTTAGTTTTGAAAGCAAAAAGTTAAAGCGTTTTTCATCTAAAGCTTTTGTAAATATATCAGCAAGTTGATATTCAGTTGGTACAAAATATAATTCAAAAGTACCTTCTTCCACGTTATGCTTTATAAAATGATATCTCATGTCTATGTGCTTCGTCTTGGTGTGCTGGACAGGATTGACTGATATCGCAATTGCAGACTTACTGTCACAATATATTGGCACAGTCTTGAATAGCATTCCATAATCGCGAAGTAGCGTTTTCATCCAAAGCACTTGAGCACACCAACTAGCTGCAACGACGTATTATGCTTCGGCTGTTGATATTGAAACGCAATTTTGCTTTTTCGACGCCCAGCTTATCAGTCTGTCACCCAAAAACTGGAGATGACAAGAAGTACTTTTCCTGTCCAATTGATTACCACCATAATCTGCATCAGAATAAGCAATCAAACTATAGTCAGAACTTTTAGGATACCATAATCCTAAATAAGGAGTTTCTTTAATATATCTAAAGATGCGTTTGACTGCTAAAAGATGAGATTCTTTTGGTTTAGCTTGAAAACGGGCACACAGACACGTTGAAAACATTATGTCCGGGCGACTTGCAGTAAGATACATTAGTGATCCGATCATCCCTCTGTATGTCTTTTGATCCACAGCTTTTCCATCTGGATCCAGTCCGAGTTTAGCACCGTGAGCCATAGGCGTGCCGATTGAAATAGACTTGTCCATTTTGAATTTCTTCAAAATGTCAAATACGTACTTTGACTGATTGATGAAGATTCCATCTGGAAGCTGCTTCACTTGTAAGCCGAGGAAGAAGTTGATTTCTCCCATCATGCTCATCTGAAATCTAGAGGTCATTAAATCAGAAAACCAATTACACAGAGATTTGTTAGTCGCACCGAAAATAATATCATCTACGTATATCTGTACTAAGCAAATATCAAGATTAGTTCTATAAATGAAAAGAGTAATATCTATTGAGCCTTTGGTGAAGCCGGATTTGACCAAGAAAGCTGACAACTCGTCATACCATGCCCGTGGAGCTTGTTTCAGACCATACAAAGCTTTATCGAGAAAATAGACGTAATCAGGACGATCTTTGTCAACAAATCCCTCTGACTGAGATACATATACTTCTTCTTTCAGTTTGCCATTGAGAAATGTTGTCTTGACATCCATTTGATATAATGTGAAGTTGCGATAAGCAGCGAAGGCGAGAAACATTCTGATAGCTTCCAATCTGGCGACAGGTGCAAATGTCTCATCATAGTCAATACCTTCTTCTTGTCAATATCCTTTGGCTACTAACCTTGCTTTGTTCCGAACAACGATACCATATTTGTCCTTTTTATTCTTGAATATCCACTTTGTACCAATGATGCTTTTACCCTTTGGCCGTGGTACAAGTCTCCACACTTTGAGTGCGTCAAACTGATTGAGCTCCTCTTGCATTGCTAAAATCCAGTCCGGGTCTTCCAACACTTCAGATACTTTGTTAGGTTCAATCTTGCTTAAGAAACAAGTGTACAAACATTCGTTGGAAGAAGCCGACTTGGAGCGTGTAGAAACACTGGCTTGAGGATCCCCAATGATTTGATGGATTGGATGAGATCTTGTCCATTTTGTTGTATAAGGGAAAGGATCAATAACTTCTTTAATCACTTCTATTTGTTGAGGAGGATCTTCAGATGGAATAATGTCAGAAGATGACACAGATATGGTTTCAACTAGAGGAGGGGGTATTTCCATGACATCAGATTCAGGCTCTTGTTGACCAGAAGTAGCTTGTACTTCTTGTTGAACACTTTCTTCTGGAACAACTTCATCTTCTACAGACACCTCATGAATAGTTTCAGCAGTTTCTGGTTCATGAAAGACTTGATCAGGATGATGTTCAGAAGGTATGTCTTGAATCTCAGGAGATTCTGAAGAATCATCAGGTTCAAAGGTTGATGCAGCGGAATTAGGATTTGATGCACTCACAGATTCCTGATTCAAAATATTTGACACATAACAGTGTTTGATTTAGGAACATCATCATAAAAATTTTCAAACAGAAAATCAAGATTAGAAAAATTAGACAGAGGAGTAGAAGGATCCTGATTTGTCAACTGAAGTGCAGGTTCTGAACTAATTTGTTCAGAAGTTGAATTTCTAGTAATAGCGGGTTCTGAACTGTGTTGTCCAGAAGCCAAATCGGCAGCTTCATCAAATTTGACATTCACTGACTCTATCACTTTTCTTGCTGAAAGGAGAAAGAATCTGTAAGCAGCAGAGTTAAAAGAATAGCCTAGAAATACGCCTTCATCTACCTTTGGACTAAATTTGTTCAGATTATCTCTGTCATTCAAAACATAGCATTTACACCCGAAAGACTTGAAATATTTGATGTTGGGTTTGATACCATTCATCAATTCATACGGAGTCTTGTTAAACCGGCGGTGTAGAATTGATCTGTTTTGAGTGTAACAAGCAGTTGATATGGCTTCAGCCCAATGAGACAAAGGAAGACCTAAATAAGCAAGCATAGATCTAGCAGCTTCCACAAGCGTTGTGTTTCGTCTTTCAACAACTCCATTCTGTTGCGGTGTTCTTGCAGCAGAAAACTGTTGTTGTGTACCTTGATCATCATAGAATGCTTGAAGAGTTGAATTCTTGAATTCTGTGCCATTATCTGATCTTACAACTTTGACGTGCTTTTGCTTATTTGTCTGAATGGTTTTGATGAGGTTGATGAGAATTTCGGGTGTCTCGTCTTTAGATTTCAGAAATTTCACCCATGTGTACCTGGAGTAGTCATCAACAACAACCAAAACATATTTCTTCTTCCCAATACTCTTTGTCTTCATTGGTCTGCACAAATCAACGTGAATCAGATCTAGAATGTCCGCAGTGCAAGGTTCAGGCTTTGGCTGATGAGATGCTTTCTTCATCTTTCCTTTCTCGCAGTCCTGACAGAGATGGTCTTTCTGGAAACGAAGGATTGGAAGACCTCTCACAGAATCATTCTTGACCAAGCGATCCATATATTTGAAATTGAGATGAGCTAGTCGACGGTGCCACACCCAGCTTTCATGAATAGAGGCTTTTGATAGAAGACAAACATCTGATGGAACCTTTACTTTGGAAAGATTAATGGTATAAAGATTTGATCGTCTCTTTCCAACAAGTAAATCCAAGCCACTACTATTCTTTACAGCAACTCTTTTAGACTTGAAACTGACTTCAAGGTCTTTATCACAGAACTTTCCGATGCTGAACAGATTGTGACTTAAACCTTCGACATAGCTTACCCTTTTTACAGTTATGTTACCCTGAACAAGATCACCATAACCAAGAATGGGAGTCGTCTCGCAGTTTCCAAATTTGACACGACCGCAACATTTTTCTTTAAAATTTGTAAGTAGAGATTTGTTGCCAGTCATGTGTTTGGAACACCCTGAATCCATATACCATAATTGATTTAGCTGCACAATCAACAATCACTGAGATTTAGGTACCCATATAAATATGGGTCCCTTCTTGTTAGTCCTTTCCTTTTTCTTTTTCAGAAATTTATTTTTCCAAAACATCTGAGATTGATCAAATAAAGCATGAACATCATCACATATTAAAGAAGAAACACAATCATCAGAATAAGAACTAGAGAGACAATATGAGATATTCTTTGAAATTTGAAACATTTGCTCAACAGTATATTTTGTAGATTTATTACAAAAGGCAAACGAGTCTTGTTTACAAAGAAAATCTACACATTTATTCTTTACAGAAACAATTTCTTCAGATCTCTGTTTCTTTTGCCAAACAGACTTCACAGACTTCTTCAAAAGCCTATCTGAAATAGATGAATCAGAAAAATTAGAATTTTCAGAAATATCAAACTATTTCTTCTTTTTCTTCTTTGACCTTCTTCTTGTACGCTTTGTTTTATAGAAATGATCATTTAGCGTAAAAGTGTCATCAACAATTTTAGATAAAATATTTGATTTAGAATAGGAACTTTTATCAATAAAATCAAACTGATCAGTTATTTTATTTGGATAAACCTCAGAGCAAGAAACATCAGATGAACACAAGTTGATGGAAGATTTGATAAGATCAGAATTATTTTCTTTAAAACTCGATGTCATAAAAGAAAAAATGACATCATTTTCAATTTTTCTCAAAATCTCTTGTTCTTCCAATTGTTCTTCTAGATCAAATATTTTGCATTCTAATACTAATGGAGATATATATCTCTTAGTATCATAAGACACTGGAGATATATTATCCTTATTAGGATTAGCTGCATTTAAATCAAAGAAGTCATTCGATTTAGAAGATTTAGTTGAAGAAACAATGTTTAACTTTTGTCTTCTCTTCTTTAATTTTTCTGGAAAATATTTTGCATT
Source organism: Arctium lappa (assembly GCA_023525745.1). NCBI lineage: Eukaryota > Viridiplantae > Streptophyta > Magnoliopsida > Asterales > Asteraceae > Arctium > Arctium lappa. The sequence goes on from CM042054.1 coordinate 69,169,888, forward strand.
TTCTTGAGTGTAAACAAAAGAAACTTCCATTCTCTTGTTGTTTATCCGTTTTTTATCTTCCTCAATTGTAGTCTCTTTAGCACTTGTCCAAAAAGGTTTGTATTGAGAACCATAGTGTGAAAGACCAAGACAGTCGTAATCATAAAAATTGGGAATCTCAATTTTAGCTTTCTTTAAAAACTGAGGATTTATAAATCCAAGACCCCAATTTTCTTTTATCGACTCATAGCTCCTTGGTTTATGCATATGAATTGTTTGTTCAGTTTGATTTTGTTTATATAACTTTCCTTCTAATTCAAATATTTTATCCGAAAACTTTTGATTTAAAATTGACAATTCAGTCAAAGAATCATGAGAATTCTGTTTTTCAATTTCTAAATCTTCTATTCTTTCTTGAAATTTCTCTTTTGTAAATTTTAAAATTGCTTTTTCATCACTCAAAGAAATCTTAAATTTTTCAATTTGAATAGACTTTTCTTGATTTTCACGTTTTTCGGATAGAAGCTTTGAACGAAAGTCATGTAAAGCATTTGTGATGATATTCATTTGCGAAGAAATGTAATTAAAATCAAACTCAGATGGTACCTCAGATTCATCAGTTGATGTGTCCTCATCCTCATCATCACTATTGTCGTCTCCAATAAAGCACATCGCAGCAGTCTCAACATTGTCAGCTTCATTATCTGAGTGGTCCAACCAATATTCCTCCTCAGCCAACAAAATTGTTCCACTTGCTTTCTTTTCAGCCAATGCTAATTTCTTCTTATAGAAATCCACATCTTTCACAATCTTCGTTCTACATTCCTTTGAAATATGCCCGGGTTTGCCACAGTTGTAGCAAGTCACAGCCTTTTTCTCTTCTTTCTTTGGTTCAGCTGTTGTACTAGACTCATACTTGGGAAAGAAAGGCTTTGATGTAGAACCGTGTTCTACCTTCTTTGATGCAGAAGAAAAACGAAGATTTTTGATCCTGTCCGTTTCTGATATTTCTTTTGATAGTGCTGACTTAGAAGAATCATGGCTTTTTCTAATGCTTCGCCATCGTCATCTGTTGATCCATCGTAAGCAGACTCAATTAAGGCTTGCTCAGCCATTTGGCTAGCTAAAAGAGCGATTGGATCCACAGTCTTTGGCTTCTGCTTATCCAACTTATCTTTCTTCTTCAGAACCATTGCTTCATCAGACATCAGAATTTCAAACATTTCCTGAATGGGCATTTTGGAAATTCTGGGATCATTCCTCATGCGATGACAGGATTTTTCCCATTTTGGTTTGAGTGCATTAAGGAACTTCAGATTGGTCTCCAGCTCATTCTTTATTACCTTGATCTTATACAGATCATTAATAACAGTCCAGAACCTGTCGAAGACACTTTTCAGACTCTCCCCATCCTTTGCTTTGAACTCTTCAAAATTGTTCATGTATCTTGTCTGACGAAGCTGTGTAGACATAGCCGTACCAAGCAAAATTTTCTCCAGTTGTGTCCACATCAGCATAGGATTGTGTTTGAAAAAATCGATTATGTTGTAGATGGAATTTGGTAGAGCAAGTATCAAATTTGACTTGGCCTGATTGTCAGCTTGGTATCTCAGAAGTTCATCAGCATCATATTCTATCAGGGATTTTTCTACATCAGTGGCTGGAGTGTTTCCAACAGCTGGTATCACTTTCCTTGGTTTGACCATGGGACCTTCAGTCAAAGCTTTCATCATATTTTCACCATTTGTCTGCCTTTCGATGAAATTAACAAACCGGTCCTGCCATTGTTCAAATTCGTTCTCATTAATCAGAACAGGTGGACGAGTTTCAGATCCCAACGACATCATGAGATCGTTCTTGTAAAGTTGAGCTTGTAGAGACATATTGAAGAAATCTGGAATTCAGAAAAAATGACTAAGTATTGATGTCCCGCACTACTAAGAACTGCGTGTTGAGAGAAATTCGGGTCCTTGATGAAACGCACTCTCAAGGAATGCGTGTCCAGAAAGATACTCGAAGCTTTCCTTAGACATATGCGTGTCCAAGAGAAATGCGTGTCTAGAGTGATTTGTAGAAACGCTTGTTAAGGCTGACACGAACTTGTAGAAAAGCGTGTTAAGGCTGACACGCACTTGTAGAAACGCGTGTTAAGGCTGACACGCAATTGTAGAAAACGCGTATTAAGGCTGACACGCACTTGTAGAAAAACGTGTTAAGGCTGACACACACTTGTAGAAACGCGTTTCCAAAGAATCAACAACCTGAGAAAAACACTATCACCCAAAAGTTAGTTTCACACGATTTTAAAGAACAACACGCATACTAATAAGATGAATTACCCGCATAATTCTTGAATAACCCGCATATTTCAAAAAGTTATAATATGCAAACTAGTATGAATGACACGCATATCAGGATGAATGACCCGCATTTCAGCAAACAACTATAAATCTGCTAACTTGGTCATAACAATAAAATTAAGTACAAACAAATTGCACAGAATTGAACAAAAACAAGATTTTAATACAATTCAATTAACAATTTCGATCAAAACACTCTAAAACTCAAAAACTCACATAGAACAGACAACAGAACACGTCTTTTTCATATTATATTCAAACTCAAAATCGAAGCACCAAATCACGTTTTTATGCAAATCAACAAGAAACAAACTAGATCGACTATATAAAACGCATCTAAAAACATCAATTTCAAAGCAATTCGATCACAAGACAGACTGAAATTGGTGAAAATCCAGAAAACGAGATTTTTCTTGAAAAAACAACAAAAATCAATCAACTTTTCGAATTAAACACACAAATCAGTAACAAATACACTTAATCTCAATCCTCTCAAGGTCTTGAAGGCTCTGAAACCAATTGATGAGCCAAGATCACAAGATCGTAGAGAGAGAATCTAGAGAGAGAAAGTGTGCTCTTGAAAGAAATAGTATATTCAGATCAAACAGTGTACGTTCGTTACAAAACTAACAAGCCAAGGGGACTTAAATACCCCAAGGCACTAACAAAACAGATAACACTAAGAAAGCAGTAAAATAAATACAATGATTACTATAAAAACTGATCTAACAGATGACACACTAAAAAAAGATGATTTTTTTTTAAATCAGAAAGATAAGGCGCAAAGTAGAATCTTGCGGATGCAATGAGATGCGCAAACCAAGTTTTTAAGAACCAATGTGATACGCAAAGTAAGCTTTTCAGATGAGTCTTGATGCGCAAAGTGTGATTCTCGGGTCCTGTGAGATACGCAAACTAGGTTTGCGTATGAGATTTGATGCGCAAAGTAAACTTTGCGTATACAGAAGGATACGCAAATGAAGGTTCGCGTATGTGCCTTGATGCGTAAATGACAATTTGCGTATCTGCCTTGATGCGCAAAGGAGACTTTGCGTACGCTTAAGGATGCGCAAAATACACTTTTCGGATGCAGAAGGATACGCAAATGGAGCTTTGCATATTTGACTAGATGAGCAAAGTTAAGCTTTTCAGAACTCGAGTGATACGCAAAGAAGGTTTGCGTATTGGTCTTGATGAATCTTGGCGCAAATCAGATAAACATACGCAAATCGATGATGAATCTTGCGCAAACCGTATGAATGTTGCGCAAACCGTGTTCTTGCCAGAATCTTTCTCAAATCGATTCAAACCTGCAAAATTGATCTCAAAAACTTATCAGCAACATCGACAAACAATACTAAACACAGATATACTATCAATTTTCGATTAAAAACACCAATTCGTATATTTTCAATCAAGAAAAGTATACGAACTCGTTTTCAAGAAAAACTTCAAAAAATCGAAAATTGACATCGATTTAGATCAAATTACGATATGGAATCAAAACAAGAATCAATCACCTACATAAAACGAACTCATTGATTCCATTTTCTTGCTTTAAAAACGATTTTTCACAAACAATTCGATGAAACAGTGAAGAACACGATTTCTTGAAAACTATCGAAAAAATTCAAATTTCTTTATCCAAACCACACAGATATCAATTCAAATCATGATCAAATATTTTTTGAAAAGTTTGGTTCAACTCTGATACCAATTGTTAATCATAAAATCCCAATCACAACAAGTAATTTCACAATATATGACAATAAAGCTCAAGAACTAAAGAGAGAAAGTCTAGAGAGAGAAAGTAGATCGTGTATTCATATCACATGTCTATGAAAATTTTCCATACAATGCACTAGACGGTTTTTAAGATTACAAAGTCAACGCTATTTAAAACATCTATCTAATACAAAGCCTTAACGGCTAAGGAAACTAAACATGCTATGACAAAGACAAAGTTGACTTTTACATCATTGACTTTCCTATTAAATCTTGGATACAATATTTAGACTTAACAGGTGCATTAAGAAAAATTGTTTGATCTGTTTGGCCTCTCGCATAAAGTTTGGCTTCCACACCATTTACCTTCTTATTCAAGAGCTTGTTCTCAACCTGCAATTTATGAACAGTTAGTGCAGATTCTCTCTTCTCAAACTCATATTAGAAATTTTAACTTCAAAATCAGAAATCTTCTTTTCAAAACAATCTACTTGAGATTTAGAATCAGAAGCAGACTTGCGTAAAGAATCAATCAGATCTTTGTTCCCAATAACTGACTTATTGAGTTCAAATATCTTATTGTTTCTTTTAGCAACTCTTTCTTTTTATTTCTACAGTTTTACTTGAAGATCATTAAGCTCAACCATCATAGCTTCCATTTTGGTTATGAAATCTTTTTCAGTTAAGTTTGATACCTCATCAGTTGTCTCGTCATCTGACTCATCATATTTCACTTCTTTTCCCATAAGACAGTGATGAGCAGTTTCTTCCTTCTCTTCCTCTTCTCCTTTTGAATGATCTAGCCAAAATTCTTCCTCAGCCATTAAAGCGATGCGTGCTTCTTGTTGTTTGGCCAATAGAAGTTTGTTCTGATAATACTGAGAATTACGAACTTTTGCCTTTCTACAATCTTTTGCAAAATGACCAATCTTGTCACAGTTGTAGTATTTGACTGGTTCACTTTCTACATTTCGGCAATAGTGTAGTCATTCACGAACTTCTTCCTTTAATCAGGTTTCTTCTCAACATATCTGTTCTCTTCATATCTCCTTCCTTCCACCATTTCTCGGTGCTCGTGATTCTTAGAACTTGATGAAGAATATCGTTGAGAATTTGATCCCGGCTTTTTGTAGAATTTCTTTTGAAATGCACGGGTCAGTAACAACATTGCTTGCTTCAGACTTTCTCCATCATCACCATCTGATTCAGATTAAGATTCAGAACTTGTAATCACTTTCTTCTTTTTCTTCTTCTCTTTCTTTTCTTTCTTTTTCTCTCCGGCAACCAAAGCAATAGAACCAGAAACTTTTTCTGCCTTCTTCTTCTTAGCTCTTTTCTCTTCCACTTCTTCTTCATTCTGCCTCAGAGTTTCATATACCTCATGTAACGGAATATCATTCAAATCCTTCATCTGCTTCATCCTACGTGTATGCTTCTTCCACTAAGGTTGTAGGATACTCAGAAATTTGACATTGTTCTCAAGTTGCTTCTTTTTGACTTTGTTGTTTGTCAATTCATTCAGAAGCAAGACAAACCGTTCATAAGTATTTTCTAAGCTTTCATTCTCTTTGGATTTAAATTCTTCATAGCTATTGATGCAGTTAGCCACTTTCATCTAATTCCCAATCTTGGATCCCATCATCATCTTTTGCAATTGATCCCACATCTTCTTAGATTTTACTTTGTAACTATCAATCTTGATGTAGATCTCATTCGGAATTCTCTGAAGAAGTAAGGATCTTGCGTGTTTATCTGCTTTATATCAGCTTTTATGTTCCTCAGAATATTGTGCATACTCTACTTGAACTGTTTTCATCATCTATTCTCTTTCCTCAGTACCATCTTCACTATAAGACGAGTCATTATCAGGTATTTGAACTGTGATTGGTGCCATAGGACCTTCCATGATAGACAAAAGAATATTTTCTCCATTTGTGTGCCGGTCCACAAAATCCAGAAATCGATCTTTCCACTTCTCGTACTCTCCCTTGAACAGAACAGGAGGCTTGACATCGGTGCCAATGGAAAGTGCATCTTTAGAAGTCATCTTGATTAAAACCTATTTTTGAAAAATATATCAATAAGAAACTAGAACTGATCGTTAGTCCAAAATATGAAATCACAATAAAAATCTTGAAATTTAGAAAAATCAGAAATTATGAAAAATTTGACTAAGTATCAAAACTCGCAAGTCACTATTGAACTCGCAGGAGCTTAAACTCGCAACACCCTATTCAAGCTTAAAACTCACAGGCGCTGAAACTCGCAAATCACTATTCAAAGTGAAACTCGCAAATCACTATTGAAAGTGAAACTCGCAGACTTAAGATTGCGCGTTTGTGAAACTCGCACGCAAAGGCTTGCGTGTTCTGATAAACTCGCGGATCAAATGAACTCGCTGAAACTCGCAGATCAACCAAACTCGCTTGACAATGAAACTCACAAGTGACTATTTCCTCTGAAACTCGCTAACGCCTAAACGCGCAGATTACTGTTCACTATGAAACGCGTTAACTAAGGTGTGCGTGTTTCCAAAACTCGCTCGTCAATACTTGCGCGTTTGAACAAAACTCGCTAGTTATTCATGCGCGTTCCAACACTTAGAAATTTTTCCTGAAATTTCAAACTCGCAAGTTAAGAGAACTCGCAGATCACTGTTCCTCTTCAAACTCTCACCCTTCGATTAGCGCATTTGAAGAACTCGCTAACCACTACGTGCGCGTTCTGGTCCTTAGAATATTTTCCAACTTTTCCAAACTCGCAGACTTCGATCAGCGAGTTTCTAGAACTCGTAGATTGTTACTTGCGCGTTTTGACCAAAATCTTCCCTTCGACTTGCGCGTTGTTGCAGATGAATCTTGTGCGTTTGATCGATGAACTTGCGCGTTCTGGAGATCTAGCGCGTTCTTCAGAATATCGACCAAATATCAACTTTTCTCACTGAAATCGATCCAAACCCTGTCCAATTGTCTTGAAATTTTGTATTGATACTCGATTACAATATTAGAACCGATTACAACTTAAGAATTTCACAAACAAACATTCACACTACAAAATGAATGATGATACAGTGTGTTAACTCGTGAAAAAAAAAATCGACAAAAACCAAAATTCCAAGTCAATTACAGTGCAATTCTGAAATTAAAGTACATAGACTCGACCTATTACACTTTTTGAACAAATCCTAATCAAATTCTGCTCCAAAAACACATTAAAAATCAAAAACTTGATTCTCTGCTCAAGAACAGTGACGAACCAACACTTTCTTGGATTTCATGATCTGATTTCACTTTGGATCTGCTCTGATACCAATTGTGTGTCCTAGAATCTAGTTTCTAAACATGATTAATCAAAACACAAACAAGATTTCAATCAATTACCTGTTTTTGATTTCTCTTTCAATTCAAAATACACTTTCTGTCTCTAGAACTCTTTCTCTCTCTCTCTCTCTCTACAGAATTTTCTCTCAAAACGTATTCTCAGATTCTCTCTATTAGACCACTAAACACCACCTCTTACTGAAAATACAAAGACAAGGTATTTATACCTACAACTAATACAAGAACAAAATACAAATACAAAAACAATTTGACTTTTATTACAAGAGACTTTGACTTTAATGATAGTTGACTTTCTTCAGCTTTGACTTTCTTGATCTTGTATCCAACAGATTTATTCTCTAACATTATGTTTATTACCTTTTGCATAGTAATCAGTGTTCACAGAAACTGGTTCACCAACCTTAGTTGATGATTCACCAATTTCAAAAACACGTGGTAAAGCTTCTCCATTTATAAGAAAAATAGAATGATCTAGAAGTGGAGCATTGAAGTCAAACATATCAATTTCTTCTATACACCCATCATCGGTATTGAGAAAATTATTTCCAGACTCAAATAAGTCATCAAAGTTATCAGTCGAAGTTTGAGGTGCCTTTGAAACTTTAGAACACTTTGGAGATTTAGATGGAAAAACCGTGTTCTTTAATACTATAGAAAATACACTTTGTTCAACATCTACCAAAATTCTTTCATCTAATAAAACATTTTCAATCTCAACTATTTTGCTTTCCAGAATGAGAGGAGGCACATAAACTTTTGTAATTGCAGGTTTTGCCCCCATCTCAGAAACAAAATAACTAGCAAAATAGTCATTTGAAAGAACTTTTGATGTTTCAGAAAGATAACTATCATTTAACTTTTCATAGCTAAATGGTAGTTGCATTTTCTTAACATTCTTTCTATTTTCAGTTTCCCTGGCCTAAACTTCTTCTAGTAATTTGGTAACAAATTTGGGTTTTAAATGAGTATGTTTACCAGCAGCAGCAAGAAAAACAAAATTATATAATGCTGGTTGTTTTCGGATGGCTTTCTTTAAGTAGTGGGGGTTTTCGTAACCGAGTCCCCATTTTTCCTTAACATCAGCCTCCTCATTAGGTGCATTAAAAAAATAGTTTGATCTGTTTGGCCTCTTGCATAAAGTTTGGTTTCCATACCTTTTACCTTCTTATTTAAGCTCTTGTTCTCAACCTGCAATTTATGAACAGTTAGTGTAGATTCTTGCTTTTCTAAATCAGACTTAGAAAGTTTATCTTCAAAATTAGAAATCTTCTTTTCAAAACAATCTATTTCCAGTTTAGAATCAGAAGCAAATTTGCGTAAAGAATCAATTAGATCTTTGCTCCCAATAACTGATTTATTAAGCTCAAAGATCTTTTGATTTCTTTTAGCAACTCTGTCTTTTTCCTTCTTCAGTTTGATTTGAAGGTCTTGAAGATTGACTATCATGGTTTTCATTTTGATCATAAAATCATTTTCAGTTAAGTTGATTACCTCATCAGCAGTCTCTTCATCAGAATCATCATATTTCACCTCTTTGCCCATTAAGCATAGGTGAGCAGCTTCTTCTCTCTCTTCTTCATTAGAATGATCCAACCAGAATTCGCCTTCTGCCATTAATGCCTTGCCAGCTTCCTGTTGCTTGTCTAAGAGCAATTTGTCCTGATAGTAGTCTGAGTTGCGAACTTTTGGCTTCCGACATTTTTTTGCGTAATGTCCAAACTTGCCACAATTGTAGCACTTGATCAGATCATTAGTTGTCCTTTCAGCTCCGGTGTAATCATTCACAAACTTTTTCTTTTCATCTGGCTTTCTCTCACCAAATCTATTTCCTTCTACCTTTTCTCTATGCTCATGGTTCTTTGAGCTTGATGAAGAGTACCTCTGAGAATTAGATCCCGGCTACTTATAAAACTTCTTTTGGAATGTTCGGGTCAGTAACAGCATTACCTGCTTCAGATTCTCTCCATCATCTCCATCAGATTATGATTCTGACTCAGAACTAGAAACCACTATCTTTTTCTTTTTCTTTTTCTTTTTCTTTTTCTTCTTTTTCTTTTCCTTCTCTTTTTCTCCAACCACCAGTGCTATTGGATCTGTTACTTTTACAACTTTTTTTTTCTCGCTTAAGTCCTCCATCTGTTTCATCCTGCGCGTATGCTTCTTCCATTCAGGTTGTAGGATGCTCAGGAACTTGACATTATTCTCAATCTGCTTCTTTTTCACCTTGTTCCTTGACAATTATTTTAGAAGCAAGACAAACCGTTCATAGGTGTCTTCTAGACTCTCATTTTCTTTCGCTTTAAACTCTTCATAACAGTTTATGCAATTGGCAACCTTCATCTGATTCCCAACTTTAGAACCCATCATCATCTTCTGAAGTTGATCCCACATCTCTTTAGCATTAGCTTTATAGCTGTCTATCTTGATGTAAATCTCGTTCGGGATACTTTGAAGAAGTAATGATCTTACTTGTTTATCTGCATTGAAGCGGTTCTTTTGCTCTTCAGAAAATTGAGCATACTCTTTTGGAACTGTTTTCATCTTTTGCTCTCTGTCCTCATCACCATCCTCACTATCAGATGAATCATCATCAGGTATCTGAACAGTAGGTGGTACCATAGGACCCTCCATTATTAACAAAAGAATGTTTTCTCCATTTTTATGTCGATCCACAAAGTCAAGGAATCTAACCTTCCATTGTTCGTACTCCCCTTTGAACAAAACGGGGGGCTTGACATCTATGTCAATGGAAAGAGCATCCTTTGAAGTCATCTTGAAATATACTGCTTACTGATCGTCAAAATTCAGAAAAACACAAATTGGTTCTACAAAAATCAAACTTAGTTAAATTTCAGAAAAAGAAGTTTTTCACACAAAGTTTTTCGCATATCAAAGAAACTCGCTAAAGCCTGCGTGCGAGTTTGAAGAACGTGCACGACAAAGAAGTTTTTCACACAAAGAGATGTGCGAGTTTTATGCTTCGCGCACAAAGAAGCTAGCGTGAACATCACTTCGCGCAAGAAGGGTTATGCGAGTTCGAGGTTCGCGCACACCAAAGCTTGCGCGTTTTGTCACTTCACGCATAACCTTGCGAGTTCGAGACTTAGAAAAATTTCGAAAAAGAGAAACTCGCTAAATGCAAACGCGCAGGCACAGGGTCTTGCGAGTTTTGGACTTAGAAATTTTTCAACAAAAAACACTTCGAGCACACAATACTTCTCGCAAAATCCACTTCTCGCACAACACCTGAAATGAACAGTAGAAACTCGCACCTTGTAGATCCCAGTACAGTGCAATCAACAAGTAATAATGAACAATGATGAACAGATTATAAGCCACAGCAACTAGTCATATGATTAATAATACTTCAAAGGGTTAAGGTTTACAGAGAGAATTTCTGATTAGGGTATGTAAACCTAAAGACTAGTAAACTGAATAATGAATTTCTCTTTACAAAACTGTTCCACCCTAATTATGAACTAAATAAGCCTTTATATACTTAGGCTTTACAAGCAATTGGGCTTATGGGCTTGGGCCCATCTTAATAAAACAACTATTAAAGAATTACAATATAAACCCTTATAAATACTTTATTCCACTTTCAACACATAGGACTTTTAGTCCTAACAATCTCCCCCTAAAGTTGAATAAAGCATTTATCTTCTTGAATACTTCATGCCTTGATCTTCTTTCCCTCATGAATCTTTGAAAAACTTTGGTGTTGCATGTCTTCATGTCTTTCCACGCTCCCCCTTGAATAAAGCTCTTGGTCTTCATAGTTTCAACTTTGTAACCAAATTCAATGTACAGTAGCCTCGACTGAATGCACTATCAAGCAGCTTTTAACTGTAGAAACTCAATCACATCGGATCAGCGCACAAGAAAAATAATGTGAGAGTTACTTGACATTCCACGGTGCTTCTTCAGTTTAAAACAAAGAATTTGTCTTTGAACCGCGAGTTGAATAGACTTTCAGCTTAAGAACTTGTTTCAATCAGCTCGTAGGAGGAATAATGAAGAAACTTATAGCATACACCACATGATACGGGAAAGAATCAATACAAACTTTGAAATCTTCAATCTTTATGAAAATTGAAACAGCAAACAGCATCTTCATCTCTTTGATCTCTAGACTGGCTTCAGAACTAACTTTCTTTCTTTAAAACTTTGAAATAGAGCTTGTAAACATTTCTCCCCCTTTTTGATGATTGTGAGCATCATGATCATCAAAACTCTTCAATTTCAACATATTCTTTGATCTCCCCTTTATGATAAGATGACATTCTCCACATTTTGATCTGAGTATCCGTCAATTCATGAAATATATATATCTGAATCTTTTCAAATTCAGATATAATAGGAATTGAAAACCTGAATCAACAAATGATACAGTTAGTATGCCTGTAAGTAGCACGGAGCCACTTTGTACAACGGATGTACTTTGGAAAGGAGTTTTTGTGATGTTCACTCCCCCAGGGCTTCCATTCAATCATCGAAAAACCACAAAAGAATTTTCTATGAATGTTATGACAAGAAAACTTATTCCTTGTGTGCTTGTGCAAGTGTAGAAATGATTGAAGCTACTTAGCTTGATCAGGCTCAAATTATGTAAACTGTTGAGACAGCAACAGATATTACACGGACTCAATGTGAATGAAAAAGGTGCGAAGGTGGGGCAATTTTCCTTCTTTTTCAATATCTAAATCTTCCGAGTGAAGACTAGATAGCAGATATGCTGCGTCCCCAAAGAAAATGAAACATTTCTTTGTTAAGAAAGAAACGAGTGGTTGGTGGGGTAATAGCAAGAGTTGGCATGGGCTAGGTGCCTTTTTCAATGATGGTCACCAAAGAATGTGAACCAATCAGAATATGTGGCTGCCCGGCTCAGAAAGTGGTTGGTGTAGAGTTTTCATATTCTTTTAACTCAGTCACACCCTCTTTCTTTTTATCATTGAAGCTCACTTCTAACCAAACTCTCTTTTCCGTTTTTCCGCTCCACACAATGAGAAAAACTCAACCCGATGAGTTATCTCCCCCACTCTTTCATTTATGACCCCTCCACCCTCAAATCACTCTAGGATAACTTCCGGGGTAGGAAACACTGGTTAACGTGAATCCATGGAAGTACTGTTTAACTTGAACATTTAAGCACAGAATGTATGATAACACTGTCAAAATGTATGCTCATAAGATTTGAGCAATTGAAATTTGAAGATTTCTCAAAACAGATATATTGAATGAATGAAATGAAATCAAGAGCATTGTTTTGAGAATCTGACAGTGTATCAATCAGATCACATAAAATGGATAGGGTATCAAAGAATTGGATATTTTGTTTATATGAACAAATATAAACAATTTAGCAATGAAAACACAAATTTAGAAATAATGATAGATGCTCAACAACATTGAATTTCAAGCGGGGGTATTACCATCGAAAAAATTGTTTCGCTATGAGACATGGTAATAACAACTACAAATGAAGTACTGAACATGTGTGTGTGAATACGTTACAGTATAAGGATAAGATAATACGCAAGTATTGATCTTTAAAAACACACAGTCAGTTAAACATTAAAGCTCAAGAATTGAAAAACATTTAAATTCACACTTCTAGATTCATGATACCTTTTGAGAATTAGAAGTGGTTTGAACATTTCAGAAACTGTTTTTCATGCTTGAAAGTTGTTCTTCTTTCAAACAATTAGAAATCTAGGATTAGAAGATATTTACCTTTTAAGCTCCCCTTCAAATCATGAAAGAACGATATAGATCTATTAAGCTCCCCCTGGATGTTTGCAAAATATCCAGGTCTAAACGTTGAAGAACGGGTCCTGATCTGTCATGTAATCAGAAGCCAAACTTCGTTGAAGTCCGGGTTCTAAGCTGATTTACTTAGAAGCCATTGTTCTTCTATTCCCCCTTGACAGTAGGTGTCTGCAACACAGAATCAGTTTTCGGTTTTGGTACCCACTGGTATTTGGGTCCTCGAATGTTAGTTGCAGTTCTTGTGGGGGATATAGAATAAGAACCATACCAGAAACGATCAATGGTTTTGTGAATGTGATCATGTGTATGACAATAAGAACAGTGGTATTTCTTACCTGACAACTTGAGTAATTGATCTCTTGAGTAGATGTGATCAGGTTTACCTTTATGCACTTTGTTCTTCTTGGCATTGACCGCATGTATACATGATTCTTTTTCTTTCAGCTCATCTTCAACTGGTTTCTTCTTCCAGACCAGTTCCTCATCTTTGTATCTCCTTGTTCTATGACGTGTACCTGAACCATCTATATTTCTATCATAGAAAAGGTTAGTCTTACGAATCTGATCAAAAGATTTAACTGACCTTTGTGAAGAGACAGGTTTCTGATTTGAACTTGATACAGACTTGTCAAGCACTTTAATCGTCGAAGCAAAGTTGTCTCTTTCTTTAACAAGCAGGTTAATCTTCTTCGTGAACTCGGACTTCGTTTTCTGCTCTTTTAGTACCTTCTCAGATAGTTCAGATAGCTTCTTAGTAAGCTTTTTGATCTCCGTCTCAAACATGCTTCTCTCTTCTTCAAATCCCTTCTCAGCATCATTTCTTTGGCCGGATATTTCCTTGAAGAATCCAACATTCTTCTGTTCAATGGTCTTCTTCTTTTTGGCAAACTTCTCTCTTTCAAGAATGATTACTTTCTGAAAATCAGAAACTTGCTGAGAAAGTTTTATGCATTTCAGCTCCACTTCCTTCTTCTCATCAGCACATTTTCTCGAGAATTCTGAGAACTTCTTTGCGAAAGATTTCTCTTTAGTCTCAAAATCAGATTTGTGTTTAGCAAGCAGTTGCTCCAAATCAGATAAACGCTTTTGAAGTTCTGCATTTACATCTTTCAGATCAGAGATCTTTTAGCTTCCAAAATAGAAATCTTTCCTTTTAGCTCAGAGTTCTCAGCTTCCAATTTTCTTCCTTTTAAAATCTCATTTGGCCCTAACACCAACCATTCAGTACAATCCCACAACTCTTTTCCTGTCATTTTGTAGGTATTTATTTGATCAATAAGTTCACTAAAAATGTCATGAAAAAATTCACAAGTAATACTATCAGTCATATAATTTCGAGCTACATTATTAGCCCTCTCTCTTTCCTCCTTTTCCACAGGTGAAGCTTCTGTAGGAATCTGGGATTGCATCTCCCCTTCAGTCAAAGATAATCTGATGTAGGGACCCACCTCATGTTCGTCCACACAGTTCAAAAAATAAACTTTCCACTCTTCATATTCTGTTTTGGATTTCAGCCTTGGTAGGTACACCATTTTGATCGTTTTGAATAGAATGTATTCGCTCCGACTTTGAAGAGAGATGAAACTTGAAAGTGCAGGGACCAAAAGTGACAACGTCTGAAACTTGAAAGTTTAGGGTCACAAATGACACACTGAATCCTTGAAGTACGGGGGCTAAAATAAATGCACTACAAAAAGATCGTGAGACAAAAAATTTGACCTTTTATACTCGTACCCGGTCGAATGACAAGACCGGAGATACACGTATCCGGTCGAAGGACAAGACCGGGGATACACGTATCCGGTCGAAGGACAAGACCGGGGATACACGTATCCGGTCGAATGGACAAGACCGGAGATACACGTATCCGGTCGAATGGACAAGACCGTAGATACACGAGTCCGGTCAACTGCTCAGATCGAATGCTCAGGTCGAATGTCTATGAAAGCGATAAACATAAATAACAGATAAGCCGATAAATACAAAGAATCGATTGAAGAACACGATGAACGACCGAAGAACCCGAAGAATTTCTGGGATTCGACCGAAATCAAAACACAGATCCCTCTCCTTCGATCGAACGAAACAAACAAAACTCAACCAACAAGCGATTCAAACGATATCAACAGTAACAAAATAATCGACCGAATATAAAATAACCTAATTATAGACGACCGAACAAGATTTTCAGAAACTTAATCGATCGAACAAAACTTACTGTTTTTCCAAAAAATCGATCGAATAAACCAGAAGCAAACATATATCGATCAATCAGGTAACACAGAATTTAACCACTAACAATCAATTAATGCATGTAAAGCAATTAACACAAGAAATTGATTTTAGGGTTTTAGACAAACCTTTTTACTGGATCAAACCTTTTTGCCTATCCGCTCTGATACCAATTGTAGATCCCAGTACAGTGCAATCAACAAGTAATAATGAACAATGATGAACAGATTATAAGCCACAGCAACTAGTCATATGATTAATAATACTTCAAAGGGTTAAGGTTTACAGAGAGAATTTCTGATTAGGGTATGTAAACCTAAAGACTAGTAAACTGAATAATGAATTTCTCTTTACAAAACTGTTCCACCCTAATTATGAACTAAATAAGCCTTTATATACTTAGGCTTTACAAGCAATTGGGCTTATGGGCTTGGGCCCATCTTAATAAAACAACTATTAAAGAATTACAATATAAACCCTTATAAATACTTTATTCCACTTTCAACACATAGGACTTTTAGTCCTAACACACCTAGTTATGTGCGAGTTCTAGCTTCGCGCACAACCCTACTAGCGAGTTTTACACTTGCGAGTTCTTCGTTTGCGCGAACTGGAGATCTAGCGAGTTCTTCACTTTGTCGAACTCCAAAATTGATTTTGCCTTTGAAATCGATTCAATCCTTTGTCAATTAGCTTGAAACTTTGTAGAAATGCTCGATTTCAATACTCGAACATATTACAATACAAGAATTACAAAAACAAACACAAACTGATACATTTTGAATCGATTTACAGTGAAAACAAACTCGAGTTGAAAAAATTAACAAAAAATCCAAAATTCACCCTCAAACAGTGTGAATTAACCTGAATTATCTAAACACAAATTGTTCTACATATCATATCGATTCAATTAAAACCAATTTTACAACTAAAACAACACTTAATCAACCAAATCAAAATGCTACAGTACAAACGACGAAGATCAGTTCTATATCTTCAAAATCGATCCAATTTTCTGAATTTTGTAGGCTCTGATACCAATTATGTGTCCCACAATCAGTATATAACAAGATAACAACACTCAATTTCCAATTGAAACACTCTTTTATTGATTTTCAATGTCACGGTATACACTTTCTCTCTGTAGCTCAAGAACACGGACAACACAAATTCTCTCTGATCTCTTGTTACTTCACACACAACAAAGAAACAAACTATTTATACAAAAAGACTACTTCTCGCTAAACACTGTTCACGCACAAACAAGAAACGCGCAAACAACTAAAAACAGAAAATACAAATGTTGACTTTGACTTTTATTACAAAATAACTTTGACTTTTGTTAAGAGTTGACTTTCAAGCTTTGACTTCTATCTTCAAAATTCTTGATCTTGCATCCAACATATTTGTGCTCTAACATGTTAGAATTCAATGATTATCTTATATATTTTAAATCATTTATATTTAAATTGAGATGTTTTATCCTGTTTTGATTATGTTTATCAGTTAGTTATGAATTCAAACATATAACTTTAAAATTTTGTACTTATGCCTCATGACTTGTAATCTTGAATTTTAGGTAGTGTGTAATAGTAAACAGTACTTAATGCATAAAAGTTTATTTTTAAGAGTTTTTTATAGTTTAATAATAATGTAATTTATTTTAAGTTTAATAATATAATGTTTTTTTTATAAAATAAACATTAAATATTCTGTTATATTTTTTCTTAATTATATTTTAGATTTTTCTATTTAAAATTTGATTTTTATCTTGTATTAATTATACGGGGAGTGATTTTAGGGGAGTTGAATTGGGAGTGATTTTCAGGGGAGTTAAAGTGGTTAGAGATAAGTATTGAAAGTTAATAAATAACATTAAATGTAATACATAAAGTTTTAATGGTTATTTTTAAGAGATTTTAAGTAATTACCATTAAATAGCGATACATTAAGTTTTAACAATTGTTTTAAAAAAAATTATAGACGCTTTATAATATAATATAGATATTTGTCAATTGATACAAACTTTTTAAAAGAAGCTTAAAACATAATTTTTTTTTTTGGAAAGGGTATCTTGGGCCTATGGCCCAAACGCTTAAAACATATGTTAACTCATGTATGTTAAACATAACCGAAGTACTGTTGCTTTAGTTTAGGTAATTTGATTAAAAACTAATAAAATATAGAGTGAATTACATAAATGGTCCCTCGTGAATGCTTGGATTTCACTTTTCGTCCCTCCAGTTCTGAAAGTACATTGATGGTACCTAAAATCGAGTTTAGAGCCCAAATTCGTCCCTGTCGCTAACACCGTTAGGCATGCTCCGTTAAGTGGGTCATGTGCCCCTCACGTGAGGGGCATTTTTGTCTTTTTACCTATCTTCTTCTCCCACCTTCTTCCTCATCAAGAACTTCATCCATAGCCACCCTTACATCCATCATCCAAATTGAAAAATCAAGATTCAGATTTATAGATCAAATGAAATCAGATTTACACACTAAAAGATTTACATAGCCACCCTCACATCCATCATCGAGATCGAAAAATCAAAACCCCATTCTTGATCGAAAAATCAAGAACACATTTTGTTAGCTCCAACTTTCATGTATAGAAGTATTGAAAAATAGGCTAAGTATAGGAACTGCAGAAGACTGCTCAGAACAGCCAAGCACACCACAGAACCCACTATCTCAGAAGATTTTGTCGACACTCTGCTAGAGGACTCGTAACCTGATACTGATCTTCAGATAACAGAGCCTCTGTGATGGCTAACTTCTGGAGACTGCTCGACGTTTTTGGCAAACTCAATCCAAGACAAGGTCACATGCAAATCACGTGAAGCCTGCTGTACAAAGATTTCTAGATCACCTTTTGAGCGGTGCACGATCTTTTACTTCCCAGGTGCCATTCCATTTATGGAATGTCAGCCTTTGTCTTGTACTACGGGGTGCATCCTCCTTGTATATTATAGGAGCACCACCTTTGAGTTTTGTATGCGAGCACACACACTAGTCTGATTTAGAGATTGTATTTCCCTGAGAATATTTGCACACACCAGTGCGTGTTCTTGGTGTTCTTGAAGCAAATCAAAGAAATAGTATTTTGAGTAAATTACTTGATATATTTTGGATTATGTTTATTGTTTGCGTGTGTGTCTACTACGTTGCATGTTTTACTTTTTCTACATACTAGAAACGCTTCCGCACTGTTATTCCTTAATCAATGTGTAACAAAAAGTCCATCAAGTAAAGAACATCATTAATGGGATCCAACAATTGGTATCAGAGCAGACTTTGATTCTTAATATCAAAGGATCATGTTCTATACTTGATTCCCAAAGTTATAGGTAGTAGTTTGATTCTATCTCTTTGCCTTGATCCAAACTCATAAACATACTCTGTTTCCTGAAGCTACTTCAACCTGTTTGGCGTAGATATAAAAGCAAGTGTGTTTGAACCGTTAAAGACAGATTCAAAGCTTATTTGTTGGTTGTTATCTTTCGCATATCAAATACTCATCCTTATTGAGCAAACTCTTGGTCATTTCTAAAGCAAACTCTTCATACTCTGTTTTTCTCTTTATCCAAAAAAAATGGCGACCCTGTTAACTATTTCAGTGCAAGATCTCAATCAAAACATCCCACTCTACTAAGGGATGAATACCCTCAGTAGAAAATCAGGATGGTGCACTTTCTCGAAGGTGTGGATCCTGGTTTGGTTGAGTTTCTTCACAACCCTCCTTTCATACCAATGACTATAGTTCCTCGTGTCCCTGCCACCGCAAATACCCCTGAAGTTCCTGAATATCAGCATCCCAAGCCTTTAAATGAATGGACTGAACAAGAAAGTGCCATGCGTGAACTTGCAAAGAAAGCCAAAAGACGACTCATCATGGCTATCCCAAACAATATTTTTCAGTCCCTTGATTCCTGTGAAACATCGAAGGACCTATGGTTAGAGCTAGAGAAACAACTTGAGGGTGGTGTTAAAACCCTCAAAAACAACAGAGCTCTATGCATTAATGAATATTTTTCATTCAAGGCTCTGCCGGGTGAATCCATCCAAAGCACATACAACATGTACAATTCCTTGATAAACAAGTGAAAGCGATATGGCATCCACAGAACCTCTAAGAAAAATAATGTCAGATTCCTTCAGAGGCTGAATGACGAATGGCTTCAACTAACCATGTCCATGCAAGCTACACTTGATCTTGATGTCTGGTCCATCTCAGATCTCTTTGGGACATTGATCAGTCAAGAAAACAGGATATCGAAGTTGATGACCCCTGTCGATGGTCCTATGGAACTAATAGGAAATGCCACCGAGGCACAAGACAAGGGCAAGAAGGAAAATATGGCTGAGGAGGTGCAGAAGAAAAAGAAGAAAAAAGTTCTGGTGGCAGAGAGTGAAAGTGAGAAAGTGTTAGAGCATAAATCTGTTGGATACAAGATCAAGAATACTGAAGGTCAAAGTTGTGAAGGTCAAAGCTGAAGAAAGTCAAATCTCATTAAAAGTCAAAGTCTCTTAATAAAAGTCAATTGTATTTGTTTTTGTATTTTCCTTGTAATTAGTAGTTAGTATAAATACATTTTCTTCTTGTATTTTTCAGTAGTTACAAGTGTAAGTAGTTAGTTGACATTTTGAGCGAGAGAATACGTTTTAGAGAAAGAGAGAGAGTTCTAGAGAGAGAAATTGTATTTCTTGAGAAAAGAAGTAATCAAACAGGTAATTGTTGTTGTTAAATCTTGTTTGTTTGATTGTTATCAAATAGGAACTAGAATCTGGAACACACAATTGGTATCAGAGCAGATCCAAAGTGAAATCAGATCAAGAAATTCAAGATTTTGTTGGTTTCGTCACTGTTCTTGAAAGAAATTTCGAATTCTGAGTTTTTGTGAGTTTTTGGAGCAGATTTTGATTAGGTTTTGATCGCAAAGTGTACTAGATCGAGTATATGTACTTTAATTTCCGTATTGCACTGTAATTTCAATCGAATTTATGATTTTTGTTAAGTTTTTGTTCACGAGTCGAAGTTCACTGTTTCATCAATCAAGTTGTATTGTAAGTGTTTGGTTGTAAAAATCATGTATTGGAACATGTTATTGGGTTGATTACAAAGTTTCGTTCAAAGTTTCAGATCGATTGGACAAGGTTTGATCGATTTCAGATGAAAAAGTAAGTTTTTGGGTCGACAAACGGAAGAACGCGCAAGATCTCTAAAACGCGCTAGTTCATCGTCAAAACGCGCAAGTTCTTCTTGAAACGTGCAAGGTTCATCATTTAGAACGCGCAAGTCGAAAAGAAGAATTTTGGTCTGAAACGCGCAAGGGCTATCTGCGAGTTCTAAGAAACGCGCTAGTTTGGCCAGCGAGTTCTACAAACTCGCTAATTGAAGCTAGCGAGTTTCAGGAGAAACAGTGGTTAGCGAGTTCATCGACCTGCGGGTTTAAGGATTCAAGAAATAATTCTAAGTGTTGAAACGCGCAAGAGAATCTAGTGAGTTTGGTTTAAACGCGCAAGCTTCGACGTACGAGTTTGGGAAACGTGCACGCTTCAATCTGCGAGTTTGAGCGTGAATAGTCTTTACCGAGTTTAGGCACTTAAGAGTTCCGTCGATCTGCGAGTTTTATCTGAGAGTTTGATCTGCATGTTTGCTTGCGAGTTTTTAAAAAAAAACGCAAAATATCTGCGAGTTTGCTTGCGAGTTTGCTTCAGAATTTTTAGAACGCGCAAGACTCACTCTGCGAGTTATTCAGTCTGCGAGTTTTAGGGCTTGCGAGTTCAATAGTGACTTGCGAGTTCTGATACTTAGTCAAAATTTTCAAAATAGTAATATGGCCTTCAATAGTGAAAAAAAAATTCTAGGGGCGCTGCCCCTTGACCCCACCCACTAACCAGGTAGCGGGACCCCCGTGCTAAGTCTGCCTAGGGGGATATAGTTCTTTCTGTGGTCAAAATCTCTGAATTTTTTTTTCTTTCAAGATTTTTTCTTGTGATTTCACATTTTGGACTAACGATCAGTTCTAGTTTCTTATTTGATATATTTTTCAAACAGGTTTAAAGAAGATGACTTCCAAAGATGCACTTTCAATCGGCACTGATGTCAAACCTCAAGTTCTATTCAAAGGAGAGTATGAGCAATGGAAGGATCGATTTCTGGATTTTATAGACCGACATGCAAATGGAGAAAATATTCTGGAATCAATCAAACACGGTCCTATGAAACCAATCACAGTTAATGTACCAGATGATGATGCTGATGATTCTTCTGATAGTGGACATGGTGATATAGAAAAGGAAGAAAAGACAAAAGAAGTTAAGGTTGATCTCTCTCAGTATTCTGAAGAACAGAAGAGTCGATATAAAGCTGACAAGCAAGCGAGATCTCTTCTACTCCAAAGCATTCCCAATGACATCTATATCAAGATTGATAGCTACAAGCATGATGCTAAACAGATGTGGAATCAATTGGAAAAGATGATGATGGGATCAAAGATAGGGAATCAGATAAAGGTGGCTAACTGCATCAATAACTATGAGGAATTCAAGGCTAAAGAGAATGAGAGTCTAGAAGACACATATGAAATATTCACTTTGCTTTTGAATGAGCTGACAAAGAACAAAGTCAAAAAGAAGCAGTTGGAGAACAATGTCAAATTTTTGAGCATTCTACGTCCTGAATGGAAGAAACACACACGTAGGATGAAGCAGATGAAAGACTTAAGCCAAATACCTCTTCATGAAGTTTATGAGACATTACGTCAGAATGAGGAGGAGGTAGAGGAGAAAAGAGCTGAGAAGAAAAAGACTGAGAAGGTTCCTGATCCGATTGCTTTGGTTTTTGGTGAGAAGAAGAAAGAAAAGAAAGAGAAGATAGAAAAGAAGAAGAAGAAGAAGAAGAAGAAGAAGAAGAAGAAAGTGAGTACAAGTTTTGGGTCTGATTCTGAAGAAGATAGTGATGATGGAGAGAATTTGAAACAAGCCATGTTATTGCTGACCCGTGCGTTTCAAAAGAAGTTTTACAAGAAGCTGGGGTCAAATTCTCAAAGGTATTCTTCTTCAAGTTCAAAGAACCACGAGCACCGAGTGAGGGTGGAAGGAAAAAGTTATGAAGAGCAAAGATATGTGGACAAGAAACCGGATGAGAGGAAGAAGTTTGCAAATGACTACACTGTTGTTGAGAAGCCAGCAACTGATTCAATTAAATGCTACAATTGCGGTAAGTTGGGTCATTATGCCAAAGATTGCCGAAAGCCGAAAATTCGCAACTCTCAGTATTATCAGAACAAGTTGCTTTTGGCAAGACAACAAGAAGCTGGTGTTGCTTTAATGGCCGAGGATGAATTTTGGCTTGATCATTCTGAGGATGAAGGTGAAGAGAAAGAAGAAAATGGTCATATCTGTCTCATGGGTAAAGAGGACAAGAATGATGAGTCAGATGATGAAGAAGTTAATGAGGTATTAAACTTAACTCCAAAAGACTCCATTACTAAGTTGGAAACCATGGTGGTTGGGCTTCAAAATTTACAAAATAATCTGAAAAAAGGAAAAGGAAAGGGTTGCTAAAAAGAACAAGAAGATCTTTGAACTTAATACGTCTGTTATTTCTAACAAAGATCTGATTGATTCTTTACGCAAATCTGATTCTAATTCTAAATCTAAAGTAGATGATTTTGAAAAGAAGATTTCTGTTTTTGAAGGAAAGATTTCTAAATATGAGTTTGAAAAGACAGAATCTACACTAACTGTTTATAAACTGCAGGTTGAAAACAAGAATTTGCATAAGAAGTTAAATGGTCTGGAAGCAAAATTGTATGCGAGAGGTCAAACAGATCAAACCATTTTTCTAAATGCACCTAATGAAGAGGTTGATGTTAAAGAGAAATGGGGACTTGGTTTTGAAAACCCCCATTATCTTAAGAAAGCCATCAGAAAACAACCGGCACTTTATAACTATGATTTTCTTGCTTCTGCTAGTAAACATACTCATTTAAAACCCAAATTTGTTACCAAATTGTTAGAAGAAGTTGAGGATCAAGAAACTGAAAATAGAAAGAATAAAAAGAAAATGCAACTACCGTTTAACTATGAAAAGTTAAATGATAGTTATCTTTCTAAAACACCAAAAGTTCTTTCAACTGACTATTTTGTTAGTTATTCTGCTTCTGAGATGAAGGAAAAACCTGCAATTGCAAAGGTTTATGTTCCTACATCTATTCTTGAAAGCAAAATAGTCAAGCTTGAAAATGTTTTATCTGATGAAAAACTTTTGGTTGATATACAACAAAATGTATTTTCTACAGTCATAAAGAACATTGTTTTTCAAAATAAATCTACAAAGTGTTTTACAGTTTCAAAGGCACCTCAAACTTTCTCTGATAATTCTGATGACTTATTTGAGTCTGCAAATGATTCTTTTAAATCTGATAATGGGTGCATGGAAGAATCTGATATGTTTGACGTCCATTTTAAACTTTCTGGTCATTCTACTTGTCTTAAAAATGAAAGAGTGTTACCAAGTGATGTTCATATTGGTGAAACATCAACTAAGGTTGGTGATTCAGTTTCTGTAACTGCTGATTACTATACTCACGGTAAGAAATATAAGAAACAGCGATTACAGAAAGAGAAATACACTGGTACACGAAATTATACTCAGTCTCGAAAATCTGCTTTTCCTAATAAATCTATATCTTATGTTTCAGATTTAAGGAAGAAAAAGTTGAAAGCTCAATCCGAATGGAGACCAAAACGGAAGGAGGATGAGATAGCCGGATCAGTTTCTGATAATTCTTTTACTAAATCTGTTAGTAGTGATTCTGATATAGTTGGTCAATGTGCTTCTTATAAACAAAACCTTGTAACTTCTTACAAGCGTTACTCAATAAAGCAATTGATTCAATTATCTCCTATTACTACTAAATCTCGTCCTAATTATCGGAAAACTGATTTTGCTTATTCTCGTAATTCTTCTGATTGGTATGGATCTTAATGTTAATTCTTCGAGATCAAATGTTTTTCAAAGTTTTCAAAAGAACAGAGGATCCATTTTCAAGTGGATACCAAAATCTTGTGCTAGAATGTTAGGACCCGTTTTTAAATGGGTACCTAAACTTATTATTGCCTGATTTCTCTTGCAGACCCGGCATATGTGGTACTTGGATAGTGGATGTTCCAAGCATATGACTGGGCAAAAATCTTTATTGTCTAACTATACAGAGAAATTCAGTGGAAATGTCAGATTTGGAAACGATCAGCTTTCACCTATCTTAGGATATGGTGACATTATTCAAGACAACATAACGATAAGTAAGGTGAGTTATGTCGAAGGCTTGGGTCACAACTTATTCAGCATAGGTCAATTCTGCGATAAAGGGTTAGAGGTCAACTTCAAGTCTAAGAGTTGCTCAGTTCGTACTGAAGATGGAACAGAACTCTTATCTGGAAATCGAAAGACCAACCTCTACACCATCAATTTGTCCAAAGTTCAGATTGACAGTCAAGTATGCTTGATGACAAAAGCTTCAAAGCAACAAAGTTGGCTCTAGCATATACGTTTATCTCATTTGAACTTTCGTTATATCAACAAGCTGGTTCGTGGGAAATTGGTCAAAGGACTTCCTGAGCTGAAATATGAACGAGAACACTTATGTGCTGCATGTGAGAAGGGTAAGATGAAGAGAGCCGCACATAAACCGAAGCCTGAACCAAGCACTAGTTCTCCGTTAGAACTGTTACACATGGATTTATGTGGTCCAATGAGAACTCAGAGTTTGGGAGGAAAGAAATACGTGTTGGTTATTGTGGATGACTATTCAAGGTACACGTGGGTCAAATTTTTTCATTCAAAAGATGAGACACCGGAAGTTCTCATTACTTTCTTAAAGACGACCCAGGTGAAAATGCAGCGACCAGTCAAGTTTCTTCGTACTGATAATGGCACAGAATTCAAGAACAAGATTGTTGATGAATATCTCGAATCCGTTGGGATTTCACATCAGTATTCTGCTGCTAGAACGCCTGAACAAAATGGAGTAGTCGAAAGGAAAAATCGGACGCTAGTCGAGGCCGCTCGGACTATGCTTAGCCAATCAGACTTACCTTTATTCTTGTGGGCAGAAGATGTGTCGATTGCATGCCATACTCAAAATCGTTCCATGATACACCGCCGTATTCAGAAGACTCCATATGAGCTGATCAACAACAGAACACCGACTATCAAATATTTTCACGTATTTGGGTGTAAATGTTTTGTGCTTAATGACAGAGCGAGTCTGAATAAATTCAGTGCTAAGGCGGACGAAGGCATCTTTATCGGTTATTCTTCAACATCAGCTGCATATCGTGTTTATCTAAAGAAGTTAAAGACAGTTGTGGAGAGCGTCAATGTCACATTTGATGAAGAGATGGCTTCTGATCAAATCAGTTCAGAACCCGTTATCACTGGAGTATTAGCTTCTGGGCAAATCAGTCCAGAACCTGCTTCTACAGCGAAAAATTCGGATAACGCTTCTACATCTACTTCTCATTTAACTGATTTAGATTTGTTATTTGAATTCTTTTATGATGAGTTTCTTGGAAATAATGTATCTAAATCTGCTGTGACTGACAGGTTTGAAGATACAAGTTGTCATCATCCAGTCACTTCAGAGGTCATTACGGAACAAGTATCTCTCGTTCAGTCTGAAACTCACATTCCTATTGTTACTCCTACAGTTGAAGATGCACATGCAAATATTGAGCCAGAAGTAACTGTTTTAGTTGGTTGTGATATATTGTCTACTCAACAGCCAGAATCTGCTGTTCCAACTGATACTTTTGCACCTGAGACTTCAACTGAAAACCCCCCTCTTGTTATTCAAACTGAAGATTCTGAAAGTGGATTTCTAGATGATGATCATATTCAAAATTCATTTACTCCACTTCCTCATGAGCATCGCTGGACCAAAGAACATCCATTACATCAAGTAATTGGAGATCTTAACAAGCCTGTACAGACTAGGTCAGCGACACTTAATCAATGTATGCATGACTCGTTCCTCAGCAAGATTGAGACAACACGAGTATCTGAGGCTCTTGCTGATTCGGACTGGGTATCTGTAATGCAAGAAGAGATCAATCAGTTTGAAGCCCTAAAGGTTTGGAGATTAGTTCCTAAGCCAGAAGGAAAGACCGTGATAGGAACTAAATAGGTATTCAAGAATAAGAAGGATGAAGATGGTATCGTCATAAGAAACAAAGCTAGACTTGTTACCAAAGGCTACCGGTAAGAGGAAGGCATCGATTATGACGAGACGTATGCTCTAGTAGCGCGCATAGAGGCAATCAGAATGTTTCTCGCCTACGCCGCTCATAAGAACTTCACAGTTTTTCAGATGGATGGGAAAACAGCCTTTCTGAACGGCATTCTTAAAGAGGAAGTGTACGTGTCTCAATCAGAAGGGTTCGTAAATTCAGATAAGCCAGATCATGTATATATCTTGGACAAAGCCCTTTATGGATTAAAACAAGCCCCTCGAGCATGGTATGACGTCTTATCCAAATTCTTGGTCAAGTCTGGTTTCTCTAAAGGTAAGATTGATACTACTTTATTCATAAAGAAGGGAAAAGCTGATATTATTCTTATTCAGATTTATGTTGATGATATAAA
This sequence comes from Arctium lappa, assembly GCA_023525745.1. Classification (NCBI taxonomy): domain Eukaryota; kingdom Viridiplantae; phylum Streptophyta; class Magnoliopsida; order Asterales; family Asteraceae; genus Arctium; species Arctium lappa. The sequence goes on from CM042054.1 coordinate 69,196,947, forward strand.
ATTTGGTTCTACTAAACTAAAATATTGCAAAAACTTTTCTAAACTCATGGTGTCACGTTTTCAAATGAGTATGATGGGAGAGATGAATTTCTTTCTCGGATTACAAGTTAAAAAGTTTTCTACGGGGATTTTCGTAAATCAATCTAAGTACATTTTGGATATTCTTCGGAAGTACAAAATGGAAAATTGTAAATCAATTGGAACCCCGATGGCACCAGGTACTAAGATCCACACTGATCCTTCGGGTAAAAGTGTTGATGTTAGAACATATAGAGGTATGATAGGATCGTTAATGTATCTTATATCAAGTAGACCAGATATTATGTTCTCAACATGTTTATGTTCTAGATATCAAGCTGCTCCCAAAGAATCCCATTTGGCTGCTGTCAGACGGATTTTTAGATATCTGAAGGGGACTGCAGACCTTGGTCTGTGGTATCCTAAGGATACTGGGTTTCAACTGACTGCATATTCAGATGCAGATCATGCAGGTTGCATGTTAGACAGAAAGAGTACTTCTGGTCACGTACAATTTCTTGGAGACAAGCTCGTTAGCTGGACATCAAAGAAACAATTATGCGTTTCCACATCGACTGCTGAAGCAGAGTACGTAGCTGCTGCCAGTTGCTGCTCTCAAGTCTTGTGGATGCGAACACAGCTACGAGACTACGGATTCAAGTATGACAAAATTCCAATCTACTGTGACTCGAAGAGTGCGATTGCCATATCTGCTAATCCTGTCCAGCATACGAAAACCAAACACATTGATGTAAGGTATCATTTTATAAAAGATAATGTAGAAAAAGAAACAATTGAACTTTATTTTGTAAAAACAGATTATCAACTTGCAGATTTATTTACCAAACCTTTAGATGAAAAGAGATTTAATTTTCTTGTCTCTAAGCTTGGTATGTTAAATCTTAAGACGTAGTCGGTTGTTACCTACTAAAGTTACAAATTGTTATTTTTCATCATTTTCTTTATATTTATATCTGAAGGATACATGCACTTTAATTGTTTGCTCATGATCTCAGGGGGAGTATGAGAAGATTGTTAGATGATCTATATTCATTTGAGGGGGAGTAAAACTAATTTCTGCATTTTACTTAAATGATTAATTTTTGTGATGCATGATTTTAGGGGGAGCTTATCAAAAGGAGTAAGACAATGATTTCTGATTACTTCAGATCAGAACTCGTATCTTAAAAGTTCTATTGCTTTATGTCTTTTAAGTTTTGAATAAATTTTTGTGAATAAATTTTGACTAGACTTTGAGACTTATACAGGATGAGAGAAGCTGACACGATCATATATTAATGACGATAGCTTGACTTTCTGAGAATTAAGATTGAGCGAAAAGGTAAAATTTCTTATCTTAATCTCAAATGTATCTGAAAGAAGGATAACTTTCAGGTATAGAAAACATGTTCTTAAATGTTCAAACCACTTCTCGATTTTTAATCAGATTTTATAATTTGGAAGTGTGATTTTTAAATGTTTTTCATTTTTTTTTGTGCTTAATTGATAAAAAAAAACGTGTGTTTCCAAAGATAAATACTTGCGTATTTTCTTTTCTATATACTTTCAAGTATTCACACACACCGGTTTGAATCTTTGTTCAACATGTTCTTATCATTTCTCTAAATTGGAACAATTTTTCTTCGATGGTAAGACACTCCGTTTGTATTCAAAGAATTTTGAGCGATATTTCATTTCGAAACGTTATTTCAAGAATGTATATATTTTGTTTCGTATAGACAGATATCAATTATTCTTGACCATAAGCTTTAATTGCTATATCATTCATTTTTGATCATTTTCATACAATGTCAGATTTTCAAACAAGTCTTTTGTATTCATTTTCATTTATTCAATATACTTGTTTGAAAATACTTCAGTGTTTAAAAATGCTCAAATCTTCATGATTATATTTTATGAGTATACATATATCTGATCCATAGTTTCTATGATTTACATGTTCAAGATAAACTAGTTTGAGCAACACGTTCTTTTAGGATTACTGGGTTTTTTGTGCTAGGAATTAACTAAACTTCTATGGATTCATGTTAACCAGTGTTTCCTACCCATGAAGTTAATCCTTTAGTAATTGAGTGTGAGGAGTCTAAAAGAAATGAGTGTGGGTGTGATGAGGTAAAATGGAAAAGAGAGTTTGGTTAGTAGTGAGCTTAATGATTAAAAGAAAGAGGGTGTGAGATTAGAGTAAAAGAATATCAAACTCTGCACCAACTATTTTCTGAGCTGGGCAGCCACATTACTAATGTTTCACATTTCTTCGTCAACGTTATTGAAACAGGCAACTAGCCCATGCCAACTCTTGAATAAACCCCACAAGCTACTCATTTTCTTCTCAAAAAGAAAATGTTTCACATTTTCAAGGGGACGCAGCATATAATCTATCTGATTTTCATTTGGAAAATCTGGATATTGAAAAAGAAGGAAGTCTGCCCCACCTTCGCACTTCAATCATGCACTTAGAGTCTGTGTTTATCTACTATTGTCTCAGTGGTTTACACTTTGTTGAGCCTTAAAAAGCAATTATTCGTGCTTAATTCTTTCTACACTTGCACGAGCACACAAAGAATTTGTTTCATTGTCTTAACATTCATAGAAATTGCTTTTGTGGTATTTCGATGATTGGATGGAAGCCCTGGGGGAGTGAACATCAAAAAGCTCCTTTATATTGTGTATTCGTTACACACAGTGACTTTGTGTTACTGACAGGCATATTAACTGATTCATATGTTGATTCAGGAGTTACATATTTTTATTTTGTCTGGATTTGAAAAGATCTGGATGAATACTGGTTGTGGATCACAGAATCAGAGGCTCAGTTTGACAGATCAGAACGGTCAATGACATTTCTTGGAAGTAAAGTTTTGATGATATAGATGTTCAAATCAATCAAAAAGGGGGAGATGGTATGAAGAAATGTTAAAGATTTTCAAGATTGGGGGAGATGATTTTCTCAAATAGCCAAGACAGAAGATTCAAAGTAAAGATTTGAAGATAATCACAGAATTTCTGAAGATTTGTGGAAATTTTCTTTGAAGATTATTTGCTGAAAAGCAATTCAAGCTGATTCTGAAGATAATTTCTTTCCAAAGTCTGAAAGTGTTGTGTGAAAGTTTTGGGAAGATTGTTACTCGTTTGAAGAAAAGTTTTGGAAAGAAGACCGTCAAAGAAAAAAAGGGGAGATTGTTCAGACAGAGCTTAAAGTGAAGACTTAATGCTAAATCTTTCAACAATGATCTTGAATCCAAAGGGGGATATTGTTAGAGCATAAATCTGTTGGATACAAGATCAAGAATACTGAAGGTCAAAGTTGTGAAGGTCAAAGCTGAAGAAAGTCAAATCTCATTAAAAGTCAAAGTCTCTTAATAAAAGTCAATTGTATTTGTTTTTGTATTTTCCTTGTAATTAGTAGTTAGTATAAATACATTTTCTTCTTGTATTTTTCAGTAGTTACAAGTGTAAGTAGTTAGTTGACATTTTGAGAGAGAGAATACGTTTTAGAGAAAGAGAGAGAGTTCTAGAGAGAGAAAGTGTATTTCTTGAGAAAAGAAGTAATCAAACAGGTAATTGTTGTTGCTAAATCTTGTTTGTTTGATTGTTATCAAATAGGAACTAGAATCTGGAACACACAATTGGTATCATTAAAAGTCAAAGTCTCTTAATAAAAGTCAATTGTATTTGTTTTTGTATTTGTTTTTGTATTTGTATTTTCCTTGTAATTAGTAGTTAGTATAAATACATTTTCTTCTTGTATTTTTCAGTAGTTACAAGTGTAAGTAGTTAGTTGACATTTTGAGAGAGAGAATACGTTTTAGAGAGAGAGTTCTAGAGAGAGAAAGTGTATTTCTTGAGAAAAGAAGTAATCAAACAGGTAATTGTTGTTGTTAAATCTTGTTTGTTTGATTGTTATCAAATAGGAACTAGAATCTGGAACACACAGAAAGGTTCTGAAGAGGAAATTAATATGGCTGCTCTGGCCAAGACCCTTGCACTTATGACCCGACAATTCAACAGAGGTCTTAAGAAGAAGCCTGAGTACAAAGGACGAGATGATAGAGACGACATAAGCAGAGGGTATGGTGATGTAAGAAAGTATGGGAGAGAAAAATTTGAAGATCAGAGGCAAGAAGAAAGAAGGAATGGACAAAGGTTAGACGGTATAGTTGGCGATAAAACCCCCAAACAGACTGAAGGGTTCTTCAAATATGGGAATCCGGGCCACTTCGCCGCAGAGTGCAGGTCCTCTGCCATTACAGGGAAACCCACAAGAGACGCTGCTTTCTATAAAAACAAAGCAGAGTACTACACTCAGAGATCCCTAATGGCAGAACAACAGAACCTTGAGACCGATGAGTCCTCTGATGAAGGGGACAACAACGCACTCTTTTGTGGAATGGCAGAAGTCCACTCTTCTGACGACAAGAGTGAGGTATCTACTTCTGATTCTTATATTTCTAACTCTGAAAACAAACTTCTTGAAATACAAAATGAATTTCTTGCTTATAAAAACATGTGCTCAGAGCTAGAAAAGAAATTGGCCTTCTTTGAGAGAGAAAGAAGGATTCTCACTCAAGAGAAGGACAAGCTCTATCTTGAAAGAAAATCTCTCGTATCTTAGCATATTATTGAAAAGAAATGGTTAAAAGAAAATTTTTCCAAACTTGATCAAGCTCTGAAAGACAAGGTGAAAGAGCTAATGAACTATGAGAGTGGTCAATTAAATGCCATTTCCTTGAAAAACTTTTTTCAAAATGAAAGAGAAGTTCTTCATCAAGATCTGTTCGACAAAGATCTTCTAATTAATAGGTATCAGGATGCTCAAAAGATCCATGAAAAAGTCAACACCCAGATCGGCAGAAGAGGCATAAGGTTCGATGATGTTGACCCCTACACTGGAAATAAAAGGAACAAAGCTTTAGCAAATATCTTCTGCCCTGGACAATTTCTAAAACCAAGTCTTCCAAGCCTATTATCCACCTTTAAGAGGCGCAGAACCTCTAAAGGACCACATCTGAGGAAACCTCTGCAGATGGCGAATGTATGGTATGAAAAAAATCATTTACCATCTGCACTCTCATCAAAGAGAAAATCTATTCCAAAGAAATATCTGTCTCGAAAACAGATAGGGGTCTTCAGATTTGGTCACCCAGAAAAACAAACTCAACTGGATTTATGTGCATGATGGTTCCTGAAAAGGAACTATCCTCTGATGCACCAGAGTTTGTTCCAGCCTCTGTGGAAGAAAAACTCTTTAAAAGGTTTTTGGAAAGTGACTTGAGAAGGACCTATGAAAATCACTTTCTCTACCAGCCCGATCTAACCTCTGAAATAGAAGAAATCTTTGAGCAAGATCTTCTAAGTTGTCTTAGTGTTCCTATGGTTATTCCTTGTATTTCAAAAGATCTAAATGTTCTCAAGGACACTACAAATGGTCAAAGCGACATATTTCCAGAAAATCATGCTCTCATTCACAAGGACTTTCTTGATACAGACTCTGAATCAGAATCTGAGTCCTCTGTCGAAGTTTAGACAAGTTTTGTGAAACTTGAAATGGTCACCTATGGTCTAGAGGAAAATAAGTTACCCTCTGGCATCCTTAACAGGATAGTCGCTCCCAAAAGGAAAACCACTGGAATACCCATCTGCCCTGATTTTATGGACATGTGTCTGCAAGCAAAGACTTCTATTGAGCTTGAAAAGCTGAAAAATGAAGAGATCAAGATCACTCAAACTTCCAAAGTTACAAAACCTGTCAATCTGACCATGCCTTCTCAAGAAAAGCTTACCTGGCAACAGAAGGCAAAATGGCCCAAAATTGACAAAAGTAATGCTTCTGTGACAGTGAATGCTCGAAAGGAAGGTCGTCAAGGGAGAGTACACTTAGAAAGCCATCTAAGTGGAGTTTTTGACAAAAGACACCCTAGATTAGACAAACTTTTATGTAAAAAGAAACCTAAATCTAAAATGGGTTGTTGTAAAAGTTGCTCTGTACCCTCCTTTGACAATTTTAATGAAATATTTCAGAAGTTTGCTTCTATAGTTCATCATTGCAAATGTTTTGATCTTGTGCATGCTCTAAATCAACACTTTTCAAGGCCCTCCTGTCTTATATCTCACCCGAAGCCCAAGAATGCCAAGTTCAAGGGTGAGAAAGGACAAAATGGTACCTCTATCAAGGAGGATAAAGCCAAAGTCAAAGGTGTTAAGGAACCTTTAAAGACTCCTAACAAGCCTGGACCCATTTGGAAATGGGTACCTAAATCCTCTTAATTTGTCCACAGAAGAAACAGCATGTGCCCATTTGGAACCTAGACTCCGAGTGTTCAAGGCACATGACTGGCGACAGAGGGTTGCTCTCCGCTTACAAAGATAAACTTGGAGGTGGTTCTGTAACCTTCGGAGACAACAAGAAAGGTCAGATCATAGGCTATGGAATCATTGCAAATGGAGACATCGATGTCAATAGAGTTGCATATATGGATGGCCTTAAGCACAACCTGCTAAGTGTTAGCCAACTCTGTGATAATGGACTCGATGTAATGTTCAAGAAGAAATACTTCTCCTTGTTCAAAGAAGACACAACTACAAAGCTTTTGCGGGCAAAGCGACGAGGTGATCTATACCTCATGGACTTCAAGTCCATCAACAGAGACGAAAAGCTCTGTCTGGTCTCAAGAAAGAACAAAGAAGCTTGGCTATGGCACAATAGGTTTTGTCATTTAAACTTTCACTCTCTTGACAAACTTGTGAAACTAGATCTAGTAAAGGGGCTACCAAGTATTAAATTCGATAGAGATCATCTATGCTCTGCATGTGAAATGGGCAAACTCAGAAGAGCTGCCCATAAGACCAAAACAGACATATCTTGCACTAGACATCTGCAGATGCTTCATGTAGACCTCTGCGGTCCTATATCTGTGCAGAGTCTAGGTGGTAAGAAGTACATTCTTGTACTCATAGATGAATTATCTAGATATACTTGGGTGGAGTTTGTCCAAAAGAAATCAGATGTTCATGAGGTACTAATCAATCTTCTTAAGAGGATACAAGTTCTTCATGATTGCAGGGTCCAGAGAGTTAGAAGTGACAACGGGACAGAGTTAAAAAACTCAACAATAGAAACATATCTCACGACAGAGGGCATCTCACAGAACTTCTCTGCTGCAAGGACTCCACAACAAAACGGTGTTGTTGAACGCAAAAACTGAACACTAGTGGAAGCCGCAAGAACCATGCTCACTGCCTCTGGACTTCCCATTTTTTTTTGGGCAGAAGCCATCTCCACGGCATGTTTCACCCAAAATTGATCTTTGGTGGTAAAAAGACATGCAAAGACCCCTTACCACCTACTCAATCAAAGAAAGCCAAATATCAAGTACTTCCATGTCTTCAGCTGCAGATCCTTTGTGTTGATCGACAGAGAGCAAATCGGGAAATTCAGTCCCAAAGCTGATGAGGCCAAATTTGTTGGCTACTCATCAAACTCCAAGGCTTACCGAGTCTACGTGCTCAAATAAAAACATATACTTGAGAGTATTAATGTTTCTTTTGATGACTCATTTAAGGTGACTTCTGAGCAAATTAGCTCAGGACTCAAGCTCCAGGATAAAGAATCTGGTGACACATCTAGAGCAAATGAACTTCATCATCTGTTTGAAGAGATGTTCAACGATGATGGACCCTCAGAGGATGACCACAGAGCCTCTGGAGCTGAAGCCTCTACAGACCAATCAGGTACATCTCTATCAGGTCCTAGCAATACTTCACCCTCTTCCAACACTTTTGCAGGTGCAAATGTCGAGGGGGAGCACTTAGAGGCTAATACTAAACAAGGCTCCAAGCTTAATCAAGATCATGGTCCTCTACATGATATCTCTAAAGGGTCAACACCAGAACAATCAGAGAATTCTGAACAAGGGACAACAGAGATCATAACATCAACTCAAAATGACCAAAGCCCCGTGACAAGTACAAATGATCTCTCTTCTACAGAGGGTGATCAACAAGAGACTGAACATGCTCGAGAAGTGATTCTAGAAGGTTCCAATGATCACCTACCATGAATGACAAAGTGGACCAGAAGTCACCCACAGAGTAAAATTATAAGTGACTCCTCTAACAAAGTCCAGACTCGATCAAGTACCGCAAATTTTTGTTACTATACAAACTTTGTGAGCATTATTGAGCCCAAAAAGGTCTCTGAAGCTCTTGAAGACCCAAACTGGGTAGAGGCTATACAAGATGAGCTTCTGCAGTTTGAAAGAAACGAAGTATGCACCCTAGTGCCTCTGCCGCAAGGCAAAACCACAATAGGGACCAAATGGGTCTTCAGGAACAAAAAGGACGAGGATGGTGTGGTGATCAGGAACAAAGCAAGACTGGTGGCCAAAGGATATTGCCAAGAAGAAGGAATTGACTATGAAGAAACTTTTGCCCCTGTGGCAAGGCTTGAGGCAATAAGAATATTTCTTACCTTCGCAACCCACAGAGATTTCAAAGTGTTTAAAATGGATGTGAAGTCAGCCTTTCTAAATGGTCAAATTCAAGAGGAAGTATACGTCCAATAGCCACAAGGGTTCGAAAGCTCCAAGTACCCTAATCACGGGTACTTCTTGAACAAGGCTCTGTACGGACTCAAGCAGGCCCCCAGAGCCTGGTACAACAGACTTTCAAACTTTCTTCTTGTCAATGGTTTCGAAAGAGGTGCAACTGATACAATCTTATTTTATAAAAAGAGAAAAGGTGAGATTCTGCTTGTACAGATTTATGTTGACGACATTATTTTTGGGTCCACAAATGAATCTTATTGCACAAGTGAGTTTGAGATGAGCATGATGGGAGAACTTATCTTCTTCCTAGGATTGCAAGTCAAAGAAACCAAAGAGGGCATTTTCATAAACCAATCTAAATATGTCTCTGATATACTTGAAAAATACAAGCTCTCTGGCTCTTCACAAATGAAAACCACTATGGCCACTGGATCTAAGCTTCATGCAGACCCAGAGGGCAAATCTATGGAGTGTAAACTCTACAGAGGTATGATAGGGTCTCTGTTGTACTTAACCGAGAGTTGACCCGATATAATGTTCGCCACATTCCTCTGTGCAAGATTTCAAGATAACCCCAAAGAATCTCATCTTCATGATGTCAAGAGGATCTTCAGATACCTGAAAGGGACCAAGAATCTTGGCCTCTGGTATCCGGAGAACTCTGGCTTTGATCTTGTGGCTTATACAGATTCAGATTACGGAGGATGCAAGCTAGACAAAAATAGTACCTCTGGGAGTTGTCAATTCCTTGGAGGGAAACTAGTGAGTTGGACTTCTAAGAAGCAAAATTGTGTCTCAACCTCCATGACAGAAGCAGAATACGTTGCTTCTGCCAGTTGTTGTTCACAGGTTCTGTGGATGATAACCCAACTCAGAGACTATGGATTTGACATCATGAAAATCCCCATCCTCTGTGACTCCAAAAACGCCATTGCGATATCTGCCAATCCTGTTCAGCACTCTAAGACAAAGCACATCGATATCAGGTATCACTTTCTGAAACATCATGTGGAGCATGGGACAATAGAAATGTACTTCATGCCCACAGATTACCAGTTTGCCGACCTTTTCACAAAGGCATTAGATGAGAAGAGATTCACTTTTCTTGTTGGCAAGATTGGCATGCTCAACATGAGTTGATTCACAGAGCCTATGTAGTTAATACTGTATAACCTTGTACATATTTTTACTTTTCTATACAGTCTTTCTCGTAATCTTTTTACCAAAATGGCTCTCATGGTCCGTGTCTTGTTCAAAAGCTCTTTTTCAACAGAACCAAGCACAGATCAAGGGGGAGCTGAAATAGGAGACTTTGACAATTCAAGGGGGAGCTCGACATCATTCTCGACTCTCTGCCCCCTCAAAATGTTTTCATGATCTTTGAGTGATCACCACCCAAATCATTTCCTAATTAGAAATTTTTGGATCTCAGAGCCTCTAAGGACCTCCATAGAGCCTCTGTACCTCACAAAAGGGGTCTCGTTCATTAATCATACTGTTGGGTCTGTGTTCGATCATCTCATAAGTTCTTTCGAATGTCTAGGTCTTCTCAGTGATCCGAACTCTTCAAATGACCACAGAAGCTCTTGACCCACAGAGCTTCTGCAAATTTAACTTGAATTTTTTTACCATTTGGTCATTCAGTGCGGGTTATTTTTTCAAAATCATTGTCATGTGGGAATAGTAAATGCCACGCGCATGAAAATAGAGGGAGGCACACGTACTCGATCGTGTACCGCCTATCCTGACGTTTCACATTGAAAATGTCCAAATCTATAAGGTAAACATCATGAACTTCATTGATCTTGAAGAATTTCCATGGATTGAACTTTCTCTCTCTAGACTCTCTCACTTTCTCTCTCTACAATATATGACAATGAAAGTATCCTTACCCTAATGCTTAGCCACTAAGCAACTCATATCTCAAACACTAATTACAACACACTACAAATCACACTAAGCTATTTTGACTTTTTACTAAACTAACTTTGACTTTTGAATTCTTTTGACTTTCTTTGACTTTTCTATTACAAAGATTTTACACATAAATCTTGAATACAATAAATGCACTAACAATCTCCCCCTTTGGATTCAAGATTTAAAAAATTTTGACAGCAGTCTTCAGCTCTTGATTCTACAAAACTTTAATTCTAACAGCTTTAAACTTTGAAGCGTTGACAATCATCAAACAATCAGCTTTTTTAAGAATCTTCAGATAAACTTGAAAAGTCTTTCACATTCTCTTTGAAAAGTCATTCTCTTGTGCAATGAAAAGTCATCAAGTCTTGAACATCAAATCTTTAAATGAACTTTGATCTTTCTGGCTTTGAAGGATCTTTGCATCTTTGAAATTTGAGGAATCTTTCAATGTTTGTATCTTCATTTTTTTATCTACGAACTGTCTTTGAACAACGATCTCTCTCGCATCATCTCGGAACATCTTTATCAAATTATCTCGAGCTTCTTGACTTTGACAAATCTTCTGTTTTTGGAAATTGAAACTTTGAAAAAAATATCTCCCCCTTTTTGATGATTGTGAGCATCATGATCATCAAAACTTTTCAATTTCAACACTGTCTTTGAATACCAATCTCATCCCTTTATGAGAAAATAGCAATCTCTGCCCTTTTGATCTGTGTATCTGTTAAACATAAAAACCCAATCTATCAAGCTAATTACTCAATATATCATCATTATGCACAAAAACTAGAGAGAGAATCTAGAGAGAGAAAGTAGATCTTGAATAACAAACACTCTAGACTATTACAATGTATGCATAAGCTCTAGTTCATTACTACATTATTACAAACACAAACCTATATATACTACCTACTAATACAAGACTTAATGATAAAGTAAACTAAACTAGCATTGACTTTAACAATACAAAGACTATGTTGACTTTTACAACGCTGACTTTCTATATTAAATCTTGGATACAATATTTAGACTTAACAATCTCCCCCTTTGTATTCAAGATTTAATAAAAATTTGATGCAGATCTTCAGCTCTTCATTCTTCATCTTTTATCTCTTGATGCTTTCACAACCTTTACTTTTTCAGCCCTTGAAGAATCTTGAAAAGTCTTTTTCTCTTTATAGCTTTGGAAAGTCAACAAGCCTTAAACGCAAAACAAACTTTCTTGAAATGTTGATAACAGCTTTGTAAACTTTAACTCTGAAAAATCTTTCGACTTTGATCAAACTTGTATCTTCATCACTTTGATCTCTGAACCATCTTTGGAAGAACAAGCTTTCATGAATCATCTTGATTTAACTTTGAACATTCTTCCTTCAGAATCTTTTGGCTTTGAATTTCTTTATCAGTCTTGAATTTTATATCAGCGGAAGCAATTCGAATTTCTAACTTGTCTTTAAAACAGCGTTTGAAACAGCGGAAGCAAATTGAACTTTAGGCTTGAACTTTGAACTCTGAAATTGAATCTTTATAATTCTCCCCCTTTTTGATGATGTGAACATCAGATCATCAAAATTTCTTCAATTTCAACTCAGACTTTGATAACCCCTTAGAAACAATCTCCCCTTTGATAAATGTTGTGCTTTGATCTGAAGAGCCGAATCATGAACTGTATATATCCGAATCTTTTCAAATTCAGACATAATGAGCGTGTAACCTTGATTCAACAAATGAAACAGTTAGAAATGCCTGTCAGTAACACGAAGTTACTGTGTACAACGGATGTACAATGTAAGGAGTTGGTTTGATGTTGACTCCCCAGGACTTCCATTCAATCATTGAAAGACACAAGGTAATTCTATGAATGTTCTGACAGAAAAACAAATTTTCTGTGTGCTCGTGCTTGTGTATGAAAGAATCAGCACAATGATTGTGTTTCATAAAGGCTCAAAATATGTAAATCACTGAGACAACAATGATAATACATGGACTCAATGTGCATGAGAAAGGGTCGAAGGTGGGGCAACTTTCCTTTTTTTTCAATATCAGTATCTTCCAAGTAAAGATCCGATAGATTATGTGCTGCTTCCCCAGAAAATGTGAAACATTCTCTTTTTAAAAAAAGAATGAGTAGCTAGTGGGGTTGTATGCAAGAGATGGCATGGGCTATTTGCCTATTTCAATGATGGTCACCAACGAAATGTGAACCAATCAGTAATGTGGCTGCCCGGCTTAGAAAGTGGTAGGTGCAGAGTTCTTATATTCTTTTAACTCTGATCTCACACCCTCTTTCTTTTTATCATTATACTCACATCTAACCAATCTCTCATTTCCATTTTACCTCTGTGCACTTCCACACTCAATTCTTTTAGACCCCTCTCCCCTCAATCACTCAAAGGATTTCTTCCGGGGTAGGAAACACTGGTTATCGTGAATCCATGGAAGATCTATTAATCACTCACACTAAATCCCATGTTCCTAAAAAATACATGCTTATCAATGATTTTCTTGACATGTAAAGCTCAAGAAATCATATGTCAGTGTAAATATGCTCATTTAAAAAAAATGAATGGAATTTGAGCATTTAATCTTTGAAGATTTCTCAAAACAAAGATATTGAAAGAATGGAACGAAATCAAGAGAATTGTTTTGAGAATCTAACAATGATTAAAAGCAGATCAAATGAAATAGCTATGGTATCAAAGAATTGGTTATTTTGTTTATATGAACAAATATAAACAATTTATCAATGAAAGCAGAAATATGAAAAAGATGTTTGATGCTCATCAACTTTGAACTTCAAACGGGGGTATTACCATCGAAAAATTGTTTGAATTTGAGACATGGTAATAACAATTTCAAATAAAATACTAAACCGGTGTGTATGAATACTTGACAGTATATGGACAAGATAATACACAAGTATTGATTTTTGGAAACACATGGTCAGTTAAACATTAACGCTTAAAATTTTGAAAAACATTTAAAATCACACTTCTAAATTCATAGAATCTTTTGAGAACCAGAAGTGGTTTGAACATTTAAGAAAGCGTTTTTCATGTTCGAAAGTTGTTCTTCTTTCAAACAATCAAAGATCTAGATCAGAAGATACTTACAAATATTTAGACTCCCCCTCAAATCATGATAAAATGATTTATATTCTGATAAGCTCCCCCTGGATATTTGCAAAATATCCTTATCCTTAAACATTGAAGACCGAGTCCTAAGTTGTAGTACTTAGAAGTCATAGTCATTTAACTTTGAAATCCGGGTCTTGAACTGAATTATTCAAGAGCCATTGTTCATACTCCCCCTTAAACTTTGGGTGCCTGCAACACAATTTTAGCTTTTGGTACCCATTGGAATTTATTCCTGATGTGTTAGTTACAGTTCTTGTGGGGGTTACATAATAAGAACAATGCCAGTAATTGATAAAATTATTACTTACAAAGTCATTTGCTCCACATTAAGAACAACAAATCTTATTTTGAGCAATCCTAATCAAATGATTAGTAGAATAAAACATATCAAAATTACCAAAAGGTTTACCTTTATGAGCTCTGTTCTTTTTGTCTTTGGATGTGGATGCAGATGCTTTGTCATTCTTCTTTTCTTCATCAAGAGAACTTTTCACTCTCCAGACCATCTTTCCTTTCTTAGAATTTTTTCCAAGAGATTTTACATAAAAGCTTGTTGAACCATCAACAGATTTGTCATAGAATAGATTAGATGGTCGAATCTGATTTAAGTTAACAATGTTTGGTTTGACACTTTTGTTTTTGAAAACATTTTTCTCAAGAATGGAACTAGAAGCTGTTTTGAAAGAACAGACTGATTCTACTGAATTATCAATGAGTGATTGACTAATCACATCAACGAAAACTTTATCTGACAGTTCAACATTTGCAGCTTCCAAGTCTTTTATCTTTTTGGATAAAATGTTTTTTTCAGAAGTTAGTGTGTCAAACTTTTGTTTCAAATTAGATTTGTCCTTCTTTTCTTTTTGGACATCTGATGATAGAGCGGTTATTTTGGATGTGAGCTTAGATATCTCAGATTCAAAATGTGAACGTTCTTGTTCAAAATCTTTTTCTAAGCTCTTGGTTTTTTCAGAAATATCCTTGAAAATTCCAACATTTCTCTTTCCAGAATTTTTCTTTTCAGATTCAAAAGACTTTTTCTTTTCCTGAAAAATTTGCCTTTCTTTTTCTAACAAGTCTTGTAAAACTAAGATTTGTTTGGGAAGTTCAGTTGATTTGTCTTCAAGAACTTTCCTTTCCTTAGCAAATGTGTCTCTTTCAGTATTTAGAATTTTCTCAAATTCAGACACTTGCTTGGAGAGTTTCATGCATCTATGCTCCAAATCCTTTTTCTCTTGGAGAGTTTTCTTAGAAAGTTCAGATGACTGTTGAGTAGAAGAAGTCTCCAGATTTGATTAAACTTTATCTGCTTGGATGCTTTTCATCAAATCAGCATTTTTGGCTTCCAAAGCAGATATCTTATCTTCAAAAGCCGTAAACTTGTGTTGAAGTTCAACTGATTCAGCTTGTAGTTCTGAAGATTTTTGTTCAGTTGTCTTCAGTTGGCTTTGAAGTTTTGTAATTATGGACTCTTTGACTTTGATTAATTTCTCAATAGACTGAATGGTATTTTCTTTTATTGTAATCATTTTCTCTCTATCTTTAATCTCTTTCTCTCTTGCACTGATGATACCTGCAAAATCAAATTTAGCATTATCAGTACATTTTGCACAAACAGGAGTTTTATCAGAATTTGACAAATTTGACTTCAACTCCTGAATCTGTTTGAGAAGCTTTGAATTCTGATTTTTCAGTTTCTCTCTTTCTGCTTCCATAACAGGTATCTCAGGCATGTATAAGACAACCATGACTCTAGCTGGAAGTACAGTATTTCCTTTCTCGTCTGTAGTAGGCATATTGAATGATTAGCTTGAATGATATACTGAATTTTTTTGAAAAAAACAGATATCAGATAAAAAATTAACAAAATATTACCTAATAGAGTGATCGTCAAGAGAAACTTCGATTATAAGTTGAGTTATGTGCACACTCTTACAAATATATGAACAAAAAGATTAAAGTCTAAAATAAAATCAAAAAATTAAAATCTGAAAAACAATGTGTAAATTTGTCTTCCAAAAATTAATTCTGAAAAAAAACACGAAATCTTGACTTGTAATCTTTAATCTGCAAAAATACAGAAAAATTTATCAGATAAGTGCAAAAAGCAGATGAAACAGCTAAAAAACGACACAAAACGGACTAAAAATGAAAAAGAAATGAAAAACAGGGACTAAAAACGTAAAAACACGAAACTTATAAAACTAGAAGGACTAAAAATGACAATACAAGAAATTACAAACTATAGGGACTAGAATTGTAAAAACTAGAAAAATATAAACTGCAGGGACTAAAAGTGACAAACAAATAAAACCTATACTAGAGGGACTAAAAGTGACAACTTTTAAAACTACTTAACAAACCTAACAAAACTAACAGATTAGGACTTAAATTGTAAGAAAATCTAATTAAAACCTAACAAATGTTAACTACAAGGAGCGAAAATGACACATTCTTAAAAGTACTAACTGACTTAACGAAACTTAACAGAAATTGGACTAAAATTGTAACAAAAACTAACTAAACTAACAATCTAGGACCAAAATGTCACAAAATTAACGGAGCTAACGGACAATTAACAAAAACCGTTAGTACTGTTCATTGTCTCCTTCAAAAAACGATCTGAGAACTTTGAACTTCGATATCTTCGTTGTTTCTCGACCAAATTGAGTGAGGTTTGCTTCAAAACGATCCTTGAAACAAATCTAATTGAGTAAACTTCGATATCTTTGTAGTTCTTGACACGCTTTTCTAGGCAATCCTTGACGATGTGACCGGGCTTTCCACAGTTAAAACATTTATCAGACTTTTCTTTATCCTCTTTCTTTTCTTCTTTTCTCTCTTCTTTCTTCTCTTTCTCTTTTCTCTCTTCATGTCTGCCTTTGTACTTGCCATACTTGTAAGACTCATGCTTCGGCTTGTTATAAAACTTTTTTCCGACCAAACCTTTTATGGAACCTCGAAGTCAGAAGTGCAAGCTTTTCTGCAAATTCGGTTAGTTCATCATCATTAGAATCATCTGAAGTATCATCCTCTGAACTGTCTGAACTGTTAATCATGCTGGTGATCAGGGCTTTCTTCTTCATACTCTTTCCTGAACCAGAACTTGACTTAACCGTCTTTCCCTTGCCCTGAGCTATTAATGCCAAAGAGTCTTCTACCTTCTTTTGTTTGTCCTTCAACTGTAACAACTCTTTGTTCACCGCAACTTGCACCTTTACCTTGTCCTCGTGTTGGTTTAGAGCACAGAACAGATCATTCAGCTTTTCTTCATCCATGTCTTTATTGATTTGCATTTGAATTGTGTAAACATCCCACTCTGGCTGAAGATTCTTGATAAGCTTGATGTTTATTTCAGATTCTGACTTCTGAACCCCGTTCCTTCTCAAATCATTTAGGATGATGTTGTAACGATCATATGCCTCTCTCAGAGATTCTCCTTCTTTTGCTTTGAATCCTTCATAGGCATTGATACTCTCATTCCTTTTAGTCTTGATAGACTTTGCTGATCCCATGAACTGTTTCTCTAGCTCATCCCAAATATCCGTAGTGGATTCCCGACTATCAACACGGTTGAAAATATCATTTGGGATGGCCATTATCAGAAATGTCAAAGCAGTTGCATCCCTTTCCACTAGCTCTTTATCTATTTCAGTATACTGAATAGGATCTCTTCCTACAATCCTTTCGGGAATTTCAGGATTATTGTCAGTAGCTGGAATTCTTGCAACAGTTACGTGTGGAAAATGAGGACCATTCAGAATTGAGTTCATCAGCTTCTTATCTTGATTATTGAGAAAATTAATCATCCTTTTCCTCCACTGTGGGTGTTCATCGGCTTGAAAGACCGGTGGTTTGGATTTTGATCCCATGTTGAGTAGATCTCGAGACATGTTGGCAGACTGAGAAGGATTTCTGAAAGACAGCTTGAATAATAAAGATCTCCCAAAAGATTCAGAAATATTTGACTAGAAGAGTCAAATACAGATTGTCACAAAAAATACAAGTACACAACTCGCAGAAAGATAGAAACTCGCACAATGCAGAAACTCGCAAGCAACTATTCCCAGACTTCTCGCAAGACACCTCGTGCGCGAAACCAAAACTCGCAAAACACTAAGAACGCGAAGAGACTTCTCGTAAGTAACTGTGTGCGCGAGCTGTACTTAGAAAATTTTCAAATCTTGAACTTCTCGCAAAAGAATGCAAACTCGCAAACTAGTAGAAACTCGCAGAAGCCGTTGCGAGAACCATACTTAGAAAATTTTCGAGCAGATTAAACGCGCAAAATATAAACTCACAAGCAATGAAACTCGCAGAAGGAGCGTGCACGATCTTGACTTAGAAAAAATTTCTGAGATCAAGAACTCGCAAATCAAATCAGAAAAGTCTTTGCGCGAAGCTGTTTCTCGCAAGAAGTACTATGCGTGAATCTACACAAACTCGCACAATAAGCAAATGAATAGTACTTTGCGCGAAGTGAGATCGTGCAAGAAGTATAGGTTCTCGCAGAAGGTTGTGCGTGAAGTATGGTTTCTCACTGAAGAGTGGTGCGTGAAGTGTAATTCTTCGTCGTGCGTGAAGTTGAGTTCTCGTTAGGCAGTGTGCGTCAAGTAGATCCTTTGGCTTTTGCGAGTTCTCATTTCATGTTGTACGAGTTCTTCATGCAATCACACAGGCAGCTTGATGTTTAAAGCAGCTTACGAGAAGCAGGTTCACGCAGAAGATATATTAGAACAATTTCAGCTTAACTCTGTTGACTTTTAAAAGTCAAATCTCTCATTTTATTTGCTTCATCAGATCTGTGAATCTACAAAAATAAAATCTCACAAACAAAGGTTAATCTCTTGAATTATGAATCAAAATCAATCTCAAACACATTTAAAAAAATCATCACAAAATTTGGATCAAAAACACAGATTTGAAACTTTTTGTTTAATAACATGAAGAACACTATGAACATCAAAATTTTCGAAAATGAGATTTACGATTTAAAACTTGAAAACAATGATCAATTTATGTCTAAAAAGTGTTTTTATAAACAATTTCGCACAAAAACAAATCAAATCAACACTCAATCTCAAAATCAATCTTTCAAAAAAAATTCACAGTGAACATTTTCAAGAAAACAAATATATATATATATATATATATATATATATATATATATATATATATTTTAGAAACAACACATTCCTTGAATCTTGATGCGATTTTTGAAAGATCTTGATGCAAAACAATTATAAAATGATGTAGAAACACATAGCAATCAAAATCAAATCCAAAAACGAACTAAAATATCATAACCCATTTGTTATCTTCAAGTTCTTCAAAAATGGAGTATTTCTTCAAATTTCTTCAAATCTTCATGAATCTTGATCAATTTTGGACGAATTTGTGCACGAATTATTCTCCCAATGCTCTGATACTAATTGAAAATTTCCAGATCTATTAGGTAAACATCATGAACTTCATTGATCTTGAAGAATTTACATGGATTGAACTTTCTCTCTCTAGACTCTCTCACTCTCTCTCTCTCTCTACAATATATGACAATGAAAGTATCCTTACCCTAATGCTTAGCCACTAAGCAACTCATATCTCAAACACTAATTACAACACACTACAAATCACACTAAGCTATTTTGACTTTTTACTAAACTAACTTTGACTTTTGAATTCTTTTGACTTTCTTTGACTTTTCTTTTACAAAGACTTTACACATAAATCTTGAATACAATAAATGCACTAACACACATTCCTAGTGGTTCGTATCTGTACCGTCGTTTTTGAAAACGGATTCTTATCCGTTGGTACTCATTACGGATTTCAAATTTTATTATTTACCGCTAATTCTCTTTTTTTTCCGTATATAATCCCTTCGCCTCTTTCAATTTTCTCTTTTACCTTCAATCTTTTCCTCAAGAACTCTCCAGCAGAAAATCTCTTCACTTTCTTCTTTTCATTCCAATGGCATCCCATTCTGCTTCATCCAAGAACTCAAAGGGATCTTCTGCATCAAATAAATCGATGCATTCTGAGACCAAAAACGCACATTCTGGATCTGTTGAACAAGAACAACCATTGACAAGCAGGATGCTCTCCTTTACTCATCATGATTACAATTCTAGGCAACTCAATCTCAAACCCAATAATCACTATGTTGTCGTGGAACCCAAAGGTTATCCCGAGGAAGTTGTTCCTCTACTTCAGATTCTGAAAAACCACATCCTCACAAAAGCCCTAACCCTAACAA
This sequence comes from Arctium lappa, assembly GCA_023525745.1. NCBI lineage: Eukaryota > Viridiplantae > Streptophyta > Magnoliopsida > Asterales > Asteraceae > Arctium > Arctium lappa. The sequence continues at coordinate 69,216,842 of CM042054.1, forward strand.
GATCAGACATACCAGAAACCTACATTCAACAATTCTAGTTGAGTGCTAGGCATGAGAAGCTGGACAGATATGGCTACTGTGTCATTGGTTATGCCACTCACCCCTCAACTGAAAAAATACTAGACCTTGGCATAAACAGGAGAAGAGTCTCAGAGGCTTTTGGACTTCCAACCAAGACACAATTGAACCTAGTACGATTCTCTGATGAACCCACTGATGACGAAATTCTGGATTTTCTCAAGTTCAAAGGTTACGCAGCACCAATATCTAAGAGGACTGACTTTAGACGACAGAACCTTCCACCTCTATGGAATGTTCTCTTCTCGATCCAAAATCGATGTCTGACTTGAAAGGTGGGTAGCCCACATCAATCTAGTCATACCATACTAGCAATTATGTATGGTATGTACTATGACCTGCCTTTGGACTATGCGGGACTAATTTTCAGGGAAATCAGAAACGCCGTCATAGCCAAACAAGAGGACCAAGCTCGAGGAACAGAACCCAAGAATCTTGTTTTCAACAGATTCTTTGCCATACTCCTAGGGAATGATCTTGTGGGAGAAGGAAAATTGCCGGCAGAAGGCAAAATGATCAAGATATACGACATGAAGTCACATAAGCCAACGGTTCTGAAGAGTGGATACCCTGAAGCACGACCTCTGCCAGCTCGCATCCTAGCTTACTTGGGTAGTGAAGAAAGGGCCAGGACTTACATTCGTGGGCACAGGACTCCTGCACCGAGTCCTGCAACCCCTCACGTGTAGGATTCCAAGTGGGAGAGATTGATATATACCTTAGGACTGAAGTAGATGAGGGCACAGAAATAGGTGTAGAGGAAGAAACCCAAGAAAGAACTGATGTTGTAGTTCCTGAGAGTAGGGTTGGGGGAGAGAAACCTAAGGAGAAAAAGAAAAGAAAATACAAGAAGAGAGTCAAAGAAGAAGAGGCTCCAAAATCACCCTCAGAGGCTGCAAATCCCAAGAAAAAGAAGACCAGAAAGCTAACCAAGGCCGCAACCTCTGAGAACGTTTCTGTCGGCTATGAGGGAACCTGCAGAGGAGGATGAAGAACCTTTGCAGAGGAGAAGAAGAAGGGATCTCGTAGTAGAAAGCTCTGAGGAGAAGCCCTCTAGTCCTCTTCATATGGCTGCAGAGATAGCCAAGGAAGTGCAGACACTATACTCTACGGGCCTCGGAGAAACTGTGGAAGTCGAAATGGAGGATGTTACCGGACTCTTCAGCTCTGGTGATAAGGGAAAGAAAAACTCGGAGGAGGAGAAGAAAGAAAAAGATACCTTAGGCACACAACTCGAGCCAACTCCTAGTGCAATCCACACTACTACCTCTGCAGTTCTAGTGCAGAAAGGTATTGAAGAAGGACGGCACGGTCCGAACCTAACCCAAGCTGACCGGACAGAGGATATTCCTTCATCCTATGTACCACCAAAATCTGGAGAAGCCAAATCCACCTCACACTCTCAACAGGGTGAAGGTGTTGCCATAAGTGTCCATTTGCCCCAGGACACGACACTTCCTCACACAGAGGCATTTGTTTCCTCTATCACACACATGAGTGACAACCAAACTGCTTCAGAGTTGGCAGTGAGAGAACTCAATAGCTTTGTGGTTCTAGAACAACCACATAACTTAATCACTAGGAATCTTGGGGAAGCCTCTGAACCCTCCCCCAAGAGACCTACTGACAGAACTTCCATAGATGATTCCTTTGTGGAACATCGAAGATTAGAAGGAAATCCTCCAGAGCTCAACATCATCACAAGCTCTGGAGGTGCCAAACACTCGTTGGTCAATCTAGAACATGTGTTGTTCCAGAGGTCACCCCAGACACCTTCGTCACAAAGGGCGAGTTTAAAGCCTTTGCTGACATGGTGCTCCAAAAACTTGAAGAGTTGAAAAGCTCTGTCAATACCGAATCCCAGAAGAACTCCAACGCACTTGCAGAGGCTCTAAAAGCCAATAAAGAGGCTCTAAAAGCTCTCCAGCGAACCTCCGAGCAACATTCTGCAGAGATAAGGAAGCTGACAGAGACCTCTGTGACAAGAAAAGACATTCAGTGTTGCGGTGAATCGATCAACATTCAGACAGATTCAATCGAAGACCTTGGGGACATATGCATGGAGGAGATGAGTAAGTTTGCAGCCCAAGTAACCCAATCAGGGGTGGATGATCTGACCAAACTCAGAGACGAAATCAAGGACATAACTCGTAGAGTTATGGTTTCCTTCTAACCTCAGGCATCCACCTCTGCTCCTCAAACTTCGAAATCTGCCACTGACGTATCTGGCCTAGCAACGAAAGAAGAATTGAAGACCATGGGGAAAATGCTTCTGCGAACCCTAAACCTCATGGGCTCTAATATCTCCCAACAAGGCAAAAAGGTGACAGAGGATCTGAAGAAAACTGTAGCCACCATCAAGTTTAAGTCTGATCTTGAAGTCAACAGACTATCGCTGGCTACAAAGGACGTCCTCAAGAAGATCAGCAAACACACTGAAGATCACCTCTGCAAGAGGCGAAAGAGGAAGGAACCTGCGTCTTGCCAGACAGAGGCCGCGTAGAAGAGGGTACACCATGATGATCAGGACCCAGATGAATCTGACCCTGGCCATCATGAGGGGGAAAAGGCCACAACAACAAAGAGCTCTGCACTCGTAGCCGCTGCCACTCTTCTCCAAGCCCTACCATTACAGAATGTATCTTTAGGGCACACAAAACTCAAAATCTCAAATCATGTGCATCTAAGGAATCAAAAAGGGAAGCTCTATTTGTCCAAAGCACATCCTCTGCAGAGCATAAAAATGGAAAGGTCAGTGTCGGCTCTGAGCAAATAGTAGAGGGACTCATAAAGTTCGTAAAACCTTCAAGTCCTGAACCAATGCCCACTGCACCAACGCCCAAAGTACAGTTTCAGAGCCTTGATCCAGTAAATGCCTCAGAAACCACATAAATTCCTCCACAGAGCCAAACGAAGAAACCCTCTGAAACAAAAAGGAAGCCCTCTGAGCAGAAAGAACAAGAGGATAAGGTGAAACAGATTGTTCAATCGATGGACGTTATTCTCATCAAGGCCTCCATTGAAAGAACTGAAGTTCCACGAAAACATTCATACCTATCTCTACAGTGCAGAGCCCGAGGCCGTCTTTCTGGCACCCAATCTACATCCATTGATCAAAGAAGACATCAGAAGGCGTTTCGAGTAGACTGCCCAAGAAAAGGATGAGGTGTTTTCCACAGAGGACATCAAAACTGTGATGAGGATCACTCTACACTCTTTCTCTAACAAGTCCATAATGTACGCCAAGTACTTAGTCGAGAGAAAAGATGGGCGTCAGTACACAATCATAAATGCAGATCTAAAGCACATCTGCGCCTATGATCTTCCTCAAATGCATGCCTTACAGAGTAGAGACTTGAAAAGCGGAAGGAGTACATGATAGCAAATGGCAGGATCAAGGAGGTCATGCGTGAACATGTCAGATAACATAGCAAAATAGACTTCGAGGTGGCTCTACAGCTCGGGGTTGAAAAGTTATCGATCACAAAGCCAAATGACCACTTCCCCGGAATCGAAGATGTGCCATCAAATTCACTAATCACAGAGCCTGAATTCGGATTCATTTACAGAGACGATGATGGACTCAAAAAGATGTTCAAACCAAATCAGAGTCACAAGTATTCGAACAATACTCTGCTGAAGATAAAGAACACGATTCTAAGGAAGAAAGGGTCTGAGACTATGCAAGAGGGACCTGCAGAGAGGATGATTGGACAGATAGATGCTCAAGTCCAGTACCTACAGTTAATTATGTCGATGAAAAAGACCCTAGCGGAAAGCTTCACAAAACCGATAGATGATTTCCCTCGATGATCCTAGTAATAGAATAGATTTTCATTCTTGTACATGAACTTTAATGTAATTGCCTTTCGGCACTACTCTTTGAATGAAATTCTTGTCTTTAGAGGTCGAGTTCCTTTCACCTCTTTTAGTTTCTAACTTAGCCAAACACTCAAAATTCCAAACTTTTATTTTTCAATACTTAGGGGGAGATTGTTAGCTCCAACTTTCATGTATAGAAGTATTGAAAAATATGCTAAGCATAGGAACTGCAGAAGACTGCTCAGAACAACCAATCACACCACATAACCCACTATCTTAGAAGATTTTGTCGACACTCTGCCAGAGGACTCGTAACCTGATAATGATCTTAAGATCACAGAGCCTCTGTGATGGCTAACTTCTGGAGATTGTTCGACGTTTTTGGAAAACTCAATCCAAGACAAGGTCAAATGCAGATCACGTGAAGCCTGTTCTACGAAGATTTCCAAATCACCTTTTGAGCGGCGCACGATCCTTTACTTTCCAGGTGGCATTCCGTTTATGGAATGTCAGCCTTTGTCTTGTACTACGGGGTGCATCCTCCTTGTATATTATAGGAGCACCACCTTTGAGTTTTGTATGCGAGCACACACACTAGTCTGATTTAGAGATTGTATTTCCCTGAGAATATTTGCACACACCAGTGCATGTTCTTGGTGTTCTTGAAGCAAATCAATGAAACAGTATTTTGAGTAAATTACTTGATATATTTTGGATTTTGTTTATTGTTTGCGCGTGTGTCTACTACCTTGCATGTTTTACTTTTTCTACATACTAGAAACGCTTCCGCACTCTTATTCATTAATCAGTGTGTAGCAAAAAGTCCGTCAAGTAAAGAACATCATTAATGGGATCCAACACATTCATACAGATCAAATGAAATCAGATTTACACACTAAAAGACAAAAAATTCATAAGAAAACAAGACATTCAAATAATAATAACATTCATATAAAATATTCAAAAACAATAAAAAAAATCAACTTTATACACAAAAAAGTTGTTGGCTTCCAGATTTATAATCAAGAACATTCCTAAATCAAAATCTAAATATAAAGAAAAAAAGAAAATAAAAACCCTAATTCATACTCAAGGATTTAGATGCTTCAACATACTTAAATGCCTTCAAATAAGACATGGAAACCATACTCATGGATTTGTAGAAGAAACCATGCTTGTAGATTTGCAGAAGAAATCATGCTCGTGGATTTGCGAAAGAAACCATGCTTGTAAAGTTGCAGAAGAAACCGTACTTGTGGATTTGAATCTGGATCTGCAACCGAAGAAGGATGAGACGATGATCGATTTGCAGAAGAAGAAGACGATGCAAAAGAAAAGGTTGTGGATTTGCTGGAGAAAGGAAGTCCATGGGGTTGGGGGAGCATTTGAAGGGCCAATTTTTGAAGGTTAATAGGTAAATGGAGAGATTCACGAGACCATGGGGGAAAAGATTTGATATTTTGATTGATGGCATTAATTTTTTCTTTGATTATTTAAGGAATTGATTTTGAGTTTAAGGAAATATATTTAAGGAATTGATTTTGTGAATGTATTTAAAATCAAAGGTTGGGGTTCTAATTTTAAGGAATTGATTTTGAGTTTTAATTTTTAGTATTTGATTTTGTTATTACTTTTGTGTTTGAATGTGGTGGTGTGATGGTGGTTGAGGGTGGCTATGGATGAAGTTCTTGATGAGGAAGGAGGTGGGAGAAGAAGATGTGTAAAATGACCAAAATGCCCCTCACGTGAGGGGCACATGACTCACTTAACGGAGCATGCCTTAACAGTGTTAGCGCCAGGAACGAATTTGGGCTCCAAAACTCGCTTTATGTAATTCACGAGGGACCATTTATGTAATTCACTCTAAAATATATCTTAAATTGTTAAACAGAAAAGACTATTGTTTCGAAAATATGAAGATTAAATCATAATAATTATTGTGATAATTAAATTGAGGAATTACTTTTGACTTTAGGCGGCTGAAAATGAAAACCAAAAAGAAGAAAAAATGTGGTGGAAACTAAATTCAAATACCACTTGCTTTTGCCCACTGCATCTCTTGTTCTTCTTTTTTCTTTTCTTTCTACATTTTCTTTTAATCATAATCATAATGATAATCAATTTATTAAAAAAATTGTAACATTGTTACTAAATAAAACATTTTTGGATCAAATTATGTAAAAAAAATTGAGATTTAGGAGCCGTTTACCAAATGTTCATCGAGTAAACGTTTGTCGGTAAGAGACCACAATTATTTACCTTATGGGGTAACATTTTCGGTCATCAAAATAGATTGATGGTAAGCGTTTATAACCCGGTAAGCGCTTATCGGGTAAGAGTCATCATCCTCACTTACCGGATAAGACTCTCAATCCTTGTCTTCTCTCTTACCGGGTAAGATTTTCGGTCTTTGTTATGTTCGTCCGGTAAGATGATTGAATCGGTAAGCGCTTATCAATGTAACTGTTTAGTAAATGATCCCTTACTTAATCTCGGTCAAACTGTTATTGTGTTGCAATGAATTTATAATCAACCACAAGGCTTGTGGTGTAGGGTAATCACCTGGGGAGTTCATAACGCTCAACCCGGGTTCGATTCCCTGCATTCGCCTTGTGGCCACCGGGTTTAATCTCAGGGATGCATTCTTTCGCAGTCGGTTGCTTTGTCAGGGATTAGTTGGGCCATAGACCCAGGATACCCTTTAAAAAAAGTTAAAATCACATGTTGCACTATAAAAAGAATAATTCGCACGTTAAACATTCTTCTGACACGAATACAAATATATATTCTGTTTACATTAAATTTTAAATATGCCATTTTTAAGCCTATAAAATCTAAGTTCAATCAGAAGTTTCAGGTTGATTCTTTTTAAATCGAGAAGTCAAAAAGGTAAGGCGAAAATAACGTTTTTTTTTCGGTAACGCCTTTCATGAAATTGATTCAATCATATGGATCATACAAACTATGAGAACACTAGTGCATTTTAAAACATGAAACATATTCGGTTTGATATATAGGGAGGCCACCAAACGTTACCATAAATATAAAAAGATCATATAAAATCAATCAACTTTTAAATTAATGTTATTTATATCATATTTGGTATATAACAATTACTATATCTTGCACGCTTTAGCAGCTGGGCCAAAGGCCCTAAATGCCAGGGATTAGTCTGGGCCATAGGCCCAAGATACCCTTTCAAAAAAAAAATTACTATATCTTTTTGTTTGAGTTTAAATTATAAAAGATTATAAACTTATAGTCATAAATATGTTGGAAAATTAAATGATTTATTTAAAATTTTATTTTAATTATAAAACTAATGCAACAAAGACTTATATCGTAAAACTTGTATAATTAAGTCATTAAGAAAACAAAATACCAATCACTTGGTTTGTGGCGCAATCATAAAATATTTGGAGATGTATTAGAAAATCTCATTTACTTAGGGTTCAAATCCAGGTGCTGACAAAGTCTTTATGGCCATAAGAGGTTCACTTGCGATGACTCCAAATCATTTATGGTTGTCCAAGCATTAGTCAGTACACGTAAGTTGATCTAGACATTCATGGTTATTAAAAAAAATACCTCCCATCGCACGACAACATCGACCAAGATCCTCCACCTACTGGTAGCCACCACCGGTCACTCCCACCTACCCTCCGCAACCGCCCACCACCACTGTAAATTTATTTATTTATTGTTTAAAGAAAAGTAGTTCATAGTATACTTCGAAAATTAATCTTTAGTGAATTACAACATTTATCATAAAATAAAGAGTGAATTAAATATTTGGTCCCTCGTCTATGACTATTTTTTGGTTTTCATCCCTACAAATTCGTAAAGTGCGATGTTAGTCCATTTTGTGTTTCACAACTCAAACTAGTCCCTTCTGTTAACACCATTACTTTAGGCTTCCTTAACCTTGTCATGTGCCTGTCTCACTTGATGGGCAAATCCGTCATTTGACACTTCTTCTTCCTCCTCCCTCCTCCTTTAACCTAAGAACATTCACCACCACCCGTCATCACTTATCACCATCCTCCACCACCCAAAAATAATTCCAAAATCTTATCTAAATGAAAATCCAAATTGGAGTGTTAAACAATATCAAGAAATCATAATCAAAATCTTATCTAAATCATACAAATGAAGGTGTAAAATCAATAAATTTGCCTAAATTCGTCAAATTAAGATTTGCATAAACCCATCCATTCGTTAAAGCTACAATGGAAGTCATAAAACATATTAACATTATGGCCTTGAGAAAACAAATCATACACAATGAGATGAATTCAAGGGTTTCAAACATGATTTAGTCCCTACTTTCAAGAAATCTCGAACATAAATAAATATGAATCAATCTAAAATAAAATCTCTAAAAATCAAATGAAAACCCTAAAACTAAAATCCCTAAAATCAAATCAAAGGACCTCATTTGGAAATTGAAGCAACAACCTTACTCTTGTTGGAAATCGATTCATCGATCTCAATCTTACAACCTTCTTGGACGTGTCTTGGACACATCTTAAACCATTGGTTAAGGCGCCAGTGCTCAAGGGTTCTGGTTTTCATTGAGGATTATGGTTTTCTGTTGACGTGTCTTCAACGAGGGGTTGATCTGGTGCGACGACAGATGGTGGTGGCATTGACTTGGTGTGACGGATGATGGTAGTGATGTTGATTTGGTGCGATAGATCACAAATTAGAGGATGGGGGACGATTTCACGATTTGCAAGTTTGGCGATGTTGGGGAACAATTTCAAGATTTGTAGGTGTGGGGGGAGGGGACATTTTAACGATTTGTGGGTGTGGGGAGATAGTTTCATGATTTCAAATTGGAGGTTTGAGGGTATATATATAGAGGTGGTTTCAATTGAAAACCATATTAGATTGGAAACTTTAGAAACCGTCAATTTCATTGGTTAAATTAATGAAATTGGTTCATAAAGTTTTTTAATATGATGAAGTTGTTTCATATAATTCTTTTATTAATGAAATTATTTCATATATTTGTGTTTTTTTATGTAGTTTCATCTATTTTTCTCATTCTGATGAAATTGTTTCATGTATTTTCGCAGTCTGATGAAACTTTTTCATTTTTACATAAAAAACATAAATATATGCAACAATTTCATCAATAAAATAATTATATGAAACAATTTCATCAATTTAATGAAACAATTTCATTAACTTAACCAATGAAATCGAGGATTTCCACGGTTTTCAAAATTATAGTGGTTTCCATTTAATCGCTCCCCTATATATATATATATATATATATATATATGTATATATGTATATAGAGGAGGGATCATGCGAGGAGAGGAGCAAAATAAGAAAAAAAAAGGGAGTAATCTCAACCACACATCTTCGGTTACGGTGGACGCGATCACGGAGGATTGACGCAATTCAGGGGAGGGTTGAGATTATTAAAGAGGGGGGACCGGTCAAAGCCTCCACTATTGACCGGATGAGTGGTTGAGATTCATCTTCGCATTCTCTTAAATAGTTATTATTCTCGTTTGATCCTTTCTCTCTCTCTCTCTCTCTCTCTCTCTATATATATATATATATATATATATATTGTCGGGTTCAAACGAGAATGATACATATTTTAAAGAATAAGAGAATAATTTTGGACCAATCATTTCATTAAATAATACTTTAACTAAAACTTTCTTAAAAATCGCTCAAAAGGGCATATATGTCATTTGTTGTATACATATTATATATGTAAACTCATTTATTTCTATATAAATTATGTAATAAATTTAATTAAGGTATTTATTCATGATTAATTTTTTTATTTATTTACTTATTATTTTTACAACATTAAAATAAGTGTGATTTAAATTTTCATTTTAAATATTTATCTTTATTGAATTAATTTATTGAAGATTTTTTTACAATTTTCGTCAAAAATCACATGTGATATCCACTATTAGGAAAACCTTTTAAAAAAATATTAATTTATTGTGAATCACATGTGATTTTTTTTAAATTATGAATTGCATTTTAAATACATATGATCTTATACATTTTAAATGTGTTTTACTAAAAATCACATATGATTTTGTTTTATTATTTTTCTTTTTCAATTTTAATTTGAATTATTATTTTTCAAATTTTAAATCACATATGATTAGGAAAAATATTTTGAAAAAAAATTAATTCATTGTGAATCAGATGTGATTTTGATGAAAAATTATGAATTGCATTTTGAAATACATATTATCTTATATATTTTAAATGTGTTTTGATAAAAATCACATACGATTTTGTTTCATTATTTTTCTTTTCCAATTTTAATTTTTCAAATTTTAAATCACATATGAATAAGAGAACATTTTGAAAAGAAAAATAAGTCATTGTAAATCACATATGATTTTGACGAAAATTGTAACTTTTTTTCAAATATTGCTTTAAATAAATTCTTTAAATGAAAACTAAATACGCTTATTTTAAATGAATTAAATATAAAAAAACTATTAAATAAAAATTAAATAATATTAAATTTCACAAATATTGTAAAAATAGAATATTAAATAAATACCTAAAATAAATTTTATATAACTAAATTACTTATATACCAATATTTATTTATTTTTAAAATTAATTATTTAAGATATTATTTAATGAAATGATTGATCTATATTTATTTTTTTTATTCTTTTAAATAGATAACATTTTCGTATGATCCTCTCTCTCTCTATATATATATATATTATGTATTTATAACATAAAATATTAATGCATTTCTATTTTTTAAAAGAAAATAAAAAAGGGTAAACAGATAAAAATGCATGAGGGACACTTGAATGACTTAACGGAATCAATTCTAATGGTGTTAAGAGGAGAGACTAATTTGGGCTTTGAAACACAAAAAATGGACCACTAGTGTATAAATTATAGGAACAAAAACCAAAAAACAACCATAGACAAGGGATCAAAAATGTAATTCACTTTAAAATAAAATATAATTAATATTTTTTTTTGAACGGCAAGATAACACACACGTTCCAGCGGTATCGGGCCTCCATTACGGACAATCCCACTAATCCGCTGCGACCCGACCCAGACATCAAGCACCGATAAAAGTTAAAAAACAAGACACAAAGTTGTTCTGTTATTTTTAGTTTGGGTTGTTCCTTTTGGTTTTATGCCTTGGGGTCTCTCCCTTGGTATTTTTATTTGAGGGGTTGGTTTTGACCCTGCTCTTTTCTTTTTTTTTGCTTTTTCGTTTTTATAATATTGCTTGGGTTTCTCTAAAAAAAAAAAAGACACGCACCTATAGTTCAGTTGAAAGATTTTGGAAAAATAAAACAAAAAAAGGTGAAAATGTTTGCACAACCAATAATAAATGTATTTTCTAAATTCCAAAGTGAAATAACATTATAGCAACTTGGTTTTTATATGATATTAGTCAAAAGATATTCTTTAAAATATCTAATATAACGGTTTATTTTCTCAGTTCTACTAAATCATCTAACATCGTTCTCACAAGTCATTGTTTCCTAAAAAGAAAAGTTGTTATATTACCCATCTTCCTTATAATAACTTACAATATGTATTTTTTTTTAATTTTTGCCCATCTCTTTTAGGGTTATTATGCCGGTATTCACTTTGTGCTTACTAAGGTGTCGTTTGTTTTTTAAGAGATCTAAAGTCTGAAGTCTTAATTTAGTTATGATTAATAAGAGGTGGTGTGTAAAAAGGTCTGAACGATTCAGACTTAAGAGACATTAAGGTGTCGTTTGTTTTTTAAGAGGTTTAAAGTCTAAAGTCTTATTTTAGTTATGATTAATAAGAGGTGGTGTGTAAAAAGGTCTGAACGATTCAGACTTAAGAGTCATTAAGAGGTTTTTCTTTAAAAAAACAAACAACCCCTAAGAGATTTTTAAAAAAAAACAAACAACCCCTAAGTAATGAGAAATGTCAATCATGATAAAATATCATACATATTTTACATGTAACAATCATATTGATATAAGATATCTGCTTCTTATATAGGCAATAAATAAGGTAATTTGTTCGATTTGTCTACAAGGACCTATTTAATACCATGCATACTTTGAGTTAAAGTAGTTTCATTATAAAACCCGTTGTTGTACAAACAATATATCCCAGTTCCATACCATGGTCTCTTATAAATGTTGCAACTCACCATATGGTTTTTCATACTGTTATGCTTTGACTTTAGGCTTCGATCAACTTAAAAGAAGCATATTGTTTAACTTCTTCAAAGTCTTTGAAGTTGTATCTCTCTCTCTCTTTTTCTATCCATTCAAACATCATATTTTTCTAGAATGAGTATATACAATTTTAGAGAATTTTTTTATAGATCTCTTATGATATTCGGCTAATCCCAAGAAACTGCAAACCTGTGATAAAAGGTATATCACGATCTAGAGTGCCAACAACACATTAGTCCCACAACCATCACGAGGGAGGAAAATCATTACAAGTCAACAACAGGTGGTAATGTATGGGTTAGAAGTTGGGATCTTATTTCCGGATGCCCACCATCCTACCGCTAAGGCAACACATGGACCTCGACGGTAGGCATACAGTTTCCATTTCAAGACAGGTTCAATCTTTTTTGGATGTACCTTAATATTAACCTAGTTTGCTACATCCTCGAGAATTTATATTTTTGTAACCAAAATTCGCATTTTGATAACTTGATATAAGGTCTTTTTTCTATAATAATTCCAACTAGTCGAAGATACGGGTCACAATTGACCCTGAGTACAGTAAATTACCGTCTATAGATGCAATCACAAACTTATACGAAAATGAATTACAAACTTTGTTCATTAAACCTATAAAAATAGAATCAAATAACATCATCAAAAACTAAAAAGTGACCATATCTAAAACAAAAGGTTGTTTTCGAGATATCTTTTTTAGAAAAAAAAAATTTAACTGATGATGTATTAAAACAAAAACCAATCTTAGAGGAATAACTATCTTTTTATTTGTGATAAAACAAATGATCGATAAGGGCAATTGATATTTATTCTTTGAACTTATAGTAATTGTATTTAACTTTAGATAATCTACATTTAATCTCAATGATTCATCTTTGTTTCTTATGAATAAAATTGACAAGGCCAACCATGGATTAATAAATCCTTGAGTAAATTACATTCCTCCCGATGGACTGTGGTATGTTGATGTGTGTTTCTACGACCCCTTAAATGTATTTATTACATTCTCGGTACTTGTGATATGCACTAATTGATTGTAACATCCTGTTTTTATCACAATTGAAGAAAAGTGTTGAACTACGTGAATCGGCTAAGGAAGAACCAAATATGGTCGTCTCAGCTACAGTGCCATGTGGTTGTGACAACTGTCACAATAGCACCAGTGGTACTGAAAGTGTGGTAGTCCTGACTATATTGACATGCACTTATGACATATGTCACAATAGCACTGACGTTACCGAGGGTTTGGTCGTCCCAAACGAATGTGTCATGAAATTATGACAATGGCACGATAACTGACAGAATAGCATCAAATGTACCAAGAAAACGGTTGGTGAACGGCTGGTAAAAAGATCGGTGAACGGTGGAGAGAACGGTCGAGGAATGGCCAAAAAAATGGTCGGTTAACGACCGACAAAACGGTCGAGGAACGACAGGAAAAAATTATCGACGAATGAACGAGAAAAACGGTCAAGGAACGATCGAGAAAAGGGCGAAAAGGGCACTCAATACCTTCTAGCGAAAGTGCCATGCGAAAGTGACACTGGTACTTTAGCCTGTCACTTTCGCACAGAAAAAGAAAGGCACGGTACATTCTGGACGAAAGTGCCAGCTAAAGTGACACTGTCACTTTAGCATGGCACTCTCGCGGTCGAGGAGCAGTGCATAAAATCCGGTTTTAAGCCTCATTTTTCATTTGGTCATATATCTCTCATCGTAGCTCCGATTTTGACGATTCTTTTTGCTATGGTCTCGTTTTTTAGAGATCATCAAGGATAGATCATGAGTATTGAAGTTTATTGGAATATCAAAGAGTATTTGGTAGTGGTAAGCTTCTCGTCTCTCTCGACTTTAAGCTAGGGTGTGGAATATTCTTCATTTTCTCTCCTCTCTATTCCTTGTTGCTTTAACTTTTGGATCTTTGGAGGTGAAAGAAACACTTCGCAAGTGTTGGATCTAAGATTTATAAGGTGTTGCTAGAAGATTCAAGTTTTCACCAAGAAAACTAAAGTTTGGGGTATAACCTAGATTTAACCTAAATCTAGCAAGTTGAGTTCAATTTGATTTGTGAAAACTATGTACATGCCAAAATTTTCCTTTTTGAAGTATTTATGTGTTTTACTTGATAAATATCAAATGTAGGTTTATGTGATGAGTTTTGTATATTGTGGGTATTTGATTTTATAAATCGTATGAAACCCTCATATGTGGGATTTTTGGACATCTTGATAAATAAATCATATTAATATGCTTCTGTGATGATTTAATGTATAAATGGGGGTCATTTGACGAAAATGTTCTTTTAGTGTATTTGATCTTATAAACCGTTTGGAAAATGCATATTATTGTGTTATGAGTCATTTTGGAAATATAAGGATATTACTTCATTTGGAAAATGGTTTGTCTCAACCAATAATGAGTTTGGGGTAATCATACTTTTAGTCGTTGTGTTTTCATAACGTAAAATGTGTTTTATTTTATGGTCAAGTAAATTTAGGGGTATGCAAAACCCGAATAGTTCGAAATCCGAACCCAACCCCGAACTAAAAACAAGATGTTTGCTCAAAACCCGAATACTCTAAAATCCGAAACCCGACTTTTGGGGGGATATTTGGGTTCGGGTTGGGTTTGATCTTTGGCCACCCGACCCATACGAAAACCCGAAATAATATACATAAATATTTTAAATATTATATAAATATATTTATTTATCTAATTATCTTATTGAAAATCGTAAATTCTGGTCGGTTGAAATGTTTTCCAATTTCTAAAGTTACTATCGATTTCATTAATCTCTTAATCGATGGAATTCATCATCAAAATCGATTGAATTTATATATACATTTTTCATCATAATAATACCCGAACCCGACCAACATCAACCCGAAACTCAATCAACCCAAAACCCAAAAAATCCGAAACCTAAAATCTGGGTCTTGATTTTCATACTCGAAATCTGATCGAGTTCTTGGTTTTCCCACCCGAACCCGCCTGCCCCGCCCAATGCACACCCCTAAGTAAAATGTTGATATTTTGACTTGGTTTTGACTAAGATGAGTCTTGGGGACATTTGTCCGGTTTTAACAACCCATTGTGGAGTTTTGAGTATGATTTGTGTTTATTGCGTATCATTTGAGAACTACATGTTTTGAGTTATTTGGTCATTCAATTGGAGTCATGTAATGTCATAGACTGTAATACAATGGATCCATAAGCATAGGAGTCAGTCTCTATCGTTAAAAGGACGGTTATTCCCATGTTAGGACCAGGATTAGTCATTGGGTCATCGAGGGCGTTATGGTGCGGGCTCTTGAAGTCGAACATCTATCATTGACCATATGATGTAATTTCTGAGTCAGTTTTATGGGATGGTTATTTCCCATTTGTAACTAGTTGAGACATTGGGTCCTTCGAGGCAACTTGGTACGACTATGTGGAGCTAAATACTAGCCATGGGCCATAAATGTAATCCTAGTGAATGAGTATGATTAGGATACTTGGATGTAACACGCTAAAAATTATCACGAATAATAGGGAGAAATTCCGGAAATGGACTAAATTAAAACTTCCAAATAACACAACTATAACCCAAAGGGGAGTAGTTTGCACAACCAGAAATAACAATAATCAACATGGGACAAGGTTCCAACAATCGGCTTAATCTATATATAAATTGTCTAGATTAAAATGAGTCTCGCTATATCCCCAAAAATTATGCTCTCTTCACGAAGATTGGCAAAAAGCCCGCCTCCTAAAGTGCTGCTCCTACTTGCACCGGTTGGCACATCATATTCTAGAGTCAATGCTAGTGGGACCTGGGGTACATTCCACATAACGACAAGTGTTAGGCTAGAAGCCTATTGAGATCTTAAATAAATGTAGAATTGTAAATATAGCATAAAGCCTTAAAGTATAAGCCATCGTTAACCACTCCGCAAAGATAACATCATTCTACTATCCATCATGTCTTACAAGGTTCCAATTCTGAACACATTTATTCACCATACGCAAATCTTGCTTTCGAGGGAGACCCGTGCCATCCAAGTGACAAAAATAATGAATGAAATCATTCATGGAGTTACTTGAGATTACACCTCAGGTTCTTGACTTTAGTGTACACCATTCCGGTCTCACCTCAAGTCTTTCTATTTCCTTTAGTGTCCATTCCATGGATTCCCACCTCAAGGGTTCACGATCCTTTAGTGCCTAATCCCTAGGTATCTAACAAGGGTTTACAATTTACCACAATGGCACACCACATCCTCATGTACAAGGGTTGGGTCCATTAATTTATCAATTCAACAAATGTGAGTCAAAGTTACCATATTTTCATAAATTATAATTTTTTCATGTCACCAAAGCATGTAGAATTCCCGTATGTTAATATAACCCAAACACCTATCATAATTCCAAATAAAGCATCAATTTAGGTAAAATATGGTTAGGGCTCAAAACACTCTAAGATGGTCCATCTATTTTCAAACCCAAATAGTAAAGTAATATATTTGTATTATCAAGCTCCAAGTAGAAATGAGGTTGGATGTAGCCAAGTATTCACATACATCATTATTAGGTCAAAAACCCATGTAACATAATCAAGTAGAAATATAGATGAGAGAAATCATTTAAATGGATATAACCTAGCAAGTAACTCACCAATAAGGTTTGTTAGAAGAACCCATAATAATAGTTGAAAGCCCTAGAAAGTGAAGGTAGAGACTTGAGCCCCCCCCCCCCCCCCCCCGATAGATGCTTGAGACTTGCAAATCTTGGCGCTTGACCACTTAGATGACATAGATCTTCAATTGGAGAACATTAATGGATCACCTTTCTTGAGGAGTAAATGATGAGAGAGAAATGGGAAGAATGGGGAGAAAATCGCCAAAGAGGGAGAGGGGTGATATCTTGAATCTGATTTTAGAAAAAGTGATCAAATAAGAAAGAAAAACATGTTAGATAATAGGCCCCTATCACCCGCGCACGACCTTGGCTTGGCGACAGTGCACGACCACAATCGCAGGGCACAGTCGCCTGGATTGTACCGTGGCATGTGCCATGGCAACTAGGACATTTGTCACTATCGCCGGCACAATCGTACCATTCGTACCGAGGGTTGTCTTGGGCTAGCGACAATGCCCTCCGCGACTATGACCCTGGCATAATCGTTGGGCATAGTCGCCCACCTCCCAGATTGACCAAAAATTGACTTTTTCGATTCTTAGGTATGACTAAAACGATTCCAAATACGAAAACTCTAAAATAACATATACCTCTATAATTATATATATATATATATATATAGGGAGAGAGAGTCGGGTTCAAACTAGAACAATACATATTTAAAAGAACATGAGAACTAACAAAATCATTAGTGATTTTACATTAACACACGAAAAAAGGGACTTTGGCTGCGGCTTCAGGTCCGCATGGCTTTTTTGCGCGTTAATGTAAAATCACTAATGATTTTGTTAGTTCTCGTGTTTTTTTAAATAGTTACTGTTCTCACTTGATCCTCCATATATATATATATATATATATCTTTATAAAAGGGATGGGTAAACATATATATATAGACCCAAAATTACGAGGAATAAATCCACAAATAAGATCGAATATACTTAACTAAGTACGAAGAGGAATTAGACATCTCAAGAATGTAGATACGATAAAGGGGGATTCCTTACTCAAAAATCGGGGTGTTACAATCCTCCTCCCCTTAGAAAATATTTTACCCTCGTAACCTCGCACTACTCAAAGAGATGAGGGTAGCATATCTTCATATCTTCCACTAAGGTTGTTCATTGATTGACATCCATTGGATGTGATGGGAACTGAACCGATCCAATCATCCATTGGATGTTGGATTTTTCCAACCGAACCGATCCAATCATCCATTGGATGTTGGATTTTTCTAATCCAATGGATGATTGGATCAGTTCGGTTCCATCCATTGGATGTTCTTATTGGATATCCATTGGATCAAATTGGATCCATCCAATATTATTTGGATTAGATTGGATTGCATCGATTCGACATCCAATGGATGATCGGATAAAATCATATCCATCCAATGCTTTACCCTTTGATTCAAACAACGTTAAGATCAAACTTTTTTATGAACAACAAGATCTGTAACCAAAATATCTGCAACCAAATAATATTACCAGGAGAACGAGGCTTGGAGATGGTTTTCTCGACAGAGACGAAGATGCAATCGAAGTAATGAAGAAGCAACCAGTTTCATCGACAGAGAATGATATAAGAGACCGTTGGTTGGAGAACAGATGCTTGCTTGGTTCGATCTAGGACATAACTTGCTTGCTTGTTTCTGTTGGTGGTCGGTTTCATAACCTACTTTCTTGTTTGGCTACTGTCAATGGATGCTTCATGAGGCCATATGAGAAAGAAGCAAGAACCCTAAATCAAGAAAAGTGATTTGAAATTTTAGGAGAGTTGGGTGGGAAAGAAACACCAAAAGTGATTTGTCTTATTTCTAACTTTTACTGATAAAGTTGTTATTGATAAAAGGTTTTTTAATTTTAATTTTTTAATTAAATATTATATTGATTATTAATTGGATGGGATATTGGATGATAATTGGATGGTGAATCGGATCGGTTCGGTCGGTTGTGGTCTGTTCTGGACTGTCATCCAAGAACCGAACCAATCCAATAGGATGTTGAATTTCTCGATCCGATCCGATACGATCAAATTTCAATTGGATATCCAATCATTGTCGGTCGGTTTTAATTGAATTGGTCGGTTGTAATTGGATCGGTTGACTTTCTACACACCCCTATCTTCCACCACTTCCCACGTTACATTTGCACCCTGATGATGCTTCCACTAGACTTTAACCATAACCACTTCCTTATGACAAAGTTTTTGGACTTCTGTTCTAGTATCGCTTTGGGCTCCTCTATATACCGGTTGTTATCTACACAAATCTCTGACAAAGGAGTCACACTTTCCTCCTCCGCTAAGCACTTCCGCATGTAGCATACATGGAGTGTATTCTGTATTCCACTCATTTATGGCGGTAGTTCTAATTTTTATGATTGAATTCTAATGCGCTCAATGATAGAAAAGGGTACAAGAAAACGGGGACTCAACTTTCCGCGCTTCCCAAACCTTATTATCCCCTTCCGTGGAGACACCTTTAACATTACCCTATCACCCACTTGGAATTCTACAGGCCTCCGCTTTTTATCTGCATAACTCTTTTGACGGTCTTGGGCCTCCTTTAATAGCTCTCTAATGCTCTTGACTTTGTCGGTCGTCTCTTGCACAATCTATGGCACGACAAATTGCCTCTCTCCTGCTTCTAGCCAATACACCGAGGTTCTACACTTCCGGCCATATAAGGGCTCAAATGGTGCCATTCCGATGCCTGAGTGGCAACTGTTGTTGTAAGAAAATTTTACTAACAAAAGATGAGAGTCCCAATTGCCTCCAAAATCGATGACGCACGACCTCAACATATCTTCTAGGGCCTAGATGTTCCTTTCACTTTGTCCGTCTGTCTGTGGGTGGTATGCAGTACGCATCTTGATGCTAGTACCCAAATCCTTTTGTAAACCATCCCAGAAGTAAAGAGACTATCATGGTCGGACACAATGAATAGTGGCACTCCGTGCCTCAAGATAATCTCATCAATATGTAGCTTTACCAACTTATTCATTGGTAGCGTTTCTCGCATTACCAAGAAGTGTGCACTTTTGGTCAGTTTGTCCACTACAACCCATATGGTGTCGTGACCACTTAAAGTTTTGGGCATTGGTGTGGATTGGATATAACCCCAAAAGGCTATAGCAACTAGCAAATCATGCAAGTATACATGGATTACTAGTATCGTCCAAAGCAAGTAATAATGGTAAGTAATACCAGATATCGTACCTCAGGGATTTTCAAAGAAAGAAGCATAACCAAAGTCAACTTTAAAACAAGATTTCAAGAGTAAAAACGAAGAAATATCTTTGGAGTGTTGGTAACTAAAGTACTGAGATGTAACAATAAGTCAAAGATAACATGGGTGTAAATTAGGTTGGATTTCAGCTAACAGAGTGTAGTGAACATTGCTACAACATCACTAGGGTGCTGCAACAATAGCTCTCTACAAACACTATTGGATTGAACGACATTCCAAGGAAGTGCAGATTAGACCATATGTTGGTAGTGCACATGGTGATGCATCAAGAACCAAACTAGTACAGATCTTGCCTTTCTTTCCATATAGTTTCGCAACCCATAAGGTTGTTGCAGCTCTATGTAGCCTCTATAACACAACTAGTAAAAACATTTGCGTTGTCTTAATTTTAAGGTCCAACTCATCTAAGTAAAATAACATATGTAAATTTGTCAAAGATTACTAGATGAAATATTTGTACCACTTGTGAATAGTGAAGTAAATTGCTATTAACAAACAAATATCCACGAACACTTTGGCTTAATGTCACAACCTTCCCTTACACCCATACTAAGGTGCTTAGCCTAGCATGGCTGAAAGTAAAAGCTCAAAATTAATTGACATGAAGATAAAATACATTAATGTAAATGACTTAAAGTAAATGACTTGAAAAGTAAACTTGCAAGAAAAGTAAATAAATGTTGTAAAGATTGTTGTAGCAACTAACAGAAAGTAAGAACAATTTCAAAAGATTGCAATAAATTAAAAAAACTACTAGAATACAAAGCTCGTAAGAGTCTTTGATTCAGCTGATGTATGCCTAAGCATAGGGGTTGATGATTTTTAAACTACAACAATTACCTTCTACTTATACTAAACGAAGGGAATCAAAAGACGCTTAAAAATACAAAAGATAATTGTCCATTGGTTATTAACCAAACATATTAAGTACAATAATCAAAAAGTAAAGATGCTTAAGGAGGCAAATCAAGGCATCTTCCATCACCCTCCTCCAGTCTTGTACTTCTAAGATTCCTTCATGAGTTTCCAACAAAAAGTATATCTTCCAAGGATTGAGTCGGTTGCTGCCAATATCAATGTTGTAGCAGCACCTGCTGTAGCAACAGTTTGTTAGCATTGTTTTCACCAATAAATATAGAACATTACCATTTTCTACATCCAAGCTCCAATCAAACTAAAAATGTAAAATAAGATAAAAAGACTCAATATAGGATTGGGAAAGATGAAAAATAAGGTAAAATGAAGTCCTAAATGGGTGCTAAAGTGTATACTTCTATACACTTATCACATCTCCACACTTAAACTATTGCTTGTCCCCAAGCAACTAAAATGACAACTAAAAATGACTCAATTTCCAGAAGAAAAAAAATTGAAGGATGAAATGAAAAATCAACTAATGAGATTGAAGACCAAAACAGAGCCATAGCCATGCATAATTTTGTGTTCACTATTTTATTTTATTTCAAGACCATAGGCTAAATACACTCTTCCTATTGTGAGACTTTGATCATACCAAGAAATTCAGAATCCTTAGGGCTTTTTGATGGTTTTGACCATTTAGGCACATGGGATATCTTTCTCCCAAATTTTTAGGTGTATATGTAATGTAGTAGCAACATGTATGCTATGCATATGTTATATTTTCCCCTTTGACATGAATTTTTTGACTCAAAATTTTAAAAAAAAATGAGCATTTTGCTACCCTAAGGGCTTTTGTGCATTTGTTCCTTGCTCATGTGTCCTCATGATCCCCTCTCCACACTTAGAAATGGTCAATGTACCCATTGACACTTTAGAATGATTTAGCATTAAGAGAGCAAAGGATATGTATGCTGGTGGATATGAAAGATTGGCCTAAGTCATTTTCTGAAAATTCAAGGTATGAAAGTCTGTTTGCTTCCCAGATGGGTGTGCATATGTTCCCAGACTCAAGTGTATAAAAACTGCAAATAAAGACTAAAATCAATGGAGCTCAGGTAGAGAAATTGACCTGCCCTACTCGTTGGGAGTAGGTGGTGCTGCAACAGCAATAGTGGTAGGAACTCCTCTGCTCCAGTGATCAGCTCTTGTGGGTAGGGTCCAATGCTTGCATACTCATTTGGGTGCTCAGCAGCCCATTCAGCTTCCATAACCCCTTCTCTCTTCATCTGGTAGTTTCTGTGAAGGGCAGTGAGCCTTTTTATCTTTTTCACAACCTTATCCTACTCGTTCAAGCAGACCAACAACTTTTCCTCATTACCCTTTATCTTTACTTCCATTTCTTTCTTTTGCTTCTCCATCCTTGCCATCCAATGACATCTCTCTCTTCCAACCTCTTCATCAGGATCTCCTAGTTCCTTTCTAGAACCTTAACCATGTAGATGAATGAGTTTGTTTCAAGCCTTAACTGTGGTGGGTGCATATTGTGGTTGGCTCACAGGTTGAGAAGTGCCAACAACAATTGTTGCAGCAGCAACAATAATTGTTGCAGCATGGGCAAATCTTCTCATTACCTTCTTAGCATTCTTCTTGAATCTCTTCACTGTTTGAGTTTTGTTGGCTCAAATAATTGTATTCTAGATTAAAGGGTTTAAACTGTATTTATTTGATAGTTAAAGTTAGAGGGTCTAATTAGTATTTATTCAATAGTTATTTGTAAATGGGCCTTAAATCTACCAAGCCCATTAGAAAGCCTGTTAAGCTTAAAGCCCATATGGCCTAAGTATTTAATGTTTTATTATTTAGGTTTTAGGGTTAAGATACCTCATAATAATTGTTTAGATATTATAGTAGTCGTACGTATTCTCTGTATTCAAGGGTATCAAGAACACACAAGGGTTTCATTGTTTATTCAAGGGATTGGTATGTTATTCTGATCTTATTATCTCTTGATCTATATGTGTTTGTGTGTTTAATTACCAACTAGATTAAACTGGGATAACAATTGGTATCAGAGCCTAAAGAATCAAATTTTTTTTGAGATTACTATTCATCAATTACTATTCATCGACTACTTTTCATCGAGTTACTATTCATCAAGTAAAAATCGATTGCATGAATTAATGTGTTTTTATGCATTAAATTGATCTGATTATACTAGATTTATGCTAGTGAAAGTTATCTGATTGGTTAATTGCATAATAAAGCATCAAGTGATTGGATTTGTTGATTTTTTCATATCTGGGTTCGCATAAATATCGACCACTGCGCTGTCAAAATCGTTGCATGAAAGTTGAAATTAATATTTGATTATGTTTAAAGTGTGATCGATACATGTTTCTGGGTACAAAAGTCTGATTTTTGCATCTGATTGTGAGTCTGTTCTGATTTTCTGGGTTGATTACTGCGTCTGTTCATCGACTTCTGGGCTGCTTAAGAACACACCGGTCGAACATTCTATCGGTCTAAGCATTCATATCGGTCTAGTCCTTTACCGGTCGAAGTAGTTTCTCGATCCTTACACTCTATCGGTCGAACACCATATAGGTTAAACAACCTATCGGTCCTTAGTCTTACCGGTCATAGCATTATATCGGTCGAACAGAGTCTATCGGTCTAATTAAATATCAGTTGAATATCTTATCGGTCCATACCTTTGTATCGGTCTTAGACACTATCGGTCTTATCACAATCCCGGTCTAACCCTATATCGGTCTAATCCTTCCCGGTCTTTGCAAGTTCCCGGTCGAACGTAATACCGGTCTTTGCAAGTTCCCGGTCGAACATAATACCGGTCTAAGCAAGTTCCCGGTCGAACTCTCTACCGGTCTTTACAAGTCTCCGGTCGACTCAATACCGGTCGAAGCACATCCCCGGTCGAAGCACATCCCCGGTCGATTTTTGCAAACTGTAATAGGGAATCTAAATGTCAAAAAAACTTCTCTAGGGGCGCTGCCCCCATACCCCCCGCAAGGGCGTTGCCCCTTGACCCCACCCGCTAACCACCCCCGTGCTAAGTCTGCGAAGGGGGACAAAGTTCTGTTCGAGATCAACATTTTCTTTTTGTTCAGTATTATTTGAAGCTTTATACTGATTGAAAGGACTACATTTATTTATTTTCGGGAATTTATTTTTCTGAAAATTTTTGAGTGTGGTTTTCATTTTGATTCTAACGATCTCATCTAGTTGGTTGTCTAGGTACAGAAAAGTTTGATTACTAACCATATAGCCAGGATGTCGAATCAGCTAAATATCTCTGAAGATTACAGCCTTGATTTTGAAAAGATGACACATTCTGAAGTAAAATCAAAGGCTAAACAACTTGTTGGACGGTTATCAACATCATCTCGCATGATTGATGAGTATGACAAAGAGGACAAAATGCTCAAAGCTGAGAACAAGGCTTTACAAATTCAGAATTCATCTCTTCTTATTCATATCAATGCTTTAAAAGAAAATTCAAAAGATTCTGATTCTTTAATTGACTTTGCAGGAATAATTGAGTCTAAAGAAAAAGAGATCTTCGATCTTCAAGAAAAGTTGAAAAGATCTGAGTCAAGCTCTACATGGTCTAAGAAGGATGCAATGCAAAGAGAGCTTGAGGAGCTTAGAAGAAGTACAAGTGTTGCAAAGGATACTAGTACAGGACTAAGACAGACAAATTCTCTACTCTGTGCGGACAGAGATAAGTTTAAAGATAAAGTTCTCAATCTTGAGGTTGAGAATAATAAGCTGAAAGAAAAGGCAACCCAAGACAGAGACAATACATTAGCTCAAGATGAGATGTTGAAGATTGAGAAAGAAAGAAAAGAATTTGCCAAGAAATTCTCTTACTTATCCAGAAAAGCCTTTGAAGAGAAGAAATCTTTAGAGCTTAGATGTGTTAAGCTTTCTCAACAAGTTTCAGACTTTGAGAAGGTTATCATTATTGAAAGAGAAAAGGCTGAGAATGAGAAGAAGAAAGTTGAGCTAAAGGATATAAATAAAGACTTTTCTGAAGAAAATAAAGTATTTGAAACTGAGATAGCTAAGCTGACAGGAAAGTTATATGAATTGTCAACAATCATCATGAAGGAGAAGAATGCAAAATATGAGTTGCATAAGAAGTTTGATCTGATTGAAAAGGAAAGAAACAGTTTGTCTTCAAAGATAAAGGAACTTGAAGATATCGTATTCAAGGTGAAGCTAACTGAGCACAAGATGCCAGAGTCAATAGCTCAATCACCAAGAGATGATCTAGCTGATTCAAATAGATCATTAAAAACAACTTCAAGTTCACATTTTTCAAATGTTTTCTATAATCCTTTGTATGATTCAGATGATAGTCTTACTTCTAAATCTACTTATCAGATTCGTCCTTCTAACCTTTTCTTTGAGAAAAATGTTGATGGTTCAGGTAATTTAAAGAAGAACAAGTCTCAAAAGAAAAGCTTCTGGAGAAGGGAGCATGAGAAACAAAGAGGAAACTGGATCTGGAGAGTTAAAGGATCTTCAGAGGAGAAGAAGAAAGAAGAATCATTTGTGCATACATCAAATGCTAAATGGAACTATGCTACAAAAGGTAAAACTTTTGGCAAACCTGATCTGGTTTACTCTATCAATCAACTGATCAGGTTAGCACAAAAGAAAATCAATTGTTCCTACTGTGGCTCAAATGATTTTGTAAGAAAAGATTATGTGAATAACTGGTATGGTTCTTATTTCATGTCTCCTACTAGAAATGCAACTAACCCATTAGTACCCAAATACCAGTGGGGTACCAAAAGCTAAATCTGTGTTGCAGGCACCCAAAGTTTAAGGGGGAGAAAGAACAATGACTTCTGATTACTAGAGATCAGGACTCGTGCCTCATTGTCAAAATGAAGGCTTCTAAGTAAATCAGCTTAGAACTCGTACTTTAACGAAGAATGGCTTCTAATCACATCAGATTAGAACCCGCACTTCAGTGCTTTATTTAGTTTTTCTACTTTATTATTAAAACATAAATCTTTCAGTTAAGGGGGAAAATATCTGTGATGCTAACAGATTTTTGGATACTTAAATGCTTATCTGACCGTTTGTTTTTAAAGATAAATACTTGCGTTTTATCTTGTCAATATACTTTTTCAAGTATTCATACACATAACGGTTCAGAACATTCTATTTGACTTTGTTATTACCATGTATCAAAAGTTAAATCTTTCTATGGTAATACTCACGTTCTTTGTATTCAATGTTGATTGAATCAAACGTCATTTCATGTGCTTTCATTAAATAAATGTTTATATATTGTTCATATAAACAAAATTCGTTTTTGATTCTCAGCATATTATTCTTCATGACAAATTGATATGAGCTTATTGCCAACCACTTTTAGGTTGAGGGGGAGAATTACATCGTCAAAAACAACTGTTTTGACTTCTTCAAAAATTTTATGCTTCATGTAACAAGTGGTATTTGTGCTTACATGTACAAAAAGCCTGTTGAACAGCATGTTCTTTTAGGAAAATACATGGGATTCAGTGTGAGTACTTAACAGAACTTCCATGGATTCACGATAACCAGTGTTTCCTACCCAGGAAGTATTCCCTGAGTGATTGAGGGGAGAGGGGTCAAAAGATTTGAGTGATGGTGTGTGTAGAGGTAAAATGGAAAAGAGAGATTGGTTAGAAGTGAGCATTAAAAGAAAGAGGGTGAGAGATCAGAGTAAAAGAATATTAAACTCTGCACCAAGTTCTTTCTGAGTCGGGCAGCCACATAATCTGATTGGTTCACATTCTTTGGTGACCATCATTGAAATAGGCAACTAGCCCATGCCATCTCTTGCATACAACCCCACCAGCTACTCATTCTTTTCTCAAAAAGAGAATGTTTCACATTTTCTGGGGAAGCAGCACATACACTATTGGTTCTTCATTTGGAACCAGCCAACATCAAACCAGCTCCTTATATAGTAACTTTGTGTTACTCAGTAACTTTGTGTTACTGACAGGCATTCTAACTGAGTCATTTGTTGATTCAGGGTTACAACTCTTAAACTGTTTGAATTTGCAAATATTTAAATGGTTACAATTGACTATTTTTATCTGAAAAGATTGAAATAATCACTCTTTCCATCTGGGAAGACTGCTCTTATTTCCATACAGGGCTCGTTACATGATGAAGATTGTGCTTACGTGATCATACACAATGGGGGAGATTGTCTTGAAAAGGGGGAGATTGTTTTGAAAAGTTTTGATGATAATGATTCTCACCACTCATCAAAAAGGGGGAGAAGATACAAAAAGGGAGAATTATCAAAGAAGAAGAATATAATCTGAAGACTGCTGAAGTTTTGAAGCTATCAACGACATATCTGAAGAAAAGTGAAGACAAGTGAAGACCCGAAGACAATTGCAAAATTTTTTTAATCTTGAATCCAAAGGGGGAGATTGTTGGATCAAATAATTGTATTCAAGATTAAAGGGTTTAAACTGTATTTATTTGATAGTTAAAGTTAGAGGGTCTAATTAGTATTTATTCAATAGTTATTTGTAAATGGGCCTTAAATCTACCAAGCCCATTAGAAAGCCTGTTAAGCTTAAAGCCCATATGGCCTAAGTATTTAATGTTATATTATTTAGGTTTTAGGGTTAAGATACCTCATAATAATTGTTTAGATATTATAGTAGCCGTACGTATTCTCTGTATTCAAGGGTATCAAGAACACACAAGGGTTTCATTGTTTATTCAAGGGATTGGTATGTTATTCTGATCTTATTATCACTTGATCTATATGTGTTTGTGTGTTTAATTACCAACTAGATTAAACTAGGATAACAAGTTTCTATAACAGCTTTTCCTGAAACCATTTCATCAGTGGGCAAAGATCTCACCTTAGCCTTTGTGAGTAAGGCATGGATGAGTGAAGGGTGACAAATATCCCCCTTTATCTTCTCCACACAGGACTTGATGCTTCTACTGATTACTTCTCCTATACTAAACTTCTTCCCACTCATGATACAATAGAGGATGACCATCCTCTCAAATGTGATACTTGTGTCATGAGTGGTAGGCTGGAGGGTGTTCCTAATGAAGTAGAACCGTACATTTACAACAGAGAGTAAGTATCTATTGTTCATGGTTCTATACATTCTGTTTTTCCATGTGATCCCGGCTAGGCTATGGTCATAAGAACCTTTCGTTGCATCCTCCTTTGTGGCTTTGTTTACAAGGGTTCTATAGACACTGTTGGTGGGTGCAACTATTCCAAAAATATTATCAATGTTGGATGGATCATAGGATACATCACAACCCCTTACCATCACTGTATGGCTCTTAGATGATGCAACCTCATCATAGAATTCCCTGATGAGGGAAATGTTGAATCCACAAGGGACTGCACAAAACAACTCCCAACGTATTCTCTTAATGGTCTCATCCAGAAAAAGAAATTCTCTCAAGCATTCAAGGCTAAACCCCTTATCAGCTAAGGCCTCTTTGGAAGCCATATGACCAAACTGGTCATATGCTTCCCTACTACTAAAGGTGCCAAAGGAGATGTTGAGTTTTCTGGCCTTATTTTGGTTGGGGTCATGTGAGGTTACCTTTTTATCCTTTCTTGCTTTCTTCTTTGATGTTTTGAAAAGATCAGCCAAAGTTTCTTCATTCTCCTATGCTATTGCTGCAGCAATCTCTGCACTGCCCACAAAAACATCTTCATCCATTAAATCATCATCCTCAGAACTTTCTCCTTCAGTTTCATCCTCCTCTTTTCTTTCCTCTCTGATTCCCTTCCCCTTGTTGTCAACTTCTACACCCCTGCTACTGTCTCCCCTCTCCAGAGTAACAGTCACAACCTCATGCTCTAGAGGCTGTGATTGTCCAGTCATAACAACTTATGGGCTTGATGTTTTAGTACCATGGGTTTCTAACACTCAAATAGGTGTAGGTAGTGTAGTGTCTCTTTGTGCTGGTGGTGGGATTTGAACGATAACATTCATGGTGGTGGTGGCAGTAGGCATTAATGGTGGTGCAATGCTAGTTTCTCCCAAGATGAAGGTCAGGGAAGCATCAGCCTCATCAAGGGGATTGGTTTTGGTTGGGATTGGGTGTGTTGTGGGATGGTGTTTTAGAGGTATTGGTAGAATGCTCAGTTGTTTGTGGGCTTGGAGTTAAAGGAAACTTACCACCAAGCAAAAAGACTTGAGGTGGATCATTTTGAGGTGATGATGGCTCCTTGTTGATGTCAATTTTTATTGACTTGTGGATGGATGATGCAGATGAAACAAAGTTGAAGGATCTTTGGGTTGTGGTGGCCTGGTTTTTGGCTTTCTCTCCTTCCCTTGTTTTCTGCTTCTTCAATGGGGGCTTGGCTGCCGAAGATGGCATTGCCATAACCTTTCCCTTTGATTCTTGGTTCTTCTCCTCCATCCTCTCCTCTTGTTTTTGTTTTCTTGTGTTCCTATGAACAACTTGATCACCTCTAGTTTTTGTTGCTTTCTTTGCTTGTGATTTCACCCTCTTCATGATTCCAACATTTGAAATAGAATATGATATCCTATAGAACATTATTCTAGCCGACCCTATCTCTTCCAAAATGTTAAAATAATAAAATTTAAGGCAGTTAAGGGATGTGATCGTGGGTATTTAGTTGAGGGAACCGAATGGTGAGGGAGGTTAAAAGGCTTTTAGTTCAAAATCAACTAAAAAGTAATTAGGAGATTTGAAAGGATTTTCTATAATGATGCTTTTTCTTGGAACAAAAAAAATATAATTTCCTTTTTCCTGCAAAAAAGTAGAATTAAAAAGCATCTTGCAGTTTCTTCTAAGTTTTTTTCGGCTGAAAAGACTGTTAGGGAATTGTGCAGATTGCTGCAGCAACTCACATATTGCTATAGCAACCTGCAGTTTTCTCCCAAAATCTTTTTATTCTTAAAAGCTCCTTTTCAACTAAATTTTAAATTTTAAACTACAGTATGTACATATTTACATTTTCAAAGGTTGTGATAGCCTTCCAAACCATGCTCTCAAGCTTGAGTGAGGTGTACCATATATGTGGTACCTGTGGTTGCTGCAATATCATTGTAAGATTTCACTCTTTGACCATTTACTTTGAAAATGAATCCATTGTTGGGGTCAATGAGTTCAACAACCCCATAGTGATGGACTTTGTGAACTACAAATGGCCCTGTCCACTTGGATCTTAGCTTACCTGGGAACAGATTGAGCCTTGAGTTAAAGAGTAACACCTTTTATCAGCTACAAAATCCCTTTGTGAGATCCTCTTATCATGCCACTTTTTGGTTTTGTCTTTATAAATCTTGGTATTTTCATAAGATTGGCCTCTTAATTCCTCAAGTTCATGAATTTGTAGCTTTCTTATTTTTCCTGCAACATTAAGGTGTCGTTTGTTTTTTAAGAGATCTAAAGTCTGAAGTCTTATTTCACGCCTAATTAATAAGAGGTGGTTTTTGTTTCCAAGGGTCATCACTTCTAGTTTTAGATGTATTTAAGAGTTAGGATGGTCTGAAATTTGAAAAAAAGAACAAACAGTCTGAATGAAAAAATGTCTGGCTGATTCAGTATTAAGAGGTATTAAGAGTTTTTTTTTTTGAAAAAAACAAACAATCTCTAAGACATATGTTTAGTTCTTTCAAAGCCCAAAAAGCTTTGTGCTCAAGTTCTAGTGGTAAATGACAAGCTTTTCCAAACACTAGCTTGTAGGGAGACATTCCAATGGGTGTTTTCAAGGCTGTTCTATAAGCCCATAAAGCATCATCAAGTTTGAAGGACCAATCCTTCCTTGTTGGCTTCACCACTTTTTCTAGAATGCATTTGATCTACCTATTTGAGAGTTTTGTTAAGCCATTTGTTTGAGGGTGATATGCAGTAGCTACCCTATGGATTATGTTATACTAGTCAAGAACTCCTTTCATCATGTTATTTACAAAAATGGGTACCCTCATCACTAATCATAGCTTTAGGAGTACCAAATCTTGTGAAAATGTTTTTATGCAAGAATTTCACTACTGTCTTTGCATCATTGGTGTGGCATGTTGCAGCCTTTACCCACTTGGAGACATAATCTACAACTACCAATATGTATTGACAATTTCCAGACATGGGAAATGGTCCCATGAAGTCAATACCCTACACATCAAAGAGTTCCACTCCAAGAATGCCATTTAGGGGAATTTCACGTCTTTGGGAGATGGATCCAACCCTCTGACATTTATTGCACCTTTTCAAAAAACCATCTGGATCTTGAAATAGGGTAAGCCAAAAAAATACAGATTGAAGAACCTTGGCTGCAGTTCTTTGGCCACCAAAGTGGCCACCATATGCTGCAGCATGACAATGTTGTAGCACTGCAGGCACTTCTTCTTGAGGTATGCACCTCCTCAGGATCTGGTCAACCCCTACTTTGAACAAAAAGCGGTCATCCCATATATAACTCTTTGAATCATAGATCATTTTCTTTCTTTGATTATTGTTTAGTTCAGATGGTATGATCCCAACAGCCAAGTAATTTGCAATGTCTGCAAACCATGTGGTTGTAGAATGTTGTAGCATCAAAAGGTGCTCATCTGGGAATTTCTCATTAGTCTCACTAGAACTATATTCTCCTTTTTTCCAATATTGACAAATGATCTGCAACTTGGTTGTTTATACTTTTCCTATCTACTATTTCAATGTCAAACTCTTGTAACAAAAGAACCCACCTTATTAACCTTGGCTTGGCATCTTTTTTTGAGATCAAATACTTAATGACAAAATGGTTAGTGTGAACAATGACCCTTGTTCCCATCAAGTAAGATCTAAAATTTTCAAATGCAAACACCACAGCCAAAAGTTCTTTTTCAGTGGTTGTGTAGTTTATTTTAGCTTTATTAAGAGTCTTACTAGAATAGTTGATTGGGTGAAAAATCTTTCCTTTTACTTCGCCTAAAACAACACCAACTACCCAATCACTTGCATCATGCATTAATTGAAAATGTTGTGTCCAATCTGGTGTTACAACAACAGGGGCAGAAATCAAGGCTTTCTTCAAGGTTTTAAAAGCTGATTTGCACTCTTTGTTGAAATTGAATGGTTGGTCATATTGCAGCAAAACACAGAGAGGTTTGAAAATTTTGGAAAAGTCTTTTATGAACCTTCTGTAGAAACCAACATGGCCAAGAAAACTTCTTATGCCTTTTACATCTGTGGGTTCAGGTAGACTCTCTATTAAGGGTGCTCAAAAAACTGACCAACCCGATAAACGTTTTAGCGACTTCTCTAAAATTATTTATATTTCTCTTTAATATGTATAAGTTACCAAAAACAACTCGACAATAACGAGAAATGGAACTCATAAGAGGTCATTATTGGAAAGTTATAGGTAATACCTAAATATTTGACAAACTCGTATATTTTTTTTGAAAGATGGATCGTATTTCTTAGAAATAATTCCTTATTTTTATGTTTTCAATATTGTTTTTACTTTGTTTAAACACAACCTGACCAAATCGAACTGGTTGGGTTGGGTTGCACTTTTGTTTAGGTTGGGTTGGGTTGAAAATTCTCAAACCTCCAACATTGGGTTGGGTTGTTGAAACGCCTTCAACCCTATCAACCCAACCCGTGAGCACCCCTACTCTCTATGATCTCTAACTTGGCTTTGTCTACCTCTATCCCTCTTTTTGATATCACATGGCCTAACACAATCGCCTCCATAACCATGAAATGGCATTTCTCCCAATTTAGAACCAAATCAGTCTCCTCACATCTTTTCAGACTTTGTTTTAAGTTTTTCAAACATTCCTCATAGGAGCATCCATAGACAAAAAACTCATCCATGAATATTTCCATAGAGGTCTCTAACATATCAGAGAAAATGGACATCATGCATCTCTGAAATGTGGTAGGAGCATTACATAGCCCAAAAGGCATCCTCTAAAAGCAAAAGTACCAAAAGGGCAAGTGAAAGTGGCTTTCTCTTGATATTCTGGTGCTATATCCATATAAAAAGCAATAGTATTCTTTTCCAGCTAATGTATACAATATTTGCTCAATGAAAAGCAAAGTGAAATGGTCTTTGTGGGTTGCTTTGTTGAGCTTCTTATAGTCCATACAAATTCTCCATCCTGACACTACCCTGGTTGGGATTAGTTCATTCTTCTCATTTTCTATGACAGTCACACCTCCCTTCTTAGGCATACATTGGACATGACTTACCCAAGAGCTACTAGCTATAGGGTAAACAATGTCAGCATCTAGCCATTTAAGGATCTCTTTCTTAACCACTTCTTTCATTACAGGGTTTAATCTCCTTTGAGGTTCAACTGAGGTAAAGTCCTTGTTTTCCAAAATAATTTTGTGTTGACAAATTGATGGACTTATACCCTTTAAATCAGAGATTGTCCAACCTATGGCTTTGGTGTGTGCTTGAAGCATTTTTACTAACAGTTTATCTTGTTCTACTTCTAAGGATGATGAAATGATCACAGGTAGCGTTCTATCATCTCCCAAGAAAGCATACTTAAGATTGGAAGGTAGTTGCTTCAATTCTATCTCTGGTGGTGCTTCTATGGATGGTAATGGGGTCTGTTTAGGCTCATCTCCAGGAGCTCATATGTTGCAACTTGCTACAACAACTCACTGCTATCAAAGGCTTTACTAGTCTCATCATCACTATCATCACTATCTTCCAAATACTCACTCTTTCCTCCTAGGATTTCTACTAGGGCTTCATCATGACACATTGATTTAATGGTGCTTTAAACATAACATTCCTCTTTCTCCTCAGGGTATTTCATTGAGTTAAAAACATTAAAAGTGACATTTTGATCTTTCACTTTCATTGTTAACTCTCCTTTCTGGACATCTATGATTGTCCTACTTGTGGTTAGAAAGGGACTTCCTAAAAGGATAGGAATATCTTTATCTGCCTCAAAATCAAGAATTACAAAATCCGCTAGAAATATGAACTTGTCTACTTGGACCAAAACATCCTCTATCTTGCCCTTAGGAAATGTTATGGATTTGTCAGCTAACTGTAAGATGACAGTTGTTGGCCTAGCCTCTCCTATCCCTAAGGTATTGAAAACTGATAAGGGCATTAGGTTAATGCTAGCACCAAGATCAAATAGAGCTTTTCCTTCATGTTTCCCACTTATAGAACAAGGGATTATGAAACACCCAGGGTCTTTAAGTTTAGGGGGAATTTTGTTTGACAAAAGGGCACTACATCCTTCAGTAAGGGCAACTGTCTCATACTCAGTCAATTTTTTTTCTTAGTTCAAATATCTTTCAGAAATTTGGCATAGCTGGGTATATTCTCAATAGCTTCAACTAATGGGATGTTGATGTGCAATTGCTTGAATACATCCAAGAATTTCTTGAACTGAATATCCTCCTTTTGATTTCTCAACCTCTGTGGGTAAGGAATGTATGGTGGAATAGGTTTTTTTTTCTGATTTTCTAGGATCAGTGGTTGTTTGGGCAGTAGGGGTTCCTATGTCTGTTATTTTGGATGGTGCTGCAGCAACATGATCTGTGTGTGGTAGATCTATGGAAGCATCATTCTGACTTGATTATGTGATTTTTTGTTCTAGTTCACATGGAAAAAGTGAAGGAAAGTCAGACTTGTTGGGTATGGTCAAAGAATTTTGAGGTGCTACTGGTTCAAGAACAACAGCAGGGGTTGCTGCAGCAACTGGTGGTGTTGCTACAGCAGGCATATCAGTCACAGGTTGTGTAACAGTCATGTGATCCTTTGGGGTACTGTCAACTAAGTCCTTTCTACTTCTGAAACTAACAACTTTGACATGTTCTTTGGTCAAATTCCTAAGGATCTCAGTATCACTAGGGAGTGTTCCAACAGGTCTGTTTCTCAACTCAATGGCCATTTGTCCAATTTGTGTTTCCAAATTCCTAATGGTTGCATTTTGATGACTCATTGCTGAATTAGTTTGGTTTATGTACCCCTTCAACATGTTTTCAAGTGAAGGTGATGAGTCACTTTGCTAGTTAGGATTTTTTTTGAAAAGTTGGCTGCTTTTGTTGAAAATGTTGTTGGTTTTGAGAGCTCTTGGTTGAAAACTTTGCCTTGTTTCTTTTACAATGGGAGTATTCAAACATGGACTATTCCAAGAGAAGTTGGGATCATTTTTCCAACTTGAGTTGTAAGTGTTTGAAAACTGAGCAGGTCTGTTGTGCACATAGTTAACAGATTCAGAGTTCAGGCTCAATTAGTCAAAAGTATGACCATCACCACAGTACAAATATTGGATAGGCAAGGATTCAGAGACAGATGTTGCAGCTACAGTGTTTGCAGCAGGGACATCTAAGTTTTTCAACAAGCTAGTCATAGCTAAAATTCGTGCAGTGATAGCAACGTATGGATCTATCTCATGAAGTCCTGAAGCCTTCCTAGGTACTATTGTTGATCCCAGTTATGATGTTCTTTAACTTGATTTAACCTTTTTACTACACATAGATTAATTAAACAGAGTGCGGAAGCGTTTAAGATGTGTAGAAAAGATAGAACATGCAAGGTAGTAAACACACAAGTAATTAATGAACAGGAAGTAAAGTATTATAAGAAAGTTACTCAAAGAACTGTTTCATTGATTACTGAAGAACACCATGAACACGCACTCGTGTGTGCAAATATGCTCAAGGATTATACAGACTGCTATTTTTGTGTATGCTCGCCTTATCTCTACCAGAAACTCTAAGGTGGTGCTCCCTTAATATACAAGAAGGATGCACCCCTTAGTACAAGACAAAGACTGACATTCCATAAACAGAATGCCACCTGTAAAGTAAAACATCGTGGGACGCCATCTTGGACATTTCTGAAAATCATCTCTCAAAACTTTATCATTTCTTGATACCATCTCCCCCTTTTTGATGATTTGAGCATCGATATCATCAAAACTCGCTCCAAGAAATGTTGTTGAAAAACTATTCTGACCACTGATCTTTCAAGAACCTCTGATTCACCGTCAATCCTCCAAGATATTCATCTAGATCTTTTCAAATCCATAAAAATTAGAATGTAACACCTGAATCAACAAATGAATCAGTTAAAATGCCTGTCAGTAGCACGAAGTCACTGTGTAACGAATACACAATATAAAGGAGCTTTTTGATGTTCACTCCCCCAGGGCTTCCATCCAATCATCGAAACACCACAAAGGCAATTTCTATGAATGTTATGACAAAAAAAACATATTTCTTGTGTGCTCGTGCAAGTGTAGAAAGAATTAAGCACAAATGATTGCTTTTTAAGGCTCAACATAGTGTATACCACTGAGACAACAGTAGATAAACACAGACTCAATGTGCATGATTGAAGTGCGAAGGCGGGGAAGACTTCCTTCTTTTTCAATATCCAGATTTTCCAAATGAAAATCAGATAGCATATATGATACGTCCCCCGAAAAATATGAAACATTTTCTTTTTTGAGAAGAAAATGAGTAGCTGGTGGGGTTAAATTCAAGAGTTGGCATGGGTTAGTTGTCTGTTTCAATAACGTTCACCAAAGAATTGTGAATCGCTAGTAATGTGGCTACCCGCCTCAAAAAGAAGTTGGTGCAGAGTTTGATATTATTTTACTCTGATCGCACACCCTCTTTCTTTTAATCATTATGCTCACTTCTAACCAAACTCTCATTTCCATTTTCCCTCAATACACAACCCACACTCATTTCTTTTAGACTCCTCACACTCAATCTCTATGGATTAACTTCTTGGGTAGAAATCACTGGTTAACGTGATTCCATAGAAGTTCAGTTAATTCCTAGCACAAAGAACCCATGTAGTCCTAGAAAGCATATGTTGCTCAGATGATTTAACTTTATCAGTAAAACCTCATATACAAATGTCAGATGAATGTATGCTCATAAAATATAATCATGAAGATTTGAGCATTTTTAGACATTGAAGCATTTTCAAACAAATATATGAAATGAATGAATATGAATGCAAAAGATTTGTTTGAAAATCTGACATTGTATGAAAATGATCAGAAATGAATTATATAACAATCAAAGCTTATGGTTAAGAATAATTGTATAGTCTATATGAAACAAAAATATAGACATTCTTGAATGAAACGCTTCGAAATGAAATGACGCTAAAAAATATTTGAAGTACAAGCGAAGTGTCTTACCATCGAAAATATGTTTCAATATGAGACATGGTAAGAACAATTTGATCAAAAATTAAACCGATGTGTGTGAATACTTAAAAGTATGTAGAAAAGACAATACGCAAATATTTATCTTTAGAAACACACGGTTTGTAGAAAAGTTTAAGCACAAAATAAAATGAAAAACATTTAAAATCACACTTCCAAATTATAAAATCTGTTTAAGAATCGGGAAGTAGTTTAAACATTTCAGAACATGTTTTCTATATCTGAAAGTTGTCCTTCTTTTAGATACATTTGAGATTAAGATAAGAAATTTACCTTTTTGCTCAATCTTAATTCTCATAAAATCAGCTGAAGTCATAAAAATATGATCTTGTAAGCTTCTCTCATCCTGCACAAGTCTCAAAGTCTAGTCAAAGCAAATTTATTCACAAAATTATTCGAAAAATAAAATAACATAAAGCAGTAAAACGATTAAAGTACGAGTTCTGATCTGAAATAATTAGAAATCAAAGTCTTACTCCTTTCTTATATGCTCCCCCTAAAAACATGCATCACAAAAATTTGTCAATTAATCAAAATGCAGAAATTAGATATGCTCCCCTCAAAAGAATAATCTTCTCTTACTCCCCCCGAGATTATGAGCAAACAATTAAAGTGCAGATATCCTTCAAACATAATGATAAAGAAAATGATGAAAAATAACAATACGTAACTTTATTAGGTAACAACCGATTATGTCTTAAGATTTAACATAGCAAGCTTAGAGACAAGAAATTAAATCTATTTTCATCTAAGGGTTTGGTAAATAAATCTGCAAGTTGATAATCTGTTTTTACAAAAAAAAGTTCAATTGTTCCTTTTTCTACATTATCTTTAATAAAATGATACCTGACGTCAATGTGTTTGGTTATCGTATGCTGGACAGGATTAGCAGATATCGCGATTGCACTCTTCGAGTCACAATAAATTGGTATTTTATCAAACTTGAATCCATAGTCTCGCAGCTGTGTTCGCACCCACAGGACTTGAGAGCAGCAACTGGCAGCAACTACATACTCTGCTTCAGCAGTCGATGTGGAAACACATAATTGTTTCTTTGATGCCCAGCTAACGAGCTTGTCTCCAAGAAATTGAATGTGACCTGAAGTACTCTTTCTATCCAACATGCAACCTGCATGATCTGCATCTGAATAAGCAGTCAGTTGAAACCCTGTATCCTTAGGATACCACAGACCAAGGTCTGTAGTCCCCTTAAGATACCTAAAACTCCTTTTGACAGCAGCCAAATGAGATTCTTTAGGGGCAGCCTGATATCTAGAGCATAAACATGTTGAGAACATAATATCAGGCCTATTTGATGTAAGATACATTAACGATCCTATCATACCTCTATAAGTCCTAACATCAACACTTTTACCGGAAGGATCAGTGCTAATTTTAGTACCTGGTGCCATCGGGGTTCCAATAGGTTTACAATTTTCCATCTTAAACTTCCGAAGAATATCCAAAATGTACTTAGATTGGTTAATGAAAATCCCCGTTGAAAACTGTTTAACTTGTAATCCGAGAAAGAAATTCATCTATCCCATCATACTCATTTGAAAATGTGACACCATGAGGTTAGAAAAGTTTTTGCAGTATTTAGGATTAGTATAACCAAATATTATATCATCAACATATATTTTAATAAGAATAATATCAGCTTTTTCCTTTTTGATGAATAAAGTGGTAGCAACCTTACCTTTGGGAAAACCTGACTTGACCAAAAATTTAGATAGAACATCATACCATGCTCGAGGGGCTTGTTTCAAACCATACAAGGCTTTATCCAAAATATAAACGTGATCTGGCTTATCTAGATTCACGAACCCTTCTGGTTGATACACATATACTTCCTCCTTAAGAATGCCATTTAGAAAGGCCGTTTTCATGTCTATCTGATAGACTGTGAAATTCATGTGAGTTGCGTAGGCTAGAAACATACGGATTGCCTCTATACGCGCTACTGGATCATACGTCTCATCGTAGTCTATGCCTTCCTCTTGCCGGTAACCTTTGGCAACAAGTCTAGCTTTGTTTCTTATGACAATACCATCTTCATCCTTTTTATTCTTGAATACCCATTTAGTACCAATTACGGATTTTCCTTCCAGTTTTGGAACTAATCTTCAGACCTTCAGGACTTCAAACTGATTTAATTCTTCTTGCATAGTAGATACCCAATCCGAATCAGCTAAAGCCTCTGATACTCGCGTGGGCTCTATCTTGCTGAGGAATGAGTCATGCATACATTGATTAAGAGTCGCTAACCTAGTTTGTACAGGCTTGTTAAGATCTCCAATTACTTGATGTAAAGGATGCTCTTTGGTCCAGCGATGCTCATGAGGGAGTGGAGTAGATGAAGTTTGAACCTGATCATCATCTAAAAATCCACTATCAGGATCTTCAGTTTGAATAATAGGAGAAGGATTTGCAGTTGAAATTTCAGGTGCAGAAGCATCAGTTGGAACAGCAGACTCTGGCTGTTGAGTAGACAGTGTATCACACCCAACTGATACAGTTATTTATGGCTCAGCAGTTACTTGTGTGTCTTCAACTGTAGGAGTAGATGTTGGAATGTGAGTTTCTACCTGAACGGGGGATACAAGTTCAGTTAAAACTTCTGAAGTGACTGGATGATTGCAGCTTGTGTCTTCAGACCTGTCAGTCACAGCAGATTTAGGTACATTAGACCCTAGAAACTCATCATAAAAGAATTTAAATAACAAATCTAAATCAGATAAATGTGAAAGTGAAGTAGAAGCGTTATCCAAATTGTTCTTTGTA
Source organism: Arctium lappa (assembly GCA_023525745.1). NCBI lineage: Eukaryota > Viridiplantae > Streptophyta > Magnoliopsida > Asterales > Asteraceae > Arctium > Arctium lappa. Next base: position 69,256,732 of record CM042054.1, read on the forward strand.
GAAACAGGTTCTGGACTGATCTTCCCATAAGCTAATACTCCAGTGATAATGGGTTCTGAACTGAGTTGTTCAGAAGCCATTTCTTCATCGAATGTTACATTAACGCTCTCGACGACTGTCTTTAACTTCTTCAGATAAACACGATATGCTACAGATGTTGAAGAATAGCCAATGAAGATGCCTTCGTCCGCCTTAGTACTGAACTTATTCAGACTCTCTCTGTCATTAAGCACGAAACACTTACACTCAAATATGTGAAAATATTTGATTGTCGGTGTTCTGTTGTTGATAAGCTCATATGGAGTCTTTTGAAAACGGCGGTGTATCATGGTCTGATTTTGAGTATGACATGCAGTTGACACAGCTTCTGCCCACAAGAATAGAGGTAAGTCAGACTGGCTCAGCATATTCCGAGCAGCCTCGACTAGCGACCTATTTCGCCTTTCGACTACTCCATTTTGTTCACGCGTACGAGCAACAGAGTATTGATGTGATATCCCGACCGATTCGAGATATTCTTCAACGATTTTGTTTTTGAACTCTGTGTCGTTGTCAGTTCGAAGAAACTTGACTTGTCTCTGCATATTTACCTGGGTCGTCTTTAAGAAAGTAATGAGAACTTCGGGCGTCTCATCTTTTGATCAAAGAAATTTGACCCACGTGTATCTTGAGTAATCTTCCACAATAACCAACACGTATTTCTTTCCTCCTAAGCTTTGTGTTCTCATCGGACCGCAGAGATCCATATGTAACAACTCTAGTGGAGAACTGGTGCTTGGTTCAACCTTCGGTTTATATGCGGCTCTCTTCATCTTACCCTTTTCACAAGCTGCGCATAAGTGTTCTTTTTCATATCTCAGTTCAGGAAGTCCTTTTACCAACTTATCTTTGACCAACTTATTGATATAACGAAAGTTTAGATGTGATAGTCTTCGGTGTCAGAGCCAACTTTGTTGTATCGACGCTTTTGTCATTAAGCATACTTGATTGTCAATCTAAACTTTTGACAGATTGATGGTATAAAGGTTTGTCTTTCGATTTCCAGCTAAGAGTTATGTGTCATCTTCAGTACGAACCGAGTAACTCTTAGATTTGAAGTTGACCTCTAACCCTTTATCACAGAATTGACCGATGCTAAACAAGTTTTGCCCTAAACCTTCGACATAACTCACCTTCTTAATCGTTATGTGGTCTTGAATGATGTCACCATATCCTTAGATTGGTGAAAGCTGATCGTTTCCAAATCTGACATTTCTAGTGAATTTCTCTGTATAATTAGACAATAAAGCTTTTTGCCCAGTCATATGCTTGGAACATCCACTGTCCAAGTACCACATATGCCGGGTCTGTAAGAGAAATCAGGAAACAATAGATTTAGGTACCCATTTAAAAACGGATCCTAACAGATTAGCACAAGATTTTGGTATCCATTTAAATATGGATCCTCCTTTTCTTTGAAAACTTTTAAAAACATTTGATCTTGAAAAATACACATGATAAGATCCAAACCAATCAGTAGAATTATGAGAATAAGCAAAAGCATTTCTCTGATAATGATAAGATTTAGTAGTAATAGGAGATAATTGAATCAATTGCTTTTTTGAATACTGCTTGTAAGAAGTTACAAAGTTTTGTTTAGAACAAGCAAGTTGATCAACTACATCATTATCACTACTAACTAATTTATTACAAGAGTTATCAGAAACTGATTCAGCTATCACATCATCCTTCCTTTTTGGTCGCCATTCAGTTCGAGCTTTCGACCTTTTCTTGCTTATATCTGAAACAAAAGATTTAGATTTATTAGGAAAATCAGATTTCTGAGATTGATTTTTCTTTTGTGTACCAATGTATTTCTGTTTCTGTAATTGCAGTTTCTTATGTTTCTTACCTTGAGCATAGTAATCAGCAGTTACAGAAACTGATTCACCAACCGTAGCTGATGATTCACCAAGATTAAAACCACTTGGTAACACTTTTTCATTTATAAGACAAGTAGAATGATCAGGAAGAGGAGCATTGAAGTCAAACATATCAACTTCTTCTATGCACCCAGCATCAGAATTAAGAAAGTCATTTGCAGACTCAAATAAGTCATCAAAGTTATCAGTCGAAGTTTGAGGTGCCTTAGAAACTTTAGAACACTTTGTAGATTAATTTTGAAAAAACAGTGTTCTTTAAAACTGTAGAAAACACACTTTGTTGAATATCAACCAAAAGTTTTTCATCAGATAAAACATTTTCCAGCTCAACTATTTTGCTTTCCAGAACGAATGGAGGAACATAAACTTTTGAAATAGAAGGTTTTGCCTCCATCTCAGAAACAGAATAACTAGCAAAATAATCGTTTGAAAGAACTTTTGGTGTTTTTGAAATATAACTATCATTTAACTTTGCATAATTAAATGGTAGTTGCATTTTCTTTACATTCTTTCTATTTTCAGTTTCTTTGGCCTCAACTTCTTCTAGTAATTTGGTAACAAATTTGGGTTTTAAATGAGTATGTTTACCAGCACAAGCAAGAAAATCAAAATTATATAATGCTGGTTGTTTTCTGATGGCTTTCTTTAAGTAATGGGGGTTTTCAAAACCAAGTCCTCATTTTTCCTTAACATCAGCCTCTTCGTTAGGTGCATTAAGAAAGATAGTTTGATCTGTTTGGCCTCTTGCATAAAGTTTGGCTTCCAGACCATTTACTTTCTTATTCAAAAGGTTGTTTTCAACCTGCAATTTCTGAATGGTTAGTGCAGATTCTTTCTTCTCAAACTCATACTTAGAAATTTTAACTTCAAAATCAGAAATCTTCTTTTCAAAACAATCTACTTGAAGTTTAGAATCAGAAGCAGACTTGCGTAAAGAATCAATTAGATCTTTCTTCCCAATAACAGACTTATTAAGCTCAAAGATCTTGTTGTTTCTTTTAGCAACTCTGTCATTTTCTTTCTTCAGTTTTACTTGAAGATCATTAAGCTCAACCATCATAGCTTCCATTTTGGTTATGAAATCTTTTTCAGTTAAGTTTAATACCTCATCAGCTGTCTCGTCCTCTGAATCATCATACTTGACTTCTTTACCCATTAGACAGAAATGAGCAGTTTCTTCTTTCTCCTTTTCATCCTCTTGATCAGAATGATCCAACCAAAATTAATCTTTAGCCATTAATGCTATGCCAACTTCTTGCTGTTTGGACAATAGCAGTTTGTTCTGATAGTACTGGAGTTGCGAAGCTTTGGCTTTCGACATTCTTTAGCAAAATGTCCAATCTTGCCACAGTTGTAGCATTTAATTGGATCATTTGTTGGCTTTTCAGCAATGGTGTAATCATTCACAAACTTCTTCTTTTCTTCCGGCTTCCTTTCCATATACCGGTTCTCTTCATGTCGCTTTCCTTCAACTCTTTCTCGGTGCTCATGATTCTTGGAACTTGATGAAGAATATCTTTGAGAATTGGATCCCGGCTTTTTGTAGAATTTCTTTTGGAAAGCTCGGGTCAGTAAAAGCATTGCTTGTTTGAGACTTTCTCCATTATCACCATCTGATTCAGATTCTGATTCAGAACTTGTAAGCACTTTCTTCTTTTTCTTCTTCTCTTTCTTTTCTTTTTTTCTTCTCTCCGGCCACCAATGCAATAGGATCAGGAACTTCTTCTGCCTTCTTTTTCTCAGCTTTTTTCTCTTCCACTTCTTCTTCATTTTGCCTCAGAGTCTCATAAACCTCATGTAACGGTATGTCATTTAGATCCTTCATCTGTTTCATCCTACGCGTATGCTTCTTCTATTCAGGTTGTAGGATGCTTAAGAATTTGACATTGTTCTCAAGCTGCTTCTTTTTCACTTTGTTCTTTGACAATTCATTTAACAGCAAGACAAATCGTTCATAAGTATCTTCTAAGCTCTCATTCTCTTTGGCTTTGAATTCCTCGTAGCTATTGATACAATTTGCTACTTTCATTTGATTGCCGACCTTGGAACCCATCATCATTTTCTGCAATTGATCCCACATATTCTTAGAATTTGCCTTGTAGCTGTCTATTTTGACGTAGATGTCATTCGGGATACTTTGAAGAAGAAGAGATCTTGCTTGCTTATCTGCTTTATATCGGTTTTTCTGTTCCTCTAAATATTGACCATACTCTACTGGAACTGTTTTCATCTTCTGTTCTCTTTCCTCATTACCATCTTCACTATTAGATGAGTCATCATCAGGTATTTGAACTGTGATTGGTACCATAGGACTTTCTGTAATTGACAGCAGAATGTTTTCCCCGTTTGCATGTCTGTCTACAAAATCCAGAAATCTGTCTTTCCACTGTTCGTATTCTCCTTTGAACAGAACAGGAGGCTTGACATCAGTGCCAATGGAAAGATCATCTTTTGAAGTCATCTTGATTAAACCTGTTTGAAAAATATATGCAATAAGAACTAGAAACTGATCGTTAGTCCAAATGAAACAATCAAGAAAATATAAAAAACTTGAAATATAAAATCAGAAATTTTGATCACAAAAAGAAATATGTCCCCTTCGCATACTTACAGTTTTGAAAATTTCTCAGAAAATATTCGAAGTATGAAAACTCGCAGATCACAAAAAAAAGTTTAAAACTCGCAGGCGCTGAAACTCGCAAACAACTATTCACAGAAAAACTCGCACGCTTAAACTTGCGTGTTTGTGAAACTCGCACATAAAGAGTTGCGTGTTTTAATAAACTCGCTAGTTCCTGAAACTCGCTAGTCGTTGAAAATCGCAAGATACTGTTCTCGATCAAACTCGCTAATGCCTGAAACACGCAAATCACTATTCACTGATAAACACGCAGGCTGAGGCGTGCGTGTTTGAGAAATTCGCTAGGCACTACTAGCGCGTTTTGATAATACTCGCTAACCACTATTTACTTGAGGCGTGCGCGTTTTAACACTTAGAAAAATTTCCCAATCTTCAAACTCGCAGACTTCGATCTGTGCGTTTTTAGAACTCGCTGATAACACCTTGCGCGTTTAAGACCAAAATCTTCAACTTACGCGTTCTTGCGAAGAACTTGCGCGTTTCTTGGATCTAGCTTGTTCTTTAGTATATCGACCAAAAACTTCACTTTTTCCTCGATTTCAACTCAATTCTTCTTCAATTAAGTCGAAACTTTGCAGAATTTTTCAAAATCAACTTTAGAACATATTACAATTCACGAATTACAGAATCAAACACTCAAAAATACAATTTGATCTATGAAACAGTGTTCAAGAACTCGTGACATAAAACTCAACAAAATCCAAAAATTCATGAAAATTACAGTGCATTTCGTGAAATTATCTATACAAACTCAATCTCTTACATTCATCGATCACTAAGAAACCAATTACAACTCAAAATTCACACTAAAACTCAAAAACCCTTCTGACTTTGAAGATTTCTTGAAATGATTCCATTTGAATATGCTCTGATACCAATTGTGTGTCCTAGAATCTAGTTTCTAATCACAATCATTCAAACAATCAAACAAATAAGATTGAATTACTTCTTGTTGATTCAACTTTAATCCAAACGATTACAAACAGTGTTCTTGACTTTCTCTCTCTAGATATCTCTCTCTCTCTACAATTCTCTCTCTCTGAATTCAATTCTGTTCAAGACTACTAACAAAAACTATTTATACCCTATAAGTAAAATACAAGGAAACTAAAATACAAATACAATACATTGACTTTTATTACAAAAGACTTTGACTTTAATGAACGTTGACTTTCTCAGCTTTGACTTTCTTGAACTTTGACCTTCAGTCTTCTTGATCTTGTATTTAACAGATTTATGCTCTAACATTGATCTTGAGGATCTTCGTACAGCAGGCCTCACGTGTTCTGCACGTGGTCTTGTCTTGAACTATCTGTGAAAATCTTCAACATTGATCTCCAGAGGTTGGCCTTCATAGAGGCTCTGTGAGTGACCACAGAGGCTCTGTGATCTGAGAATCATCATCAGGTTTGACCTTGGGTACATCTTCTGCAGAGTAACCTCTGAGCTTTGCAACTTCTGTGGTGACTTAGCAGACAACAGAAGTTTCTATACTTAGCCTATTTTTCAACACTTCTAATCTTGGAAGATGGAGCTAACAATCTTCCCCTAAGTGATGAAAAATAAAATTTTGAATTTTGAGGTGTTAGCTAAGCTAGAAACAAAAAGGGGTGAAAGGAACTCAACCTCTGAAAATCGATATTCATTCTTAAAAGAAAAATGCCAAAAGGCAATTACATTAAGAAACAAATGCATGAATTAACAGCAAAAGATTAAAGGAGTCATTGGGGAAAATCATTTATCGGGTTGGTGAAGCTTTCTGCTAGAGTTCTCTTCATCGATAGAATGAGTTCCCTATACTTGAATTGAGCATCAATCTGTTCGATTATTGTCTTTGCAGGTCCCGCTTGTACAGTCTCTGTGCCCTTCTTCCTCAGAATCGTGTTCTTTATCTTTAGCAGAGTGTTGTTCGAGTACTTGTGACTTTGATTTGGCATGTATATCTTTTTGAGCCCATCATCGTCTCTATAGATGAATCCGAACTCAGGCTCTGTGATTAAAGAGTTGGAAAGAACGTTTTCGATTCCGGGGAATTCGTCATGTGGTTTGGTGATCGATAGTTTCTCGACTCCGAGTTGTAGAGCTACATCGAAATCCATTTTGCTGTGATATTTTACATGTTCGCGCATCACCACCTTGATCCTGCCATTTGCTATCATGTACTCCTTTCGCTTTTCAAGTCTTTGTTCTGTGAAGGCATGTAGTTGAGGAAGATCGTAGGCACAGAGGTTCTTTAAGTCTGCATCTGTGAACATGTACTGCTTTCCATCTTTTCTCTCAACTAAGTATTTTGCATACATGATTGACTTGTTGGCGAAGGAGTGCAGAGAGATACTCATCACAGTTTTGATATCTTCGGTAGAGAACACTTCATCCCTTTCTACTGCAGTTTGCTCGAAGCGTCTTCTGATGTCTTCTTTGATTAGGGGATGCAGATTTGGTGCTAAGAAGACGGCTTCGGGCTTTGCGCTATAAATATAGGTAAGAATGTTCTCTTGGAACTTAAGTTTTTTCGGTGGAGGCCTTGGGATTGGGACTCTCATGGCGTCCATCGATTGAACGATCCCTTTTACCCTATCCTCTTGTTGTTTCTGCTCTAAGGGTTGTCCTGAGGATTTTCTCTTGTCTGGTTCAGAGGTGTTCTGATCTTTGTTCTGTAGAGAGGTCTCTGAAGTATCTATTGCATTTACTGGATCAAGGCTTTGAAATTGTACAACGGGTGTGGGTGCAGTGGGCATAAGATCAGGGCTTAAAGATTCTACAAACTTTATGAGCCCTTCTGCAATATGTTCAGAGCCAACACTCACCTTCCCTTTCTGAGACACTGCAGAGGTTGTGCCTTGGACAAATGGAGCAATCGGTTTTGGATCCTCAGAGGCACATGATTTGAGGTTTTTCGTTTTGTGTACCTCTAAGGATGTCTTTTGTAGAGGTAGGGCTTGAAGAGGAGTTGCGGCAACGACAACAGCAGAAGTTTTTGTTCCTGACGCTTTCTCCCTCTCATGATGGCCAGGGCCAGAGGCATCTGGATCCTGATCATCATGGTGAGACCTCTTCTGCGATGCCTCCACTTGGAAAGTCGCAGGTGCCTTCCAATTCTTTCGCTTGCAGAGGTGTTCGGTGGCATCCCTCGTGATCTTCTGCAGAATGTCCTCTGTAGCCAATGACATTTCGTTGATCTCCAGGTCAGACTTGAATCTGAATGTTGTTGGATCAAATAATTGTATTCAAGATTAAAGGGTCTAAACTGTATTTACTTGATAGTTAAAGTTAGAGGGTTTATTGTGTAATAAGATAATAGTTATTAGCGGGACCCCCGTGCTAAGTCTGCGAAGGGGGACAAAGTTTTGTTCGAGATCAACATTTTCTTTAGTATTATTTGAAGCTTTATACTGTTTGAGAGGACTGCATTTAATTATTTTTGGAAATTTATTTTTCTGAAAAATTTTTAGTGTGGTTTTTATTTTGATTCTAACGATCTCATCTAATTGGTTGTCTTGGTACAGAAAAGTCTATTTACTAACCGTACAGCTAAGATGTCGAATCAGCTTCTCTCAATGGGTTCTCAAGTCAAACCTCCTGTCCTCATGGCTAATGAGTATCAGCAATGGAAGATCAGAATGATCCAGTTTCTGAATCATAAGAACAGAGACTTCATGAAAGCAATCATTGAAGGTCCACAAACTCCAATGATCACAGTAAAGGGTCAACCTGCTACAGATTCCTCTCCAGAAATCCATGACAGAGAGATTCCTAAACCTTATCAGTTCTTCAATGAAAAGCAGAAAGAACAGTATAAGACAGAAGAAGAGGCACTAATCTATCTAACAATGGCAATTCCAAACGACATCTACAATCGTGTCGACAGTCAGAGCACTGCTAAAGGCATCTAGGATGAACTAGCAAGGCAGTTTGAAGGAAGTGAAGCCTCCATACAAGCTAAGCAGAATCTATGCATAAATGCATACGAGGGATTTCATGCAAAAGAAGGAGAGTTGCTATTAGATACCTACAACAGATATAACATCATCCTCAATGACTTGCGGAGGAACAATATCTCTAAATCTGCTTCTGAGATAAATTACAAGTTCATCAAGAATCTGAATCCAGAATGGAAGAACTTTGCTATCAACCTCCAGATGTCCAAGAATATGGCTCGAGAAAATGTCACTGATATATTCTCTACTCTTGCTCAACATGAGGATGAGGTGAGATCAATTAATAATGAGTCTAATCATCTGAAGGATTCTGTTGTCTCATAGTTGGCAAAGGTTCGGTATCCTCTGCAAGGTCGAAGAAAAAGGTGTCTAAAGCTCTAGTTACCGAAGTTACTGACTCTGACTCTGATTCGAGCGATGAAGAACTGGAAGTTGATTCAGATCCAGATATTCAAAAGTTCTCCGAGGACTTGGCTCTTATTACGCGACGATTCAAGAAGAGCTTTGGCAAGAAAAGATTCTACTCAAAGCTAAAGTATGATGGACACAAGAAAGAGAAGTCTGAGATGCGATACAAGCTGAGGCATGGAAAGAGAGAGGAAGGACGAGAAGACAGGAAGGAAGATAGACGAGAAGGAAAGGGAGAGGAGAAGCGACAAGAACGAAAGGATGAACCAGGAAGATAATACAACTGTGGCAAATTTGGGCATTTCTCGAAGGACTGCAAGTTCAAGAAAGTATAGAACTTAGAGTACTACGCAAGAAAGTCACTTATTGCCAAGAAAGTTGAAGAAGGAAAAGTGATAATGGCTGAAGAAGAGAACTGGCTGTATCAAAGTTCCGATGACGAGGAGCAAGCTCACTTCACCCAAGTATCTTATATGGCAAAGCTGGAAGGTGACGATGAAGACTCTGAGACACAATACGAAGATGCAAACTCTGAGGTAAGTGACAATTCTGAGATTATTGAATCTTTAATGGCCCAAATACATGGTATGAAAGATGAATTTGCTTTCCTGAAAGGCAAACTTAACTCTGCACATCAATCTACATTAAGCTTTCGTGATGAAAATGGCATTTTAAAAGTTGTTGTGGAAGAAAAAGAAAAGGAAAAAGACGATTTAAAAGCTGATGGTCTTTAAAAGAAAAAATATATGGTTTAGAAACAGATCTTGTGAATCTTAATGCTGAAAAGGGTGAGTTTCAAATAAAATTTGAAGTTTGTTATAAAGAAAGAAATGAAGCTTACACCAAAATCAAGCAACTGGAGGACATTAATATGAAACGAGGTCAGACTGAGCAAATATTAAATCTGTTGACCAATAAACTCCAAGACGAAAGGTTTTATAAACTAAAACCAGGTTTGGGTGTGCCAACTAATGAAATTTTGAAAAAGGCACCGGAGCATCTATATAATTTTGATAAATTCGGCTCCGCAATTAGACCCATTCCTGACATTCGTGCAACTTTTGTTGAAGCAAGTACTCCTACACCTTTATCTGAGACCAAAGGTCAAGAAGAAATGGGAAAGAGCAAGTCTGGTGACACTGATTCTCAAAATCTTTTTAAATCAGTTGATTTTCAATATGGTGATTTAAACAAAAGCTATGCGACTCGAAAGATCGAATTTACTGAGTTTGAATCATTATTTACCACACCTTCCAACGAATCAGTTAGTACCAACACAGTTCTACCTGAAACTGCATGCAAATATGATGAGTATGAATCGGATGTTGATCCATCTACTATGCCATCAGTCTCAAATCCCATTGCTTCTAAACCTTTACTTGTTGAAGAGGTTGAAGAAGAACATGCTATCACGAATGGATCCTGTTCTTAAAATGAAAAACTGGAGTTTATTGAGTCCATGACTAAAGAGATATTTTCTGAAATGATGAATGCCTCAGACTCTGATCCTATTTCTAATTTAAAGGGGTCAAATTCTGTGAATGATCATACATCTGAATTGATGAAGCAAATTGATTTGTTGCAATAGTCTCTTGATGAGGTTGAAGATGAAAACTTTGATCTCAAACATAAACTTAAAAATTCATTAAAAGAAAATCAAGAGCTTTGCATAGAGATCAATGATTTGAAAGTTACTATGTTTAAAAATGCTTCAAGTGATAAACAGATATTCAATGATCCAAGCGGGAAGGTAAGAACCAATCCAGAATTTGATGCTCCTGCAAAACCTACAGTTGTTTACTCTGATTGTCCTGAATATCCACCAAGTATTTTTGAAAAGGGTGAGACTTCAAATAGCATTAGAAAAGAACCACCTTCTAAGTTAGAGACTAACAAGGTTCCTGTTTCTGTTTCAGATATAAGAGGAAATGGAGTTGGGAGGAGTAAGAAGAATAAAGACAATAGTTTGAATAAGAATGATAGGCTATCTAGTGAACCTTTTATAGTTGTACTTCTGACAGTGTTATTTTGAAAAGTAATTCTTTTGATAAACATGGATGTACGGTTTGTTCTGATAAATCTAAGTTTATGAATTTTGCTCGAAAGAATCTATATTGCAAACACTGTTGGGATAACTCATTCACATACTACTCCCCTCCAAAGTATAAATAGAATAAGAGAAAAGCTAAACTGAACTATAAGTCTAATTCTTTTTCTAATTCTTCTGCACAACCCAAAGTGTATCGAGCTAAGGTTGCCAATCCTACTTCTAAAAAGCACTTTCAGGAAATGAATGTTAAGATGGTTTGGAAATGGATTCCAAAACCGCGTTATGAATGGAGAGCGAAAGTCAAACCAGATGATATTCCTGAGTTGCTTGATGCTAATCGCGAAGGACCCATCCTGATATGGGTGCCTAAGCAAAACTAATTGTCTCTTTTGCAGACCTGTCGATTGTGGGTAATAGGTTCCGGATGTTCACGCCACATGACAGGATTCAAGCACCTCTTGCATAACTATGTGGAGGAGCCTGCCGGAGCAGTTAGATTTGCCAATTCTGAAGCCGAAGGCCATGTCAGGGGATATGGAATGCTCGATAATGATGTTGTGAAGATTCAAAGAGTATTATATGTAGAAGGGCTTGATCATAATCTGTTTAGTACCAGTCACTTTTGTGACATGAATTATCAAGTCCGCTTCACAACCACTCATTGCTATCTAGAGGATCACGATGGGTACGAAGTCTTTAAAGCTGAGCGCCATGGAAATCTATACTATGTAGATTTTCCTACACTGTCAGCCACACGTCCAGTATATCTAATAGCCAAATCTTCCAAAGCACAATCTTGGACGTGGCATCGACGCTTGTCTCATCAGAATTTCCGATCTATAGCGAAGCTACAGAGACAAGGTCTGGTCAAAGGTCTACCAGAAATTAGGTTCGAAAAAGACTCACTGTGTTCTGCATGTGAGTTGGGAAAAATGAAGCGAAGCTCCTTCAAGTCCAAAGCTGAATCATCGACCTCCTCTACACTGGAACTTCTTCATATGGATCTTTGTGACCCAATGCGCACAGCATCTATCAACGGAAAGAAATATGTGTTGGTAATGATAGATGACTACTCAAGGTATACATGGCTCGAGTTTCTTCGCAACAAGTCAGATGCGCCAGAGTTGATTATCGCTTTCATCAAGCGTATTCAAGTACGTCTTCAACTGCCAGTCAGAACCATTCACAGTGACAATGGCACGGAATTCAAGAATGACACCCTGAAGAGTTATCTTACTTCCGTGGGTATTTCACACAATTTCTCCGCAGCCTACACTCCACAGCAAAACGGCATTGTTGAACGGAAGAACTGCACTCTGGTTGAAGCAGCTCGTACTATGCTTGCTTACTCGGATCTACCCATGTACCTTTGGGCCGAGGCAGTCGCTACAACATGTTTTACTCAGAACCGTACCATTGTGGTCAACCGATTTAATAAAATAGCATATGAGGTAATCAACAATCGTACACCTAATATCAAATTTCTTCGTGTTTTCGGTTGCAGGTGTTACATTCTTAAAGAGCGTCAAGGATTATCAAAATTTGATAAGAAAGCGGATGAAGGATATCTCGTTGGATACTCTCTGACATCCAAAGCTTATCGAATTTACATTATTCGAACTAAGACGGTTGTTGAGAGCATGAATGTCTCCTTTGATGAGAATTCTACAAGGACTTCTGGACACAACAGTTCATAACTCGTAATTAAGGACAAAGCTTCTATTCAATCCAGAATAGAACCAGCTACTAAAGGATCCACTTCTTCAAACTCTAACTTTACTTCATCTGAGTTAGATTTATTGTTTATTGATGCCTTTGATGATATATGTGCAGATTTTGAAAAAAGGCATATCAACATCAATAACAAGTGGTACAAGATCGGAGGTCCCTACTATATCTCTGGACATGCCTGGACCTTCCAAAGAAGTCACGGACACTTCATCTCCATCAGGTACGAGTACAAAGTTAGTTTCTGACTCTACTAATGCTGAATCTGTCTCTACAGATAGTTCTTCTGGAAACGAAGTCCCGAGCACTTCAACTGTTAGTCCAGAAGCATCAGTATCAGAAACACCAGTACAAGATGTCCCGAGTACATCTATGGAGCTGTCTGCTGTGCACGATGAAAACGATGCGTCCAATACGCTACAACAAGTTGAATCCTTACCAAGCACACATCGTTGGACTAAGGATCATCCCCTGACCAATGTGATAGGTGACGTACAATCTGGTGTCACGACAAGGTCAGTAACAGCCAACTTCTGCATGTTTTCAAGCTTCCTCGGTTCTTTAGAGCCAAAGAAAGCGACTGAAGCTCTACGTGATCCACTCTGGATTTCTTCTATGCAAGATGAGCTTCTACAATTCGAAAGGAAAAAGGTATGGCGCTTGATCCCACTACCTAAAAGTAAATCTGTTATAGGAACAAAGTGGGTTTTCAGAAATAAGAAAGACGAAGCCGGAGTAGTAGTGAGAAACAAAGCTCGTTTGGTCGCAAAAGGGTACTGTCAACAAGAGGGCATTGACTATGACAAAACATTCGCCCCGGTTGCAAGGATCGAAGCCATCAGAATCTTTCTAGCATATGCAGTGCACAAAAACTTTACTACCTATCAAATGGACGTAAAGTCGGCTTTTCTGAACGGCGTTTTACATGAGGAGGTTTACGTGGCTCAACCTGAAGGTTTTGTTGATCCTCATCACCCTGATAATGTCTACGTCTTAGACAAAGCGTTGTATGGTCTTAAACAAGCACAACGATCCTGGTATGAAACTCTCACTAAATTTCTACTTGCTTCTGGTTTCAAGAAAGATACAGTTGATACTACCTTTCCTCAGAGCTTTCAATGATTTGGGCTTTTCTTCTTCTCCTCTGCAGAGGTTGTTCAGATTCTGCAGGTTCTTTTACTTCTGGAGGAGTGACATGTTCAGAGGTCGATGCTTTGATTAACCTCTTAGCCTTCTTTTTCGGCTTGGCAGCTTCTGATGGTGATTTGGGAGTCTCTTCTTCTGTGACTCTCTTCTTGGGTGTCCTTTTCTTTTTACGCTTCTTTTCCCCCACCCCACTCTCAGGAACTATAACTTCTGTCCTAGCTTGGGTTTCCTCTGTCATATCTACAACTCCCTCACCTACCTCTGTCCTAAGGTACACAACTATTTCTTCCACATGGAATCTTACACATGGGGGGGGGGGGGTTACAGGTCTCGGTGCTAGAGTCATGTGCCCACAAATGTAAGTCCTAGCATCATCTTCACTACCCAGGTAGGCCAGAATACGGGCTGGCAGAGGTTTTGCGCCAGGATATCCAGTCTTCAGAACAGTTGGCTTGTGCGACTTTATGTCGTAGATCTTGATCATTTTTTCCTCTGCGGGTAACTTTCCTTCCCCTATCAGAGCGTCTCCTAACAGAACTGCAAAAAATCTGTTGAAAACAAGGTTTTTGGGCTCTGTGCCTTGAGCTTCGTCCACTTGCTTGGCTATGACCACATTTCTGATCTCCCTGAAAATAAGTGTTGCATAGTCCAGAGGCAACTCGTAGTACATACCATACATTATTGCAAGTATGGTATGGCTAGATTGGTCAGGACTGCCTACCTTGCAAGTCAAGCAGCGATTTACAATAGAGAAGAGAATGTTCCACAGAGGTGGAAGGTTCTGGCGTCTGAAATCGGTTCTCTTGGAAATTGGTACAACATATCCTATGAATCTGAGAAACTCAAGAATTTCCTCGTCAGAGTATTTTCTCAGATTCAATTAGGTCTTGGAAGGAAGCCCGAATACATCTGCGACCTTTCTGTGGTTTATGCCAAGGTCCAGTATTCGAGTCGTGGAGGGATGAGTGGCATATCCCATGACACAGTAGCCATAATGATCCAGTTTTTCATGCTTAGCACTCAACCAAAATTGTTGAATGTAAGTTTCAGGGATATCTGTTCTTTTTAGGGTTAGGGCTGTTGAGAGGATGTGGTTTTTCAGGATTTGAAGCAAAGGAGCAGCTTCCTCGGGGTATCCCTTTGGTTCCAAGACAACATAGTGATTGTTAGGCTTGAGGTTCAGTTGTCTGGAGTGGTAATCATGGTGTTTGAAGGAGAGTATTATACTTGTGAGCACATGTTCTTATTCAACAGAGTGGGAATCGACCTTTTTGGATTCAGAATGAATCGAGTTGTTTGATGCAGAAGATCCCTTGGAGTTCATGGAAAAAGCAGATTGAGATGCCATGGAGAGTGAAGAACAAGCGATCCTTTGCAAAAGAATTCTTGAGAGAAAGAAGATAGCAGGTAAAAAGAGGAAGTAGGATATGAGAGGAGTTTATATATGAGGAGAGAGGGTAAAAAGAATGAGCGGTAAAAGATAAAATTTGAAATCCAAAATGAGTGGTAACGGATAAGAGGCCATTTCTGAAAAACGACGGTACAGGTTACGAACCAATACAATATTGCCACGTCAGATGATGGCGGTGCACGATCTAGGACGTGCGCCACCCTATTCTCACGCGCGTGGCATTCACTATTGTCACATGACAGTGACGTTCAAGAATAACCCGCAACAAATGACCTGAATTTCTCAAGTGATGGGAATGACAGAAGCTCTGTGGATAAGAGGCTTCTGAGGTCATAGGCAAGGTTGTGATCAAAAGAGCATTTTAAGAGAGAGGAATGAGCGATGAAATGATCGAGTTCCTTTTAGAGTGCATTTGGTCAAGAATCCTCAGTTTAGAGGTACAGAGACTCTGTGATAGATCGTAGAGGCTCTGTGGTCGACCTCAGAGGTTCTGAGACCAAAAATTTCCTTTTTAGGAAAGATTTCAAAGATTTGATCATTTCAAAGTTTTGACAGAAAATAGGGTACAGAGTGGGATCTTTCTGAGGGCATAGTGCGCAAGAAAGAGTTTTAACTGTTGGTTCAGATGGACTAACCTCACTCTGTAGTCGGTGTCGCACAGAACTGTCTTGCTCCCCCTGGATATCAGAACTGTCTTCCTCCCCCTTCAACTATGCTTGGATCATATAGAGATGAGATTTGTACAAGACATAAAATTAAAGAAAAACTTAAGAAGCTATTTACAAACAAGGAATGTATTTCAAAAAGGAAATATGTACAACAGAGGTTCTAAGCAAGGGTACAGAGGCTCTGTGGTCAACTCATGTTAAGCATACCAATCTTGCCAACTAGAAAAGTGAATCTTTTCTCATCCAATGCCTTCGTGAAAAGGTCGGCAAGCTGTTAATCTGTGGGCACAAAGTACATCTTTATTTTCCCATGCTCCACATGATGTTTCAGAAAGTGATACCTGATATCGATATGCTTTGTTTTATAGTGATGAACTGGATTGGCAGAGATCGCAATGGCACTTTTGGAGTCACAGAGGATGGGGATTTTTTCAATGTCAAAACCATAGTCTCTGATTTAGGTTCTCCTCCACAGAACTTGTGAGCAACAACTAGCAGCGGCAACGTATTCAGCATCTGCCGTAGAGGTCGAGACACAATTCTGTTTCTTGGAAGTCCAACTCACTAGTTTCCCTCCAAGGAATTGACAGCTCCCAGAGGTACTCTTTCTGTCGAGCTTGCATCCTCCGTAATCTAAATCTGTATAAGCCACAAGATCAAAGCCAGAGTTCTCCGGATACTAGAGACCAAGATTCTTGGTCCCTTTTAGGTACCTGAAGATTCTCTTGATAGCATAAAGATGAGATTATTTGGGGTTAGCTTGAAATCTTGCACAGAGACATGTGGCAAACATTATATTGAGTCGACTTGTGGTTAAGTATAACAGAGACCCTATCATACCTCTGTAGAGTTTACACTCCACAGACTTGCCTTCTTGATCTGCATGAAGTTTGGATCCAGTAGCCATAGGAGTCTTCATTGGTGAAGAGTCAGAGAGCTTATATTTTTCAAGTATGTCAGAGACATATTTTGATTGATTTATGAAAATCCCCTCTGTGGTTTGTTTGACTTGCAATCCTAGGAAGAATGTAAGTTCTCCCATCATGCTAATCTCAAACTCACTTTTCATCAATGATTCAAACTTTTTGCAGTATAAATTGTTTGTAGACCCAAAAATAATGTCATCAACATATATCTGTACAAGTAGAATCTCGCCTTTTCTCTTTTTATAGAATAAAGAAGTATCAGTTGTACCTCTTTCGAAACCATTTGCAAGAAGAAAGTTTGAAAGTCTGTTGTACCAGGCTCTGGGGGCTTGCTTGAGTCCGTATATAGCCTTGTCCAAGAAGTATACATGATTTGGGTACTTGGAGCTTTCAAACCCTGGTGGTTGCTGGACATATACTTCTTCTTGAATCTGCCCATTCAGAAAGGCTGACTTGACGTCCATTTGATATACTTTGAAACCTTTGTGGGTTGTGAAAGCAAGGAAGATCCTTATAGCTTCTAGTCGTGCCACAGGGGCAAAGTTTTCTTCATAATCAATGTCTTCTTCTTGACAGTATCCCTTTGCCACCAGTGTTGCTTTGTTCCTGACCACCACACCATCTTCATCCTTTTTGTTCCTGAAGACCTATTTGGTTCCTATAGCCGTTTTACCTTTTGGTAGAGGCACTAGGGTCCATACTTCGTTTCTCTCAAACTGCAGAAGCTCCTCTTGCATAGATTCTACCCAGTTTGGGTCTTCAAGAGCTTCAGATATCTTTTTAGGTTCGATGATACTCACAAAATTATATAGTAACAAAAATTTGCAGTACTTGATCGAGTTTAGACCTTGTCAGAAGGGTCACCAATAATTTGACTTTGTGGGTGACTCTTAGTCCACTTTGTCATGCGGGGCAGCTGATCATTGGAAACTTCTGTGGTTGGTTCAGGAGCACGTTCATCTTGATGTAGATCATTTTCTGTTGAGAGAAATTGATCATTTGTACTTGCCACATGACTTGGTTGTTCATCATGAGTTGAAGTAGAGAGCTTTGCGGAGCCTTGATCTAGTGTTGACCCTTCAGAAGTATTTTGAAGATGATCATGTTCTTGATTTGCATTATCCTCTGAGTGCTCCCCCTCGATGGTTGCACCTGCAACAGTAGTTGAAGAGGGTGAAGCATTACTAGGACTAGTCAGAGAAGTACCTGTTTGTCCTTGGAGAGTTCAGCTCCAGAGGCTCTGCGATCACCTTCAGAGGGTTCATCATCATTGAACATCTCTTTAAACAGATGATGAAGGTCATTTGTTCGTGATGAGCCACTAGAATTTTCATCTTGAAGATTGAGTCCTGAGCTGATTTGCTCAGAAGTCACCTGAAAAGAGTCATCAACTGAAACATTAATACTTTCAAGTATATGTTTGGATTTGAGTACATAGACTCTGTATGCCTTGGAGTTTGATGAATAGCCAACGAATTTGGCTTCATCGGCTTTGGGACTAAATTTCCCTATCTGTTCTCTGTCGTTCAGCACAAAACATCTGCAGCCGAAGAAATGGAAGTACTTGATGTTCGGCTTCCTCTGTTGTAGTAAGTGGTATGGTGTTTTTTCATGCCTCTTCACTATCAAAGATCGATTTTGGGTGAAGCATGCAGTTGAAATGGCTTCTGCCCAGAAAGAAATAGAGAGCCCTGAAGTAGTGAGCATAGTTCTTGCGGCTTCCACTAGTGTTCTATTCTTTCGTTCAACAACACCGTTTTGTTGTGGAGTCCTCGCAGCAGAGAAGTTCTGTGATATGCCTTCTGTCGAAAGACAGGCTTCAATGGTTGAATTCTTAAACTCTGTGCCATTATCACTTCGGATTCTCTGTACCCTGCAGTCATAAAGAACTTGTATTTTCTTGATAAGATTGATTAGTACTTCAGGAACATCTGATTTCTTTCGAATGAATTCAACCCAAGTATATCTAGAGAATTCATCTATGAGTACAAGGATGTACTTCTTGCCACCAAGACTCTGCACAGATATAGGACCATAGAGGTCAACAAGAAGCATCTGTAGAGGTCTGGTGCAAGATATGTCAGACTTAGTTTTGTGGGCAGCCCTTTTTAGTTTGCCCATCTCACAAGCTGAGCATAGATGATCCTTGTCAAATCTAATACTTGGTAGACCACTTACTAGGTCTAGTTTCACAAGTTTGTCAAGTGTGTGAAAATTTAGATGACAGAACCTGTTGTGCCAGAGCCAAGCTTCTTCATTCTTACTTGAGACTAAGCAGAGCTTTTCTTCTCTGTTAGTTGATTTGAAGTCCATGAGGTATATGTCACCTCGTCTTTTGGCTTGCAGAAGCTCTGTGGTGGTATCTTCCTTCAACAGAGAGCATTATTGTCTTTTAAACATCACATCGAGTCCATTATCACATAGTTGACTTACACTCAGTAAGTTGTGCTTGAGGCCATCCACATAGGCAACTCTGTTGACATCAATGTCTCCTTTGGCAATGACTCCATAGCCTTTTATTTGACCTTTCTTGTTATCTCCAAAGGCTACAGATCCTCCACCAAGTTTTTCTTTGTAAGAGGAAAGCAACCCTCTGTCGCCAGTCATGTGTCTTGAGCACCCGGACTCTAGGTACCAAATGGGTACATGTTGTTTCTTCCGTGGACAGATTAGAGAGATTTAGGTACCCATTTCCAAATGGGTCCATTTTTGTTAGGAGGCTGTGAAGATGCCTTAGCACCTTTGGTTTTGGGCTTATCCTCATTTGCAGAGGTACCAGATTGTCTCTTCTCACCCTTGAATTTTGCATTCTTGGGTTTGGGGTGAGATATAAGACAGGAGGGCCTCGAGAAATGTTGATTCAAAGCATGCATAAGATCAAGACATTTACAATAAGGGACATTAGAGGCAAACTTCTTGAAAATTTCATTAAAATTGTCAAAGGAGGGTACAGAGCAAATTTTACTACAACCCATTTTTGATTTGGATTTCTTTTTAAAGAAAGCTTTGTCTAATATAGGTTGAGTTTTTTCAAAAACTCTTCTTGAGTGGCTCTGAGATTGTACTCTCCCTTGTTCTTCTTTCCTTGCTTTCACTACAACAAAAGCATCATATTTATCAATTTTGGGCCATTTACCCTTCTATTGCCAAGTGAATCTTTCTTGAAATGGTTTTAATGGTTTTGGAGCTTTTAAAACATGATAGATCTTGTTATTTTTGGATTTTTCAAGCTCAAGAGAAGTCTTTCCTTGCAAGCACATGTCCAGGAAATCAGGACAGATAGGTACACCTGTGGTTTTCCTTTTGGGAAGAACTGTTCTATTAAGAATGCCAGAGGTAAGTTTACTCTTCTCTGGACCACAGGGGAGTATCTCAAGTTTCACAGAACTTGTCTCATTGTCGATAGAGGATTCAGATTCTGACTCAGAATCTGAGTCGAGAAAGTCTTTAGAATGAGAGCCTGACTTTCTGTAAGTGTCTTGCTTTGTCCATTGGTGTCCTCTAAAGTAATTAGAATTTTTGAAATACAAGGAATGACCATAGGAACATTAAGACAGTTTTGCAGATCTTGCTCAAAGATTTCTCTTATTTCAGAGGTTAAATCAGGATGGTTGAGAAAATGATTTTCATAAGTTCTTCTCAAGTCGCTTTCCAAAAACCTTTTAAATAGTTTTTCTTCCACAGAGGCTGAAACGAACTCAGGTGCATGAGAGGATAGTTCATTTTCAGGAACCATCAGGCACATGAAAGTCATTTGGGTTTGAGTCTCTGGTTGACCGAATCTGAAGATTCCTATCTGTTTTTGAGACAGATATTTCCTTGGAATAGATTTTCTCTTTGACGAGAGTGCAGATGCTGAATCATTGTTTTCATACCATACATTCGTCATCTGCAGAGGTTTCCTCGGATGTGGTCCTTCAGAGGTTTTTCGCCTCTTAAATGTGGATAGAAGGTTTGGAAGACTTGGTTTTAGAAACTTTCCAGGGCAGAAGATGTTTTCTAAAGATTTGTTTCTTTTATTTCCAGTGTAGGGATCGACGTCATCGAACCCTATACCTCTTCTGCCAATTTGGGTGTTGACCTTTTCATGGACCTTTTGAGCATCCTGATACCTCTTCATTTGGAGATCTCTGTCGAACAGATCTTGATGAAGTACTTCTCTTTCTCTTTGAAAAAAGTTTTTCAAGGAAATGGCATTTACTCGATCGCTCTCACATTTCTTTAGCTCTTTGACCTTTTCTTTCAAAGCTTGGTCAAGTTTTGAGATTTTCTCCTTGAGACCCTTTTTGTTTAAAAAATACTCAGAGGTAAGATTTTTATTTTCTAAGTAAAGCTTGTCCTTCTCTTGGGTAAGAAGCCTAGTTTCTCTTTCAAAGAAGGCAAGCTTTTTCTCAAGTTCTGAGCATATGTTTTTATAAGCAAGAAGATCATTTTGAATTTCAAGAAGTTTGTTTTCAGAGTCCGAGTTATAAGAGTCAGAAGGGGATACCTCACTCTTGTCGTCAGAAGAGTGGACTTCTACCATTCCACAAAAGAGTGCATTGTCCTCTTCATCAGAGGATTCATCAATTACAAGGTTCTCTTGTTCTGCCATTAGGGATCTTTGAGTATAGTATTCATCTTTCTTTTTGTAGAAAGCAGCGTCTCTTGTGGGTTTCCCTTTATTGGCAGAGGACCTGCACTCTGCGGCGAAGTGGCTTGGTTTTCCGCATTTGAAGCACCCTTCAGTTTGCTTTGGGAATTTTTCACCAGCTCTGCCGTCTGACCTCTGTCCACTCCTTTCTTCATGCCTTGGCTCCTCAGAATCCTCTCTCCCATGCTTTCTTACCTCACCATATCCTATGCTTCTATCATCCCTTTCTTCTCTCCCTCTATACTCTGGCTTCTTCTTGAGACCACGATTGAATTGTTGAGTCATAAGTGCAAGCGTTTTGGCCAGAGCAGCCATCTCAATCTCTTCCTCATATCCTTCTTCACTTTCATTCTCTGCTACAAGCACCTTTTTGTTTTTCTTCCTCTGCGCATCCTCTGCTGCCTTTTCCTTCTTTCCCTTGTCTTTGCCTTCTGAGGCACTTCCTACAAGAGCCAGAGGACCTCCGACAGAGGTTGTCAGCTTGGAAATTCTGTTCTCTTGGCTAATCAGTGTTCCAAAAAGATCAGATATGGACCATACATCAAGATCCAATGTGGCTTGCATGGACATGGTTAGATGAAGCCATTCATCATTCAGGCTCTGAAGGAATCTTACATTGTTTTCTTCAGAGGTTCTGTGGATGCCATACATCTTACACTTGTTTATCAAGGAATTGTATCTGTTGTATGTGCTTTGAATGGATTCACCCGGCAGAGCTTTAAATGCAAAGTATTCATTTATGCATAAAGCCCTGTTGTTCTTGAGGGTTTTAGCACCACCTTCAAGTTGTTTCTCTAGCTCTAACCATAGATCCTTCGATGTTTCATAGGAATCAATGGACTGGAAGATGTCATTTGGAATAGCCATTATGATTAGTCTTTTGGCTTTTCTTTGCAAGTTCATGCAATGCCTTCTCTTCTTCAGTCCATTCGATGATTGGTTTGGTATGTTGATACTCAGGAACTTCAGGGGTATTGGTAGTGGCAGGAACATGAGGAACAGATGTCATTGGGATGAAAGGAGGATTGTGAAGATACTCAACCAGACCAGGATCCACACCTTCGAGGAAGTGCACCATCCTGATCTTCCACTGAGGATATTCATCCCTCAGTAAAGTGGGAGGCTTACACTGAGATCCTGCACTGAAGTAATTAACAGTGTTTGCCATTTTAGTTTAGAAAACAGAGTATGAGGGGATCTTTTGAGAAAGATGATGAATGAGTAAAGTAGGAAAGAATTTCTGGTATGAGGGGAGTGACAAATAACTAGCTGAGCTTTGAATATGTCTTCAATGGATTAAACACACTTTCCTTTGAATCTACTTCAAACTGGTTGAAATAACTCCAAAGAACAGAGTACGTTTATGAGTGGAGAGCAAAATGAAGGAGCAGACTCTTAACTACTACTTGGATTATGGGAATCAAGTATAGAACAGGATCCTTTGATATTAAGAATCAAAGTCTGCTCTGATACCAATTGTTGATCCCAGTTATGATGTTCTTTAACTTGATTTAACCTTTTTTCTACACACAGATTAATTAAACAGAGTGTGGAAGCGTTTAAGATGTGTAGAAAAGATAGAACATGCAAGGTAGTAAACACACAAGTAATTAATGAACAGGAAGTAAAGTATTATAAGAAAGTTACTCAAAGAACTGTTTCATTGATCACTGAAGAACACCAAGAACACGCACTCGTATGTGCAAATATGCTCAAGGATTATACAGACTGCTATTTTTGTGTGTGCTTGCCTTATCTCTACCAGAAACTCTAAGGTGGTGCTCCCTTAATATACAAGAAGGATGCACCCCTTAGTACAAGACAAAGACTGACATTCCATAAACAGAATGCCACCTGTAAAGTAAAACATCGTGGGACGCCCATTAAATTGATCTTGAGGATCTTCGTACAGCAGGCCTCACGTGTTCTGAACATGGTCTTGTCTTGAACTATCTGTGAAAATCTTCAACATTGATCTCCATAGGTTAGCCTTGACAGAGGCTCTGTGAGTGACCACAGAGGCTCTATGATCTGAGAATCATCATCAGGTTTGACCTCGGGTACATCTTCTGCGGAGTAACCTCTGAGCTTTGCAACTTCTGTGGTGACTTAGCAGACAACATAAGTTTCTATACTTAGCCTATTTTTCAACACTTCTAATCTTGGAAGATGGAGCTAACAACTATTGCTCTAGGATCTGCCCAATGACCATTGTTGTTTGAAATCTTTTCTAGAATGTCATAGCCATCATTATAGGTACTAGCAGTAAAGGCTCCACCTGCAGTAGCATCAAGCATCTGTTTTGCAGTGGTATCAAGACCATTGTAAAACATCTCAAGCTGTATGCAGTATGGAATGCCATGATGTGGTCATTTCCTTAACAACTCCTTGTACCTCTCCCGAGCATCAGGAACTGCCTCATCCTCAAGTTGTTTAAAAAGACAAATTTCATTTCTGAATTTGGCATTCCTAGTTGGTGGGAAGTATTTTTTCAAAAACTTTTCATCCATGTCATTCCATGTGGTTACAGAATCTGGTTGTAAAGAATTTTACCAAGCTTTTGCTCTATCCCTTAATGAAAATGGAAATAACTTCAACCTTAAGGCCTCGTCAGTCACTCCATGGAGGTGAAAAGAGTCTGTGATTTCCATAAAGAACTGAAGATGTAAGTGTAGATCCTTTGACGGTAATCCAACATATTGACAATTTGTTTGTAACATGTGAAACATTATAGGCTTGAACTCGAAATGATCAGCCTTATTGATGGGCCTACGTATCCCTCTGTGCAACTAGTTGAACACAGGAATAACATAGCTCATGATGCTTTCATTTCTAGAGTTAGCAAGTCTGATTACTTCTTCCCCAGGGTTGGGCCTAGGGGCAAGTCCAAATTGAGCATCCATAAAAGGAGAGGTTAAATCTGAGTGCAAATTTCTTTGCACCCTCCTTCTTCTTCTGAATGTTCTCTCAATATCAAGATCTAACTCAAAAACTTCCCCGTGAGGTAATATTGGCATATACTGAAAGTCCGATCCAAGTTCACATTAAATGCACACTGATCAAGTAGAAATCATCTTTGATTAATATGATCAACAATTACAATGATTTCTTGATGCCGAATATCTCACAGTGCCATATACCTATTTACAGCTTTCTCTCTCTAAAATTCGTATGTCTCTCAATTCTTTTATACGCGTGTTTCTCTAATTACAAAGACAACTACCTTTTATACTTGGTCAACATGACCTCTCAAACTAACTAAACTAAAGTCAAAGTCAAACTCTTTGACTTACAACATTTACACTTTGACCCCTCATTTAATCTTGAATACAATCTTGACTTAACAATCTCCCCCTTTGGATTGAAGATTAAAAAAAATTGACGATAATCTTCGGGTCATCTTCTAGTTGCAAAATCTTTAAAATAGAATTTATAACAACTTTGAATCTTGAATAATCTCTCTCTTTGAAAGTATTTTCAACACAAATTTGAAATCTTCACAACTTTGACAATTTTTTCAACTTGACAATCATCAGACTTTTCTTTGTCTTGAAATAAAATTTCTTTCGCTTTAGGACTTTCTCTTGACTTTGCTTCCTTCAGACATTGAACTTTGAATCATCTCTTTAAATTTATTCTCCTTTTTGATAAACATTAATCTGACTTTGAAATCTTGAAATTTCTCCCCCTTTTTGATGAATTATGAGAAATCAAAATCATCAAAACATTTCAACGTCAGCTTTGGCTTTGAAAATATGTACCCTTCTTTAGCAAAATAAGCACAGTCTTCATGAGATAGAGACAATCTCCCCCTTTCAAGAAAATATACAATCTCCCCCAAAGAGAATATGAACTCCATCTATTATGATATGAACATTCTGTCGTCAATTCATAAATGTATTCATCTGAATCTTTTCAAATTTATACAAATTAAGATTGGTAACCCTGAATCAACATATGAATCAGTTAATCTGTCTGTCAGTAGCATGGAGCCACTGTGTACAACAAATGTACATTGGAAAGAAGCTTTTTGATGTTCACTCCCCTAGGGCTTCCATTCAATCATTGAAAACCCACAAAGGAATTTTCTATGAATGTTAAGACATGAAAACTTATTCCTTTTGTGCTCGTGCAAGTGTAACAATGATTGAACATTTAAAGCTTTTTAACAGACTCAAAATATGTAAACCGTTGAGACAACAACAGATATTACATGGACTCAAAGTGCATGAATGAGGTTCGAAGGTGGGGCAACTTTCCTTCTTTTTTAATATCAACATCTTCCAAATGAAGGTCTGATAGATTATGTGTTGTTTCCCCTTTAAAATTTGAAACATCCTTTTATTGAGAAAAGAATGAGTAGTTGGTGGTGTTTTATGCAAGAGTTGGCATGGGCTAGTTGCCTTTTTCCATGAAGTTCATGAAAGAATTGTGAAACAACAGATTATGTGGCTGCCCAAATCAGAAAAAGTTTGGTGTAGATATTCATATTATTTTACTTTGATCTCTCACCCTCCTTCTTTTAAACATTTGAGCTCACTTCTAACCAACCTTTCTTTTGCATTTTACCTCAGCACACACCCACTCTCTATTCTTTTGACTCCTCTCCCCTCAATCACTCAGGATTACTTCCGGTGTAGGAAACACTGGTTAACGTGAATCCATGGAAGTCTGTGTGTCCCTGTTTCAAGATTCTAATTGCAATTAATCAAACAAACAAGAATGATCCCAATTACATGTTTGATTCAATTCTCAAAACTCAAAGATTACAACTTTCTCTCTCTAGAAGTCTCTCTCTCTCTCTCTCTACAAATTCTCTATCAATGTAAATTCAATCTCTGGTCATCTAATTCTAGTGATCTATCTATTAAACAGCAAATAAAGGTATTTATACCTACAACTAATAACAAGGAAACAAACAAAAATACAACATGTTGACTTTGACATTATTACAAAATGACTTTGACTTTTAATGAGAGTTGACTTTCTCATCTTTGACTTCTTGTACTTTGACCTTTAGTAGACTTGATCTTGTATCCAACAGATTTATGCTCTAACAATCTCCCCCTTTGGATTCATAAATCATCACAAAAAGATTTAGCAAATCAATCTCCCCCTTTAGTTACAATCTGAGTACAATCTTCCTCTTGTTGTTGATCTTTAACTTTAATCCCCCCAAAGTCTATCATCAAGAAATATCAACAATCTCTCTCAAAGATGGTAGAAACATTCTTCAATAATCTCTTCAAAATTATTACAAGACTCTTTCAGACATCGAAAAAAAATTATCTTCATATTTAGCTCGACTTGCTTCAGCAAATAATCTTCAAAGAAAATTTCAGAAAATCAGCACATCTTTAGAATTTCTTTGACTTTGCTTGAACAATCTTTCAAACTTTCAATACTTTGAAATTTCTGATCCGGACATTTCTGTAAATCATCTCCCCCTTTTTGATGAAACGAACATCGATATCATCAAAACTATCATCAAGAAATGTCTTTATCCGTTCTAACCACTGATCAATCAAGAGCCTCAGATTCACCGTCAATTCGAACAAAGTATTTATCCAGATCTTTTCAAATCTAGACAAAATAGGAATGTAACAACTGAATCAACAAATGAATCAGTTAATGTTCCTGTCAGTAACACTAAGTTACTGTGTATAACGGATACACATAGAAAAGTAGCTTTTTGATGTTCACTCCCCTAGGGCTTCCATCCAATCATCGAAACACTACAAAGGCAATTTCTATGAACGTTTTGACAAATAAACAAATTCCTTGTGTGTTCGTGCAAGTGATAGAAAGAATTAAGCACTTGATGATTGCATTGATAAGGCTCAAAATTGTGTAAACCACTAATACAACAGTAGATAAACACAGACTCAATGTACATGATTGAAGTGCGAAGGTGGGGCAGACTTCCTTCTTTTTCAATATCCAGATTTTCCAAATGAAAATCAGATAGATTATGTGCTGCGTCCCCAAAAAAATATGAAACATTTCCTTTTTGAGAATAAAATGAGTGGTTGGTGGGGTTTTGTCAAGAGTTGGCATGGGCTATTTGCCTGTTTCAATAATGTTCACGAAGAATTGTGAAACATTAGTAATGTGGCTGCCCGGCTCAGAAAGTAGTTGGTGTAGAGTTTGATATTCTTTTACTCTGATCTCACACCCTCTTTCTTTTAATCATTAAGCTCACATCTAACCAAACTCTCTTTTCCATTTTACCTCAACACACAACCCACACTCATTTCTTTTTGACTCCTCACACTCAATCACTAAGTATTAACTTCTTGGGTAGGAAACACTGGTAATCGTGAATCCATAGAAGTTCATTTAAGTCCTAGCACAAAGAACCCATATTCCTATAAAGCATATGTTGCACAAAATGGTTTTACTTGAACAGTGAAAACTCAAATACAAGTCAGATATGTATATGCTCAGAATATAATCATGAAAATTTGAGCGTTTTTAAACATTGAAGTATTTTAAAACAAGTAAATTGAATGAATAGATAAGAATATAAGAGACTTATTTGAAAATCTGACATTGTATGAAAAATGATCAGAAATGAATGATATAACAATCAAAGCTTATGGTCAATAATAATGGATATTGTCTATACGAACCAAGAATATAGACATTCTTGAAATGAACATTTCGAAATGAAATTACACTCAAAATTCTTTGAAATTTAAGTGGGGTATCTTACCATCGAAAAATGTGTTTCAAAATTTGAGACATGGTAAGAACAGATTGAACAAAACTTCAAACCGGTATGTGTGAATACTTGAAAGTATATAGAAAAGACAATACACAAGTATTTATCTTTGGAAACACACGGTTTGTAAACATATAAGCACAAGTAGTTTTGAAAACATTTAAAATCACACTTCCAATTCATGAAATCTGTTTAAGAATCGGGAAATGGTTTGAACATTTAAGAAGATGTTTTCTTATGATTGAAAGTTGTTAAGACACAGTCTCATTGGATTCAAGATCATACAATACGAAGATCGCAATCTGAAGCTAAAGCAGACAAGTCGACTCTTAAATATTAGTCTAAGTTGTTTGTAATAAAATAGTCACAGTTTGTTTGTTTGTTATTATTATTAGTTAATATCTAAGTTAGTTAGATATTATTAATTAGAAATAATATCTAGATATTAAATCTAGATATTATGTTAGTTGTTAAGTTGTGTGTTGTAGAAGCTAAGAAGCTAATCAAAATATCAGATCAACACAAAACACACACTTAAAGGTGAAAAACAGAGAGAACACATCCAAGCTTAAAATCTGATCAACCTTGTAACCGTTGTTATATATCAATACAGGTTGGTAATCATATTGTGTCGTTGTTTCTAAACTTGTTATAAGTATTGTTGGACCGACAATTGGTATCAGAGCCTGATTAAGATCAAAAACAAGTTTATGAGAAAAACGACTCTGTGTTCTTGAACAAAATTCGATTTTGTGTTTTTGAGTGTTATAGGTGTTAGAATCGATCAGGTTGTGATCGTACTACATGCTAGATCGAGTTGTTGCTATTTAATTTCACTTTAAAGCTTATATCGAGTTCCAATTTGGTAATTAAGTGGTCTGAAAGTCGAAGAACAAAAACGTACTGTGTCATCGATTTTATTTCTAAAAAGAGTGTTTTAGTGAGATCGAGTGCTCATAATCTGTTCTAAAAGTGTTTCTAGACACATTGATAGGGTTTGGTATTGCTAAATCGTTTCAGGAACAGATTTCAGAAGTTTTTTTTAGAAGTTCAGGATGAACACTCGCAAAGCAGAGGAAGAATAGCACGCAAAGTCCCACTTTGCGCGTCCCAAAGCAAACGCAAAGTCCCACTTTGCGCGTCCCAAAGAAACGCAAAGCTCAACTTCTCGGTTCCCAAGTGACCCGCAAAGCTCAACTTCTTGGTTCCCAAGTGACCCGCAAAGCTCAACTTCTCGGTTCCCAAGTGACCCGCAAAGCATACTTCTCGGGTCCCATTAGAAACGCAAACCTCACTTAGAATATTTTTTCCTGAGAATTTTTCGAAACTGTAATAGGGTCTTTAATTGTCATAAATTTTTTCTCTAGGGGCGCTGTCCCCATACCCCCACAAGGGCGTTGCCCCTTGACCCCACCCGCTAACCGGGTAGCGGGACCCCCGTGCTAAGTCTGCCTAGGGAGACAAAATTTCTTGAGTGATCAAATTTTATCTGGACTAACTGTCAAATCCAAGTTCTTATTTTGATATAATACAGGATGACTTCAAAAGACGCTCTTTCCATTGGCACGGATGTCAAACCCCCAGTTCTGTTCAAAGGGGATTACGAACAATGGAAAGACAGGTTTCTTGACTTTGTGGATCGATACTCAAACGGAGATAACATTCTTTTATCTATAAAAGAAGGTCCCATGGCACCACTTTCTGTCCAAGTACCTGATAATGATGATGATGATGATGCTGAAAATGATTCTTCTGACAGTGAGGATGGGAACGTGGAAAGAGAACAGAAGATGAAAACTGTTACGCTAGAGTATGCCCAATTTTCTGATGAACAAAAGAACCGTTTCAAAGCTGATAAGCAAGAAAGATCTTTACTTTTTCAAAGTATCCCTAATGATATCTATATCAAAATAGACAGCTACAAAGCTACTGCTAAGAAGATGTGGGATCAACTTCAAAAGATGATGATGGGATCTAAGGTTGGAAACCAGATGAAAGTCGCAAACTGTATAAACAGTTACGAAGAATTCAAAGCCTTTGAAGATGAAAGCCTAGCTGACACTTATGAACGATATGTTCTGCTTCTGAACGAGCTGTCAAAGAATAAAGTTAAAAAGAAACAGATTGAGAACAACGTCAAGTTTCTCTGTCTGATATTCCACTCCACGAGGTGTATGAGACACTAAGGCAGAACGAAGAGGAAGTAGAAGAGAAACGGAATGGAAAGAAGAAAAAGGAAGTTGAGAAAGTTCCTGATTCCGTTGCACTTGTTGTGAAAGATAAGAAGAAGAAGAAGAAAGTGATTACAAGTTCTGAATCAGAAACTGAATCTGATGGAGATGATGGAGAGATGCTCAAGCAAGCAATGCATTTACTGACCCGTGCATTCCAAAAGAAATTCTACAAGAAACCGGGATCAAATACACAGAGATATTCTTCATCAAGCTCCAAGAACCGTGAGCATAGAGAAAGAGTAGAAGGAAGTAGATCTCAAGAGATAAAACCAAGAGAAAGAAAGCAATTTGGGAATGACTACACCAGTACAGACAAGAAAGTTGATGTCCCAATCATATGTTACAACTGTGGCATGACTGGACATTACGCCTCAAACTATCGAAAGCCAAAGGTTCGCAATTCGGCGTATTACCAAAACAAACTAATGCTAGCCAAGCAACAAGAAGCCGGCAAAGCGTTAAAGGCTGAAGACGAATTCTGGTTAGATCATTCTGAAGAGGAAGAAGAAGAAGAGAATGAAGAAGCTGCTAACATGTGCTTGATGGCCAATCATGCAAAGTATGATGATTCAGATAATGAAGCAGCTGAAGAGGTAATGAACTTAACCGAGAATAATATTATGATTAAAATGGATGCGATGATGGTCGAACTTCAAGACCTTCAGTCAAAACTGAAAAGAGAAAAAGGCAGAGTTGCTAGGCGTAATCAAAAGATCTTTGAGCTAAATACGTCAGTTATTGGGAATAAAGATCTCATGGATTCCCTACGCAAATCTGCTTCTGATTTTAATCTTGAAAAGGTTTGTTTTGAAAAGAAGATTTCTGATCTTGTTTCACAATTATCTAAGTCTGATTCAGAAAAGCAAGAATGCGTTCTGAAAGCATTTAAACTTCATGTTG
Organism: Arctium lappa; assembly: GCA_023525745.1. NCBI lineage: Eukaryota > Viridiplantae > Streptophyta > Magnoliopsida > Asterales > Asteraceae > Arctium > Arctium lappa. Next base: position 69,288,061 of record CM042054.1, read on the forward strand.
AGAACAAGACTTTAGAGAAAAAGGTAACTGGTCTGGAAGCGAAACTCTATACAAGAGGCCAAACAGATCAAACTATTTTCTTGAATACACCAAATGAAGAGGCTGGTTTTAAAGCAAAATGGGGATTAGGTTGTAATAATCCTCATTACCTGAAACATGTTATCAGAAAACAGCCTGGTTTATATAATGCAGATTATATGTATGCTGCTCGTAAACTTTCTCATTTGAAACCCAAATTTGTTACCAAAGCATCAGAAGAAGTCGAGGCAAGAGAAGATACAAAAAGAATGAATTTGAAGAAAATGCAACTACCATTCTGTTATGAAAGACTGAATGATAGTTATCTTTCGGACAAACCAAAAGTTCTTTCAAAAGAATATTTTGCTACATATTCTTCTACTGAGATGGAGGCAAAACCTGTTCGAGCTAAAACTTATCTACCTCCACTCGTATTAGAAAGCAAAATAATTGAGTTAGAAAATACCTTATCTGACGAAAGAATTTTGGTGAATATAAAACAAGATGTGTTTTCTACTGTTATAAAGAACACTGTTTTTCATTATAAATCTACAAAGTGTTCTACAGTTTCAAAAGCACCTCAAACTTCGACTGATAGTTTTGATGATTTATTTGAGTCCACAAATGAATTTCTTAATTCTGATGGAGGGTGTATAGAAGAAGTAGATATGGTTGATTTCAATGCTTCACTTCCAGATCATTCAATTTTTCTTGTAAAAGGAAAAGCTATACCAAGTGTTTCTAAACATCAGTGTTCAAAGAAACAGAACACCTCTGGTAATAGCAAGAGAAGTCAATCTCAGAAATCTGATTTTCCTGATAAATCTAAATCTTCAAATCAGATTCATACTACTAACCTTCCTTTTCACAGAAAGTTAGATGGTTCAGGTTCACCTCCGATAAGGAAGAGCTACAAGGAAGAAAATCTTTTCTGGAAGAAGAAACCAGTTAAAGATGAAAGCTCATGTGTACATACGCATAATGAAACGAAAAACAATGCGCTGAAAAGTAAACCTGCTCATGTTTACACGAGAGATCAAATGATCAGGTTATCAGGTAAGGATAATTCTTGTTCTTACTGTCGTACACATGATCCTTTTCACATAACCAAAGATCATTACTGGTATGGTTCTTATTCCATAACCCCCATACGAACTGCAACTAACACATATGGACCCAAATACCAGTGGGTACCAAAGAAAACTAAACCTGTGTTGCAGGCACCTACTGTCAAGGGGGAGTAGGAGAACGAAGGCTTCTGAATACTTCAATTCAGAACCCGGACTTCAATGTCAGAACAAAGGCTTCTGAATACTTCAGTTCAGAACCCGGACTTCAATGTCAGAACAAAGGCTTCTGAATACTTCAGTTCAGAACCCGGACATCAATGTCAGAAAATGGCTCTTGAATACAACAGTTCAAGACCCGCACTTTAAAGATCAAAAGAACTTACTATAATGCTGATATGAGAGATTGTACTCCGATACTCCAACGAGAAATTCAACCTTCAAAGGGAGTACATATTTAATTCTGAAATTTTAAATGCATATATTTTTAATGATAATTTTTTTTCAAATGCATAATTTCAGGGGGAGTGAGAGAAGTTCATAGTTTTACTGCTTTTTGTCTTTTCAATTTAAGTGAATAAATTTGCTTTGACATAGACTTAAGACTTTTGCAGAATTTTTGAGAAGATCTTACACGATCATATGTTTATGACTTTAAGCTAAGCTTCATGAGATGTAAGATCGCACTTAAAGGTATATTCCTTTATCTTAATCTCATATGTGATTGAAAGAAGGACAACTTTCAATCACTGAAATCATATTCTTAAACGTTCAAACCACTTCCTGATTTTTCACAAGATTTTATATTTCGGGAGTGTACTTTAAATGTTCTACATGAGCTTACATGATTATAAATCATTTTGAGCAACTTATTCTTTATAGGATATACGGGATCAGTGTGCTAGGAATTAACACAACTTCTATGGAATCACGTTAACCAGTGATTTCTACCCATGAAGTTAATCCATAGTGATTGAGTGTGAGAAATCAAAAGAAATGAGTGTGGATTGGATAATGAGCTATCATGAAAAAGAGAGTTCGGTTAGCAGTGAGCTAAATGTTTAAAAGAAAGAGGGTGTGAGAACAGAGTTAAAAGAATATCAAAACTCTGCACCAACTTTTTCTGAGTCGGGCAGCCACATTTCTAGTATTTCACAACTCTTTTGTGATCATTATTGAAACAGGCAACTAGCCCATGCCAACTCTTGAAATTACCCCACCAGCTACTCATTTACTTCTTAACAAGAAAATGTTTCATTTTCAAAGGGGAAGCAGCACATATGCTATCTGATTTTCATTTGGAAAATCTAGATATTGAAAAGAAGGAAGTTTGCCCCACCTTCGCACTTCACTCATGCACATTGAGTCTGTGTTTAACTTACTGTTGTCTCAGTGGTTTACACAATTTCGAGCCTATAAGCAATCATCAAGTGCTTAATTCATTCTATCACAAGCACGAACACACAAGGAATTTGTTTCTTTGTCATAACGTTTATAGAAATAACCTTTGTGGTGTTTCGATGATTAAATGGAAGCCCTGGGGAGTCAACATCAAACAGCTCCTTTCCATTGTGTATTCGTTACACACAGTGACTTAGTGTTACTGACAGGCGTTTCTAACTGATTTGTTTATTGCTACAGGTGTTACATGACTATTTTGTCTAGATTTGCAAAGATCTGGACAAATATCTATTGCTTTGACGAATCAGAGGCTCCTTATGAACAACATTTCTTGTCATCAAGTTTTGATGAAATCGTTACACTTCTCATCAAAAAGGGGGAGAAGATCTACCCAAGAAATGGAGAAGAGCTAACCAAGAAATCACATGTATCAAGAATCACATCCAAGATTGAATTCTTCAAAGAGCAAGTATGCTGAAGATATGCTGAATCGAGAGAAATTTTCTTTTGAAGATACTTTGATGAAGAATTTCGAGCTGAAACTGAAGATAATTTCTTCCCAACATCCAAGAAAGAAAAACTACATCTTTTGGGGAGTTTACTATATCTTGAAGACTAAGAGAGAGATTGCATCTTTTGTGCTGAAAGAGAAGATCGTATTGACAAATCATTTTCGGAATGATCTTGATCCAAAGGGGGAGATTGTTAAGACACAGTCTCATTGGATTCAAGATCATACAATACGAAGATCGCAATTTGAAGCTAAAGCAGACAAGTCGACTCTTAAATATTAGTCTAATTCGTTTGTAATAAAATAGTCAAAGTTTGTTTGTTTGTTATTATTATTAGTTAATATCTAAGTTAGTTAGATATTATTAATTAGAAATAATATCTAGATATTAAATCTAGATATTATGTTAGTTGTTAAGTTGTGTGTTGTAGAAGCTAAGAAGCTAATCAAAATATCAGATCAACACAAAACACACACTTAAAGGTGAAAAACAGAGAGAACACATCCAAGCTTAAAATCTGATCAACCTTGTAACCGTTGTTATATATCAATACAGGTTGGTAATCATATTGTGTCGTTGTTTCTAAACTTGTTATAAGTATTGTTGGACCGACAAAAGTTGTCCTTCTTTCAACCATAAATGAGATTAAGATAAGAATTTTAACCTTTCTATGCAGTCTTAAATCTCATGAAGTCTACTAAAGGTCAAAGTACAAGAAGTCAAAGATGAGAAAGTCAAAGTCATTTTGTAATAAAGTCAAAGTCAACATATTGTATTTTTGTTTGTTTCCTTGTTATTAATTCTAGGTATAAATACCTTTATTTTTTGTTTAATAGATAGATGACTAGAATTAGATGACCAGAGATTGAATTTACATTGAGAGAGAATTTGTAAAGAGAGAGAGACTTCTAAAGAGAGAATTAATCTTTAAGTTCTGAGAATTGAATCAAACAGGTAATTGGGATCATTCTTGTTTGTTTGATTAATTGCAATTAGAATCTTGAAACAGGGACACACAATTGGTATCAGAGCAAATCCAAAATGAAATCAAATTCAAGAAAATGAGTTCGACTCTGTGTTCGAAAAGTTCAGATCGATTTTTGAGTTTTAGTGTGTAATTTGAATTGTAATTTATCAGAATTTGTTCGTATAGTGATTTAGAATGAAATTTTATAGTTTGATTCGTGAATTGCACTGTAATTGTTTATAATTTGTTGAATTTAGTGTTTTTAGAGTTCACGAGTTCAAAGCACGGTTCTATAGATCGATTTGTACTTTAAGTGTTTTGTATTGAATTTCAGTGATAGATTTTGGCTCTAGATGTATAAGTGATCATTCGTTCAAAGTTTCAGGTCGAAATCTGAACTCTAGATAGGTTTTTGGTCGAATTAGATTGGTTTTCTTCGAAAAGGCAAAGAACACGCAAGTTCCTCAAGAACGCGCAAGATCTACGAAACACGCAAGGTTCATCGGAAGAACGCGCAAGCTGAAGAATTTGATTTTTGGACAAAACACGCAAAGTATGGTTTGCGAGTTTTAGAAACGCGCAGATCGAAGCCTGCGAGTTTGCTCTTCAATCTGCGAGTTTGGTTCAATCTATGAGTTTAAAAACTTGCGAGTTTGAAAATTGGGAAAATTTTTATAAGTGTTGAAACACGCAACCATTGCTAGTTTCCTTCTGCGAGTTTGGCTTGCGAGTTCTATAAAACGCGCAAGTAGACTTTAGCGAGTTCTCAAAACGCGCAAGACTAAGTTTGCGAGTTTCTTCGGAATAGTGATTTGCAAGTTCATTTGATCTGCGAGTTTGTTAAAACGCGCAAGTAGGCATTTGCAAGTTCAGGAAAAGCGTACGCTGCTATCTGCTAGTTTCAGTGATTCTTTCAGTCTGCGAGTTTGTCAAAACGCACAATCCTTTGCTTGCGAGTTTCACAAACATGCACGCCTAAGCCTGCGAGTTTTTCAGTGAACAGTGGTTTGCGAGTTTCAGCGTCTGCGAGTTTCAAGAATTTTTTTCTGTGTTTTGCGAGTTTCAGTACTTAGTCAAAAAAAAAATTGTTTATCTTTGTGATTTCATTTGGACTAACGGTCAATTTCAAGTTTCTTATTGCATATATTTTTCAAACAAAATGACTTCAAGAGATGCTCTCTCAATTGGCACTGATGTCAATCCCCCGGTGTTGTTCAAAGGGGAATATGAACAACGGAAAAATAGATTTCTTGCTTTTATTGATCGGCAAAATAATAGAAAGAATATTCTAGCATCAATAGAAGATGGTCCAATGCCAACAGTTTTTGAGGACATTCCTGTTGAAGGTAATGATTCAGATGGAGCTCCGAAATCAAGAGAATTGAGAAAGGATATGCAAAAGTCTCTGAGGAGAAAAAGAATCGGTTTGATGCTGATAAAACTGCCAGATCTTTGCTTTTACAAAGCATCACCAATGAGATCTATGTGAAAATAAACAGCTACAATTCAACTGCCAAATCTATGTGGGATCAACGTCAGAAGATGATGATGATGGGTTCAAAAGTTGGAAATCAAATTAAGGTAGCTAATCGCATAAACAGCTACGAAGAGTTTAAAGCAAAAGAGAATGAGAGCTTAGAAGACACCTATGAACGGTTTGTCCTGCTTCTGAATGAACTGTCAAAGAACAAGGTGACAAAGTAGAAGATTGAGAGTTGACTTTCTCAGCTTTGACTTCTTGTACTTTGACCTTCAGTAGACTTGATCTTGTATCCAACAGATTTATGCTCTAACAAAGTCTTTTAATCTCTCACACTAAATCCCATGTATTTTGTCCTAAAAGTGATGTGTTTCTCAACAGTTCATCTTGACATATAAGCACAAGATATCATTATCAGAGAATGTACGCTTATTAAAAATAAGAATGAGATTTGAGCATTTTGAACATTTAAGATTTCTCGAAACAATGAAATTAAATGAATGAAACAAATTCAAGTGAAGTATTTTGAGAATCTTACAATGATTCGATCAGATCAAATATCATAAAGAAAAATATTGGGATATCAAAGAACGAATATTTGTTTATATGATCAAGATATATACAATTTGACAATGAAAACACAATTATTAAGAAGTGACGTCTGATACTCAAACAGTGTAGAATACAAACGGGAGTATTACCATCGAAAAATTTATCTTTTGAGACATGGTAATAACAAAGTCAAATAAAAATACTGAACCGATGTGTTAGAGCATATTTGTTGGATACAAGATCATGAAGTCTAGTTGTGTTTGTGTTGCTTAAAATCTTGTGACTTGATTCATTGTACGAGGACATAGAGTTTTAGAGAGGGAAAGTATCAGAAAAACATTGTATATGGATTCTTTGTTGGAAATCAAAGTGATAACAGGTTGAGTAATCAATTTGTGTTCATCTTGTTTGTGTGTAATTGTGATTAGAACTTGATAAATTGGGAATAAACAATTGGTATCAGAGCAAATCCAAGTTGAAATCAATAGAGAAAAATGTTTTTTCGCACTGTTCATCGAGTCTTGATCGAGTTTGGATTCTTTGTGTGTAATTCGAGTTGTAATTGATTAGATTGGATTCACATTATGTTTTAGATCAATCTTGTAATGGTTTGTGATAGAATTGCACTGTAATTTTTGTGAATTTTGGAATTTTTTGTTCATTAGAAATACACGAGTTTGTAAGCAATGTAATTGGATCAGGTTGTACTTTTAAGTGATTTTTGTTGAAATTCATTAATCGAAATTGTTTCTAGATGTCTTAGTGAGTAAATTGTCGAAGTTTGAGATCGAAATAGGAAGAATTGATGGATTTTTTAGCCAAACATATTGGGTTTTCAACAAGATCTCAAGAACTCGCATAAATACGTGAAGAACTCGCATATCATGAATAACTCGCATATCCCGAAGAACTCGCATAGGATTTCAAGTTTTCGCATCTAGAATTCGCAGATCTCTTGTTTTCGCATAAAATTCTTGTCTGAAATTCTCACAAGTGTAGAATTCGCCAATGTGTGATATACGAATTGCCTAGAATTTGCTTGTGTGAGTTGTGCGAATTGACAGAATTTGCATAGGTGTTTATACGAAAAGTTTTCAGTGAAATTCTTTCCAAGGCAAGAATTCGCATATTGCTTATGTGCGAAAAGCGAGAAACTCGCCTTTCACTTTATACGAATTGTCTAGAATTCGCATAAGAGTGAGATACGAATTCCTCAGAATTCGCATAAGGGTATCATACGAATTCTTTTGTTTTCGCATAAAAAGTTTTGTAATTTTTCTATGTGTAGAATTCGTGTGAGTTTGTCATGCGAAAAGTTGTATGTGAATTCTGAAGGTTTCTTGCATGCGAATTCTGAAATAGTCTTGTGTGCGAATTCTTGACTTGTGCTTGTATGTCAATTCTAGATTTGTTTGTGTGCGAATTCTGATTTGACCTTGTCTGCGAATTCTAAAGTTTTTCTTGCATGCAAATTGTGCATACGAATTCCTTGCACTTCCTTGTGTGGTGTGAATTCCATACTTGAGAAATTTTTGGAAATCTTATTTTCTGAATTATTCTAAGTTTTTCTGTATTGCTTGATTTCACTTGGACTAACGATCATTTTCAAGTTCTTTTTGTAACAAGATATTCAAGATGAGTTTTTCTGATGATGAAGAAAAAATTGCCAAGATCAGAATAGAGAACAAAAATCTCGCTTCTTCTGTTGACTACTACTCAAAGAGATCTAAGAGATATCATGAGGAAAAGCGAATACTGAGAGAAGAAATCAGTGTTTTAAGGACAATAAATGAAGATTTTTTGAAATAGACTTCTGGGCTGAATGAAGAAAATGTACTAAGTTTGGAAGTTGAAAATACTGAGCTAAAAAAAAAGATCTAAGCCTTGGAAGATCAAATGGTTCAAATCCAACAAGAAGATTCTGTTGATAGGTACGAGGAGAAAATTAAGAATATGGTGTATGCTAATGAAGAACTGAATAAGAAGATTTCTGATCTGGAACAAAAGATAGCCAAAGACAGAGATGATTTTGAGAGTGAAAAGAAAGGGTTTGCAAAGAAGTTTTCTGAGTTTTCAAGGAAGAGTTTTGAAGAGAAGAAAACGGTTGAGCTTAAATGTTCAAAGATTTCTCAACAAGTGTCTGACTTTGAGAAAGTAATCATAACGGAAAGAAACAAGTTTGAAAAAGAGAAAAAGTCCATTAAACAGAAGAATGTTGGAATATTCAAAGAAATATTTGGTCAGAGAACGAATGCTGAGAAAGATTTTGAAGAATAAAGGAATATATTTGAATCAGAAATAAAGAATCTGACAGAGAAGTTATCTGAACTGTCAACTTATGCTTTGAAAGAACAGAAAACGAAGTCTAAATTTCAAGAAAAGATTGATCTGCACATCAAAGAAAAGGACAGTTTATCTTCAAAGATAAAAGATGTTTGATAAAATAATTGTATTCAAGATTAAAGTTAAAGTTAAGGGTTTAAACTGTAATTGTGCTAAAGTTAATTAGAGGGTTTATTATGTAATAGATTAATAGTTATTAGTTATTGGGCCCAATCCCATTAGAAAGCCCATTAAGATTAAAGCTCATATGGCCTGGGTATTTAAAGTTATGTTTAGTTTAGTTTTAGAAAAGAACTCTGAAAATATTTTAAATAGTCAAGTGAAGTTTTCTCTGTATTCAAAGGGTATCAAGAACACTCAAGGGTTTCATTGTTTATTCAAGGGATTGGTATGTTATTCTTAATCTTTATTATCTCTTTATCTATATGTGTTCTGTGATAATTGCTTACCAACTAGATTAATCTGGGATAACAATTGGTATCAGAGCCTAAGAATCAAAATTTGTTACTATTCATCGAAAATCACTATTCATCGAAAATCACTATTCATGCGAAGTTACTGTTCATCGAATTTTTTTTTACTGTTCATCGAGTGAAAATTGATTTCGTGAATTAACATGCTTTTATGGTTAAAATCGATATGAATAGATGCGATATATGCTAGTGAAGAGTATCTGATTGATTAATTGCATTGTGGATTAACAAGTGATTGAATCTGTGATTTTGAGTTTTCTGGGTTCGTGAAAAGTTAACACTGTGTTCTTCATAATCGATGCATGAAAGTTGAAATTAATCTTTGATTTTTATTGAATACTGTTCGATACATGTTTCTGGGTACAAAAGTCTGACTTTTGCTTTCAATTTGAGTGATTTATGTGATTTCTGGGTTGATCTTTCTGGGTTGTTCATCGTTCTGGGTAAATTAAGAACATTCTGGTCGAACATATCGGTCTTTGTTTCTATCGGTCTAAGTCCACTTCTGGTCAAATACCTTTATCTGTCTATAGCATTCGACCGGTACACTCACTGTCCACTCCGGTCTTGCATATTATCGGTCGAAGCATAGTGTCGATCGAACAACCATCCGGTCTTACCCTTCGACCGGATACGTGTATTCTCCGGTCTTGCACCTTCGACCGGGGTACCTGCTTAATCCGGTCTTACCCTTCGACCGGATACTTGTATTCTCCGGTCTTGCCATTCGACCGGGTACTTGTTACTCCGGTCTTACCATTCGACCGGGTACTTGCTTACTCCAGTCTTTCCTTCGACCGGTACGGTTCATTCTCCGGTCTTATATTTGACCGGTTGAAGCACATTTTCCAGTCCTAGACAAATTTTTGCAAGCTGTAACAGGGCCTCTAAAAGCCTAATTTTTTTTGTCTAGGGGCGCTGCCCCCATACCCCCGCAAGGGCGTTGCCCCGTGCTAAGTCTGCGAAGGGGACAAAGTTCTGTTCGATATCAACTGTTTCTTTTTGTTCAGTATTATTTGAAGCTTTACACTGATTGAAAGGACTGCATTTAATTATTTTCGGGAATTTATTTTTCTGAAAATTTTTTAGTGTGGTTTTCATTTTGATTCTAACGATCTCATCTAGTTGGTTGTCTTGGTATAGAAAAGTCTATTTACTAACCGTACAGCTAAGATGTCGAATTAGCTTCTCTCGATGGGTTCTCAAGTCAAACCTCCTGTCCTCGTGGCAAATGAGTATCAGCAGTGGAAGAAAAGAATGATTCAGCTTCTGAATCCCAAGAACAGAGAGTTCATGACAATAATCATTGAAGGTCCCAAAACTCCAATGATCACTGTAAAGGGTCAACCTGCTACAGATTCCTCTCCTGAAATCCCTGACAGAGATATTCCTAAACCTGTTCAGTTCTTCACTGAAAAGCAGAAAGACCAGCTCAAGTTAGAAGAAGAAGCTCTAATCTATCTGACGATGGCAATTCCAAACGACATCTACAATCGTGTCGACAGTCAGAGTACTACTAAAGGAATCTGGGATGAACTAGCAAGGCAGTTTGAAGGAAGTGAAGCTTCTATTCAAGCTAAGCAGAATCTGTGCATAAATGCTTACGAGGGATTTCATGCAAAAGAATGAGAGCTGCTTTTAGATACCTATAATAGGTACAACATTATTCTCAATGACTTGCGGAGGAACAAAATCGCCAAATCTGCTTCTGAGATAAACTACAAGTTCATCAAGAATCTGAATCCAGAATGGAAGAACTTTGCTATCAACCTCCAGATGTCGAAGAATATGGCTCGAGAAAATGTCACCGATATCTTCTCTACTCTTGCTCAACATGAGGATGAGGTGAGATCTATGAATAATGAGTCTAATCATCTGAAGGATTATGTGGCTCTCATAGCCGGCAAAGGTTCTGTATCCTCTGCAAGGTCGAAGAAAAAGGCGTCTAAAGCTTTAGTTACCGAAGTTACTGACTCTGACTCTGATTCAAGCAATGAAGAACTGGAAGTTGATTCAGATCCTGATATTCAAAAGTTCTCTGAAGACTTGGCTCTCATTACACGACGATTCAAGAAGAGCTTTGGCAAGAAAAGATTTTACTCAAAGCCAAAGTATGATGGATACAAGAAAGAGAAGTCTGAGATGCGATACAAGCCGAGGCATGGAAAGAGAGAGGAAGGACAAGAAGATCGGAAGGAAGATAGAAGTGAAGGAAAGAGAGAGGAGAAGCGAGAAGAGCGAAAGGATGAACCAGGAAGATGCTACAACTGTGGAAAATTTGGGCACTTCTCAAGGGACTGCAAATTCAAGAAAGTGAAGAACTCAGAGTACTACTCAAGAAAGTCACTGATTGCCAAGAAAGTTGAAGAAGGAAAAGTATTAATGGCTGAAGAAGAGAACTGGTTGTTCCAAAGTTCTGATGACGAGGAGCAAGCACATTTCACCCAAGTTTCTTACATGGCAAAGCTGGAAGGTGACGATGAAGACTCTGAGACACAATCCGAAGAAGCAAACTCTGAGGTAAGTGAAAATTCTGAACTTATTGAATCTTTAATGGCCCAAATACATGGCATGAAAGATGAATTTGCTTTACTGAAAGGCAAACTTAGCTCTGCACATCAATCTGTTTTAAGCTTTCGTGATGAAAATGCTATTTTAAAAGTTGTTGTGGAAGAAAAGGAAAAGGAAAAAGATGATTTAAAAGCTGAAAAAGAGTCTTTAAAAGAAAAAAATATCTGGTTTAGAAACAGATCTTGTGAATCTTAATGCTGAAAAGGGTGAGTTTCAAATCAAATTTGACGTTTGTTATAAAGAAAGAAATGAAGCTTACACCAAAATAAAGCAACTAGAGGACATTAACATGAAACGAGGTCAGACTGAACAGACATTAAATCTGTTGACCAATAAACTCCAAGACGAAAGGTTTTACAAACTTAAACCAGGTTTGGGTGTGCCAATTAATGAAATTTTGAAAAAGGCACCGGAGCACCTATATAATTTTGATAAATTTGGCTCCGCAATAAAACCCATTCCTGACATTCGCGCTACTTTTGTTGAAGCAAGTTCTCCTAAACCTTCTGAAGAGACCAAAGGTCAAGAAGAAATGGGAAAGAACAAGTCTGGTGACACTGATTCTCAAAATCTTTTTAAATCTGTTGGTTTTACATATGGTGATTTGAACTAAAGCTATGCAACTCGAAAGATCGAATTTACTGAGTTTGAATCACTATTTACCACACCTTCTAAAGAATCAGTGAGCACCAACACAGTTCTACCTGAGACTGCATGCAAATTTGATGAGTATGAATCGGATATTGATCCATCTACTATACCATCAGTCTCAACTCCCATTGCTTCTAAACCTTTACTTCCTGAAGAGGTTGAAGAAGTTACTGCTACCGCGGATGAATCTTGTGTTCAAAATGATAAAACGGAGTTTATTGAGTCCATGACTGAAGAGATATTCTCTGATATGATGAATGCATCAGACTCTGATCCTGTTTCTGATTTAAAGGGGTCAAATTCCGTGGATGGTAATACATCTGAATTGATGAAGCAAATTAATATGTTGCAACAATCTCTTGATGAGGTTGAAGATGAAAACTTTGATCTCAAACATAAACTTGAAAAGTCTTTAAAAATAAATCAAGAGCTTTGCACTGAGATCAATGATTTGAAAATTACTTTGTTTAAAAATGCTTCAAATGATAAACAGATGTTAAATGATCCAAGCCGGAAGGTAAGAACCAATCCGGAATTTGATGCCTCTACAAAACCTTCAGTTGTTTACTCTGATTGTCCTGAATATCCACCGAGTATTTTTGAAAAAGGTGAGACTTCAAAGAGTACTAGAAAAGAACCACCTTCTAAGTTAGAGACTAACAAGGTTCTTGTTTCTGTTTCAGATATAAAAGGAAATGGAGTTGGGAGGAGTAAGAAGAATAAAGATCTTAGTTTGAATAAAAAGAATAGTTTGAATTCTAGTAGTTGTCCTACAGACAGTGTTATTTTGAATAGTACTTCTTTTGATAAACATGAATGTAAGATTTGTTCCGATAAATCTAAGTTTATGAATTTTGCTCGGAAGAATCTTTATTGCAAACACTGTTGGGATAATTCATTCAAATACTACTCCCCTCCTGAGTCCAAAAAGAATAAAAGCAAAGCTAAGTTGAACTCTAAGTCTAATTCTAATTCTGATTCTTCTACACAACCAAAAGTGTATCGTGCTAAGGTTGTCAATCCTACTTCCAAAAAGCACTTTCAGGAATTAGACGTTAAGATGGTTTGGAAATGGGTTTCAAAACCGCGTTATGAATGGCGAGTAAAAGTCAAACCTGAGGATATTCCTGAATTGCTTGATGCTAACCGCGAAGGACCCATCTTGATATGGGTGCCTAAGCAAAACTAATTGTCTCTTTTGCAGGCCTGTCGATTGTGGGTAATAGATTCCGGATGTTCACGTCACATGACAGGATTCAAGCACCTCTTGCATAACTATGTGGAGGAGCCTGCCGGAGCAGTTAGATTTGCCAATTCTGAAGCCGAAGGCCACGTCAGAGGATATGGAATGCTCGATAACGGTGTTGTGAAGATTCAAAAAGTGCTATATGTTGAAGGACTTGATCACAATCTGTTCAGTACCAGTCACTTCTGTGACATGCAATATCAAGTCCGCTTCACAACCACTCATTGCTATCTAGAAGATCACGATGGTTACGAAGTCTTCAAAGCTGAGCGTCATGGAAATCTATACTATGTAGATTTCCCTACATTGTCTGCCACACGTCCAGTATGTCTACTAGCCAAAGCTTCTAAAGCACAATCATGGACGTGGCATCGACGCTTGTCTCATCAGAATTTCCGATCTATAGCGAAGCTACAAAGACAAGGCCTGGTCAAAGGTCTACCAGAAATGAGGTTCGAAAAAGACTTACTCTATTCCGCATGTGAGTTGGGCAAAATGAAGCGTAGCTCCTTCAAGTCCAAAGCTGAATCATCGACCTCATCAGCACTGGAACTTCTTCATATGGACCTTTGTGGCCCAATGCGCACAGCATCTATCAACGGAAAGAAGTATGTGTTGGTAATGATAGATGACTACTCAAGGTATACATGGCTCGAGTTTCTTCGCAACAAGTCAGATGCGCCAGAGTTGATTATCGCTTTTATCAAGCGTATTCAAGTACGTCTTCAACTGCCAGTAAGAACCATTCACAGTGATAATGGCACGGAGTTCAAGAATGACACCCTGAAGAGTTATCTTACTTCCGTGGGTATTTCACACAACTTCTCCGCAGCCTACACTCCGCAGCAAAACGGCATTGTTGAACGGAAGAACCGCACTCTGGTTGAAGCAGCTCGGACTATGCTTGCTTACTCAGATCTACCCATGTACCTTTGGGCTGAGGCAGTCGCTACAACATGTTTTACACAGAACCGTACCATTGTGGTCAAGCGATTTAATAAAACAGCATATGAGTTAATCAACAATCGTACACCTCATATCAAATTTCTTCGTGTCTTTGGTTGCAGGTGCTATATTCTTAAAGAGCGTCAAGGATTATCAAAATTTGATAAGAAAGCAGATGAAGGATATCTCATTGGATACTCTCTGACATACAAAGCTTATCGAATTTACATTATTCGAACCAAGACGGTTGTTGAGAGCATGAATGTCTCCTTTGATGAGAATTCAACAAGGACTTCTGGACACAACAGTTCAGAACTCGGTCTTAACGACAAAGCTTCTATTCAAGCAAGAATAGAACCAGCTATAACAGGATCATCTTCTTCAAACTCTAACTCTACTTCATCTGAGTTAGATTTATTGTTTATTGATGCCTTTGATGATATATGTGCAGATTTTGAAAAAGGCATATCAACATCAATAACAAGTGGTACAAACTCGGAGGTCCCTACTATCTCTGAAGACATGCCTGGACCTTCCGACGAAGTCACTAACACTTCAACTCCATCAGGTACAACTACACCGTTAGTTTCTGACTCTACTAATACTGAATCTGTCTCTACAGATAGTTCATCTGGAAACGAAGTCCCGAGCACTTCAACCGCTAGTCCAGAAGCTTCAGTGTCAGAAACACCAGTACAAGATGTCCCGAGTACATCTATGGAGCAACCTGCCGTACAAGATGACAACGATGCATCAAATACGCAACAAGCAGTTGATGCACTACCAAGCACACATCGTTGGACTAAGGATCATCCCCTGGAAAACGTGATAGGTGATGTACAATCTGGTGTCACAACAAGATCTGCAACAGCTAACTTCTGCATGTGTTCAAGCTTCCTCAGTTCCTTAGAGCCAAAGAAAGCGGCTGAAGCTCTACGTGATCCTTTCTGGATTTCTGCTATGCAAGACGAGCTTCTACAATTCGAAAGGAACAATATATGGCGCTTGATCCCACTACCTAAAGGTAAATCCATTATTGGAACAAAGTGGGTGTTCAGAAATAAGAAAGACGAAGCTGGAGTAGTCGTGAGAAACAAAGCTCGTTTGGTCGCCAAAGGGTATTGTCAACAAGAGGGCGTTGACTATAATGAAACATTCGCCCTGGTTGCAAGGATCGAAGCCATCAGAATCTTTCTAGCCTATGCAGCGCACAAAAACTTTACAGTCTATCAGATGGATGTAAAGTCGGCTTTCCTGAACGGCGTTCTGCATGAGGAGGTCTACGTGGCTCAACCTGAAGGTTTCGTTGATCCTCATCACCCTGATCATATCTATGTTTTAGACAAAGCGCTTTATGGTCTTAAACAAGCACCGCGAGCCTGGTATGAAACTCTCACTAAATTTCTACTTGCTTCTGGTTTCAAGAAAGGTACTGTTGATACTACCTTATTTCTTAAAAGGCAAGGTGAGGACTTGATTCTTATTCAGATTTATGTTGACGACATAATATTTGGGTCGACAAATCCGAAATTTTGCAAGAACTTTTCAAAGATAATGGAAACAAAGTTTACATACTTTGAGCCTAAATTGAAAAGCAATCATCTATGCTTAATTTCTTTCATACACATGCACGAACACATAGAAATTTGTTTTCTGTCAGAACGTTCATAAATAACCATGTGTTATTCGATGATTGAATGGAAGACCTGGGGAGTCAACATCAAACCAGCTCCTTATATAGTAACTTGTGATACTCAGTAACTTTGTGTTACTGACAGGCATTCTAACTGAGTCATTTGTTGATTCAGGGTTACACTTATTAACTGTTTGAATTTGAAAAGATTTGTATGGTTACTACTTTCTATTTTAATCTGAAAAGATTGAAATAATCACTCTTTCCATTTGGAGAGACTACTCTTATTTCATACAGGGCTCGTTACATGATGAAGACTGTGCTTACGTGATCATACACAATGGGGGAGATTGTCTTGAAAAGGGGGAGATTGTTTTGCCAAGTTTTGATGATGTTGATTCTCACCACTCATCAAAAAGGGGGAGAAGATATAAAAAGGGGGAGAAGATACAAAAAGAGAGAATACAATCTGAAGATTTGAATATTTTAAAGATTTTAAAGCTACAAGTTTTGAAGCTATCAACGACATATCTGAAGAAAAGTGAAGACAAGTGAAGACCCGAAGACAATTGCAAAAAAAATTTAATCTTGAATCCAAAGGGGGAGATTGTTTGATAAAATAATTGTATTCAAGATTAAAGTTAAAGTTAAGGGTTTAAACTGTAATTGTGCTAAAGTTAATTAGAGGGTTTATTATGTAATAAATTAATAGTTATTAGCTATTGGGCCCAAGCCCATTAGAAAGCCCATTAAGATTAAAGCCCATATGGCCTGGGTATTTAAAGTTATGTTTAGTTTAGTTTTAGAAGAGAACTCTGATAATATTCTAAATAGTCAAGTGAAGTCTTCTCTGTATTCAAAGGGTATCAAGAACACTCAAGGGTTTCATTGTTTATTCAAGGGATTGGTATGTTATTCTTAATCTTTATTATCTCTTTATCTATATGTGTTCTGTGATAATTGCTTACCAACTAGATTAATCTGGGATAACAAAAGAGCTTGAAGACTCCAGAGTCAATTATCCACACACATAGAGATGATTCAACTGACTCTAAAAAAACAGCTACAAGCTAACATCAAAGAGTTGTTTCTTCAAAAGGGTCAGTCAATTCATTTGATCAGATTCCTACTACTAACATTTTCTTTAATAGATATGTAGATGGTTCAGATACATTCAGAAGAAGAAGAAGAAGAAGAAGAATCAGAAGAAGAATCAGAAGAATCAGAATCAGAAGAAGAAGAAGAAGAATCAGAAGAAGAATCAGAAGAAGAAGAAGAAGAAGAAGAAGAAGAAGAAGAAGAAGATATAGAGAAGAAAAAGGAGATATAGAGAAGAAAAGCTGGTTTGGAAAGTGAAACCAGTTGATGATGAGAAGAAAGGTGAGAAATCATGTGTACATGCACCAAATGCCAAGAAGAACAATGTGCGGAAAGGTAAACCTGATCTGGTTTATTCGAGAGATCAATTAATCAGGTTGTCTTAAAGGAAAAGTTATTGTTCTTACTGTCGTACATATGATTTTGTTCATAAAACGAGTGATCATTACTGGTATGGTTCTTACTTAATTACTCCTAATAGACAAAATACCAATGGGTACCAAAGCCGAAAGATGAATCTGTGTTGCAGGCACCTCAAGTCAAGGGGGAGTAAGAGAACCAAGGCTTCTGAATACTACAATTCAGGGCCCGTACATCAATGATAAAAGAGTGTGACTTCTAAATACAACAGTTTAGGACTCGTACTTCAACGAACAAAAGATGTTATACTCCGTGCGTATATGAGATTGCACTTCAATGCATGAATAAGAGGATCAACCTTCAAGGGGGAGTACATATTTTTCCTGATGCAATATTTAAGGGGGAGTATATGACTTCTGATTACATCTGATCAAAACTCGTACATTCAAAGTTTTACTGCTTTATGTCATTTATTTTTCAATAAATGTTGTGAATAAAGCTTTGTACTTTGACGACTTTGTGATTTTTGCAGAATTGAGAGAGAGCTTCAACGATCACATCAAACATGATTTTGATCTGACTTGATTAGATTTAAGACTGAACGAAAAGGTTTATTTCTAATCTTAATCTCATACGTGTCTAAAAGACGGACAACTTTTAGATATGAAAACATGTTCTTAAATGTTCAAAGCACTTCTGATTCTTAAAATGATTTCATGAATATAGAAGTGTGATCTTAAATGTTTTCATGATTATATGTGCTTAATTGATAAATAAACCGTATGTTTCCAAAGATAAATACTTGTATATTATCTTTTCCATATACTTTCAAGTATTCACACACACCGGTTTAACTTTTTGTTATAAATGTTATCACCATGTCTCAAATTGAACTAAATTTTTTCGATGGTGATACACCCCACTTGATATTCAAAGTTTTGAGCTTGATTTCATTTCAAAACGTTTCTTTCGAGAATGTCTATATTTTGATTCGTATAGACAATATCCAATTTTTGATAACCTAAGCCTTAATCGATAAATCATTTCGAATTTGATCCTTTTTATACAATGTCAGATTTTCAAACAAGTTTCTTGTATTCATTTCATTCATTCAATATACTTGTTTTGAAAAGTCTTCAATGTTTAAAATGCTTAAATCTTCATGATTATCTCATTGAGCATACCGACATCTGACTTGTATATATATGTGCTTTAACTGCAAAGTTAAACCATTTTGAGCAACATGTTCTTATAGGATTACATGGTTTCATTGTGTCAGGACTTAAATGAAAATTTTATGGATTCACGTTAACCAGTGTTTCCTACCTAAGAAGTTAATCCTTGAGTGATCGAAGAGTGAGGAGTCAAAATAACTGAGTATGGGTTGTGTGACGAGGTAAAATGAAAATGAGAGTTTGGTTAGAAGCGAGCTCAAAGATTAAAAAGAAAGAGGTGAGAGATCAGAGTAAAAGAATATCAAACTCTGCACCAACTTTTTCTGAGCCGGGCAGCCACATTGCTGGTGTTTCACAATTCTTCATGAACATCATTGCACCAACTATTGTTAAAAACCCCAACAGCTACTCAACTTTTTTCTCAAAAAGAAGATGTTTCCATTTTTAAAGGGGACGCAACACATATGTTATCTGGTTTTCATTTGGAAAATATGGATATTGAAAAAGAAGGAAGTCTGCCCCACCTTCGCACTTAGATCATACACAATCGAGTATGTGTTTAACTGTTGTTGTCTCAATGGTTTACACAATTTTTGGCCCTAACAAAAGCAAGCATCTGTGCATAATTCTTTCAAACACAAGCACAAGCACACAGAGAATTTGTTTTTCTGTCAAAACGTTTATAGAATAAACTTGTGTTATTCGATGATTGAATGGAAGACCTTGGGGAGTGAACATCAAAAAGCTCCTTTCCAATGTGTATTCGTTACACAAGTTGAACTAAATGTGTTTTTGTTACACACAGTGACTTAGTGTTACTGACAGGCACTTTAACTGATTCATTTGTTGATTCAGATGTTACACTCATAATTTGTCTGAATTTGCAAAGATTCGGATGAATATCTTTTTGGATTGATGAATAATCAGAGGCTCGGTGTTAAAAGATCAGTGGTCAGAACAGATTCAGGACATTTCTTGTAAAGTTTTGATGATCTCATGCTTCATTCATCAAAAGGGGGGAGAGGATCAATAAATGTTTGAAAAGTGATCAAGAATTGTTGATTTTGATAAAGTAAAGTTGGAGCTGAAAGAAGAAAGGTTATGTCAAAACAACGGATTTGTTGAAGTTTGTTGAAAGCTGAAACAGAAAGTTCAAAGATTTCAGAAGACGAGCTGAATTTTACTGCAATTTTATTTGGAGACAATTTGTTGAAGCAAACTGAGCTAAATCTGAAGATAATTTATTTCCGATGTCTGAAAGAGGTTTTACAACCTTGGAGGAGATTGTTAATATTCTTGAAGACAGACTTTGGAGAGATTACAAAAGTTTTTGAAGACAGAATATTTGAAGATTGCTAAGAAAAAGGGGAGATTGTAATTTTTGTGCTACAAAGGGGAGATAGTTTGTGTTGAATAGAAAGGGGGAGATTACACAAATTGAGCTTAAAAGGGGAGATTGAATTACAAAATCTTTTTAGAGATGATCTTGAATCCAAAGGGGGAGATTGTTAGAGCATATTTGTTGGATACAAGATCATGAAGTCTGGAAAGCTGAAAGTCAACCATGTCAAAGCTCAAAGTCAATTCTCAAGCAAGAAAGTCAAAGTCAAATGTAATAAAGTCAAAAGTCAAAGTCTTTGTATTTGTATTTGTGTTTTAGTGCGTGTGTTTTCAAATAGGTATATAGCTAGTTGTGTTTGTGTTGCTGAAAAGCTTGTGACTTGATTCATTGTACGCGGGCATAGAGTTTTATAGAGTGAAAGTATCAGAAAAACATTGTATACGAATTCTTTGTTGGAAATCAAAGTGATAACAGGTTGAGTAATCAATTTGTTTTCATCTTTTTTGTGTGTAATTGTGATTAGAACTTGATAAATTGGGAATTAACACGATGTGTGTAAGAATACTTGACACAGTATAAAGACAAGATAATACACAAGTATTAGTATTTTAGAAACACACGGTCAGTTAAACATGAAAGTATCGATATGAAAAGCATTTAAAATCACACTTTGAAATTCATAAAACGTTTGAGAACACGAAGTGGTTTGAACATTTAAGAAAACATTTTTCACATCCGAAAGTCGTTCATCTTTCAAATATGATATAGATTAAGATTTAGAATGATATACCTTCAACGTAGAAATATTAGCTTCCCCTAAAATGAATATTTATCTTTTAAGCTTCATTTGACAAAAACCTCAGATACTCCCCCTCTGTATCTGTAAAAAGTGAAATTGTTAGACAAAAACAATATGAATATGACAATGAAAGTTTTAACTAACTCCCCTCAAACAAACAATAAAACTTCATGAAAAATATGTATCTTTTCAGCTCCAGTATGAATGAAAAAACTTGAGTACGGGTTCTGAACGAAATTATCCAAAAGCCAACGTCACAATCTTATAACCTGCAAAACAAGAAAGATTTTGGTAATCATAGAAAATGATTCTACCTTCGTCAGTAAATCAGAAAAAGAAATATAAGCAGATGTTCTAACTCCCCCAGACAAATGCAAACATTAAGATCTACTCCCCCTAGAATCATGCAAGAGATGTTAACAGACTTTCAGAAGACATATTGAGTATACCTAGTTTGCTGATAAGAAACTTAAAGCGTTTTTCGTCTAAAGGCTTAGGGGGTGTTTACTTGGGGCTTAATGAGCTTAATGACAAAACCGGCTTATTCGCGCAGACGTTTGGAGTGTTTACTTGGGGCTTAATGACAAAACCGGCTTATTCGCGTAGACATTTATGGATTATTCACTAAGTAGGGGAAAGATGTGTTGTCCCCATTAAGACACATCTTTGACATTTCTACCCTTTAAAAATAAAGACATGCCTACCCTCCTACCCAATAATCACGCAATAAAAACCTAGCTGCTCGATTTCACCTTCATTGCTTGTTCGATTTCGATTTCACCTTCACCGCTCGTTCGATTTTACTGCTCCGAGTTCATTGCTGGTTCGATTACACTATTTCAATTCACTGTTGGTTCGATTTCAACTCTAGACAATAATTTCATTTGGTCGATTTCTCCAAAGGTAATGATTTTACTGATTGTTCGATACTTGTTTCTTCTCCATACTCGATTGTTGTTCCATACTTGTTTCTTCAGTCGATTGTTGTTCCATACTTATTTCTTAAGTCGATTGTTGTTCCATACTTGTTTTCTTCAGTCGATTGTTGTTCCTTACTTGTTTTTTCAGTCGATTTTTGTTCCATACTTGTTTCTTCTCCATAGCTGCTCGACATTTTTGCAATGTAGATTTTTTTAACCATGATTTCTACAATGTCGATTTCATACTTGTTTCATACTTGCTACTTTTTGTTTGAACTTGGATACATTGTGTTTGAACTTGAAAGCTTAAGTACTTAATGAGTTTTTGTTTTATTTTGGGATTATATCAATGAATTTATGAATATATGGCTTAAAAAATAAACAACAATTTATAAAATAGCTTAAAATTCATATTCAGGGGTAAATTGGTCATTTCTGTTATTCAGACTGTTAATTCAGATAAAAAAGTAAACAACAGCATCAATTTATCCAGACAGACACATTTATCCATATAGGACTTAATGAAAAAATTGGTAAACAACCCCTTAGTAAACAAATCACCTAACTGGTGATCCGTCTGTATAAAATGCACTTCAATATCACCTTTCTCCACAAGATCCTTTATGAAGTGGTAACGCACATCTATATGTTTTGTCTTGGAGTGCTGAACCAGATTAGCAGTTATATCTATGGCGCTCTTGGAATCGCAATAGATAGGGACTATCTTGTAGGTGTACCCAAAATCTTTTAATTACGTCTTCATCTACAAGACATGAGAACAGCAGCTCGCGGCAGCAACGTACTCAACCTTAGTAGTAGATGTGGACACACAATTTTGGTTTTGGGATGTCCAACTAACAAGTTTATCACCTAAAAATTGACATGATCCAGATGTGCTCTTTCGATCTAGCTTACAACCTGCATGGTCAGCATCTGTGGAAGCAGTTAAATCAAATCCGAAATCCTTTGGATACCAAAGGCCTAATTCAGGAGTGCCTTTCAAGTATCTAAGGATCCGTTTTATGACCATAAGATGGGATTCCTTCGGATTTGCTTGATATCTCACGCAGAAACAAGTACCAAACATAATATCAGGTCTAATTGTCGTAAGATAGAATAATAATCCGATCATATTACGGTACGTTTTCTAATCAATAGATTTACCGGTTAAATCTACGTCCGGTAGGGTTCCAGTAGCCATGGGCGTTTTCATTACTACATTATCGATCATGTTAAACTTTTTCAAAATATCTCGAATGTATTTAGACTAGTTGATAAATATACCATCTGGGGATTGTTTCACTTGAAAACCAAGGAAAAATGTCAGTTCACCCATCATACTCATCTCAAACCTAGTCTCCATAATCTTTGAAATTTTTTTACAAACTTTAGGATTTGTAGACCCAAATATTATATCATCTACATATATCTGGATTAAGATCAAGTCCTCACCTTGTTTCTTTAGGAATAAGGTAGTATCAATTGTACATTTCTTAAAACCTGAGACAAGAAGGAATTGCTGTTAGAGCATAAATATATTGGATACAAGATCAAAAAGACTGAAGGTCAAAGTTCAAGAAAGTCAAAGCTGAAAGAAAGTCAACTCTCATCAAAGTCAAAGTCTTTTGTAATAAAAGTCAATGTATTGTATTTGTATTTGTTTTTCCTTGTTTTAGTTGTAAGTATAAATAGTTTCATTTCCTTTGTAATTTGTAGTTAACAGAAGTGGAGCATATAATTTAGTTGTATTTTAGAGAGAGATTTGTAGAGAGAGAGAAAGAGAGTTCTAGAGAGAGAATCTTGTAATCATTGAATTGGATTGAAATCAAACAGGTAATTTGTTTGATAATAAAAGACATAATTTAAGAAAAGAAATACTTGTTAACTACTTGCATTAAATAAAGATAAACTACAAGCGTAACTAGAAAGTAAAGTTCGGAATTTAAATGCGTTAAAGTAAGTACGGAAAGTAAATACGAGAAATAAAAGACGAAAAATAAAAGACGAAAATTAAATGCGAAAATTAAATTCTACACTAATACTTCATCTCTTCAACCATGAAAGTAAATGTTTGAAGATGAAGAACATATTGTTCTTGCTTTCTTGATGATGGAAGATGAGATGAGGGTTACTCCAATGCTCCTCCCCAAACTTGTATTTATACTTGAAATCTTGAGAATACAAGGGTGAGGATTGCCCCAAAAATTGTGTCGACACCATAAACTTAAATTCAAGCCATATGATCCAGCAATTTACAACTAGCAAAAGTTGGGCAAGAGTGGTACCCAATGGTCCCTCTTGTGCCCACAGTGGGCAGGCTGTGCCCACTGCGGAACAGTAACGTTTTTAACCCAAAAATGATGAGTTTAACCATAAAAACATTCTCAACAACTTCAGATGAAAATAAAATAATAAAAGGAAAAAAAACACAAACAAATAAAAAAGAAACACAACTAAAATATAAGAAAAACTCACACAAATGACGTGTAAATAACGCTCAAAATGAGATTTATCACACCCCAAACTTAACTTGTTACTTGTCTCCAAGTAACTTAAAAGGAACAAATAAAAACAAATGAAGATACAAAATACACAACAAGACTAAGTATCACAAATAAGATCTTCAACTTATTTTTTCTTTTTCTTTTTTTTTTCTTTTTATTTTTGCATCTTAAATCCCTTTGATTAAAAATATTCATAGTTTTTCCTAATATTTCCACTATGTTCTTTTTATTGCAATTTGATTTCCATAAACTAAGATATAATTCACCCATCTTATAATAATTGACTTCGCAAACTTAGATTTATAGGACTTTGAAGGGTTGGTGTTTAAGGTTTTCACTTTTCTTACTTTTTTCATCTTCCCCCAAACTTGTCCTTTTGGGTTACACAAGAAAAGAATATTTCTATTATGTATTTGATGTGTTTTACCCAACTTTTTTTTTTCTCAAAGTGTCAACTTCAGCTATTTGTATATTTATAACTTTTTTTATCCTTCCAATTTTTCGAAGGATTTAGCTCTTTTTTTTAACACTTGAGTTTTCTCCCCCAAACTTAAAATACTCAATGTTCTCATTGTGGAGAGGATAGTAAGACTCAAAGGCTCGGGTAAGGCAACAAAGGAAAGGTGTATCGGCCAAGTGTTTAAAAAAAAGGCCTATGTCATTTCTAGAGTTTCAAAGTTTAATCAATATGGATACCGGGGAATTGGTTGCTTAGTTCTAGAAAATTGCTAATAGTGGATAGATTATTCAAACTATGAAACAAAAAAAATCTAAGGATATAAGATGCAAGTGACTTTTTTTTCTTTTTGATCCCAAAAAAAATTTGATACTAGTAAAAAAAAAATAGATTCAAATTACACACACAAAAATGTAAAATAAAAGACAAAAAATTGTAGTTGAGAGAAGAAGATGAGTTTGCATCAAGGTTATGTAGGATGCGATTCACCACCCTACGAGTGCATCTTCCAAAAGTGGAGTGGTTTCAAGATAATAGCCACCTCCACCATACCAAAGCTTCTTCCAACAAGTCCACCACCCAAAGAACACGATCTAGGCAAAATTCCCGAACTTTTGATCACACAAATTCTCCCAACAGTCCATGGCATGATCCTTATAGGAACATTGTGATCACAAAAAGAAGATTGCACAACATGAGGAAAAATCATTAAGTTAGGAATTTTAGCATCTTGAAGCACCTCTTCACTATTGGGGAGTAAAGAAGGTTTGCTCATGTGCTCAAAATTTGCCTCAAAAATCTCCAACTCTTTCTCAACATCACTCTCATCCTTACCACCACATTTTGATTTTTCATTATCACTTGGTAAGGGACCTCTACTTTGATTTTTCAACTCGTCGACTAGTTGTCCCATCTTAGTATTCAAGGCTTCAAAATAGGATGTGAAATTTCCCAAAAATGTTGTAAAATTTTCCGTTAAGCTTGGAGAAAAAGTTTCAAAAGAGAGAGATGGTTCGAGTTGTTCAAAAACATTCTCGGGTGGGTAGTTGGAAACAAATGACGTGAATTCATAATGTGGATCACTCCCTTGAAAATCACACGAATAATCAAAATTCCCCTCCCATGATTGGTTGAATGTATTTATAAACGTATCATTCCAATCTTGATAGGAAGGTGAAAATGAAAGGTAGGTGCCATCATCTTGAATATTTGCCAAAAAGTTAGGATGTTGTTCTCATAAATAATCGAAAGTATTAAAATATGGGGCATCCCAACTAAAATCATCCATTATGGTGAAAGAAAAATCAATGAAAAACTCAACTTATAACTCAAGAAACTCTGGAAATACGCCAATCCCCGGCAATAGCGCCAAAAACTTGGTAGCGGAAAAACCGTATAGATCCACAGTGTGAGCACAAGTATACACCAACACTATGGTCGCTATAAGTAATAAAGTGGTAAATATACTGAGATCGTATCCACAGGGATTGGACTTCAAAGTTTCGAGTCCTAAGTCGAGAATACACCGATTTCAATGAGAGAAGAAGAAAATATTTTTTGAGCGAGTTTGGGGTTTTAACAACGAAAACTAAATAAGAAACTAAAATGGGTATGGATGTAAGTTTTTCTTGAGATTTACGTAGTAACAAAATGGTTAGTCACTTTGTAGCACGAAGTGTCTATAAAAAGCCCGATCTCTCGAAAGTGGATTTTTAAAGACCGGTCCTACAAAATGCCCATAAAGTGTCCATCGTTACTGAGTCTTAATCTTGTCGATTTAACTACGTTGAAATAAATCAAGTTCTACCGGTACGGAGATTTACACCCAAATCTCTTTGTGATATAAATCTCCTCCGACGTTTGAACCGTAATAAACCATGCAAAACCCGTATCTCTACGTGGTTATCAAATACTCTCTCAAATCCTTGTGCATCCCTTAAGTTATATTTCGAATCTGCCCCTCTTGATGTCAAGATTTAATATTAACACTTCAAAGTGATCGGCTTATCAGCGTTGAGTTTAAGCCTCGACTTAAGTGACCAAGCTTAAGAGCTACTAATGATGGCCACACCCAAGTGTTGCCTACTAGTCTCAAGTCGACTCACACTCTTACCCAAAATATGGTTAGCTCATAATAAAAATAAAAGGACATAATTTAAGGAGTAAATTACATTTTTGGTCCTTGTGGTTGTCACCCATTATCAAGTTTGGTCCCTCTTTCAAACTAATTACAATTTTGGTCACTATGGTTGCCATTTTGTTTCACTTTTGGTCCCTCTGACCAACTTTAATTAAAAAACTTAGTTAAATTAAGGGTATTTTGGTCTTTTTAACTTTTCTTTTTCATTTTTTTTTCATTTTATTAGATTATATAGTAAATTACAATTATAGTCCTTGTAGTTTGTCTTTTTCCTTTTTTTTTTGTTTCTTTTATACCTTTTTTCAATTTTCATTTTTTATTTTATACTCTTATAATATTAACTAATTAATTATAATTTTAACTAATAATATATTAAAAATACGTATTTTATTTTGTAAATTACATCATTAAAAAAATATTGTTGATACCTTTAAAATAAGTTAAATATTGAATATTTTAAAAAAATTACGCAATTTATTTGATATTTATCTCCAAATCCGTCTACAGTAGTAAAAAAAAAAGTTTTCAATTTAAGTTATGTTTAAGAAATTTATCGTTTTTTGTTATTTATGTAAGAAAAAATCAAATTTTATCTATGACTTTTAATTAAAAAGAAAAAAAGACGATTTTTTTTTATCGATACAAAATTAGGACAACCTGACATATAATCGATACAAAATTAAGACAACCCTAATCTATTGGGTTGATATTGGGTTAGGGTCAAAGTAACCCGACCAACCCGATAGACGTTTTAACGATTTCTCTAAAATTATTTTATTTCCCTTTAATATGTATAAGTTACCAAAAACAACTCGGAAAAACGAGTAATGGAACTCATAAGAGAACATTATTGGAAAATTATATGTAATACTTAAATATTTGATGAACTCGTATATTATTTTGAATGATGGATTGTAATTCAAATAAATTTTTCGTTATTTTTATGTTTTCAATATTGTTTTTACTTTGTTTAAACACAACCCGACAAAACCGACCAACCCGAACGGGTTGGGTTGGGTTGGGTTGTATTTTTCTTTGGGTTGAGTTGAGTTGAAAATTCTCAAACCTTCAACTTTGGGTTGAGTTTTTGAAATGCATTTAACCCGATCAACCCAACCTGTGAGCACCCCTAATTAATAGACATAGATAAATTAAAAAAAAACTTTTTAATTAATAGTCATATATAAAATTTGATTTTTTCTTACATAAATAACAAAAAACGATAAATTTCTTAAACATAACTTAAATTGAAAAGTTTTTTTTTTGGACTACTGTAGATGGATTTGGAGATAAATATCAAATAAATTACGTAATTTTTTTAAAATATTCAATACTTAACTTATTTTAAAGGTATCAACAAGATTTTTTTATTGATGTAATTTACAAAATAAAATACATATTTTTAATATATTATTAGTTAAAATTATAGTTAATTAGTTAATATTATAAGAGTATAAAATGAAAAATGAAAAAAAGTATAAAAGAAACAAAAGAAAAGGAAAAAGACAAACTACAAGGACTATAATTGCAATTTACTATATAATCTAATAAAACAAAAAAAATGAAAAAGAAAAGAAAAGTTAAAAAGACCAAAATACCCTTAATTTAACTAAGTTTTTTAATTAAAGTTGGTCAGAGGGACCAAAAGTGAAACAAAATGGCAACCATAATGACCAAAATTGTAATTAGTTTGAAAGAGAGACCAAACTTGATAATGGGTGGCAACCACAAGGACCAAAAGTGTAATTTACTCTAATTTAAGAGAAGAAATACTTGTTAACTACTTGCATTAAATAAAGATAAACTACAAGCGTAACTAGAAAGTAAAGTTCGGAATTTAAATGCATTAAAGTAAGTACGGAAAGTAAATACGAGAAATAAAAGACGGAAAATAAAAGACGGAAAATAAAAGACGAAAAGTAAATGCGAAAATTAAATTCTACACTAATACTTCATCTCTTCAACCATGAAAGTAAATGTTTGAAGATGAAGAACATATTGTTCTTGCTTTCTTGATGATGGAAGATGAGATGAGGGTTACTCCAATTCTCCTCCCTAAACTTGTATTTATACTTGAAATCTTGAGAATCCAAGGGTGAGGATTGCTCCAAAAATTGTGTGGACACCATTAACTTAAATTCCAGCCACATGATCCAGCAATTTACAGCTAGTGGGCAGACCGTGCCCACTGCGGAACAGTGACGTTTTTAACCCAAAAATGATGCGTTTAACCATAAAAACATTCTCAACAACTCCAAATGAAAATAAAATAATAAAAGAAAAAAAACACAAACAAATAAAAATGAAACACAACTAAAATATAAGAAAAACTCATACAAATGACGTGTAAATAATACTCAAAATGAGAGTTATCAATACTCAATATGTTTCCGTTGAGGATTCCTCTCTCCACCCTCCCCGCAGGTCAGATCCGGGAACAGGAAGGAGGTTTAAACAAAGGTGAAGGTTGGATATAAGTTTTCATTTCTAGCGTGGGTAAATTAAATTTTTGGGGGAAAGAGACGTTTATTTCCATGAATATATTATTTATGGGTGAAGTTGACGTTTTGAAGCAAAAGTGCGTCCAAGTTCTCTTCATGTTCAGGTTGTGGATCCCACCATCCCTCCCTTCGTATTATACTAGATCACGTTTTCATTTTATTTATTTATAAAAAATAATATTTATTTATTTCTTATTCATTTAAAACAACAATTTCATCAATTTCTTTAATAAATTTTAGATTTAAAATATATTAAAACATAAAACATCTTAAAATAATATTTCTAATATCGTTTCTGTAAAGAAATATTCCACGTTGGCCAAGCTATATTTGGAAAATAAAAAATGTTTTTTTTTTATTTTATTAATAGCATAAAACAAAATTCAAATAAAATAAAATTCATATATCAATACTCTTTTAACAAAATCTAGAAAACTACCTCATATATATAACAGAATATTTGATGATTATTGATTAAAGTTTAAATATATTTTAATAAAAACAAAAGAAACTATTGTTTGTTATAGTATTTATTTAATGTAATGCAATATATTTTGATTTAATATTTTCTTTTATTCATTATTTTTGTCAATTTTATAATACGATTTTGTATGATTTTGAAAAATCGATAATTTTTTCATATTCGAATAAATTTTAAATTTGATGACCTTATAAAAATTTTAAAAGTTATGAAATTAATAATTTAAAAGTTCTAATATGATTTGTTTAATTAAATTTTTTATTATAATTTAATTTAGATTTAATAACGATATAATTTATATTAGTTTTAATAATATTTTTTTTCTTCATAAAGTTAATAATTAAATATTCTATTAAAACTTAATAATTATCATAATTATATTTTAAATCCTTTATATTTAAAATGAGATGTATATCATATTTTTTATTATGTTCATCAATTAGTTATATGAATATAAAAATGCAATTTTAAAAAGTTGTATTCATACATCAATTAGTTGATGCATAAGATTTTTTTTTAGGTAATATACATCTATAAATAGTGTTTAATGCATGATTTATTTTATTTAAGTAATACACACTAATAATGATGTATAAAAATATTTAAAAAATTATTTCAAATCCTTTCTAATATAAATATAGATAACCATTAACAATAAAAAAATATATAAAATAAATAAAAGCTTATTTGCAAATGGTATGTCTATTTGATGAAAAAGATATTTTTGGGAAAATGGGAGATAGAATTTGGTGAACAAAAATCGAAATCTTGAAAATTAGAGTGAATTGTGGATTTGGTCCTCGTACTTTGTTATTTTCTTTGACTACTGTTCCTATAGTATGTTTATTGTGAATTTGGTCCTCGTGTTTTGTTATTTTCTTTGACTACGGTTTCTATAGTATGTTTATTGTGGATTTGGTCCCTGTGGTATTCAATTTATCTTGGTCATGGTCCCTCTAACTAACGCATCCGTTAACTCCATTAAATCAAGAACCATTTTAATCATTTTGCCTAATTTGTCTCTTTTTATGGTAAGAAGAATAAAAAATATATTTTTAACACACACACACATATATATATATAGATATAGATATAGATATCAAAATAAATAAAATATAATGTTATTGTATGACTTGATTCTTTAAATTTTTTAAAAAATTAATTATATTAAATATGATTTAATTTTATTATTTTATGTAATGGTGGAAAAAGTTATAGTTTTATTGTTTTAATGTAATTAAATTTTAATTTAAACAAACTAGGTCATAAAATTATATCTTATTTTATTTAGAGCGAATAAAATAAGATATGTTTTTATGATTTGATTTATTAAATTAAAACTTTAATTATGTTAAAGGCGATACAATTTTATTGTTCTTTACTATCATTGCAACAAACAAACTTATTATCGATATTTTGATATCAAAATCATTGAAAACCATTAAGAAATGAACTCTAATTTTATCATCTTAAAATTAGAGGTTCCATATTTCATATTGTTTTTCAATAAAAAAAACTCAAAACAAACTGTTTAGATTTTAACGAAATAAAATATTTAAGTTACGAATATTTTAACTCACAGGCACAAGACAAAACATAGAGCATCATATGTCAGGTAACACCAACATGAAAACATGTTAGCATTTAGAAAATAGCGAAGATCAGCTACAACATCCATCAATAGTAAGATACGACATGGTCTTATCATTATTCGGTATTCCTTCCGTCTCAAAATAAATGTTCATAATAAAAAATGCACACGGTTTTAGAAATATGTAATTATTAGTTTATTACACTTGTTAATTTTATTGTGGGTTAAAATATTCGTAACTTAAATATTTTATTTCGTTAAAATCTAAACAGTTGATTTTTAATTTTTGACTGAAAAACAATATGAAAATTGGAATCTCTAATTTTAAGATGATAAAATTAGAGTTCATTTCTCAGGTTTTCAATGATTTTGGTGTCAAAATATCGATAATAAGTTTGTTTGTTGTGATGATAGTAAAAAACAATAAAATTATATCACCTTTAATATAATTAAATTTTTAATTTAATAAATCAAATTATAAAAACATATCTTATTTTATTCGCTCTAAATAAAATAAGATGTAATTTTATGATCTTGTTTGTTTAAATTAAAATTTTAATTACATTAAAACAATAAAACTATAACTTTTTCCACCATTACATAAAATAATAAAAAATTAAATCATATTTAATATAATTAATTTTTTTAAAAATTTAAAGAATCAAGTCATACAATAACATTCTATTATATATATATATATATGTGTGTGTGTGTTAAAAATATATTTTTTATTTTTCTCATCATAAAAAGACACAAATTAGGCAAAATGATTAAAATGGTCCTTGATTTAATGGATTTAACGGATGCTTTAGTCAGAGGGACCATGACCAAGATAAATTGAATACTACATGGACCAAATCCACAATAAACATACTATAGGGGCCGTAGTCAAAGAAAGTAACAAAGTATGGGGACCAAATTCACAATTCACTCTAAAAATTATTAAATACATTTTATTATATATTGGGTTTTCCTCTCCTATAGCAATTGCAAACAACGGCGCGGACAGAACCCATTTCTATCTCTCTCTAGAAAAGCCCGTTTCCCCCAAAGGCACATCAGTTTTGAAAATTCAGTATCACAAAAGGAAATAAAGAGGGAAGAAGGTGAAAAAACCCAACAACTTATTTCTCTTTCTACTGTATAAATACATCTATACAGATTTCTTCTCTCTCTCTCTCTCTATATATATATATATATTATGTATATAAAGATTCTGCAGTAGTCTTCAAGCAGCCAGAAGGGGCAAAAAAAACTGAAGTGGGTTTTGTTTATTTGTTTCAAAAGCTTTAAATACGCACAAGTTTTCTTCTTAGTTGGGTGTTTTTTTTTTGTAGAACTTGTTTTATTTGCAGTGAAAATTGGTTGATGTGAAGGTGAGAACGATAGAGGATGAATTCGTTTTAAAGATGTATTTTGGGAATTATAAGGAGTGTTTTAATTTGGCAGATTGATTGTGATATTGGAATCCTATGTTTATTTGTTTGGAAGATCTGATCTGAAGAAGAAAAAAATCTGGGATTTAATTGTGGCGTCTGAAGATGAAGGTACAACTCATTTTCTTCCATACATTGTTAGTTTTTTGGATTAATTCCATTTGGGTTCTTCAGAATTTGAGTAATTTCTTGATCTGCTTATGAACAATTTATTCCTACCCACTTCTTTTGAAACTTGGTTTTGGGGTAAATCTATGAATTGTTAGAACAATCGATGCTTGAATCCATCAACTGTTAGATTTATTCTTTTCTTTCGATAAATTTATTGATTAGTTAGATTTCTGCAATCTGATGCATAGCAATTTGAAAACATGCATGAATGTCATTCAATTCAAAGTGGGGTTTCCTGAGATTATTTAATCAACTGCACCTCTTTTCTATTTATTTATTTTATATTTAATTGGTTTTTAATTCTTTTCTTTTCCTTCAAATTTTTGAATGAACAGGATGTTGATGTTATAAATCAGTGTTCTTTGGGGTCTTCTTGAAGTTAGTTCTTTATCTCAGATTTGATCAATCAAGCAACAAAAAGATTCAAGCACTTGTAGATATATACATATATATATATATATATATATATATATGGATTGAAGAATCAATTCGATGGATGCAATGTCGAAAACATTATCATCTCTCGGGTTGATTTCGTTGCTGCTTATCTGTGTTTTGGCTTCTGATGATGGATTCGTGGGTTCTGATAACGGATTTGGAGGGTGTAATTGTGAGATTGAGGGGTTTTTCGGGTCTAGAAACATCATGGAAACACAAAGAGTGAGCGATTTCTTGATCGCCGTTGCTTATTTCTCCATTCCAATCGAGCTTCTGTACTTTGTTAGTTGTTCAAATGTGCCCTTCAAATGGGTACTCTTTGAATTCATCGCCTTCATTGTTCTCTGCGGGATGACGCATTTGCTCAACGGCTGGACCTACGAACCACACCCGTTTCAGCTTATGCTTGCACTCACCATTTTCAAGTTCCTTACAGCTTTGGTGTCGTTTGCAACCTCCATTACTTTGATCACTCTCATCCCTTTGCTTCTCAAAGTGAAAGTTAGAGAATTTATGTTAAAGAAAAAGACTTGGGATCTTGGTAGGGAGATGGGTATGATCAAGAAACAAAAAGAAGCAGGATGGCATGTCCGTATGCTCACACAGGAGATCCGAAAGTCTCTTGACCGCCACACGATTCTTTACTCAACGCTCGACAAGTTATCCGAGACATTGGATTTGCAGAACTGTGCAATTTGGATGCCGGATGAGGCTAAAACGATGATGAATCTTACCCATCAGTTAAAAGGCGGTAAATCTTCGACAATTTATGATTTCTCCATCCCGATTCAAGATCCTGATGTTCAAGAAATCAAAAGAAGCGAAGAAGTGAAGTTACTGGATCACGAATCACGGCTTGTAACACTAAGCAGCGGAGGGTCTGATCCACCTGGAGCTGTTGCAGCCATACGAATGCCGATGCTTAGAGTTTCCGATTTCAAAGGCGGAACCCCCGAGATGATCCAGGCTTGCTACGCGATACTGGTGTTGGTTCTTCCCGGTGGTCAAGTTCGATCTTGGACCAACCCTGAACTCGAGATAGTCAAAGTTGTTGCTGACCAAGTAGCCGTGGCCCTTTCCCATGCCGCTGTTCTTGAAGAATCTCAGCTTATGAGAGATAAATTAGCCGAACAAAATCGAGCTTTACAGCAGGCTAAACAAGATGCCATGAGGGCTAGCCAAGCTCGGAACTTGTTCCAAACCGTGATGAGTAAAAGCTTGAGGAAACCTATGCATTCAATCATGGGTTTGCTTTCGATCGTTCAAGATGAGAATATGAATAATCAGCAACGAGTTCTTGTTGACTCCATGGTGAAAACAAGCAACGTTCTCTCGATGTTGATCGATGATGTAATGGATGATTCTTCTAAAGATAATGGAAGGTTTCCATTGGAAATGAGATCGTTTCGGCTCCATTCTTTGATCAAAGAAGCAGCTTATAGTGCAAAGTGTTTGTGTACTTATAAAAGTTACGAATTCATAATTGAAGCCGATAAATCTCTGCCGAATAACGTAATGGGAGATGAGAGACGGGTTTTTCAGGTTCTTTTGCATATGGTTGGGAATCTGTTGAATGGTGGCAACGGTGGAGGGTGCTTGATTCTTAGGGTTTTTACGGAGAGTGGTAGCCATGGGAGAAACGATCAGCGATGGGCGACGTGGAGATCCAATTCTGCTGATGGATATGTCACTGTTAAGTTCGAAATCGGGATCAATGATCGTATCCCTCGGTTGGAACAACGCCCCTTTGCCGACGACAGAATCCGCAGTGGTGTAGTCGAGCAGGGTTTGAGCTTCGGTATGTGCCGAAAGCTGGTGGAGGTTAGTCCTTTTCTTTAAAATCTTGCGTGTGTCACTGGAACAAAATCGGCTTTTATAGAACGCCAAATATGTCTAGACAGCCTAATAGACTAGTCACATTATTAGATTAAACAATTGTGTGAAAGTGTTATAATAAGTTGACATAACGCTATTTTGGACATCCTAACAAGTTTCTTTTTAGTACAATTTGGAAATAAAATATTATATTAATTATTTTATATGACATAATTTGAAAAAGGGTTATTGTAAAATACAAGGTTCAGATCAACTCATTATAATACTTTTATTGTTTTGCTATGAATTTAAGTTTTATAGAGCCAGCCGTTTATTAACGACAGTTAGACATATTTGTCGTCTTTTTTGTTGCATAGTGTGTGTTTGAGGAAAACATATCTCATTTTCTTCATATTTAGTTCAAGAAAATGTTACATGATCTGTAAAGCAACCATCTTTGAAGTAAATTATAGAGGCTTGTTTCTGGCAGTTGATGCAAGGGAAGATGTGGGTGGTTCCGAATCCGGTGGGATTCAATCAAAGTATGTCGCTTGTCCTTCGGTTTCAACTCCGACCATCGATCGTAATCGGCATATCGGAGACCGGAGAATCCTCCGAACACCACCCACTCTCGAACTCTCTATTCAGAGGCCTTCAAGTCCTGCTAGCCGACGAAGACGATATCAACCGTGGTGTTACACGTAGGCTGCTCGAGAAACTGGGTTGCGTCGTGTCGACAGTTGGCAGTGGTTCCGACTGCATCACGGCTCTGAACCAGGCGGTGTCGTCGTACCAGATTGTGATATTGGATCTTCATATGGGTGATATTGATGGGTTTGAAGTGACGTCAAGAGTCAGAAAATCCCGAAGCCGGAACTGGCCGTTGATCGTGGGTTTAAGTGCTAGCGGTGATGAACATCTATGGGAAAGTTGCGTAGAGATGGGAATGAATGGATTGATTCAAAAACCGGTTCGTTTACAGGGTATTTCGGATGAGCTCAGGAGAGTGTTGAAGGTTCAATGAGTATCAGATTTGCAGCGCATCTCAGCTAATTTTATGGAGTTACGAAGATAACGGTCAGAAAAATTCATCGACTAACAGATCTAACCGAGAATAGTAAGTGAAGGTTTATTTTCTTTTTTTAATTTTTATATAAATATGTAAGTGAGAGAATCATGCATGTACGTAAGAATAGAGTGAGACGAGTGTTGTATAAGTAAGGAGACAAATGGAGGGATATTTGAAAAGGAAAAAAAAAATATATATATATATATATATATATATATATATAACAATCTTTCCTTTTAAGAATTCAATTGAATGTATAAAGGGTATTTTTAATTAATACTAGCATTATCAGTATGTGCGATGGTCACGTCAACATATGATGGTCATTTGTTTTGGGTGTCATTATCAATTCCATGGTGGGATTCATGCACACATTTTGGATTTGGACCCGGTCAACAAATGGATCCCTCAATCACACAAACAAACAAAAAGGGGTATTTTTGTCTTTTACTTTTATATATATATATATAGAGAGAGAGAGAGAGAGAGATTGATTGAGTTTCAGATACATATCCTCTAATTGGTACAAACCATATAAATGATTTGAACGAGATTTTTATAGAAATGATAAGAATTTATTAATTATGATGATAATATTTATGAAAGATGATTAAAGTCCATTCATTATGGAGTAAACTATGATTTTTGTCCCTATGGTTTCATGTTTATAACAATTTTCGTCCCTGGTCTTTCAAAACTGTTTTTATAATCTCTGTGGTTTCTATTTGCTTCCATTTTAGTCCCTTCATCCAATTTTATTAAAATTAAATGTTAATTCATTTAAAAATAGAATAAGTAAATTACATATTTGGTCCTTATAATATATAATTTTTTACATTTTTATCTTAGTTTACATTTTCTTTATTTATTGTATTTTATCAAGACATTTACTTTTCTATTAATTATATTGTATATTTTCATAATTATTATAAATTTAATTATAAAAAGAATCAAATAATTTCGTTAAAAATACTGCTAAATGCATGATATTTTTTTCAAACTATTAGGTTTAAATCTCCTAAAATTTATATTTTTTATCTATTGATTTATTAAAGTTTTTTATTTATTTTAAATTACCATCAAAAAAGGTTTGATAAAATTCGAGAAAAAATAGTATTATTTTTATAACAACCGACTGTTTTTTGTTAAATGCAATTTACTCTCACTATTCTAAATTTTCATTTAATCCTTATTTTCTATTAATTAATCAAGTTTGTTTAATATTTAAATAAAAGATACACACACGTACACACCATTTTAAATTAGGTTATATATTAAAAACAAAAAATAAGGCAATAAAAGGATAAGAAGATTTCAATATGGTGTTACAAGAATCATGCAATAAGTCATAACATGCCACAAAATTAACGTGACGTCAAACACAAGACTTAAATCTCATGTTATTTAGAACATTGATGTATATATATATATATATATGTGTGTGTGTGTGTGTTTATGTTTATGTTTATTTTAACTATTAAATAAATTTGATTAATTAATATAAATAAAGTTTAATGAAAATATGAAATGGTGGAAGTAAAGTGAATTTAACAATAAACAACCGGTTGTTATAAAATAAAACTATTTTTTCTCGAATTTTATTAAATCTTTTTCAACGGTAATTTAAAATAAATAAAAACCTTTAATAAATCAACAGATATAAAATATTAAATTTAAGTGATTTAAACTAAAGCTTTGAAAAAAATATCATTATTTATCAGTATTTTTAACGAAATTATTTGATTATTTTTATAATTAAAATGGTATAATAATTACGAAAATATGCAATATAATTAATAGAAAAATAAATGTTTTGATGAAATGCAATAAATAAATAAAAAGTAAAAAAATGTAAACTAGTATAAAAATGTAAAACTTTATATACCATAAGGACCAAATATGTAAATTGCTTATTCAATTTTTAAATGAATTAACAATTAATTTTAAATAAAATTGGATTGAGGGATGAAAATGGAAGTAAATAGAAACCATAGGGACTAAAAAAGCAGTTTTGAAAAACCAAGGACGAAAATTGTTATAAACATGAAATCACAGGGACGAAAATCGTAGTTTACTCTTCATTATGATTAGCGGTTTACATCAGGAAACAATCAATATATTTATGAAACCAAATTCGTATTAGAGTAGTTGAGATTGACTTGTATGGGTTTGTACTAATTTGAGTGTTTGTGTTAGAAACGCTTGATATATATATATATATAGTGTTTGGTTCATTTGAGAAATGGTAAATATATGAGAAATAGAGAAGTAATCCTAGCCATTCATATGGTCAAGATCGGATTTGACTAGTCAAATATTGCGGCTTTGACCGGTCAAAAGTTGCGGCTTTGACTGGTCAAAAGTTGCGGCTATCCCAAAAATAGAAGAACAATTTCGTAAATTTTACAAAACACACGGGCTGTGTTCATATATGAACATGTATAATTCACATATGAACTATATGTTCATATATGAACAAGTGCAATTCACAACTGAACTCTTTTAACTGATTCATATATGAACTTTTGTGATTCATATATGAATCAGTTGAACTAACTAACAGATTCATATATGAATCTGTATGAATCACAAAGATTCATATATGAACCTTTGTGAATCACAAATATTCATATATGAATCTGTTGAACTAATTAACAGATTCATATATGAATCTTTGTGATTCATACAGATTTATATATGAACTCATCCCGTGTATTTTACGAAATTACCCCTCTACCTTCTATAGACCACACAAGGAATTATCCGGTGCTTCGCGGTCAAAGCCGCAAATGTTGACCAGATGAATGGCTAAAATTACTTCTCTATTTCTCATATATTTACCATTTATCAAATGAACCTCTCCCTATATATATATATAGACTTAAGTTCGCGTGAGACCAAACAGTTTCCGTGAGACCGGTGAGACCAGGCTTTAAAGTATGAAACTTCAGACCAAAAAACTGTGAATGTTAAAAAAATCGAACTTTTCATAGGGAAAACACCGTAAATGTTACGTTCACGGTGTTTTTCGCTGTGAATGTTCGTTTTTTTACCTTCACAGCGTCTTCACTGTGAAGGTTCGGATATACCTTCACAGTCTTTTATCTGTGAAGGTTTGATTTTTTTTAACTTGGTTTAGTTTTTTACCTTCATATTGTGATTACATTATGAAGGTTCAAATGTTTTTTACCTTCACAGCGTTTCGATGTGAAGTTTCATGTTTTAAGGCTTGGTCTCACGCGGTCTCACGTGAACCTGACCCTATATATATATAGGGGTTGTTTTACTTGCAACCCACATCTTAACCGTCGGATTCATGATCGACGGTTAGAATAGATATGTGGCCCAATATTATTAATTAAAAAAAACAGAAAAATAAGATTAAAATAACCATCGATCATTAATCCAACGGTTAAGATGTGAGTTGCAAAATATCCTTCCAATATATATATATATATATATATATATATATAAATAGTTGAAAGTCCTCTTCTTAGGGGATTTTCTTTTTTCTTTTATATATATATATATATATATATATATATATATATAGATACTAGTATTGTACCCGTGCGTTGTAGCGCGGGTTAATCACAATTCTGAAGCAATAACTTAATTGTCAATCATGTAAATCAAAGGTTAATATGGTTTATTAGCAAGGGTTGAATTCCATGAGAATGAAAGTTATGGTGAAAAGGGTAAGAAGAGATCATCTTTGGATGAACATTAAGATGAGATACACACTCTATTATGGACAACACCACGTAAAGTTGTCTGTGTGAGAATACTGATTCTGATAGGACATAAATGCTTGGATAGTTTGCCGATAGTTTTCACCGTGAACTTCTTTTAATGACATAAATGCTTGGATAGTTTCTATTATAGTTAAAGATGTTTTTAAAAATAGTCGAGATCCATTCTAGTTAGCAAAACAATACTATCAAGGCTACCTACCCTAAAATTATAATCACTGAGGGCACATTGTATGAATTTAAGACATTGTATAATTTCGATATTGTTTCAGTAACCACCTTTAGCTAAGGATAAAGTTGCCACTATGAAACATGATGAGAATACGATAAAGGTAATACTTAGGGGTGGTTTACCTAATGTTTACCGGGTAAGTATTTAACGATATTATTTACCTTAACGATTAAGCATGACAAAGACCGAAAATCTTACCCTGTTAGAGGAATAGCAAGGAATGAGAGTATTACCGGGTAAATGGTCGTTTACCAAATGCTTACCGGCAAGGGCCACCATTCTCAATTACATTATGGCTTGACATTCCTCTCCATCAAAATGGATAGATTGTAAGCATTAATAACCTAGTAAGCGCTTACCGGGTAAGAGTCGTCACCCTCACTTACCTGGTAAGACTCTTGATCATTGTCTTCCTTCTTACCGGATTAGATTTTCGGTCCTCTTATCAAGGTAAGTGTTTAGTAAATTAATATACACAAAGATTCAACTAAACGTGGTACAAAAGAATTGACCAGAACAAACAAAAGAATCCAGTTGTTACGGTTCAAATCATCGGTTCAACAATATCTACTCAAATTAATTAGTGATAAAGGATAGTATCACGTCATAGCAATATTCTTGCGTGGGAAATACCTTGACAACAACATCTTGCATAACATGAAGATACATTCATACCGATGGATTTTAATATTTCAGGCGGGGAAGATGTTTAAGATGAATTAGAAGGAGAGGACTGTGCAATAGATGGTTTTTTTTATGTTTTTTTTCCGTATTCGATTCATGTTTTGTCCATGGGTAATGTGTTTCCGGTTGTTTGGGTTTTTTTTTCTTGTTTATAAGTGTATGGGCATCACAACAGATGTAGAATTTCAATTGTAACCATACATCAATTGTTCCGGTTTCATCACAATATGGTGAGAGAGTAGTCATAAGTCAAACTCCCCAGAGCAGCTCTCACCCTTTATTCCCTGTTGTATGATATGAGTAGCTAATGCTGAATATTTCGGTCCTATAAATTTATAATATCAGGGGTTGTCTTCCCTAGAGCTTCAGCAACACTGTAACCATAAATATTTTTTTCCATTTGGTTCTGCACAATAACAATTAACCAACAAATTCAAATGTCATGTCTTTCATCTTCCTGCATTTGATGACTTTTTGAAGCTTATGTTTAATTTTTTGTTGCAAACATGTGATAACTCATCCCACATGGATTATAAAAAATGGGAATTGTGAGCTCCAAGTTATAAATGGTGTTCGATCCGACAACAAACCTGTTCTTCGAAACCAAAATCAAAATAAGTGAAAAAAAAGTTTGTTTTTCATTTAATTTGCAAACCAAATATTCATTCAACGTAAATATGCATTTTGAACCATATAAAAAAAAGATACATGTGGCCTTATATAAGAATGGTAGGTAGATAGATAGACGAAGAGAGTACCAAAAACCACAACATATTTGTTGCTGAGGATATCGCCACAGGAACCACCTGCCAAGAAAATGGTTCGTAAAAAACATAAGGGCCTAACTCTAAAATTAATGATAAAGAAAAGGACCCGGATACAAAAGAGACTACAAGCCATATAAAGAAAAACTAAAGGCAATCTAGCCGGCAAAAAATATAAGAAGTATGGCTGATGAAAATCTGCTCTCGGTAGCCCAAAAAAACGCATCAAAAACTTAATCTAGAAATCAAGGAGGTCCACCACACACAAAGACTGATCTGGTAGAATTGAAATAGATTCATCCCTACACCCCTTATACCTCCAATTCTATCCAATCTGATCAGATTACCATAAAGAGGCCTTCCACTCTGAAATCCTTCATTGTTGATTTGTTGCCAACATAAACTAGTGGCAAATTTGAGAAACAATAAGTGATGAAGCAAATGAAAACCATCACTCCTGACATGAGACCAAAGCAGAAATTTTTGAAAACCTTTTGACAGTCCATTTGGCCACTGGCCATTGCAAACCATAGCACAGAGATCAAAACATAGTAAAAGCACATTGAACATAGTAAAAGCTCACACGCCTCCTCCTCCTCGTCTGTACCATCCTAGATTTGCACTTGGCAGCAACACACCGGTCGACAACCTGTACGTTTCCGACGCGAGCATGATCTCCGACGATAATTTAAACATAGATCGCAGATTTTATGAACAATCACTGAAGCTTTATCGTCAAAATTCAAATTTATACAAAATTTTACTTCAATCAAACTCGTGACAATTCGAAATCAGAATAGAAAGAGCAAAATAAGAATGAGAAATCAGAGACTTACAACGATCGAAAGGTGTAGAGGCGGCGATCTGAGAATAAACATGGAGGCGGTTGCTGGTGAAGACGTGAAGATGGCGGAGGTTAACGCCATTTGTGGGTGGTGGTGTATAGTGTAGATAGTAGAATTAATGTGGTGGATGATGATGGAAGGAAGATATTTGGGGAGGAATGATTCATGATCCTAACAAATGGGTAAGAAACCAGAAAATCTTTTGAAGAGCTGTTTGCGTTGCTCGATTGATTTTCTAGTTTTTTAGGGGTGGGTTATGCAAGGGGAAGTTTTGGGAGCAGGTAAGTAGCAGGTAGAACATTTCAGGAACATAATGTATGAAATCTTCCAAATGGGTATGGTAGTGTATGAAATATGGTCAAAAAGGTATGGTATCTGACTTGAATAGGTAGAAGAAAGGACATGTTTCAAGTAATAACATTATATGCTTTGAGTATTTGTACATCATGCATAGTAAGTTGTAATTAAGAGTTTTTTGATTTTTATGCTTTAAAGCCTTGTACTACATGCTTAGAGGGTTGTGTTTAAGACATTTGGTGTAAACAGGTAGTGTATATATATATATATATATATATATATATATATATATATATATAGGGTCAGGTTCAGGGGAAAACCTCAAAAAAATAAAAAAGTGAGGAACACCCTGGTAGTCTTTCATCTGGACGGTATGCATTTGTAATCAATTAGTTTTTTGGTTTTTATGAACATGTGCATATTATGCACTTGTGTATGTTATAAATTACTTGTATGCACAAGTGCATACCGTCCAGATGAATGGCTATTAGAGTGTTCTTCAGTTTTCCATTTTTTTGAGGTTTTACCTTGAACCTCCCTATATATAGATATAGATATAGATATAGATATAGATATATATATATATATAGAGAGAGAGAGGAAGGATCATGCGATAAGTTAAACATTTTGCGAGAATGTGAGAAGTGTGATATCATATATGAGGACCAAATATATGTGGAGAACCTTGAGGACTAATCTAATCCATAGATTAGATTAAATCAAGGACCATTTAAAAAATAAGCATATTTGAAATATAATGGTGAAATAAGGGTATTTTTGTCAAATTATAAGTCAATTGAAAGGTTATTTTGGGCATATCATATTATATTTCATTTTAAAGTCTCCAGTATCATATTATGTCTAGAACACATCAAGAAGAAACCCAAACCATCTTCATCACCGACAACCATCTCCATCACCCGCAACCATCTCCGACGCCGGCAACTACGTCGACATCATCCTCCACCTTCTTCCATCACACATCATCCTTCCACTCCCCCTCCAACCTCCCCTGCTATGTCCCTCTCTTTACTGAAATCGCAACAATGAGACCTCCCTCACCTAATTTTTTCCAGCGAACCCCTCCTTGCAACTACGAGATTCCTTCACCTGTCCTCTGGTTTTCAATGAGTGGGTGCGGATTTCATTGTGAAGATCTATTTTCATCTAAAGAACCCCTTCCAGCCCCCTCTATCGAATCATATGCAAATTGATTTGCATCGAACCCCTAAATCAGAAAACCACCTCCACTTTGCCGCCATCATCACTAGAATATGAAGCAGCAACAACAAAATGAAGCAAATCCAGATCTGTGTACTCAAGTAATGCTTTTTCTTTTTCATGTTCTCTGCAAATCCAATGAGAAAGGGCTTTTGATCTGCAACTACACCGAAAATGGGTAAGAATGACGATGTTGTTCTTCGTAAGCTAAGAGGGATGTTGACATTTTTGTTGATCATCAAGCACCTTGTACGAACCCTAAATCCCACAACTAGAATCAAAATAATTTGATAACCCCAAATTTCTCCATTAAATTTCTTGTTTTTAGGGTTTTTTAAAGAGTGGAAGTCTGTTACCATATTTAGAATTTTTTTTGTGTTTGATTTCCCAGATTT
This sequence comes from Arctium lappa, assembly GCA_023525745.1. Taxonomy (NCBI): domain Eukaryota; kingdom Viridiplantae; phylum Streptophyta; class Magnoliopsida; order Asterales; family Asteraceae; genus Arctium; species Arctium lappa. The sequence goes on from CM042054.1 coordinate 69,332,407, forward strand.
GGTGTGTTTCATCTGGTGAATCTGTCTATTTCATCTAGCAAATCTGTATTTCATCTGGTGAATCTGTATGTTTCATATGGTGAATAACATATAGAGAAAACATTGCCATTATTATCTTATAAAAAATAATAATTTTTATATGATTCAATTGGTGAATATGTATTTCATATGGTGAATTTTTGTTACCAAAATGACAATTATGCTTTTTTCAGATGGTGAAACATTTTTCAATTAAAACTATATGATCAAAACCAAATTACGGCTTAGATCGGTTTTCACGGTTTTCAACATTATTATGGTTCTCATTTGATTATCGTTATATATATATATATATATATATAGAGAGAGAGAGAGAGAGCCAATCATTTACAAACCTCCTAATTTGTACAAACCTAACAATTAAGACATTTATGGGAAATGATTAGGGTTTATTTATTTATGATCGGAATATTTATGGAAGATAATCAGAGTTCATTCATTATGATCAACCCTTTTCATTTGGAAACAATCGAAATATTTATAAACCAGATATTCATTAACGTAGTTGGATGATTGAAGTTGGTTTGTATGAATTATGAAGTTTGCAAATGGATATGGACGTATTATTCATTATGAATTAGATATTTATAATGAATATGTTACAATATTCATGATGAACATCAATATTTCTAAGAAATATGACATTTGTCACGCTGTAGATACTCTATGGTTATCATTAAATGATACCATTTTGGTTTCAACAATTTTTGGTTTACAACATTTTAAAAGTTTATAAAAGAACCTCCCCTCTCTCTACCTCTCAATATATATTATACTAGAGTATAGAATACAATAGGAATAGGTGATTTTTTTATATAAGCGTGGGGCTTCTTTGGACCCCACATCGGGGGCAGACCTACCCTTTCCAAGGGGGTTCTCTTGCACCCGCTCAAGTTCGTTTAGTAAGGGTGAAAAAAATTTCGATGCGTATGGTGCATCCGCTCAACTACAGGGGTGTTCCGTGATATATACGTTTTTGAAGGGTGAAAGGTGCACAAGACCCAAAAAAAACCAAAATTTAGTCTCGAAATCAACTAAAAAATCGAAAAAATCTAATGAAATCAATAAAAAATCCCTCGAATCAACACAAAAAAACAAAAAAAAAAACTCATCGAATCAACACGGAATCTTAAAAAATTCATCGAAATCAACCAAAAACATAAAAAGTCCCCAAATAGGGAAATTCGGCTAAAAACACATCAACCTCAATTTCTTAAGTTTTTCATTTGTGCACCCGCTCACCTAAAATCCGGGGTCCGCCACTCCCCCACATCAAATCCAACATTTGCATATGTTTAATACAAATGGTTTGAAATTCAAAATTATATATCTATATTATTAATGAGTGTGTGTGTGTGTGTGTGAGAGAGAGAGAGAGAGAGAGGAGTTGTAAAGTTATGTGCCAAGGGATATGTATGATGGAATAATATACAATATGCAGGAGAAAGAGGAAATCTATCATAAATTCACCACTCCAGAATCATATCTAGATTGCTCAATCAACTTTCATTTCTTTATTCTTTCTTTTCCCTAACTAGTCATGCTAATCATTTTGACTAAATCTATTTTAAAATTATATAGGTACATTAGAAGCGTACTCACACAATGCAGCGAGATACATCACGATTTTAATATTTCATTTTATTTTTTACCCATGAATTGAAGTATTAGAAGAGGTTTGGACACAAGGACGAATCTAGAAATTTTTTCATACGGTGACACCATATAATATAGATAAAAAATAATTACAAAAAATATGGTTTTTATCGACATGTCTTCATCTTTTTACCGACGTTCAATATTGTCTGATGTGTTTTTAGCCTAATTCCACCACTTCGAGAGATTTTTTAAAGTTTTTTGCTTGATTTTAAGAGTTTTTTAGAGTTTTTTTTTTTTTTTTTTATCAATTTCAAGGGATTTTTTCGGTTGATTTCAAGAGTTTTTTTTCCCGGTTTTTTGGTTGATTTCAAGAGTTTCTTTTTTGTTGTTTTTTGGTTTATTACGAGGTATGGTCGCACCTTCTTAAAGTTTCCAAAATAATACGGTAGTACCTTCAAAACGATACGGTTGCACCTTTCATGTACCTAAAATATTTTACTCTTCCCCGGAGAAATAATACGGTGGCACGTGCCACCATTACCACCATACTAGGTCCGTCCTTGTTTGGACACTTGATTACTTTTAATATCAAAACAACACATGAATTGTCTTTAGAAGGAAATTGATCTAATTTATTTGATTAGTGGTGATCTTCGATTAGAATTGATCCAAGGTGGAGATTCTTTCTTACTTTTCTCACCATAACTTTTATTCTAATCGAATCTCAATTCTCTCTCTCTCTCTACATTGTGTAACCCATTTACATTGTGCAACTCATGCAAACCCTCTGGGGACGTTTGGTTCGCAGAATTTAATGGAATCTGGTGGAATTGGAATGTTAAATTCTATTGACCAGATTCCATTCCTTTGTTTGGTTCAAGCATTTCAAAGGAATGGAATCATCCAATTCCATTAAATTCCATAGATAAGGGATTTTATAATTCCATCCAAAATGCCAAGCATTTCAATGGAATGGAATGTGGTATTTCTTTATTTCCAAAATTACCCTTCACTCCAAATAAACCCTATTCTCTCTCTCCTCCCTCTCTCTCTCTCTCCCTCTCTCCTCCACTCTCTCCTCTCTCTCTCTATCCTCTCTCTCCTCCACACTCTCCTCTCTCTCTCATCCTCTCTCTCCTCTCTCTTCCCTCTCTCTTTCTCTCTCTCCTCTCTCTCCTCTCTCTCTCTCCTATCTCTCTCCTCTCTCTTCTATCTCTCTCTCCTCTCCTCTCTCTCCTCTCCTCCCTCTCCCTCTCTCTCCTCTCCCTCTCCCTCTCTCTTTCTCTTTCCTCTCTTCCCTCTCTCTTTATCTCTTCTCTCTCCTCTCTCTCCCTCTCTCCTCTCTCTCTCTCTTTCTCTCTCTCTCTCTCTCCTATCTCTCTCCCTTCTCTCTCCTCTCTCTATCTCTCTCTTCTCTCTCCCTCTCTCTCCTCTCTCTCTCCCTCTCTCTTTCTCTTTCCTCTCTTCCCTCTCTCTTTATCTCTCCTCTCTCTCTCCTCCACTCTCTCCTCTCTCTCCTCTCTCTCTTCCCTCTCTCTCCTCTCTCTATCTCTCTCTCTTCTATGTCCTCCACTCTCTCCTCTCTCTCCCTCTATCCTCTATCTCTTCTCTCTCTCCTCCACTCTCTCCTCTCTCCTCTCTCTCCTCCTCTCTCTCTCCTCTCTCTCTCTCCTCCCTCTCTCGGTATCATTCATGTGCTAAAATAATAAAAACAATTTTTGTTAAAAATTAAACTGTTTAATGACTATTTTATTAAAGTAATTTTTGTTTAAAAAATTAAAATAATCAAAAAGGGTATTTTGGTCATCTGTGAACCAAACAGAAAAATTCCAATCCATTTAACAGATTCCATTCCAATTCTGTCAACCAAACAGGTGGTCAAACCTGACAACATTCCATTCCAATTCCATCAAAGTCAAAAATCCTTTGACATATTCCATTCCATCCAAAAACATTCTGCGAACCAAACGCCCCCTCTATCTACCACTCATTTTATTTTCAGTATTTTTCTTTTTTTCTTAAATACAAAAGTGAAAATAAAATGAGTGGTGGATAAAAGGGTTGTATGGGTTAAATCATGTAAAAGGGTTGCATTTGAACGTGTCTCTCTCTATATATAACCTATTGGGGAATTTTAAAAATTGATTTTTTTTAATAATTGCTACAGTTCAATTTTTAAAATGATGGTTGTTATGTGTTATGTATGTATTTGTATTTTTATGTGCAATGACGGACTCGAGATTTTTGTCTAGTTGGGACACCTTTAAGATATATTAAATGCCTGCAAGTTGACCGATGTGTTTTTAACCAAATTCCACATTTTTGAGGGGTTTTTAAAGTTTTTTGATTTGTTTTGAGGAATTTTTAAGTTTTTTTTTGTCGATTTCGAGAGACTTTTTTTTCGGATTTTTAGTTGATTTCGAAAGATTCTTTTTTTTAATTTTTTGGGTTGATTTCCTAGTTTTTTTTGGTTGGTAGAAAAACAAGAAACAAATTACTGAGAGTACTATAATAGAAAATTAAAAAAGCTTAACTTTTAACCTAAAAAAAAGAGAAAAAGAAAATCTTAATGGAAGGAGATTTCCCCACCCTTTAAACACTACATCCACCCCTCCGTATATGTGTTACGGTGGGTAGAATAGCCTGTAAATGTATTTCTATGGTTCTAATTTAAAAAAAAATATATATATATATATATATATATATATATATATATAGGTTGCAAGAGTTGTAACTTTTTTCAGGGTTGCAAAATATTCTTCCAATATATATATATATATATATATATATATATATATATATATATATATATAAAATATGTTATCTTTTTTATTTTAAGTTGTTGGAAGAAGTGCTTTTTTAAGTTTTGTTTCATATGCCACATTGAAGTAAAAAGCCATAATAAATGATAGTAGCTAAATTCTGTTTTCAGGATGGATCCAAATTTATTTTTATCATAATATAAATATAATATAATATAATATGAATAATTAATTAATGATGATATTTAATTAATTAGATACCCAATGGGGTAAATTAGTTATAGGTTTAACAATAATATTATAGTAATACAATTGGTAAGAAAGGTTGAAGCAAAGGGGGATGCATCTAAATATAATAATACAATTTGAGGTCGGTTGGATCTCAACATAAACAACTATTATATCATCATCATTTTTTTTTTAATTTATTAATCTTTCTTATAAAATATTATATATATATATATATATATATATATATATATATATATTTTGTTAAAACCAGTAATTTTTAATAAAAAAATTGCATGTATGATGATTGGTGTATAATAAAAACCAGCTTTGATTAAAGAACGATTAATAACTTTTTATTACTGAACAAACTATATCAATAAATAACGTATTTTACTAATTATTATTCTTATTTCCAGTAACATATCTCTTTAAATACGTATTTAAATATCTATAACTTAAGTTTGAGAACAAAAAAGAGACCCGGTTACCAATATAGCCTTTAAATGGTACGTGCAATTTCAAATATAAGCTTTAACTCGCTTTGCATCTTACCTGCCCGATTTACTAGGCAGAGACGGACTTACAACTTTTTTTTCAAGTCGTGACACCATTTGACTATAAGAAACACACACACACACACACACACACACACACATATATATATATATATATATATATATATATAGCCATAGGTTCATTTAAAAAATGGTAAATATATGAGAAATAGAGAAGTAATTCTAACCATTCATATGGTAAATATTGCGGCTTTGACAGGTCAAAAGTTACGGCTATTCCAAAAATAGAAGAACACTTTCGTAATTTTTACAAAATACACGAGTTGTGTTCATATATGAACATGCATAATTCACATATGAACTGTATGTTAATATATGAATCAGTGTAATTCACATCTGAACTATTTTAACTGATTCATATATGAACTAATTAACTGATTCACATATGAATTAATTAACTGTAAGTTCATATATGAATCGGTTGAACTAATTAACAAATTCATATATAAACTAATTAACTGATTCATATATAGACCCTTCTACCTTATATAGACTATGCAAGGAATTATCCGGTGTTTCGCGGTCAAAGCCGCAAATGTTGACCAAATGAATGTCTAATATTACTTCTCTATTTCTCATACATTTACCATTTCTCAAATGAACCTCTCCCTATATATATATATGCATATTTTTTACAAAATCATCATTGGTTTGTTGATTAATTAATTGCTTTTCATAAGCGAGGTCCTATGTTCAAGACTTTATTTTATTTCCAAAAACAATAAATCCAAGATTAAAAGCTAAAAATTATAAAAATGAGACTAACATGATTCGGATCGGGTCTGGGGTGGAAGAAAAGACTTGCAAACCAACTCTACCAAGATAAACCTATGTTCTCATTGTAATTTCAAAATATATATGGTGACGTACAACAAATTGATACGATGACATTTTTCACAATCTATAATTTTTTATATTAGGACAAAGGAACGAAACAATAACTCATACCACTGTATCTAATATAGTGGGTCCATCCCTCCTCTAGACAAAATAGAACAGGAATTTCATCCCATTAATGAACTTGTGTATGTCAGTTTCTTACATCAACCATGCAACTTTTTTGTCTACAATTAGCTTAGGAAATAAGAGAAGTTGAGTTTTGAGACTCATATATACCAATTGGGCTTGAAACTACTATTAATTTGGGAAACCATTTTTATTGTGATGATTAAGGTGGCCCAATAACATAAAGTTCAGTCATAATCTACAATACATGTAATTATTATTTGGCCCATATACACTATCAATTATGATTCTTATTATGGTGCGTTTGGTTTGCAGGATTGAAATGGATTTGGATTTTAAATCCATTCCAATCCCGCGTTTGGTTTGCAGGAAAGGATTTCGTTGACCGAATTTCAAATCCGTTGACCATTTTAAAATCGCTCATATGATGGATTTGGAAATCCTTGGCATTGGGCTTGAATTTGAAATCCAAATCCGATGGATTCTAAAGCGTGACACATACTTCAAATTGTATCGATCCAAATTCGACGTTTACCAATAAAAATAAATTCTTTATAAAACAAACAAATAATTAAAAAAAAAAACTCAATCCAAATCCTACAAACCAATCAAGACTTGTAAAGGAATGAATTTGAAATCCATTCCAAATCCTACAAACCAAACACATGAAGGGAAATATTCCCAAATCCAAATCCCTCCAAATCCAAATCCCTCATTGAAATCCAATCCATTCCATTCCAATCCCGCAAACCAAACGCGCCCTTAGTGAAATATGACTACAATTCTTTTATCCAATAGATTATGGATTACCAAAAAATCATCAACGAAAATAGTACTACTCGATTCTTGAAATAATGATTACCAAAGAACAGACCCGTCGATAAGCAAATTGTCGGAAATTCAACGGTGCTATTTTCGTTTGTAATTTTTTCGCTAATAGTGTAGTTCCTTAAGAAATTTATTTCTAATTTTTTGTATTTTCTGTAAGTGAAATACATACATTACAAAATTTATTTTCAATATACTATTTAAATTACCAAATTACATGCAATAACGTAATAGTTGTATTCTAAATTAAATAAAAATTGATATTCAGTATCCAAATGACAATTGATGCTAGCTATGGAGTGGGAGAGGAGGGGAGGTGGAAATTTGTAGGGTTGTAACGGGTCATAATAAAGTTACATTATACGAGTATTCTCAAACCTTATAATATGTCGGTACTTGATAATGGCCCAAATATCAAGTTCTTACTAAAAACAACAATCACAAACAAGATTATTACAAACAAATATCAAACCTGTTTCAATTTCAATTAACATAATTCGTACAAGACTTTCTCTCTCAAACTTTCTCTCTTTAAAGCTCTACGTATCAATGACTTCTAGTTACATGCTTGTTTCAACACAACTAGCTACAAGTCTATTAAAACAAAAACAAACAACATGCGCTAAAACATAAAGTAAACTACAACTTTGACTTATGACTTATTACAAGATGACTTTGACTTTGACATTGAGAGTTGACTTGATTGACTTTGACTTTCAACTTCTATGATCTTGTATCCAACAAATATGCTCTAACAATCTCCCCCTTTGGATTCAAGATCATCTGTAAAAGATTTTGCAATTCAATCTCCCTCTTTATCTCAAATTGTGTAATCTCCCCTTTATGCTAAAAAACAGTCTTCATAAATTTCTATAATTTCCCCAACGTCTGTCTTCAAAAATATTAACAATCTCCCCCAAAGATGGTATAAACCTCTTTCAGACATTGAAAAGAAATTATCTTCAGATTTAGCTCAGTTTGCTTCAGCAAATTGTCTTCAAAGAAAATTTCAGTAAAATCCAGCTCGTCTTCAGAAATCTTGGAATTTGCTCTTTCAGCTTTCAACAAACTTCAACAATACTTGCAAGTCTTTGACACAAACATTCAATGAACTTTCTTCAAAATTTGCATTTCTTGAACTTTTCATCTCTCCCATATTCATTTCTTGATTATCTCCCCCCCCCCCTTTTTTTTTTGATGAAATGGCATTGACAACATAAAAACTTTCACAAGAAATGTCCTATTTGTCCTGATCAATGATCTTTTATACTAAGCCTCTGATTATTCATCGATCCAAAAGATATTCATCTGAATCTGTGCAAATTCATACAAAATATGAGTGAAACACCTGAATCAACAAATGAATCAGTTAGAAGTGTCTGTCAGTAACATGAAGTCACTGTGTGTAAGGAATACACATTGGAAAAGAGCTTTTTGAGATGTTCACTCCCCCAGGTCTTCCATTCAATCATCGAATAACACAAGTTTATTCTATGAACGTTTTGACAGAAAAACGATTTTCCTGTGTTTTTGTGCTTGTGATTGAAAGAATTAAGCACATGATGATTGCTTTTGTAAGGCTCAAAATTGTGTAAACAATTGAGACAACAACAGTTAAACACAGACTCTATTGTGCATGATCGAAGTGCGAAGGTGGGGCAGACTTCCTTCTTTTTCAATATCCAGATTTTCCAAATGAAAATCAGATAGATTATGTGTTGCGGCCCCTTGAAATATGAAACATCTTCTTTTGAGAAGAAAATGAGTAACTGGTGGGGTTTTTATCAAGAGTTGGCATGGGCTAGTTGCCTGTTTCAATGATGTTCACGAAGAATTGTGAAACACCAACAATGTAGCTGCCCGACTCAGAAAAAGTTGGTGCAGAGTTTGATATTCTTTTACTATGTTCTCACACCCTCTTTCTTTTTATATTTAAGCTCGCTTCTAACCAAACTCTCTTTTCCATTTTACCTCATCACACAACCCACACCTAGGGATGGCAAAAATAACCGAAACCGATGGAGAAAACCGAAAACCGAAATTTTTGGCCGGGTTCGGGGACCTCTTATCGGGGACGGGGCGGGGATCGGGGACATATTCGGGGATTTTATCGGGGACGGGGACGGGGGCGGGGACGGTGATCATCGGCCCGGCTCGATATGTGTATATATATAAATATTAGTGTATCTATATATATATATATGTAAATTTATATATATAATCATGAAAAGAAAAATACTAATATTACATTAAAATTTAAAAGATTTTTTTTTCCATTTTACCTCAACACCCCAAATAAGTCTCATGAAAAAAGTCTAATTTATTTGTTTAATCGTGAAACTGTGATGTTAGTTGAATGATATTTGAGTTCTATTTACTTTTATATTGTAATATAAGACATTTATGTTTAAAAAAATGTAATTTACTTTTAGTTGTGAAAATTAACATTTTGTAACTTTTTTCCCGGGTCGGTTTCGGGATCGAGTATAACCAACGGTGAACGGGAAAAGATGAATATTTTCCCTTAACGGGTTCCCCAACGGGGATCGGGGAAACCGCGGGGACCCGACGGTGATCCCCGATAAGATCCCCGACGGGGATCGGGGCGGTTACGGGGACGATTTTGGTTATCGGTTTCGGGGACGGGGATACCAATAACCGGCCCGAACCCGACCCGTTGCCATTCCTACCCACACCCAGTTATTTTGAATCCTCACTCTTCGATCACTCAAGAATTAACTTCTTGGGTAGGAAACACTGGTTAACGTGAATCCATAGAAGTTTCATTTAAGTCCTCACACAATGAACCCATGTAATCCTATAAGTACAATGTTGCTCAAAATGATTTAACTTTGCAGTTAAAGCACAAAATATGAAATACAAGTAAGATGTATGTATGATCAATGAATATAATCATGAAGATTTGAGCATTTTAAACATGGAAGATATTTCAAACAAGATAATTGAATGAATGAAATGAAGACAAGAAACTTGTTTGAAAATCTGACATTGTATGAAAAAGATCAATATCTGAATGATTTATCGATTAAGGCATAGGTCAGCAAAAATTGGATATTGTCTATACGAATCAAAATACAGACAAGTCTTAAAAGAACGTTTCGAAATGAAATCAACGCTCAAAGTTCATTGAAGTTCAATCGGGGTGTATCACCATCGAAAAAATTTGTTCAATTTGAGACATGGTGATAACAATTTCAACAAAATTTAATCCGGTGTGTGTGAATACTTGAAAGTATATGGAAAAGATAATACGTGTTAAGATACAGTCTCATTGGATTCAAGATCATCCAAACTGAAGATCGCAATCTGAAGCTAAAGCCGAAACGTCGACTCTCGATAATAAAGTCTATGTCTATTTGTAATAAATGTCAATGTAATTGTTTAGTTTATTTAGATTTAATATCTAAGTTATAGTATTGTAATAGTTAGATAAAGTGAACTTAGTTAGTTTCTAGTTTAGTTAGATATAATATCTACTTGTTAGATATTATTTAGTTATAATAGTTTTATAATACAATTTGTTCTTACAAGTTGTTAGGTAGATTAGATTTAGATAATATCTATTCTAGATATTATCTAAGTGTATCTCTCAATCTCTTATAGATCAGATCAACAATTCACACACACAAACACACACTTAAAGGTGTATTTGAGAGAAAAACATAGAGAACACAATCCAAGCTTAATCGATCAACCTTGTAACTCGTTTGTTATAATCAATACAGGTTGGTAATCATATTGTGTTGTTGTTTCTATAAACTTGATAAGTATTGTTGGGGACCGACAATTGGTATCAGAGCCTGATTAAGATCAAATCAAGTTTTCTGGAAAAACGACTCTGTGTTCTTGTTGAGAAATCGATTTGGAGATTTAAACTGTTTTAGGTGTTAGAATCGATTAGGTTGTGATCGATTTACATGCTAGATCGAGTTGTGTGTGATTAACTTCAGTATTAAGCTTAAATCGAGTTCCAATTTGTGGATTTTGTGAGAAAACAGTCGAGTGGGTAAGTTCACTGTGCCATCAAATTATTTTCGAAAAAGTGTGTTTTAGTGAGATCGAGTGATCACATTAAGTTCTAGAAGTGTTTCTAGACACATTGGTAGGGTTTGGTATTGCTAAATCGTTTCAGGAACAGATTTTAGTCGATCTTTAGAAGTTCAGGACGAACACACGCATACCAGAGGAAGAACAGCACGCAAAGTCCCACTTTGCGCGTCCCAAGTGACCCGCAAACCTTACTTTGCGGTTCCAACATCAAACGCAAAGCAATACTTCTCGGGTCCTCAAGACCCGCATACCTCAGTGTGCGCTCCTCACTAGACCCGCATACCTCAGTGTGCGCTCCTCACTAGACCCACATACCTAAGTGTGCGCTCCTCACTAGACCCGCATATCTCAACTGTGCGCTCCTCACTAGACCCGCATATCTCAACTTTGTGCTCCTCACTTAAAATCCATACTTAGAATTTTCTTCAGAATGACATCCAGAGAAGCTCTCGCAATAGGAACTGACACCAAGCCACCAGTTCTCTTCAAAGGAGAGTACGAATAGTGGAAGATAGGTTTCTAAACTTTATTGACAGACACGAGCTGGGTGATTTTATCAGAACATCTATTGAAGAAGGGGTTATGATACTTCCAATGACAACTCGTGTAGTTAATAACGTGCCTACTCAGGTTGAACTTAAGCTTCACGAGCTACAAGATGATAACCTCAAAAGAGCCAAAGGCGACAAATTATCCAAGTCATACATCTTACAGGGGATCCCAAATGAAATATACGTAAAGATTGACAGATACAAGGCTTCAGGTAAAGAAATGTGGGATCAACTCGAAAAGATGATGCTGGGTTCAAAAGTGGGAAATCAGCTGAAAATCTCCAATTGCCTAAATAACTATGAAGAATTTAGAGGCAGGGTGGGAGAAACCTTAGAAGAAACCTATGACAGGTTTGTGACGTTGCTGAATGAACTTAGCAAGAACAAAGTTCACAAATCTCAAATAGAGCTGAACGTCAAATTCCTTAGTATTCTTCAACCTGAATGGAAAAGATTTGCTCGAAAGATGAAGCGGATTAAAGACCTGAATGAGATTCCACTTCACGAGGTGTATGAACCCTCCGTCAGAATGAAGAAGAGGTGGATGAAATTCTGGATGATAAAAGACAGAAAGGAAAGGTAGTTGAAGACAAAGTCGCACTTGTAGTCAGAAAGAAGAAGAACAAGACAACTGTATATGAATCAGATGAAGGGTGTGCAAACTCAGAATAAGATGAAAATGGTCAGCTGAAGCAAGCAATGCTTATGCTGACTAGTGCTTTTCAGAAAAGGTTCTACACAAAGCCAACATCAAATAATCAGAGATATTCATCTGGTCCGAACAACTACATCCACAAAGAAAGGATTGAAGGAAGCATATATGAAGGAAGAAGATTTGAAGGGAGAAGATCAGACGAGAGGAAACCTGAAGAAAAAAGGTTTCAGTCGGAAGAAAAGAGGATTGAGGAGAGGAGACCGGAAGAAAGAAAATTCAAAGCTGAAGGATCAAGTCAGCCAGAACCGCCTACGTGCTACAACTGTGGCAAACCAGGTCACTTTGCAAAGGACTGCCGCAGATCAAAAGTCAGAAATCCAGACTACTACAAGAAAAAGATGCTTCTTGCAAAACAACAAGAGGCAGGCAAGGCATTGATGGCTGAGGACGAATACTGGCTCGATCACTCAGATGAGGAAGAAGAAGATGATGAAGAGAGAGATGAAGCAGTCAACATGTGCTTGATGGGCAAGATAGAATCAAATGCTGAAGCTGATTCAGACACTGAAGAAGAGGAGGTATGTAATTTATCAGATTTAGAATTCATGAATAAAATGCATGCCATGAGTATGAAACAAAGAGAGTTAGAATCTAATCCTAAGCAAGATAATGGTGTCATGACAGACAAAAACCAATTGATACAGAAACTTAGCAATGAAATTGCTGAGAAGAAAGTATTAATTGAGGTTTTACATAAAGATAATGACACCAATGCTAAGGAAAAGACAATAATTTAAAAGAGAATTCTGATCTTAAGTCTCAACTGCTAAATTGTGAGATTGAAAAATATGAGCTTAAAAAGTTGCATGCTTCTTGTACAAAAGAAAACTTTTCTTTGCTCGGAAAATTAAAAAGTTTGGAAGAGAAGTTGTATAAAATGGGTCAAACTGAACAGACTATTTTTCTGAACAAACCCAAAGAGGAAATAGAGAGATGGGGAATTGGTTATAAGAATCCTCACTGTCTACAAAAGTGGATGTCTGAAGTGCCAGGACTTTATGATCATCTTAATATGCAATTAGCTCGCAGACTTCCCGCGTTTAAATCTTTTTGGACTAAACTGTCAAAAGAGGATGAAGCCAATGAAACGAAAAACGGATGAAATCAGCTAAAGTTCATCTTCCATTTTATTATGCGAAGTTGAATAATAGTTATGATGAAAACCCAATATATAAAAAGAAGGAAACTCTTTCAAGTGATTTCTTTCCAAGTTATTCTGAAAAGGAAATGGAGGCGAAGCTTATTAAAGGTAAACTATATGTCCCTCCTCTCGTTTTAGAACGTAAAATTTCTGAACTCGAGAATTCTTTATCAGATGCAAGACTTTTGATAAATATTGAGCAAAACGTATTTTCAACCGTGTTTTCAAATTCTGTTCTTTCAAAATCTTCAAACTCTGAGGATATGTTTGGTACATCAAATAAAGGATTTGAATTTTTGAACTATGACGGTGGTTTAGATAATGGTTCTAATCTCTTTGACTTTAATGCAAAACTTCCCAACCATTCATCTTTTGTTAAGAAAACTTTAAGAAAAACCAGTATGCCTGTGAACAGTGCAAAATCAACGAAAGTTTTCGTTGATAAATCAGTCTCTGTGAAAGCTAAGGTGATAAAGGTTAGAATATATCCCAGCATTCACATAAACCAAACACTACTGGTCATTCTAAGAAGAAGCAATCTCTTGTTGCTCAGAGGTCTAACTCATCAGTTTCACATGTTTCAGATCTGAGCAAGCAAAGGCCTGAAGTTAATTCTCAATGGCAACCCAAACGGAAGCTTGACAAGACCGTTTTATCATTTAGTAGTGTTAATTGTAATAAGACTTCGCTTACTAAAGATGTTGTGATTGCTGATATTGCTGTTTTGAACCCAAAAGTTGCTGTTTCTCGGAAACAATATACAATGAAGTAATTATTTCAGTTATCTTTATCTGCTGGAAAGTCTTCTATTTATGATAAACATGTCTCTATTTCTTGTCAAGATTCTGGAGATTGGTTTGGCAATTATCATGTGCATTCATCTCATACCAATTCTTTACATGCATTTCAAAAGAAAATAGAACCCAATTTGAAATGGGTACCAAAATCTTGTGCTAACACAGCAAGACCCAAATTCCAATGGGTACCTAAAGCTAAATTTGTGTTGCAGGCACACAAAACTTAGAGAGAAAGCGACTTCTGATTATGTACAGATCAGGACTCGTTCTTCAAAGTCAAAATATGTTTTTGAATAATGCAGTTCAAAACCCGAACATCAAAGTCAAAATAGGCTTTTGAACAAATCAGTTCAAGACCCGCACTTCGATAATCAAAGTGAAAATTCCAATGTTGTCGTATGAATATCTAAATTTGTAATTTCTCTTATGCAGACAAGTCATACATGGTTCGTGGATAGCAGATGTTCCAAGCACATGACAGGGCAAAAAGAGATACTCTCCAATTTTAAAGAAAAATATTGCGGAACGGTCAGATTCGGCAACGACCAGTTTTCTCCAATCATGGGATACGGTGATGTACAACATGGCAATGTCACTATCAAGAAGGTGAGCTATGTAGAAGGCTTAGGACACAACTTTTTTAGTATAGGCCAGTTCTGTGACAAAGACTTAGAGGTCAACTTCAAAGCCAAGAGTTGTTCAGTTCGCACTGAAGAAGGCGAAGAACTCTTGGTCGGTACTCGAGAATCAGACCTCTACACAATCAATTTATCAAATGTCCAGACTGACAAGAAAGTTTGTCTATTGACGAAAGCCTCAATGTGTTGGGAACTGAAGAATTTACCAAGTATGGTTAATGCTGCCAGTAGAAGTTAATGCTGCTGGAACAAAGTTAATGCTGCTCTTCAAGATTAGTACTGCTGGAGTTACTACTGCTAAGAGATTAATACTGATGAGTATGGTTAGTGCTGCTGAACTTAGTACTGCTCAAAGTATTAATGCTGCTTATGATTAGTACTGCTTATGGGATGGAGATCCGTATGGAAAGGATGACAGCTGGATAAACTGAAGATATTCAAGGAAGCTTATAGAGATAATGATGGAAGATATTCTGAAGATATTTATTGTAATTATCTTTTATTCAGTATATGTATAGAATTGATAGAATAGTTTAGAAATAATCAATTAATTCTAAGTTTTTGTTCTAGAGAGAATCAACCTCAAGACATAATTCCTAATTCTAGAGAAATAGAATTCGTCTTGAAAGAGTCTGTTCTTCAAGATTGAGGTTGAGTGTGTAATCTTGTGATTTTAATCATTCAATACAAGTTTACAAGTTGTTAATCATATACACTGTTTGTTTACTGTTACATTGAATATCAAAGTGTTATTCCGCAACTTCTTTGATATTGTTTCTGAGTATTCATAATTCTTGTTGAGAATTCGATCCTGACACGATGCAACAAAGATGGTTATGGCATCGAAGGCTCTCTCACCTCAACTTTCGATACATCAACAATCTGGTTAGTGGAAAGCTCGTCAAAGGACTTCCAGAGCTGAAATATGAAAGAGAACATCTCTGTGCAGCCTGTGAAAAGGGCAAGATGAAGAGGGCACCTCATAAACCGAAGCCTGAACCAAGTACTAATGCTCCGTTAGAGTTATTGCATATGGACTTATGCGGTCCGATGCGAACTCAAAGTCTAAGTGGCAAGAAGTACATACTCGTGATCGTGGATGATTACTCGCGATACACATGGGTCAAGTTTCTACGTTCAAAGGATGAGACACCTGATGTACTCATTACTTTCTTGAAGACGACCCAAGTGAATCTGCAGAAACCGGTCAAGTTTCTACGAACAGATAACGGCACAGAGTTCAAGAACCAAAAAGTTGAAGAATATCTCGAATCTGTCGGGATTTCACATCAATACTATGCTGCACGTACGCCTCAACAAAATGGAGTGGCTAAAAGAAGAAACCGAACGCTAGTCGAGGCTGCTCGTACTATGCTAAGTCAGTCAGACTTACCTCTATTTTTGTGGGCAGAAGCTGTTTTGACCACGTGCTACACACAGAATCGATCCATGGTACATCGAAGGTTCAAGAAGACTCCTTATGCGTTAATCAACAACCGAACACCGACAATCAAATATTTCCATATATTTGGGTGTAAGTGTTTCGTGCTAAACGATAGGGAGAATCTCAATAAGTTCAGTGCTAAGGCGGACGAAGGAATCTTCATTGGTTATTCCTCGACATCAACTGCATATCGTGTCTATCTGAAGAAGTCAAAGACGGTGATTGAAAGCATCAATGTCACCTTTGATGAAGAAATGGCTTCCGAACAACAACGTTCAGAACCCGTTATAACCGGAGTACTAGCTTCTGGGCAACTCAGTCCAGAACCTGCGTCTCAAAAGAATAAATCAGATGAAGCTTCAACTTCAACTAACCATTTATCTGATTTAGACTTATTATTCGAATTGTTTTATGATGAATTTCTTGGATCTAATGTAAAGAAATCTGTTGTGGTTGACAGGATGGAAGACTTAACGACTACTCATCCAATCAGTTCAGATGACTCTATTGAATCAAACGCCCCGATTCAACAAGAAATTACAATTCAAATGCCGACTCCAATAGTTGAAGAAGTGACAAATGATAAAGAGACAGAAGTAGCTGAAATAGTAGGAGATTCTGTACAGATCAATCTACAGCCAGATCAGCTGTACCTGCTGAGCCTTCTGAACCTGCCACTTCAACTGAAATCATCATTCCTCCTGAACAAACAGAAGAAGGTACAAGTGGATTTGTAGATGATACAACCGACATACAATCATCTAATCCACTACCTCATGAACATAAATGGACCAAAGAGCTCCCACTAAGCCAGATTATTGGCGATCCATCAAAACCGGTGCAAACTAGGTCAGCATCAATGAACCTGTGCATGCATGACTCCTTTCTGAGCAAGTTCGAGCCAACTCGAGTATCAGAAGCACTTGCTGATCCAGAATGGGTGATCTCAATGCAAGAAGAGCTAAATCAGTTCGATGCACTTCAAGTCTGGAGACTCGTACCAAAGCCTTAAGGTAAAACCATTATAGGTACGAAATGGGTTTTCAAGATAAAGAAAGACAAAGATGGTACCGTTATCCGAAACAAGGCAAGACTAGTAGCCAAAGGATACAGACAAGAGGAAGGAATAGACTATGATGAAACATATGCTCCTGTGGCGCGATTAGAGGCAATCAGAATGTTTCTAGCCTCCGCAGCTCCCAAGAACTTCACTGTCTTTCAAATGGACGTGAAGACAGCATTCCTCAATGGAATTCTGAAGGAGGAAGTCTACGTCTCTTAGCCATAAGGTTTTGTCAATCAAGAGAAGTCGAATCACGTTTACATTCTCGACAAAGCACTCTACGGTCTGAAACAAGCACCTCGAGCCTGGTATGATGTCCTTTCCACTTTTCTAGTCAAGTCTGGGTTTTCAAAAGGTACGGTTGATACCACTTTGTTTATCAAAAAGGAAAAAGCCGATACCATTTTAATTCAAATTTATGTAGATGATATTATCTTTGGTTCTACAAATCCGAAGTACTGTAAGAATTTTGCAAACCTTATGGTGTCTAGATTTCAGATGAACTTGATGGGAGAGATGAATTTCTTTCTCGGTTTACAAGTAAAACAATTTTCATCGGGTATTTTTATCAATCAATCAAAATACATTAGGGATATTCTTCGGAAGTTCCAAATGGAAAATTCAAAACCGATTGGTACCCTAATGGCACCAGGTACTAAGATTGGCACCGATCCTTCGGGAAATGTTGTTGATGTTAGGACTTATCGAGGGATGATAGGTTCTTTAATGTATCTTACTTCTAGTAGGCCAGATATAATGTTTTCAACATGCTTATGTGCAAGATATCAGGCCAATCCTAAAGAAATCCATATGTCTGCTGTGAAGCGCATATTTAGGTATCTAAAGGGCACTGCAGATCTTGGTCTGTGGTATCCTAAAGATACTAGTTTTGAACTAACAGCCTACACAGATGCAGATCATGCAGGTGGTATGTTAGACAGGAAGAGCACGTCAGGACACGTACAGTTCCTCGGTGACAAATTAGTAAGTTGGGCATCGAAGAAGCAACTTTGTGTATCAACGTCCACGGACGAAGCAGAATATGTAGCTGCTGCTAGCTGCTGTTCTCAGGTCTTATGGATGCGAACTCAATTGCACGACTACGGTTTCCACTTCAACAAGATCCCGATATACTGTGACTCCAAGAGCGCCATCGCAATATCAGCAAATCCTGTTCAACACACCAAGACTAAGCACATAGACGTCAGGTATCACTTTATTAAAGATCATGTTGAAAAAGGAACAATTGAACTTTTCTTTGTAAAAACTGATTATCAACTTGCCGATTTGTTCACCAAACCCTTAGACGAAAAGAGGTTTAACTTTCTTATCTCTAAGCTTGGTATGCTAAATCTTAAAATTTAATCAGTAGTTACCTAACAACGTTTTCTAAATTGTATACTTTTTCATCATTTCTTCATTCTTAACTCTGATTGATATTTGCACTTCTATCTAATGTTCATGATCCAAGGGGGAGAATGAGAAGAAATTGACATCTGGTCAATATTATTTTGAGGGGGAGCTCATAAAATTTGTGCATGTACCTTTTAATGTCAATTTTTTTTGTAATGCAAGATTTTAGGGGGAGCTCTTTAAGTCAAAAGGGAGTACGGATATGACTTCTGATTATTTCTGATCAGAACTCGTACTTTAAAAAGTTTTACTGCTTTTTTGTCTTTTCAATTTAAGTGAATAAATTTTACTTTGACTTGACATACGACTTTTACAGAATTTTTGAGAGAAGCTTACAAGTTCATATGTTTATGACTTAAAGCTTAGCTTCATGAGATGAAAGATCACTCGTTAAGGTATAAACCTTTATCTTCATCTCACATATGGTTGAAAGAAGGACAACTTTCAATCATAAGAAAACATTGTTTTTAATGTTCAAAACACTTCCCGATTTTTCATCACATTTTATATTTTGGGAGTGTATTTTAAATGTTTTCATGATCTAAATTGTGCTTTAACTGAAATAGTTAAACCAATCTGAGCATCACGTGCATCATAGGAAAACAAGAATCATTGTGCTAGGACTTAACACAACTTCTATGGAATCACCTTAACCAGTGATTTCTATCCAAGAAGTTAATCCTTAGTGATTGATTGTGCAAATAGAAAAGAAATGAGTGTGATTAGAGAAAGCAAAAAGTTTAAAAGAAAGAGCGTGTGAGAACAGAGTTAAAAGAATATCACAACTCTGCACCAACTTTTTCTGAGTCGGGTAGCCACCATTCTAGTGATTCACAATTTTTTGGTGATCATTATTGAAACATGCAACTAACCCATGCCAACTCTTGATCAAACCTCACCATCTACTCATTTTCTTCTCAACAAGAAAGTGTTTCACATTTTCAAAAGGGGATGCAGCACATTCAAGAAATAATTCTAAGTGTTGAAACGCGCAAGAGTGGCTAGCGAGTTTAGTTCAAACGCGCAAGCTTTGATCTGCGAGTTTGGGAAACGCGCACATCACAGTTAGCGAGTTCTTGTGTGAACAGTGGTTAGCGAGTTTAGGCGCTTACGAGTTTGATCTGCGAGTTTGATCTGCGTATTTGCTTGCGAGTTTCTCAAAACGCGCAAATATCTGCGAGTTTTCTTGCGAGTTTACTTGCGAGTTTGTCTGCGCGTTTGGTTGAGAATTTATAGAACACGCAAGTCTTAGTCTGCGAGTTCTTCAGTCTGCGAGTTTTAGGGCTTGCGAGTTCAATAGTGACTTGCGAGTTCTGATACTTAGTCAAATTTTTCGAATTTTCTGATTTTTCTAGATTTCAAGATTTTTCTTGTAATTTCATACTTTGGACTAACGATCAATTCTAGTTTCTTATTTGAAATATTTTTCAAACAGGTTTAAACGAGATGACTTCCAAAGATGCACTTTCAATCGGCACTGATGTAAAGCCTCCGGTATTGTTCAAAGGCGAATATGAACAATAGAAGGACAGATTTTTGGACTTCATAGACAGGCATTCAAATGGAGAAAATATACTTCTGTCGATTACTGAAGGTCCAATGAAACCAGTCACTGTCAATGTACCAGATGATGATGCTGATGATTCTTCTGATAGTGGACATGGGGATGTAGAAAAGGAAGTAAAGACAAAACAAGTTAAAGTTGATTATTCTCAGTATTCAGAAGAACACAAGAGTAGATTTAAAGCTGACAAGCAAGCGAGATCTCTTTTACTCCAAAGCATTCCAAATGACATCTACACCAAGATAGATAGCTTCAAACATGATGCTAAACAGATGTGGAATCAATTGGAAAAGATGATGATGGGATCAAAGATTGGGAATCAAATAAAGGTGGCCAACTGTATCAATAACTATGAGGAATTCAAGGCAAAGGAGAATGAGAGCTTAGAAGACACATATGAGAGATTTACTTTGCTTCTGAATGAGCTGACTAAGAACAAAGTCAAGAAGAAGCAGTTGGAAAACAATGTGAAATTTTTGAGCATCCTTCGTCCTGAATGGAAAAAGCACACGAGAAGGATGAAGCAAATGAAAGACTTGAATGAAATCCCTCTTCATGAAGTTTATGAGACCCTGAAACAAAATGAAGAAGAGGTTGAAGAGAAAAGAGCTGAGAAGAAGAAGGCAGTACAAGTTCCTGATCCTATAGCTTTGGTTGTTGGTGAAAAGAAGAAGGAAAAGAAAGAGAAGATTGAGAAGCAGAAGAAAAAGAAAGTGAGCTCAAGTTCAGAGTCTGGTTCTGTGTCTGATAGTGATGATGGCGAAAGTTTGAAACAAGCTATGATATTGCTGACCCGTGCATTTCAAAAGAAATTTTATAAGAAGCCGAGATCAAATTCTCAACGCTATTCGTCATCAAGTTCAAAGAACCACGAGCACCGAGAGAGGGTAGAAGGTAAGAGATTTGAAGAGAATAGGTATGGTGAGAAGAAACCGGATGAGAAGAAGAAGTTTGCAAATGACTACACTGCTGTTGAGAAGCCAACAACTGATTCAATTAAATGCTACAATTGCGGTAAGTTGGGTCATTATGCCAAAGATTGCCGAAAGCCGAAAGTTCGCAACTCTCAGTACTATCAGAACAAGTTGCTTTTTGCAAGACAACAAGAAGCTGGTGTTGCTTTAATGGCCGATGATGAGTTTTGGTTAGATCATTCTGAGGATGAAAGTGATGAGAAAGAAGAAAATGCTCATATCTGTATCATGGGCAAAGAGGATAAGAATGACGAGTCAGATGATAAAGAAGTTAATGAGGTATTAAACTTAACTCCAAAAGATTTCATTACCAAGTTGGAAACCATGGTGGTTGAGCTTCAAAATTTACAAAATAATCTGAAAAATGAAAAGGAAAAGGTTGCTAAAAAGAACAAGAAGATCTTTGAACTTAATACATCTGTTATTTCAAACAAAGATCTGATTGATTCTTTATGCAAATCTGATTCTGATTCTAAATCTAAAGTAGATGATTTTGAAAAGAAGATTTCTGAGTTTGAAGGTAAAGTAAATAAATATGAGTTTGAAAAGAATGAATCTGCACTAACTGTTTATAAATTGCAGGTTGAAAACAAGAATTTGAACAAGAAGGTAAATGATCTGAAAGTTAAACTTTATAAAATAGGTCAAACAGATCAAACCATTTTTCTTAATGCTCCTAATGAAGAGGTTGATGTTAAGCAAAGATGGGGACTTGATTTTAACAACCCCCATTATTTTAAGAAAGCCATCAGAAAATAGCCGGCACTTTATAACTATGATTTTCTTGCTTGTGCTGGTAAACATACTCATTTAAAACCCAAATTTGTTACCAAATTGTCAGAAGAAGATGAGACCAAAGAAACTGAAAACAGAAAGAATAAAAAGAAAATGCAACTACCATTTAACTATGTAAAGTTAAATGATAGTTATCTTTCAGAAACACCAAAAGTTTTTTCAAATGACTATTTTGTTAGTTATTCCGCTTCAGAGATGAAGGCAAAACCTGCAATTGCAAAGGTTTATGTTCCTACATCTATTCTTGAAAGCAAAATAGTTGAGCTTGAAAATGTTTTATCTGATGAAAAAACTTTTGGTTGATATAGAACAAAATGTATTTTCTACAATTTTAAAGAACACTGTTTTTCAAGTTAGTTCAACAAAGTGTTCTATAGTTTCTAAGGCTTCTCAATCTTCATCTGATAATTCTGATGACTTATTTGAGTCTGCAAATGATTCTTTTAATTCTGATGATGGGAGCATGGAAGAATCTGATATGTTTGACATTCATTCTAAACTTCCTGATCATTCTACTTGTCTTAAAAATGACAAAGTGTTACCAAGTGATGTTCATATTGGTGAAACATCAACTAAGGTTGGTGATTCAGTTTCTGTAACTGATGATTACTATGCTCATGATAAGAAACATAAGAAACAACGATTACAGAAACAGAAATACACTGGTACACAAAAGAAACCTCAGTCACAGAAATCTATTTTTCCTAATAAATCTACATCTTATGTTTCAGATTTAAGGAAGAAAAAGTTGAAAGCTCAATCCAAATGGAGACCAAAACAGAAGGATGCTGAGATAGCTGAATCAATTACTGATAATTTTTGTACTAAATCTGTTAGTAGTGATTCTGATGTAGTTGATCAATGTGCTTCTCGTAAACAAAACCTTGTAACTTTTTACAAGCGTTATTCAATAAAGTAGTTGATTCAATTATCTCCTATTACTACTAAATTTCATCATAATTATCGGAAAACTGACTTTGCTTATTCTCATGATTCTTCTGATTGGTATGGATCTTATCATGTATATTCTTCTAGATCAAATGGTTTTAAAGGTTTTCAAAAGAGCAGAGGGTCCATTTTCAAGTGGATACCAAAATCTTGTGTTAAAATGTTAGGACCCGTTTTTAAATGGGTACCTAAAATTATTATTGCCTGATTTCTCTTGCAGACCCGACATATGTGGTACTTGGATAGTGGATGTTCCAAGCATATGACTGGGCAAAAAGCTTTATTGTCTAACTATACAGAGAAATTCAGTGGCAATGTCAGATTTGGAAACGATCAGCTTTCACCTATCTTAGGATATGGTGACATTATACAAGACAACATAACGATAAGTAAAGTGAGTTATGTCGAAGGCTTGGGGCACAACTTATTCAGCATAGGTCAATTCTGCGATAAAGGGTTAGAGGTCAACTTCAAGTCTAAGAGTTGCTCAGTTCGTACTGAAGACGGAACAGAACTCTTGGGTGGACATAGAAAGACAAACCTCTACACCATCAACTTGTCCAAAGTTCACATTGACAATCAGGTATGCTTGTTGACAAAAGCTACACAGCAACAAAGTTGGCTCTGGCATAGACGGTTATCTCACTTGAACTTTTGTTACATCAACAAGCTGGTTCGTGGGAAGTTGGTAAAGGGACTTCCTGAGCTGAAATACGAACGAGAACACTTATGCGCAGCTTGTGAGAAGGGTAAGATGAAGAGAGCCGCACACAAACCGAAGCCTGAACCAAGTACTAGTTCTCCGTTAGAACTGATACACATGGATTTATGTGGACCAATAAGAACTCAGAGTTTGGGTGGTAAGAAATATGTGTTGGTAATTGTGGACGATTACTCCAGATACACGTGGGTCAAATTTCTTCGTTCAAAAGATGAGACACCGGAAGTTCTCATTTCATTCTTAAAGACGACCCAGGTGAAACTGCAGCGACAAGTCAAGTTCCTTCGAACTGACAATGGCACATAATTCAAGAACAAGATTGTTGGTGAATATCTCGAATCAGTTGGGATTTCACATCAGTATTCTGCTGCTAGAACGCCTCAACAAAATGGAGTAGTAGAAAGACGTAATCGAACGCTAGTCGAGGCCGCTCGGACTATGCTTAGTCAATCGGATCTTCCTCTATTCTTGTGGGCGGAAGCTGTGTCGACTGCATGCCATACGCAAAATCGTTCCATGATACATCGCCGATTTCAAAAGACTCCATATGAGCTGATCAACAACAGAACACCTACCATCAAATACTTTCATATATTTGGGTGTAAATGTTTTTTGCTTAACGATAGAGAGAGTCTGAATAAATTCAGTGCTAAAGCGAACGAAGGCATCTTTATCGGTTATTCTTCAACATCTGCTGCATATCGTGTTTATATAAAGAAGTCAAAGACAGTTGTGGAGAGCGTCAATGTCACATTTGATGAAGATATGGCTTCTGATCAAGTCAATTCAGAACCCGTTATCACTGGTGTATTAGCTTCTGGGCAGATCATTCTAGAACCTGTGTCTACAGTGATAAATTCGGATAACGCTTCTACATCTACTTCACATTTAACTGATTTAGATTTGTTATTTGAATTCTTTTATGATGAGTTTCTAGGATCTAATATATCTAAATCTGCTGTGACTGACAGGTCTGAAGATACAAGTTGTAATCATCCAGTCACTTCAGAGGTCATTACTGAACAAGTATTCCCCGTTCAGTCTGAAACTCATATTCCTATTGTTACTCCTACAGTTGAAGATGCACAAGCAAATATTGAGCCAGAAGTAATTGTTTCAGTTGGGTGTAATACTTTGTCTACTCAAAAGCCTGTTCCTGCTGTCCCAACTGATACTTCTGCAACTGATTTTTCAACTGAAAATCCCCCTCCTGTAATTCAAACTGAAGATTTTGAAAGTGGATTTCAAGATGATGATCATGTTTAGAATTCATCTATTCCACTCCCACATGAGCATCGCTGGACCAAGGACCATCCATTACATCAAGTAATTGGAGATGTTGACAAGCCTGTTCAGACAAGGTCAGCGACTCTTAATCAGTGTATGCATGACTCGTTCCTCGGCAAGATTGAGCCAACTCGAGTATCTGAGGCTTTTGCTGATTCGGACTGGGTATCTGCAATGCAAGAAGAGCTCAATCAGTTTGAAGCCCTAAAGGTTTGGAGATTAGTTCCTAAGCCTGAAGGAAAAACCGTGATAGGAACTAAATGGGTATTCAAAAACAAAAAGGATGAAGATGGTGTCGTCATCAGAAACAAAGCTAGACTTGTTGCTAAAGGCTACCGGCAAGAGGAAGGCATTGATTATGACGAGACGTATGCTCCAGTAGCTCTTATAGAAGCAATCCGTATGTTTCTAGCATACGCAGCTCATAAGAACTTCACAGTCTTTCAGATGGATGTGAAAACAGCTTTTCTGAACGGCATTCTTAAAGAAGAAGTGTACGTGTCTCAACCAGAAGGGTTCGTTAATCCAGATAAGCCAGATCATGTCTACATATTGGACAAAGCCCTTTATGGATTAAAACAAGCCCCTCGAGCCTGGTATGATGTATTATCAATGTTAGCTCCAAATCATCTGTTAAAGTGTTGAAAATACCAGTCCTATTTCAGAGGACTTTCAAGAAGATACACTTAAGAAGACGAAGACTTCAGAGGACGAAGACTTCAGAGGATGAAGACTTCAGAGGACACACCTGCCTCTGAAGTACTTTTCAGCAACTAAGACATCAAAGATGGCTTCATCAGAGGCTCTGAAGACAATGTCAGAGCTCTGAAGACATTCTCTCTGGATGTTCACGTGAGAATGAAGACATCAGAGATGGCTTCATCAGAGGCTCTGAAGACAATGTCAGAGGCTCTGAAGACATTCTCTCTGAAGATACTCTGAAGTTGAGAGAATGAACAGAAGAACAGATGACACGTCACTTAGTGATAAGATTTACTTTCTAGAGTAGGTCACTGTTCAGCATGCTCTTTCTCGTCATACAAGTACACTGCTTACTTTATGGTCCTATAAATAGGACCATCACCTTATTGTTCAAAGTGTGCTTAAGAAGTTATATATCTGATAATATAAGTTGGATACTTTGTTCTAAGAATATCTTGTTTATCTTTATCTGCTTTATGAACTGTGATATTTGAATCTCCTTTGATATTAAACTGTATTACTTCCGCTGTCATTACTCTTATTGTTTATATCATTGTTACGAGATTAGATCTGGGATCCAACAATTGGTATTAAAGCTCTCCTTTGTTTCTAAAACAAAGAAAGATCATATCTGCATACTCGGATAGATTTACATCTCATTGATTCTAAAACTTTCAATATCTGTGCATGTTCATATAAACCCAGTTTATTCAAGAACATCATATGCTCTAGATTTGACAGTAAATCACAGTTCATTACTCAAAGCATCAGCACTTAAATTTTTTTTATGGCAAACTCAAGCATAAGTGCCATGTATACAGTTGGGTCATTAACAAAACCTCCTACACTTTTAAGGGATGAATATCCCCAATGGAAAATAAGGATGGTAAATTTTCTAGAAGGTATGGACAGGGATCTTTTTAGATCTGTGAACATTGGACCTCACATTCCAATGGTGTTGGTACCAAGAGTTCCTGCAACAGCAGATACTGCCGAAATACCTGCATATTATGAAAAGAAAACCACAAACTTCACTGATGAAGAAAATAATATGATGGATAATGACTCAAAAGCTGTTAGATTACTCATAATGGCCATTCCCAATGATATCTTTCAAGAACTTGATTCTTGTAAAACTGCAAAAGAGATATGGGATCAGTTGTTAAATCAACTTGAAGGTGGCCTACAAACTCAGAAAAACAGAAGAAATCTATGCATCAATGAATATCATGATTTTCATGCTCTACCAGAAGAAAAGTTACACCAAACTTACTCAAGATTCAACATTCTAATAAACAAATGTAGAAAGTTTGGAGTGATAAGAACAAAAGAGGAAAACAACGTTCTTTTTTTGAAAAGCTTGAATGAAGAATGGTCACAACTGTCCATGTCTATACAGGCTAATCAAGATCTTGAGTCATGGTCATTAACTGACATTTATGGTACTCTTGTTGCACATGAAAAAGAAGTTATGAAGCAAAAATCAAAAACCTCTTTGGGTGGACCCCTTGCACTTGTTTCAAAACAAACATCGAAAGAAAACAACTGTGAAGAGTCACAAAAATGTTTGGAAACAAAAAGAAGATCCAAAAAGGTTTTGATAGCAGAAGAAATCCATACTGATTCAGACTCAGATGAAGATATAAGTGCCTTTGCCAAATCTCTTGCATTAATCACTCATCAGTTTAACAAGAAATTTGGCAAGAAGGTATTTGAAGGAAGGAGAGAGAATGAAGAAAGAAGAAATCCGGAGAGAAGATTTCAACAAGAACCCAGATTCACTCCATATAGTGATCAAAAGGGTGCAAACTTCAACCATGAAAATGCAACACCACAAACAAGACCACAACAACCATTCAAACCAAGGTATCCACAACCACAAAGATACTTCAAACCTCAAGAACAGAAGCCAGAGACAAGCACTACCACTCTTCCACCAAATCAAAATGATGGAAGATGCTTCAGATGTGGAAAATCAGGCCACTTCTCTGCAAACTGCAGAGGAAAACTTGTCAAAGATCAAGATTACTACAAGAACAAATACAAATACAATGTAAAAGAAAGAGTTCTTGTAGCAGAAATGGAAGACTGGCTGTCTGACTCAACAAGTGATGGTGAGGAAGAGCCTACCAATCTCTGTGGTATGGCTTTTTCAGATGGAAATCAAACTGATGAAGCATCCGAAGATAACTCTGAAAAGGTAAACCCTCTTTACACCTCTGACAGTGATCCTGAAATAGATGCTTTTAAACTAATTAATGAACTTCAGGATCTAAAGCAAAAGTTTGTTGAAGAAAAAGATAAGAGAGAGCAAGTAACAAAAGAGCTCATTTTTTACAAAAGAGAAAAGAATCTTCTGGAATCAGAAAAGAAAGAATTTTTTCTTGAAAAAACCAAACTTGAAGAAACCAACAAGCAAAAAGAAAAATCATTTTCGGAAGAAATAAAAGAGATTGAAAAAGTTTTAAAAGGAAAAGAAGAAGAAGTAAAGAAATCTGAGTATGAAAGGCTCAATTCTATTGCCTTAACCAAATTTTTTCAAAAAGAAAGAGAAATCCTACATCAATCTCTAGATAGACAAAATCTACGAATCAAAAGCTATGTCAATGCACAAAGTGTTTTCGATAAAATAAAAACTCAAATGGACTCTCAAGGGCTAGGATTCAATGAGTTGAATTCATTTAATGGATTGGAGAAAACTTCACTTTCTTCCACTTTCTGTATAGGAAAGGTCCAAAGCTCTGAAGATCCATCTCTGAATAATTTCAAAAGAATGAAAACATCAGAGGGATCAAAAGCAAGAGCTTTAAATTTCAAAAATACAAAGTACTCTGAAGTAAAAGACATGAAAGAATCTGTGTTACAGATAAAAGAAGAAACTTCAGAGGTACACTTTACAAAACCTCAGAGCTATGATTCCAAAGAAATTTTCAGATTTGATGCTTTCATCTCAAGAGAATCAGAGACATTTGAACCAAGTACCTCTGATACAAGTACTTCTGAAAATGAATCTCAGAACTCACTTAATCCGAATGCTCCTCTGTATTCACCAAAGTCAGATGAAAACATCAGAACTACGTTTAAAGATGATGTTCAAAAGATTTGGGAAGAAAATGTCATGGAGGACTTAAAAAGAAAAGAAAGCATGAAACGGATCATCAAAGTCTCTAGATCAAAAGAAATAAAAAAACCAATAGAGATAGATATCTCTATTAAATCTAAGAGAGACTTTCTTGATTCTGATTCAGAATCTGATTTAGAGATTGATGAACAGATTTTTTGTAAACCAGGGAATGTAATTCACAAAAAGATAGAAACTGTTGGCTCTGGTATTTTGAATGTTCCAATTTCAGTATTGAAAACCAAAACCAGAATACCAATAAATCCTGATTTTGCAAATATGTGTTTACAAGCAAAAACAACTCTGGAACTTGAAAAAGAGTTGCAAGAAAAGGCAAAGAATAAAACAAACACTTCTGGTTCTTACACCTATAAAACAATAAAATTCTCTCCTGAACAAAAAGGCAAATGGACAAAAGTTAACCATATTGATCCTGTCTGTGCAGTAAGCAGCAAAGAAAAGAAGATGTTTTTGAACAAGAAAAAGCAACTTGAAAAGAAGACTGTCTATCAAGCAAAAAGAAAAGAACTAGTTAGGGATAAAAGTAATATTCCTAGTGCAAGTTACAAAAGAAGTCAAAATGTAACAAATGCTTTTAATAAAAGGAAAAACTTTGCTCCTACTTCTTCTTGTTCCATTAATTGTAACTGCATTTATCTCTTGATGAAACTGAAAAATCATTTTAAAGGATCACACTGTCTTTTGAATAAATCTCTGGAAAATATCTCAGAGACAAAATCTCAAAAGAAGACAAGAAAAGGCAAGACATCAAAAGATGAGATGCCAAAAGGTCATACAATTCCACCAAAGTCTAACACAAAAGAACCCATAATGAGGTGGGTACCTAAGAAACAATAATCTGTCTTGCAGAAACAGTCAATGCCAATCTGGTACCTAGATTCTGGATGTTCAAGGCATATGACTGGAAATAAAGAACTGCTATCCTCATTCAAAGCAAAATCCGGAGGAGCAGTTACTTTTGGAGACAACAAGCAAGGACAGATTAAAGGATATGGTGAATTATCTAGAGGAAATGTTTCTGTATCAAAGGTTGCTTATGTGGATGGATTAAAACACAATCTGATAAGCATAAGTCAACTTTGTGATCATGGTTTCAATGTGAAATTTCAAAGAAAATATTGTTCACTTCTTCACTCAAAATCAGGTCAAGAAATGCTAAGAGCAGACAGAAGAGGTAACCTCTACAGAATGAACTTTACCAAAATCACAGACACTGATTCAAAGAAACTTTGTCTTGTATCTTTGAATAGTGAGGAAATCTGGCTCTGGCATAAAAAGTTTTCACATCTAAACTTTTCCTCACTTGATAAGTTAGTTAAACTTAATTTGGTTAAGGGATTACCATCTCTAAAGTTTAACAAAGATCATCTTTGTTCTGCTTGTGAGATGGGTAAAATGAAAAGATCTTCCCATAAAACCAAAAGTGAAAACAACTATCCTAGACCTCTGCACATGCTTCATGTGGACCTCTGTGGTCCTATCTCTGTACAGAGTCTAGCAGGTAAGAAATACATTCTGGTTCTAATTGATGAATTTTCCAGATATACATGGATAGAATTCATTAGAGCTAAATCTGATGTACCTGAAATATTAATAAGATTGTTGAAAAGATTACAGGTTCTATTCAGCAGCAAAGTTCAGAAACTAAGAAGTGATAATGGAACAGAATTCAGAAATGTCAAAATCAATTCCTATCTATCAGAAGAAGGCATTACCCCTAACTTCTCAGCAGCAAGAACTCCTCAACAAAATGGAGTAGTTGAAAGGAAAAACAGAACACTTGTTGAGGCTGCCAGAACAATGCTTGCTGAATCTGATCTTTCAACAAATTTTTGGGCAGAAGCAATAGCAACAGCCTGCTTCACTCAGAATAGAGCTACAATTGTGAAGAGATTTCAGAAAACATCTTATGAACTCATTCACAAAAGAAAACCTAATATTAAATATTTTCATGTTTTTGGATGCAGGTGCTATATTCTGAAAGATAGAGAATATCTTGGAAAGTTTGACAAGAAAGCTGATGAGGGCAAATTCATTGGATATTCATTAGCCTCAAAAGCTTTCAGAGTGTTCAATCTTAGAACAAAGACTATCCAAGAGAGCATCAATATCACTTTTGACGACAATAAAAGCTCTGAACAACAAGAAAGTTCATCACAAATATCTGAATCATCAAGGGAATCTGAATTAAACAAAATATTTGAAGATTTCTTTGATGATGAAGATATCTCTGAAGTTATCTTCAGAGAAAGACAGGGAGAGAATTCAGAAGAACCTCAAGAAACAGGTACAACCCTTTCAGGGCCCTCTGAACTAACACCTTCTGTCTCACCGAATGCAGATCAGCAAAGTGACGAAGTATCTGAAGCAACTCCAGAACCAAATTATGAACAAGAATATACATTTCTGGAACAAAACTCAGAGCCTCTGAACAGTACAACAGAGGCATCACCATTAGAGCCTCTGAACCGTACAACAGATGCATCACCAACAGAGCCTCTGAACAATACAACAGAGGTATCACCAGACGTCAGAGCCTCTGAATCTCAATCTGCACAAATTATTGCTCCAATCACCAGATGGACAAAAGATCATCCAATTGATCAAATCATTGGATCCTCATCCGAAGGAGTTAAAACAAGATCTGCCACCATCAATGAATGCTTCTATGTAAACTTTTTGAGCATTATTGAACCAAAGAAGGTAAAAGAAGCTCTTGAAGATCCTCATTGGATTTTTTGCAATGCAGAATGAGCTTCAGGAGTTTGTAAGAAACAAAGTCTGGACCCTAGTTCCCATTCCTAAAGGAAAATTTGCAATTGGAACAAAATGGGTTTTCAGAAACAAAAAGGATGAGGATGGCATAATAATCAGAAACAAAGCCCGGTTGGTTGCAAAAGGATATTGCCAGGAAGAAGGCATTGATTATGATGAAACCTTTGCACCTGTAGCTAGGCTAGAAGCAATCAGAATCTTCTTAGCCTATGCTGCACACAAAGGATTCAAAGTTTATCAAATGGATGTTAAATCTGCATTTCTTCATGGTAAATTAAATGAAGAAGTCTATGTCCAACAACCACTTGGATTTGAAAGTACAGAGTATCCTAATCATGTGTATTATTTGGATAAAGCTCTGTATGGACTCAAACAAGCCCCAAGAGCTTGGTATGAAACTCTGTCCACTTTTCTGATTCACAATGGATTTGAAAAGGGCACAATTGATACTACCTTATTCATCAAAAGGTACAAGAATGAGATGCTTTTAGTACAAATTTATGTTGATGACATTATATTTGGCTCTACCAATCAAAAGTATTGTGACAAGTTCTCAGAGTTGATGAAGAGTGAATTTGAGATGAGCCTCATGGGAGAATTAACTTTC
This sequence comes from Arctium lappa, assembly GCA_023525745.1. Lineage (NCBI taxonomy): Eukaryota > Viridiplantae > Streptophyta > Magnoliopsida > Asterales > Asteraceae > Arctium > Arctium lappa. The sequence goes on from CM042054.1 coordinate 69,364,755, forward strand.
TTTCTAGGCTTACAAGTAAAACAAACTTCAGAAGGTACATTCATAAGTCAATCTAAGTATGTCTCTGAAATTTTGCAAAAATACAAACTCAATGATTCAACTTCAATGAGAACACCTTTATCCACCGGAGTCAAACTTGACTCTGATCCATCAGGAGAGAATGTGGATATAAAAATCTACAGAGGGATGATAGGTTCACTATTATACTTAACTGCAAGTAGGCCTGACATAATGTTTGCAACATGCCTTTGTGCTAGATATCAAGCAAATCCAAAGGTATCTCATTTAACTGCTGTGAAAAGAATTTTCAGATACCTCAGAGGGACACAAACATTAGGCCTCTGGTATCCAAAACTTTCAAATTTTGATCTAACAGCTTACACTGATGCAGATCATGCCGGATGTAAGCTTGACAGAAAAAGTACCTCTGGATGTTGTCAGTTATTGGGCAATAAGCTGGTAAGTTGGTCATCCAAGAAACAAAACTGTGTTTCCACTTCAACTGCAGAGGCAGAATATGTTGCTGCTGCTAGTTGTTGCTCACAAGTATTATGGATGAAAACTCAGCTCAGAGATTATGGCCACCAATTTGACAGAATTCCAATTCTCTGTGATTCAAAAAGTGCCATAGCCATCTCTGCCAATCCAGTACAGCACTCCAAAACCAAGCACATCGATGTAAGGTACCACTTTCTGAAAGATCATGTTGAAAAAGGAACAATAGAGATGTATTTTGTACCAACTGAACTTCAACTTGCTGATATTTTCACAAAAGCTTTAGATGAACGAAGGTTCAATTTTTTAATTAGCAAGTTGGGAATGTTGAATATGTCTACCTAACAAAAGAGCAGAGTCTCTGAATCGAGTAGAGTCTCTGATCCTTTCATCAGAGCCTCTAGACTTTCAAATATGGTAAAAATTACTCTTATGAATCTCCAAGCATGTGTCAAGGGGGAGACAACGACCCTTTCATCTTTCAAGGGGGAGAAAAGAGTCTCTGATATTTATATCAGAGCCTCTGATCTTGTCTCTGATGTTTATATCAGAGCCTCAAGGCTTGTCTCTGATGTTTATATCATCTTGTCTCTGATATTTATATCAGAGCCGCTGATCTTATCTCTGATGTTTATATCAGAGCCTCTGATCTTGTCTATGATATTTATATCAGAGCCTCTGATCTTGTCTCTGATGTTTATATCATGTCTCTGATATTTATATCAGAGCCGCTGATCTTATCTCTGATGTTTATATCAGAGCCTCTGATCTTGTCTCTGATATTTATATCAGAGCCTCTGATCTTGTCTCTGATGTTTATATCAAAGCCTCAAGGCTTGTCTCTGATGTTTATATCATCTTCTGATATTTATATCAGAGCCTCTGATCTTATCTCTGATGTTTATATCAGAGCCTCAAGGCTTGTCTCTGATGTTTATATCAGAGCCTCTGATCTTGTCTCTGATATTTATATCAGAGCCTAAAGGAAATTCTTTTAAATAATAAATCTTTTTGGATAACCACTCGTTTCTTTTCTGACGGTTTTCTGACACAAAGCGGTTCTCCCCTACACGCCTAAACGTGTCACCCATCAATTCGGGGATGATGGAACGTCATTTCTGCAATTAAGACTCTCATTCGCCGCTTCAATAACCTCTCCCTCTACCTTCCTTTTGTAGCTATAAAATACCCTTGTTCACTTCCCATTACTCTTTACGCTCTCAAAATCCAAAAGCCGATTCTCTCTTTCTAAGCTTTCATCTTTCTCAACCTGCAACAATGGCGGCTAATTCCCAAACTTCAGATAACTCAAGCAAACTTGTTCCAAGCTTGAATTTGGTACAGTTCGACGTTCCAGTCAAAGGAAACAACTACTTTCTGGACGTAACCCCATCAAAATATGATGAACAGTTTCGCCCAATCCTCGACTTTTTCACCAACTGCGAACTCAATGATGTTCTAACCAAACATGCGTCAGATATTCCCCTTCGCTTTGTCCAACAATGGTGGTATTCAAGTGAATACGACGATGAAAAGGAAGGACTGGTTGGGCACATTGACCTAGGTGAACAAAGCTTAAGCATAAGAATAACCCCACAAACCCTAACTCGCCGATTCAACCTCCTCACCACAATTGATCTTCAAATAGAAACCTTTGAGAAACCCCCAACTCAAGAAGTTCTTCTTCAGTTCCTCCAACACTTAGGCTACAACAAAGAAATAACACGCCTCAGTCAATTCAGACGTCAGTACCTGCCTCCCAAATGGAACTTTATGTTCAGTGTTCTCAACCGAACAATAACCTGCAAAATTGGAAGTCAGGATCAGACTCATCCAGCGATAATAGCCATAATGTATGCTCTCTTTTTCAACAGAAGCATCAATATGGCCCACATTCTCTTATGTGAGATGCTGACAGCGGTGGACAAGAAGAACAAGGACTTGGCCAAAGGAAAACAACCAATATCGGTACTGTTTCCACGATTTATCTCAGTGGTCATTCAACGAGCAATGGAGAAATTCTCCATCACTGAGGAGGGCCCAATGACACCTCTGTTTGTGATGAACTCATTCAAAGCCACAGAGGTTCCTCCGTATCCACATGACCGACGTTTCCCACACACCATGATTGAAATTATTCCTGCTGACTCTCATACCCATCTCCTACTTAGACGTGTTGCCCAATCATCAGAACCGATGATGGGATCCCCAACACATTTAGGATCTGAGCCTGAGCATGAATCAGAGAGTGATATCTCTGATACTGCTCAAAACATTAACAGAGCGCAACCAGAGGGTGGCTCTGAGAGAGTGAGGAAGAGAAAACATGAGGACCCTCCCTCTGACGAAGAGAATAACTCTGTCAGAGCAGAGGAAGGTGAGCACGAGAGATTTCCAGAGGGTGAGTTTATAAACATAGAATTTGAGGGCGGTGAGGTAGAAAAAGATGTCCTTGATGACACAAATGAGAGAATCCAAAGCCCAAATCCCAGTGCAAACAAATTTACTGTCCAAGATGGTCCAGCATCAATGGACATTGAAACAGAGGTGCACACCTCGAACCCTTCCCATCCTAACCGCTTAGAGGCATCTGATTCTGCCTCTGACGCATGCACCAGAGGGGAAACCTCTGATACGGCTAAGTCCTCCCAAAAGGACTTGGACCAAGATAAAAATACTCACTTACCCAAGAGTATGTCACCTCCACCCACACATGATGCCTTTGTGGCTCAAACTAACTTGGACCGTCCCTTAGAACGTAAGGATTGCCTGTCAGAAAAAGAATGGCACGACCTTATTGCACAAGGAATCCTTAGCCTGGACAGCAAGGTTTCCAAACATATTCGGTTCTCATCATCAGATTCTGACTCTGATGATCAGAGACCAATCGGAACCTTTATAGGGAGATCCTTGAAAAAGGGTCCCCAAGGATTAATGGGAAGTCCTTCCGGAGACAACCTCAAACCACCTCCGACAGAAGGCCCCTCTGAACTCGAGGGAAACTTAGAATCATGTGTTGATCCTAAGGTTACCCCCTCTGATTACGTTACCAAAGAGGAGTTCAAAATCTTTGGGGATGAAATCAGAGAATCTCTGAAGGAGATAAAACTTCAAATGGAGAAGACCTCAGAGGCCTCTGCCTCTAACTCTGAAGTTGAAAAGCTCACTTCAGAGGTCTCTGAGCTGCGCACCACGATTCTCAATCAGACAGAAAAACTGGATGCTCTGGAAAGCTTGGTCATAAAGAATGACTCCGTATTGTCTAGAGAAATTCAGAACTCCACAACAGAGATCCTCCAGGCAATTCCACCTACCTCTGCCCCCACTCCAACACATGCAGACTTCTCTCAATTCAAAGAAGAAATCTTGCGTTCTTTGACAGAGGTAATTGCAAAGATCCCTACCACCTCTGCTGATGCTCCTGCTACAACAGAATTTATTACAAAGGCTGACCTGACCAACTTCTCGAAGAAGATCACCAGCAATGTAATGAACATCTCCAGCAAGTTCGTCTCCAAGACCTCTAAGCAGAACAAGAAGATTGAAGACCTTCTGAAGAATATCAAATCTTCAGAGGGAGTATTGAAGAGAAAAGAATCAGAGGTCACATGCTCTGAAGAAGCGAGAAAGAAGGCTAGATATGAAGATTCTGATGACGGGGATGACCAGCCTCAGGGGACATCCGATCTTCTTAAGGGGGAGAAGACTCCTACTCCTAAACCTGTTGAAACACACAAGGAGAAAGGAACAGAGAAACACTCGGCCTCTACCTCTGCTGAAGATACTCAGGCCACCCTAAAGTCGCCAGTCCCGATTATTTTTCTAGGGCCATCCACTGCAGGTGCTCCAATAGTTCCAATCACAGCTGAAATGACAACTGCAAATCAAGAAACTATTGGAGCTCTGGACGAAGACGAAGCTGAACAGCTCGTAGACTTCTCAACATCAGAAGATGCATTCTCATCACCAGAAAGACCAACTTATGTGATGAGAGATGCCTACGAATCAGAATCTGAACAAGAAGAAAAATCAGAATCTGAAAAAGAAGAAAAATCAGATTCTGAAAAAGAAGTTGAAGTAGTTGATGTCGAAGAATATGTCTTCAAAAATGCTCAACCACATCATACTTCAACAACGTCAGAGCTGAGGGAATCACCAGAGATAGATGGCTACATCTCTGAACCCTCAAAAGAAGATCCTCCACAAACAATGGAACCAGAAACCATGGTTGCTGATGAACAGGCTCCTTCAGAGAATCCTGTTCAGAAAGCAAGCATCGGTATTCCAGCAAAAGTGTTCCATAAACCTCCCACATTCCTCGAATCAAATCCAGAAGCTTCCATAGAAGACCACTTCAGATACATTTACTGTGAGTTCAACATGGCAGATACACTGGTCATTCCTCTGAATCCAAGAATCAGAGAGGACATGCCAGACTATGAGCGAAGATTTATCAGAGATAAAACCAAACCAAGAGCACAGGTCCTCTCTGATGATCCAATCATCAAAATCAACAAAATCTCAGAAAAGACCTTTGCTTACAACAAGATTATCTATCGGAATTATGTGGTAACTCGATCTGATCAGAAGATTTACGAGTTCAATGACAATGATCTCGTAAATCTAAATCCATATGACTTACCACATTTATATGCCTATTGCTCTGCCAGGTATGATCATGGAAGAAGGGAAATCAGGATGGGCATGGTTGAAGTCCGACGAGCAATGGAGGCCTATGTCAAACACCGAGCAAAACGTGACTTTCAAATTGCTCTGAACCTAGGGGAAGAAAAGCTGGAAGTAACTGAACCTATGGAGTCATTCGATAAACTTAAAGAACAGAAGACTGGATCAATCGTTGCAGAACCTCTGGGTTTCGTCTTCAGAATAAATCAAGAAAAGAAGATCTTTCTAGCTTCAGAAGTGTCGAAGTACTCTGATGAAACCTTGAGAGGTATAAAGAAATTGATCCATGCAAAGGAAGAAAGGCACAGAGCAGATTTACTGGCAAAGCTTGACTTAGAGATCGACTCGATGATCAACTTCAGAGCTCTGATCATGAAATTCCATGGAATCTGTTCAAGTGACAAATAGTAGTTTGTTTCTTTATTTCTTTTATTATTACTTTCTTTGTATTAAACTTCCAAATTTTTAAGAAGTAATACTTAAGAGGATAATTTTCTCCTCTATGCTTTCTAGTTTAAAATTCAATTCTCTGTTATTTTTTTTGTATCTTCTATTTTCAACACTTAGGGGGAGATTGTTAGCTCCAAATCATCTGTTAAAGTGTTGAAAATACCAGTCCTATTTCAGAGGACTTTCAAGAAGATACACTTAAGAAGACGAAGACTTCAGAGGACGAAGACTTCAGAGGATGAAGACTTCAGAGGACACACCTGCCTCTGAAGTACTTTTCAGCAACTAAGACATCAGAGATGGCTTCATCAGAGGCTCTGAAGACAACGTCAGAGCTCTGAAGACATTCTCTCTGGATGTTCACGTGAGAATGAAGACATCAGAGATGGCTTCATCAGAGGCTCTAAAGACAATGTCAGAGGCTCTGAAGACATTCTCTCTGAAGATACTCTGAAGTTGAGAGAATGAACAGAAGAACAGATGACACGTCACTTAGTGATAAGATTTACTTTCTAGAGTAGGTCACTGTTCAGCATGCTCTTTCTCGTCATACAAGTACACTGCTTACTTTATGGTCCTATAAATAGGACCATCACCTTATTGTTCAAAGTGTGCTTAAGAAGTTATATATCTGATAATATAAGTTGGATACTTTATTCTAAGAATATCTTGTTTATCTTTATCTGCTTTATGAACTGTGATATTTGAATCTCCTTTGATATTAAACTGTATTACTTCCGCTGTCATTACTCTTATTGTTTATATCATTGTTACGAGATTAGATCTGGGATCCAACAATCAAAATTCTTGGTCAAGTCTGGTTTCTCAAAAGGTAAGGTCGATACCACTCTTTTCATAAAGAAGGAAAAAGCTGATATTATTCTTATTCAGATTTATGTTGATGATATAATATTTGGTTCTACTAATCCAAAATATTGCAAAAACTTTTCTAACCTCATGGTGTCACGTTTTCAAATGAGTATGATGGGAGAGATGAATTTCTTTCTCGGATTACAAGTTAAACAACTTTCTATGGGGATTTTCATAAATCAATCTAAGTACATTTTGGATATTCTTTGGAAGTACAAAATGGAAAATTCTAAACCAATTGGAATCCCAATGGCACCTGGTACTAAAATCCATACTGATCCTTGGGGTAAAAGTGTAGATGTTAGAACGTACAGAGGTATGATAGGATCGTTGATGTATTTAACTTCCAGTAGACCAGATATTATGTTCTCAACATGTCTATGTTCTAGATATCAAGCTGATCCCAAAGAATCCCATTTGGCCGCTGTCAAACGGATCTTTAGACATCTGAAGGGGACTGCAGACCTTGGTCTGTGGTATCCTAAGGATACAGGGTTTCAACTGACTGCATATTCAGATGCAGATCATGCAGGTTGCATGTTGGACAGAAAGAGTACTTCTGGTCACGTACAATTCCTTGGAGATAAGCTCGTTAGCTGGACTTCAAAGAAACAGTTATGCGTTTCCACATCGACTGCTGAAGCAGAGTATGTAGCTGCTGCCAGTTGCTGCTCTCAAGTCTTGTGGATGCGAACACAGTTACGAGACTATGGATTCAAGTATGACAAAATTCCAATCTACTGTGACTCGAAGAGTGTGATTGCCATATCTGCTAATCCTGTCCAACACACCAAAACCAAACACATTGATGTAAGGTATCATTTTATAAAAGATAATGTTGAAAAAGGAACAATTGAACTTTATTTTGTAAAAACAGATTATCAACTTGCAGATTTATTTACCAAACCCTTAGATGAAAAGAGATTTAATTTTCTTGTCTCTAAGCTTGGTATGTTAAATCTTAAGACATAATCGGTTGTTACCTACTAAAGTTACAAATTGTTATTTTTCGTCATTTTCTTTATGTTTATTTCTGAAAGATACCTGCACTTTAATTGTTTGCTCATGATCTCAGGGGGAGTAAGAGAAGATTTTAGATGATCTACATTCATTTGAGGGGGAGTATTAACTAATTTCTGCATTTTGCTTAACTGACAAAATCTTTGCAATGCATGATTTTAGGGGGAGTTTATAAGTAACAAGGAGTAAGACAATGATTTCTGATTACTTCAAATCAGAACTCTTACATTAATTGTTTTACTTCTTTATGTCATTTTATTTTTGAATAAACTTTGTGAATAAATTTTTGACCGTTGGGTCAACGATGGATCGGACCACATTCCACCAAGCAAGAGCGTCACCCCTGAACATTTGAAATGCAAAACGAACTTTCTGCGACTCGCCGCACTCGCAGGATTCAAAGGCCATCTCCAGATCTCGAAGCCAATTCATGCAAGCTATTGGGGTCACGGCACCCGTGAACTCCTTAGGATTGCATCCAAGGAATGCCTTGAAGGAACAAGTCTTTTCCTTTGGTGCAACATTGTTGGCTACTAACTCGATCGTTTGAACTCCGTTGCCAGTCCCCCCGGAACCCACAACCACTACGTTTTCCTCCACTGCCTCATTCCTACGGTGACTCGCCTCCCTGTCCTCCAAAAGCTTCAAGAAGAACTCCTGCTGCTTGGCCATAGCCTCACTCATGGCCCGCATTACATTATCCATAATCCTTGTTTTAGGAGTGTTCTCCATTAACACGGGGTTTGGGTCTGCCAAATTCCTCCTTGGAATGTGCTCCGGCCCTCCGCCTAACATATTCGCTTGGGGTTGCATCTCCCTCGTAGCCACGTTTTCCGGTTGATCGGCCGTCGAGGCGGTGGCATCGTAGCCATCCGGCGGAGTCCTCGCTCTGTTCCGCGTGTTAACCATTAGTCTGTCACACTATACACACAAGAACATAGTGAGAAACTAACATTAAAGGTTTTCTAAGAACGTACTAATACAATTATTGATCATTATAATCACAGCTAATTAAGCATGCTTACATAGTGATATACTCATAATAGGAGTAGCTAATTGAAATTATGAACATATTACACATAAGAATTCTAAATACCATTCTCACAATTTTCAACAGTGTAGATTCCGTCACTATACAATTCCCGTTACTTAAGACCTACCCCATCTCACGGTTTACAATTTGACAGTCTCTGCTTAAGTCTAGATATCTTAGTCATACCTAGTTCACTTAAACTACTGCTCTGATACCAACTTGTAACACCCTAATTTCCGAAAACTAGAATAATTAAAAAATTTGCAATATGAAGTCTATAATACCAACATTTCCATTTTTACCTGTAAACCAACAACTAAAACCCAAGAATTCGGGCTAGTTTGTAACAATTATAGTAGCGATGAAATATAATAGACATATGTTACAACAACCTAACCAATCTAGATCACAAGACACAACTAGATTAATATGGGTGTTGCTATGTCTTCAAAACGCTCTTCTCAAAGTTAATCCCAAAAGCCCGGTCCACCAACATCCTAAGCTTAAACCCGAAGTCAAGGTGCCCTTTGCACACCACTAGAGGAACCTGGGGACAAACATAGCATCAAGTGTTAGGCTAAGGAGCCTAGTGAGTTTTCAAACAATTAACATAATTAAATTAGGCAAGAGTAGTAGGAAACTCCCATAATACCGCACCACGTGGATCATCCGATTGTAGTCCAACAAAGGGTAATACACAACCTGTACACGTTATAACACAAAACACAACAAGTCCACATCAGTGGGAGTTTACACCTCAGGCTCACACTTTAGTACACACCGTTACCGGCGTCACCTCAAATGTATAAACTACCTTTAGTGCCCACTCCGTCGAGCTGCACCTCAAGGATAGCCGAGCCTTAGTGCCTATCCCTCGATTTAGAAGGTTTCACCTCAAGGATAATGGTCCTTTAGTGTCCACCCCCAAATCATACACCATGTTCCCAATATCACCCAACCTCCCGTGCACAAGAGTTGGGTACCCACACAATATGTATATATCACGGATAACACCATTTTACCACATGCATATAGAAACCATATTATAACTACTAACATAATTTCATGGTCCATTAACATCATTAATAACAACATTTACAACACATTTTAGAGTAATATGCATTCTTATCAGCAGTTAGGTTAAGATCACCAAATCAACAATTATGAGTATCTAGTATGTAAAATTAGTATTAGTATGTAAAAATAGGTAGAAAACTCACCTTTAGGGTTTGTGGAGTAAAAACCCTAAAATGAAGAAACCCTAGGTTGAAAGTGAGATTCCTTGAAGCTTTAATGGCACAAGAATGGTGGTGTTTGGATGCTTGGGGTAGTTGAGGGTGTTAATAAATGGTGAGGGTGGAGTTTGGTTAAGAATTTAATGGAGTGAGGAAGAGGTAGGAGAAAAATCGCAGGTCTAGAGAGAAAATAGAAGACTTGGTGTTAAGATGAGAAAATGGTGTTTTAAGTGAGAAATTCGGCCAAATAGAGGAACAGTGCCCCCGCTCGCGATTGTGACACTCGCGATAGTGCCATGGCACTCTCGCCAGGCACTATCACGCCAAATGTACCGAGAGTGGTACATGGCTCGCGATTGTGGCCTTCGCGATAGTGACCATGGCACTATCGCCGGCACTATCACGCAAAACCCCCAGCCTCCGAAATTCGTTTCCTAAAGTTCGAAATGCAACCAAATATCATCAAAGCTCAATAATATGGGTGCGAGGACACAACGAACTAATACTGCTTGTCAATGCAGTTCTAATTACCAAGAGTTAACATTTTAAGCACTAAAGTTTACAAACGGGGCATTAAGGAGCAATTAATCACAAAGTCGAGCTTTTGGGGCGTTACATAAAGAGGAAATTGATATGTTTGACTTCAATGCTCCACTTCCAGATCATTCTACTTTTATTATTAATGGAGAAGCTTTACCTAGTGTTCATGAAAAAGGTGAATCGTCAACTAAGGTTGGTGAATCAGTTTCTGTGAATGCTGATTATTATGCTAAGGGTAAGAAACATAAGAAACAACGTTCACAGAAACGGAACAACACTGGTAAACACAAGAAAAGTCATTCTCAAAAATCTGATTTTCCTAATAAATCTAAATTCTTTGTTTCAGATATAAGAAAGAAAAGGTCAGAAGCGAGAACTGAATGGCGACCTAAAAAGAAGATTGATGACAAAGCAGAGTCAATTCCTGATAATTCTTGTAATAGATCAAATAATAGTGTGTCTGATGTAGTTGGTTCTGTTGCTTCTACTAATAAAAACCTTATAACTTCTTACAAGAGATATTCTATAAAACAATTGTTCCAATTATCTCCTACTATTACTAAATCTTATTCTTATCGGTGGAATGATTTTGCTTATCATCATTATTCTAATGATTGGTTTGGATCATATCATGTTTATTCTTCTAAACCAAATGTTTCAAAGAGTTTTCAAAAGAAAAGAGGATCCATATTCAAATGGATACCAAAATCTTGTACTAATCTGTTAGGACCCGTTTTTAAATGGGTACCTAAAATTATTGTGCCCTGATTTCTATTGCAGACCCATCATATGTGGTACTTGGATAGCGGTTGTTCCAAGCATATGACCGGGCAAAAGGATTTACTGACTAATTATACAGAGAAATTCAGTGGAAATGTACGTTTTCGAAACGACCAGTTCTCACCGATCTTAGGATTTGGTGATATTGTTCAAGACAACATAACGATTACGAAGGTGAGCTATGTTGAAGGATTATGACACAATCTTTTCAGTATTGGACAATTTTGCAACAAAGGATTAGAGGTAAATTTCAAAGCTAAGAGTTGCTCGGTGCGTACTGATGATGGCAAAGAACTCTTAGTTGGTACTCGCAAGTCAAACCTCTACACTATCAATTTGTCAAAGGTCCAGACTGACAATCAGGTGTGTCTACTTTCAAAAGCCTTGATGCAATAAAGCTGGCTATGGCATCGATGGCTTTCTCATCTGAATTTTCGCTACATAAACAAACTGGTCAGTGGAAAGTTAGTGAATAGACTTCCTGAGCTCAAGTATGTGAAAGAACACTTGTGTGCAGCGTGTGAAAAAGGGAAGATGAAGAGAGCTCCACATAAACCAAAGACTGAACCTAGTACCAGTTCTCCATTAGAGTTATTGCATATGGATCTCTGTGGTCCGATACGAAAGCAAAGCTTAGGCAGAAAGAAATATATTCTAGTTATCGTGGACGACTATTCGCGATACACGTGGGTCAAATTTCTACGATCAAAAGATGAGACGCCCGAAGTACTCATCACATTTCTGAAGACGACCCAGGTGAATCTGCAGAAACCAGTCAAGCTTCTAAGAACTGATAACGGTACAGAGTTCAAAAACAGAACTGTTGAAGAGTATCTCGAATCGGTCGGGATATCACATCAATACTTTGTTGCTCGTACGCCAGAACAGAATGGAGTAGTTGAAAGGCAAAATCGAACGCTAGTTGAGGTCGCTCGCACTATGCTTAGCCAATCAGACTTACCTCTGTTTCTATGGGCCGAAGCTATTTCGACTGCATGTTACACTCAAAACCGTTCCATGATACATCGCAGATTTCAAAAGACTTCGTATGCTTTGATCAACAATCGAACACCATCTATCAAATATTTTCATATATTTGGGTGTAAGTGTTTTGTGCTAAACGACATAGAGAGTCTGAACAAGTTCAGTGCTAAGGCAGAAGAGGGTATTTTCATTGGATATTCTTCTACATCTGCTGCAGATCGAGTATACTTAAAGAAGTCGAAGACTGTTATAGAAAGCGTAAATGTCACATTCGATGAGAAGATGGCTTCTGAACAAGTCAGTTCAGAACCCGTGATAACCAGAGTACTAGCTTCTAGACAACTCAGTTCAAAACCTGTATTTGAAAAGAACAAATCAGATGAAGCATCATCGTCTACTACTCATTTATCTTATTTAGATCTTTTATTTGAACTGTTTTATGATGAATTTCTTGGATCTAACTTGACTAAACCTGTTGTGGTTGACAGGATGGAAGATTCAACGACTAATCATCCAACCACTTCAGATGTTTCCACTGAATCAAATTCCCTGATTCAAAAAGAAATTCCAGTTCCAATGTCTACTCCGATAGTTGAAGCTGTAACTACTAAAGAAGAGCCAGAAGTTGCTGAATCAGTAGGGTGTACTAAAAGGACTGATCAACAGATTGATCAAGTTGTACCTACTGAAACTTCTGCACCAATTACTTCGACTGAACTACTCCCTCATGTTGTACAAACTGAAGAAGTTGATAGTGGATTCTTAGATGACAATCATGATCAATCTTCATCTAATCCACTCCCTCATGAACATCGCTGGACCAAAGAGCACCCTCTTCACCAAATAATTGGAGATCTAGACAAACCGGTGCAAACTAGGTGAACAACTTTAAATCAATGTCTACATGACTCATTCATTCCTCAGCAAGATAGAGCCGACTTGAGTATCAGAAGCTCTAACTGACTCGGATTGGGTGTCTGCTATGCAAGAAGAGTTAAACCAGTTCGAAGCCCTAAAGGTCTGGAGACTAGTGCCAAAACCGGAAGAAAAAACCGTTATCGGCACAAAATGGGTATTCAAAAACAAGAAGGATGAAGATGGTATTGTCATTCGAAACAAATCAAGACTTGTTTCCAAAGGTTACCGGCAAGAGGAAGACATAGATTATGACGAGACTTATGCTCCAGTGGCGCGTATATAGGCAATCCGCATGTTTATAGCATACGCAGCCCACAAGAACTTCACTGTCTATCAAATGGACGTGAAGACTGCCTTTCTGAATGACATTCTTAAGGAGGAAGTCTACGTATCTCAGCCAGAAGGGTTTGTAAATCCAGATAAGCCAAATCATGTCTACATCTTGGATAAAGCTCTGTATGGTCTGAAACAAGCACCTCGCGCCTTGTATGATGTTTTATCTCAATTCTTGGTCAAGTCAGGTTTTTCAAAAGGTAAAGTCGATACCACTTTGTTCATTAAAAAGGAAAAAGTCGATATAATTCTTATTCAAATATATGTAGATGATATTGTATTTGGCTCTACAAATCCTAAATACTGTAAGAACTTTTCTAACCTCATGGTGTCACGTTTTCAAATGAGTATGATTGGAGAGATGAATTTCTTTCTCGGATTACAAGTAAAACAGTTTTCAACGGGGATTTTTATAAACCAAGCAAAGTACATTTTTTACATTCTTCGGAAGTTCAAAATGGAAAATTGAAAACCAATTGGAACCCCAATGGCACCAGGTACTAAGATTGGCACTGATCCTTTGGGAAAAGCTGTTGATGTTAGGACTTATAGAGGCATGATAGGTTCTTTAATGTATCTTACTTCAAGTAGGCCAGATATAATGTTTTCAACATGCTTGCGTGCTAGATATCAGGTTGATCCTAAAGAATCCCATTTAGCTGCTGTCAAACGGATTTTTAGATATCTAAAGGGGACTACAGATCTTGGTCTGTGGTATCCTAAGGATACAGGGTTTGAACTGACTGCTTATTCAGACGCAGATCATACTGGGTGTATGCTAGACAGGAAGAGCACTCCAGGTCATATTCAATTCCTTGGAGACAAGCTCGTTAGCTGGGCGTCAAAGAAACAACTTTGTGTTTCCACATCGACTGTTGAAGCAGAGTATGTAGTTGCTGCCAGTTGCTGCTCTCAGGTCTTGTGGATGAGGACACAGCTTCGAGACTATGGATTCAAGTTTGACAAAATACCGATCTATTGTGACTCAAAGAGCGCTATCGCCATATCAGCTAATCCTGTGCAGCACACTAAAACAAAGCACATTGATGTCAGGTATCATTTTATCAAAGATAATGTAGAAAAAGGTAGAATAGAACTTTACTTTGTAAAAACTGATTATCAACTTGCAGATTTGTTTACCAAACCTTTAGATGAAAAGAGATTAAATTTTCTTGTATCTAAGCTTGGTATGCTAAATCTCAAGACCTAATCAGTAATTACCTATTAAAGTTTCTTTTATTGTCATTTTTTCATCATTTCTTTATCATTTATTCTGAAAGGATATCTGCATTTTAACATTTTGTTCATGATCTCAATGGGAGTGAGACAAGATATTAAGATGATCAACATTATTTTGAGGGGGAGTTTATAAAATTTTTGTGTTTACTTAACTGACAAATTTTTGTGATGCATGAATTTAGGGGGAGTATATGAGTACAACAAAAGGAGTAAGGACATGATTTCTGATTACTTCAGATCAGAACTTGTTCACTCATTGTTTTACTGCTTTCTTACTGCTTTCTATTGTTTACTTTTCAATAAATTTGTGAATAAAGTTGCTTTGACATAACTTTGAGACTTTTGCAGATTGAGAGAAGCTTACAAGATCATATTATTATGATTTTCAGCTTGACTTCATGAGATTTAAGACTGAACAACAAAGGTTAAATTTATTATTTTAATCTCATATATGGTTGAAAGAAGGACAACTTTTAATCATAGAAAACATATTCTTAAATGTTCACACCACTTCCCGATTCTTAAATCGATTTCATGAATTGGAAGTGAGATTTTAAATGTTTTCATTTTTACTTGTGCTTAAATGTTTATAAACCGTGTGTTTCCAAAGATAAATACTTGTGTATTGTCTTTTCCATATACTTTCAAGTATTCACACACACCGGTTTATTTTTTGTTGAAATTGTTCTTACCATGTCTCTATATTGTAACAATTTTTTTTTCAATGGTAAGACACCCCACTTGTTATTCAGAATTTGAGCATAATTTCATTTCTGAACGTTATTTCAAGAATGTCTATATTTTGATCCATATAGACAATATCCATTATTCTTGACCATAAGTTTTCATTGATATATCATATCATTTGATTCTGATCATTTCATAAATTGTCAGATTTTCAAACAAGTCTCTTGCATTCATTTATATTCATTAAATTTACTAATACTTCACTGTTTCAAATGCTCAAATTGTCATGATTACATCTATGAGCATACACATATCTGACCCATGTTTTCCATGTCTTAAATGTTCAAGTTAAACTATCTTGAACAACATATGCTTTATAGGACAATACGGGTTCTTTGTGCTAGGACTTAAATGAACTTCTATGGATTCACGTTAACCAGTGTCTCCTACCCAAGAAGTTAATCCTTAGTGATTGGGTGTGAAGAGTCAAAATGAAATGGGTGTGGGTTGAGTGATGAGGTAAAATGTAAAAGAGAGTTTGGTTAGATGTGAATTTAATGATAAAAAGAAAGAGGGTGTGAGATTAGAGTAAAAGAATATCAGACTATGCACCAACTACTTTCTGAGTCGGACAACCACATTACTAATGCTTCACAATTCTTCGTGAACATTATTGAAACAGGCAAATAGCCCATGCCAACTCTTGCTTATAGCCCTACCAGCCACTCATTTTCTTCTTAAAAAGAAAATGTTTCATATTTTTTTATGGGGACGCAGCATATAATCTATCTGGTTTTCTTTTGGAAAATTTGGATATTGAAAAAGGAGTCTGCCCCACCTTCGCACTTCAATCATGCACATTGAGCCTGTGTTTATCTACTGTTGTCTCAGTGGTTTACACAATTTTGAGCCTTTATAAGCAATTGATGACTTACTTCTTTCTACACTAGCACGAACACACAAGGAATTTGTTTTCTTGTCCTAACATTCATAGAAACTTCCTTCGTGGTGTTTCGATGATTGAATGGAAGCCCTGGGGGAGTGAACATAACAAAAGCTCATTTCCAATGTGTATTCGTTACACACAGTAACTTCGTGTTACTGACAGGCATATTAACTGATTCATTTGTTGATTCAGGTGTTACATTTCTAATTTGTCTGGATTTGAAAAGATCTAGATGCATACCTTGTTTTGGATCGATGGTGAATCAGAGGCTCAATTCAAATGATCAGTGGTCAGAATTGTTACAGACATTTCTTGAAAGAAGTTTTGATGATATCGATGCTCTATTCATCAAAAAGGGGGAGATGAATTAAAGAAATGTTTAAGTCGGAAATTTCAGAGTTGAAGAATTGTTTGAATTCAAAGGTTATTTGTGAAAGAAGGATGCAAAGTTCAAAGATTTCTGAAGATGTGCTGAGATTTTACATAAATTTTCTTTGATGGTCATTTGCTAAAGCAAATAGAGCTGAAAATGGAGATAATTTCTTTCTGAAGTTTGAAAGAGTTTTGTGAAAGTTTTGGGAAGATTTTTGAAGATTGTTTCTATCATTTTTGGAAGAGATTGTTAATATCTTTCAGAGACAGACTTGGGAAGAATACAATCAAAGAAAGGGGAGAATGCAATGCTTGTGCCTAAAGAAGACAATTTATTGAAAATGAGGAAATTGTACTATTGAGCATAAAAGAGAAAACTGAGTTGTAAAATCTTTCAAAGATGATCTTGAATCCAAAGGAGGAGATTGTTAGAGCATAAATATATGTTAGATGCAAGATCATAAAATCTGAAGACTGGAGGTCAAAGATCAAGATGTCAAAAGCTGAAAGTCAACTCTCAGTGAAAGTCAAAGTGAAAGTGTAATAAAGTCAAAGTCAAGTTTGTATTTGTTTTGTATTAGTTTTTGTTTCCTTTGTATTTGTTGTAGGTTTAAATAGTTTTGTTTTCTTTTTAATAGATATATGACTAGAAAGTACGCTTATCAGAGAGGATTGTAGAGAGAAAGAGACGTTTAGAGAGAGAAAGTGAAAAACAGATTGTAATCATTTGAGAAGTTGAATTGAAATCAAACAGGTAGTTAAAACAATCTTGTTTTGTTGATTTGTTTGTGATTGGAAACTTGAATCAGGGACTCACAGTAGCGGTTTCTTCTTCCTCTAATATTCATCAACAGTCCCCAAGGTAGAAATAATTTGAGCAAATTACTTTTTACTTTTTAACATTAAGACATACTAAAATCGTCTTCATTCAAGCCAAAGAATTGAGTAATGAACCGATGGTTAGTATATTAGATAACATTCTCATGCTCTAAAACGTAAATAGTTTGCGTCAATTTCGAAAAAAGTGGAATAAATAATTTTTGGGGAAAGAACGAATATTAAGGTTGAGGAGATCATGTTATTTTACATCAAATCCAACTCTCGTTCTAGAACAAAATGAAGCAATGTTTGTGTTCTTAAAAACTTACGAGTTTCAAATGATGTATGTATATAATGTAGCCTTTGATTTTACTAAAGATGATGAGAGCGTGAACTCCCAACCATTTATGCATTGGAGAGACCATTCCCTTCACAAGCTAAAGACAAGATGAATCTGTTGCCCCTTTTTCAAATCTCAAATCCCAGATAGGAAGGAAGTCGAAAAAAGATTTGCTTAAGGTCTAATATCTCTTAATTCCAAGTACCAATGCAAAGGAATAGGTTAATTCTGTATCCAAAACCATCATCATAATAATAAAAGGGAAAAATCCTTTTTTGCTTATTCATGTATTACAACCAGAATGAATCTCACATTTGCCTTGGGATTTTCCAAAGTATATATATACCAAGTGTTAACTGTTTGATACATAAATATAATATGTTCAGCACTAGCTTTTGTTGCAAAAGCATACACCCCTCTCTCTCTCTCTCTCTCTCTCTCTCTCTCTCTCTCTCTCAATTATATATATATATATATATATATATATATATATCTACTTTTGACCATACATATAGTACATGAGGAACCTGCAAACAAAAGCTTAAATCAGCAATCCATAATCATCTACTCGACTTCCTTTCAACTTTCTATTATATGCATAGAATTTGATTGAAATATTCATACCTGAACAAGTAGTATATGATGAAGAAAGATAGAACAAAATACATCACGAGTTTACATGTTCTTCGACTTGATTTCTTTTCAAACACCTAAATCATTCAAAATCACTTTCAGAACAAGCTATAATATTCAAATTCATAACTACATGCTCATGCTCATGGAAGGGAAGATAAGAGAATAGAAGGTTCTTTATTAATGGTTTTATGGGCTCTTAATTATATAAATTTTATGAAATATTCAAGTAATATTCTTCAGCTTTAGATCCATCATCACTGGGCCTTAAGCTTCTAGTAAAGATGAGTATACATTATTATTAGTTTACCCCCTTTAAGAATACTAGTTACATTAGTCTTAAAACTATGTTCATTTGTGTCACTCAAATTTCTCTAATATCTATGTATATATATACACATTCCAGACAAGTACCCGATTCCAGTAATCGATGTTCATTTGTCAACAGCAAAAGATTATTATCACTAATCCAGCGGCCTTCTTGTGTGGGACGACTTGACGATGGATTTCATCGAAGGCCTTCCATGTTCCCATGAGATTCACACAATTCTAGTGGTAGTGGACCAATTAACAAGGGCTAAAACACCCATTTATAAAGCCCAATCTGTAGCAGCAGTCTTCATAAAAGAAGTGGTGCGCCTGCATGGATTTCCGTTGTCCATCGTCTCTAACCAAGAGAAGGTTTTTAAGAGCATCTTTTGGCAGTTGCTTCGTGTACAAGGAACTACCTTGCTGCGTAGCACCATGTATCACCCACAAACCAATGGCCAATCCAGGTGGTCAACAAATCGGTTGAGACTTACGTACGATGTTTCATAAATGGCAATCTGCACACTTGAGCTCAATGGCTGCGTTTTGGTATAACACCTCGTACCATTCTTCCACCAAATACACTCCCTTTAAAGCATTCTACGGGAGAGACCTTCCTCATATCAACCGTCTTCAGGCCGGTAGTATGGCTGTTTCTACTCTTGAAGAACAGAAACTAAAAAGGGATGCGATTCTAGATGATCTCAAAGCACATATGTGATATGTTGCATGCTCATCAGTTTCAATGTCAGGGAACGGGTATACTTCAAGCTCTAACCTTATTGGCAGTGGTCGTTAGCTAAACATCCATTCCAGAAGTTAGCCGCTCAATATTATGGGGGCCATCTGAAATTGCTCGGTGTATTGGGTCAGTCACCTACAAACTGAATTAACCGGCCACAACTCGGCTCCATCCCGTCTTCATTGTTTCACAACTGAAACGAGCAATAGGAAGCCCTACAGCTGTACCTAGCATACCACCTAACCTCAATGCTGACTTAAAGCTTGTTTATTAAGAGCTTAATGGGTTTAATGAAACTCGCAACTTATTTGGTCGGTTGTACATGGTTGTTTGGTAGTGATTTAATGATATAGAAAGTAGCTTATTCAGTATGCCTCTAGGGGGCAGCTTTATGCAGAAAGCCAAGTTTTTTCCAAACCTGTCACTTCCAATTAAAAAACACAGTCCTTTCATTTATAGAAAAACCCTCCCAAACAAAAATCTTCCCAATCTATACCAATCTATACAGACAGACTAATTAACACATACAGCTATATCAATACAGAACTTAATAGAAAACCAACCAAACAGCTCCTTAGAGTTGGAGGCTGGAAAAAAAAAAAAAAAAGAAGCAGCAGGGAATGAGGAGTCGGGGACCATAAAGGATGGAGAATAGTTTCTGTTAGATTGTTAGCTTCGAGGATACTTTGGGTTTATTCCGTTTCAAGCGTGGTATGCAATTTAGTATAAATAAACAAGTAGTGGGAGGTAGAAGTAAGCAGAATATTACTAAACGACAGTAAGGGAAAGTCTAACCTCTCGAATAGCTAGAACCAGTTTTCCAATTCGGTTATAATCATGTGGGTCACTCTTTCCCATGAATTTCTTCCTATCTTCATTTAATTCTCAACATGGAGCTTAGCAATTTGTTCAAATTTCTATTCATTATCAATACATCTTTAGGTTCCTATCACACAGAAATAGAGCTCTAAAGTGATGGGAGGCTGAAAATGGATGTTCAAAGTTCAAACCAAAGGGGACTTTTTTGTCAGCCGAAGTAAGTGTCATGCACCCATCTAGAGGCCCAAGCCCATTCTCAAGAAATATTCTAGAATAGTTAAGGAGGGTTATTTTGGGTAATTAGAATAAATATATAGTATAAATAGGGGTGTGGGGGTAGAGTGGAGGGATGCAGAAAAATTTTCATTGTTTTGTTTTGGAGTGACTAGCCTCTCGAATGCTAGAAAACCCTTTGTTCCTGCCAAGTGAAGCATTTCTAGTTGTTCTAATCAATCTATCTTCTATTTCCATTGTTCAATTTGTCTGGTTCATAACAAATGGTATCAGAGCATTCCGAATCCATGGCCAGGGAATCGCAATGGTCCTCGTATTGTGTATATGAAGCTATGGCCAGTGATATGATTTTGCAGAAGGATGAATCTAGGAAAAAGGAGGTGATCAATCTCCATCCCATCGTTGCCGACTTTAAGCAGTTTCTAGACCAACTGACCGTGTTCAAACAGGATCTTATGGAGATTATTCGTGAAGAGGTAAACATCATTCGATTCCAATCAGGTTCCTATATAGAAAACCCAAGGCAATCAGGTTTTGTATCAGGGGAGATTACATCTGGAGATTTCATCGCAAGTGGTGAGGATGTTGTTCATACTGTTCATACTCCAGAGTTGAGCCACGATAACATCAACGTCACTACAGTTATTGCAAATGAGGAGGAGGGCATTCATGAACAGGTTTTTTATTTCACCAGTGAAATGAAACCAGTTCCAGATTTTAGTGTAGCCACGATGGCTATTGGTGAAGGAGGAGAAGAAAAGGAGAATAGAGAGCTTACTGGTAGCAAAGGAACAACATAGGTTATATCTGATAGTGGAAGGTTCGAGTCGGTGAAAATTCACTCTGCAGATGGTCCAGATTCTGTGTTTTTCAATTTTGGTCCGGAACCAGAACCAGAGCCGCCAGAAGGGAACTCCCCACCGCCTCAGATTCTAGCGTCGGGGGATTCATCTCCAATCCCGAGTTTGATGGAGAGTAGGGCGGTGATTCAAATGGAGTCGCCTATCCATTATTCATCAGCGACCAAGTGTGAGAAAATTATGTTGGCCCAAGATTGGCCCAACCCACAAATGGTCCAGGCAAGAGCCCAAGGCAGCCAAAGTCCAGTTGCGTCAAAATTTAGACATCGCTTGCCCCTGGCGTTTCCTCAGAATCTTCACGTTCTCAATGGCCAAGCCTTTGATCATCGTCGCAGCGATTCGAATGGGGTTTGCAACGCCGAGTATGGTGATTTGAGGAGTAGGAACGCCAAGAAGGATGGGTCAACGGTTAAAAAAGTGGGTGAAATACTCGGAAGGACAGATCAAGTAATTCCTTTAGTGGGAACTGTTAGACCGAGGTTGAAGGAGCGATATCAATTCATAGGCGTTCATGTAATTACGAATCTCACGAGGGAAAATGTTAGAACCCTAAATTTCAGAACGAAATTTTCTCCACCTTCTGATAAAACCGATGGTGGTGTAAACCAAAGCCCAACAACAACCGTTTCCAGATTTATATCTAATTGTTATCCAAAATACTCTTTGAATTCAACCACAAGTGATTTCCTAATTAGAACTAATCTAGATCCAAAACTAGTTTCGAATTAAAATTCAAAACCAAACCTAAAACTGCCAAATCAATTGTTGTTTCGGCCGTTTTATACAACCACTTTGTTATTCTCTTGTCCAATACCGAGTAAAAGGGCTGATGTGTGTGTCGAGTTTGATAGGAGAGCAGAAAACGGGAAACTAGGGGTTGAGTTTTCTGCTGTTCAGACCATTCAAAACGAGAAGGAAGTTGTCATAGTGAATAATCGAGAAGGAATAGGTGTGGGACGTGAGATTAAAATCAAGCAAACTAAATACTTTCTTGATTTGAAAGAAGAGGGGAAAGACAATGTTTGTTTTTGGAGTTGGAAAGGCCATTCAAAACACAGAATAAGATTATTACATCAATTTCAAGTTGCAGGACTTGACATTTGGGATAAGAACATTTGGATACAAGTGAATTTTGGATGAGTTTGTATGCTGGCAGAATTGTGGGAGTGGCAGATTGGCTGAAAACCATTGGACCCCGACTCTGGTTTTGGGAGGTAAAGATCACAGGAAGCTGACACCTAAGGGATCGACTTCAATGGCAGTTGGTCGGGGAGATACTGTAACTGGGTTGCTTCAATTTCTCTATTTTTTCTACCCACCTTGAGGACAAGGTGGTTCTTTGGGGGCGGAGTAATGTCATGCACCCATCTAGAGGCCCAAGCCCATTCTCAAGTAATATTCTAGAATAGTTAAGGAGGGTTATTTTGGATAATTAGAATAAATATATAGTATAAATAGGGGTGTGGGGGTAGAGTGGAGGGAAGCAGAAAATTGTTCATTGTTTTGTTTTGGAGAGACTAGCCTCTCGAATGCTAGAAAACCCTTTGTTCCTGCCAAGTGAAGCATTTCTAGTTGTTCTAATCAATCTATCTTCTATTTCCATTGTTCAATTTGTCTGGTTCATAACAGTAAGCAATTGGCCAAAGCCCGTTAACGTTTCTAGATTGACTATTTAATCCAAAATTAAAATATTTACAGAGTAAAATAGTTAACAAACCCAATGAATGGTAACTGAAAAGATTTAAATTTTTACCATCTTGAACCGATCCATAGTTCCTGACATAATCCCCCTTGCCGAATCCATCCCATTTCCCTGTTAAACAGATGACCAACAGAACAGATCAGAAGAAAAAACTGGTTGTTAATGTAACCAGCAATAATACATGTAGATGTAGTATGTATGTGTAACTTGTTTACCATTCGGTCCAGCATACGGTTATGACTCTGCACCTCCTCATGTATATCGCCAGTCAACTGTCAATGTCAATTATCAATTAATTCCTCTGACAAAACAAGTCTATCATGAGTGGAGAACATTTTCAGAGTAAAAGAGATTCGTTAAGTTAGTAAAAAGCATTTAATGGACAATCCCAAAAAGATCATCAAGCATCAGAAAGTACAACACTCTAATAATTGTTATCCAATAGGTCTATAACTTGAAAGGAACTTTACATGAATATATATATACAACTAAAGAAACTATTTAAGGAAAACATATTACTCCCTCCGTCCAATGTTCAAAAAGGCACAAGATGCGTCTCCGTTTTACGAAATGACCGATAGTGTTTCTGATAGCGTTTCTCTAAGGCATGGCTCACGCCATGGCGCCTTGAGGCGCGCCATAGCACACCGTAGAGCGTGTTTTTTGTAAGACATGTCTTTTTTTTTTAAATTAGTTTTTTTAATCTTTTGTGTTTTTACACTTTTAACTTTAGATTTTACACTTTCATAGATTCATCTAATCATATCACTCCCAGTTTCACGGATTCATAAATGTTACGGACTTACGATTAAAAGGAAGTTGTATAATTACCTTTCTAAGTTCTATTTTAAATATTTAATCAAAAACTATTTTTGTAATAATAGTCTATACAATTTTTCTTCTTCTAATATGAATGTACATTTTTTAATATCATTATCTGATTAGATAATATATAGAAAACATATATGTATATATATACATATATATAATTCTGTGTATGACATAAATTTGCCGCCTTATGTCACGCCTTGAAAAACACTGTGACGTGTAAGGTTTGAGGTTTGACCTCCGCTGCCACGCCACGCCTCACGCCATTTTGAACCTTGCCTTCTTTACATAATAAGTGTCCACATTTCCATTTATTTTTGCCCCAAATTCTCAATTTTACCCTTAATTAATGCATGAATATTTAAGAGTTGTGAAGAAAGATAAATTAATTAAGGGTAAATTTACCATTTGGTTAACTAACAAGAGTAATAATTATGCTTGTCTAAGACGGTCCATTTCTATTGTGGACACTTATTTTGGGACGGAGGGAGTACGATGCTAGGAAAGTAAAACCTTAGTTTACTATATCTAACATCCTCAAGTTGGAGCGAAGAGGTTAATCATACCCAATTTGTTAAAAATAAAATATATTTGTGCTTTTCGTAATGGCTTCTCGAGGATGTCCGCAAGCTAGTACTCGGTCTTGATGTGTATTTTTCGGATCGATGGAGGGTTTGTCTTAGTTCCACAACACGGTCTTTGATCAGATGACAATCAACCTCGGTCCTCTCATAGAATACTTGATTCTTGGCTATATGAATAGTTGATTAGTTATCACAATAAAGTATCAACAAGTCGTCGGTAATTACTCCAAACTCTTTTAGAAGTCTTCTTACTCATGTCATTTCACATGATACAACAATTCATGGCTCTGTACTCTTACTCAGCACTTGATCGGGATACAAATATGTAGTTTATTGCTTTTCCAGGAAACTAGATTTCCTCCGACAAATACACAATACCCCGTAGTCGATCTCCTAGAAACAGGACAACAGCCCAATCTGCATCGAAGAAATCAGACATCTTGCCATCTCCTTCAGTGAATGCACCTACTCGACAGTGCCCTGATTTGAATAAAGAATCCATAAGCCTGGTGTGGCCTTGAGATACCTCAAAACTCAAAAATAACATCCTAATGACCTGTAATAAAGTGCAGAGATGAACCGGCTCAAAACACTAACCGGGAATGATATATCTAGTCGAGTTACTGTGAATAGTTCAACTTTCCAACTAATCTCCTATATCGTTCAAGATCCAACACATGAAGTTCTCTTGTAACAAGCATCAGACTCCCGATAAACCACATTCAGTAAGCATATCAAGAACATATTTCGGTTGAGACCAAAGAATCACGATCGAGATTGGGATACCTCTATCCCAATGAAGTAACAAAGTCGTCCAAGATCAGGAACTCAAAACTGAGTCTAGAAATTGTTTCAGCTCGAAAATTCCAATATTATTATCTCTAGTGATAATAATGTCATCAACATAGACCACTAGTATGATTCTTCGATCCTCATGGCGCCTATAAAACAATGTATAATCCAGGGAACAAGTTAAAACAAACTCCTGAAGAACATCTGAAAAACGTCTTAACCATGCTCTAGGGGATTGTTTTAGACCATACAAGGAATGTCACAATCAACATTCCTGACCTCCTCCTTAATAACAAACCCAGTGTTCCATGTACACCTCCTTAAGAATGCCACTAAGAAATGCCTTCTTGACATCCAACTGATGAAGCAGCCAATGATTAATGGCAGCTAAAGCTATACAAATGCCAACATACGCCATTTTAGCCATCGGGAAAATGTCTCTACATAGTCAACCATACGAGCTTGAGAGTAACCCTTTGCAACTAACCGGGCTTTCAATCGATGCAATGAACCATCAAAATGAAGTTTCACTATGAATATCCACTTACAACCCACTTTGTGTTTGCCACAAGGAAGTCCTTACAAATCCCAAGTATGATTCTTCTGTAAGGCATTCATCACTTCGTGCATTGCCTTAAACCATCCCGGGTGCTTAAGAGCCTCAGTCACATTTCCAGGAACAAAATGGTTATCAATTGTTGTGGTGTAGGACACGACTCTGAAGAAAGGTGGGAATATCCACGGTAACCATGAATGGGATACAGATACAGGTTTGTTTGCCTTTTTGGAAGGAAATTGCAATATCAAGGAGAGAAGCACCAGGTGGGTCATAAGGCTCTGTATGTTGTGGTAGAGGTGTATTAGGTACTGATTCGGTGGACTTACCAATAGGCAAAGATATGTGTGTATCAGGTGGTGGAATGAGAGATTCACTAGAATCATGATGCATAGTTAAGAACTCATGAGTCTCATACACTTGTCTTTCGTGTTGTCGAACATACACCTTTGTAAATCGAGTATCAATCGATATTGTCAAAATAGCATCAGTTGGAGGAATTAGACTAGAGTATCAAAAGATTCAAAAGGGTCAAGAACATGATTTGTTAACTCTAAAGCACGTGATAGTAGGTTTGACAAAGAAGGGAGTCGACTCATTGAAGGTGACATCAACACATGTAAAATATCAGAAAGGTTGCTATAACAACGATAACCTTTTTGAACACGAGAATACCCAATGAACTCACACTTTATAGCACGTGATGTAAAATATTATGTGCAGGACGATGATTAGCTGTAAGAACCGCATCAGCCCAAAAACTATGATACATTATAGTGAATCATCATAGCAGGAGCCACATCTAGTAGATGGCGATTCTTTCTTTAAGCAGTGTTATTCTGTTTGTTGGGGTGTATATGCACATGATGATTCATGTATAATGCCATGATCAGACTAGTAACTTGTAAAATCATAAGAGATAATTTCTTCGACACTATCAAATCGCAGTGTTTTAATGGATACCTCAAACTGGGTTCTGATATAGGCATAAAAGTCAGGAAAGATGGAGAATATTTCATTACGAGATTTAAGAAAGTAAACCCATGTGGCACGAGAAAATTTATCGACAAACGTGATAAAATATTTAAAACCATTTGTAGAAGTAATAGAACACGGTCCCTACACATCCAAGTGACTACGTTCAAATAAGGTGTCCACTTGACTTGCTAGGGAGATAGGAACAACAGGTGGGTTTTACCCAACCAACATGACTCACATGTTAACTCATGAACAGATGAAAGATCTGGTCTAAGTTGTTTCAAAACAGACAAAGAAGGGTGGCCTAGCCGATGTGTGGGAAAAAGGTTACAGAACAACTAAGTTTTTTGGTAATTTGGCTAACAGACATAAGACTATCCTGTAAGGTAGGAACATAAACAGCAGATGATAAGTTGAGATTGTTGATAGTGGATCCTATGCCCATAATTTGACACTAAGATCCGTTAGCAGGTCGAACTGGATTATGGGGTATATTTAGTCTTATGATAGGATAAATGGTCTTTGTTCCCGATCATGTTATCTTTGGCTCCTAAATCAATAATCCAAGATGATGAACATGCAAAAAAATAAGTAGACGTCTGATTGTACCAACACAAAAAGTAAATGAAACCGGGCATAGAAGAGGATCCCGAAAATGTACCAACACAAAAAGTAAATGAAACCTGGCATAGAAGAGGATCCCAAAAATGTACCTGACGTCTGACGTCTGACGTCTGACGTCTGACGTCTGACGTCTGACGTCTATTGAAATGGAACTTTGTCTCCCATGATCAAGGCCCTTCTTTTTTTTATAAAAGGGACAAGCCTTTTAACATGAACAAAGCAAGCTTGTGAAAGATTGGAGTTCTATATAAAATATTTGTCTTGAAGAAACTCATTAGGATCTCCAAGAGAAGCACATAAGGATCTATAACTAGAAATTTCCAAGATTGCTAACTTAAGAATCACAAGTATTTAGGGGTTTCAAGAAGAAACACAAGAAGGATTCAAGGGTTTCAAGGAGATTTGAGAAACTTTCTTCAACGAAGACTAGATCTAGAAAAGAGATTCAGGCCCGCAGCAAACAGAGATTCAAGAACAGGAATAAGGTAGAATTCTAGAGAGGGCGGCGGACAGAGGCAGGGACACCTTGCTCACGCCACGCCGGTGGATACGGTTTTTTGGCAGATCAGCCAACAACGACAGAGGCGGCTAGAGTTTTTGGCTATTCCGGCGACGGCTAGAGTTCAAGCAGCAAAGTCCGGCGACAGGGGCTAGAGTTTTATCACAGGATAAAGGGGCTCTGATAATATAACTTGAAAGGAACTTTACATGAATATATATACAACTAAAGAAACTATTTAAAGAAAACATATTACTACAATAGGAAAGTAAAACCCAACTTTACTATTCCTCATGTATATCACTAGTCAATTATCAATTAATTCCTCGGACAAAATAGTGGAGAACATATTCAAAGTAATATGGCATCTGAGATTCATTAAGTTAGTAAAAACCAGTTAATGAACAATCCCAGAAAGATCATCAAGCCTCAAAAAGTACAACACTCTAATAATGATTAGCCTAGATCTCCCAGAAAGAACCAATATTGCCAAAAAAATTGCCATATTCCAATGCCAACAATATTAGCTCTCATTGTATTCAAATATGACAGAGTCTACAACAATCACATATAAAAGCTTAAACTTCATTGCATGTACCTTAAGATCTAAAATTTGTTTAAAGGCAAAAACATCAATAGTCAACCATAAAGAATTGTCACAAATTCATTCAAAAATACAAAAATGGTAGATGTAATTTGTTTAATTTTTACGGGAACATTTTCATTGTCTTATATGGTGTTAGGAGAAAATGAAGATATTATTGTTGATTGAGTAAGAAGGATTAGTATGGGAGGCCACAAAATGGAGAACACCTATTAGGAATAAGTGGTGTAAATGAAGGTGTTATGCTTTTTATTACAATATATGTGCTACAAAATTTACTTTAATAATATATCTACATAAAAGATGAACAAAGAAATCAAAGCTTTTTGTACGACAACCACTCACTAGACCACAATAAGGATGCTCAATAAAGATGTTGCAGATATCTTTCGTTGATTTTGGCTATTATTCTCATTTGGTTAGCGTATAATTGGTGTGGATTGTCAATTTGGGCATTATGAAACCCCCTATGGTCCGTGAAGTGGTTCATAGCATGATGCTAGACCTGACTAGGGTAATGGTAATCTAGGACTCTAAATAGGGACATATATGTTACAATGTTAGTCAAAATTGATAATTTGTTTCATAACCATCTTATTTTCTTGAGTTTGGATTCCTTTTTCATGTTTAACTGGATTAAACTGTCTCCTGCCCTAAATCTCTATCAATTCTAGTTCTGGTCTACTCGGAAGGGATATCACCACCAACAGTACTCCTCCTAAATTTGATGACATTTCTCATGTGGGGTGAACCTTCAGCTACCCCTCGCATACTTCACCTGTAGACCTGCACTAGATATTCCTATTACCCAACGCAAGGGTCATTAGGATTGTGTCGGTAAACTTATCGAGCGTCTAAGATGTTCCACTTCTCACCATGTCCTATATCCTTGTTTTCGACTATCATTGAGTTTGTGTGTCTCATGTAGGGATCTTGTTGATCGACTTCTTAGAAATATGATCGTGGGTAACTGTAGAAGCTTAATCATTATGGTGTCAATGACGACACAAGAGCCTAGTCAACCAATACGGGAAAAATTCCACTAACTTGTTCGACTACTAAGAAGAATTTTATCTTTTGACTGGGAACTGCATATCTTTGGTGCTTTATATTATTTTTAAATAAAGAAGTAATCCCATAAAGGCAAGAGCGAATCTAGTTAGCATCCCACCATGTCCTATATCTTTGATTTGGGAGCAAGATCCATTACTAAGGATACCCTCATCCTTTACAATGAGAATTATGATGAAAGCTATAACATTATAGACAAGACATATGCCAACAACTCAGCATTGTGATTGTTCATGTTGCCATTCTTTTCCATCCACTAAAAAAACATTTATTTGTATCGAACTGCACATTATACACTACAAGAGCCCTATAAGGTTTATCATTTGAGGAAGTTTATGTATAGTTTTCATCAACCCTTGGGAATTGGTTTTCTTGCTTTTTCTCATAGACTTGAATATTTTGGTACAATTTGCAATACTAAAGACTATTTGATTACATTCTGACATATGCATAGTAGACTTTATATCTTTTACTTTGACATATGATCACTTAGATAACTTAAGGGGATATAGCCCTGGTCATTGACAATGAACTACAGACTAAGTACCTCGGGTCTAAATAGCAGAAGTGTTTATACGGTGTTCACTCGTGTCTGTGACACAATGTCTTCAATATTTTTGGGATTTTAAAGAATCATGTCGTAGAATCTCATATGATTCCAAACAACAATACTAGCCGAGACCATGTTGAGCTTCTCGACGATCTAATAAGCTACAAGAGGCTAATTAGGAAAAATAACACAATCACTAGGCTTGCATCGACTTGTAGGTGAACATGGTGAGTTCATCATGTCTTCACCTCATACTAGTCATTGGGATGTAGTTTAGCATATCCCAAGGTACACGCTCTTCTGCTTACACATGAGAGAGACACATTAAACATCGAGAGTACTACAATGTGCGTCATGCATGTTGATTGTGCCAAAAGACAAACGACTTTAAAGATGTAGAAAAAAAAGGCTATGCTTACGACCAAGTGGCCTTTGGCACAATGATAATGGCCGATCATCACTAACCTTAGGTTGTGGATTCAAGTATCTCTACATTAGTAATTCGGTTTGTTGAATTCTACAAAGCTTGTGACTTGTAAGTTGAGTTTAACTTGGATGTTTCATGAGATAGGTAATTCTTCATTAGGTTTAATAGAGATACACTGTGAGGCTATGATAAGTGATAACTAGGCTACTATACACATCTAAGGGTAGTCCTTTATGGCATGATGTTATAGATAACTGTCTTTGACGTTTATTTTTACAAATTCACCACCTCATTGCATCTTTATGAATGGTAAAAGATGTAAAAGTTGACACCCTTACCCATAGATCGCTGATACGGTTTCCATGTAGAAGACCAAGTCAAGAAAGAATTAAGGAAATTGCTTCAATTATTGTTATTCCGAAGATATGGGTTAATACCCTTTATATATCCAAAAATGTTTCCTAACCTATTATATAAAATTCCATAATTAATTTATAATTCTATTCTACCATAGCCAATGAGATGCTAAGGAACTGTTTACCTATATTAGAAGACAAGAAAAGGCATCAATTCAAGTTTTATATAAAAAAATATCCAAGTCTACTACCCTCTTGGAACAAAACAACTCATCTATAGTAGAAAATCCAGCAACCAACTACAAATATGCTTACAAAATTGTGGAGTGAAGCCTTGCTTTTGAGCCCCTCAAACTATAGCAGACCTCCTTTAACAATCTTGAAATTCACCTTCATCACTAAATTAATTTTATTTTATTCTTTGATCCGTCCGTTCATGCTGACTGCTAACTAGTTCCCCCTTTTTAGTCTACACACACCTCCTTACCCGATGTCAAGTCTTACAAACACGTGTTGTAGTTTTCTTTTATCCATTTTCCTTTTTTCGTGGACAACGGTAAAAGTGGGATTTTATTACTGTATTTACAAATGCATAATGACAGCAGGCAGCATTTATTCAGTTAGAAAACATTTTCCATACAAATGAATTCTGAAACGTTAAAAATTGGTAACTAATTTGCTTAATTGTTTTCTTTGTACCAAAAAAATCCTACACTAGGATCACATTGCCTTGAAGCTCTTTTTTTCAAGTTTACATATTTTTTGCACCAACAACAGAAACTGCAATTTTGCGAAGTTCTTAGATTATTCTAAATCAAACTAGTCAAGGACTTTCACATATTTGGCATGAGAAAAAAAAAAGTTCACTCTTACAGCTACAGGATCCAAGAAATATTTCCTTTGTTTCAGAATTTCCAGCTATGTTCAGGATTTAACCAATCAGGCTATCAAATAAGACTACATAAACACCCTATCAACCCACATGTAGCGTTGCATGGCACTACAATCTTTTGTGATGGCACATTGTCACATAAGTCAGTGCATCTCCAAATTAGATAGGAATTTTGTCATGGATGCTAGGGCAGAAAGCACTGTGTATTTGGGGTGGAGCAAATGATGCAGGTTTAGTTTTTGGTCAATTCTAATACACTTTGTGGCTAATTATAATCAATGCATTGTGCCTTTCGTTTTTAGTTACAATGAGCCATAGAACATTTACATGACTAATACAATACACAGAAATTGAATATAAAACAGAAGACAGTACCTAACCACTTCTATCAATAGAAAAAGTAATTGACATAATAGTTTTAACAGATTAATGAACTTCAAAAAATAGAAGTACTACCTAAGGAGTTTTTAATTTAATTCAATCTAAAAGAAATTTAATAATATGATTTATTTGCCATTTTATCATTTAAAAAGAAAACTTATAATTTTGGTTTTGGAGAATGGCATTTGCTGCTCCATGTATTGTTGCCTCATTTTCTACAAGGTGTCATGCTAGCACCAAGCGTCACGAGTAATATGCTTGGTAGATAATTTCCGTTATCTGGGGACCTTGAAAACACCCCTACAGTATTAATATATCCTTGACAGGACTTATCCACTTAAACTGATGTTATTTGGAATCCTACATTTTATCACTAAAATGTACTAATGCATACTCACTTCCTTGAAAAATTAACAAGTTGACATTTTGCATTAAGAAGACTAACAATAAAAAATTGAAGAACTCACTCTCTTTAGAAAGACGACCCTGTCTTGCAAGCTATTTAAAGATTTTTCATTTTCATGCTCATCTATATCACGAGAATATGAGGAAGAAGCCCTGAGACCGCCCTCCTCAATGCCATCAAGGTTATCAAATAAAGCAGTTCTAGATGAACGATTGTCCCTAGAAAAAATGATAAAGAATTTATAATTAGTTGTAAGAAATTTATATCTGGAGGTGATACAATAAGCCTGTTACGGGAACAATTTCCAGAGCATAAAATAGTAATAGTTAAGCATCACCAAGCAAAAGCTTACTCATCAACCTATTGTTGAATACATTCAAATCATGATATGCTATTACAATAGCAACTTCATTCCTAAATCCTAACCATCATCAACCTTCTTATTGTTAGGGTTTAAACGTTACACACACAATCACACAAAACCGAAAGCAAGAGAAGAACACGAGAATTTACGTGGTTCACACGATCAGGGTAATCGTGCTAATCCACGGGGGCAACTAGGGTTTTCTTTATATTAGGTGCTACAATGTTTACAAATACAATGAGATTAATATATAGAGAAATATAATTAGGGTAATCTCCTAATTAAGAAAACTAGGGTTAGAGGGCCTAGGGCCGGCTCCCATCTACGCCTCCCCCTTAATGGGCCAAAGCCTACATCCCAACAATCTCCCACTTGGAGGCTTCGAAACACATTCACCTGCACTCCTCTGTACTTCTGTAAACACCAACCGAGCTTGAGCTCCCCCTAGTTGCCACCTGCATTCTCAACACTATTTATGAAGGCCAGCTGAAGTCATACAGAACTTCAGCTTATCCAGCGTCACAGACTTGGTGAACATGTCTGCTGGATTCTTTGCACCTGAGATATTCTTCAAATTCATCGTGCCATCACGGATCAATTCTCTGACAAAATGATATCTCCTCCCAATGTGCTTTGTTTTCCCATGATAGACTGGATTTTTAGCAAATTTCACTGCACTCTCATTGTCACAGTGTAATGAGTAATCAGCTTGCTTTTTCTCAAGTTCTTCAAGAAAATCCTTTAACCACACTAGCTCTTTACTGGCTTCAGCAACTGCCATGTATTCAGCTTCTGTTGTTGATAAAACCACACTTTTCTGAAGCCTGGGCATCCAACTAACTGATGTTCCCACTGTAAAGACATACCTAGTAGTGCTTTTAAATGTCTTTTTGCATCCACTCAAATCAGCATCAGTATATCCTCTGAGAACTGAATCTTTACCTTTGAAACATAATCCCAACTTTGAAGTGTCCTTCAAATACCTGAGTAACCATTTGACTGCTTCCCAATGTTCTCTTCCCGGATCTGACATAAAGCGACTAACAACCCCGACGGCATGGGCTATGTCTGGTCTCATGCAAACCATGGCGTACATGAGACTACCAATAGCAGATGCATAAGGAACTTTAGCCATATCTGCTTTCTCATCTTCTGATCTAGGAGAAGATCTTTGGTAAGCCTGAAATGACTTCCCAAGGGTGTGTTTCTAGGTTTTGTTTTCTCATCGTTCATCTTGAATCTTTCTAACACTTTCCCGATGTATTTCTCCTGGGATAGTGTCAAAGATCCATCTTTCTTGTTTCTAGCAATGCTCATACCGAGTATCTGTTTGGCTGGACCCAAGTCTTTCATCTCGAATTCTTTAGACATTTGTTTCTTTAACTTGCTGATCTCTTTCATATATGCACTTGCAATTAACATATCATCTACATAGAGAAGTAGAATGATATAGGAGCCCTTGAATTTCTTCACATAACAGCAATGGTCTGTCTCACATTTGTTGTACCCGGTCCTTTCCATGAAGTTATCAAACTTCATGTACCACTGCCTGGGTGCATGTTTTAGACCATACAAGCTCTTTTTCAGTTTGTAGACCCCATCTTCTTTACCAGCAACCTGAAACCTGAAACCCCTTAGGCTGTGCCATGTAGATATCCTCTTCAAGGTCACCATGTAGAAATGTTGTCTTGACATCTAGCTGCTCTAGATGTAAGCCCTCTGCAGCTACAATACTCAAGATCAATCTGATGGTGGTCATTTTCACCACTGGAGAGAAAGTTTCATTGTAATCAATCCCCTTTTTCTGTTGAAAGCCCTTGACCATTAAACGGGCTTTATACTGTTTAGACCCATCATGCTCTTCCTTGATTCTGAATACCCATTTGTTCTGCAACGCTATTTTGTCTTGTGGAAGCTTGGTTAAAACCCAAGTTTTGTTTTTGTTTAGAGATCCCATTTCTTCTTTCATTGCACACTCCCACTGCAACGAATCTTTCAGCTTAACTGCTTCAGAGTAACTTTCTGGTTCACCATTCTCAGTCAAAAGAAGATAATTGACTGATGGAGTGTATTTTTCAAGAGGCTTAGAGACTCTGGTGGATCTCCTGACCCAGTGTGATTCAACTGGTTGAGGCTGTACCGGAGAAGATGTTTCTTCTTCATCCTTTGAGCTTTCACTGTCTTCATGAACATCTTCAGACTCATCATTATTCTGAAAATCAGATTCAGTACTCCCACTATCCTGAGTATCTTCTGGCCCTCTGATTCTGATGACATCACTTTCAAACTCAACTTGTTCTTTCTGATCATTTGAGTTTCCTGTGCTCCTCTCTTTATAAAGTTCAGCCTCGTTGAACGTTGCATGTTTACTTCTGACTACCTTTCTGCTTTCAAAGTCCCAAAGTCTGTAGCCCATACTATCTGAGCCATATCCAATGAAGGTGTATTTCTTGGCTTTTGCATCCAACTTGTCACCATCTTTCATCAGATCATAGGGACTACATCCGAACACCTTCAAGTGTTCATACTTCACTGCTTCACCTTTCCACTCTTCCTCTGGTATCTTGAAGTTCAATGGTACTGATATTCCTCGGTTGATAAAATAAGCTGCAGTGTTAACTGCATCAGCTCAGAACGTCTTTGGAAGCCCGGCATTAAGTCTCATACTCCTGGCCCTTTCATTCAAAATTTTGTTCATTCTTTCTGCCACTTCGTTCTGTTGAGGAGTGCCTGGAACTGTTTTTATCATCCGAATGCCATGTTCAGCACAATAGTCAGTGAACTTTGTGCTAATGTATTCTCCACCATTATCCGACTTCATGCACTTTACCTTCAGGTTAGTTTCCAATTCAACAGCAGTTTTCCATTTCTTAAAAGTATTGAAAACATCAAACTTATTCTTAAGAAAATAAACCCATACGGCCATACCTTACGTGTTGAATCATCGATGAAGGTCACATAGTAGTTCGATCCTCCCAAGGAAGAAACTGGTGTAGGTCCATAAACGTCCGTGTGAACAAGCTCTAATTTCTGAGCTTTCGATGTCTGACCCGTCTTCACAAAGGATACCTTCTTTTTTTTGCCAAGAACACAAGATTCACATAATTCTGAGTCCACGCTTTTTAGATCAGGAAACTTCCCTTTTGCAACAAGCATCTTCATTCCTTTTTCACTCATGTGGCCGAGACGTTGATGCCACAATCTGGAAGGATTCAGCCTGTTGGTCACTGCATTCACCTCGCTATCAGGAACATCAACCATGTATGTATAAGGTGCCTCGCTTTTTACCCTTTGCAATTACAAGGTTTTGTTTGACAACCTTCCATTGTCCATCACCAAAGGTAGTTCTAAATCCCTCTGCCCAATGGAAATCAACATTTTCTTAAGGCTAGGAATGACCCGAACGTCCTTCAAGGTCCAAGTGGTACCCAATGAAGTCTTTATGTCTGTGTCACCTATTCCTTTGATGTCAAGAGTGTGATGGTCAGCTAAACGAACTTTACCAAAGTTACCTGTCCGTAGATTCTTCATCATCTTCGTGTTGTATGTAGCATGAAAGGATGCACCGGAATCCAAGATCCAAGACTCTTTGAATTCTCAACACAGCAGATAAGGGCTTCATCTGAATCATCAGTTGTTGCGTTCACCTCTCTGTTTCCATCTGATTGTTTAGGGCATTGATTTCAGAAGTGCCCAGTATCTTTGCACTTCCAACATTGGATGTCTTTCCTTGGTTTTGACTGGCTCCTCTTTCTAGACTTTGATCTGCCTCTACCATTACCTATTTCTGTCTTTCTACCTCTCCCTTCAATGCTTAGCAAAGCACTAGATGATTCTCCAGAACTCCGTCTCCTTATGTCCACTCCTAGGATGAAGTCACGTATGCCCTCAAAGGTGAGTTTAGAGGTTCCAGTTGAACCACTAATGGCAGTGATAGTTCCCGACCACCTTTTAGGTAATGAGGATAACAAAAGCAAAGCTTGGACTTCATCTTCAAACTTAATATCAACAGATAACAAGTGGGATATAATGGTATTGAAATCATTAATGTGTGAGGTAACAGACATACCTTCTCTCATTCTGGTGTTTACTAACTGTCTTATCAGAAATACCTTGTTAGAATCAGAAGGTTTTTCATACATGTTTGACAAAGCTTTCATCAATCCACATGCAGTAATTTCCTTCACAATGTTAAAGGCCACATTCTTGACCAGCGTAAATCTGATAACAGCCACTGCTTTTCTGTCTAGAGCAGCCCATACAGTGTCTTCCATCTTCTCGGGTTTTATTCCTGTCAAGGCTTGATCCAAGTCCTTCTGACACAGCAGATCCTCGATTTGCATCTTCCACCATCCAAAATCTTGTCCGTCAAACTTTTCAATCCTGGTTTTTCCGTCTTCAGCCATTATCCCAAACTGTTGGCGATAGACAAACAGAAAAACAAGGAATCTTTTAGCAGCGCCGACAGCAAAAAGCGACGCGGTGGCGGCAGGGGGCGACGCGGAGGCGGCACGGGCGCGGCACGGGACGGCGCGGCGGCAGAGGCGGCTCAGCGACTGCAGTGGACTGTGGCGCAGCGGCGCGGTGGCGGCAGTGAACCGTGGCGCGACGAGGATTGCGGCGATTGAGTGTAACAGATCAACAGCCTAAAGCTCTGATACCGGTTGTTAGGGTTTAAACGTTACACACACAATCATACAAAACCGAAAGCAAGAGAAGAACACGAGAATTTACGTGGTTCACACGATCAGGGTGATCGTGCTAATCCACGGGGGCAACTAGGGTTTTCTTTATATTAGGTGCTACAATGGTTACAAGTACAATGAGATTAATATATAGAGAAACATAATTAGAGTAATATCCTAATTAAGGAAACTAGGGTTAGAGGGCCTAGGACTGGCTCCCATCTACGCCTCCCCCTTAATGGGCCGAAGCCTACATCCAACACTTATAATCAATGGACGAGGTATTAATGGAACCAACAACCACTGACAAGTTGACATCAATGTAGCAGGGTAAGCCTCTTCACGAGGGTGATTTAAGTGCAATGGAATGCGTTAACTATATGGTTTGTGTACCATGGTCTGCTGGAAACAGTTAACTTGATGGGTAGTCTAGCAACCAATCTCCCTTTACTTTGAAATGGAGTGTTAATATCCACCTAGTGAAGGAAACCTTTGATTGTTTTATGGATTTACATGAGATGATATCCAACAACCCAACCAAAGGCAAATAGCATCTTAGAGCCATGGAGTAGTCATTCAAGATCTGAGGAGTTCAGACTGAGGCTGGAGTACTGGGAGTGTTACTATCAATGAAAGGGTTACCCTCATACACCAAGGCTACAAGGTTGAGCAGGGAACTTTTTGTAAGCTGCATTTCCTGTGCATTTCGGCAGAGAGGATGTTCTCGTGACGTGAACAGTCAATAAGTAACTTTTTCAGAAGCCCCAAGGCTCATCCCTCAGGAGGAGTGCTGATATGGTAATGCAAGTACAACATTGAAAGTGTGTTAAGTCCAGCAAGAAGTGCCAAAAGTGGATACATATTTTGGGGTTGACATTACAAAAAGAAGCAAAGATGGATGAAAGATGCTAGTTGTCATATATGAATAAGATAAGCTAAGTACGCAGAGTGTGGATTTCTAGATAGGATCCATGATAATGCTTACCCTCTAACTTTGTGTTCAATGATGCCAGTGCCACCAGCATATTGTCTTATCTAATTCTTCTTTTACCAACCATCAGCAGGATTATCACAGAATTATAAACCACCGTCCAAATTATCTTGTTTTTCCTCTCTTCTGGTAAATCTTATGCTTCCATCCCTTTGCACTCAAAACCATAGAAGTGGGGGGAGTTTGAAATAAACATAAGTAAACACCAATGTGAACTCATTTTCCCCTTTCATCTGCACTGTGTTAAGCTTTAACTATTAGTTTGATGCCTACTATGACCTACAGTGTAATTAAAACTTCTCATAACTAGGGTACGGTTATCAACATATCATTGTGGGCCTGAGCATCCAACATAACATGCCACCGGTTGCCAGAATAGCCAAAAACGTGATACAACAAGAAATCATCAGAAAAGGCCATTAACCTTCAAATTCTTCCTTTCTTCTTCTTTCAACTACCATTATAGCCTCCAACTTATACATATCCCTACATATTATAAACAGCCAAGACACTACGTTTTCCATTACTCAAAACTCAAAATTCACTATGAAATCTAAGTGATCCAATAAGGTTCAAGTAATCTGGGGAGTTTTCCATTACTCCTAAAAAATTCAATAGAAAGCATGCAGATTTGGGAAGTTTAGTCAACGGTATTAGAAAGTTCACCAAGTCATCATCCTCAAGTCACTCTATTCGAGAGGAGCTTTAAGCATGCTCTCATAGCTTATTCCACCATTGCAGTTGAGTGTATTTACGAGGCAATATGAATGGTCCTAGGGATGGTGACGATTTTCACCATTGAAGGTGCTATCAACAACTATATGTTCTATTACTCGTACGCAAATGAACTATGCAAATATTCAAATAATATGTCTCCTGCTTAAGGAACTAGTTTAATCTACAACTTTTACCAACTCTTTACATAGCGTTTGGCATTTCCTAATCCTTTTCACTAGTGATCGCACAGCAATGTTGAGCATTGATTTCAAACTAGGTTATCCGGCTAACCTTTTAAAATGCCCCCAAACAATTAACTCAGAAAGACAGTACATTACAAATCAAAGATAAAAAACGAATGATAATCATAATAACGAACATTGATGAGGGATTAGAGATTAGAGTTGGAACCTTCGATAGCTCATGTCTGGATCAATGAAACAATGGACGGTTTCTCCTGATCAGGTTTGATAAAACTCTGCATAAAATCTAACGATGAAGAAGATAAGGTTAGAGGTTGCTGACGTATCGAGTACCGATAATTGAAGGTTAGCAGGGGTTCAGATCCAACAGATTCCGACGGCAATTTCCGGTTTCAGGTGGCCAATTGTAACGCGAAACGACTACCAAAAGGATTATTAAGGTGTTTTGCTCCTGCACGTTCACATCACGTGGGTTAACTTATGGGGTGGCAAAAGAACCTCTCGGCTGATTTGAGGTGTGGCAATTTTGTACCAAACCAAACCAAACCAAACCAGTCAAAATGTGTACCAGCTATACCAACTAAATTGGTATCAATTAAATTGGTACTAATTTAAATTGACTGGTTGTACCATACCAAGTGTTTGAACTTGGTTGGTACACGGTATTGAATTTGTGTACCACGGTACCGACTTTTTTAATAATTTAATTAATTATTAATTTTATTAATCAATGTTATTTTTAATTTTGAGCTTAAAATTTGAAAATCATTTAATTTTTTTTAGTTTTCACCTTACCGCTAAAGGCCCAAAAAAGTGAAAAACCTAATTAGAAAGTATAAACCCAAAGTCTAAAATCCAAATCGGCAAATATGAAATACCAATTTGATCGCAGGTTACTCTTCTATTTCTTCTTCTTCATCACAGGTTTCTTGATTTCTTCATCGCAGGTGATTTCTTCATCACAGGTGATTTAAGATTTCTTCATCGCAGATTTCTCCACGGATGAAGAAACGTTCCCTTATTTTGAACTAGTTCATGTATTGAATATTAAACAATGTTACATTTAACTTTTTGTTTGATCATTTGCGTATTTTGAATTAGTTTTTTCTTGTTTCGTATATGTAACTTGATATTGGTACAAGCCATTACCAACATGTATCAACCGAAAAAAGTCGGTACCAATTACAATTGGTTGGTACATGGTATAAAATTTTGCATACCGATTATAATTGGTTGGTACACGGTATTGGCAAAAAAAAGTCGGTACCGTACCGATTCCACCCCTATTTGATATAATTTGAAGTAATTGGAATGATCATTTCTATTGATCAAATTCCGTTAGTGTTTGGTTTACCTATAGAATGGAATTGAATCCCGCACATTTTATCATTTATGTATTTGGTCATTTAATCACAATTGAGAAGTAATTCAATTTCATATCATCTCATTTCTTAAAAGACAAAATTATCCACATCTTCCCTACTTGATTTACTTAGACCACCATCGATCTAAACCACCGACCAATCTGAACCACTATCGACCACCACCGATCTGAACCGCCGATGTGAACCACCGTCGACCATCGCTGATGTGAATCATCCATCGGCCACCGCTGATGTGAACCACTCGGCAACCACCACCGACCACCGCCGTTGTGAACCACCCATCGACCACTGCCGATATGAACCACAGCCTACCACCACCGATTTGAACCACCGCCAACCACCATCGATCTGAACCACAACCGACCACCACTTATATGAACCACAACCAACCACCACCGATCTGAACCGCCATAACTGTTAATATCAAAAATTACCAATGAAAATAATTTAAGGTCGGTGTGGAGCTTTAACAACTAAAAACTGTTTTCTTCGAGAAACATACGACGGATGTAAAAAATAAAAGGGACACAAGTACTTGGCGACGCCCCCCTGTCGAGGGTAAAAACTACGGACGACAACGAAGGTTGTCCTTTAGTAACAATGATCGATAGTATAATTGATTACACTATGAATGTAAACAAAGAAAACCGTGAGTTAGATTGTTGATGTCAAGAGTATCGTGATAATCTTCATGAGAGTATCACTTGTTGCTTCGGTCTTCCACTTGTGTCCTTTGAGTGTCTTGGAACCTTGTTTATATATGTTTCTTTGTCATAAATATGTCTTTTCTGGACATTTATTGATAACGGTCTTCACCTTTTTGCTCTTTGATTGTGGTCTTCAGTTTATGTTTGTTGAGCATTGATGAAAGAAGACTCGCATTTAATTATCACAAAAGAAATTGCTTGTCGAACGTTAGTAAATGAATGTCGTAAGAAAACTTACGATGATTACCAAATAATGATGACTAATAACTTGAATGTCTTTAGTCGTCAGTTTATGTCGTGAGTAACTTGCGACCATCGTCAGAAGTGACGATCATTGGTCTTATGGTCTTTGGTCGTTATGACCTAGTCTAAAATTATATTTGGTCGCATAAATCTTACGTTGTCGTGACCTGGATATTTTTTACCAAACCAGTTTGCCCCAAAATTTTGGAATTAGGCGGCAAATTCAAATTTCAAGTTTTGTTCCAACTACGTGACACGTGTCGTTTGAAGAAAACTGAATCAATTACCTTGGTAACTGAAAATTCGATGGGACCATGATGTCATCAGCATATCACGTGTGTGCATGGGCTTGCAGTGGACACTTGTCATCCATCGGACGAGGGATCCAAAAAGATGATGGATAGGTGTCGACCATTAAATGAACGACCTGACACAGGAGATCCTATAAAATAGGATCTCCAGCAAAATCCTTTCTGTTTCACGCTAATTGAGTTTACTTTTAGAGAGATTTAGTTTCAGGACCCTTTCCAAAACCTACAAATCCCTTCCAAGTGGATTGAACATTTGAGAAATCGATTTTCACAAGCGAAAGTCGTTCTTCTTTCAACATGTTTTAGAGGTTAAGAATTTGTAATATATACCTTCAGCGTAGAAATTCTTAACTCCCCCTAAATGAATATTTTCTTTTAAGCATCCTTGACAAAAACCTCAGATACTCCCCTAATACCTATAAAAATTCAACTCATTAGAGAAAAAAAATATGACAGTTAAAATTTTAATGGACTTTTATCCTCTCCCCCTAAAAGATATGACAGTAAAATTTACATAAACTCTCCCTCAAAGTAAAAACTTCTTTAGAAAGATGTTATCTATTAAGCATCCTTTAATAGAAAAACTTTTGAGTACGGGTTCTGAACTGAGTTATCTAGAAGCCATGTGTACATATTCTCCTGTGAGAATAGTAACTCCCCCAAAAAGTAGTAATGAATTTATCATTTAATCTCCTCCTGAAAAATCAGAAAATATATATCAGTAAAAATATAAAACATATAAGCTCCCCCTTAACATAAGCATAATCCTTAGTCATGAAACCGAGTTCTGAATTACTAGGATTGAAGTAAATTCAGAAGTCAAACTCCCCATGAAAATTTGCATTCACAAATTTATCAGAAGAAATACTATGTACTCCCCCTTGAAGATTGATCATCTTTTATGTGTTGGAGTACAGTCATTTGACATTGAAGTCTGAGTCCTGAGCTGCTTTACTCAGAAGTCATCATTCTTGAACATTGAAGATTGAGTCCTAAGTTGTTGTACTTAGAAGTCATTGTCATTTAGCATTGAAGATCGGTTCCTTATTTGTTGTAATCAGAAACCATCATTCTTGAACTGAGGTACGAGTCCTAGACTGCTTTGTCTAGA
The DNA here is from genome assembly GCA_023525745.1 of Arctium lappa. Lineage (NCBI taxonomy): Eukaryota > Viridiplantae > Streptophyta > Magnoliopsida > Asterales > Asteraceae > Arctium > Arctium lappa. Next base: position 69,408,066 of record CM042054.1, read on the forward strand.
AGTCAATGTTCTTTCTCCCCTTAATCTTTAGGTGCCTACAACACAGATTTAGCTTTTGGTACCCACTGGTATTTGGGTCCTAGTTTGTTAGTTGCAGTTTTATTAGGAGAGATGTAGTAAGAACCATACCAATTATCCACATAATTTTTGCTAACAAAATCATTTGTACCACAATAAGAACAATTAATTTTCTTCTGTGCTAACCTGATCAATTGATTGATAGTGTAAACAAGATCAGGGTTGCCAAAAGTTTTACCTTTAGGAGCATTGTTCTTCTTTGCAATAGGTGTATGCACAAATGATTTCTGATCCTTCTTCTCATCTGCGGATCCTTTCACTCTCCAAATCCACTTTTCTTTTTCTTTCTCATCTTTCCTTCTCCAAACCATTTTCTGCTGAGACTTGTTCTTTTTTATATTACCTGAACCATCAATAGATTTGTCATAGAAAAGGTTAGAAGGACGAATCTGTTCTATATGTTTAGAAGTATGATTATCATCTGTAATAACAAACAAAGGACTATTAGAAACATTTGTAAAAATTGAACTTGCAGCTGATTTAAATGAACATTCTGATGTAGCTAGATCATCTCTCGGTGATTGAATAATTGATTATGGCGTCTTTTGCTCAGTCAACTTCACCTTGAACATGATCTCTTCAAGTTCATTGATCTTTAATGACAAACTGTTTCTTTCCTTTGAAAGTAGATCAAACTTCTTGTGCAATTCAGACTTCGTCTTCTTCTCCTTCATAACAGTTGATGATAGCTCAGATAATTTTCTTGCCAGCTTCTTTATCTCATCCTCAAACACTCTTCTTTCTTCCTCAAAATCTTTTTCTACAGCCTTTCTCTATTCGGATATTTCTTTGAATACACCAACATTTTTCTTTTCAACATTTTTCTTTTCCTTCTCAAACTTGTCTCTCTCCATGATGATAACTTTCTCAAAATCTGGCACTTGTTGAGAAAGTTTTGTACATTTAAGTTCAATGGATTTCTTTTCTTCAAAGGACTTTCTTGAAAAATCAGAAAACTTTTGAGCATAAGCTTTTCTTTCTCTTTCAAACTCTACTATTTCTTTCTTTGACTTCTTTTCATATTCAGATATATGTTCTTTCATATCAGTAATTTTCTTCTGAAGCTCAGCATTATCTCTTTCCAAATCTTTTCTCTTCTTTTCAATCTTCTTTATCTCCTCTTGAGCTCTTGAGTTGTTCATCTCTTTTGTGGCTTTTTTCTTTAAGCATGTTTATTTCAACTTCAAGACTGAACACTCTGTCTCTTAACTTGTGACTTTCAGAGAAGATTTTTTAATTTATCTTTTTTAGCCCGTCACACGTCTCTCCAGCAATGTTTGCACGTCTTCTAAGATCATCAATCTCTTTTTGCATCAACTCCTTCTTTGACCATGTAGAATTTGCATTTAGTCCTTCAAACTTCTTCAGCTTTGTTTGAAGATTTGAAATCTCCTTTTCTTTTGATTCAATGACCCCTGCAAAATTGATTTTGGAGTTATCAACACAGTCTGAGCAAATAAAATATTTCTTTAAAATTTTAGAATTATCTTTCAATTTGTTGATCTGATCGAGAAGAGATGAATTCTGAATTTTCAGATTCTTATTTTCAGCTTCAAGGGCTGGAATCTCTGGCATATAAGCGATAGAGCTAAGGTATTTTCACCTCCTTCATCTTCAAGGGCTAGAGCTAAGGTATTTTCACCTCCTTCATCTTCACCAAGTTTTCTAGGGTTTCATCCAACTCCTTTTCACCATTTTGAAGATTGGGAATGTTAGGACATAAAATGTCCAAGGTTTGAAAGTTTTGTAAAGGGTCTACCATTAATCTTTATATTGGGTTTTAATTGTATTTGGCCTTAAACTTTGTAAATGGGCTTAGGCTTATTGTGTAGAACAAGAGTGAGAGAGGGGGATTATAAATAGATTAGTCCTTTGTAATTTGTAGTTAGAGATTTCATTTTACAAAATGTGAGAGAGTGTTCTAGAGAGAGAAACACTTTCTGTAATGTCCCGTAATTTTTAAGAAATTAATAAGCAAATATTTTTATTCAAATTGAAAACTTTTTAAAACTAAAGGACTAGTTTAGTCAATAAGGGAAAACTTTTAAGATATGGATGTCTCCCTAGTGTTTCACGGTGGTGGTGGTGGTTGTATATTGAAATTAGGATTGAATTTTGAATCAATCCTATAATTTTTCTTTCCATAAATTCGTCAAGGGAAAAAAAATAAGAAGTTAAAGTTGGGTTGATTTAGGTAATGGGACCATTCATGAGGGGCTAATTATGCATAACCCACTTAAGGTTTATAACTTAGATTTGGATCAGTATGAGCCTTATTATTTTGATCGCCTCTTGATCATTAAACCCTAACCTCACGCCTCATCTAAATCGCTAGAGAAAAACAACAACAATTAGAGAGGAATCGTTTGGGAACGTATGAGGCGAATGGGTGTCAGAGGCAGCAAGGTTCCATCAATCATCAAATCCCATCGATTCACGAATCTGTGAGTTTTCTTATTATCCGAGAATGCGTTTATAGGATTATTCGGGGTGGAAACAAGTCGTTACGGTGGTTTGGAAGTCACCGTTTCGGTAAAAGAAATCAATGGCAACATCGGGGTTGGTTAAAATCATATTTAGGACCCCGAATTTCTGCTCAATTCCATCTCGAAAATAGTCCTAAAAATTTCTTACGGTTAGTACGTTTAGTTACCGTTAAGTATCGCCAAGAGAAGTGTGTAAATCACCGGAAAAACGGGTCAAACGACTCAATTTTTAGTCGGATTTACTGCTGCGTTTTCGGGCCAGTTATTAGCCGGTTTTAGTTGCGTATTGCTGCTGCGTTTCGACCATTTATTAGTCGTTTTTAGTCGAAATCGCTGCTGCGTTTTTTAGTCATTTATTAGTCGTTTTAACCGTGTTTTGTTGTTGCGCTTTTGGGTCGCTTATTAATCGTTTTTAATCGATTTTTGCTGTTGCGTTTTGGCCTTTTATTAGTTGTTTTTAGTCGAAGTTGTTGCTGTGTTTTGGCCGTTTAAGTAGTCAATTTTAGCCGTGAAGTGTAGTTGAAGTTAGATGTGGAATGATTATACTCAATTTAGCTTTCGTAAACACTCAAAAATTTAAGGCTCTTGTCCAAAATTCAGATTTTATTGTTTTCGGTATTGGGTTCGATTATTCGTTTGTTATCTATTGTATATGTGCACTGAGCGCTTGGCTCAACCACATTTCTTTGTTCGCGGCAGGTATTCGAAGGGAATCTAAAGAGTTTAAGGAATTCAGAGCTTCATCCTATATAAGAGGTTTGTTGGTAAGAAGTTTTAGGTTTTATTAATGCTTTGAGGTAAGTATTGGAAGAAAGAAAGTGTATTGTTTGAGTCGATTATTAATTTTTGATGGTGCTTATTTTAATCAAGGTTTTATAATGCTCTGTATGCTCTTGTTAGCAGTTTGTGTTAGGTTCAGACGTAACCTCCTTTTCCATCTCGGGAAGGGGGTGTTACAAAAATGGTATCAGAGCTCTAGGTTCAATCTTGTAGACCAAATAGGTTTGGCCTGTGAGTATGGGTAGATTAGGAGATGTAATTCGAATTGTGTAGCGGAAGCGTGGTGGTCGAATTATTTTTGTTATCCTAAATGGCTCCCCAGTTGGCACGAGGAGTTGGGTGTGGTTTTGGATTATCGTTTAGATTGGTGATTTTTATTCGACGATACGTTGTAGGTGGTATGTTATTTAAGTCTCAACCTGTTGTGCTTAGGGATGAAATATGTGACTGGTCCTTCATGTTATAGGCATTGCATTGCGAGTAAAATATTTTAAAAATGGATTGCATCGCAGTCAAGCTGTCTTAAAAGATTATGTTTTGGAATTCTTGAATTAATGAGATAGCTATAATTATTGACCTTGTTTAACCATAAGAAGCGTTTCGATTTGGTATATTTAGAATGTTTCGGTATCGATGAATTAGTTTTTGGGTGTATAAAAATTGCTAGAATACCTTATAAGGATAAGATCGGATATGTGATGACACATATTTGGTGGTACTATATGGTTGCGGGAATTTTGTTATCAAATGCTTAACGGTTTCCAATATCAGTTGTATAAATGTTTTAAGATGGCAATTATGGTTTGCAATTTTAAAAAATAAAATAAAGACATTTAGTTGGGGATATCTGATTGCTCAAGTCAAATGTTTCGAGTTAGAATTCGATTTCTACGGCGATATTAGTGTGCAATTTTGTATCTAGAATTAAGATATATGGTAACTATAAATGGACGATTTTAGTAGATATTTTGGTACCGTTTTATTATTGATAGGGTCATTCAAGTTGAGACGTTAAATAAGATTTTGAAATAATTTTGGTCATTTATCTCTTGTAGTAAGATTGAATTGAGGCTTGTGAAGTTGTGAGCATTGATATTTTGAGAATTTTGGTGATGAACTTAGAAGACCAAATTCTTTTACGTAAGGTGGATTGTAATAGCCTTATCGTCCGTATAATTTGAAGATTAGGATATCTTAATTAAGAATTTATTGACTAATGTTTTGATTCAATTTTGAGATCTCGCAAGACAAGGTAATCCAAAATCGTTTATGCTCGACATTTAGAAGATTGATATTTGATTGGTTGTTTGACAATAAGGTTTACTTAAATTCCGAGGACGGAATTTCTTTAAGGGGGGGATAGATTGTAATGTCCCGTAATTTTTAAGAAATTAATAAGCAAATATTTTTATTCAAATTGAAAACTTTTTAAAACTAAAGGACTAGTTTAGTCAATAAGGGAAAACTTTTAAGATATGGATGTCTCCTTAGTGTTTCACGGTGGTGGTGGTGGTTTTATATTGAAATTAGGATTGAATTTTGAATTAATCCTATAATTTTTCTTTCCATAAATTCGTCAAGGGAAAAAAAATAAGAAGTTAAAATTGGGTTGATTTAGGTAATGGGACCATTCATGAGGAGCTAATTATGCATAACCCACTTAAGGTTTATAACTTAGAATTGGATCAGTATGAGCCTTATTATTTTGATCGCCTCTTGATCATTAAACCCTAACCTCACGCCTCATCTAAATCGCTAGAGAAAAACAACAGCAATTAGAGAGGAATCGTTTGGGAACGTATGAGGCGAATGGGTGTCGGAGGCAACAAGGTTTCATCAATCATCTTCGTCTTGAGGTAAGTCCCATCGATTCACGAATCTGTGAGTTTTCTTATTATCCGAGAATGCGTTTATAGGATTATTCGGGGTGGAAACGAGTCGTTACGGTGGTTTGGAAGTCACCGCTTCGGTAAAAGAAATCAATGGCAGCAGCGGGGTTGGTTAAAATCATATTTAGGACCCCGAATTTCTGCTCAATTCCATCTCGAAAATAGGTCTAAAAATTTCTTACGGTTAGTACGTTTAGTTGCCGTCAAGTATCGCCAAGAGAAGTGTGTAAATCGCCGAAAAAACGGGTCAAACGACTCAATTTTTAGTCGGATTTACTACTGCGTTTTCGGGCCAGTTATTAGCCGGTTTTAGTTGCGTATTGCTGCTGCGTTTCGACCATTTATTAGTCGTTTTTAGTCGAAATCGCTGCTGCGTTTTTAGTCATTTATTAGTCGTTTTAACCGTGTTTTGTTGCTGCGCTTTTGGGTCGTTTATTAATCGATTTTTGCTTCTGCGTTTTGGCCTTTTATTAGTTGTTTTTAGTCGAAGTTGTTGCTGTGTTTTGGCCGTTTAAGTAGTCAATTTTAGCCGTGAAGTGTCGTTGAATTTTAGCGTTTATTAGTCGATTATAGTCGTGGGTTGCGGTTGTGTTTTAAGGTCGTTAAGTAAGGTTAATATCAAGTTGTTTTTGGGTATTTTTAGGTCAGGATTGAAGGAGTAGGCGATCGCTGAATTTACAATTTTGTGAAGTTTAAGGTACGGATTCCTTATTATTCCCTCATTAATTTGTGCTTCTTTGAGTTGTTATATATATGTGTACGGATTCTTTATGTTCTCATCGTTTGTGTTTATTTGATCCTCTGATATGTGTACGAAGTCCTTTCGAATTGTGTTTGTTTGATTCGTTGAATACGCGTATGGTTTCTTTGTTTTCTTTCGAGTCGTTCCGTTCGGTTTGCTAAACAATGTGTTTTTACCTCCACCAAAGTATTTTTGTGTTTTCGTTTGATCAGTTGATTGTTTGATCATAGGTTAGTCGATCGGTTGATCATGTGAAATTCCTAGTCTGCGTTCGGATTTGCTTCGCCATACGTTTTTGTTTGTAAATCTTTTGTGATAGGTCGTATATAAATTTAGGTTAATTGGTTACGACACTCGTATCAATCAAACTCTTTTTCGATTCTAAGTCGTTCTAAAAAGTGTGTTCGAAATTATAAAGCGTTCAAGGGGAGCGGTCAATATTTTTTATATAGTTAAATACCTTTTTGATTTGTTTTGTATTAGTATGATCACATGTGTTGTGACATACTTTTGAATTTTATACGTTAAGGTGTACCGAGCTACTAACCACCTATGGGGGTACCATAGGCACGTCATTGTGGCACCGATGGCGTGACACCACCCGTGGCGGTGTGATCAATCCACGATGTCTCCTTTTGATTTTGTGTGCTCTGATGAGAGCTGGTGTGGTGTGATAGGAGGCGTATGGGTCGGCCCTAGTTTGTAGGGTGGATGACGGTGTAGTGCCCAACACCGCATCTCACATTATTTAGTACAGTTGGATGAGAATGTCCGACGTACGTGCCTATGTGGCTTATGTCTGACACTTGTTGTATCTGTTTATGTGTGACATGAAACTCAAGTGTATGCGATTATTTGTTCGAGCTCGTTATGCAATCTTATGATATGATTTTGATTTAAGCTTCTCAGATTAGTTTGGTATTTAGTTGACAATATTTGTTTTGATTTGACAGTCTTGGACTTTGACAAAATTACTGTCTCGATATATGAATTTGGATTTATACATTTTGTTATGACTTTTGATTAAGCAATTAAATTTGAGTCTTTTGGTCTAACTTCTTTTGATTTCGTTTTCTTTGTTTTGGGGAAATAAATTCTGTAGTTGAAGTTAGATGTGGAATGATTATATTCAATTTAACTTTCGTAAACACTCAAAAATTCAAGGCTCTTGTCCAAAATTCTGATTTTATTATTTTCGGTATTGGGTTCGATTATTCGTTTGTTATCTATTGTATCTGTGCACTTAGGGTCCATTTGGTTTGCGGGATTGGAATGGATTTGGAGGGATTTGGATTTCAAATCCATCACAATCCTTTGTTTAGTTTGCAGTAAAGGAATTTGTTGACCGGATTTGAAATCGTTTGACCTCTTTAAAATCCTTAAGTTGATGGATTTGAAAATCCTTTGCAATGGGATGGGATATCAAATCCCCCCAAATCCAAATCCCTCCAAATCCAAATCTTTATTTGAAATCCAATCCATTCCTGCAAACCAAACGCACTCTTAGCGTTTGGCTCAGCCGCATTTCTTTGTTCGCGACAGGTATTCGAAGGGAATCTAAAGTGTTTAAGGAATTCAGAGCTTCATCCTATATAAGAGGTTTGTTGGTAAGAAGTTTTAGGTTTTATTAATGCTTTGAGGTAAGTATTGGAAGAAAGAAAGTGTATTGTTTGAGTCGATTATTAATTTTTGATGGTGCTTATTTTAATCAAGGTTTTATAATGCTCTGTATGCTCTTGTTAGCAGTTTGTGTTAGGTTCAGACGTAACCTCCTTTTCCATCTCGGGAAGGGGGTGTTACACTTTCTCTCTCTAGGTTGTAATCTGTGTTCTTAGTTTTTCAATGAATAAATTGCCTCCTTCCAATCTCATCTTGTTTCTTATCTTTTGATCATGAATTGTTGATTGATTTGGGGACTTACATGTGGTATCAGAGCCAAATCGAAGAAAATTTCTTTGATTCGGTCAATTTTCAACAGTTCGTGTTATTCAGCCCCAAATGTTTGTTTCTGCGATTTGGATTTGTGATTTGAATCTGATTGTGTGGAGTTTGGAGCTTAATGTGTTTTAATGGCTAAATCTATTCAATGTGCTCGATATACTTATTGGAGTCGATTACAGTTTTGGATTTTATCATTTTTGGATCAGATTTGAAGTTTTGGAAAAAGTTTACGATCGCACTGTGTTCATCTCAAATTTCCAGAAATTGGATCAAATTAGTGAGATTTGATTGGAATTTATTGCAAAGAATTGATTGTTTTATGTTTGTAAACATTATACGATCGTTAATCCATCTATTATTTGATTAATTTTGGTTCATAAAAATTTCTGGATCGATGACCCCGGAGTTGCTAATGACCCCGGTCCCCGGAGTGTTTGTGTTGAAAATCTGATTGGATGAAAAAAAATCATAGTGGGTCGGTGAAATCTTAAATCAAATTGGTGGCTGTGTAGTCGGTGTGTGAGTGGATTGAGGCCGGCGATGAATTAAGATGTGTGGCCGGTGAGTAGTTTTTGTGAATTGATGATCAATCGGCGGCCGCATCAAAGTGATGGAACTGTGGATTAATTTGAATATGAATTTCAATTATGATTGGATGAAAATTATTAGTGGGTGGATGAAATCAATTTCATTCTTGGTGGTGATTTAAAATTAAATGATGATGGAGCAAATGTGATTGGCTGCCAACATAGTAATGGGGCGGTGGATGTAAATTGTTAATGGCAATCGGCGGCTGCATTTATCAGTTTGAATTTGTGGCCGGCGGTGGATTGATTTTGTGTGGCGATGGTGGATTGTTTATTTGAAATCCGTGGCTTTGGAATCCCCCGGTTCCCGGGGTTGTGACATCCGGTCACCGGGTTTGTCTCAATTCTCCGGTCCCCGGGATGTATTAAACTCCCGGGGTGTGTGATGGCAAAAATGCACACGTGTAAAATGTGTCATAATAATGGCGCAAGTATACACCACGTATTGCGTTCGCTTCTCAAGTAATATAATGGTAAGGACCAAATATCGTATCCACAGAGATTGGACTTAACTAAGAATCAGAGATTTTCACGAACTTCCGGTGCAAAGTTAAGGATTTATAAAGTTTGTTTGGTTGGTTTATAGCGGAATATTAAATTTAACAAATGATAAAAAGCGGGTACGGGTGTAAGTTTCCTCCGAGAGTATTTTTATAACTTAAATGGTTAACAAGACCGGTCACAATGAAGTCCCACACGATTTCCTCCTCTCGAAGCTACGTCGTATAGGTTGCGATAACGGTATTATTATAAAATTACCACATTAGCTAACTTTCGGTTTACCAATCTCACTAAGTAGATCTCAAAGATCTTAGCCCCGTTAGTATGGAGAGATGCGCATATCTCTATGACACACCAACTTGACCAACATTTTGGACCTTAGTTCGACTATGCAAAAATCCATATCTCTATGTGATTATTAAAGATTTTCTCAAACCTTCTTGCATCACCCAAGCCGTATTCGGGTCCGCCCCTCTCGGGATCTAAGACCTAATATTAACACACACAAGTGATCGGCTTGTCCGCGTTGAGATGAAGATTCAACTTGGATGACCAAACCGAGAAGCTAGCCAAATACGGTAACACCCAAGTGTTACATTTTAACCTCTCGGGTTTGGCTTACACCTGCACCCAAAGGGGGGTTTAGCTACTGGACATAATTAAATACATAATAGAAGAAAAGAAGTGCTGGAAATTAAACTGCATTAAACTGAAAAACTGTCACTATGGTCACAGACTTACCACAGTGGCGACAAAATGTAAACTGCAGAATTAAAATCTAATTAACAATACAAGAACAACTAGCTAAGAACTTGAAAATTAAAGACTTGGAGAATCTCAGGGAGCTCCAAGGGAGTATTTTGCAAAACTTGAGTAGTGAATGATATCTCTTCAATGCCAACCCAAAGCCCCTTTTTATAGTAAAAAATGTGAATAGTGTTTAAAAGGAGGAATAGTGTTTAAAAGGATGAATAGTGACTTTTCTTGAACATGCTTCCTTTTTTTGTCTTCATCCTCTTCTATTCCATGCAAGATTTCAGCCTTGACTCTTTTTCAACCTGCAATTCTCTTTCACAAACTAGGAAATAAAATCTGCAGAAAAATTTCCATCTGCTGCGCTGCTGTGGTGACTCGCCACAACGGTCCCAAACGTCCAGAACTTAATTTTTAAACTATTTCATGACTTTTTGAGTACTTTGGACCAAAGAAAGAGAAAAGGCTCAAAAGGGTCTTTAAGGATGATAGAAATAAGGGAAAAAGTAAGGAAAAGAAAGACAAATAACCCTAAGAAATGAGGGTTATCACAACCCCAAACTTAAGATATTACTTGTCCTCAAGTAATGAAAAGAAAAGAAAAGAAAAGAAAGGACACGACACGAAATGAACGACCCGGCTATATTACACGAAAGAGAGTGACGGATTACCTTTGTAACAATGCGGTGTATGATTCTCCTTTGCTCGTATGATCTTTGGTTTGATCAGTAGGTCTTGTAGGGGTGCGTGTTTGTGGGTTGGATCATTTTTTGCGGGTTCCCTTCTTTAACTACCCCAAACTTATTTGTTTTTATGGGAAAGGAATATGGTATGGGTTTTGCATGTATACGGTTCCTTTTTCCCATTTTCTTTCTGGCGAAACACATTTTTTTTCTTTGAATCATTTTTCAAAAGGCCGAATGGAAGTGGATTGGTGGCTTTTCTTTTGAAAAAAATTCGACAGTTTTGCGCAATGTTTCCTGAGATTTGAGACAACTACAACAACCCCTCCCCCAAACTTTTAAAATGCGCAACGTCCTCGTTGCATGGGAGAGAGAAAAGGTGGCTAAAAATGGATGCAAAGGTCGTGTATAGGCCGAGTGTATCGAAAGAGGGCCTACGTCCTCTCAAACCAAATAAACCATATGAACAAACGAAAATGTACACCTGCAAACGTTAGTACATACACGATAGGAACAAGATAATCGGGTAATCGCATACATCACCAACCAAAAATACCAAGGTACGATCACAAAGTAGCAACACATCCCAATGTTAGACCCGACAGAAGTGAAAACAACAGATATCACAAAAGATAGAGAAGTAACCAAAAGTCATTAAAATACCCCAAAAATCAAGCGGACGGGGCTGGGTCCCGATGGCGAGGCGCATCCACAGCAGAATCGGTACCGGTGGAAAGGGACCGGAGGTGAGGCGTTTTTCCTTTTTTTTTTTGAGCCATGGATAGGAGAGAGTATGGGTTTGGGTAAGGTTTTTGGTTTCTTGGAAGATGAAGGAAAAAATGGGAGTGTAAGGGAGAGAAGAAAAGTGATGGGTTAGGGGAGAAAAGAATGGTGATGGGTTAAGAGAGATAGGTTGGTTCAAAAAAAAAAGAAAAAGGAATGAGAGGGATAGGGAGAAAAAGTTGATGGGATTGGGTGTTAGGGTGGCTATGGGGAAATGGTGAGGGAAGTGTTTTTTTTTTTTTAAGAAAAATAAAAGAAAAGAGGAGGGAGTAGGCATACGGCCAACAAGGACCAAAAGGATGAAAGCCCACTTTTTGTCATAGAAAAACACTTGAAAGAAAATGCCCTAAATGGATGTTGTCCAAAAAGTTGTCTTTGCACTACTTTTGAGATACCAAGGTCAAAGATCCCTTGGGTTAGGTATGGGGCTCCTCCATAATATCCAGTGCATTCTTTTATCCACCATATCATAACATCTTCTCTTCTTTTTTGAAATTTCTCCCTGCAGTCCTGTCACCACAGTGGTGACAACCTCGCCACACCTCCAGACATAAAACCTACAAAATGGCAAACAAAAATGAATTAAAAGCTACTATGTACAAGGGTTATTTCTAACCCCGTATGCATGCAAAACTTTTTTTTTTTGAGGAAAAACCTGCATCCATAAAAATATTAGAGACTATTAACCAAAACAAATACTTAAATTAAAGCACTTTATTTAGAAGGTTGTTTCCAGCCTTTACGGCACGAAGGGGTTCAAAAAGAAAATTCATAGGGTGAATGCACACCCTAAAAACAACTTTTTCTTGTGCCGATGGTGTCCCAAGTTTTCTTTTTCTACACTTGTTTTTACTCTCATATGTTGTTGCATTTTCTCGAACTGAAGTTCATCCTCACTTTTTTCTTTAAAGCGCTCACCACCAAGGACACACTCTTCAATATTCAGACCTAAGTCTTCACTCAACATATTAATGTATGAACAATCTTCCATCTCACCAGGAGACTTTAGAGACTTAAGGACATTAAAGGTCACTTGTTGGTCATTAACCCTCATCGTGAGCTCGCCTTTTTGGACATCAATTAAGGTTCTTCCCGCTGCGAGAAAAGGTCGTCCCAAAATAATTGGGACGTTTTTGTCGGCTTCATAATCTAAAATCAGAAAATCAGCGGGGAATATGAATTTATCAACCTTAACCAATATGTCCTCAATCTTTCCCCTTGGATAGGCTACGGATCTATCCGCTAATTGTAACGTCACGGTGGTAGGGCGGACTTCTCCTATCCCTAACTTGTTAAAAATGGACAAGGGCATGAGATTAATACTCGCCCCTAAGTCACACAACGCATGTCCTACCTCTTGGCCTCCTATAGAGGATGGGATGGTGAAGCTACCCGGGTCTTTAAGTTTAGGTGGGATTTTACATGTGAGGAGGGCACTAGACTCTTTTGTCAAAGCCACCGTTTCAAATTCACTCAACCTTTTTTTCTTACTTAGGATGTCCTTAAGAAACTTAACATAGTTTGGCATTTGCTCGAGAGCCTCTACCAAAGGTATGTTAATGTGGAGTTGTTTAAAGATGTCCAAGAACTTCTTAAAATGAGCATCCACATTTTTTTGTTTCATCCTACCAGGAAAAGGAAGGTCTCTAAGGTCAGGTTCTACGTGCTTCGGAGGCGTGGATTTTTTTTCTCGTGCTGTGGTGACAACGTCACCATAGTGGCGGACAACAGCCTGTGGGAGCTCAGGACGTGCTGGTGCTTCTGGGGTATTATGCTTGACTACAACAGGGGTAAGCTGAGCTGGTGGGGTCGCTGAAGTTGAAGGGAATAACTCGGGAAAATTTTGTTTGTCAATTTTGTGAGTTATTTCTCCCTCTTCTTGCATGATTGGTATGTCCACTAGGTCTTTGTTGCTCCTAAGCGTAACGGCCTTCACATGCTCTTTGGGCAGAATCTTAGGAGTCTCCGTGTCACTAGGTAACGTGCCTTGTTGTCGACCCCTCAACTCGGATGCAATTTGCCCGAGTTGAGTTTCGAACCCTCTCATGGTGGCGTTGGTTTGACTAACAAAGCCATTGGTCTGATTGATGAAGCTTTTTAGCAGAGACTCCAAAGAACCAATGTCCATGGAACTTTGTTGCCTGGGTGCTTGAGAATGTGGACTGTGGTTACTGTTGTGAGATTGTGGTGACTGACCACTGTTGTGTGGGGACTGCCCACTGTGATGAAATCCCGGGGGATTTTGGGTTCGGTTCTGTCCAGGACTTACCCCAGGGGGTTGTACTCCCTGATTTCCTAACCAAGAAAAATTTGGGTGGTTCCGCCAATTCGGATTGTAAGTTTGAGAGTAGGGACTATTCCTAGAGTGATTTCCAACATAGTTAACCGAGATGGGATTACCTGGACAATTCTCATAAGCATGATTTTCATCACAAAATGCACAAGTTTCGTTTGATAAATTAGTGTTCATTACATGCACTTGGTTCTTCTCTCTTATGTTCAAATTATTTTTTACCAAGTTTGTTAAAGCGACTATTTGAGCATTTAAAGCGGTGATGGCATCCACTTCACGAACTCCCGATGCAGTTTTTGGAGGAAGTGCATGGGGGTTCGACCACTCAGTATTATTGTTGGCAACCGTCTCTAGGATGTTATACCCTTCATTATATGTCTTGGCGGTAAACGCACCACTCGCTATCGCATCAAGGACAATTTTAGCAGCGTTGGAAAGTCCATTATAAAATGTTTCCAATTGGATGCAATGGGGGATTCCATGGTGAGGGCATTTCCTAAGAAGTTCTTTAAACCTCTCCCATGCATCTGACACTGCCTCATCTTCTCCTTGTTGAAACAACAAAATCTCATTTCTGAGTTTTACATTCCTCGTCGGAGGAAAATAATTTTTTATAAATTTTTCCGCAAGGTCCGCCCAAGTAGAAATGGAGTTGGGCGGTTGAGAATTTAGCCAAGCTTTTGCCCTATCTCTTAGTGAAAAAGTGAAGAGCATTAGCCTTAAGGCATCTTGAGGTACTCCTTGAACTTTAAAAGCGTCCGCAATTTCTAAAAATGATTTTAAATGTAAGTGCGGATCTTTCGACGGTAATCCCCCAAACTGACCCATTGTTTGGATCATTTGGAACATTAGCGGTTTTAGTTCAAAATTTGCGGCTGCAATGTCGGGTCTAAGAATTCCCGAATTTAATTGAGCAAATTCGGGGGTAGCATAGTCCCTTATTCCACGGTCTTTGTCATCGGCAATCTTTACTGTACTTTCGACATTAGGTGGAGGTGGTGGATTATTAAATCCTCCTCCAACGTCACCCATGGTGTTCGATTGTCGATTGCCTCTACCTCTTCTACCTCGTCTACGTCTCCGAACGGTTCTTTCGATTTCGGGATCTAGAGGTAAAAGTTCACCGTGTTGTAGCCGTGGCATACAACACGGGAAAAGGAAAAGAAAAACTCGCGACTCGGGCTCAAGTGAAAATCAATATCTTAGGATGTAAAATCTTGCCAATCCCCGACAACGGCGCCAAAAACTTGATGGCAAAAATGCACACATGTAAAATGTGTCACAATAATGGCGCAAGTATACACCACGTATTGCGTTCGCTTCTCAAGTAATATAATGGTAAGGACCAAATATCGTATCCACAGGGATTGGACTTAACTAAGAATCAGAGATTTTCACGAACTTTCGGTGCAAAGTTAAGGATTTATAAAGTTTGTTTGTTTGGTTTATAGCGGAATATTAAATTTAACAAATGATAAAAAGCGGGTACGGGTGTAAGTTTCCTCCGAGAGTATTTTTATAACTTAAATGGTTAACAAGACCGGTCACAATGAAGTCCCACACGATTTCCTCCTCTCGAAGCTACGTCGTATAGGTTGCGATAACGGTATTATTATAAAATTACCACATTAGCTAACTTTCGGTTTACCAATCTCACTAAGTAGATCTCAAAGATCTTAGCCCCGTTAGTATGGAGAGATGCGCATATCTCTATGACACACCAACTCGACCAACATTTTGGACCTTAGTTCGACTATGCAAAAATCCATATCTCTATGTGATTATTAAAGATTTTCTCAAACCTTCTTGCATCACCCAAGCCGTATTCGGGTCCGCCCCTCTCGGGATCTAAGACCTAATATTAACACACACAAGTGATCGGCTTGTCTGCGTTGAGATGAAGATTCAACTTGGATGACCAAACCGAGAAGCTAGCCAAATGCGGTAACACCCAAGTGTTACATTTTAACCTCTCGAGTTTGGCTTACACCCGCACCCAAAGGGGGGTTTAGCTACTGGACATAATTAAATACATAATAGAAGAAAAGAAGTGCTGGAAATTAAACTGCATTAAACTGAAAAACTGTCACTGTGGTCACAGACTTACCACAGTGGCGACAAAATGTAAACTGCAGAATTAAAATCTAATTAACAATACAAGAACAACTAGCTAAGAACTTGAAAATTAAAGACTTGGAGAATCTCAGGGAGCTCCAAGGGAGTATTTTGCAAAACTTGAGTAGTGAATGATATCTCTTCAATGCCAACCCAAAGCCCCTTTTTATAGTCAAAAAGGTGAATAGTGTTTAAAAGGAGGAATAGTGTTTAAAAGGATGAATAGTGACTTTTCTTGAACATGCTTCCTTTTTTTGTCTTCATCCTCTTCTATTCCATGCAAGATTTCAGCCTTGACTCTTTTTCAACCTGTAATTCTCTTTCACAAACTAGGAAATAAAATCTGCAGAAAAATTTCCATCTGCTGCGCTGCTGTGGTGACTCGCCACAACGGTCCCAAACATCCAGAACTTGATTTTTAAACTATTTCATGACTTTTTGAGTACTTTGGACCAAAGAAAGAGAAAAGGCTCAAAAGGGTCTTTAAGGATGATAGAAATAAGGGAAAAAGTAAGGAAAAGAAAGACAAATAATCCTAAGAAATGAGGGTTATCAGTGTGTAACATCTACCGGTCCCCAGTTAGAAAATTGAAAAATTGGAACCAGATTATTTTTGTTGGGCTACGATCTACCAAATTTTGGGCTTAAGTGACATTTTTTCTTGACAAATCATTTTGGCGTCCGAATTTTTGAAGAAAATTACCGGATTTTATTATGCAATTTTCGAGAACCGAATATTGATCCAAACGACATTCAAATTTTAAATTGTGTGCTTTGACCGTATGATCTGTGACATAAATTCTTCAAGAAATATTTTGTATCTGTTCCGGAAATTTTCCAGTTCGGTTTTTCTCGACGGTTGCTTATCAGAGTGTGATCCAGCTTATTGTTCAACAATCTGTTCACAAGGTTTTCGCTGAATGCATATGTGGCATCATTCCAACTTTCAGACTGTCACATATCTCTGCGCAACTAACTCAGATTCACAGAGCTCATGTTTGTCAAGATTTTCAGGCATTGCGTGTTTTGGATTCAGTCTTCGATTGAATTGGATTAGCAGTTTGAGCATTTGCAATCATCAGTCTGGAGAGCTTCTTTATGTTGTTAGACCGTTGAGAGCACTTTATCACTCTTCTGACATGATCAATCAGTAGTGTGAGCGACTGCAATCACTGTTCTGATGCTTTAGTTGTGATTCAGAATCCTGAGTGATTATAATCATCCAGCTGATTCGTGAAGAAAGGAGGTCTGAGTTCGTTCGTTAAGTGTTCTGGAAAGCAGTTTGGAAATGAGCATCTTTCTTCAGTTGCTGAACAGTTGTTGATTGGTTCTTCTACTCTTGCTTAGTAGTGTTTGCTACCAGTTGCTTCCTTCTACGAGCTCATCAGTAGAAGTTCTTAAGTTGAACTCCTATTCAACTCGCGTTTCAAAGACAGATCTGGTGTTATTAACTGAAGATGAACTTTGAGTGTCACTCCATAATCCACACATATCATTCTTGTGGGCGTTAAGGAATGTGTTGGATTTACTAGAGATAAAAGTTGTCTTTATGTGAACTCAATTGAGGTTATTGCGCACATCAAATCTGGTATTAAAGTTGAAACTTTGAAGGATAAGAGCTTCATTCAAGGGGGAGCCTGAGCTATTTTGAAGTTATGCAACGCTAAAGTTTTTCAAAGAAATCAAGGGGGAGAAGAGTTGGCGCTTCAATGTTGATGATTCATTTACAAAACTTTAGGGGGAGATTGTAACACCCATAAATTGGAGATTTCCTTTAGTAATAATTCGGGAGTCGTTTGTCTTTTGGGACGAAAAGGTGCCGAGAAATCAAGTGAATTTTGCTATGAAATCATCGAGGATCGAATTAAGTGCGAAAGACGCGAGAAAAGAGGATTTGGGTTGTCGCGAGTTGCTACGCGACTTAGGGTCGCGACACAAGTCGCGTAACTCACTGGAAGTGAGTCTTTGGGGAAACGGGCGACTTATGCCGCGACTTAAGGTCGCGGCATAACCCGCGACATGCACTGTCGAGATAAAAACGCAATGTTCAGCCATTAGACCTCATTTCTCAACCCCAAACCCTAGCTCTCTTTCCTTTTTCTCTCCCAAACCGGCCCCTAAACCCAAAATCGAACCTTAACCCATTTCTAGGGTTTTCCTCCTTAAACCACATGAATCTTCATCATCTATCTAGTTGAGATCATTAACCACCTTCATCTTCATCTTCTTCACCAAGTTCTTGGGGGTTTCGTCTAAACCTTTCACCATTTGAAGATTGGAAGCTTATGGTTTGTTTTGGAGATCTACAAGTGTTTTGGTTGGTGATTCAAGCTATTGGTTGAGGTAATCTTCTCCTTCTTCAAGTATGGGAAATTAGGGTTTTTGGTATAAGATGAAAAGTTCATGTAAATGTTTGGGGAACATTTCTAAAAGGGTTGAATATGATTATTTATGATTGGAAATGTGTGGATCTAGGTTTTGGAAGAATCATGCTTATGGATTCAAGTTTCTTCAAGGAAGCTCTAAGTGGGGTAAAATCTAGATTTAGTCTAAATCTAGCAAGGTGAGTTCAAGTTGATTTGTGAAAACGTTGTACATGCCAAAATGTTTATTTTAAAGCATTTAGGTGTTTTACATGAAATTATCAACTGTTGGGTTATTTGGTAACTTTTGATTATTTGAAGTGTTTAGCTTATTAAATATTGTAAAACACCACATTTGGGATTTTTGGGATATGTTGATAAATGTGTCACAAAAGAACATGTTTTGGTGGTTTATTGCATAAATGGGTATTTGGTCAAAAATGCACTTTTAAGTGTTTTCCGGATTTTATGCATCATTCATGAAATGGGATATTTTAAAAAGTACGAAGGTGTGAGTCCTTTGGTTTTGGGTCATTTCCAAGTTTGGAGAACATGTTAGAAAATGATAATCCTTTTTGGGTTTTGGGCCGAAGGCCAATTGTGATTCCAGGAACAAAGTTTTGGGAAAATGTATATTGGTTTATGTAACCATCTTGGTTCTCGTATTTTATCCAAATGTTCATTATGCCTTTTGGGGCTTGATTTATACTCGGTTGAGTCTTTGGAACATTTGTTCAGTTTTGGTAGCTCATTAAGGAGCCTTGGACGTCCGGTGTACTTAGTTGCATCTTAATTGTGAGTTACATGTTTTGAATGCGTTAGTTCATTCGTTTGAGTCATGTAACGTTTTAGACTGTAATGCATTGGATCGATAGGCATACGAGTCAGTTGGTTAGTGGGGACTTTATCCCCGTTTTGGGACTGGATATTGTTATGGCCAGCGGGAGGACTTGAGGTAGATATCGTGGGTGGTTGAACTCGATGCCCGTTTGTAATCCAGTCTGGTTACTCATCGTGGAATTTAGTGTCCGCGTTTGAATTCTAGTGAGTGGTCCCCAAGTCATGTTGTTGATTATGTAAGCTTGCGGTGGTGCTCTGCAGAGCCGTATACGGAGCTAAGTCTTGCGGTGGTAGCTCAGATGATCCAGATACGGGGACTTGTGGCTTTAGTTGTGACACTCATTAGAGGTCGAGTAGACACTAGGATCAGTAGTGTCTTGCGGTGGTAGCTCAGAGGATCCGGATACGGGGAACCATGGTCTTACGTGAAGCTCGAGAACATTGATACGTGGCTTAACTTTGTGTGCCCGCCACATTCGATGGAATTCGGGTATCCCCCGTCACCGAAAGGTGTTGTTTTTGGGTATTGAGTTTTATTATCCAAGTTTTCGGTGGCATCTTGTATAAGTGGATTTTACTCTTGAGTTATGTGTTGAGTATATTATGCCCCACCCGTGTTTTGGGTGTTTTGGGATATAAAGTATTAACCGTATCTTCACAAATGTTGAGTTCGATTTTCTATTCACGTTTTGAGTGAGTTTCGGGTTGAGATTAATTTACGAAAGAATGTTTTAGTTTGGGATCTTGTCCTTGGGGGTAATTTGGATTGGAAAACGTCTACATCGGTGTTTCTTTGCCTAAAATGCATATTATTGGAAAATGAGTCGTTTTCATATTTGAGATATCATTTTGAAAGATTATGATTTAAATTGCATTACTCCTTTTCAACAATACCTTTATTCATGTTGAAAACTCTTGAACTCACTAGGCGTTAGCCTAACCTTTTTATTTGTCGGCATGTGCAACAGGTTCTCGGTTGGGAATAGCTCTAGTGACACAGTGTTGAGAGGAGCGCTAGTGCTATGCTCGAGAAGTGGTTATCTTAGTGAAGTCTTCCGCATTGGTTTCGGGAAGAGCAACTTGTGTTTGAGGATTAAGTAGCACCCGACTTGGTTTAGTCTTTGTGTATTATTGGAGTTTGAATTTATTTGAGATTAAATAGAAAGTTTTATTTTGGAGATTTATCTTTTACTCGAAGTATTATCGAAATTTTAATTAGTTGCTCTTACCAAATTTTGAGGGTGTTACAGAGATGTATCAAAGTTCAAGTTCAGATGAAAAAGTTTATATCAGACTTGGGGAGATAAATCAGATTCTTCCGTGTCTTTGATTTCCAGATGGCTGCTGAGACTATTATCGAAGACCCTTATGGTGTGATTTATAGAGATGCTTCTGGTCATCATCGTTTTATGAGGTTTGAAGAAATCAACAAGTATTCAGATGGCACCTTGAAGGTTATCAAATTTCAGTTGGAGCACAGACTGAAAGATGTTGAAAAGCGATTTATGGAATCAAGAAGAACTCTGTTTATGATTGGTAATGCTGAAATCAGTCTTCTCAGAAGAACTTTGAACACTATCGATGAAAGATTAAATTTCCGTGCTACTTTAAGACGCTTAGAGGTCCGGATCGGGTTAAAAAGACATCATAGAAGACCTGAGCGCCATTGATTACTAAGGGGGAGATTGTTAAGTCTGATTTTGTAGTAATCAATGTAATCAGTCTTCTCAGAAGAACTTTGAACACTATCGATGAAAGATTAAATTTCCGTGCTACTTTAAGACGCTTAGAGGTCTTGATCGGGTTAAACAGACATCATAGAAGACCTGAGCGCCATTGATTACTAAGGGGGAGATTGTTAAGTCTGATTTTGTAGTAATCAATGTAATTATTACTTGTGGCCTTAACTGTTGTTTAGCTTGTCTTTTGTATCTGTTTTGACAAAGGGTATTTAAGGCCCTTTTGTCTTGTCTTGTTTAACAACTTTGCACTGATATTGAATCATATGAAGCTTTTGCGTATCATTCATTCTCTCTACTTTCTCTCTCTATAGTTTTAGATAGATCTTGGTCTATCAATTGGTATAAGAGCCAATCTAATTCTGAGAGATTTGAGAGAAACAATTTTCAATCTGAATTTGTTATTAATTCAGAAAATTTGATTGATTTTCTTGATCTTGATCAAGAAAATCTCATTCCCTGAATTTTTCACAAATTTGTACTGAAATTTGATCGTTTTTTCTTGAGATTTGATTCATTGGATTCGCATTCAGTGGTAGATCATTTTTGTTTCACATCAAATTGCAAGAAATTCTGTGTTTGAAGATCAATTTGAGGATTTTCGTGATTTTGGACTGTTCGATAAGTTTTCTGTTCGATTCTTCAAATTTTCGATTTTGCGAAAATTTGTTCGAATTGGTTGTTCTTTGTCGTTAGAAATCAGGTTTCGATCATATCTGAGTGGGCATAATTCATCAGATTCGATTCAGTGTTCGATTTAGAAGTATTTCTTGATTTTGCGCCAGATCTACGTTTTGCGCTAACATCATCTGCTTGAGGTTTTCATCAGCATCAAAGTCATCCAATTTTGCGCCAGATCATCATTCTTTTACGCCAGATTCACGTGTTAATAGTGTTTAACGCAAAGTCACTTTTGCGTGTTCAGAGTTTTTCGCAAGATATCTTTTGCGCCAGCTTCACTTAGCGCAAAGTATCTTTTGCGCTACTGCCTTTAGCGCATTTCTGAGTTTCTCTTCAGCTTCACTTAGCTCAAAGTATCTTTTGCGCTACTACCTTTTGCGCATTTCTAGGTTTGCGCCAGTTTCAAACTTTCATTTTGGACTAACGATCATTTTTTAACAGGATGAAGGCACCAATGCTGTACAAAGGAAAGTATGAAGAGTGGAAAGTTAATTTTTTAAACTTCGTAGATAAACATGAGCTGAGTTACTATATAAGATTATCATTGACTGAAGGTGAGATGAAACTTCAAATTCCAATAAAAGATTGTACTGAGGAACATGAGAAAAGACAGAGAGCTGATAATATAGCTAGAAATTATATGTCAAACAGTATTTCTCATGAAATTTCTATTCCAATGAAAATTCCCAAAGTGACAGGGAAAGAGATATGGGACTATCTTGAATGGATGATGTCAGGGCCAAAGGTTTTATTAAAAGCAAGAGAATTGGAAGTTGAGAACTCTGAATTAAAAGGAAAGATTTATGATTTGGAAGCTAAAATTCAGAAGCAAGATTCTGTTGAGAACAATGAGAAGAAATTTGAGGATCTGAAGAGTACAAATGCTGATCTCCATAAGAAGATTTCTGATTTGAAAGATGTTAATGCTAAGCTTCAGAACAATATATCTGATTTGGAGCAAAAGCTTGTCAAAGACAAATCTGTTTTTGAAAAGAACATATTAGATTTTGATACTGAAAAGAAATCATTTGCGAAGAAGTTCTTAGACTTTTCCAGAAAGAGTTGTGAAGAAAAGAAGACAATTGAGCTTAAGTGTATAAAGCTTTCTCAGCAAGTTTCTAATTGTGAGAAAGTAATAATCTTGGAAAGAGAAAAGTTTGCCAAAGAGAAGAAGACCATTGAACAAAAGAATGTTGGATTCTTCAAAGAAATATTTGGCCAGAGAAATGATGCTGAGAAGGGATTTGAAGAAGAAAGAAGCATGTTTGAGACAGAAATAAAGAAGCTTACTGATAAGCTATCTGAACTATGAGAAAGTGTGCTTAAAGAGCATAAAACGAAGTCTGAATTCAAGAAGAAGATTGACCTGCTCTTTGAAGAAAGGAACAATTATTCTTCAAAGATCAAAGAGCTTGAAGAGATTATTTCCAAGGTGGTGGTTACTGAGCAAACGACTCCAGAGTCACATCTGAAAACTTTTTCTTCAAGAAGGTCAGTTAAATCATTTAATCAGATTCGTAGTACTAACCTTTTCTATGATAGAAATATAGATGGTTCAGGTACACATCGAAAAAGAAGGAGATACAAAGAAGAAGAATTGGTCTGGAGAAAGAAATCCGTTGAAGATGAGAAGAAAGATGGGAAGAAAGATGAGTTGAAAGGTAAAAAGTCATGTGTACATGCATCTGATGTCAAGAAGAACAATGCGCGTAAAGGTAAACCTGGTCATATCTACACGAGAGCTCAATTAATCAGGTTATCAGGTAAGAAAAATTATTGTTCTTATTGTCGTACATATGATCATGTTCACAAAGCTAGTGATCATTACTGGTATGGTTCTTACTTAGTTACTCTCATTAGAACTGCAACTAACAAACATGGACCCAAATACCAGTGGGTACCAAAACCAAAGACCGATTCTGTGTTGCAGGCACGTACTGTCAAGGGGGAGTAAGAGAACCAAGGCTTCTAAGTAAATCAACTTAGATACCGTACTTCAACGAAGTTTGACTTCTAAACACAACAGTTTAGGACTCGTACTTCAGTGATCAAAAGACCTTACTTCTGTGCTGATAAAAGATTGTCCTCCAATACTCGAATGAGGAAATTAACCGTCAAGGGGGAGTACATACTTGTCTGAAATATTTTGCATCCGATAGATAGGATGAACTACATTTCAAAATAGAATTGTAGATCTCTATCATGTGCTTTTTCACTGACATATTTTAGATGCATAATTTCAGGGGGAGTAAAGGTGTTGGCTTCTGATTATATCAGATCAGAACCCGGTCTTCATTGGTAACACTGATCATTAATATTCTCACCGGAGAATATGTAATTATGGTTTTTGAATACTTCAATTCGAAACCCATACTCAAATATTTTTTCCTGAAGGATGCTAATCAGATAATATCTTTTCTAGAAGTTTTTGATTTGAGGGGGAGTTAGAAGTTTTTGATTTTAGGGGGAGGAGATATAAATGCTTTATACTTACATTGTTATATTCATTTAATAAATTGAATTTTTACAGGTATCGAGGGGAAGGATACCTGAGTTTTTGTTAAGGATACTTCACTGAAAATATTCATTTCAGGGGGAGTTAAGGATGTTATCCTAAAGGTATACATTTCTAATCCTTATACTCTATCACTTGTTGAAAGATGAACAACTTTCACTTGTGAAAAATGGTTTCTTAAATGTTCAAACCACTTCCTATTCTTAAAAGATTTTCATGAATTGTGAAGTGTGATTTTAAATGATTTTGATTTTGGATACTTAATTGCATATTTGACCGTGTGTTCTTTAAAGAAAATTACTTGTGTATTTTCTTTTCATATACTTTGTCAAGTATTCATACACAACAGTTCCGTACATTTTTCTTGAACTTTGTTATTACCATGTATCAAAAGTTACATCTTTCTATGGTAATAATCCCGGTTGTATTCAATGTTGTTTGAATCAAGCGTCATTTCATCATTACATGTGCTTTCATTGTTAAAATATTTATATATTGTTCATATAAAGAACATTCGTCTTTGATTTCCTACAATTTTATTCTTCATGAATTTTGATCTGATCTTAATCATTGTCAGATTCTCAAAACATTTCTATTCTTTCATGATTATTCATTCATATAAAGTTTTGAGAAATCTTAAATTCTTAAAATGCTCAAATTACATTCTGATTTTTGTTGAGCATACATACACTGACATTGATTTCTTGTGCTTTCATGACAAGAAAACCATTGAGGCATTACATTCTTTTTAGGACAATATATGGGATTCATTGTGTGAGCTAAACAGAACTTCCATGGATTCACGATAACCAGTGTTTCCTACCCAGGAAGTATTCCCTGAGTGATTGAGGGGAGAGGGGTAAAAAGATTGAGTGTTGGTGTGTGAAGAGGTAAAATGGAAATGAGAGATTGGTTAGATGTGAGCTTATATGTTTAAAAGAATAAGGATGAGAGAACAGAGTAAAAGAATATAAACTCTGCACCAAACATCTTTCTGAGCCGGGCAACCACATTACTGATTGGTTCACATTTTTTTGGTGACCATCATTGAAAAAGGCAGTGAGCCCATGCCATCTCTTGCATACAACCCCACCAGCTATGATAATCCAAGAATCCTCTAAATCTAGAGAGAGAAAGTAGAGAAAGTAGAGAGAGAGAGTAAGCGCAAAGTATGTAATTCTATAGAATGTGCGTGAATCCTTACAAGACACAAAGCCCAAAGGGACTTAAATACCCTTGGCTTATACAACACTGTATGTGACCTTAAACACAGTATAAGACCAAGCCTATAAATACAATGATTACTATAAAATCAGACTTAACAATATCCCCCTTAGTAATCATTAGTGCTGTGGTCTTCAAAATCAATCTTCTAAATCAGGACGGGCCATCTAAGCGACTTTGTGAAGAAGCTTCTTGTTTAAAAAAAAAAAAATTCTTCTCAGCATCTTTCAGGCACAATTGCTTTTGCTGTCTTGACAAGACTGGACCTGTTTGTAATTATCTTGAAAGAACAATCAGTTCATCAGCTTGTGCTCTAGACGATTCACCTCTTTCAAATAAACTTGAATGAACTGTGGTGATCGGAGATGGAACAACAAAAGACTAGTATGGCTGAGAAAAATAGAATCTTTGAGCGAATCTTGATCAGCAGATAAACTTTTGAACTCTTTGTCTCTTTATCTTATCCTTAACTTCTCCCCCTCATGAACTTGATGATCTGGATCAACTTGGTCATGTAAATGTTGGAGACGAGACAACTTAAGATCTGCAAAATCAGAATAAAGGAGAAAGAGGAGGGGTTTGCGCGACACGTTGATGGCGCAAAGTGAAGTTTATGCTAGACGAAGGTGGCGGAAAGTGAGGTTTGCGCTACCAACTGTTGGCGCAAAGCTGACTTAAACTCAGAAAATTTTACCTGATTAGCTCTTTGACTCCCCCTACACAAATACACTAAATTTGACAATTCAAATTAGCATTTCCATAGAGAATCAGATACTCCCCCTCAAAAACAGATATTATCTTTTCAGAAATTTTTCCTTATTCACTCCCCCTTGAATAATGAACAAACCCATTTAAAAGATACGAGAACACAAAAATTGAAACATCAATGTAGAAAGAAAAATATATTGAATATTTATTTTGAAACTACTAAATATATAAAAATTTAAACATAAACAAATAGAATTCTAATTTAGTAAAATATCACAATAAAATCCATCAGATGAAATCAAATGTATGTATTTGGATATAGAAACAAGTTTTATTGCATATCAAGTTAAGACATGTTCAGTTTCAAAAACTTTCATCAATCTATTCAGTGTGCTCGCATGTGAACTCCGATTAGCTTCAAGAAAATGCAATTCTAAAAATATAATAGAGAACTTTGCATGTAATCACACTAATCCATCAAGAATTCAGACTTTCACAAATTACAGGTTTATGGCAACTTAAACATATCACCAAATATGTCAGGATCGAATTCTCAACAAGAATTAATTCTCAGAAACAATATCAAAGAAGTTTGCGGAATAACACTTTGATATTCAATGAAACAGTAAATCAACACAGTAAATATGAAGAACAAACTGTAAACTTGTATTGAATGCTTTGAAGTTACAAGATTACACACTCAACCTCAATATTGATGAACAGGCTCACCAATACGAATTCTACTTCTCTAGAATTAGGATCTATGCCTTGAGGTTGATTCTCTCTTTAGAACTTAGAATCAATGATTATCAAAAGTTATCTATCTATTCTATACATATACTAATCAAAAGATAATTACAAGAAATAAAAAATATCTTCAGTATATCTTCCATGTATATCTCTAAGCTTCCATGTATATCTCCAGCTGTTATCCTTTGTTGCGAATCTTCATCATATAAGCAGTATTAATCTTCAGCAGCATTAATTTCTTCTAGCAGCATTAACTACTAAGCAGCACTAACTACTAGCAGTACTAACTAGCTAAGCAGTACTAACTTTGTTCAAGCAGCACTAACTTTGACTAGCAGTATTAATTGTTAGCAGTAGTAATACTCAGCAGTATTAACCTTGAAGTCTTCTAGCAGTATTAACTCTGAACCAGCAGCATTAACCATACTTGATAAATTCTTCAGTTCCCAACAATCTCCCCCTAACTTGACTTTTAGGACAAGAAGTCAAGTTCTTCAGAATTAATCTTCAAGATGCTTTTCAAGATGCTCCCAAAACTTCATAATGGCCTACATTCCAGTATTTGCATCCAATCCCAAACTCTGATTGATGGTTCTTTGGATCAAGTATTTAGCCATCTCTGAATCTGGAATACACCCTAGCTTTTTCTTCAGCATGGCATGAAGCTTCAATCTGCTATGATTGTACACTCTATCCACTAGGAAGTATTCAGTATGATTCAGATCCAAAGTTACTGTATATACTCCACTAGTTTCATATAGAGTCCAACTGTTAACTGACTTGAAGACATTCTTGATCACATGCTCTACTTCTTCAGGTTTGAACATCATACACAGATACTCCATTACCAGTTTTGTAATTGAAATCTCTGGAGCTTTCAGTATATCTGCATACAACTTCATTCCTATTTCAAACATCTCTTCAAGATCTGACCTAGAGCATGTTCTGACAGTTTTCGCCCAAGTGTTGAACACTTCATACTTTTCATCCTTCCTTTTCAGCCTTATATATTCCTTTCCATCCACTGTCAATGTATCCCAGTGAATGACCTCAGGAGGCTTTACACCAACAGGTTCTGCTGAAATTGGTTCAGGAACTTTGTCCATGACTACCATATACAAATTCACATCTTCTATGTTTGATGGCTCTTTCTGTTTAGATGACTCAGGTGCCCCTTCTTCTTCAGCAACCTTCTCAGCCTCTCCTTCAGCTATTCTAGGCTTCTTGATTGACTTTCTCCTAGCCATCATTTTTGTTCTCTTTAAAGTCCTTAGATTTTCTCCCAGAGTGGCCTCTTTCTTAGGGGGTGTTTCTTGCTCATCTGGAAATGGTTTTTGAAAATCAAAGTCATTACTTTCTTTCATCCTCTTCTCCATCTCCACCCTAGCAGTTTCATTTCCCTGAAGCTTTCTCATCTCTGAATCATATAGCTCTTTAATCTTCTCAAAAGACATCTTTGAGAACATCTCCTTTTTGACTCCTACAGCACCTTTGAGAAATATAATCATCTTGTTTCTCTCTTGGGTACCTAGGAAAGTCTTCGAGGGTTGTCTCTTCTTTGCAACTGTTTTCACCACTGATTTCTTCATAGTTGCAGCTTTCTTCTGTGCAATTTCAGTTGCCAGACTCAGTTGATAAGCTTTATTCAGTTCAGCAGCTAGAGCTTTTGCCATCTCCCTGTCCTTTTCCACCTGAACTCTTTCTTCCTTTTTAATGTCCTCTTGCATCTTCCTGGCTAAGGCTTCATCTGATTCAACCAACCTTTGCTTCTTGACTGGTTGATCAGATTCCACCATCTTTGCTTTTCCTTTGTCTTTGTTGATTGCCTTCTTACTGTTATCTTTCTTGATCACTTCACCTTGTTCTTTGATGATTACTCCTTTGGTCTTTGAAGTGACCTTGGGAGTATCATTCTTGGCCTTAAGTAAGGTTTCTGCAATCTCAAGATCTGTTAATACCTCTTTCACTATTTCTGCTGCTTTATTTATGTCAGCAGTAGTAACTGTTTCTGCTGCTTCTTGTGTTTCTATTGGCACTGAATCTCTTTCTGTTTCTGCTTCCTGCTCCCCCTCACCATCAAATTTCTCTCCATCAAGCTCCCCCTTTCTTGTGGCTTCTTCCATGTTGATCTCCCCCTTTTTGGGAGCATCATTCTCAGATTTCCTTCTCCTTAGTTGGAATTGCTTTCTCTTCTTCCTCTGTACCAGACTGATCACCATCTTCTTCAGCTTAGCAATCTGTACTTGTTGTGACAGAATGACCAGCTTCATTTTTTCTATCTCTTTGCCTTGTTTGATGACATCTTGGTTGATGTTACCCATTGTCTCCATCAATTCATCATAGTTATATCTGTCCTCACCTTCTCCAGGAGTGTTACCCCCTATTGAAGGATCATGGGATCTTTTATTAGTGGAAGTCTTCTGCCTACCAGAAGCACTGTCCACCCCCGTGGTTTCTTGGCACCTGGGACCTTTGAATGATTGCTCATTCAAAGTTGCCATGGGGGAGGTCTTATTGATGTTACCACTTTCCTCCTCTGTGCTAGCAGGAGTAGTGGCAGCCTCATCACCCATATGCTCTTCCTCCTCCTCAGAGATCACCTCATTGGGGTTGGGAGACACCCCTTTGGTTTCCCTATGGATATTCCCTAAAGGAGAATTCTCCCTTAGAGGGCTTAAAGGCTTGGGGGATGATGGTACAAGAAGGGAAGGAGCCTTCTTTACCTGTTTCCTCTTGTAAGTTTGTGTGATAGGAGAGGTTGGTTTTTCAAGAAGAGACTGAGGGATAGATTTAGAGTGGGAAGGTTGGGATTGGCTAGAAGTAGGATGGTCTAATGGGGGCATTGACCCTGCTGCCATACCTTCATTGGTTTGGGACACCACCATCATTGTAGAGAACAATGGGGTGTCAACTCCTTTCGAGTCCCCAGCAGATCTTCTCATATTTGAGAAAACCTTGCCTTTGGGGGGTTTAGGTACATATACCCCAACAGGTTGAGGTATATCCGTCAATTCATGAGTAATAACTTCTTGAACAAACCTGGGGTACATAAAGAAGCTCTTTTTGTTTCCCATGTTTGAGACAAGATCACTGAAAATCATTTTAGAAAAGTTATACTTTCTGGCAGTGGCCAAGCACACCAAAGCATAAGCAATGGTGCTGCTGAACTCACTCCATCCAGTAGTCTTTTTGGAGATACAGTGCATAAGCGTATGGACAAAGAAACGCCATTGGGGGTGAGAATTTGGCTTTTGAGAATTTGAATACACCCAATGGGCCTCCATACCCCATTCTTGTAAGAGAAGAGAATAATTCATCATTTGAGATAGAAGTTATACCAGAGGCATCGTCTAGACGTAGACTGATGCGAATAACCTCTTCAGTAACTGTTAGTGGTTTTTCACAGATCCTTGTCTTGATCATTTGCACACCATTCTCAGCAACAATGGTGGCATTAGCCTAGAACTGCCTTTGATGCTCGATATAGATTGTAGGTGATACAGTAAGAGCATGAGCAATATGGCTTGACTTGAGGAAATCCACAATCTGATGAAATCCTGCAGCTTGCTTTGGCTTTTGTAGCATCGCGATCTCATTGTGTTCATCGATGAATGCCATGGATGCCATTGATCTTAGTGAAAAGCTTGCCTGAAAACTTTGAGTCTTGAGAGAGAAAGGGTTTAGAGCGCAAGTGAACAGTATACCAAGAGTCGTTATGAACTTTTAGGCGGGCAAAGGGTATTTATAGTATTCGGGACATAAGCAGTATTAACCTAGAGCAGTATTAACGGACAAGCAGTATTAACCGCGAGCAGTATTAACTACTAGCAGTATTAACGAACTAGCAGTATTAACTGCGAGCAGTATTAACGAACTAGCAGTATTAACTGCGAGCAGCATTAACTGCGAGCAGTATTAACCACTAGCAGTATTAACTAACTAGCAGCATTAACCGCTAGCAGTATTAACTAACTAGCAGTATTAACTGCACTTACTTTTTTTGAAGCTTAGGCTGAATTGAGTACTGCTATGTATGCCCTGCAAAGGAGGATTAGTAACACCAAGAATCTATACTATTCAGATATTTAACCACTTTTTGAGAGGATGCTTATTCAGAGTTGATCATTCCCACACTTGTTACCAAGAAAGTGAATCTACCCACATCAAAAGATTTGGTGAATAGATCAGCAAACTGGTTGTCAGTATGAACTTTTACAACTTGAACAAGTTTCTTTTCATTACAGTCTCTTATGAAGTGATACCTGACATCAATGTGCTTTGTCTTAGAGTGCTTGACAGGATTATTTACAATGCTGACAGCACTGCTATTATCAATAAAAATGGGAGTGTGTAGAAAGGTTACCCCATAGTCTAGCATTTGATTCTGAATCCATAAGACTTGAGAACAGCAACTTGCAGCTGCTATGTACTCTGCCTCTGTTGTAGATGTGGACACTGTGGTTTGTTTCTTGCACTGCCATGAAACTAGTCTAGCACCCAAAAACTGACATCCTCCAGAAGTAGATTTTCTGTCTAAGTTTGCCCCACCTAGATCACTGTCTGAGTATGCTATTAGGTCAAAGGGTGAGTCATGAGGATACCAAAGTCCCAATCTGGGTTTCCCTTTGAGATATCTGAATATCCTCTTAACAGCTTGAAAGTGAGATTGCTTTGGCCTAACTTGGAATCTTGCACATACACAGACTGGAAACATTATATCTGGCCTTGATGCTGTGAGATACATGAGAGAGCCAATCATGGATCTGTAATGATGCACATCCATATCCTCCCCCTCAAGATCTGTTGTTATCTGCTTGTGTGTCTCCATAGGTGTGCTGGCAGGTTTTGAATCTGAGAAACCAAACTTGGTTAGAATGTCCTGCACATACTTGGATTGACAGATGAAGATGCCATCTGACTTCTGTTGAACTTGGAGTCCAAGGAAGAAAGTAAGTTCCCCCATGGAACTCATTTTGAACCTTTGATGCATTAGTTCCTCAAACTCCTTGCACATGTTGTCTCTTGTAGATCCAAAGATAATGTCATCAACATAGATTTGGACCAGCAAGATATCCTTCTTCTTTCTCTTGATAAATAGAGTCTTATCAATGACTCCTTTTTCAAAGCCATTTTCCAAGAGATAGGATGACAGAGTGTCATACCATGCTCTTGGAGCTTGATGCAGTCCATAAAGAGCTTTCTTCAATTTGTATACTCTGTCTGGATAGTTTGGGTTTTCAAACCCTGGAGGTTGACAGACATATACCTCTTCTTCGATTGAACCATAGAGAAAAGCACTTTTTACATCCATTTGATAGACTTTGAAGTTCATGTAAGAAGCATAGGCAAGGAATAATCTGATTGCTTCTATCCTAGCCACAGGTGCAAAAACTTCTTCATAATCTATACCTTCTTCTTGAGTATACCCTTGAGCCACCAGCCTTGCTTTGTTCCTTATGACAATTCCTCTTTCATCTCTCTTGTTCCTGAAAATCCACTTTGTGCCAATTGCTCTGTGACCTTTAGAAAGGTCTACTAGATCCCATACATCTTGTAGTTTGAACTGCAACAGTTCTTCTTGCATTGCTTCTATCCAACTGGATTCTTTCATAGCATCATGTGCCTTTTTAGGCTCAAGCTGGGATAGAAAACAAGAAAGCACTGTATGCTGTTGATCTTGCATTTCTTGAAGCCTGCTTTGATGTCTAGTCATCATAGGAGAAGATATATCTCCTATTACCAGCTGTGGAGGATGATGCTTTTGAACTCTGGTGTTATGACTAGGTTCTTCATTAAGTCCAGCCTCTAGATTAGAGTCATTCAACTCAACTGAAGTGTTTTCAGCAACCACTTCTGATTCTTTATTTTCTTGAGTCTCCTCATCTCTACTTTCTTCTTCACTCTGACTTGGTCTAGTAGATGGTTCCTTTTCACAGTCTTCAAAGGAATTCACTGTGGGTATGGGAAAGATCACAGATTTAGATATACTTTCTTGAACCTGTGTAGTCCCTGAACCTGCATAATCATCACTACTGAAACCAAAGGAGTTAGTTAGTGAATCAATGTCAAATAGCCACTGAGGACTAGACCCAATAGGATTTGGTGTGTTCTCATTGCATTTGACATTGTCACTTTCTTCAATTATTCTAGAAGATGAGTTAAAAACTCTGTAGGCCTTACTCTGAGATGAATACCCAACAAGAAATCCATCATCTGCTTTGCTATCAAACTTACCTAAGTGAGATTTGGTATTGAGAATTGTACAAGGACACCCAAAAGGTTTGAAGAAACCAATGAAAGGTTTTCTTTTATTTAAAAGCTCATATGGTGTCTTGTTCTTTGGCTTAACTACTAGAACTCTGTTTTGGACATAGCAGGCCGTGTTAACTGCTTCATCCCAGAAGGTAATTGGCAGTTTTGAATCAGCCAACAGAGATCTAGCAGCCTCTATTAGTGTCCTATTTCTCCTTTCAGCAACACCATTCTGTTGAGGAGTCCTAGGAGCACTATATTGTCTCTCAATGCCTTTTTCTTCACAAAAGGTGTTTAGATCAAGATTTTTGAATTCAGTCCCATTATCTGATCTAATGACTTTTACTTTTTGATTAGTTTGATTTTCAATTATTAGGATAAAGGATTTGATCAGTCCACTTGTCTCATCCTTAGTCCTTAGAAAATATACCCAGGTAAATCTAGAGTAATCATCAACAATAACCAAGCAGTAAGATTTCTTGCCTATACTCATAACATTTGTAGGACTAAACAGATCCATATACAATAACTAGAGACAAGAAGAAATTGAATTTATCTCTTTGGTCTTATGAGAAGTTTTATGCTGTTTGCCTTTAAGACAAGCAACACAATGATCATCACATGAAAAGACTTTAGATGGTAAACCTCTTACAAGGTTGTTTTTAACAAGTTTGTTCATAGT
Organism: Arctium lappa; assembly: GCA_023525745.1. Classification (NCBI taxonomy): domain Eukaryota; kingdom Viridiplantae; phylum Streptophyta; class Magnoliopsida; order Asterales; family Asteraceae; genus Arctium; species Arctium lappa. Next base: position 69,441,451 of record CM042054.1, read on the forward strand.
CTTAAAATTCATGTGACACATCCTTCTGTGCCAAAGAGAGGATTCATCTACAGAAGCTTTGGAAACAAGACAATTTAGAGATGAATCACTATCCACATTGTCCATATCTAGACAGTAAACATTGTCTTTTCTTGGAGTTCTAAGTAGTATCATGCTTTCATCAACTACCTTGAACCCTGGAGCAAGGATCATACACTCAGTATTTGTAAATAATATACTATGTTGTTTGTCACATACCTGTGATACACTTAACAGGTTGTACTTCAATTGATCAACATAGTAGACATCCTCAAATGTCATCTTACCTTTGGTGACATTACCTTTTCCACTTATTTTTCCACCAGTAAGATTATCTCCAAATGCAACATGTCCTCCATTGATATGCTTGAAATCCTGAAGGCATGACATGTTGCCTGTCATGTGCCTAGAGCAACCACTATCAACATGCCATATGCTCTTTCTCTTGAGCTGTTGGTTGCCCTGCACATATGATAGATCTGTTAGTATGAATTAGGAACCCAAGCCAAAGTGGTCTTGGGTACCCCTTTCTCATCAAAATACTTGCATTCTTTCTTGACAAGATTTTTGAACTTTAACTCCTCATTCTTGGAGTACTTTGTCACAATAATAGGCTTGGAAACATTTGTGCTAGAAGCAGTATTGGTTTTAGAAGTACTAACTGCCTTAGCAGCACTTGCATGCTTAGCAGTACTAACCTTGTTAGCAGTAGTAACTGTGTTAGCAGCAGTAACTGTGTTGGCAGTATTAACCTTTGAAGAGGTACTAACGGTATTAGCAGCATTAATGTTTTCAGCAGTACTAACACAGGTAGCAGCAGTAATACTTCCAGCAGCACTAACCCTGTCAGCAGTACTAACAGTTTTAGTGCTTTTAGGCACCCACATTTTAATACTTTCTTTTAAAATCTTTTTCTTCATGGGGCCTTTCCTTTCACCATGTTTCTTTATCACATGTTTCTTTCCAGCCTTCCTATAACCAACAGGTTTTTGCACAAATCTTTGAAGGGTCATCTGTTGATTAATAGGGTTAAAGAAACAATATTTAGCCAAATGATTTAACTTGCCACATATGAAGCAAGGTTTTGGTCTATTGATTTTACTCAGATCAACTCCTTGCTTCTGAGCCCATTGATTATTCCAGTTTCTTTGATTTCTTCTTTTTAAACCAGAATTTAGGCTCTTGGCTTTACTGCAATCACACTGTTTACAAGATCCAGGATTCACAACCGTGGTTTGTTTGTAATGGACCTTGTTATCCTTTCCTTTGGTCTTCTCTATCTCCTTGGACTTGACCCAGATTTTCCCACATCCCTCATTGGTGATAATGTTGTTTTCTAATGGGATCTCTTTACTCACATCATTATCCCTATACTCACTGGCTTCTTTCTCAGTTAAATCCTTAATTACTACTTCATCCAAAGGATCTATCTTAAAGGCTTTCTCAGATAAGTCCTTTTTCTCCTTGGTTTCTAACAAGTCTGAAGTAGGAGAGATATAATTGTTGTTGTAAGGAGGAGGTGTATTGTTGTATCCAATACCAGGCTTCATCTTGTCATGAATCTGAGCCTTTAGAAGAGAATCCATTGCTTTTGAAGCATATGAAAACTTTTCTATGTCAAGTTTAACTTTAGACAGTTCCTCTTTCAGCCTATCACTCTCTTCTAGTGATTTAGACAGTTTGGTCTCTAACTCATTCTTTTCCCACTTCCAATAGTTTGTGTCATAAGAGTGTTGAAGTTCATTAGCTTGAAAGCCTTTGATTTGCTCTTCAAATCTCTCTACTATTAACACATAATCTCTTCTATCCTTTTCTAATCTTTTGAGGTCATCACACATACTTTGATTGTGATCCCTGTATCTTTTGACAGTGTCAATGCAAGATTTAGTGCAAAGATTAGAAATTACCCCAGAGGGGAGATCAGACACTTCTGCCATAAGAGCTTGATTCTGAATGGCTTCCTCAGCTTGATCACTCCAGTCAAATCCCATTCCTTGTTGAGAAACAAGGGCTTGAACAGGATTCTTGTTCTGAGTGTAGCCTCCATTCTGAGCTTGTTGGTGGTTGTTGTTTGGAACAACACTCTTGCATTCTCTAGCAAAGTGTCCTTTCATGTGACACTTATAACATTCCACCTTGGTCTTGTCAAAACCAGCTCCATCTTCTCTTCTTTGAGAGAAGTTATTACTTCCTGTTCTTTTAATGAACTTCTTCACCCTCATGGATAACATGGCCATCTGCCATTTAATATCCATCTCCTCCAGGTCATCAGGGTGAAGTTGATCCAGATCATCATTAATCAATGAATTGTTACTATGACTGGACAAAAAGGCTTCAAAGATAGTTTCAGTGCCTTTTTCTGAACTTACTCCACTGGCAGTACTAACTGCTTCAGGGTTGGCAGTAGTATCAGTGGATGCTGAAAGAAGTGCAGCATTGTGGACATAACCAGTGGGCTTCTTCTTGATCTCTACTTCAGTTTCAAAAACTCTTAGATCATTGTATAGATCATCAAGTTCTTTCTTTTCCAGATTGTCACTCTGTCTATATGAGACAGTGTACATAGTCCATTCATCCCCAAGAGATCTGAGGAACTTTCTGTTGACATCATCTTGTTCCATCTTCACTCCTACAGTAGCCAGTTCACCAATGAGCTTGTTGAACCTATCAAAAGTTTGAGTCATAGACTCATTCTTTGAGGAAGTAAAGTTCTCATACTGCTGCTTTAGAACATCTCTTTGATTTCTTTTGATGCTCTTAGTTCCAGCAAATCTTTTTTCTAGAGCATTCCAGAGAATCTGAGCATCAGTGCAGTTGCAAAATTGATGCTGATATTCATTGGGGATGGCCAAGAGTAGAGTGCTCAAGGCCTTCATCCCTGTCTGTCTGATCTTCCTCTCACCATCTGTCTTTGGTGGAGGTCTTTTCCCATCTGGTCCTATCCTTCCAGCTTCAGAAGGACCATTCTCAATGATATCCCACATTGAGTAGTCAGTGAGAAGAATATATTGTCTGATTCTGATCTTCCACATGTCAAACTCACTGGGTTTGAGCATTGGAACCTTAGAGACCAAAGTACTGCTTGATTCTGTAAGATTTTCCATGATGAATAGATGTTTCTGAGAGAGTTTGGCTCTGATACCACTTGTCAGGATCGAATTCTCAACAAGAATTAATTCTCAGAAACAATATCAAAGAAGTTTGCGGAATAACACTTTGATATTCAATGAAACAGTAAATCAACACAGAAAATATGAAGAACAAACTGTAAACTTGTATTGAATGCTTTGAAGTTACAAGATTACACACTCAACCTCAATATTGATGAACAGGCTCACCAATACGAATTCTACTTCTCTAGAATTATGATCTATGCCTTGAGGTTGATTCTCTCTTTAGAACTTAGAATCAATGATTATCAAAAGTTATCTATCTATTCTATACATTCTATACATATACTAATCAAAAGATAATTACAAGAAATAAAAAATATCTTCAGTATATCTTCCATGTATATCTCTAAGCTTCCATGTATATCTCCAGCTGTTATCCTTTGTTGCGAATCTTCATCATATAAGCAGTATTAATCTTCAGCAGCATTAATTTCTTCTAGCAGCATTAACTACTAAGCAGCACTAACTACTAGCAGTACTAACTAGCTAAGCAGTACTAACTTTGTTCAAGCAGCACTAACTTTGACTAGCAGTATTAATTGTTAGCAGTAGTAATACTCAGCAGTATTAACCTTGAAGTCTTCTAGCAGTATTAACTCTGAACCAGCAGCATTAACCATACTTGATAAATTCTTCAGTTCCCAACAAAATATCATGAGATGTGTGCTCATTGGCATCTTTTAGCATTGTGCACTATGACATCTTTTTAATCGACAAGTTTATTAAGTAAAGAACATGTCGTAAACGTAACTTTCTATCTGACCCTATTGCAGGATTTGGGTCAGTCGCTCCCAGACCAGTTGGCCTTAGGGGACTAGGTGTCAAGCACCCCTTGGAACTTACTCTCCAAATCAGAAAGGCTACATCGACACATCCTAAACCCATTCATACCAGTGGAACATGACTTTCGATCTGATTCTATAGAAGAATTTGGGTTCGATCACTCCCAGATCAATTGACCTTAGGGAACCAGATGACAAGCATCCCACAGAACTTACTTTCCCAAACCAGAAAGGTCACAGGTACAAACTTTTAAACTTAGAGATTTCTTATTTATAAGAATTTAATAATCATCTCAAACACAAGATTTTACGTCTAAGTGCTTAGCCCATATTTTCATTACGATCCAAAATTTCGACATTTTAGGTTTTCTAAGCATTGTAAACTATAAATATTCTGAATCACACAACTTTAAAGCAGTATCAAAAGCTACAAACATGTGGCTGACTTTTCGACTTTTGTTAGACTTGAAAAATGAACATATAAAAACTTTAATATAAACAAAGCAACTTGAAAATTTATCCTAGACATACATTTTATTCAAAAGAAAAAAAATTGTAAAACTTTTACTTTATAGAATAAAATTTGTGAAGGTTTAAACTAATAAATTCAACATGCTGAGATTTGAAAATAGACACAAAATGTAAAGAATTCGGCAAAATGATATTTAGTCAAAACAAAATAAAATTCAATAGTATTATCTTCCACATAATGTAAAATGAAATTTGTGACTCATGTGAAAAATTGGGTTGATCAAATTCAGGATTTGAATAAAATTGCTCAGATTCTTTAAAAACAATTGAGAAAACTGGAACAACATCAATATTAGAGATAAATGCAGCGGAATAAAGTAGATGCACTCACAGTTTCTCATTAGTCAGAAGCTGAAAATCATTGAATAACGAGTCCTAGACTGACATGTCTAGAAGTCAATGTCTTTGAAGCACGGGTTCTGAGCTGAATTACTCAGAAGCCAAATTTCTCTTACTCCCCCTTGAGATGAGATGCCTGCAACTTAGAAGCAATTTGAGATTTTGGTACCCACTTGAATTTGGGCCCATGTTTGTTATTTGCAGTTCTTATGGGAAAAAACTTGTTAGATTTAACATATAAAGCATGAGAGAGATAATCATAAGAATGAACAGAAGAATCAGAAGAAGAGAAAGCATAATCATCTGAACTAGAATCAGAAGAAGAATATGAGACATTTTTGTAAATTTGAATCATTTGCTTTATAGAGTATTTTGAAACTTTATTACAAACAGCAAATGAATCACTTTTATATTGTTTGTCTACATATCTATCCTCATCAGTCTGAGAATCATCTGATGTCCTCTTGGCTCTCCATATCTGCTTGGAATGAGTGCTCAAAGTCCTATCTGAAATCATTGAAGAACAAGAATTAAAATTATCAGAAATGACTGACTCTTGTTTCTTTGACTTCTTTGACCTTCTTCTTTTACGCTTTGGTTTATAATAATCATCATTTAGCGTAAAAGATTCATCAAGAATTTTCATTTTAAGATTGAAATCAGAAGAAATAATTTTACCTAAGCAACCAATCTGATCAACCAATAAATCTGAACTAACCTCGGAGTCAGAAAAATTTTGAGAATTTTTTTTTAGAATTGGAAACTTTCTTTTTGTTTGTTTTAAAAGAAGAAGAAAGGCCAGAAATTTTAAATCTTGTTTTTGAGAAAATAAATTTTCTTCAAGACTTGACGTCATGAAAGAAAGAATAACATCAGATTCGATTTCTTTTTGAATATTTGGATATTCCATCTTATCTTCAAGGTCAATGATTTTGCCTTCTAAAATTAATGGAGGAATATATCTCCTAGAATCATAAGAAACCAGAGATACATTTTCCTTATCATAATTATTGGCAAAAATATCAACAAAATCATCAGACACCGAAGACTTGACAGAAGATATATCATTTAAACCTTTTATGCCTCTCTTTGATTTATTAGGAAAATATTTAGCATTTTCACGTGTATAAACAAAAGGAATTTCCTTTTTCTTATTATTTATCCTTTTCTCATTTTCGATTTCTAACACTTGCTTTTCATTCATCCAATCAATTTTAAATTGAGGAGCATATTGAGCAAGAGTTAAATAATCGTATTTATATAAAGTTGGGAATTTTTCAATTGCATTGTTTAAACAATGAGGATTTTCAAAACCAAGTACCCATTTTTCTTTTATAGACTCATAACTCATCGGTTTGTTCAAATAAATAGTTTGCTCAGATTGGTTCCTTCGATATAACTTTTCTTCTAACTTATTTATTTTATCCGAAAAACTATCTTTTAAAGAGGTCATTTCAGTCAAAGACTCAAGATAAGACTTATTTGATTTTTCAAAATCATCTAACTTATTTTGAAAGATGTCTTTTGTATTTTCCAAAATAGATTTTTCATCTTTCAAAGAAATTTTCAATTTGTCAATCAAATCTGACTTTTCAGAATTTAAATTCTTTTCATATAATAACTTTAAGCGAAGATCATGTAAAACATATATGATGATATTCATTTGTGAGGAAATGAATGTGAAATCAAATTCAAAATATACCTCATCTTCATCAGTGTCAGAATCATCATCATTAGACTAATCATCTCCAATAAAGCACATCTGAGCAGTCTCGATAGTATCAACTTCGTCTTCAGAATGATCCAGCTAAAACTCTTCTTCAGCAAGCAAAGCTGTTCCGTTCTCTCTTTTCTCAGCAAGTTCCATTTTCTTCCTATAGTATGCTGAATCCCGAACCTTCTTCACTCTACACTCCTTTGAAAAATGACCCGTCTTTCCACAGTTGTAACATGCGGCATCTTTCTTAGCCTCGGGCACTTGGACATTCTTTGACCCAGAAGTGAAGCGTAGATTGTTGGAACCCGACCTAGGTTGGAACTTTTTCTGATAATGTTGTGAGAGAAGGATCATTGCTTTCTCGAGCGCCTCACCATCATCATCAGTAGCTCCGTTATAAGCATTTTCAGACAATGCTTGTTCTGCCAGTTGTTTCATGAGAAGAGCAACCATGTCTACTGACTTCTTGTTCTTCTTGTCTAGTTTGGCCTTTTTCTCAGTTACAATGCACTCATCTGTTAGTAGAATCTCGTACATCTCTTGGATTTGCATTGTAGATATTCTGACATCGTTCCTCAATCTGTGGCAAGATTTGTTCCACTCAGTTTAAAGTGCATTGAGGAATTTCAGATTTGTCTCAAGCTCAGTCTTTTCCACTTTTATTTTTCTCAAATCATTTATCACGGCACAAAATCTGTCATACACAGTTTTCAATGACTCCCCATCCTTGGCTTCGAATTCTTCAAAGTTGTTCATGTAACGAGTATGTCGGAGTTGAGTAGCAACTGAAGAACCAAGCATAATCTTTTGTAGTTGTTGCCACATAAGATTAGGATGATTTTTGAAACAATCAATCCTGTTGTAGATAGAGTTTGGCAAAGCTAGCATCAGATTTGCCTTTATATCCCGATCAGTTTGATACTCCGATAACTCATCAGGTGTATATTCTTTGGTAGGCTTATATAATCCAGAAGCCAACTTGGGTTTTTCAAAAGGTCCTTCAAATAGAATGTTCATCATGTCATTTCTATTCTTTTGACGCTCTATAAAATTCAGAAACCTATCTTGCCACTGTGTAAACTCGTTTTCATCTATCAGAACTGGAGGACGATTTTCTGTGCCCAATGACATCATGAGATCGTTCTTGTAGAACTGAGCTTGAAAGGCAAACTTTGTAGAATCCATGAAGACAAAGATATTCTAAGTCTGGAACACAGAAGATATGGCGCAAACTGGAAGTTTGCGTGAGCAGATGTAGCGCAAACTGAGGTTGTCGCGAGCAGTAGGTGACACACTAGATTTGCATGAATAAGTAGTGGCGAAAAGGAGACTTTGCATGAACAGAAGATTGCGCAAACTTAGATTTGCGTGACACACGGATGACGCAAACTTGAGTTTGCGTGACGAGAAGCTAACACAAACTTGTGTTTGCGTGATACTGAGTTGGCGAGAACTATACTTCACGCGACGAACTGATGACGAAAACCTGACTTAGTTTTCGCGAATCACTGAAAACGCAACCTTAGCTTTGCTTGAGATGTGGATTACGAGAACCACTATTTTGCATGAGAGGTTGAAGAAGAGAACTTGATGAGCACCTTGATATGAACTAGCGCAAAGTTTCTGATGAACTTGCGCAAACCATGAAGAACTCGCATAAAGTGAGGATCTGGCGCAAACCGCTGAAAAATAAGAGAAATCACCAAAATTCGATTACAGATTAGAATTTACAGATGAATTCTTCCACAGATATAATCGAAAACACATTTTTAACATTTTGTAATAACCAATTTCGATTAAAACCCACAATTTCGAAGATTCAAGAAACCAACAGAACGTAAAACTGATTTTTCCAGAAAGTATAAATTTCCCAAAATTGAACTTCAAAAACAAGTTTTCTTGCAAATTGATGTGAATAAAAAATGATATACTTGTAAAAACGGATCCAACAAACCAAAATTCAAAGAAATTTGTTCAAAAACAAAGCCGAATTTGATGAAAAATCCAAAAACGAGATTTTCTTGAAAAATTCAAGAAAATCAATCAAATTTTCGGATTAATGCACAAATTCAGATACGAAAAAACAATTCTCTCAGTTCTCTCAAGATCTAGATTGACTCTGATACCAATTGATAAACCAAGAATCCTCTAAATCTAGAAAGAGAAAGTAGAGAGAGAGAGAGAGAGAGTAAGCGCAAAGTATGTAATTCTATAGAATGTGCGTGAATCCTTACAAGACACAAAGCCCAAAGGGACTTAAATACCCTTGGCTTATACAACACTGTATGTGACCCTAAACACGGTATAAGACCAAGCCTATAAATACAATGATTACTATAAAATCAGACTTAACAAGCTACTCATTCTTTTCTTAAAAAGAGAATGTTTCATATTTTCTGGGGAAGCAGCACATATGCTATTGGTTCTTCACTTGGAAGATACTGATATTGAAAAGAAGGAAAGTTGCCCCACCTTCGACCCTTTATCATGCACAATTGAGTCTATGTATAATCATTGTTGTCTCAATGGTTTACATATTTTGAGCCTTATGAAACACAATCATTGTGCTAATTCTTTCATATCACAAGCACGAGCACACAGAAAATGTGTTTTTCTGTCAGAACATTCATAGAAAATACCTTGTGTTTTTCAATGATTGAATGGAAGTCCTGGGGAGTCAACATAAAACCAGCTCCTTAAATTGTACATTCGTTGTACACAGTGGCTTTGTGCTACTGACAGGCATTTCTAACTGTTTCATTTGTTGATTCAGGTTTACCATTCATAATTTGTTTGAATTTGAAAAGATTCAGATAATACATTCATGAATTGACGGCTCATTCATATCAGATAAACGATTTTATCTTATCATTCATTGGGAGAGATTGCAAATTTTTCTATCTGGAAGAAATTGTTCACATTTCAAAGGGAAAGATCATGAAGACAGTGCTTACTTGTTTATTTGGGGGAGATGTTCCAAAGACAGATCTAATTTTGAAGAGTTTTGATGATTTTGATTCTCACAATTCATCAAAAAGGGGGAGATGTATCAAAGTTCAAGTTCAGATGAAAAAGTTTATATCAGACTTGGGGAGATAAATCAGATTCTTCCGTGTCTTTGATTTCCAGATGGCTACTGAGACTATTATTGAAGACCCTTATGGTGTGATTTATAGAGATGCTTCTGGTCATCATCGTTTTATGAGGTTTGAAGAAATCAACAAGTATTCAGATGGTACCTTGAAGGTTATCAAATTTCAGTTGGAGCACAGACTGAAAAATGTTGAAAAGCGATTTATGGAATCAAGAAGAACTCTGTTTATGATTGGTAATGCTGAAATCAGTCTTCTCAGAAGAACTTTGAACACTATCGATGAAAGATTAAATTTCCGTGCTACTTTAAGACGCTTAGAGGTCCTGATCGGGTTAAACAAACATCATAGAAGACCTGAGCGCCATTGATTACTAAGGGGGAGATTGTTAAGTCTGATTTTGTAGTAATCAATGTAATTATTACTTGTGGCCTTAACTGTTGTTTAGCTTGTCTTTTGTATCTGTTTTGGCAAAGGGTATTTAAGGCCCTTTTGTCTTGTCTTGTTTAATAACTTTGCGCTGATATTGAATCATATGAAGCTTTTGCGTCTCATTCATTCTCTCTACTTTCTCTCTCTATAGTTTTAGATAGATCTTGGTTTATCAGGGAACTTGTGACTCATTTTGATGACCTAGAAGTGCATTGTTGATGGATTCAAGTTATGGGTAAGGTAACCTTCTCTTTTCTTCATCTATGGAAATTAGGGTTTTGAGATAAGATGAGATCTTCATGTAAAATGCTTGGGGAACGTTTCTATATGGTTGAATATGTGTATTTATGGTTGGATATCCTATGGATCAAGATTTTTAGAATTTTTTGGCTTAAAGATCCAAGTTTCTTCAAAGAAGCTCAAGTTGGGGGGAAATCTAGATTTAGCCTAAATCTAGCAAGGTAAGTTCAAGTTGATTTGTGAAAACGGTATACATGCCAAAATGTCTATTTTAAAGTGTTTATATGTTTTACATGAAATTATTAACTGTTGAGTTATTTGATGAATTTTGATTATTTGAAGTGTCTTAATTTATAAACTTGTAAAACACCCACCTTTGGGATTTTGGGCATTTTGATAAATAAATCATATATTTTGGTATCTTAATGATTTATTTCGTGGAAGTAGATTTTTTTAGTATAAATGTATTTTATTGTGTGTTTTGGAGAAATGCTTGATTTTGTGTTATGGGACATTTTGAAGGGATAAATGTTATAAACTCACTTGGAAAATGTTTTGTCCCAATCTAAATCATGCTGGAGTTATCTCCATATTTTGGAGAATGGGTTTTCATAAATGCGGGTTGTTTATGTTCGATTTCATTTTATGATTTTCTTACAATTGGTCTTTTGATTTGTTGAGCCTATGGCTCGGTTTGGACCTCGTCCGGACTTTGGGGACATTTGTCTGATTTTAATAGGTCATTGTAGAGCTTTGGTTATTATTTGCATTTATTTCATTTTATTTGAGAATTGCATGTTTTGGATTTGCTAGTTCATTCATTTGGAGTCATGTTAAGTTCTAGACTGTAGTGCAATGGATCCATAGGCACGATGTTCTTAATGTCCCGTTTTGGACAAGTTCACCACTTTGGCACGTAATAGGCATCGGGTCACCATGGTAAGTAAGGTGTGGACCTATATGGTCGGGCAGCGTCCCATGGGCAGTAAGGTGTAATTTCATTGTGCATAAGTTCCCGTTTTGGAACTCTCAAGAATAGACTCAGAGGGGTTGACTTGAGGTTTTCGAGCAACAGACTTAGAAGAGTTGAGCTCAATATGTTATATGAGTATAATCCATATGTAGACCGTTTCAGGTCGGAATTATTGGTTGGACTAGAACCATAGACTTATGGAATCAACATTATTTGAGGAGGAACTGTAAGGTGAACCAAATAAATCTTCGATTATTGCCTTAAGACATTTAAATATCCGGATGACATTAGTTTGGCTGGAAATTGGGAAGCGTGATTTCGAGACGTTGTGTGCCGATCAAATTCATGCACGAAATTGTTTCTAAAATAAATTGCATCAATTATTTCTCATATTTCCAAATCATCATGTGGATTATGCTATGAAGTCTTGAAAAAATGTTTAGCACCCACAAGATTTTATACCATGGTTTTAGACATGCATAAAATTATTTTATTGCATGTGGTTGCGATCGTCGTTGAGACTTTCTTTATTCTTATTGTTGTCCAACGCTATTTTCGGATGTTATGATGTCCGTATTTTAATGTTGTTTAAGGCCTTGGACAAGTAACTGTGACTTATGACTTTAACATTGGATCTCTTCCACATGTGTTAAGGTTTTTGATGAAGAGTTACCTACTTACCTTCCACTATTTTGGTGTTTGAGTTTTGTTGGGATTTTTATTTCATGCAAGTTTTGTTGAAAAGTTTCACTTTATATCATATCGCAATAAAAGAATTGGAATTATGACATTTTAATCATCACTTTGTCTTATTCTATTTGAATATTGGGAACGAAAGTCTTGGCACCATTTGATCTTGGGTGTCATTGAGTTTCATTGAGCTTTATGAAGATTTTGTTGGATCTTATGGAGTTCCATTTTATGACATTTTGCGTCGCGTAGATAAAATTTGAAACGCGTATACTTAAATTGTTGTGTACGTTAACTTACGGGTTTTTGTTTAACATTTTGTCTCCTGCGAGTTTTGCACATTTCTTTTTGCAATTGTAAGAGACGTCTTGAGAGTTTTGTTGGTGAATGTTATCCCATATGTTATTTTGGGAAGTTTCAATGTTGTGTGATTTCTTTTTGGGTTTTATACAAGAGTATTTCGTCATATGCTATTTAGTATTTGAAATGATTTATACTTTTAGTGTGAGTAAGCATACGAAGGACCTACGATGGTTCGTGATGAGCTGTGCTTTGAGCATTCTTCGGTTGTTAAATTTATCGTTATTGATTCACGCAATGCATTATATTAATTCGCTGGTATGTACGATTTTGTAGCCACTATTTTTAGACAAGAACATTTTATTTGCGCTCCAAAAGTTTGAAGTCGATCTAAATTATTTTACGTTTGACCAAATCGCAAGCACTTATATTTTTACTGAGCTTGAGAAATACACTGATGTATGTGGGACTTGTTGGAAATTTTATACCACGTCATGTTATGGTTAAATGGGAATTTTTTTGAACTTGATTACGTAAATTTCTCCTTTTGGAGTTTATACAAACATTTGTTGCACACCTCTTTGGTGCAGGAAATTATTTTACGTACATGGCATAAAGTGATGCATATTCGGACCATAGCGGTCCATTTGAAAAGGTGTCGCCCATCTTTCATTATTGTCATTATTAGCGAGGTTAATGATCAAACACTTTTCGAAATGGTTTTATACATGTGGCACCTGTGTCTACTTTTCACACCTACCGAGTAAACGGTAGTGGATTTTTACACATACGATTAATTGTTATAAAGCTTTTACGTTTGAAAGTTTATAAAATTTTCAGTGGACATAATTTTCGAGTCCCATAATTTAAAAACCTTGAACTCATCAGGACTATAGATTTAAACCTCATTGCGAAAGGAATTGTGAATAGAGACTAAAGAAGTCCTTGGGAATTGCAGCGTCAGATGGTCGAACTTGTGATCAGTTTTTAATTATGGGTTTCAGTTTATTAATCGATGCACACATGGATAGTTGAAGCATTAGAATTGTGCATTCTCTCAGTTATGTAAGCGATAATCTTTCCCTTTCGGTAAAATTCGGGTAAAAACCTTGTGCGGTTGTTTACGTACGATCGAATTTGAATTAGTGGGTTAATGGTGTGACAGTATGTTATGTGTCGGTGGTGTATCACTTAATGGGTATTCGTGAATAATGATGATGTTATAGTTTGATCGTAAAGCTGTAAGATTTTGGGTTTATTTCCGAATAGGATGTAATGTAACACCCTGAATTTTGGGGTTGGGTGAAAAGTTGACCGTTACCCAAAGTTCAGGGGGGTTAAATGTAACTTGGGTTATATATATATACAAATCAATGTTTAGATATTTCGGAAAAAGATCTCAGATCAGTTTCTTGGTTTTGAAGTCAGAGAGAGAGAAAAGGAGGTGGAAAAAGAGTTCGATCGATTCGGACAAATCCAGGTACGAATCTAGCTTAATGCTTTGATCTGAATGTTTCTAGCCGTGTAGAATCTCGTTGTGAAGGTTTTTAACCGTTCCATTTCGAGATCTGAGTATTTTCATTTGTGGACCTGGGTTCAGCATCTCTGGCGTGTTCTTGGTGAACAAGACGACCGGACATGCTAAGGACCGGAAGAATGCACTCGACCGGTATCCTTTCTGTTGATCCAAACTCTCTCAGTGATTTGATAACGACCCTCTTCTATACTTAGTGAAAATTACGTTTTAATATGTATTAGTGTTTCACCATCAGCGATCAGACTGAGTCTGTTCAGTTATCGCTGATAGTCTTTCTTATAAACATTTATATGTATGTGTTTCACTATCAATGATCAGACTGAGTCTGTTCAGTTATCACTGATAGTTCCTAAAGTAAACAGCCAACGTAATCCCTGAAGACAAGTCTCGCGTCAACAGATGTTCATAGCTGAATCAAAGACGAAGCTGCTGAACAAAGAGAAGTCTACTAGTGATCTGATGCGGATATCAGTGAAGCAAAGACAACTCTACTTATACGTGAAGGAACATGAGAAAAAGCTTCAGCGATAGCTGAACCTCTTTATCTCTGAACTTAGAGATACTCAGCGATCAATCGATCACAAAGCTTATGCCTCAAGTTTCCTTTTGTCTATCCTTGCACAATCTAGTACGATGTGTCAGAACGGGCAAGTCTCTGCAACCATTCGTACAACAACTCTGTCAACTACACTGTTCATGACCCGGCCGAAAGCATGTTCCCAAAAGTCAGACTCCCAAAGCCAATCAGTGAACGCCACGTGTAAAGTATCCTGCCATGCATTTAATGCATAGGGTATAAATAGGAAGTTCACCCCTTCATCTGAAGGTGTGCTTCATCCTTGAACTCAATATAGAAACCCTTGTTTTCTATATCTCTTAATCCCCTCTCTCTCTGAATTTCTTGTGCAATTATCTTAGTGTTTCTTAAGTTTGTTTATATTGGGTCTGTCTTAATCTTATTCCGCAACAAACTTGTAAATTGTATTTTGATTTATCAATAAACAATTTATTAAACTTTAAATTTTGTGTTTGTATTCAACCCCCCCTTGTACAAACTTGTTTAGCACCTTCGGGACCAACAAGTGGTATCAGAGCAGTTTGTTTAAATCTAATAAACAAGATCTTGCTGTATACTCTTCCTTGCTATTCTAAAATGGCATTAAACACAAACACAAACTACTATGATAATGGTTCACTTTCTAAACCTCCTCGATTTAGCAGAGATAACTTTTCTCTATGGAAAAATCGAATGATGCTATTTCTTGAAGGTGCGGATCCTACTATACCTGAATATATAGAAAACGGACCCTATGAACCTGTTAGAATTATAGTTGCGGTTCCCGCTACTGCCACCACTGAAGCTGTCCCTGAACGATATGTCGTTAAGGAAATAAGACAGTGGAGTGATGAAGATAAAAAGAAGGTAGGCATAGATGCAAAAGCAAAGACCATTATTTCAATGGCTCTGCCTGATGAAGTTTTCCATTCCATCATGCATCTTAAAACTTCTAAAGAAATGTGGGAAACCATATGTGTTCAATATGAGGGCACCACTGAAATCCAAGAGACTCGAAAGATTAACTTGGTAAGACAGTATGAAAGTTTCATCGCTGGTAAGAATGAATCTCTTTCTGACGTCCATCAGCGGTTTAACTGCCTAATCATTGACCTAAGAACTGTTGGTAAGACCTATTCTAATTCTGAGGTCCTAACAAAATTCTTGGAATGTCTTCCTGAAAGCTGGGACAGTTATTCAATATGTCTTAAGCTGACAAAAGACTTACATACTCTCTCTTTAAGCACTCTGTATGGAATATTGCTCAACTATGAGCAATCAAATCTTCTGAAGAAAAATCTTGTAAAAGATTCTAAAGACTCCAAAAGTACTCCTGTTGCTTTAGTCTCTTCAGAGATAATTCCATCTCAGCGATCTACTCTCACCATCACTGAGTTAGATTCTGAATCTGAGGATCTATCAGACCCTGATCTTTCAGAGTTTGACGAGTCCTTAGCACTCTTGACAAACTCTTTTAAGAGATTTGCAAGAAAGAGTAACTTCCGAAGAAGTAAACCTCTCTCTCTTACTGAAAAGCCAAAATCAACTCCGGTTGATAAGGCTACTGCCACTTGCTATAACTGTGAAAAGATTGGACATTTTGCTAGTGAGTGCAGGTTGAAAAAGGTCTTCAAACCTTCTACCTCAAGAAGATCCAGTGATGACAAATACCATAAGCTGAAGAACAAATATCAAAAGCTGAAAAGCTATCAGCGAAAAGGTAAAGGTCTCATCGCTGAAGAACACGACTGGGCTGAATCAGAAGAATCATCTTCTGATGAAGAAGAAGTCGCTAATCTTTGCCTCATGGCTGAGATTAAAGAAGAAGTGGAAGAATCATCTGAACCTTCTATGAGCTACATATCATCTCAGATATCTATCTCTACAAACCCCTCTCTACCTGAAGCTGAGAGAAGTCGCGCTGTTGATGTGCTGACGATTGACCTTTATAATGCCCTAAACGACAAAACTCAAGCTGAGAATAAAAATGTTCATTTAACTCAAGAGCTGGAGAAATGTCATGAAAAGATCAAAGAACTAAATCTTTTAGAAGAAAAGCTGAAAGATCAAGTCATTATAAATGAAATCATCAGTATTGAACGCGAACAAGCCATCGCTGCTCTAAAAACAGAAAAGGCTCATGTTGAAAAATGGTGCAAATCATCAACAAAGATCTCTGAGATAATAAATGCTCAAACTCCTGATAGTGATAAAACTGGTCTTGGTTTTTGGACACCTCATGACGATCCTAAGGAAGAAAGTTCCTCGCTTAAGTTTGGAACTTTTGTCACCTCTTTCTTTGACACTTCTTATAATCAATTCTATCCCTGTTCTTCTTCAAATCACATCCCTGAGGAAAATTCTAAAGACACTAAGTCTACGAATAAAGGAAAGTCCATTTTCCTTCCTCAGAAGGCAACCAGGAAAGCAAAGCTGAAAGTTCCTTATAAACCTTCAGCTAAGCAATCCTCTAGCTCTGTGATAGAAATCTTTGATCTCTGTCCTCCAAAGCTGAAGATTGGTCTTAAAACCTCGAGATCTGAAGAAATGAAAATTCCTCCCAGATCTCAAGAGAAAAGTCTTCTTGGACCTGGCCCTACTCATCTTAAACTTGCAAAACCTTCTACTTCTGATCCTAAAACCATTTTCAGATATAGAAAATGTTATCACTGTGGTTTTACTGATCATATTGCAAGTAAATGTCCAACTGCCACTGAAGCTGATAAAATAGCTAAAGTGAAGAAAAATGTTTCTAAAGCTAAGGTCACCAAGGCTGAAAAATCAACCAAGGTGAAAAATACCACTAAGGTTAAGAAATTAACCAAAGTGAAGATCACCACTGAAGCTGAATCTTCATCAGCTGAAAATACTACTGAACTTACCTTATCCACTAACTCTGAAGGACCCATTGAAAAATGGGTACCAAACAACGCTTAATCTTCCTTATGGATGCAGGGATCAAAGGGCATCTGGTATCTTGATAGTGGATGTTCTCGTCATATGACTGGACAAAGAGACCTGCTCACTGAATACAAGGAAGAGAAAGGTCCCTCTGTGACCTTTGGTGGAAATGGTAAAGGATATACCCGAGGGTTTGGTGTCCTCAGCAATGGGACAACTACCTTTCGAAGAGTCGCTTATGTAGATGGACTGAAGCACAATCTTCTAAGCATCAGTCAGCTATGTGATAAAGACTATGAAGTACGCTTTACTAAGAAAGCATGTTCAGTGTTAAATGAGAAAGGAAAACTTGCTCTCAGTGGTCATCGCAGAGAAAATGTCTATGTAATAGATATGGACTCTACTATCACTGAAAACTTATGTTTTCTATCTAAAGCCTCTTCTGATGTCAACTGGCTATGGCATAAAAGGCTCTCTCATCTAAACTTCAAAACCCTAAATTCTCTCTCATCTAAGGAACTGGTTTCTGGTCTTCCTCAGCACTCATATGCTAAAGAATCTCTCTGCTCAGCATGTGAAAAAGGAAAACAAACAAAAGCAAGTTTCAAATCGAAACAAGTTTCCTCAGTGACAAGTCCTCTTCAGCTCTTGCATATGGATCTGTTTGGCCCTGTCAACATCTAATCAATAGCTGGAAAGAAATATACACTTGTCATTGTAGATGAATATTCTCGCTACACCTGGGTTATCTTTCTTCGCTGTAAAAGTGATACTTCAGAAGAACTAATATCTTTTGTAAAAAAGATGGAAGTGCTGAACAATCTTACTGTTCGTTCAATAAGAAGTGATCATGGAACTGAATTCAAAAATAGTTCCCTGAACAATTTCTTTGAGAACAAGGGAATCTCTCACAACTTCTCTTCAGTAAGAACACCTCAGCAAAATGGAGTCGCTGAAAGAAGAAACAGAACGATCATAGAAGCTGCTAGATCAATGCTCAGCGATTCTCGTCTCCCTACTCAATTTTGGGCTGAAGCTGTAAACACTGCATGTTTTACTCAAAACAGATCGCTGATAATAAAGCGATTTGGGAAGACAGCTTATGAACTTTTTGTTGGAAGGAAGCCTTCTATCAGCTTTCTTCATATCTTTGGTTGTCAGTGCTTTATCTTAAACAACAGAGATCAACTTGGAAAGTTCGACCCAAAAGCTGATGATGGAATATTTCTAGGATATTCCTCCATCTCCAAAGCCTACAGAGTTTTCAACAAGAGAAGACAAACCGTAGAAGAAACAATTCACGTCACTTTTGATGAAACTCGCTCAGCGAACTCCAAACCAATCGTTGACAATGAAGAGTTAAATGCTTGGATGCTTTCTCACTACAGAGAAACTGAACCTTTCTTCTCAAACCATCAGCATTCAGATCCCCCAGTCACTGATGATGATCCAAACATTATACATCCTACCACTGAATCCAAATCATGGGTTTCAGCTGAACCTCTAAACACAATCCTACCATCAAATCTGCCTTCGTCTGAAAACCTCTCTAGTGAATCTACTCAACAGTTAATCGCTGATGAACCTCAATCGTCCTCATCAGTAAACATTCAAATTGTTGATCCAACCTCTGAGTTAAGCAATAATGCTCCTGCTCAGCGATGGACCAAAGATCACCCAATAGAGCAAATTCTTGGTGATCCAGATGCAGGTATTCAGACACGACGAAGCTCAGGTAATATCTGTCTCTTTGTAAACTTTCTCTCCTTAATAGAACCAAAGAAGACTGATGATGCCCTCAGAGATCCAAACTGGGTCAGTGCTATGCAAGAAGAGCTGACTGAATTTTCTCGAAACAAAGTTTGGAATCTCATTCCTAGACCATCTGATAAAACTATAATAGGCACCAAATGGGTGTTTAGAAACAAGTTAGATGAACATGGAACTGTAACCCGCAACAAGGCTCGACTTGTTGCTCAGGGATACAGACAAGAGGAAGGCATAGACTATGATGAAACCTTTGCCCCTGTGGCCAGGCTCGAAGCAATTCGACTATTCTTAGCTTATGCAGTCTATAAAGACTTCATCGTGTATCAAATGGATGTAAAATCAGCGTTTCTAAATGGAAAGCTGAATGAAGAAGTCTATGTAGAACAACCACCAGGGTTCTATGACCCTAAGCATCCAAATTATGTTTATAAATTGGATAAGGCTCTCTATGGTCTAAAACAAGCCCCTCGTGCTTGGTATGACACTCTCTCATCTTTTCTTATCTCTGAAAACTTTGAACGTGGCAAGATTGATAATACGTTATTTTTTAGAAAGATAAAAGGTCATATAATTCTTGTACAAATATATGTCGATGACATAATATTTGGTTCTACTAACCCATCTCTGTGTACTCGCTTCGCTGAAAGAATGAAGAAAGAATATAAAATATTCTGACTCTCAGGTATGGTTTCTCAATCCCTACAACTGAATCCTCATCCAGTTAAGATATTTTTTAAAATATAAATCTTAATCATTGAATCTTTCTTCAAATGATTAAAATCTTTTTGAATTTAAATTTATCACTGATATTTATATTCAGTGATCCTTTTAAAAGAAAATCTATCCCTATCTTTTCATAAGGGATACTTTCAAAAAGAAAATTCTATTGCTGATATTTTTTCTTCAGTGAAAAGTTCAAAACGGACAAATGAACAGTCTCTTTCTTAACTATGACGTCATTTGAACCGACAATCCACGACATGCCTTTTTCTGACACGTTCGTCCGTTGTTCTTCTATCCAATCACCTTCGTGGGACGTGTCCATGTCATGATGTGCATTTGTTTTCCCGCTTCTCTCACACTCTCTCTCCTCCTTCTCACATATAAAAGGAATGTTTTTTCCATTCTATCAATTTACGTTTTCTGGAAATACTTTCTAAGCAAGAATACTCTCTCAAGCATTCTAGCATTATCAAGATTTCTGCATCATCCTCTTCAAGATCAACAGGTTATTCTTGATTTCTTATCTTAAATCTTTTCACATAAACCCCATTTATGGATTTATAAGACTCAAATCTCATAAAATCATTTTTTTTTATTTTATTCTTTAAAAACCATTCTATTCTTTATTCAAAATTAATGGTTTTTCTTCTTATTCTTGAATCTTGTTCTAAGATAAACTGTTTTTCTCTAAAAATATGTTGATTTCCTATGTTTCTTTCCCCAAATAGAAACTAGCAAATCTTCTTTATTTTACGACTAAACCTTTCTTCTACTCGTTTATCTACTCAAACAGAATGACTCAATCTGCACTTATCGCCTCTAAGAACGTCAAGTTCGCCATCACTGATTCTGAACTTCCAAAGAACAACCATCTTGCTCGCCTTGAATTTGATGGTGTCAAATACCCACATCTGGTGGAAGCTGCAACATTTCTAAGATAATCCTGCATTGCCTATGCTATCACGGTGGATCCCACACCTTCGAAAGCTCTACTCCAGCAATTCTGGTTTACCGCTGAAGAAACCTCTCTCACCAACAAGAAGGGTGAACAGGTTCCTGCTATATCCTTCAGCACTCAACTAGGCTCAGGGATGATGACTGCCCTAGGCCTGAGGAAAGCCTTGCGTTTCCCCGACAAATCCAGGAATGGATTTGACGCCCTGCCAACTGACGCTGAACTCATCCAATTCCTGGATGCCATGGAATATGCTTGGGAACCCAAACCAAGGACTACTATTCCCAACAAGAAGCTGACTCTTGTGAAGAAGGCACTGATGCCTTCCCAGCTCAACTACGTCTTCTCACACATCATTCAGTGTATGAGTGGGAAGAGTGGGTCACTGGACCAAGCCAGCAAGATTCAGGTCCAGATGGCTTACTCAGTGATCGCTGGGAAAAATTTCGACTACGCAACAGCTGTCTTTGACGACCTGAAGTCAAAGATAGAGAAGACCGAGAGGGATCCCAAGATTCCCTACGTACGCTTCATCTGCGCGTACCTGAAGTTTCTCTACCCTACCACTTACCCCACCAACTCGGATGCATCTTTTCCGAAAGTAGGTCAGAGATCACTGGAGGTCAAGACGCTCCCCAACGAGGTAAGTATTTCTCAACTTCGCTCTCGTCTCTCTCTTCTCACTTCTTCGTCTTCAGCGGCCACGCAGGAGGTTCCTTCTTCTGCTATCCCTGCCGCTACCCCTTCCAAACGACCATCAACTGGCTCCCTTGGTCCTTCGAAGAAGGCCAAGGTAACCAAGGAGAAAGCTACTTCTAGCTCAATACCTAAGGATGTTTCTCTACAAACTTCCTTAGATGATTTCGTGGGTCTCTCCTCCACATCCTCAGCTCAAACCACTTCAACCGTGCCAGCGATCTCGGTCGCTGTCACAACAACAGTGACAAAACCTGCGGTAACTACCCCTATCCCTACATATTCTATCCCCATCTCTAGTCCCCCTATTTCTTTGGTCTCTACCACTCCTCAGCTTGGACCAATAGGACCTGAACATCATTCTTTTGAGGAATCTTTACAATTCTACAAAATGTTTGATAATTCAGGTAATCCTATAACCTTATACACTTCTTCCAACTCACCATATAAGCCTGGTTCTGAAAAATTAACTTATCTTTGAGGTCCTAGTCTGGCGACTGTTGACACCAATGTCAACAGTTTGAGTTCAAAGGTGGATTCTCTCTCTGCTTCTCTCAACAACACCACCAGCGCTGTTCAAACAGCTGGTGATGCATTGAAGACGCTGACTGCCACCTGCGCCTCCAAAGCTGATCTTTCTCACATCGCTACTCTTCAGGCAGCGATTGTCAAAGTCAGGGAAGAATCCAAGAAGCAGTATGATGATCTGTCTGCGAAGATCGATGCCTGCACTACGACTCTTCAGCAAGTCCTCGACAAGCTGAATGCACCAGCTCCAGTTCCTGCTCCATCATTTACAGAAGATAATCGTTCAGCCCTGACCATAGCTGTGGAATTCATTCACCTAGCTACGTCCGACATCCCTGCACTTGAAGGACGACTCACAGGTCTGGAGGCTGAAGTCCAGAAGTTGGCTACTACAACAACTTCATCTCCAAAAGATCTCTCCCTTGTTGATAATGACAAAGAGGGGGAGAAGACAGCTGAAGAAAACATGGATGCTGAAGTTTGTGCTGAACCACCGAAGGAAACTCCCTCTCAGGTTGAGGGGGAGATAGTTGCTGATAAAGCCCCTCCCACCATCGCTGAAATAGTCGATGATGAAGAGGAGGATGAAGCTGATGATGAAGAACTTGATCTTGAAGATCAAGTGGATGACTCTCATCAAGATGATGATGATGACGATGAGGAATATCCATCTCTCTGGTGTTCTTCAGCCGTCACATCATCAGCGATAGCTTCGAAAGAAGTTATCCAAGCAGGGGGGAGACAAGGATCATCTTCAGGAACCCCTACCCAAAGCAAAGGTGTATCTGCTAAGGAAACCCTGATGATGATCTCACTACCTGAGGAGAATCCTTCTCAGGTATGCCTTACTCTTGTTCCCTTATCTTTCTATAAAAATCCTACCCCTGTTTCTTTCTAGCCTTTATCTCTTTTCTTTCCTTAAAAATAATCTAACTTCTTTTTCATTTTCTGACCAGACAGTTTTCTCCCCTGCTTAAGGGTTCTGAACTACAAATAATTCCAGCTACTATCGCTGAAGAAATAATCCCAATCTCTATCGCTGAGATTGATGAAGAAGAAGAAGAAGATTCCCTGCTCCATCCAGGAAGGCCCTCTCGACCATCTCGTTGATCAGAGGAAGTGATAAAGAAAAGAGGTGAAATGATCGCTCAACTAGAAAGTCAACGGCTGAAAATTCCTCTTCAAACATCCTTCTCAGAGCTCGACTTCCTCACTGATGCTGAACGAGAAGAATCTGCCAAAGCTGAGAAACTGTTCGCTGAATGCAGACGAGATGCTCAACTCGCTTTAAAGATTCAATCTTCTCAAGTCAAGGACAAGAAGCTGAAAAGAAAGCCTGTGGAAGTTCAAGCTGCACTGCTGAAAGAAATTGAAGAGGAACGCTCCAAAGAACAAGAGATCAACGATAAGTCTATCGAATGGTGCAAACAGAAGATGGATTATCGCTCTGATCTTCTTCCAATAACAGCCGTGACTATCTCTGGTCGCAAGAAGAAGGATCAACTCTCAGTGACCATGGAGATTACCAGATAGGATGGAACTCAAAAAGCTATGTACGTTTCCAAACTTGAAGGTTTCGGGTTTACAGAGTGGATAGAATTCTGGGATGCGCTGAAGAAATCAAAATCTACATACAGAGGCTACGTTGAAGGACTTCTTAAATCTCTCATCAACAGAGTCACTTCTGTACTGAATCTGCCATCTCCTATCCCTCCCAATCCCAAGAAACTCAAGAGAAGAATTGGATCCTCCTCCTCTGAAGACGTCGCCATCATCAGGAATGAAACTTCTATCAAATTTTCAAGAGATGCACTGTTTGGTCCTCCTCCTGATCTTTCAGTTCTGGATTTATCTCTGCCTCCTGGTGGTCCTTTCCAAGCTGGTCAAGTAATTGACAATCCTTATGGAATATTCTTCAGAGATGATGATGAGGAACTCAGATTTCAAAGAGTCTCTGAGATTCCTATCTGTCCTCTGAATCATCTCAAGGATCTTTTATGCTTATGGTGTGACTTCTTCCCTGCTGCTGAGAAAATCAAAGAAATTATCAGCCAAGAATCCTTGGAACGAAGACAGAAAGGAGAAGAAATACCTGAGTATATGATAAATCCTCCTAAATCTTCTTATAGCTGATAGATTAGTTTTCTCTTCTGTAATCTATTAGTTGTACTTACAGTAGTTAGTTATTTACTTGTAATTTTCATTCCTTGTAATTCTCTTCTTGAATTAATGAAATTTCAGTAAAGTACTTAACTTCATCAGTGCTGTAAAAGATCCCTCAAAATAGTAATTGGGACATGTATGTTACGAGTCCTGATTATTCCATCATTTTGAATCATAAAGTAATTTTCTTCAGTTACTTTGTCATTCTCAAATAGGGGGAGATTGTTGATCCAAACTCTCTCAGTGATTTGATAACGACCCTCTTCTATACTTAGTGAAAATTACGTTTTAATATGTATTAGTGTTTCACCATCAGCGATCAGACTGAGTCTGTTCAGTTATCGCTGATAGTCTTTCTTATAA
Source organism: Arctium lappa (assembly GCA_023525745.1). Lineage (NCBI taxonomy): Eukaryota > Viridiplantae > Streptophyta > Magnoliopsida > Asterales > Asteraceae > Arctium > Arctium lappa. Next base: position 69,465,930 of record CM042054.1, read on the forward strand.
ACATTTATATGTATGTGTTTCACTATCAATGATCAGACTGAGTCTGTTCAGTTATCACTGATAGTTCCTAAAGTAAACAGCCAACGTAATCCCTGAAGACAAGTCTCGCGTCAACAGATGTTCATAGCTGAATCAAAGACGAAGCTGCTGAACAAAGAGAAGTCTACTAGTGATCTGATGCGGATATCAGTGAAGCAAAGACAACTCTACTTATACGTGAAGGAACATGAGAAAAAGCTTCAGCGATAGCTGAACCTCTTTATCTCTGAACTTAGAGATACTCAGCGATCAATCGATCACAAAGCTTATGCCTCAAGTTTCCTTTTGTCTATCCTTGCACAATCTAGTACGATGTGTCAGAACGGACAAGTCTCTGCAACCATTCGTACAACAACTCTGTCAACTACACTGTTCATGACCCGACCGAAAGCATGTCTCCCAAAAGTCAGACTCCCAAAGCCAATCAGTGAACGCCACGTGTAAAGTATCCTGCCATGCATTTAATGCATAGGGTATAAATATGAAGTTCACCCCTTCATCTGAAGGTGTGCTTCATCCTTGAACTCAATATAGAAACCCTTGTTTTCTATATCTCTTAATCCCCTCTCTCTCTGAATTTCTTGTGCAATTATCTTAGTGTTTCTTAAGTTTGTTTAGATTGAGTCTGTCTTAATCTTATTCCGCAACAAACTTGTAAATTGTATTTTGATTTATCAATAAACAATTTATTAAACTTTAAATTCTGTGTTTGTATTCAACCCCCCCTTCTACAAACTTGTTTAGCACCTTCGGGACCAACACTTTCGACCAGTGGGATGCATTCAACCTGTAGAGTGTTACTCGACCGGTATCCTTTCGACCGGTAGAGTGTTACTCGACCGGTATGCTTTCGACCGGGAGGTTGCACTCGACCGGTATGCGTTTGACCGGTAGTGGTATTCGACCGGTGTGTCGACCGGTCAAGGGAAGACCGAGGATGCCCAAAGCGTCGTTTGCGCAACCCGTTGGATGCGCAAAGCGTCGTTTGCGCAACCCGTTGGATGCGCAAAGCGCCGTTTGCGCAACCCTTTGGATGCGCAAGTCTTTGTTTGCGCAACCTGTTGGATGCGCAAAGCGTCGTTTACGCAACCTTCTGTTCGCGCAAAAGTTTTCTTTGCACCATCTGTTAGTTTCTGTTGTCGGTGCTTCTAGTCAGGTAGCGTGAGAGTTATCTGTGTTTCGACTTACCGATTCTTTCGGTGTTGTCATAGGTAGCATTCGTTAGGAAGAAGGAAACTGAGGTGAGTTCCTACTAACTTTTCTAAACTGTTATATATGTCAAAGATTGTGTTTTCGGATTGTTCGTTTATTACATTTTGATGTAACTTGGGGTTTTGAGATATTTTAGGGTGCCCGAAACACTTTTGACTAAAATGATGGATTCCATCTTGTTGAAGTAAAAGAATGTTTTACTTGCCCAGTGTGTGGCTTATTTGAAAGAATGTATATAAACTGGTTCTATGATTATCTCTCTTACCGGCAGTTGGTCTGGATAACGACATTTTGAAATATAAATGTGTTGAAAGCTATTTATCTAGCTTTGTTGGTCACATGAAATATTGTGACAAGTCATGACTATACTAGTGGATCCCTAGGTATCGAGTCGGCTTATGACTGGGAAGGATATGCCCCTTCTGTTGTAGTTAGATACATTTGATCCTCGGGGGCACTTGGTACGGTTATGTGAGACCGGTTACTAGCCATGGGTCAAATGTAGCCTAACGAACGAGTATGACATGGTTCCTCGGGGGCCCTCCCTCACATCGTAGTATGGACCGAAGCGTTCGTGGCCATGGTTCCATGTATTTAGCTCATAACTCGGATTTGTGGCTTACTTTGTGTTCCACTATAATCCTTGGTAAATCGGGTAATCCCCGTCATCCAAAGATGTGTTTTGGACCAGTTGTTCGATTATTATCAAAGAACTGCATTTTGCATAACTAAACCTTTGAAAAGATTTACTTTGATGCATTTGATTATATCTCTTGAGATTTATGAACTGTATGTTCTCACTAGGCTTTAAGCCTAACACTTTTTCTCAAATGATGTGTATAACAGGTTTCCCTTAGCGGTGGGTTGCCGGGGTTTTGAGAGACGGGTTTGGTCTCGAGGCATTTTGAGATGACTAGTATTGTATCTGGGCATTTGTTAAGTCCCATTCTTTTGGTGAATTGTGGATTGTCAAATGATGTAATCTCGATGTAGGTGTCTAGATTAGTTTGTTGGTGAACCCTATATCTGTACAGGTTTTGTAAAGTCTTAAGGACTGATTCCCTTTATGGGAGGTTTATATCAATACGAATGTCATGTTGCCAGGTTTTCCAGGTTTTAATTTACTCTGATTTTTAGGGTGTTACAAGTTGGTATCAGAGCTCTAGTTTAAGCGAACTAGGCATGAATGTAAGATGTCTAGACTAAGACTGAGTATGCTAAGAAATTGATCCACGAGATTTGGGTAGAGCTTCTAAGTTGGGTTAGTCTTAGAGTCGACGGAAAGTACGTTTATCAGGCGTTGTAGTGGTGGTGACAAGAACCGTTATGTGTTATATGTTCATAATTTCACTTAGCTAATGTTATTATGAGGACATTGTACGCAAGAGTGCTTGATTTGCTGTTATTATGACAATTGGTAATGTGGTAGTACGTTTTCCTTCATGTTTTCCTACTTCTCTCTTATCTCTTTCTCTGCTCGGTGTAGCAGTCCAGTATGGTAGGTACGCGCGGAAGACCGCGTACGCGTGTTGATGGTCTAGAAGCGACAGCCTCTACAGCGGGTCAGCCAGAAGGAGTTGAGGTTGTTGTACGAACACCTGTTCAGCAAAGGCTAGGTGGGGGGCCAGAGGTCATTCCACGAGTAGACCTGGCTTCGTCCCACCCAGTCATCGGGGATGCTAATCCCTAGTCCGAGTTGATGGCCAACATGATGTTGGCAATGAGGGAAGAAATGGCAAAGCAACAAGAGTTTCTGCTGAAAGTGATTGAGGACCGCGATGTGAACAATCGTAGAAGTGAGACGGTTGTGGAAAACATGGTAGCGGGTTCTGGAGGCACTGGTGCAGGGGTCAGGGCTGAGGAACGCAGGATTGTTGGTGCTCCGGGAAATAGGAAAAGTTGTTCCTACAAGTCCTTTCTAGGTTGCGGACCACCAGAGTTCTTTGGTTCTGATGACCCGGCCGTGTGTGTGAAATGGATCCGAGCGGTTGAGCAAACTTTTGGCTCTTCCGAATGCGGAGATGATCAGAGAGTGCGGTTCGGTACCCAACTGTTGAGGGATACTGCGCTCATTTGGTGGAATGTCATCCAATCCACCCTATCTCCTGCAGTGTTGGATCAGTTGTCTTGGGCCGAGTTCAAGAAAAAGTTGTTAGAAGAATTCTGCAATGAAAGAACCATGGACCGAATTGAGAAAGAATTCCGGTCTCTGGTAAAGGGAAGCCTGACGGTGAGGGAGTATACCCGTCAGTTCATGGAGAAGCTTGGTCTGGTGGGGCATGCTGCCCCAATAGAGAAAGACAAGATGAAAGCGTATCTCAATGGCTTACCTGCGGACATGCAGTCTATGGTCCACAATTCCAAAGCTTCTAACCTCCGAGAGATGGTCGAGGAAGCTCAGTTCATGGAAGAGATGTTCGCGAGAAGCAAATCTGAGAAAGCAGTGGTGGTGTCTGATAAGAGAAAGTGGGAGAGCAGTTCAGTACCTCCCAAGCGGGCCCGACCTTTTGTCGGAAACCCCAACTTCAGCGGTTATCAAGAAGCAAAGTGGTGCCAGAAGTGTCGAACCAAGCACCATGGTAACTATAACTTCACTTCTAGATTTTGCTTCAAGTGTGGTAAGAATGATCATACAGCCCACGAATGTTCTGTCGTGGGGATGGTCTACTTCGAGTGTAAGGCACCGGGGCATGTGAAGAGAGATTGCCCGAAGCTCAAGTCGGGTAGTGTGGCGGCAAGGAAGGAAAACCCTCCGAGGGTTCTGGGTCGAGCATTTCAGATGACGGACGATGAGGCCAAGGCATCCGCTGATGTGGTATCGGGTACTTTTCTTATAAACTCTGTACCTGCTCGTATTTTATTCGATACAGGTGCCAGTTCCTCTTTCGTATCTGAATTGTTCCGTCAGAAAATTTCTATGCCCACTACTAGTCTTGAGGATGCATTAGTGGTAGAAATAGCCGATGGTAGTCAAGTTCTGATCCACGATGTTCTGAAGCAGTTGGCTAGTAGGCATACTGGACGTGTGGCTGACAGTGTAGGAAAATCTACATAGTATAGATTTCCATGGCGCTCAGCTTTGAAGACTTCGTAACAATCGGGATCCTCTAGATAGCAATGAGTGGTTGTGAAGCGGGCTTGATATTTCATGTCACAAAAGTGACTGGTACTGAACAGGTTGTGATCAAGTCCTTCAACATATAGCACTTTTTGAATATTCACAACACCGTTATCGAGCATTCCATATCCTCTGACGTGGCCTTCGGCTTCAGAATTGGCAAATCTAACTGCTCCTGCAGGCTCCTTCACATAGTTATGCAAGAGGTGCTTGAATCCTGTCATGTGGCGTGAACATCCGGAATCTATTACCCACAATCAACAGGCCTGCAAAAGAGACAATTAGTTTTGCTTATGCACCCATATCAGGATGGGTCCTTCGCGGTTAGCATCTAGCAACTCAGGAATATCATCTGGTTTGACTTTCACTCTCCATTCATAACGCGGTTTTGGAACCCATTTCCAAACCATCTTAACATTTAATTCCTGAAAGTGCTTTTTAGAAGTAGGATTGGCAACCTTAGCTCGATACACTTTGGGTTGTGTAGAAGAATCAGAATTAGAATTAGACTTAGAGTTCAGCTTAGCTTTGCTTTTATTCTTTTTGGACTTAGGGGGGGAGTAGTATTTGAATGAATTATCCCAACAGTGTTTGCAATAAAGATTCTTTCGAGCAAAATTCATAAACTTAGATTTATCGGAACAAATCTTACATTCATGTTTAGCAAAAGAAGTACTATTCAAAATAACACTGTCTGTAGGACAACTACTAGAGTTCAAACTATTCTTTTTATTCAAACTGAGATCTTTATTCTTCTTACTCTTCCCAACTCCATTTCCTCTTATATCTAAAACAGAAACAGGAACCTTGTTAGTCTCTAACTTAGAAGGTGGTTCTTTTCTTGTGCTGTTTGAAGTCTCACCCTTTTCAAAAATACTCGGCGGATATTCAGGACAATCAGAGTAAACAACTGAAGGTTTTGTAGGAGCATCAAATTCTGGATTGGTTCTTACCTTCCAGCTTGGATCATTGAACATATGTTTATCATTTGAAGCATTTTTAAACATAGTAGTTTTCAAATCATTGATCTCAGTGCAAAGCTCTTGATTTACTTTTAAAGACTTTTCAAGTTTATGTTTGAGATCAAAGTTTTCATCTTCAACCTCATCAAGAGACTGTTGCAACAAGTCAATTTGCTTCATCAATTCAGATGTATTATTATTCACAGAATTTGACCCCTTTAAATCAGAAACCGGATCAGAGTCTGAAGCATTCATCATTTCAGAGAATATCTCTTCAGTCATGGACTCATTAAACTCCGTTTTATCATTTTTAGAACAAGATTCATTCGTGATAGCATTTTCTTCTTCAACCTCTTCAACAAGTAAAGGTTTAGAAGCAATGGGAGTTGAGACTAATGGTATAGTAGATGGATCAATATCCGATTCATACTCATCATATTTGCATGCAGTCTCAGGTAGAACTGTGTTGGTGCTAACTGATTCGTTGGAAGGTGTAGTAAATAGTGATTCAAACTCAGTAAATTCGATTTTTCGAGTTGCATAGCTTTTGTTTAAATCACCATATTGAAAACCAACTGATTTAAAAGGATTTTGAGAATCAGTGTCACCAAACTTGTTCTTTCCCATTTCTTCTTGACCTTTGATCTCAGATAAAGGTGTAGGAGTACTTGCTTCAACAAAAGTTGCACGAATGTCAGGAATGGGTCTGATTGCGGAGCCGAATTTATCAAAATTATATAGATGCTCCGGTGCCTTTTTCAAAATCTCATTAGTTGGTACACCCATACCTGGTTTTAGTTTATAAAACCTTTCGTCTTGGAGTTTATTGGTCAACAGATTTAATGTTTGCTCAGTCTGACCTTGTTTCATATTAATGTCCTCCAGTTGCTTAATTTTGGTGTAAGCTTCATTTCTTTCTTTATAACAAACTTCAAATTTTATTTGAAACTCACCCTTTTCAGCATTAAGATTCACAAGATCTGTTTCTAAACCAGATATTTTTTCTTTTAAAGACGCTTTTCAGCTTTTAAATCGTCTTTTTCCTTTTCTTTTTCTTCCACAACAACTTTCAGCTAAGCGTTTTCATCACGAAAACTCAATACTGATTGCTGTGCGGAGCTAAGTTTGCCTTTTAATAAAGCAAGTTCATCTTTCATGCTATGTATTTGGGCCATAAGAGATTCAATAAGCTCAGAATTATCAATTACCTCAGAGTTTGCGTCTTCAGAATACGCTTCAGAATCTTCATCGTCACCGTCCAGCTTTGCCATGTAGGAAACTTGGGTGAAGTGTGCTTGCTCCTCATCATCAGAACTTTGGAACAACCAATTCTCTTCTTCAGCCATTAGCACCTTTCCTTCTTCAGCTTTCTTGGCAATAAGTGACTTTCACGCATAATAGTCTGAGTTCTTGATCTTCTTGAATATGCAGTCTCTTGAGAAATGCCCAAATTTGGCGCAATTGTATCACCTTCCTGGTTCATCTTCTTTCTTTGCCTCTCTCTTATCTTCTCTTCTTTCTTCCTTCTGGTCTTCTTGTCCTTCCTCTCTCTTTCCATGCCTCGGCTTGTATCGCATCCCAGACTTCTCTTTCTTATGTCCATCATACTTTGGCTTTGAGTAGAATCTTTTCTTGCCAAAGCTTTTCTTGAATCGTCGCGTAATAAGAGCCAAGTCCTTGGAGAACTTTTGAATATCTGGATCTGAATCAACTTCCAGTTCTTCATTGCTCGAATCAGAGTCAGAGTCAGTAACTTCGGTAACTAGAGCTTTAGACACCTTTTTCTTTGACCTTGCAGAGGATACAGAACCTTTGCCGGCTATGAGAGCCACGGAATCCTTCAATTTATTGGACTCAAGATTGATGATTCTCACCTCGTCCTCGTGCTGAGAAAGAGTCGAGAAGATATCAGTGACATTTTCCTGAGCCATGTTCTTTGACATCTGAAGGTTGATGGCAAAGTTCTTCCATTCCGGATTTAAGTTCTTGATGAACTTATAATTAATCTCCGAAGCAGACTTAGAGATGTTGTTCCTCTGCAAGTCATTAAGAATAATATTATATCTGTTGTAGGTCTCTAGCAATGTCTCTCCTTCTTTTGCATGAAATCCCTCGTATGCATTTATGCATAGATTCTGCTTCGCTTGGATGGAGGCTTCACTTCCTTCAAAATGTCTGGATAGTTCATCCCATATTTCTTTTGCAGAGTTCCGACTGTCTACACGGATGTAGATGTCGTTCGGTATAGCCATGGTCAGATAGATAAGAGCCTCTTCATCTGTCTTGTACTGTTCCTTCTGCTTTTCAGTAAAGTACTGATAAGGTTTAGGAACATATATGTCCGAGATTTCTGGAGAAGTGTCAGTTGCTGCTTGTCCTGGTACCCTGATCATCGGGTTTACAGAACCATTGATGATTGACTCCATATAGTCTATGTTCTTGTGGTTCAGAAACTGGACCATTCTTTTCTTCCATTGCTGATATTCATCAGCCATAAGGACCGGTGGTTTGGACTGAGAGCCCATCGAGAGAAGCTAATTCGACATCTTAGCTGTACGGTTAGTAATTTAAACTTATTTGTACCAAGACAACCAACTAGATGAGATCGTTAGAATCAAGAGTAAAGACTACACTCAAAAAATTTCAGAAAAATAAATTTCCAAAAATAATCAAATACAGTCCTCGTACACAGTATAAAGCACTAATATCTATGAATAAAATACTGAAAAATTAAGAAGATTTTGATCAAGAGCAAAACTTTTGTCCCCCTTCGCAGACTTAGCACGGGGGTCCCGCTACCCGATTAGCGGGTGGGGTCAAGGGGCAACGCCCTAGCGGGGGTATGGGGGCAGCGCCCCTAGACAAAAAAATTTAGACTTTTAGGGGCCCTGTAACAGTTTGCAAAAATTTGTCTAGGTCTGGAAAATGTGCTTCGACCGATAATGTTGTTCGACCGGTATTGAGTCGACCGGGGTCTTGCTTGGACCGGTACCTTGTTTGACCGGTAAGATGTAACAACCGGTCTTATGCTCGACCGGTAAACAACTAAGACCGGTATAGAGAGTTCGACCGGTAAGTTGCTTGTACCGGTACTTGTTCGACCGGGAATATAGTTGACCTGTATAGTGAAGACCGATAAAAATATTCGACCGATAAAAGTCTTCGACCGGGAGGTTGTAAGACCGGTAAACCACTTCGACCGGTATTGATTCGATCGGTATTGATTCGACCGGACAAGGTATCGACCGAGGTGGTCTGTGAGTATACCGGGCGATCGGACTATTTGACCGGTGTCCTGATTTGACCGATATTATGCGTTCGACCGGGACGTTCTTAGTTTACCCAAAACGATGAACAACCCAGAAAAATCAACCTAGTAACACACAAATCACGAAAATTGAATGCAAAAATTAGACTTTTGTAACCCAAAACATGTACCAAGCAGAATGCAATCAAAATCAAAGGCTAAATCCAACTTTCATGAATCAACTTTATGAACACAACCTTCGACAGTTTATGAACCCAAAAACCATAAATCATCAAAAAATCAATTAATTGGTGAGTTTAAATGCAATTAACCAATCAGATAGCCTTCAATAGCAAAAAACTCATCTTATCATATCAGATTCAAGCATAATATCACCTTAAATCGAAGAATCGATTTTTACAGATTTATATATATATCGATGAACACATATACTAGATAAATTGATAAACAGTAAAACCTTGATTCTTTTGGCTCTGATACCACTTGTTATCCCAGATTTAACTAGTTGGTAAACAATCATAGAACACAATAAGATCAAGAGATATAAAGATTAATAATAACGTACCAATCCCTTGAATAAACAATGAAACCCTTGAGTGTTCTTGATACCCTTTGATTACAGAGAAAACTTCACTTGACTATAATCTCTAAACAATAATTATCAAAGGTTCTAACCTAAAACTAATTAACCAAAACTTTAAATACTTAGGCCATATGGGCTTTAACCATAATGGGCTTTCTAACAGGCTTTAGGCCCATAAGCTAATGACTATTAACTTATTACAGAATAAACCCTCTAATTAACTTTAGCATAATTACACTTTAAACCCTTAACTTTAACATTCAATCAAATACAGTTTAGACCCTTTAATCTTGAATACAATTATGATCCAACAAGCAGTGTACTCTTAGTGTCGAAGGGAGAGAATTCTCGATCGATCTACTGCCGATGTTAATCGGAGGTTTTGATGTAGTGGTCGGCATGGATTGGTTGTCAAACAATCATGTCGAGATCGTATGTTCCAAGAAGTTGATTCAACTTCCCAACCCATCTGGCGAAGTCGTTGTCATCTATGGTGAAAAGAGAAAAGGTGAAGTGGCAATAATCACAATGGCAAGGGCACACAAGTGCTTAGTAAAAGGATGTTCGTCTTTCCTAGCCTATGTGATCGATGCCAAGTTAGATAAATCAAAGCTGGAAGATGTGAAGATTGTGCGTGAGTTTCCAGATGTCTTTCCGGACGACTTGCCCGGGTTACCACCTGATCGTCAGGTAGAGTTTCGGATTGATCTTGTGTCTGGAGCAGCACCAATCGCTAAAGCACCTTACCGTTTAGCGCCATCGGAGATGCAAGAGATGGTGGCACATCTCCAAGAGCTATTGGAGAAAGGCTTTATAAGACCGAGTTCGTCACCTTGGGGAGCTCCGATCTTATTTGTCAAGAAGAAAGATGGCACAATGAGAATGTGCATTGACTATCGTGAGTTGAACAAAGCTACAGTAAAGAACAGATATCCGCTTCCGAGAATAGACGACTTGTTCGATCAACTTCAAGGAGCGGGTTGTTTTTCTAAAATCGACTTACTATCGGGTTATCACCAAGTAAAGGTGAGAGAAGAAGATGTTCCGAAGACAGCTTTCAGAACGCGCTACGGTCATTACGAGTTTCTTTGTATGCCTTTTGGCCTGACGAACGCACCAACAGTGTTTATGGACTTGATGAATAGAGTGTGCCGACCATTCCTCGACAAGTCGGTCATTGTATTCATTGATGACATACTCGTGTACTCCAAGAGTGAGTCAGAGCACGAGCAACATTTACGTGAAGTTTTGGAAGTGTTGAGAAAAGAAAGGTTGTACGCCAAGTTTTCCAAGTGCGACTTTTGGCTTAAAGAAGTACAATTTCTGGGTCACATAGTTACTCGGGACGGAGTGAAAGTAGACCCCTCCAAGATTGAAGTTATGATGAATTGGGAGCCTCCTAAGAGTTCGTCCGAGATCCGAAGTTTCTTGGGTCTGGCGGGATACTACAGGAGATTTATCCAAGACTTTTCAAAGATCGCTTCTTCCTTGACGGTTCTGACTCGGAAGAATGTGAAGTTTGAATGGACCGAAACCCAAGAGAAGGCGTTCCGGATCCTTCAAAAGAAGTTGTGTGAAGCTCCGATCTTGACGTTACCTGAAGGGTCGGAAGATTTCGTGGTTTACAGCGACGCTTCAAAGATGGGACTGGGTTGTGTGTTGATGCAACGAGGCAAGGTGATCGCTTATGCCTCGAGGCAGCTTAAAATACACGAGCAAAATTATCCAACCCATGATCTGGAGTTAGCAGCGGTGGTGTTCACTTTGAAACTTTGGCGACATTACCTCTACGGCACGAAATGCACTCTATACACGGATCACAAGAGCCTGAAGTATGTCTTTGATCAGAAAGAGCTGAATATGAGGCAAAGGCGGTGGCTCGAGTTGCTTAAAGATTACGACTGTGAATTGCTTTACTATCCCGGTAAGGCGAACGTGGTGGCCGATGCGTTAAGTCGAAAGGACTATAGCGGGAGTATTCGGACTACCCATTCGAGAATCGAGCTAGTGTCTAGTCTTGTTGAGAAGATCAAGACATCGCAGGTGGAAGCACTGTTAGAAGAGAATCTAAAGGATGAAGTCATGACGAAGCAGCGTTTACTCTTAATGGAAGATAGCCGTGGAGTAAAACTGTTCAGTGGTCGTGTGTGGGTACCCAAGATTGGGGGTAACCGTGAGCTGTTGCTAGAAGATGCACACAAGTCCAAGTACTCCATAAATCCGGAAAGTACAAAGATGTACAGGGACTTGAAGTTGCACTTTTGGTGGTCGGTAATGAAACATGACGTGGCACGTTACGTTGAGCGTTGTGTGACGTGTTCGCAAGTTAAGGCCGAACATCAGCGACCGTATGGGAGTCTTCAGTCTTTAGAGATTCCCGAGTGGAAGTGGAAGCATATCACCATGGACTTCGTGATGAAGTTGCCTAAAACTCTTCGAGGTCACGATACCATTTGGGTGATAGTTGATAGATTGACAAAGAGCGCTCACTTTTTGCCTATGCGCGAGACTTTACCGATGGATAAGTTGGCGAAGCTTTATATCGATGAGGTGGTCTCGAGGCATGGAATACCATTGTCGATCGTGTCGGATCGCGACAGTCTATTCACTTCGAACTTTTGGGATGGGTTTCAGAAAGAGCTTGGTACTCGAGTGAAGTTGAGTACGGCCTACCATCCGCAAACCGACGGGCAGAGCGAGCGAACGATCCAAACTTTGGAAGACATGTTGAGGTCTTGTTTCATCGATTTCGGGGGTAGTTGGGACTCTCACCGGCCTTTGGTGGAGTTTGCTTACAACAATAGCTACCACTCGAGTATTGGAATGGCACCTTTTGAGGCATTGTATAGGCGAAAGTGTCGAACTCCCGTGTGTCGGCTTGAAGCGGGAGAAAAGCAGTTCGCCGGACCTGAAATCGTGAAACAGACTGCCGAAAAAGTCAAGTGCATTCATGAAAGAATGAAAGCGGCTCAGGATCGACAGAAAAGCTATGCCGATAAGAAGAGGCGACCGATGGAATTCCAAGTGGGAGACCGCGTTATGCTTAAGGTGTCACCGTGGAAAGGCATTATACGGTTCGGAAAACGTGGGAAGTTGACTCCCCGTTTCCTCGGACCTTTCAAAGTGCTTAAGCGGGTGGGTTTACAAGCCTACCAGTTGGAACTCCCACCAGAGTTGAGCAGAATACACAACACATTTCATGTTTGCTCCCTCCGGAAATGTTTGGCGGTGGAAGACAGCGTCATTCCCCTTTCAGAGTTAAGGGTAGACGAAGGTAACCGTTGTGTGGAAGAACCCGACGCCATCTTAGAGAGAAAGTCTAAGAAATTGCATCACAAAGAAGTCACTTTGGTCAAGGTGCAGTGGAAGCATCACCGAGGAGCAAATGTGACTTGGGAAGCAGAACAGGATATGAAGCATAGATATCTTCATCTGTTTGTATAGTTGGATTTCGGGGACGAAATCATTCCCAAGTTGGGGAGGATTGTAACACCCTGAATTTTGGGGTTGGGTGAAAAGTTGACCGTTACCCAAAGTTCAGGGGGGTTAAATGTAACTTGGGTTATATATATACAAATCAATGTTTAGATATTTTGGAAAAAGATCTCAGATCAGTTTCTTGGTTTTGAAGTCAGAGAGAGAGAAAAACAGGTGGAAAAAGAGTTCGATCGATTTGGACAAATCCAGGTACGAATCTAGCTTAATGCTTTGATCTGAATGTTTCTAGCCATGTAGAATCTCGTTGTGAAGGTTTTTAACCGTTCCATTTCGAGATCTGAGTATTTTCGTTTTTGGACCTGGGTTCAGCATCTCCGGCGTGTTCTTGGTGAACAAGACGACCGAACATGCTAAGGACCGGAAGAATGCACTCGACCGGTATCCTTTCGACCGGTGGGATGCATTCGACCGGTAGAGTGTTACTCGACCGGTATCTTTTCGACCGGTAGAGTGTTACTCGACCGGTATGCTTTCGACCGGGAGGTTGCGCTCGACCGGTATGCGTTTGACCGGTAGTGGTATTCGACCGGTATGTCGACCGGTCAAGGGAAGACCGAGGATGAGCAAAGCGTCGTTTGCGCAACCCGTTGGATGCGCAAAGCTTCGTTTGCGCAACCCTTTGGATGCGCAAAGCTTCGTTTGCGCAACCCGTTGGATGCGCAAAGCGCCGTTTGCGCAACCCTTTGGATGCGCAAAGCGCCGTTTGCGCAACCCGTTGGATGTGTAAAGCGTCGTTTGCGTAACCTTCTGTTCACGTAAAAGTCTTCTTTGCGCCATCTGTTAGCTTCTGTTGTCGGTGCTTCTAGTCAGGTAGCGGGAGAGTTATCTGTGTTTCGACTTACCGATTCTTTCGGTGTTGTCATAGGTAGCATTCGTTAGGAAGAAGGAAACTGAGGTGAGTTCCTACTAACTTTTCTAAACTGTTATATATGTCAAAGATTGTGTTTTTAACTCCTACATATCTCTACGTTTTTGGATTGTCCGTTTATTACATTTTGATGTAACTTGGGGTTTTGAGATATTTTAGGGTTCCCGAAACGCTTTTGACTAAAATGATGGATTCCATCTTGTTGAAGTAAAAGAATGTTTTACTTGCCCAGTGTGTGGCTTATTTGAAAGAATGTATATAAACTGGTTCTATGATTATCTTTCTTACCAGCAGTAGGTCTGGAAAACGGCATTTTGAAATAAAAATGTGTTGAAAGCTATTTATCTAGCTTTGTTGGTCACATAAAATATTGTGACAAGTCATGACTATACTAGTGGATCCCTAGGTATCGAGTCGGCTTATGGATGGGAAGGATATGCCTCTTCTGTTGTAGTTAGATACATTTGATCCTCGGGGGCACTTGGTACGGTTATGTGAGATCGGTTACTAGCCATGGGTCAAATGTAGCCTAACGAACGAGTATGACATGGTTCCTCGGGGGCCCTCCCTCACATCGTAGTACGGACCGAAGCGTTCGTGGCCATGGTTCCATGTATTTAGCTCATAACTCGGATTTGTGGCTTACTTTGTGTTCCACTATAATCCTTGGTAAATCGGGTAATCCCCGTCATCGAAAGATGTGTTTTGGACCAGTTGTCCGATTATTATCAAAGAACTGCATTTTGCATAACTAAACCTTTGAAAAGATTTACTTTGATGCATTTGATTATATCTCTTGAGATTTATGAATTGTATGTTCTCACTAGGCTTTAAGCCTAACACTTTTTCTCAAATGATGTGTATAACAGGTTTCCCTTAGCGGTGGGTTGTCGGGGTTTCAAGAGACGGGTTTGGTCTCGAGGCATTTTGAGATGACTAGTATTGTATCTGGGCATTTGTTAAGTCCCATTCTTTTGGTGAATTGTGGATTGTCAACTGATGTAATCTCGATGTAGGTGTCTAGATTAGTTTGTTGATGAACCCTATATCTGTATAGGTTTTGTAAAGTCTTAAGGACTGATTCCCTTTATGGGAGGTTTATATCAATTCGAATGTCATGTTGCCAGGTTTTTCAGGTTTTAATTTACTCTGATTTTTAGGGTGTTACATGTAACTTTAAGCTTTACTAGAGGTCGACTCAGTGCGACCTGGAATGAAATACTTCATGGCATGCCCATGTTTTGACTTGGCCAGTTGGATTTTAGGCATCGACTCGTTCTTTTGAGGTCAATGATCTTTGGATGTTGGAAGTACCCCGTTGGATCGTGAGAAGTGTTTACCTTACAATGGTAGAACTTTACGGAGATTGGATGTTGGTAATTAAGCTTCGACAATTAAGACTTTTTTAATATGGTAAGGGCTTTTATAGACTGAATGATTGATGTTTAAGTATGGTTGGGAGTTGCACAATAGTCAAATTTGAATAAACCGACTCCCTGGAGAGCGCATTGGCACGTCTTTGGGAGGCAAGCTCTACCAATGTAAGGGCGAATTATTAAGGAATTTTGGGAATTCTTCAGGTTTGGTGTCGATCTTTGAATTGCAGATTTAGAACTGTGTTGAAATGAGACGAATTAGTCAATAGAAAGTGGAGGTCACAAGCTACCCTTAGGGTGTTACGTGTCACATAAGGTTGGGAGACAACCGAAATTGTATGGTTAGATGTTAGATCTAGAGCACTCCGGCATGAGTGTAGCACATCAAGGCGGATATTGGATGCGAGAGTCTTCACGAAAATCAGTATGACAGTTTCTTTAGGAAGTTATCAAGCTTTGGCTAAAGGATGAAATGGGTTAGAAACAATCCCTTGGAAAGGGGGACGGTCGTTTTGTGATAATGACGTCATTGAGGTCTATGTCTGGTTTGTTACTTGTTGGGGGACTGAGAAAACCCAATAAGTGTTGAGAGTGGTAAGGAAATGCCTTGTGTGAGAAAGGGATTTCGAGGACGAAATCATTCTAAGGTTGGAAGGATTGTAACACCCGTGATTTTGGTAAATCCTTAAATTACACCCATCTGGTTAAATTGTAATTAAAAATCTTACCTAGGTTGTGCTTGTGGATTTTGGGTTTTGGATCGAGAGCACGTCGGTTGAAAAGTTGGAAATTTGGGCTTCGGAACGCCATAGGCGACTGTGCCCGCGATTGTGACATAGGTCACTCTCGCGGGGCACTGTCACGACCCCATGTACCACGAGAGGGGGGAATCCGGGCGACTATGCCCGCAATTATGACAGAAGTCACTCTCGCGGGGCATTATCACTGAGTATGTACCGAGAGTGGGGTTGACCCCGCGATTGTGTCGGCGATTGTGACTAAATGTGATTGTCGTCGGGCACTGTAGCCATCGGGCACCAGACTTCAATAAATACGTTTTCTCAACCCCATTCTTCACTTAAAACCTCAAACCTCTTCCCTTTTTCTCCCAAACTGAACCTCTACCCTCTCATATGAACCCTAGCTCATTTTTTGCGGCTCTTCCCCTAAAGCCAAGTGTTTCTTCATCATCTAGCAAGGTAAGGTAACCTTCTCTTTTCTTCATCTATGGAAATTAGGGTTTTGAGATAAGATGAGATCTTCATGTAAAATGCTTGGGGAACATTTCTATCTGGTTGAATATGTGTATTTATGGTTGGATATCCTATGGATCTAGGTTTTTGGAAGTTTATGGCTTGAAGATCCAAATTTCTTCAAAGATTCTCAAGCTGGGGGGAAAATCTAGATTTATCCTAAATCTAGGAAGGTGAGTTCAAGTTGATTTGTGAAAACGGTATACATGCCAAAATGCCTGTTTTAAAGTGTTTATATCTTTTATATGAAATTATTAACTGTTGAGTTATTTGATGAATTTTGATTATTTGAAGTGTCTAACTTTATAAACATGTAAAACACCCACCTTTGGGATTTTGGGCATTTTGATAAATAAATCATATATTTTGGTATCTTAATGATTTATTTCATGGAAGTAGATTTTTGAGTATAAATGTATTTCATTGTATGTTTTGGAGAAATGCTTGATTTTGTGTTATGGGACATTTTGAAAGGATAAATGTTATAAACTCACTTGGAAAATGTTTTGTCCCAATCTACATCATGTTGGAGTTATCTCCATATTTTGGAGCATGGGTTTTGTTAAGACACAGTCTCATTGGATTCAAGATCATCCAATCTGAACATCGCAATCTGAAACTAAAGTCGGAACGTCGACTCTCGATATTAAAGTCTATGTCTATTTGTAATAAATGTCAATGTAATTCAATGTAATTGTTTTAGTTTACTTAGATTTAAATATCTAAGTTATAGTATTGTAATAGTTAGTTTCTAGTATTTAACTTAGTTAGTTATTTAGTTAAGTTATTAGTTAGATATAATATCTACTTATTAGATATTATCTAGTTTTATTAGTTTAATATTACAACTTGTTCTTGCAAGTTGTTAGGAAGTGTGTTCAACACACTAGATTAGATATTAGGGGATATCTCTAACTCTCTAATAATCAGATATAATTAACACATACAAACACACACTAAAAGGTGTATAAGAGAGAAAAACAGAGAACACAAATCCAAGCTTTAATCTGATCAACCTTGTAACCATTTCTATATATCAATACAGGTTGGTAATCGTTATTGTGTTGTTTCTAAGAACTTGATATTAGTATTGTTGGACCGACAGGTTTTCATAAATGCAGGTTGTTTATGTTCGATTTCATTTTATGATTTCTTACAATTGGTCTTTTGATTTGTTGAGCCTATGGCTCGGTTTGGACCTCGTCGGGGCATGGAGGACATTTGTCTGATTTTAATAGCTCACTATAGAGCTTTGGTTATGATTTGCATTTATTGCATTTTATTTGAGAATTGCATGTTTTGGATGCACTAGTTCATTCATTTGGAGTCATGTTAAGTTCTAGATTGTAGTGCAATGGATCCATAGGCACGGTGTTCTTAATGTCCCGTTTTGGACAAATTCACCACTTTGGCACGGAATAGGCATCGGGTCACCATGGTAAGTAAGGTGTGGACCTATATGGTAGGGCAGCGTCTCATAGGCAGTAAGGTGCAATTTTATTGTGCATAAGTTCCCGTTTTGGAACTGATTTCCCGTTTTGGAACTCTCAAGAATAGGCTCTGAGGGGTTGACTTGAGGTTTTCAAGCAACAGACTTAGAGGAGTTGAACTCGATATGTTTTATGAGTATAATCCATACGTTTTGGTTTTCTACATAGTTATGTGACCTACTTTTGTGTTCCGTCACGTGCAATGTAATCGGGTCTCCCCCGTCACCGAAAGGTGTTGTTTTAGATATGGAGTTTTGTAATCCATGTTTTCGGTGATGTTTTGAGTATGGGTTATTATCCATGTTCTAAGGTTTTGAATATTGATTATTATCCATGCTTTTGGATGTTTTGGATGATAGGGTTTATCCACGTTTCAGTATTTGATTGTTAAAGTGTAAGTTATGTTTTACGTGAATTTTGGGTTTTGGATTTATATTCAAATGAAAGTTTTGTATCGTGGTTTTAATCATGAAGATGATGAATGTTGGAAAAGAGATTGCTTTCAGACTTAATGTATCTTATTTTGGGAAATCACGTTTTAAATAACACTCTTAAGGTTTATAGTTTTATATATCTATTATGAAAACTTTTGAGCTTACTAGGCGTTAAGCCTAACCTTTTATTTGTCAGCATGTGCATCAGGTTCCAGTTGGGGAAATGGTTCTAGCAATACTGTGAAGAGTTGAGCAATAGTTTTACACGAGGGTAAGTAGTTGGTGAAGTCTTCCGCATTTTGGAGATAGTGACTGTTATTTGGTTTTTAGTAACATCCACCCCTATTATAGACCGTGCATAAAGATTGAAATGTGTTTATTAAAGTTAAACATTAAACTGTTGTTGTAGATGAATCAGTTATCGATGTATTTAGAAAATTTTAAATTGGTTGCTATTTCCATATTTGAGGGTGTTGCATAAATTAATCAACAACATGAAACTCCTCTGTTCATGAATACATACACAAAACAATAAATATATTAACAAGTAACACTGATTCAAATCCTTGTCACACAAATCATAATTCAATGACAAAACTCAATACCCTAAACAAAACATACCTCTTCCTTCCTCATATTGCATATCTGTAATCGGTAAATAACATGTTGGCTCATCCTTTCCATTTGATACATCATCCTTCAAAAAACCAATTTCTCTTTCATGTACTTCATTAAATGTGTTTTCCAGTGGGTTGTCTGGTGAAAGACTAGTATCAAAATCATCTGGATTCTCCCATATCTAAATGTCCATATCAGTCTCTAAAACTTCATCGAAACTGAACGACATTGTTTCATCGGCCGGATTTTTCCCTTTGTTCATCCCTTCTGTATCTTTCTCTATCGAAAGAAAAAACAGAGCTTCTTTTCTTCCAGCAAAAATAACATCAATAATCTTGTTGATTACACTAAATAATGCATCTGAAATCTTCATAAAAAAGAATACAGGAAGCGATACTATCAAAAATAATTTTGTTGAGAAAATTAAGGAAATTGTATCATTGATTGATAATTGTTAAAAGTAAAAAATAATGTTTAAATTATAATTAATCAAATTACCAATACACCCTTTACCTGTTAATTAAATAAATATAATTAATATAATAAGTTGATAGGTTCACATTGGATCTCGCGATTATCACAAACTATTGAGTTCTCATTTGAGAGAGAGAGAGAGAGAGAGAGAGATGAAGGCTCAAACGAAAACGCTAACTATTTAAGAAAACAAGAAAACAACAGATTTGTACAAAATCATATGTGATTTTACACTAACCCGAAAAAATCTGACGCAGGCGATGTCCAGCACGACCTTTGCATAGTCACGTGAATCATATATAATTTTGTACGTGAATCTTATATGATTTTGTATGTACGCGGTTGTTTTCGTGTTTTCTTAAATAGATATTGTTCTCGTATGAATCAACCTCTCTCTCTCTCTCTCTCTCTCTCTCTATCTATATATATATATATATATATATATATGGGACCTTTCAAGGGAGATCTTACTATTTTGTGGTAACTATGAGATCCAATCTCATCCATCCATCTTAATAATCAATGGTTTAAAATAATTAATAGAAATATTAATTAAAAACACAATTTTAGGCCATTAAAATAGGCAAAAAGGGTAAAAATGTCAAAAAAAATATAATTCAGTGTGATCTAATTTAGGTGGGGTCCGATAATTTTGGCATGGAATCAGATGCGATAATCTCAAAATATTGAAACATATCATTCAATCAAACAAATCGATTACACTAAATTGATTACACTAAATATCACAACTATCTAACACGATTTTAACAGGATAAGAACGCTAGTTATCGACGGAGCTAATCGACTGAAACAGGGAAAAGATCACATTGTGTACAAAAATGGGTGTGATACACTGTGATCATCTTGCAAAACCTTATCTCCTTCATGATAGAATGATGGGAATATTGTTGTTAATTCCGTAGGTGGTGATACACTGTAATCAGTGTCTCATGGTACATATGTCTCATGGTACATATGAGATTTAGATGATGTTAGATTATCATATATATGCCAAATCACAATGTAACACATACATCACAATGTACCACATACATCAGATATATGCCAAATCACTTGGTACATATGAGATTCAGATGATGTTAGATTATCACAATGTAACACAATGTCACATGGTCCATATGGAATTCAAAGCTTGTTCTAGATTATCACAATGTAACACATACATCAAACTCAATGACAAATCAGATGACACATGTATCAGTTTCAACAACTGTGATTTATCACATTATCAAAATGTAACACAGCATAACACTATATCTTCCCCTTCATTTGAACTACTAGACAACGATCGAACGAAATCTTCAAATAATTCTCGGTCCATTGAAAGGCAAAAAACAAGCAGATCTTCTTTCTGCAGCAAGAATGCAGACTTAATCCTGGGGCAAGAATGAAGACTTCATACGGCAGCAAGAATGCAAACTTCATACGCTAAATTCAAATTCAAATATGGATATTATCTCAAAATCAATTTGTTGAGATAATAAAGGAAACGTAATATTTGATTGATGAGGCTTTGATTTTTTCAGTTAAAAATAAATTGTTATATTAATTAATTTATCAAATTACTAATATATCATCCCCTATTAATTAATTGAAAAAATAAATAAATTAAAATGATTGGATGAGAGTGGATCTCATAGTTACCACAAATTAGTAAGATCTCATATGATTAGGCCCCTATATATATATGGGAGGATCAAACGAGAACAATAATCATTTAAAAGAACACGAAAACTAACAAAATCATTAGTGATTTTACATTAACGTGCAAAAAAGTCACGCAAACCTGAAGCCGCGGCCAAAATCCTTTTTTCATGTGTTAATATAAAATCACTAATGATTTTGTTAGTTCTCATGTTCTTTTAAATAGGTATTGTTCTCGTATGAACCCGACTCTCTCTCTCTATATATATATATTATAATTATCTATAACTAAATAAAGTTATGTAATTATTCATAAATAAAAAATGAGAAGATTAGATTCTCATAAGAACCATTGTTGTGAAGTTTTATGCGGATTTTTATTTTACTAAGGTGACGTTGATATGATAAAAAAAATCGTTTAGTGTAGAGCCTTTTCATCGTTTTTTAAAATGTTGTCTCAACAGGTTGATTAATTTGTATGACCATCGAGGAGGTTTTTTAACGATTTCGTTTATTCCAATAGATGTTTTTTCATGCTTAGGGTTAATTGTGTTGAGTATAAAATTTACCCTATTGTTTCCACTTGAATCAATTTTTCCTTTCTTTTTTCTGATCTTTGTAATTTTTGTTCATATTCTCAAGAATTAGGATAGTGCACAAGCATATCATGAATTTTATTTAATCTTTTGCATTAAACATATTGATTCTCTCTCACTTAGAGTGAGAATAAAGTTAGTTCAACCTAGAACATTGTGCTAGCTCATGGTTTGGAATAACTTAAATATTTGCGATGCATTTGAATGTGTGGAAGAGAATACAAGTCGATATAGTAGCTAAAAGATTGTTTGATGTCATTTCTATTATAAAATGTGAAAATTAAACAATGCAAGAAAAATATTGAAAGTGTCTTACAAAAAACGATTACGACTAACCAAAACCATGAAAATTGCCAAAGCAATTCAATACTTTGTGCTTCATGTTGTAGCCCAATGGTAAGGTAACATCCTAGGGGGTCAATGGATGGTATCCCTGACTACCCAGCTTCGAACCCCGTGGTGAGCATCATGTGACATCCATGATCATGGGCATGCCACATAGTGGTACCCTTAACTGGGTTGGGTTGTGATCGACGGGGATTAGTCGGGTGGCACCCTTAAGTTGGGAGCCCGGATACCCCGGGAACGTGTGCGTGTGTTAACTTGCCGTTAAAAAAAATTCAACACTTCGACTTTTCATGTCAAACGCACATGGTTTGAAAACAAAATGTGTGATCAATTATTCGATATCATTTCGGTTAGTGAAAGGGTATTTTGGTTTAATGTACAAGTATATGAAGCTTGTGTACAAGCATTAAAAAAAACCCATCCATCCCCCTTCTCTTCGGCTACCTCTCCCCATATATCCTTCTTCTCCTTTCCAAGCTTTTTGGCTATTTAATGTTTCAATCAATTGAAATTGTGTGTATCAGTTAAAGAGAAAATTAAATCAAAACCACCAGCCCCTAAAATATTGAAAACTCCGGTCGCCTTCATCCTATTATCAAGAACATCATCAAGAATATCAAATGCAATGTCCGTTTAATCATTTCGTAGGATCAATCCAATAACATATAATGCAAATATGTATTGTAAAAATTATGTGAAGCACTTCCAACATCACATGTTAAAGTCATACATCCTAGAATTTAAAAGAAATAGTTTTTCATTGAGCAATGTTCCACATTTTTATTGCATCTTGTCATTGGCGGACCTACATGGTGGCCCGTTCCACCACTTAATGGTTCTATCGTAATGGGAAAAAAATTTATATTTATAAAGGATGTCATCGTAATGTTTTATTTGTGTGCCTTATATATCTTAAAACTAAAGTTACAACAAACGTTTATAGTGGTTGAGTTGATTTATTAGTATTCCAAGTTTTAGTGCATCTCATGCTAAAAAAAT
Organism: Arctium lappa; assembly: GCA_023525745.1. NCBI lineage: Eukaryota > Viridiplantae > Streptophyta > Magnoliopsida > Asterales > Asteraceae > Arctium > Arctium lappa. The sequence goes on from CM042054.1 coordinate 69,488,731, forward strand.
TGAGTTACCTTATTGTATTTTAGTTGGAGCATGCATTTTGTAACATGCGGAAAACGAATGATAGGCTAAGGTGCCGTTTGTTTTTTAAGAGGTCTAAAGTCTGAAGTCTTATTTTATTTATGATTAATAAGAGGTGGTGTGTAAAAAGGTCTGAATGATTCAGACTTAAGAGTCATTAAGAGGTTTTCTTAAAAAAACAAACAACCCCTAACTTGAATCGCCTATCGATTTTGACTGCTACATCCAATTTACATTTAATCAGTCTTAAAACTTGTCCTCGATTGTTCCATGTATGGTTTCAATGAACAATTTTCTTGTGTCATAGTTCATATGGCGTTTCTTATATCTTATGCATTAAGCATTTTTTTTTCCCGTCAGTTAAATTTTCCACAACTCAAAGGGTTGTAGATTACCCTCGTGGTTTGAAATAACTTAAATATTTTACAATGTATTTGAGGTGCCTGGAAGAATCTAAGGCCCTGTTTGTTTTTTCAATTTTACCTCTGAATTACCACTTATCACTTATTCGGTAAGACCTTTTGGAATTCAGACCGTTTGTTTTTTTTTTTGTATATTTTCAGACCTCTTATCACTTACCGTCATCTGAAAGAACAAGTGGTAACCTAAACTCTGAAATCCTCTTATTTGCTCAATAGATACGCCTCTTCTCAAGACACCCTTGATTGGCTTTTTAACAAGTCCAGATTCAAGATTGACAAGTTGGTTAAAGGAAAGAAGCACAGCACACTCATCTTCAATTATTATTGACCAATCTGATCAAAGTGGGTTTTCTTGAAACCCTAAAGGGGATCAGATGAAGAAGATAAAGTGCAAAACAAAAAGAGGTCAGCACCAAAGTGCGCCGAGGGATCGAAAAGGAAGAAACGATACAAAGATCAAATATGGCTTTCATGTTAACCAGTCATGGGCAGAGGCAAGAGCAAGAGAAAGTACACAAGAAAAATTACATACGTAATCGATTAATCTCGAAGACGATTCAAAGAAGAAAGTTATTGTTGTCCTGCAACCTCTTCAAGCTTAATACTCCAACCAAGCTTTTGGAGTGCAATTTAAATGGTAGGAGTGCTGGTGTTGATGGTGGGTTGAGATAAGAGCTGATGATGTTCAGTAATTAAGCTAGCTAGTTGCCTAGCTACAGAGATGATGATGGCCTTGCTTCAAAGTTGTCACATCCCTCTTTTGTTGTATACTTACAAATCAAATTGTATAAATAATAATTAATCAAACACGTAAAAAACGTAGTTAATCAGATTCAGACATTTATCAGTCTATAAAAACAAACAGTCTTATTAATTCAGATTTCAGACTTCAGCACCACCTCTTAAAAATCAGAAGTGAAATCAGACTTCAGACTTCAACACCTCTTAAAAAACAAACGCCACCTAAGTTAATAGTAGCCGAAGAATCGTTCGACGTCATTCTATCATAAAATGTGAAATATGAACAATACATGAAAAATATTCAAGGTATTTTACAAGGATCGATTACGATAACGAGCCAAAAACATATATATTCATGAAATTTCCTAAAGCAATTCCACACTTATGACTTTTCATGTCAAACACATATGGTTTGAAAACAAAAATGTGTCCCAATTACTCAAAATCATCATGTTTACATGTACAATTGCTTGTCAACTTTGATATAAAACTAAAGTTTCATTCAAATTGTTGAAGATTGGTCTTCTTGACTAAAAAAAGTCAAAGTCAAATTGTACCTTCTCTTTGATTTAAATGAATAAATACATAAGAAATGATGGTCATTAATTCCACCTGTATAGGACTACGAACTAAACCCAACGAATCAATCATACCAAATAAACCCAGTATATCCCGCACAAAGGTTCGGTCTCGAGGTAAAATATTGCCTCCACCCGAAAGGGTTGTTTCCATGAATACCCCTTGATATAACACTATGAATTAAAAGACTGATGAATACAAGCTTGTCTTTGAAGGATATTCTGGGAAGATATAAATGATGAACAGACAACACCAAAGTAGGAAGCTTTTTCTACAAAGAAAAAGCCAAAAACTTCAACAACTTCAGCAGCAGGCTTTAGCCAACATGCATATGCATGCTCTCATTATGGTTCCAGCCACACCAACACCCCATAATCACAACGGTCTGGCCCCACAACCCGATCACTAGTCAACGGTCCCCACCGCTCCTAGTAACTTTTCTTGCATGCAGTTCCTAAAACTAAGGCATGGTTCATGGATACTGAGGAATAATCATGTTTGAAAATATTGTTCAAGACACTTATGCACAAGTCAAGGGTATTCACTAAAACAACCGTTTCTACTTTTTAAAGGTAGTCTGTGTACAACTCACCCTTGCAAACCCTGCTTTCCAGCAGGAGATACTGTTTTTGTTTGGTTTGGTTTTGTTTGCAAAAAGATAGTTCAAGTTTCGGAATGAATGACAAAAACAGCCTGCTTCCGTGATTGACTAGTTTCAGGTAAACCGAACAAGACATTTGATCAAAGGCAATGCTCATGAACTACGAGGAAGAAATCAGAATGAACAATGACGACACTCAACTTTATGCTAAAATGAACGGGGAGTTAGAAGAAGAACCAGTTAGTTGACTCGGCTCAAGGCCAAGTTGACTCTGAATCATTACATAAGAGCAGCCAGACTCATATCAGAGCATGCCTTCCATCAATGATGTTTTCAGTTAATTTAACAAAAATTAAAGTAAGTAGCAAGTCAAGATTAAGACCATGTTGCTGAAAAGCTAGCTAATAAACTAATCAGATTTGGTAAAAACTAGCCAATAAGCTAAATGGCAATGTAAAATGACCTAAATTGACATGTTTAAAAACTATTTGGAAAAATATAAGAGCATAATTGGAAAGAAAAAAAAAATCCTAAAACTTATTAAAACACTACTTGAAATAGCTTCTAGAAAAGCCAGCTTATGGCTAATCACACATGACTTTTTTTAATAAGCTCAAAAAATAAGTTAGGTTATGGTTGTCAAACACATAAACCAAAGAAAATAACAACAAAAGGGCAAACCTATTGCATCAAGACTCGTCAGTAAGACATACAAGTATCAATGGCAAGTTGTTTTGATTGTGTTTTTAGCCTACCTTCGCTAGTTTGAGATGAGAGGTATGTTCTTGTTGTTAAATATCAAATAAAATTGGTCTCGCATCACAAGTAGAAGTGCATCTCTTTTGTAACCGTGGCATTACTCATTACAAGCGACCACAATTCTTGTATATTGTTCTTAACTTCAAGGCTCAAGCATCTTTTCTTTCAAGAGTGGATTTGTTTTTTCGAGCTCTAAAGTGCCCTAATCACGGGAACAACCCTACTTCACCGAATCCATGTGTGGTCCTAAGTCAACAAAGTACATTCTATGAAGCACCGATACTTGAGTTAGGGGCTATTTGGTTGGTTTTCCATTAAAGGGTTGTTTACTTACAGCTTAATAAGCTTAATGGTTTGGACGGTTTATTCGCTCAGCCATACATGAGTGTTTATTTACTGCTTAATCGTTAAGCCATTAAGCTAAAATGGCTATATGGAATGAGCCAGGACCCTTCACCCATTAAGCCACCCTAAACAAATCAATACCAAAAATGCCCAGAAATAATCCAACCCTCACTCTTTGCCTCTCTCAAACCCATTAGTCTCCTGTCCCTCAAACAGACAGATTTATCCAAACAGACAACTTAACTCATTACGGGCTTAATGTAAGAAAAAGTAAACAACCCCTAAGTCCTATATGGATAAAGTTGCCTGTATGGATTAATCTATTTGTATAGATTGGGAAAGTTTTTGTTTGGAGGGATTTTTCATAGATAGAATGAACGTGTTTTTAATTGGGAGGGGACATGTTTGGGAAAAAACTTCGCTTTCTTCATAAAACTTCCCCCTAGAAGTTTACTGAATAAGCCACTTTCTATATCATTAAGCCACTACCAAAAGTCATGTACAGCTGACCGAATAAGCTGGGAGTCCCATTAAGCTTATTAAGTTGCAAACAAACAAGGTATTACAGTGTTCTAAATGCACCAAGCACAAGTTGGGTGCTGATACAACTAAGATGCAGATAAATATGCACCAAGTACACACCCATGTCTGGCCGCCATAAGCTACCTTGGTTTTTTAGTTATTAAAAAATCATCGTTAGCCATAAGCTAGCTTTTTGAAAGGCTACTTCCAATAATGTTGTAATAAGCTCAAGGGGTTTTTTCCAATTATGCCCCTCGTATTTTTCCAATTAACTTTTTAGCATGTCATTTTAGCTCAAATTCATTGTCATTGGGCTTAAACATAGTTTTTACCAAACAAGACTACTTTATCAACTAGCAACTAATTTATTAACCATCAACTAGTTTTTCAGCTGAGAGCTAGCTTATCAGCTAGTTTGACAAACAAAACCTTTATATTGATATACGTATGGTCATAAAAACATAAAATATCAACACTCTTGCAGTCTTGAACCCATAGCACCAGTTGAGCAAATACCACCTCTAAAACACTCTTTACATCATAAGAAGATGAACCATTTGATTGAGTTTTTAATGTACTTTGAAGGCTAAGCCGTATAAACCAAAGTATATAAAAAACCTCATCCATACGATAATTAGTAATTACAAACATCTACAAGCCCAAGATCTGTCATATTTACGTTATCTTGGACAACTACTATCCACTATGTTATCATTCAGTATATAAAGCAAAGCAAAAGAACGAAACTCACTGAAATGGCAAATCCATGAAGAAAGATATCAGTATTGCAATTGCCAGTCCGTGCAATCATCCAAGTCAAAACTGCTTGCACAATCCAATAAAGCATTCTGTTGATGCTCATATCGACATATATAATTTAACCCCACAAGAAGCTCACATATGGCCGCCTCTGTCTTTGCCCGATCTGCAAAATATAAAGTTTGCAAAAGAAGAACATTTGTTCTTGACACAATATGTTGTTGTTCAAAATTTCGTTCATTTTGCCACCGAATCATGTTGTGTGCCAAGGGTGCGAGCCATGCTAATATCCCATCAAGCCTATCTTTCCAATCATGTGCAAGAGGGGCATCATATATCGCCAAATCTTTTGCATAAGACTTCAAACTTTTCTTTAAACCCAATCTTAAGCTCGTTGGTAACATTTGATACAAATCATCTCTAGCTTCTTCGCCAACTAAATGTGGGTAGTGAAGTAATTTCTCAATCACGATTACAACATTCGCATAATGCAATGCTAAAGCAGAGCCTCCAACTGTGTTTGGAGGAGCTTGTGCCATTGATCTGCTCCTTGGAGCAGTTCTATAACTCTTTCTGAAATTACCCTTTAACCCTTTGTGATCTACACTTGTGGGAACCCGAGTATGATTTGTAATCTCTTTCTTTCCGCTGCTTGAAACACTACAACAACCTGAAACGTGGCTGCTTCGATCATTTTCACTTATTGGAAAAGAACCATCATCACAATCATCCAGTTTTGAAGTGTTCATGCTCAAGCATTCCATAAACAATCTCCCTGGTCCATACCCACAAGAAAAATTGAAGTCTTGAGCTTTAAAAAGATTCGTCTCCCCCTTTCTTGGCTGAACCTGAGGCCTGCCATTAACCATCATCTTCTTCTCCACTAGACTCGAATTACTAGAACCACCACAAGATTTCACACTACCCACATCATTTTTTTTATCTGATTTTGAAGCTAGACTTGTACATGGATTCAATCTTGAGCTTGCAACTGAAACAGAAGTAGCGGAGAACATATGTCTCCTGGAAATTGAATCAATGAAAACCGAACAGATTCGAGCATAAAGTGTACATACAGTTCTTGCAAGCATCTCCACGATTTTGTTGTAAGTTTGATTCCATAGTGAAACATCCTTCAGGTGTCTCACATCTTGGATTTGCCAAATCAATTTCTGCTCAAAAACTTTTCGGCTTTCTTCGTGCTGGTTTTGCTGGAATTTCTTCGTTGCAATCTCCAACTCATTCAAAACAGCCATTTCTCCATAGAGTGTGGCTGTGGAATTAACAAACCGCTCCATCTTTCGCACCATTGAATCCATATCCTTCACTAAGAACCCTAATTCCCTCATATCAATGGCTCCAGTGATTATATCTCCGTAAACATGCTGAAAGCCTTGAAGCTGAGGGATCGTACACTTCTTCCCGAGCCTTGAGACGACGCCGGCGATGAAACTCAAGTCTTCCAGCTTCTCCGTAAGGGCGAGGTCTAAAAGGTCGGTCTCGTCGGAGGACACTAGGGTTTTGACGCCATCGGAGTTAAGAATCTCGCTTTTGAGCTTGGAAATCTCGGAATTGGTTAGGGATTTGTGGAGGCGAACGGTTTTGGACATGACATTCGCAACTTCAAACGAGAGAATTCCGATTGTTTCGGGTGTTTGGTTGTGGAATTCTTGGTTGGTTTTGGTGGATTTTTTGGATGAGGGTTCTAAGAGGAGAGCATGCTTGAGATTGGAACTGACATGGCTCCCGATTCTGAGTAACCAAGGCTCAGCCACCATTGATGAATCTTTGAGATCAGCCAGCATCAAAATTAAAGAAAATTAATAAACCCACAAACAAGAATCGGGTAACTGAACCTTGAAATTGTTTGACATTAAAGATGTGGGTGTGAAAGGAAGGAATTGATTAAAATTGGTGTGAACTGGTGGAGTGGGAGGGAGAAGGAGAGGATATTTGAAAAGAGGGAGATGACAGTTTGAAAGAAGCCAAAAGAGTTTTTTGTCCAAATGGGGCTGCCCTACCCTACCTGCCTCCCTTTGCCTCCACTCGACTATCTACAACAAGAAACGTTTTAGAACAACCCAAATCAATGTTTTAAAAGCTGATTTTTTGGTTTATCCAGTGTGGTGATCGGGTCACGGTTCAACTAAATACATTAAAAAAACACACATAAGCATAAGTTTTTCATCAATCCAAATACATCAAAACGAAACATAACAATCAGATCAAATCAAATCATGGATCTTGAGACATTAAAGTGTTAAATGCATCAAACTCACGATCGCTTAGTAATTGAAATTCACTATCAACATCATTGTTATCAACAACATGGTCACTTTCTACAATATCAAATAAACAAAATATTAATGTCACGTGAAAACCTGATAATAAACTAAAATTACAACACCAAATTAATATATATAGAAATAAAAAAAATGTCACCTTGCGTTTGAGAAGCCGGTTCGTGCTCTTGCTCGTCAAGCATATTGTAATCAAGTTCTCCTTCCGGCTCTTCTTCGACCACCTAAAAGTCCGTCTTATCAATGCATTCGTAATCAATAGAATCATAAGACCTTTTATCAACCTTGAGCCTACAAAAACATTCACAAAAAAAAACATTACTTGCAAAAACTTAATTTTACCGGTTCTTTACGACCGATTCAACCTGTTTTTTGATAAAACCGACTGATTCACTCCGAGCCATAAATTGCCATAAACCCGGTCGCAATTGACCCACCCTCTTCCCGGGTCCCGGTTCAACCGGTCGGGTCGTTTTTAAAACATTGGAGAAAATGGAGATTTTGGATCTAAGTTGTGCTTCAACAACTTCCCCCAAACTATCTCTAAAATGGATGAAGCAAGAGAGAGAAGAGTTTTATCCAAATATGGAGATTACCCAAAAAATAATTATCAAGTGAGATGACCAATAATAAACTTTGAAAATAAATATGTAAAGAGATAAATAATATTTTAATAAATAAATTGAATATTTTAATATTATAACTAATGTTGGATTCTCCAGAATGTGGAATCTGTTGGAGGTGGATGTAATTTTTTTTTTGAGATTTTGACTTTTGATTCTCAATTTTAGAGAATTTTTTGGAAAGTTGTTGGAGATGCTCTGAGTGGTTGATTTTTTATTAAGTCTTGTATAGAAAAAATTGTATGTGTAGATTAATTTATTTGTATAGATTGGAAATATTTTATATTTAGGAGGGTTTTTTTTTCATATAGGGAGCGAATAAGTTTTTTAATTGGGAATAACAGGTTTGAAATTTTTTTGGCTTTTACATAAAGTTTCCTCTAGATCATTCCCTTTCTTCCCACATTTAGGAGGAATGTTTTGGAAGGAAACTTAGGGGTTGTTTACTTGTGGCTTAATTGAGCTTATTGGTGAATTTGGCTTATTCGGACAAACATTTAGGGTTGTTTACTTGCGGCTTAATCTGAAAACACTTGGCTTATTCGCATAGTAGGGTGGGGGTGTTGTCCCCGTTCAGCCAAAAAATTACTCCCTTGCCCCTTACTGCAAAAACACGCCTCCTTCAAAATCAAAAAATTGCATGCCTCTAACCCTAGAAAAAGCAGTCGACGATCTCCTCCCTCCCAGGTGCATCTCCGGCGACCATCAATCCACGATCTCCCCTCTCCCTCGACGTTCTCCCCCTTCACCAGGTGCATCTCCGACAACCATAGAAAAAGCAGCGATCGTTCGTTTTGACGGTCGTTCAAACATTGGCATCTCTGTTTCTCCTCCCCTTTCCCTCGACACTCTCCCCCTTCACCAGGTGAATCTCCGACGACCATAGAAAAAGCAACGATCGTTCGTTTTGACGGCCGTTCAAACATTGGCATCTCCGTTTCTCCTCCCCTTTCCCTCGACGATCTCCCCCTCCCCACCGACGACCATCGATCCACGATTGCAACTCTTTCCAATATATTGTTCTCATGTATCAATTTTGTGTTTTTTTAGGTAGTTTGATTATTATGTTTTGATAATTTGATGTTCAAATAGTTTGATTATTATGCTTGTTCAAATAGTTTGATGGGTGATAGCCTTTTGGTTTGATGAACAACAGAGTTTTTGGTTTGATTTTGATTGAAGTGGTGTAAACAAAAATTGGTTCAAACATGTTCAAGAAAAGGAAAACACCACCACATTTTTGTTTGAGGGGTAGATCCGTCATTTATATCATTCAAACGGTTGATTAAGGTAAAAAAGTAAACACCACCACATTTTTACCCAGACAGACAAATTTATCAACACAGACCGATTTATCCATACAGGACTTAATAAAAATTTTGGTAAACAGCCCCTTAGCATTATTTTCATACAGTTTCATTTCCTTTCTTTTCTAAAAAAGTTTCAACACCACGAGTTTTTTTTCTTTCCTCTCATTTCCCTTCTTTTACTTTCCTTCCTGGTTTCGAGAACATAGAGTAAAACTTTCTCAATAAAAAAAACTATAAATCTTTATTATTTTAAATCATTAACTCTATAAATATTTTTTTAATAAATAAACTATTGAACTTTTATAAATTGGTTACCTATATATTCTTTTAATCCATATAAACTACCTGTAATCACTTATGAAGTTTTTAAAGTAAAAAGGACCGAAATCAGTTTTACCGTTCTCAAACTCTATGTCATGCTCATGCAAACCCTTCACACCAAACACCATCGTAGCCCTCACCACCCATCGTCGTCCCATTGTCCCGTCATCAATCTCTCTCTTTTTGAGCGATTTTTTTTTGTTTTCAGAATCTCTGTCTTTTTTTATATGTACCCTAGTAAATTGGTGTGAAATAAGAAGAATCAAAAGACAAAAAAAAAACATATGAAAACTGATAACCCTCATTTTTAGTGTTATTTGTCAATCTTTTCTTTCATTTTATTTCACTTTCTAGCCACTTTTGTTACCATCTCCTTCTTTTGGTTCTTAAAGTTTGCAAATAAGATGAAAGTACCAAAAGATGCAAAATTGCCAAGAAAATATCATTTTTGTGAGACTGTGGGCATTGTCTGCCCACTACGGGCACCCGAAGACCATTCGGTAATAAAAGCTTCGTATTTTTATTCAGTGATTGTTGGGGCAAAATGGATGGAAATTAGTTGGAATACAGAAGGTGGATATTAGTTGGAATGCACTTGGAGGAATCTTTGCAATAATTGTACTCTTTTACCCATTGGTTATTATCCTTAAAATTTGGGTATTACCCGTTGGGTAAAAGGATGTTTTTTTTTATAAATAGGAGGGTCTCAAGGCATTTAAGATCATCAACCTTTCTCCAACTCAAAAACTCTCTCCCTGGAAGAGTTATAGAGCTAAGGTTGTTAGTTTTACTTTTAAGCATTTAATTTCTTGTATTTTCGTTTCTGCCCACGGCTTCCCACTGTGGGCATGTATGTAGCTTAATTTTAATTTTATGCAAGTAGATTAACAAGTATTTATTTTCTTACTTTAAGTCTTTTATTATTTTCAAGTCTTTTATTATTGATATGACTTTTATTATTATGCCTTTTATTATTGTGTCTTTTATTATTATGAACTAACCATCTTTTGAGTAAGGGTGTAAGCCGATTTGAGACTAGTAGGCAACACTTGGGTGTGACCATCATTACTAGCTCTTAAGCTTGGTCACTTAAGTCGAGGCTTACACTCAACGCTGATAAGCCGATCACTTTGAAGTGTTAATATTAAATCTTGACCTCGAGAGGGGAGGATTCAAAATACGGCTTAAGGGATGCACAATGATTTGTGAGAGTCTTTGATAACCACGTAGAGATACGGGTTTTGCATGATTTATTACGGTTCAAACATCGGAGGATATTTATATCACAAAGAGATTTGGGTGTAAATCTCTGTACCGGTAGAACTTGATTTATTTCAACGTAGTTAACTTGGCAATATTAAGAGTTGGTAACAATGGACACTTTATGGGCATTTCGTAGGACCAGTCTTTAAAAATCCACTTTCGAGAGATCGAACTTTCTATAGACATTCCGTACTATAAAAGGCTTAACCATTTGTTACTACGTCCATCTCAAGAGAAGCTTACACCCATACCCATTCTTTAATTATAAATTTTATTTCATGCTCTTAGCATTAATCAACCACCAAACAAATATTTTTCTCACACTCGAAACTTGTGTAAGAAGTTCATGAAAATCTCTATTTCTCAGTAAGTCAGTCCATGTGGATACGATACTCGGTACTTATACCATTATATTACTTGTAGCGATCTCAGTGCTGGTATATACTTGTGCCCTCACTGGGAATTATTGGGCCCACGCTGTACAGTGCACGATAATTAGCTACCAAAAACGAAGGAGATCGATAGCAGCAGCCAACGACAGTGATGGCCAGTATGAAGAATGGACGAAGACGAGACGACGAGGGGAGCGAGTTGTTCGATGCAAGGGGTTTGAATGGCTTAAGGTTTAGGAATGGTAAAAGTTATTTTTAGCTTTTTTTTTTTTACTTTAAACCTTTCTAGCCGGTTACATATAGGTTTTTTCGATTGAAAAAAAAAATGTAGATAACCAATTTCTAAAAGTTTTTTTTTTGGGAAAGGGTATCCTGGGCCTATGGCCCAGACTAATCCCTGGCAATTAGGGCCTTTGGCCCAGCTGCTAAAGCGTGCAACCCTGAGTTTATCCTCAGTGGCCACAAGTGTTGCTAGTGGGGCTCGAACCCGGGTTGAGCGCTATGAACTCCCCAAGCCTTTACCACCACACCACAACCATTGTGGTTCCAATTTCTAAAAGTTGCATGGTTTGTTTATTCAAAAAAAGGTTAGGGACTTAATCATTCAAAATGAGAAAGTTTAATTGTTTTATTCATATTAGGGGTGCTCAAAAACCCGATCAACCAAACCCGAAAAAACCCCAAAAAAATCAACCCGAAGTACTCCGACATATAATCGATACGAAATTAGGGCAACCCGAATCTATTGGGTTAGGCCCAAAGTAACCCGACCAACCCGATAAAAGTTTTAACGGATTCTCTAAAATTATTTGTATTTCTCTTTAATATGTATAAGTTACCAAAAACAACTTGGCAATAACGAGCATTGGAACTCATAAGAAAACATTATTGGAAAGTTACATATAACATCATTGGAACTCGTGAGAATATACGAATATTCTCTTGAATGATTGATCGTATTTGGAAGGAAAAGTTCCTTATTTTTATCTTTTCAATGCTCTTTTTACTTTGTTCAAACACAACACGACCAAACCGAACAAGTCGGGTTGGGTTGGGTTGAAAATTTTCAAACCGCCAACATTGGGTTGGATTGTTGAAATGCCTTCAACCCGATCAACCCAACCCGTGAGCACCCCTAATTCATATTTAAAAAAAAAATTAGGGACTTAATGTTTTAAAATGATAAAGTTTATTGGTTTTTCTAATTTTTCCAAATATATATGAGTAATGAGTTTAATGATTTGAGAACTCAATATATTATGATAACCGTGAGAACTATTATCATATGGTATTGTTTCACGTGACTTTTTTCATCTAAAACTAGAATTTAATATATTTATTAATATATATTTGTTTCATATGTATTTGGTTCACAAAGTGAAACTTTTAAGTTGTATTTTTTGTTTCACAAACACATAAAATTGTTCAAATTGTAAAATAAATATATATTAATCAATACACTAAATCTATATTGTAGATAAAAAAATATCATTTAAAATAACACATGATGTAAAGATTCTTAGAATTATTATAATTTTATGAATTCTCAAATTAATGAAGCCCCATATATCTATACTATATTATAAAGCAGATATAAAAACTCTTAAATACAAATTATTAGGCATAAGGTACAATCATTTTATGCAAGATTTTAAAAATATCTTAATTTACAAGTATCAAAGCATAAGATACATATTACTACTGCAGACTTCTAACACCCACCAATTTGGTATGTGCAGGCTTTTCTTTTATGCAAACAATTCCATATATCACTATTAATTAATATATTATATTACTATAAATTTGTTTTAATTATATTATTAAATATGTAATTGATTATTTTTTCTAGATGTCAATAAAATATATAAGATAATTAGATAATCATTGAATTATAACAAAATACTTAATTTTTTTTATATAAAAAACATTATATTATTAAGCCTAAATTAAACAAATTTATAAAAAAAAACCATTATCATTTTCTCAAAACCATCAAAAATCGTACTATAAATCGACAAAAAAAATAAAAAAATGAAACATTAAAATCGTGATGTATCTCGCTGCATTGCGCGAGTACGCTTCTAGTAATTTAATTAAAGACTGGTATAATTTATTTTAGAAACACTAAAGCGTGTCTTAAAGTATGAAAATATAACATTTTTCTTTCTTTTTTTAAGTCAATAGGTGTGGATGTTACGTAAGTCTCTCAACGATGTGAACGGATATCCAATAATTATATACAAGAAGGAATCATAATTGAGTTGCATATATTTATTTTTTGGTAAACGGTATTTGGTATATATCATTATTATGAACGGAAATTAATTTTTCTAGCCATTTTTGAAAAATCGGTTTACCTCCTAGCCAATGTCTTCCATTTTTTTTTTTTTATAAAAATAGTCCATGCCTTCATAAAAATGGTTCATATATACAAACAAATTCTTAGAAATAAAAAAAAATTAAAATTTTGGTGTATGTTCGTAAAACTAGTTCGTATATATGAACATAATTAAAAAGGTTAAAAAAATTACACGTTTGGCCGTCGTATATACGAACTCAGGAAAAAAATTATATTTTTGGCCACCCATCGTGATGTGTTAGAACCCATTAAAAAAATTCAAACCACTTTTAGGTGCCGTTTGTTTTTTAAGAGGTCTAAAGTCTGAAGTCTTATTTTAGTTATGATTAATAAGATGTAGTGTGTAAAAATGTCTGAATGATTCAGACTTAAGAGCCATTAAGAGGTTTTTTAGAAAAAACAAACAACCCCTTAGAAACCTACACCATTTTCACGATGAGGGGCCAAATTTGTAAATAATAGGTTCGTATTAATAAAATGTATGTCACATATTGATAATTACGAACCTACACCACCTTCACGAACAACATATTTCAAAAAAAAAACTCAAGTGTAAGTTTTATTTATTTATTTTTTAATAGGATCGTATATACGAGCCATTTTCATAATGAGGGGCCAAAATTGTAATTTTTTTTTGCTGAGTTCATATATACGAACCACTTTTACGAAACTACGCCAAAACTTATTATTTTTTTATTTCTAAGAAGGAGTTCGTATATGGGAGCTATTTTCACGAACTCATGGGCTATTTCTCTAAAATTTGGGAGACATTAGCTAGGAGGTTAACTGATTTTCAAAAAATGGATAAAATAATTAATTTTCCTATTGTAAAACCTATTGATAATCAATTTTTTAATATAAATTTTGTTTATCAAGACATGTTATTGTAGTTAATTTTAATTCAGCAGAATTCTAGAAAATCTATTTATCTTTAATATGATTTTGAGTAAATTACAGTTCTGGTTCATAAGTTTTACTGAAATCTTTGTAATTCATACATGAATTTAATAAATCTAGAAATTATCCTACATAGTTTATATTTTATTTTGAAACTGGTCACTTATATTAACTCTGTTAAAAGTTACTCGTTAAATGACAAGATATTTTGATCTTTTTATCTCCAGTGAATTGCATTTTTTTCGTCTTTGTGGTTTACCAAAACTCTAACTTTAACCCCTCGACTTAACAAACTACATCCATGCCCATTTGTCCTTCATGTGAGAGATTTTGGCCTTTTTCCTCTGTTTTCTATTAAAAATAATAGTCTACAATTATATCATGCAAAAATACAAGTTGTTACAACATTAAAATATAGAAAATCTAATTTTATGTACACAATCAAAGAAAAAGATACAAAACATCAACAAGAACATGACGAAGATGAGCATTATTTTCAACCCAGAAAAATCATGTTCTTCAATTCAAAATATGTTAGCAAACCCAAGAATACCCTGCACATTTTTTTCAATCAACTCCAAAAAATCCACTATAAAAATCGAAACACAAATTAACATTTCTTATAAACAAAACTAAGGGGGTGTTTACTTTTGACTTAAACAGCTTAGCGATTGTTTTGGCTTATTCGCATAACCATATATTGATGTTTACTTGTGGCTTAATGATAAATCTAGTGGTTTTTTTGCATAGCATTAAAGGGGTGTGTTGTCCCCATTAAGACGAAATGTTTGAAAATTCTGGCCTTCTATAAAAACACACGCTCCCTTGAAAAAACATAGGTCTCATCCTTCCGTTGCTTCCCTTTCAAACCCTAGCCACAGAGAACACGCCTCCTCGCTGCTCCTCGTCTCCTACCCCATCGGTGCTCCTCGTCTCCGGCAACCTGCACCTCCTCCATTGCTGCACATCCTCCGATTTCTTATCTTTGTCCTTTTTTCTTCCTTTTGTTCATGAAACTTTACCGATTTCTTGATTGTGGTGGTTTCCTTGTGAATGGTTTTACTGATTTCATTACTTGTTATCTGATTTCAGTAGCTTGTTATCTGATTTCATTGTTATCTTTTCTTCCTTTTGTTTATGAAAGTTATCGATTTCTTGTTTCAGGTGGTTTGATTGTTATCTTTTATTCATGAATGTTATTGATTTCTTCTTCTTTTTCAACAATAGCCTTTTTTGCTCTTTGTTGCCTTTCATTTTGCGGTATATTTGTCAACAATAGCTTTTTGGTTTATGATTAGTATGTTTTGATTTTTTGGATGATATCAACTAATATATGATTTTATGTTTGGATGTTTAGAAAATTCATTTGACTTAAAAATAAACAACAATGTATCAAACAATGCCTAATTCATACTGAGGGGTAAATTAGTCATTTTTGTCGTTCAGACTAGTGATTCAGATAACAAAGTAAACAACAACGCCAACTTATTCAGTTAGACAAATTTATCTATACACATGACTTAATAGAAAATTTGGTAAACATACTCTAAATATTGTACAAATTCATTACAACAAGCAAGAATAATATATTAAGAAGTGACGAACATTTAAAATGCCAACTCACAAGATCCGGAAACAAATCCATCTCACAAACCCTAAATCAAAAATAGAATTTGAAAACGAAGTTCTAAAACCAAAAATCTAGAACAACAAGAACCATATCTGAAAACATGCTCTAAAACACTGAACAGATGGAAATTTAGACTCGATAAAATCAATAACCACAAGTGAGATGCCTTGAATTTGAACCTCGAACCTCAAACTCATGGTTAAGTCGGTGTGATGTGAGCCAAACTGTGGACATTATCGATGTGAAGATCTCTGATTCTAGGGAGTGTTTAGTTCATTTTCAAAATAAAAATGAGAATGCAAGAGAATGGGAGTAGTAATGAGCACAACAATAATACTCTTTGGTTAAACTAATATAATCGATGAAAAATTTGTTTTATATAATATTTTAATAAAAATATATTTCATCCAACTTGAACATATAAAATATGTTCCATTGAATGAGAGAAGATGATGCGTGATGAACATGGAGATATTTTGGTTTTTTTCTTTTTTAATTTTTTTTTGGTTTTCTTATTTTAAACGTTTATAGGTTTTCTTTTTTCCTTTTTACAGATTACATTTTTAATACATACATATACCTTATGCAAAAACACTTGTTGTAACACTCTAAAATTTGGATAAATTTAAAACTCGAAAATTTGGCAATATGACTTCTATAAACAGAGAAAGCCGTGACACCCCAAGATGTGAGTAATTTAAAAACCTGGGTATAATGGACAATACACTAATGCATCATATAAAACATCACCCAAAAAGGGGAATTGTATAAGCTTTTACAAAACTAGAATGCTCAATAAAGGACAACCTACTAATCTCAACTAAACTAGCTAGTTTAAAGACGGGTGTCGCTATCGAATCCAAAAGAATGACATCTCCAAATATCGTTTGTATACCCAATTCTATCAACACCAAAAATGCCTAAGACGACAAACATGCTCTCCCCTCAAGCATTGGAAGCCCCACCACCTAAAGAACATGAATATACATGCCATTTAAGAAAACAAGTGTTAGACTTACGCCTAGTGAGATCACACATATATGAAATGACGTGATGAACATTTTATATTAAAACGTGATGTAATAAAACTTCATCTATGAGTTTGACCTTGATCACCCTTGGGAGGGAGTAAGGTTCTACAATTAAACGGGGGAGACCAGGAATTACCATTGACGTGACGGAACACTAAAGTAGGTCAGGCATCAATGTTATGGAGCTTCTATCATAGCACCAAAGGTTATCGATTTTAACCACCAACGATCTTTACTTCGAGTTCCCAACGGTCTAAGAAGGTCTCACTCACTAGATTATAAATGAGATGGGTACAAGGTTATCGTATTCAACCACCCACGGTCTATAGCACGAGCTCCCAAGTGTAAATTCCCCATATCTAACCAAATCGATTACCACCAATTACTTTACATATAATGACTAGTCCCTATGGATCCATTACACGATAGTCTAATTAATATGATACTCACAAATCATCCAATTATGACCGATATGTAAACATTCGCAATACATAGAGTTTCCATTTAAAGAAAATCCCCATTCATCAATAATCATAAATATGACCATTTGGTTTTTGTTCCCAAAATCCATCAAACTCAAAAAGGGACTACCATTTATATATACAAATCATCTTTCTCAACCATTCCTTCAAAATACCAAGTATAGCCAAAATCCTAGTTTTTGCCATAGGTTTCCCAAAATACCAAATGATAAGAAAATGAAGTAAAACTTTGAGATGCATGTTTCTATAACATTTTAGCATCTATATAAGGAAAGGTTGTAGAATGACTCACTATACTAGGTTTGACAAAACCTAGGAATCACCAAATAGTTGTAGAAGGATGCCACCAAACTTGACCAAACACTAGAACCCTTGCCTCTTAAGTGCTAGCAAGCCCTATAAGAGAACTTATGGATGATCTTGAGTGATTTAGGGTTTAGAGTAAATGAGAGTTGAAGTTGGGTGGTTGGAATCTCCCTAAATGCAGAGAAAAAGTCGACCTAATCTGATTTTTATGATAAATGAGTTCTAAATCGGGCTAAGGAGTTTATAGCAGCAAACCCCCCGCCGGCGACTATGACATGCGCTATGCCAAGGGCATAGTCGCTGGGCATTATTGCCCGAAGTGTAACATAAGGGGCTGTGTTTCGGCGACAATGCCTATTCTCACCCAGGACTTACCGAGAGTCCATTGATCCCCGCAACTGTGCCCTTGGCGACAGTGACATTGTCACAGTCACCGGGCATAGTCGCACCACTCAACCCGAAGTTCAAAAATCTAGATTTTTCCTGCACGAAAAACGTTTCGATAAGGAGGGAACATAGATAAGCTATCTCGTCATAAAATATAAGATAGACCTGACAATTACAAGAGAGAGAAGTCTTAAAGCTTACTTGAAATTGCGGGTGTTACAACCCTCCCCAACTTGGAAACGATTTCGTCCTCGAAATCCGAGTTACACAAAAAGGTGAGGATATCTCTGCTTCATATCCTCCTCAGCTTCCCACGTCACGTTTGCACCATGGTGATGCTTCCATTGCACTTTGACCATTGTGACTTTCTTTTGACAAAGCTTCTTTGATTTTCGTCCCAAGTTAGCATTGAGCTCTTCTACGCAACGATTTCCTTCCTCAACCCTTATCTTCCAAGAGGGGTATCACACTCTCTTCTTCCGCCAAGCACTTGCGTAGATAACACACATGGAAGATGTGATGAATCCCAGCCATTTCTGGTGGTAATTCCAATTTATAGGCTTGGAGTCCCACCCTTGCCAAAACAGTAAACAGTCCAAGGAAACGGGGACTTAGCTTCCCGCGCTTTCCAAACCGTATGATACCCTTCCAAGGTGGCACCTTCAACATAACGCAGTCACACACTTGGAATTATATTGGCCTTCGCTTCTTGTCGGCGTAACTCTTTTACCGATCCTGAGCCACCTTCAACCGTTCACGGATTCCTTTTACCTTGTCTGCGGTCTCTTAATGATCTCGGGACCGGCGAGCTGCTTATCTCCGACTTCGAGCCAACACACCGGAGTCCTGCATTTTCTCCCATACAATGCTTCGCACGGTGCCATCCCGATACTTGAGTGGTAACTATTATTGTAAGTGAACTCCACTAGAGGTAAGTGAGAGTCCCAACTACCATCGAAATAGATGACATACGATCTCAACATATCTTCCAATGTCTGAATCGTCCTTTCACTCTGACCATCAATCTGGGGGTAATAGGTTGTACTCAATTTCACTCTTGTACCCAATTCTTTCTGTAAGCCGTCCCAGAAATTGGAAGTGAAACGACTATCTCGGTTGGATACGATTGACAATGGCACCCCATGTCTAGAAACAACTTCGTCGATATACAACTTGGCAAGTCTATACATGGGTAATGTCTCTCGCATAGCCAAAAAGTGAGCACTTTTCGTCAATCGGTCCACCACCACCCAAATCGTATCATGCCCTCTAAGCGTCTTTGGCAATTTGGTCATGAAATCCATCTTGATGTGTTCCCATTTCCACTCTGGAATCTCCAAGGATTGGAGACTCCCGTAGGGTCGTTGATGCTCTTCTTTCACTTGTAAGCACGTCATACATCTCTCCACATAGTTGGCCATGTCCAATTTCATGACGGGCCACCAATATGTCAGTTTCAAGTCTCTGTACATCTTCATACACCCCGGGTGGATGGAGTACTTGGATTTATGCGCCTCCTCCAATAGAAATTCTCAGTTACCTCCGATCTTGGGCACCCAGATTCGACCTTGGTACAATTTCAACCCACGGTCGTCTTCGGTCAATAGTGATTGCTGCTTCACCATCACCTCGCCCTTGAGATTTTCCTCGTGCAAGGCCTCTCTTTGAGACATCTTTATTTGATCAATTAAGTTAGACACCACATCTATCCTTGCAAGCGTGGCTCAAATACCACCACCATACTCTTTTCGGCTCAATGTGTCCGCTACTACATTCGTCTTTCATGGGTGATGGAGTAACTCACAATCGTAATCTTTCAATAGTTCCAACCAACGCCGCTGCCTCATATTTAACTCATTTTGATCAAAAACATGCTTCAAACTCTTGTGGTCCGTGAACAAAGTGCATTTGGTGCCGTATAGGTAGTGTCGCCATAGTTTTAAAGCGAACACCACGACCGCCAACTCCAAGTCGTGGGTTGGGTAATTCTTCTCGTGCTCCTTGAGTTGTTTTGACGTATATGCGATTAATTTGTCTCTTTGCATCAATACGTAACCCAAACCCATCTTGGATGCATCACTATAGACCACAAAGTCTTTGAATCCATCTGGCAACGAAAGGATCGGAGCCTCACACAGCTTCATTTGGAGCATCCGGTAGGCTTTCTCTTGAGCTTCTGCCCATACGAACTTCACATTCTTGCGGGTTAAAACCGTCAAGGAAGAAGCAATTTTGGAGAAATCCTGAATGAACCTCCTATAATAGCCCGCTAAACCCAAGAAATTTTGTATTTCGGACGAGCTCTTTAGTGGCTCCCAATTCATCATCGCCTCAATCTTGGACGGGTCCACTTTCACTCCATCGCGGTTGACTACATGGCCCAAGAATTGGACCTCTTCTATCCAAAAGTCGCATTTGGAGAATTTTGCGTACAACTTCTCCTGCCTCAGAACTTTCAAAACTTCTCGAAGATGTTGTTCATGATGTGTCTCATCCTTGGAGTAGACAAGTATATCGTCTATGAACACGATCACAGATCTATCGAGGAACGGTCGACACACTCGATTCATCAAATTCATTAACGTTGTCGGTGCGTTCGTCAATCCAAATGGCATCACAAGGAATTCATAATGGCCATACCGCATTCTAAAGACGATATTCGCCACATACGCATCCCTTACCTTCACTTGGTGGTACCCCGAGCGAAGGTCGATCTTTGAGAAGCACCCCGCCCCTTGAAGTTGATCGAAAATATCGTTGATTCTCGAGAGTGGGTATTTGTTCTTCACAGTTACCTTGTTTAGTTTCCGATAGTCTATGCACATTCTCATCGTGTCGTCCTTCTTCACAAATAGAACCGAAGCTCCCCCAGGGTGACGAGCTCGGCCTCACAAAATTCTTCTCTAAGAGTTCTTGCAATTGCGACATCATCTCTTGCATCTCTGAGGGCGCTAAACGATAAGGCGCTCTAGCGATCGGAGTAGCCCCCAGAATCAAATCTATTCGGAATTCGACTTGCCGATCAGGTGGTAATCCAGGTAAATCATCAGGAACACATCCGGAAACTCGCGAACAACCTTGACGTCTTCTAGCTTCCTCTTTTCTAATTTAGCATCCACCACGTATGCCAAGTAGGATGTACACCCCTTCACCAAGCACTTGCACGCTTTGGCCATGGAAATGACTACTACATTCCCTTTCCTTCTCTCCCCGTACACGAGTACCGCACCTTCTCCTTCTAATGGAATGCATATCAACTTATTCAAGCAAAGGATCTCGGTGTGGTTCTCTCCCAACCAATCCATCCCGACAATCAAATCGAATACACCGATGGACATTGGGAAGAGTTTTATCGGGAACTTATTTCCCTCGATCTCCAACACACAATTTTCATAGACTTGGCTAATCATGACACGAATACCATTTGCTATTTCCACTATTAGTGCATCTTATAATATGCTAGCGGTCACAGATAACTTTGGTAGGATGGAAGTAGATATGAAGGAATAACTTGCACCAGAATCGAAAAGAATATACTCAGGTACATATTATACAAGGAACATACTTGACACCACATCTGCCGATGCTTCTGCCTCCTCAGCTATCATCTGGAAAGCCCTCCCCGACACCTTTGGTGTACTCTATTTCCTCCCAAGATTTCCTCTCGTCTTAAGTTTCGGGCACTCATTTCGGAAGTGGCCCGGTTCTTTACATTCGAAGCAAATTGGCCCCTTAACCGGGAAATCTTTCTGAGAGTGGCCTAGCTTACCAAATTTGTAGCAGGAGTCGGTCCTAGAGTGGCACGGGCCCAAATTTTTGCTCCTACACTTTGGACACTATCTAGCCTCCCTCCTTGAATCGTTGCCTCTGTTGTTGTTGAACGGTCTTGGTCGTTTGAAAGATCCAAAATTTCCTTCCCACTTCCTCTTGTCACCAACCAATTCCTCTTCTTCCTTCTTGCGGGCATAAACGTCTGCCATGAGTTTGGCCTCCTCGATGGCTTCACGGATAGTGGAGGCCTTGGAGTTTCGAACCATGGCCATCATATCGGCCGGTAGGCCTTTAAGATAGGCCTTGATATTCTCTTTCTCACTTGGGGTGTAACACCCCAAATTTCGTTATGTAACCTTGGTATTCTAGTGTTAAGCTTTTGTCGTTAGTACCGCGTTTGTTACCAAGTTTGAGTTTGGCCTTTGGTGGTTTTGGACAAACCACAGTGAACTACACGAGTTATGCCGCGGGTTGAGGTCGCGGCATAACCCGCGAAACCCTCTGGATGTATTGGTTTTAGGGACACGGGCGAGTTATGCCACGAGTGGAAGTCGCGGCATAACTCGCGAGATGGCCTGGCCGACTTATACCCTTTTCAGTCTAAATATCTTTCACTTCTCTCATATTTCTCTCTCTCTAAATCGTTTCTCTCTCTCTCTGTTCAAGTCTCTCTCTCTCTAAAGTTTATTTGGATATTCAAGGGTTCGTTAATCGCTAGTATTAAGAGCATTGCTCGGGGTTTCGGTGTATAAGGCTTCACCTATTCGTCGTGGTCGATATCTGGTTTTCGGGTTTTCGTATAAACCTGTTTGGTGAGTTCCTACTACATTTTACAAACTTTATACATATCAAAACTCTTATTTGCGAAATCTAAAGTATTTCTACGGTGTGATTTTATGTTCTCTACATTTGTTATAAATGAAGTTTTTTTTGGTGATTCTCGGGGTTCCCGGTCAGATTTGACCAAAATAACGGGTTCCGCCTTATTGAAGTAAAATGATGTTTTACTTGCACATTTTGTGGTCGTTTGAAAAGGATGATTATGAACTCATTTTAATGGTTTTCGTTCTTACAGAAGTTGAACTGGAAATGACATTTTGGTTATAAAATGTGTTTATACCATATATTTATTTATGGTTGGTCACATATGTTGTTGTGACGAGTCCTTACCATTTCTAGTGGATCCCTAGGTTTTGGAGTAGACTGTTTTGTTGGGATGTTACATTCCCCAAATTTGTAGCTATGGATCACATGTTCCTCGGGGGCAACTTGAAACGGTTATGTGAGGCCGGATACTAGCCATGGTTCATGGTGATCTTAGCGAAGGAGTATACCTTGGTTTTGCGCTTGGGGCTTGATCTCACGTTGAAGCACGGACTTTGTGATTCGTATCCGCGGATTCCAATTGGTTTAGCTCGTAACTCGGTTTGTTGGCCTAACTTTGTGTTTCACAACAATCCTTGGTAAAATGGTCCTTTTATCACCGTTTAAGAGTTTTGGACCGAAGAGGCCCGGTTGTGGCGAAATGTTATCTTTACGAACTAAACCTTTATGAAAAGATTTCTTTATGATACCGATGTTTATATCTCTGATTTTGAATAAACTGTATGTTCTCACTAGGCTTTAAGCCTAACACTTTTTCTCAAATGATATGTATAACAGGTTTCCCTTAGCGGTGGGTTGCACAAGGTCTTTGAGAGTCGAGCGTGGACTCGAGGCATATTTTGAGATGTCTAGTATTTTGGTGTTGGGCATTGTTTAAGTCCCATCCTTTAGTGAATTCTGGTTCGTCAAGTGTTGTAGTCTAGACGGTTATGTTTAGATTAGTATTGTTGATAAATTATATATCCGTATGAGTTTTGTATAGTCTTAAGGACTGATCCCCTTTATGGGAAGTTAATATCATCACGGATGACTCGTTGCCTTATTTCCAGGTTTTAATTTACTCTGATTTTTGAGGTTGTTACAAGTTGGTATCAGAGCTCTAGTTTAAGCGAACTAGGCATGAATGTAAGATGTCTAGACTTGACTGAGTTTGATAGGCATTGATTGTGAGATTTGGGTAGAACTTCTAAGATGGGTTAGTCTTAGAATCGACGGATGTTATGTTAATCAAGCGTTATGATGACGGTAACAAGAACCCTTATGTGTTATATGTTCATAATCTCACTTAGCTAATGTGATTATGAGGATATTTTACGTAAGTGTAATTAGTTTGCTAATGTTATGACAATTGGTAGACGTAGCGGTACGTTTCTTTCGTGCGTGTTTCAGTTAAACTCTTCCTTACCCTTTCTCGTGCTTGTGTTTGTCTGCTCTACCTTGGTATGTTGACCGTTAGAGTAGTGTGAAGGTTTATAAGCCAGTAAGCTAAGGAATGATTGTTGTTTGTAAGCAATGTCTATTTGGAATTATAGTAAGTGCGTGGGACGCATTAAGTTAATCATCCTAAGCCAGATTTGTTGGTGGAGTTAGGATTATATCTTGTTAGAGCGATTCCATATAGAGGAGATTTGTAAGTTAATTTAATAGGATGGTTGCCCTTTGATGCATGAGGCATCCGGTAGATTATAGAACGTTGGGATATTGTGAAGCGTAGTATTAAGATGTGAGTGCCGACCGAATTCATGCATTTAATTTATTTCTAAAATAAGGTTGCCTAAATTGCTTTTCATGAGCGCCAACCATGAAGTAAATTACATTATAACGTTCTGGCAAGACATTTAGCACTCATCATATTTTAAACTATGAGCATAAGCATGCTTACATTGGTTTTGTTGCACCTGATTTCAAATTATTATCAAAACTCTCCTTATTCAAGTCTAGTGTTTAAATGCTATTTTTGGATGTCGAAATAATTGTGTTTTAACGCTTGTGGAGTTAATGGGCAAATAGCTGTGGAATTTTGACCTTGACATTGGAGCTCTTCCACGTATGTCAATGGTTTAAAGGAAAAGTTATCCCCGTACTTTTGAGTCGGAATTCTTAGAAATTTTGGTTTGTGTGAGTCTTGTTGAATTGCATGGAGTATTGTTTTACGAATTCTTTTAACGCGTGCGTATATTTTGAGATGCGTAAGTTAATTTTAAATTGTGTGCAATTTATGAGTTCTTTGGAAATCGTGTCTCATCAGAATTTTGTCTGAATGGTCACCTTACCTTATATTGAAAAATAGAAATTTTGACACCACTTGATTGTTAGCGTAAATGAGTTTTATAAAATCCAGTTGGATTATGGTGTCTCATCTTACGACTTTTGCGTCGCGTAAATAATTTTGAGAGGCATGTGCGTGTGCATCATTATGTGTGTTAATCTCGGGGTTTTATTATCAAGTATCATATGTCGTGTACTATGTGCAATGGATTTAAGTATAACGTTGGTGTGAATGATTGCATAAACGATTTATGTTATTTTAAAAAAAAAAACAGGACTTTCGTTCTGATCGTATTCCATCATTAACTCTTACTGTTAAAATTTCCACAAAGTATTTAGCGAGTTAGCGGTATTTTGTTGTCGTAATTTCTATTTTGGTCAATTGTGTTTATCTTTACAACGTGAAGCTTTAAACTCGATTTGAAATTTTATTTGCATCCCCGTTATTTTACCGCCTTTGGGAAATGAATTGTTACATATGTTGAAGTACAAAAACCTATTTTCACGGTTATGGTATAACTATTGCGTATGTTTTACTTGGTACTTCTCAAGGTGTGAGTCTTTTGATAAGTTTCGTATTCGGTAATTTGGATTGTTTTAACAGCATAAATTGCTCAAGACGAGCTTGGATATTTCAACAAGTAAATAGTGTAATTTACATATTCTAGGTGATTTTGTACACGTAAAACCTACATTATGATTTATGCATCCTTGATGATTTTGTGCATCTTAGTATAATTGCATTCATAAACTTTTGGAAAATCTTTTGTCTCAATATGTGTTGAGTTTTGAGAAATCATGTCCTAGTGTTTTCATAAACATTGTTTAAAGACATTTCATTATTTGGGGAAACGTTAAATGTCGGTTAAATATGTTTTAAGGGTTACGAGACTTTCGTTGGAAATTTACGTAAAGTGTCGGGCTTTTGGCTCGGGTTTTGACTAAATGAGTCGTGTGGATATTTGTCCGGATTTATAACCGCAATGAAGGATTTTAGCATGATGGGGTTTATTCGTGTTTTGGTAAGTTAAAGTTGAATTGTGAAAATAGTGTACATGCCAAAATGTTTATTTTAAAGTGTTTGTGTTTTACAATAAATTGTTAACTGCTGATAAGTTTTGGTTATTTTGGAATGTTTAATTTTATGAGCATGCGAGACACCCATTTTGGGATCTTTGATTATTTTAGTAAATAAATCATGTTGAAGTGTTTCTTTGATGATTTTACATATATAATTGGAATTCAATTGACGTAAGTGTCATTTGGTGTGTTTGATCTTATAAACCTTTTTCAGAAAATGCATATTATTGTGTTATGAGGCCTTTTGAAAACATAAGGATGTGAGTTTAATTTGAAAACGGTTTGTTTCAACCAACGACGAGAATTGAGTTAATAATACTTTTGGTCGTGTTTGCATAATAGTTGGTCAAACGTGTTTCAATATTTATTTCGGCTTTCATTTGGGTATTTACGTAAACCGTTGGGTCGTTGGCTCAATTTTGACTAAATGGAGTCTTGAGGGCATTTGTACGGTTTCAAAACAGTTGTGGAATTTTAGTGTATGATGGCGATTATTCTATGCCATTAGGAGTCACATGTTTTGGGAGCTTTGGTTTTTCAGTTGGAGTCATGTAATGTTAGACCGTCTGTCTATTTTGTAAAGCCTGAGGTTTTGGGTTGCACTTAGTGACCGCTCGGGTTGGCTAGCGAGTAGACAATAGGTGGCACGAGCCGCTGAGTTGAAACTCGTTTAGATTGGATAGGCAACCATGTTCGTAAGACCCTGGAGTGGAACTTGACGGAGTATGGCAAGGGGCAATAATAGGTCTGAGGATTGTGATGTCTTGTATGGCATGAGAACTAGGACCGGTATGTGTGGTGAAATCCAATAACATCACGGGTGGCTCCATTCACGTGTTCTCGCCACCCAAGATGGAAACGTTTAGAGGTCATGCGAGAAAGCTGTGTGGGCGGCCTACTTATGTGTTCTTCTATTCTCTTTATGTACGGGTCTCTCCGTCGTAGACCCGTGGTATTTTAAACACTAAATGTTATATTTTTACCGGCTTTGGTTATGTAGAGTCAACGGTAAATGATGGCTTTAATATTGGGTTTTCCCCCCACGTATATTAAGGCTTGAATGAAATGTGTTATTTGTGCATGTTGATATTTAGTTTTCTTTTGTTTTTGGTCGTGTGAGTGTTGGGCCTAGTGTCCATGTTTTCGGACGTACGATGTGGATAGTGTTACTAATATTTCATACTTCGAGTTATACAAATTGTGTCAATTTATAAAACGTAATTGCAATGAAATATCCGTCTTTGAAAGTGCATGACTTTGAAAAGGAGTTGTTTTTATGTTTTAAGGTTCATTATTTTGAAAAGTTCTGATTGAAAGAGAAGTTCATCAATTTAAATGCTTTTACTTATGTAAAACTCTTGAGCTCTCTAGGCGTTAAGCTTAAACTTTTATTTATTTATTTATCTACATGTGCATCATTTCCTATCGGGGGTTCGGTTCTAGTAGTGCTTTAAGGAGTTGGGCCTTAGCCTTGAGCTAGAGTAAGTTGTTGGTAAAGTCTTCCACAGGTTGGAGTTAATCTACACATGGGTTTCTGTAGCGCCCGTCCTTTATAAGTCCGAATGTGTAGATTGGTGGTATGTTTAGAGGTAAATCATTATAAAGTAGTTGTAGACGAAGTATTTAGGGATGTATTAAGAAATTCTAATAAGGGCCATTTCCAGATTTGGAGTCGGATTGGAGTTGAGTGATAACAGAATCTATGTTAACCGTTCGCCGGAAAGACGCATTAGTGCGCCTTGTAAGAATATATTTATTGATAATAGGAATGGATCAGTGAAATCTGAGAGTTTTGGGAAGATTAGCGTCGACCGTTGGCTTTGAGTTCGGAACCGTGCAATTTGAAAGAAATTGGTAGATGGAAAGTTGAGGTTGTGAATTTCCTGAAGTAGTAATTGTCACCTAAGGTTGGGAGGCAACCGTAACCTTATGAGTAAAGGTTACTTTAGGGTGTTAAGTGTTCGTTCGGTTAGGAGTGAATCGTGCTCAAGAAGGGTAGCTCATGTGGATGTCAGTATTAGGATCTCGTTAATGATTCTGGCATTTGGGTTGTGACGATCTTCTCTGCGGACAGTGTTCCATTGAGAAGAGTAGATTTCGAGGACGAAATCATTCTAAGGTTGGGAGGATTGTAACACCCCGAATTTCGTTATGTAACCTTGGTATTCTAGTGTTAAGCTTTTGTCGTTAGCACCGCGTTTGTTACCAAGTTTGAGTTTGGCCTTTGGTGGTTTTGGACAAACCACAGTGAACCACGCGAGTTATGCCGCGGGTTGAGGTCGCGGCATAACCCGCGAAACCCTCTGGATGTATTGGTTTTAGGGACACGGGCGAGTTATGCCGCGAGTGGAAGTCGCGGCATAACCCGCGAGATGGTCTGGGCGACTTATACCCTTTTCAGTCTAAATATCTTTCACTTCTCTCATATTTCTCTCTCTCTAAATCGTTTCTCTTTCTCTCTCTGTTCAAGTCTCTCTCTCTCTAAAGTTTATTTGGATATTCAAGGGTTCGTTAATCGCTAGTATTAAGAGCATTGCTCGAGGTTTCGGTGTATAAAGCTTCACCTCTTCGTCGTGGTCGATATCTGGTTTTCGGGTTTTCGTATAAACCTGTTTGGTGAGTTCCTACTACATTTTACAAACTTTATACATATCAAAACTCTTATTTGCGAAATCTAAAGTATTTCTACGGTGTGATTTTATGTTCTCTACATTTGTTATAAATGAAGTTTTTTTTGGTGATTCTCGGGGTTCCCGGTCAGATTTGACCAAAATGACGGGTTTCGCCTTATTGAAGTAAAATGATGTTTTACTTGCACATTATGTGGTCGTTTGAAAAGGATGATTATGAACTCATTTTAATGGTTTTCGTTCTTACCAGAAGTTGAACTGGAAATGACATTTTGGTTATAAAATGTGTTTATACCATATATTTATTTATGGTTGGTCACATATGTTGTTGTGACGAGTCCTTACCATTTCTAGTGGATCCCTAGGTTTTGGAGTAGACTGTTTTGTTGGGATGTTACATTCCCCAAATTTGTAGCTATGGATCACATGTTCCTCGGGGGCAACTTGGTACGGTTATGTGAGGCCGGATACTAGCCATGGTTCATGGTGATCCTAGCGAAGGAGTATACCTTGGTTTTGCGCTTGGGGCTTGATCTCACGTTGAAGCACGGACTTTGTGATTCGTATCTGCGGATTCCAATTGGTTTAGCTCGTAACTCGGTTTGTTGGCCTAACTTTGTGTTTCGCCACAATCCTTGGTAAAATGGTCCTTTTATCAACGTTTAAGAGTTTTGGACCGAAGAGGCCCGGTTGTGGCGAAATGTTATCTTTACGAACTAAACCTTTATGAAAAGATTTATTTATGATACCGATGTTTATATCTCTGATTTTGAATAAACTGTATGTTCTCACTAGGCTTTAAGCCTAACACTTTTTCTCAAATGATATGTATAACAGGTTTCCCTTAGCGGTTGGTTGCACAGGGTCTTTGAGAGTCGAGCGTGGACTCGAGGCATATTTTGAGATGTCTAGTATTTTGGTGTTGGGCATTGTTTAAGTCCCATCCTTTAGTGAATTCTGGTTCGTCAAGTGTTGTAGTCTAGACGGTTATGTTTAGATTAGTATTGTTGATAAATTATATATCCGTATGAGTTTTGTATAGTCTTAAGGACTGATCCCCTTTATGGGAAGTTAATATCATCACGGATGACTCGTTGCCTTATTTCCAGGTTTTAATTTACTCTGATTTTTGAGGTTGTTACATGGGGCCACATGCCCCACCAGATTGAGTTTCTTAAAGAGGTGAATGTATTCTCTCACCGTCTTGTTACCCTTTTTGAGGGCTCAGAACTCCTCCTCGATGAGGTCAATCGCCCCCTCATTACAGTACTCCTCAATTATCTTCTTTTTGAACATAGCCCATGACAGTTGAGCTAGGATGGTGGCGTCTAGAGTAGACTTGGTGATGTTCCACCACCTAAGAGCAGGGCCCCTTAGCATCTGGGAAGCAAACTTAACTTTCTGACTCTCTTCACATTCACTGGAGTCGAATGCCTGCTCCGTCTCTTGAAGCCAATTCATACATACGACCGGGTCATCAGATCCAGAAAACTCTGGTGGTCTGTTGCTGAGAAAAGTCTTGTAGGAAGAGACCCTACCCCCTCGCCTAGCATCGGCGATCACATGTTCCTCAGTTCTCACAACATGGCCAGTACCTCCGGAACCCGCCACTATGTTCTCAACAACGGTCACATGCCTCCGAAGGCTGGCATCTCTGTCATCCAACATCTTCAGAAAAGCCTCTTGTTGCTTCTCCATTGCAGTGGTAACCATTTGCATGATGTTAGTCATCAACTCTGCCTGAGGGTTCACCTCTTGGATAACGGGGTTGGAGGACGCCAAGGTTACCCTAGGTATGTGCTCTACTCTTCCGCCAACCAACGACGACAAATTCGGAGGGATAGCATTCACGACCCTATCCCCTTGGTTCGGATTAGACACGCTTGCATGCTAGACTTCCGCTTCATTTTTCAGTCTGCTCCATGTGTTAACCATTAGAGTCTGTCACACAAACGAGAAAAAGAATAAGAATACCATCAAGATTACAAGGAAACGTACTACTACATTAATCAATCATCACGACAATAGTGTAACGACCCAACCTTAAACAACAAGATAGCAACTTAAATCTTAAATAATAAAGCCAAACGGCCCAACATCACATCCAAAAATACAAGGTTTGCGGAAAGACAACCTAGTACACAACTGAGAATACATTGACAAGAATCTAAAATGGAGGTCCTCTAGTTCAGCTCCAACTCGCATATGCTCTTAAAATTAACCGCTCCTTCTACTGCCACTCTTTACCCGAAAGGTCTAGTGAGTCCCCTCTTACAACGATTTTTAACTCATCAAACAAACAATCAAGGATTTATCATAAAATAAACCATTTTCATCTTCAAGGAAAAATCTTTAACTTTCAGCAACTTCTTCGCTCACACTACCGCCACCCTAAGGGGACAGCGTGTCTGTGACTCACACTGCCTTTGTTGGGACACACCCCCAACGGAATAAAGGGAACACCCCCCCCCCCCCCCGGTATGAGCACAGGTGGGCCACACCCCCCGACTTTGAGCCTACTCGATTAGGACCATGTATGCATACATTTCCACTTTGACAACAATAATAAAAATCATCTTTAACATTTAAATAAATCTCGCAAGTAAGTACCAAAGCAATATCATTTCAAAGCTTGCATATAATTTTCATAATACTCATGCCATCATATAAATCAAAGTTTAAAATGAAACTTTCACATGCTTTCGTTAACAGAAGGATTTAGTTCAGAAAAAACTCACCTGATGTCCTTAGCTCGAATCTCGCGTCTACTTCTACGATTCGGTCCGAAACCTATAAAGGAAATAGTAACCGATGAACTCCCAAATCCATCTACTTTATAATGACCTTTACCCATAAATCCCCACTTCACTTTTCCTCTAAAAACTTAACCTACTAGAATCTAATATAACGAGATACCTTAAAGGTAACAGAGAGTGGGCCTGACTTAAATCTCAATTCCAAATATTAAATAATTGAGTTCAGAACTGGCTTCGACCTCAAATAACTAAGGCCCAACACTTAAATAATTCAAACCAACTTTAAGGATGACGATTGATAGTATAAACTGCAGTGAAAGCAGCTTCCCCCCGAAACCGTTCCGGACATTTAGCAGAAATGAGAAGAGTGCGAACTGTATCAAGTATATGACGGTGTTTACGTTCGGCACGACCATTTTGAAGAGATGTGCCGGGACAGGAGTACTGAGAGAGAGTCCCCTGAGATTGAAGAAAGGAGAGAAGAGAGGACTCTTTATATTCCATAGCATTATCAGCTCTAAGAATCTTTATAGGTTTTGAAAATTGAGTGTAAATCATCCGAGCAAACATAATATAAATTTTAGGTAGCTCCGAACGATGTTTCATGAGATATATCCATGTGAAACGTGTATGGTCATCAATAAAAATAACAAAGTATCGAGCACCCCCCATTGATGAATGTGGTGCTGGTCCCCATACATCAGAATGAATAAGATCAAAAGCAGAAGTAGAATTAAACTCATTTGTTTCAAAGGATAAAGCATGATGTTTTCCAAGTTTGCATGATAAATAGGAAATACTGTCAGAGGACACACAATTTCCTAACACCCCTGAATTAGCTAATGATTTTATTCTGGCTAGAGATAAGTGACCTAGCCGAGCATGCCACAATTCAAAGGAAGAGGAGCTGGAAACGGAGGCAACAAGATTTGAAGATGGTAACGGCAGACGAAGGTAGACCACTTCAAACATCCGTCCAATCTTACGGCCGAGTCCAAGGATCTGCTTGGTCTTTGGATCCTGTACAATACAACCAGAGAAATGAAATAAAATGATCAGGTTAGATTCTAAAAGCTGTGCAACTGAAACTAAGCTCAGAGATAGTTTCGGAACATTGAGAACATCCGGTAATTGAATATGAGGAGTGGAGACATTTCCACTAAAGGATACCGGTAGGCCAGTGTTGTCAGCAGTTCGTACTGACGTAAAATGCTGAGGTGGTTTCTTAGAAACGCAACCATCAGTGCAGGGTGTCATATGATTGCAACATCCAGAGTCAAAAAGCCATGATTTACCTGATGCAGTTAAGTGTTGAGAATTCATACCCATAGCACCAGACATGATTTGCTCCATGAGTTCCTGATTGCGACACATCAGTTCTATGAGGTCAGGTGCAGCCATGGTGTGCGACCGGTAGAATCGACCGGTATAAATCGGTAGGGTGAGCGACCGGTATGGATGAGGAACAATATGAAAGACCGGAGAAAAGCTCGATCGAAGGTTGATTCGACCGAAGGTTGTTTCGCCCGAAGGTTGATTCGACCGAAGGTTGATTCGACCGAAGGTTGTTTCGACCGAAGGTTGATTCGACCGAAGGTTAGCTCGACCGAAGGTTGTTTGTTCGACCGATAGGTGTTCGACCGGTGGATGTTCGACCGATGACGTTCGACCGATAGGCACACAGCGGCGGCGGCAATGTAAATCACACAGATCGATCAATTTTAGATCAATCGATGTCGACTAACAAATCAAGAGGCAATGGCAAGTGATCGATTCAAGAAAACAGAATCGATTCAAAAGGCGATGGCAGCGATGACAAACGATCGATTCAAAACAAAACCGATCCTGATGAACAGTGAATCGATTGATGAACAGTGCGATGAACAGTAACCGTGAATAGTGAAATCGATGAACAGTAATCATGAATAGTGAAATCGATGAATAGTGACCGTGAATAGTGAAATCGATGAACAGTACCATGAATAGTGAAATCGATGAACAAACCTACAGCTCTGATACCATGTTAGAAGATTATATGGTTGAAGAACACGATGAATATACTGAAGGTTTGTAACCTCGATATATTGATTGAGAGAGAAACGTACAATACGAGAGGAAAAATAATAATTGACTTAACCTAAACTACATGATACAACATATATATATACTAAAGCTAAAATGGGCTTGGGCCCTATACTAACATGGGCCTGGGCTCTCTATATACATTAACAGTATGCACTTGTGCATACAAGTAAATTAAATGCATACGGTCCAGATGAAGGGCTACCAAAGTGTTCCTCAGTTTTCCGTTTATTTGGGGTTTCCCCTGAACTTCACCCTATAGGAAGTTCGAAGGAGAACCTCAAAAAGGATCAATGAATAACTTATTCAAACTGTTAGATTAATTAATTGATGCAAATGATATAATTAACGGGGTGGTTAGAACTTTATTTGTTAAATTAAAAACCTCCATCGAACATATGGGTTGTGAGATTCCCATATATCAAGATCATCAAATCTAAGTTTCACAATACTAATTTAACTTGTTAGTATCAAGGGACAAATTGTCGAACCATCAAAATAACGATGCAACAAATACATAAATGGTGGCAACCAATGCACCAACGATCTCCTTTTATGATGATGAACCTAAGAGATTAACAGGGCCGTCTATTAGCATGTTAAATGTGGGTTTTTGAACAGAGCCTCTAAAATGTTGGGGCCTAATCCTATCTAATTTCTTTCAAAATACAAAAAATGCTATTTATCAAAAAAATACTCAGAATTTCATCCATCAAATTGGGGTCATTGAACGCCTCTTTGACATTTCAGAATTTGCCGATCAAAAACATTCTTCTCACTTTGTCATTTTAAACATTTTTGTTGCTTTAATTTGTAAAATATTTAATATGACATGACTTTTGTATTTTATTTTGTTTATTCCTCGCTTTAGACGATCTATAGTTTTACTAGGAGCGACGGGCGGTGTGTACAAAGGGCAGGGACGTAGTCAACGCGAGCTGATGACTCGCGCTTACTAGGAATTCCTCGTTTAAGACCAACAATTGCAATGATCTATCCCCATCACGATGAAATTTCAAAGATTTCCCGGGCCTGTCGGCCAAGGCTATATACTCGTTGAATACATCAGTGTAGCGCGCGTGTAACAGGGCCTCCAAAAAGATTGGGACGGCCCTGGAGATTAATATAAAACATCTTGATGTTGCCTATTTCTATGTAAAAATATTTAAATCGAAATTCCCTCCCCTTCCCTTCCCTGACATTATAAAAAAATGATAAGACGATAATTTAGTATGAACATATATCGACAATGAAAATATGTGAAACATTGACACTTCTCCAAATGGCTGGAATTAACAATCAAAACACATTTCAAAAGCGACAATTATCAAAAGCGATGCACTATAGAAAGATTGTGATTTCCTAGCCGACGTGAAACACCCAAGGCCCTAAAGGTCGGTAAAAACTCAAGTTGAACTGAAAAAGTCAATCGTAACAGTTCAAATGAGTAAATACAAATTTCAAATGGAATCCTACTTTTCAACAAGACGCTAGTAGCCCCCATGTGACTTTAGCCAAATTCTTCTGTTTCAACGGTCAAAACATCATTTTATTGAATATATAACATAAAATCCCGGGCTATTTTATGAGTTATATTTCAGGTTTTATGATTTTGTTGCAATTTTTTTTGTTTTTTAATATTTAATATCTAGAAGACTTGGATTAGTGGACGTATTTAACAAAGCTTGAGTTTGTTCAATTATTTGATTCATTCTTTGTATATTAATGCAAATCAACACAATCTTGAATCGAGACATTGTTTTTATGTCCACTTAACATTAAAAAAAAAGTCAAAATAAGTATAAAGTCTTTATTTTGACTTTGTACTTGTCGTTAGGTTTGGTCTTCCTTACTAAAAGTCCCGGCCATGGGTTTTTAAAACCCATATGCACAATTACTAGGAAAGTCAAAGTCATATTTGGATTGTGTGCTTAATTAGACAAAAAGATTATCACATATATCCCATAGAAATGAGATACCATATAATGGTTTATAGTATCTATTGATGAGATATCGTTTTTTAATCTTGGGTGTTCGGTATAACTTGTGTATGTTTTGACTAATTCGAGTAGTCTTGGAGAACAGTGAGAAAAATCCCCAGTAGTCTTGCATGACTCAAACTGGTGACCTCCAAAGAGTATTCTCAATGATCTAAACTTTATTATCAGTTGAGCTAACTCATTTGATTGTATCTATGTATGTATATATATGTAGAGACACATTCATTTACAAACCTTCTAAAGATTACAACAATACAAACCAGGGCATTTATGTCTTTTTATAAATTTCGTATTTTTATGAAAAAACTAACTTCTTAATTATCTCCCACTCCCCCTCCCCCCCCCCCCCCCTCTCTCTCTCTCTCACGATCTACCGTCACCATCCACTTCAGTGACATCCTCCCACTTCCGGCGGTCTCCTCCCACTCCGGCGACCTCCCCATTTCCGGCGAGTTTCATAATTTTTCCGAGTTTTATTATAAACCGTTTTTTCGAAAGCTTCAAGGTTTTTTGGTTTCATATAATGTTTTTTTTTGAAAATTTCACGTTATTCATAATGGATCAAATGTATGAAACTTAAAAATCTGATTATTCATATAGGAGAAAAATATATGAAACTTCAAAAATATATGATTATTTCGAAAAAATCTGAATATTCATATGGGAGAAAAATATATGAAATTTAAAAATATGATTATTCATATGAGAGAAAAATATATGAAACCGTTTATGAAACTAGAAAATTTCGAAAAAACAGTTTATGAAACTCGAACAAACATTATATGAACTTGAAAATTCATAAACTCGTCGGAATTCGGGGGCAGGTCGCCTGAGATTTGTGGGAGGAGAACATTTTCTCAAACCGCAAATCACACCGGATAAACCCGAAACCGCACTGCAAAATGCGGTGCGGTGCGGTTTGTCCCTATCGCACTTTATACATACAATCCAAAAATTACAAGTTTAAAAATACATTATAAAATCAACGATAAAGTGACCGTAGTCCACAAAAGTTTCAATACATCCTATTCCGAATACATATTGTATAATTAAAAATAGTCTAAAAGGTAAGAAAAACAAACTTCAAACTAAATTGGATGTGTGAGTCTTAACGTGTCTAACTTTTTCTTTCATATTGATCCTTAAACTTTGACTCTCAATTGGCAATTGTATATTCAAATCCAAAAATATTACATAAAGTTATAAATAATTAAATACTATATTATTATTATATATATGTATATTTATAAAATTAAAAAAAATATACAAAATATGAGGTGCGGTGCGGTGCGGTTTGAACCGCGGTTTAATAACTCAAAATCGCAAACCGCACCGCATAGTGCGGTTTGGTTAAAATGCGAATTGCAAACCGCACCGCGAAAGTTCTAAACCGCACATTGCGGTGCGGTGCGGTGTGGGGGGTTTGGCGATTTGTATGAACACCCCTAGTGGAGAACCGCGGTGGTTCTCGGTCGGCGGCGAAGTGATGGTGCCGGTGGCCGAATTTTTTTTTTTTGAGAGAGATTGAGGTAAATATGGAGAAAATTAAGGAATCTTGTAACCATAAATAAATAAATTCAAATTAATTAATAAAATTTAAAATTAAAATATCTAAAAACTATTCCCAAACTACCCTTTCCCTATTTTCTTAATAAATTTAAATCCGAAAATTTCTCAACCGTTGATCAAAAGTTCGGATGGCCTAGATGGGTTTGTATTGTTTGTAACCTTTCGAAAGTTTGCAAATGATCATGTGAGAAGTGCCATTTTTGGTGAGAAGTCCTTTTAAGTCGTTGATCAATTTTAATCAAATACCCTCCCATGAATTGCGGCTTTAAAGGGAATTGATTTGGTGCATCTCGGTGTATCTCATCCTGATATTCATCCATTTCTCATCAAACGGTTGATGACCACTTCTCACGCTTCTCACCAAATTTGACACTTCTCACCAGAACCCAACCTTATATATATATATATATATATATATATATATATATATATATATATATATAGGGAGAGGTTCATTTGAGAAATGTAAAATGCATGAGAAATAAATAAGTAATCCTAGCATTTCATTCGGTCAAGATCGGATTTGACTGGTCAAATGTTGCGTCTTTGACTGGTCAAAAGTTGTGGCTATTCCAGAATTGAAGGGCAATTTCATAATTTTTACAAATACATGAGACGAGTTCATATATGAACCTGTATGATTCACATAGGAACTATATGTTTGTAGATCCCAGTGTAGTGCAATCACAAGTAAATATGATCAAAGATAAACAGATTATAGGTCACAGCAACTAGTCATATGATTGATAATACTTCGAAAGGTTTAGGTTTACAGAGAGAATTTCTGATAAGAGTTTGTAAACCTAATGACTAGAAAACTGAATAATGAATTTCTAACTCTACAAATGAAATAGAAATCAACTTTAAATACTTAGGCACGCAGGCCTGACGGGCTTATGGGCTTGGGCCCATCTAATTAAATAAACTATTAAGTAATTACAGAATGAACCCTTATAAATACTTTATTCCACTTTCAACGCACATGACTTTTAGTCCTAACAATCTCCCCCTAAAGTTGAATAAAGCATTTATCTTGAAAAACTTCAGGCCTTGATCTTCTTTCCCTCTTGAATCTTTGAAGAACTTTGGTGTTGCATGTCTTCATGACTTTCCACGCTCCCCCTTGAATAAAGCTCTTGTTCTTCATAGTATCAACTTTGTAACTAGATTCAATGTACAGTAGCCTCGACTGAACGCACTATCAAGCAGCTTTCAGCTGTAAAAACTCAATCACATCGGATCAGCACACAATAGAGATAATGTGAGAGTTACTTGACATTCCACGATGCATCTTCAGTTTAAAACAAAGAATCTGTCTTTGAACCGCGAGTTGAATAGGCTTTCAGCTTAAGAACTTGTTTCAATTAGCTTGTAGGAGGAATGATAAACAAACTTGTAGCGGACACTACATGATACGGGAAATAATCAATACAAACTTTGAAATCTCTTTGAAAAATGAAACAACATCTTGATCTCTTTGATCTCTAGACTGTCTTCAAAACTAACTTTCTTTCTTCAAAACTTTGAAATTGAACTTTTTCTTCCCCTTTTTGATGATTGTGAGCATCAAGATCATCAAAACTTCTTCAATTTCAGCACTTTCTTTGATCTACCCTTTATGATAATTTAGCATTCTCCCACCTGTGCTCTGAGTATCCGTCAATTCATGAAATGTATATATCCGAATCTTTTCAAATTCAGATATATTAGGAATGGTAAACCTGAATCAACAAATGATACAGTTAGTATGCCTGTAAGTAGCACAGAGCCACTTTGTACAACAGATGTACATTGGAAAGGAGCTTTTGTGATGTTCACTCCCCCAGGTCTTCCATTCAATCATCGAAAAGCCACAAAGGAATTTTCTATGAATGTTATGACAAGAAAACTCATTCCTTGTGTGCTCGTGCAAGTGTATGAATGATTGAAGCTACTTAGCTTGATTTATGACCCCTCACCCCTCAAATCACTCTAGGATAACTTCCGGGGTAGGAAACACTGGTTTATGTGAATCCATGGAAGTTCTGTTTAAGTTCTCACACAAAACCCATGTAAGTCCTAAAAAGAATAGTGGCTCAACAGTTTAACTTGAACATTTAAGCTCAAATAAGATAACACTGTCAAAAAGTATGCTCAGGAGATTTGAGCAATTGATCTTTGAAAAACTGACAATGTACCAATCAGATCAACTAAACTGGTTAGGGTATCAAAGAAATGGATATTTTGTTTATATGAACACATATAAACAATTTAGCAATGAAAGCACAATATTAGAAATAATGATTTATGCTCAACGATATTGAATATCAAACGGGGGTATTACCATCGAAAAAATTGTTTCGTTATGAGACATGGTAATAACAAATACAAATGAAGTACTGAACCTGTGTGTGTGAATACGTTACAGTATAAAGATAAGATAATACGCAAGTATTGATCTTTAGAAACACACAGTTAGTTAAACATTAAAGCTCAATAATGAAAAACATTTAAAATCACACTTCTTAATTCATGAAATCGTTTGAGAATAGAGAAGTGGTTTGAACATTTAAGAAAACTGCTTTTCATGATCAAAAGTTGTTCTTCTTTCAAACAATCAGCGATCTAGGATTAGAAAATATTTACCTTTAAGCTCCCCCTCAAATCATGATATAATGATTTAGGTCTTTTAAGCTCCCCTGGATAGTTGCAAAATATCCAGGTCTGAACGTTGAAGAACGGGTCCTGATCTGTCATGTGATCAGAAGCCACACTTCGTTGAAGTCCGGGTTCTAAGCTGATTTACTTAGAAGCCATCGTTCTTCTACTCCCCCTTTACAGTAGGTGCCTGCATCGGTTTTCGGCTTTGGTACCCACTGGTATTTGGGTCCATGAATGTTAGTTGCAGTTCCTGTGGGGGATATAGAATAAGAACCATACCAGAAATGATCACTGGTTTTGTGAATGTGATCATGTGTATGACAATAAGAACAGTGGTATTTCTTACCTGACAACCTGAGTAATTGATCTCTCGAGTAGATATGATCAGGTTTACTTTTACTCGCTTTGTTCTTCTTGGCATTGACCGCATGTACACATAATTCTTTTTCTTTCAGCTCATCTTCAACTGTTTTCTTCTTCCAGACCAGTTCCTCATCTTTGTATCTCTTTCTTCTAGAGCGTGTACCTGAATCATCTATATTGCTATCATAGAAAAGGTTAGTTTTACGAATCTGATCAAAAGATTTAACTGACCTTTGTGTAGAGACAGATTTCTGGTTTGAGCTTGATACAGACTTTTCAAGCACTTTAATCGTTGAAGCGAAGTTGTCTCTTTCTTGAACAAGCAGGTCAATCTTCTTTGTG
Source organism: Arctium lappa (assembly GCA_023525745.1). Lineage (NCBI taxonomy): Eukaryota > Viridiplantae > Streptophyta > Magnoliopsida > Asterales > Asteraceae > Arctium > Arctium lappa. The sequence continues at coordinate 69,529,164 of CM042054.1, forward strand.
AACTCAGACTTCGTTTTCTGCTCTTTTAGTGCCTTCTCAGATAGTTCAGATAACTTGGCAGTAAGCTTTTTGATCTCAGTCTCAAACAAGCTTATTTCTTCTTCAAATCCCTTCTCAGCATTGTTTCTTTGGCCAGATATTTCTTTGAAGATACCAATTGTAGATCCCAGTGCAGTGCAATCACAAGTAAATATGATCAAAGATAAACAGATTATAGGTCACAGCAACTAGTCATATGATTGATAATACTTCGAAAGGTTTAGGTTTACAGAGAGAATTTCTGATAAGAGTTTGTAAACCTAATGACTAGAAAACTGAATAATGAATTTCTAACTCTACAAATGAAATAGAAATCAACTTTAAATACTTAGGCACGCAGGCCTGACGGGCTTATGGGCTTGGGCCCATCTAATTAAATAAACTATTAAGTAATTACAGAATGAACCCTTATAAATACTTTATTCCACTTTCAACGCACATGACTTTTAGTCCTAACAATGTTCATATGTGAACCAGTGTAATTCACATATGAACTCTTTTAACTGATTCATATATGAACCTTTGCGATTCATATATGAATTAATTAAATGATTCACATATGAGCTAATTAATTGTAGGTTCATATGTGAATCAGTTGAACTTATTAACAGATTCACATATGAACTAATTCATATATGAACGTATAGATCATATATGAATCACAAAGGTTCATATATGAATCAGTTAAAAAGTTCATATGTGAATTACAGTGGTTTATATATGAACATATAATTCAAATATGAATCATATAGGTTTATATATGAACTCATCCCCACATATTTTACGAAACTACCCCTCAATCTTCCTCAATCTTCTACAGGCCACACAAGAAATTATCCGGTGCTTCACGGTCAAAGCCGCAAAAAGGGCTAGGATCATTTCTCATACATTTACCATTTCTCATACATTTACCATTTCTCAAATGAACCTAAGGCTATATATATATATATATATATATATATATATATATATATAGCCTTAGGTTCATTTGACAAATGGTAAATATATGAGAAATAGAGAAGTAATACTAGCCATTCATACGGTCAAGATCGGATTTGACTGGTCAAATATTTCGGCTTTGACTAGTCAAAAGTTACGACTTTGACTGGTCAAAAGTTGCGGCTATCCCAAAAATAGAAGGACACTTTCGTAATTTTTACAAAATACACGGACTGTGTTCATATATGAACATGTATAATTCACATATGAACTATATGTTCATATGTGAATCAGTGTAATTCACATATGAACTCTTTTAACTGATTCATATATGAACCTGTGGCTCAACAGTTTAACTTGAACATTTAAGCTCAAATAAGATAACACTGTCAAAAAGTATGCTCAGGAGATTTGAGCAATTGATCTTTGAAAAACTGACAATGTACCAATCAGATCAACTAAACTGGTTAGGGTATCAAAGAAATGGATATTTTGTTTATATGAACAAATATAAACAATTTAGTAATGAAAGCACAATATTAGAAATAATGATTTATGCTCAACGATATTGAATATCAAACGGGGGTATTACCATCGAAAAAATTGTTTCGCTATGAGACATGGTAATAACAAATACAAATTAAGTATTGAACGTATAGTTCATATGTGAATCATATAGGTTCATATATGAACTTATCTCGTGTATTTTACGAAACTAGCCTTCTACCTTCTATAGATCATGCAAGAAATTATCCGGTGCTTCGCGGTCAAAGCCGTAAATGTTGACGAGATGAATGACTAAGATTACTTCTCTATTTCTCATACATTTATCATTTTTCAAATGAACATCTCCATATATATATATAAAGAGGGATCAAATACAAACCACTCTTATGATATAAACTTTGTACACCAAATTCCACCGATCATTGATTTTCTTTTAATTTTCTTTTATTGTAAATTATAGGGGCTTAATCGTCAAATTGTAATAAACAGTTTTAATTATGATAATTATTGTTTGCTTTTAGTTTTAGATATGTACAAATTAATACCAACTAATTATGGTAAATCAATTTTTTTTCTTTTAATTACGGTTTTATTTTCTAAACAATGTTTTATTTTCTAATTATTTCTAAACGGTTTTAATTTTTTTCTTCTAATTGTGCTTTTTTTTTTCTTTCTAATAACGGTTTCACTATGGTTTCAATAAAGTTGCATTACGTTTAACCATGGCTTCCATAAGGTTTCATTATGGTTGCAATAAGGTTTCATCTAAATGATGAAATATGTTTTAGAACTTTGTTTGGAGGTGAAACTGTCTTACTATGTTTCAGTATGGTTTCAATAAGGTTTCACTATGACTTCATTATGGTTCCAATAAGGTTTCATTATGTTTCACTATTGTTTCAAAGATATTTGATGAACTTATAATATATTTAAAAAGAATTTATAATACTCCCTCCGTCCCAAAATAAGTGTCCACAATTGATTTGACACACAGTTTTAGACATGCATAAGTATTACCCATTTTTGGTATCAAATGACATCTTTACCCTTATTTAATGTTTCTTTTTCTTCACAACTCTTATGTATTTGTGCATTAATTAAGGGTAAATATGAGAATTTAGCTATCTACTTTTTGAAAGTGGACACTTATTTTGGGACAAACATAAATAGAAATGTAGACATTTATTTTGGGACGGAGGGAGTATATGATAAGAATTTGGTTTCCTTTTTTGGAAAATACAATCATTCAGTTTCCTTATTTGAATTTGGAATTGTAATGTACCATTATGCCCTTCCATCCTATTTTTGTTAATTTATTATACTAAATTAACTAATTTATTGACATAAATAACTCAAAAATCTTGACCTTGATTGATAATATCAATGGCAAGGGTTGCAAAGTTTGCATCATAAGAGTGGTTTACAAATGAAATCAACTCTCTTTCTCTCTCTCTCACACTCGATATATATATATATATATATATATATATATATATATATATATATATCGAGAGAGAGAGAGAGAGATAAGGGTTGAAATGAGAACACATGTGATACCATAACAAAGATGTAACACCCTTAGATTTAGAAAATAACAGACGATTTAAAACTTCCAAAATCCTTTAAATACATGGCTTTAATAACAAAATACATAAACTTTACAAAGGAAAGAAGACGAGAAGGTGTATTAGAGTTCTAAATTAAACTATCTAACTCCCCAAACCGAAATAGAATAAGTCAGGTGTTACTAAATCCACCAAATTTGCTATCTTCCCAAAACCAGATGACGTCTCTAAATAAGTATTTTAGATTTATCTAAAATACTTATTTAGATAAATGGCCAATATCCAAACTCACCCAATACACGCATAAGGGGCTATTCCAAAATATCAATGATATAAATAAAACCATATGTTCCAAACACCGAAAGTATAGGAAAAAAAGTACCCGAAAACTACACCTTTCGGTGACGGGGGAGTCCTGATTCCATCGAATGTGGCGGGAACACAAAGTTAAGCCACTTATCAACGTTCTCGAGTTCCACCTCGGCCATGGATCCCCGTATACGACTCCATTGAGAACCACCACAAGATTCCTACAATGGCTGACCCGACCTCTAGATGAGTCTCACCACACAAGTCACCGGTCTCCGATACGGCTCCAATGAGCACCACCACAAGACCTAGCTCCGTATACGAGTCCATTGAGTACCACTGCAAGCTCACAACTCATTACTTGGGGACCACTCACTAGACTTAAGTATGGACATCAAACCTCCATGCTTAATAATATAGAGACTCTTATGCCTATGGATCCAATGCATTACAGTGTAAAATTACATGACACCATATGGAATGACTAACACACTCAGAACATGTAATATCTAACAATATGCAATAAATGCATTATACGTCCAATGCTCTATATTGAGCTATCAACTTCAAACAAATGTCCCAAAACTCATTTAAGTATAATTCAAGCCATAGGCCTTGTAAAACACTTGACTATTTTAATAAAGCGAATGTAAACTACATAAATCGAAAAGACATATTTTCCAATATTTAATAAATACATGACACGTGTAACATGAATAGGTCCACAACCGACACTTCACCAAAGTAATATGGCCAAAAGGCCCAAACCATATGGTTTGTATTTCCAAAATCTTCACAAAGCCAAAGAATGACCATTCTCCCGATTTAAGGTGAAAAAGAGATTAAAGTACTAACATCAAAACTCATAAGTTGGGTGGAATTCCAAAAAAACCCTTGACTCTAAATATGGTCAATAACCACTTCAACTTGTTAAAAAAAATCCATTGAAAGCGTTTTAAACCCAAGTTACCCTTGTTGAAAGTAAAAACCTTATTTTGCCCAAATTCTCCAAACATCTAAGAAATCTCATTTAGTTGATTAAATGTCTTTTGATATCTCAAAACACTTAATGAACATTATAAATCATCAGCAAAGATTTGATAATCCAAATATACTCAAATATACAAATAATGACAAAATCTATCAAATATGAAATGAACTTATGGAAATACGCTCAAAACCCAAAATAAAGATATTTTAACATGTATATAGTTTTGCAAAGCAAACTGGAACCCACCTTGCTAGATTTAGGATAAATATAGGCTTTACTCTAAAACTTGAGTCTCCTTTGGTGAAGACTTGAAACCTTCTAGTGAGCTCTCTAGATCTTAGTTCCAAGCTTTCTACAAAGTTATCTTTACCACAAATATCCTTAAAGTTACACTAAACTCTAAGAAGATAGAAGGAAAGGGAGATTAACGAAACCCTAACTTTTTAGGTGAGAAGATGAGAAGGTTACCTTGACCATAAATCCTTGGATCCACCTGAGATTCTATCTCTACTTGATCTTCAAAAAACGAGACTCTAGGTCCAAGAATCATCAAAATCGGACCAAAGATGAAGAAGATAACACCAAATGAAGAAAACCCCAAAATCTCAATTTTAAACGACCAAATCACTACTACGGCCTTACCCGTGACTTAAAGTCGCGGGGAAAGCCACACACCTCACCGAAGATGCACACCAGGGACTTACGCGGCCTGGGACATGGCCCATGGTCGTGCAACAAACTGCGGGGGGTCCAAACTCGTAAATTTCTTTTGTTTCTCGGGTCCGATTCTATCCTCGACGGTTATATAAACCACACCCAAATTATTGTTATATTTTCATTCCAAATGTCAAAAGGTCACGATAATGTGAATCAAGAACTTTCAAAATCATGGGTTTTACAAAAGATGTGAGAGATTTGTAATTTAATTATTGAAAAATTAATGCTCCTAAAGAGAAACAAACTATTTATATGAAGGAAAAGGGGAAAGCTAGGCTGTTATTCTAGAAGCTTCTATAAAGGGCTAAAAGAAAGCAACTTACTAAACATACTAACTAATTTAACCTCCTGATAATAACAATTAAACACTTTTAACAACTTTAACTCATCCTACGTGTAATAAAAACTGAGTAGAACTGAGCAAACCGTATGTTGTTTATTGGGAGATCAAGTGAACTTACAAATTGACTTGGGATAACACATTCCTATCATTATACATCTACGAAAAAATATAACTAATTAAAAAAATTGGAACTTACAAGGTTACTCAAATACAGATGTTTGAAGAGGAGTTCAATGGTAACTTGAGTGTTTGCCAACTTCCATTCTTGTTGTCTATTGAATGTTCCATGATTATGAAAATAAAAGAGAAACAATTAAATGAATGAGTGTCTATTATTGTTCTTTTTTTATTCCTCTATTTAAGTCTTCGAAGTTAGGGTTAGAGTAGAAGCCTAAACTAGTGCACTAAAGTTGAGTCAACTGTTGTCTATTGAAGCCTGGAATTCAAAGTTGGGGATAGAAAATTAGGGATTAGGGTTACAAAATGAGCCAAATCAAAGCCTGTGAAAATTGAAGTCATGAATTGTTTGAATTGGGAAGCATGAAGTCGTGAACTGAAGTGTGAAGTGTGTCATATTATTTAAATTAGGGTTTGAGAATAGTTAATCAGAAGTGTGACTTCCAAAACTTGCTAATTATGAAGCTGTCTGAGTCCTAAACTTAGTATGTATTGGGTCGGGTTCATCTTCATCAAACCCATTTCCAACTCAAATATGTCGGTTTATAGATTTTATGCATCAAACGAGCCTTTAAGTTGGGTTAGTCAACCTATTAGGTTGCATTGGGTCGGATTTCGGGTTTATTGGGTATATGTATGTCAATGGTAATTAATTATTAATATTAATTTGTTTCACAAACTTTAATTATTTTTTCCTTCTTCATAATTATTTTATTCGAATTAATCCACACGAGTTCAGTATACACCGCCTGGAGGTGGGATGTTTGGGTATGATGCATGCAAACCTGCCCTCTCCCTGAAGAATAGAGTGGTATTTCCATGAAAAACTCCAACTTATGAAAAGTGTGTAAAAATGAGGAAGACGAATATGATAAATTTTGAAAAGTTAGTCACGAGTTAGCAATAATATACCAATAGAAGAAAGTACAAACAAAACATAACCAAAGTAAAAAGACTACACATCCCTAGTTTATTTAAGGCTCTGGTAACCTAACTACCAACTCACTAACTATATCCTCCACCCTCTAATGTGCATACATATTAACAAACCATGAACTATAGATCCCCACCCTAGTTTGCTACTCTCGCCCAACGTCTCCAAGAACTACTTTAAACTAATTAAATAGCTACAATGCAACTGCCAAATGAATGTGGGATCAGCTAAGAAAGATGATGTTGGGTTCTAAAGTTGGGAATCAAATGAAGGTGGCCAACTGTATCAACACTTATGAAGAATTCAAGGCTAAAGAGAATGAAAGTTTGGAGGATACTTATAAAAGATTTGTACTGCTTCTCAATGAGCTTTCCAAGAATAAAGTCACAAAGAAGCAGATTGAGAACAATGTAAAGTTTCTCAACATCTTGCAACCTGTGTGGAAAAAGCACACTAGACGAATGAAACAGATGAAAGATTTGAGTGATATTCCACTGCATTAGGTATATGAGACATTGAGACAAAATGAGGAAGAGGTTGAGGAGAAAAAGAAGTCTGAGAAAGTGCCCGATCCCATAGCATTGGTGGCTGGAGAGAAGGAGAAGGAAAAGAACGAGAAGAAGAAAAAGAAGAAGATAATGTTGTCTAGTTACATTCTCCTCTTTCTTTGATAAGCACAATCTTCAATACTCTGTTCTTCAAGAATAATTGACATTATCTCCCAAAGGTTGTCAACAAACTTCTTTCAGTCATAACACAGATTGCTTCAACAAATTATCTTCAGCAATTCTGAAATCTTTAACCTCTTTCAACTTTGAACACCAATCTTTCTTTAACAATCAATTCTTGAACAATTCTCCCATATCTTGAATTTTGGACATTTCTGATCTCAACTCTTCTCATTTCTGAGTTAAACTTTCCTTTTCAAACATCTTTTGAAACAAATCTTGTAAAGGACATTTCTTAACACTTTATCTTCTCCCCCTTTTTGATGAAACGAGCATCGATATCATCAAAACTTTCTCCAAAAAATGTCTTTGACCATTATGATCTGTCCAAGAGCCTCTGATTCGTTGCCAATTCGAACAATGTATTCATCTAGATCTTTTCAAAGCTAGACAAAAATAATCATGTAACACCTGAATCAACAAATGAATCAGTTAATGCGCCTACCAGTAACACGAAGTTACTGTGTGTAACGAATACACATAGGAAAGGAGCTTTTTGATGTTCACTCCCCCAGGGCTTCCATCCAATCATCGAAACACCACAAAGGAAATTTCTATGAATGTTATGACAAGAAAACAAATTCCTTGTGTGTTCGTGCAAGTGTAGAAAGAATTAAGCATTTGATGATTGCTTTTATAAAAAGGCTCAACATTGTGTAAACCACTGAGACAACAGTAGATAAACACAGACTCAATGTGCATGATTGAAGTGCGAAGGTGGGGCAGAGTTCCTTCTTTTTCAATATCCAGATTTTCCAAATGAAAACCAGATAGATTATATGCTGCATCCCCAGAAAATATGAAACATTTTCTTTTTAAGAAGAAATTGAGTGGCTGGGTTTTTTTTAACAGGAGTTGGCATGAGCTAGTTGCCTATTTCAATAATGTTCACGAAGAATTGTGAAACATTAGTAATGTGGCCGCCCGACTCAGAAAGTAATTGGTGCAGAGTCTAATATTCTTTTACTCTGTTCTCTCACCCTTTTTCTTTTAATCATTAAACTCACTGCTAACCAAACTCTCATTTCCATTTTACCTCAATGCACAACCCACACTCATTTCTTTTTTACTCGTCACACTCAATCACTATGGATTAACTTATTGGGTAGGAAACAATGGATAACGTGAATCCATAGAAGTTCATTTAAGTCCTAGCACAAAGAACTCATATTTTCCTATAAAGCATAAGTTGCTCAAAATGGTTTAACTTGAACAGTTAAAGCACAAATATACAAGTTAGATGTGTGTATGCTCAGAATATAATCATGAAGATATGAGCATTTTTTTAAACATGGAAGTATTTTCAAACAAGTATATTGAATGAATAGATAAGAATGCAAAAAACTTGTTTGAAAATCTGACATTGTATGGAAATGATCAGAAATGAAATGATATATCAATCAAGGCTTATGGTCAAGAATAATGGATATTGTCTATACGAACCAAGATATAGACATTCTTGAAAGAACGCTTCGAAATGAAATAACACTCAAAATTCATTGAAATATAAGCGGGGTGTCTTACAATCGAAAAATATGTCAAATTTGAGACATGGTAAGAACATTTTGAACAAAAATTCAAACCGGTGTGTGTGAATACTTGAAAGTATATTGAAAAGACAATACACAAGTATATATCTTTAGAAACACACGGTTAATAATCATGTAAACAAAAGTAAATTTTGAAAACATTTAAAATCACACTTCCAATTCATGAAATCTGTTTAAGAATCGGGAAGTGGTTTGAACATATAAGAACATGTTTTTATGATTGAAAGTCGTCCTTCTTTCATCAATGTATGAGATTAAGATAAGAAATTTAACCTTTCTATGCAGTCTTAAATCTCATGAAGTCATGCTGAAGTCATAAAGATATGATCTTGATAGCTTCTCTCATTCTGCACAAGTCTCAAAGTCATGTCAAAACAACTTTATTCACAAATTTATTGAAAAATTAAAAGACATAAAGCAGTAAAACGATTAAAGTATGAGTTCTGATCTGAAATAATCAGAAATCATCACCTTTACTCCCCCTGAAATTATGCATCTAAAATATGTCAGTGAAAAAACACATGACAGAGATCTACAATTCTTATTTTGAAATGTAGTTCATCATATCTATCGGATGCAAAATATTTCAGAAAAGTATGTACTCCCCCTTGATGGTTGTTTTCCTCATTCGAGCATTGGAGTACAATCTCTTATCAGCACAGGAGTAAGGTCTTTTGATCACTGAAGTACGAGTCCTAAACTATTGTGTTTAGAAGTCAAACTTCGTTTAAGTACGGATCCTAAGCTGATTTACTTAGAAGCCTTTCATCGGTTCTCTTACTCCCCCTTGACTGTAGGTGCCTGCAAAACAGATTCATCATTTGGTTTTGGTACCTACTGGTATTTGGGTCCATATATGTTAGTTGTAGTTCGAATATGAGTAACTGAGTAAGAACCATACCAGAAATAATCACTAGTTTTGTGAACAGGATCATGTGTACGACAATAAGAACAATAGTATTTCTTACCTGACAACCTGATTAATTGATCTCTCGTGTAGATATGATCAGGTTTATCTTTACGCGCATTGTTCTTCTTCGCTTTATGTGTATGTACACATGATTTCTTTCCTTTCTCGTCTTTCTTCTCATCTTCAACTGGTTTCTTCTTCTAGACCAGTTCTTCTTCTTTGTATCTCCTTCTTCTTCTTCTTTTGTATGTATCTGAACTATCTACATTTTAATCAAAGAAAATGTTAGTAGTACGAATCTGATCAAATAAATTGACTAACCTTCTTAAAGAAACATGTTTCAAGTGTGAGCTTGAGGCTGTCTTTTTGAAGTCAGCTGAATTATTTCTAGGTGTGTGGATTTGTGACTCTGGAGTCATGTGCTCAGTCACCACCACCTTTGAAACAATCTTTTCAAACTCTTTTATCTTTGAAGATTAACTGTCTCTTTCTTCAATGAGCAGGTCAATCTTCTTATTGAATTCAGACTTCGTTTTCTTCTCTTTAAGCAAACTTTCTAATAGTTCAGATAGCTTGTCAGTAAGCTTCTTTATTTCTGTCTCAAACATGCTTCTTTCTTTTTCAAATCCCTTTTCAGCATCATTTCTCTGGCCGGATATTTTTTGAAGAATCCAACATTCTTTTGTTCAATGGCCTTCCTCTCTTTGGCAAACGTTTTCTCTCTCCATTATGATTACTTTCTCAAAGTCAGATATTTGTTGAGAAAGTTTTTTACATTTCAACTCAACTGGCTTCTTTTCATCTGCACATTTTCTGGAAAAATCTGAGAATTTCTTTACAAATACTTTATTTTCAATCTCAAAATCAGATCTTTCTTTGGCCATCTTTTTCTCGAGATTAGATATTTTCTTTTGAAGCTCAACATTAGCATCTTCCAAACTGTTAATCTTCTCCTCATACCTTTCAACAGATGTTGCTTGCTGGAATTGCACAATCTGTTTTTCTAAGTCGATATTTCTTTTCAACTCAGAATTCTTAGATTCCAAAATCGTTACTCTTTTTCTTGAAGACAACTTTGATTTAGATTCAAGTTGATCCCACAACTGTTTTGCTGTAGCCTTTTTGATATCTAAATTGACACAAATTTCATCTGAAATTCCTTTCAAAATAAAAACTTTGGCCAATTTATCAGCTTCAAATCTCTTTCTTTGCTCATCTGAATATTCATCAAGTGGTAATACACACTCTCCTTTTCTTTAAGTCCATATGCTCCCGGATAATAGTAAAACTTTGTTGGAGTTTTCATCCTTCCTTCCTGCAAAGATAGTCTGATATATTTTCCTGACTCATGTTTATCTATGAGATCTAGAAAACTAATCTTCCATGACTCAAACTCTCCTTTGACTAAAACAGGAGGTTTCACATCTGATTCAACTATGAAAGCTTCTTTGGAAGTAGAAATCTGATCTATATTATGTTGTTTTTGAAATTCTAAAATTTTCTGTTTTAGAATTATCTCTTTACGCCTTGCAGGACTATAATCCTCAAAATAATCATCATCCATGATTCCTGTAACAAAAAGAACTTGAAATGATCGTTAGAAATTCAGAAAAAATAGATCACAATCAGAACTTTGTCCCCCTCCGCAGACTTAGCACGTGGGTCCCGCTAGCTGGTTAGCGGGTGGGGTCAAGGGGCAGCGCCCCCAGAGAAAAAAATTTGACAATTAAAGGGCATATTACAGTTTTAAATTTTTTTACCAAAGTATAGAAACTCGCAGATCACTAAAAAACTTGAAACTCGCAAACACATAAACTCGCAGATCTCTGTTCACTAAGAAACTCGCAGACTGAGTCGTGCGCGTTTGGATAACTCGCAGATGCCTACTTACGTGTTTTATCAAACTCGCAAGCTAAACTCGCAAAACTCGAAAATGATCAAACTAGCAGACTGAAGAATCAAAGACGCAAACTTCGATTTGCGCGTTTCTAGAACTCGCAAATAGCACTTTGCGCGTTTCTACCCAAAATCAAAAATCTTTCAGTTTGCGCGTTCTTCTGATGATGCTTGCGTGTTTTGTAGATCTTGCGTGTTCTTGGCTTGCGAGTTTTCCAGATCTTGCATGTTCTAACAAAAACTTGATATTGATCTCTGATTTCGGTTCAAATCTTCACCAATTGTTCTGAAACTTTGCAGATATCAGCGATTTCAAGCCACGAACACATTACAAACAAGAAATTTTTATCTAATGCACTAAAAATACTGATTTGATCTATACACAGTACTTTCTAAACTCGAACACAAATTCCAAGAAAATTCACAATTCTCACCAAATTGATGTGAATTACACAAAACAATACAAACAAGAATCAATCTACACAACAAATCGATTCTAATACAATCAAATTCAGATTGTTATCATCACTAGATTTCAAAAATCGAATCTGAACAGGAACTTGCGAGTTCTTGAAAAAATTTCGACCAAAAATTTTCAATCCATGTTTTCTGAATCTCTTCTGCTCTGATACCAATTGTTATTCCCAAATTCAATCAAGTTCTAATCGTAAACAGAATCAATCAAGAATCGTAGTCATATGTCATTGAATTAGAAATCATGAATTACAATCTCACTCACTTTCTCACTCTACATACATACTCTCTCTCTAGAATGATTCTCTATAATGCTCTTCTCTAATCTGCTCTCTTACCACAATCTTACTTGTTGTTGTTGTTAAACAATTACAAGGACACACGGTATTTATACTGTTGATCCAAACTATTTCAGTGATTTGATAAAGACCCTCTACTATACTTAGTGAAAATTACGTTTAATATGTATTAGTGTTTCACCATCAGCGATCAGACTGAGTCTGTTCAGTTATCGCTGATAGTCTTTCTTATAAACATTTATATGTATTAGTGTTTAACTATTAGTGATCAGACTGAGTCTGTTCAGTTATCGCTGATAGTTTCTGATGTAAACAGTAACGTAATCCCTGAAGACAAGTCTCGCGTCAACAGATGTTCATAGCTGAATCGAAGACAAAGCTGCTGAACAAAGACAAGTCTACTAGTAACCTGATGCGGATATCAGTGAAGCAAAGACGAATCTACTTATACGCGAAAGAACATGAGGAAAAGCTTCAGCGATAGCTGAACCTCTTTATATCTCTGAAGGAAGAGATATTCAGCGATCAAACGATCACGAAGCTTATGCCTCAAGTCTCCTTTTGTCTTACCTTGCACAACCAGTACGATGTGTCAGAACGGACACGCCTCTGCCACAAATCGTACAACAACTCTGTCAACTACACTGTTCATGATCCGACCGAAAGCATGTCTCCCAAAGTCAGACTCCCAAAGCCAATCACTGAACGCCACGTGTAAAGTGCCCTGCCATGCATTGAATGCATAGGGTATAAGTAGAAAGATTACCTCTCCATATGAGAGTGTGCTCACCTCTAGCCTTCATCTTTCTATTTCATAGAAACCCTTGTTTTCTATACTCTCTAATCTCCCATCCTCTATATTCTTGTGCAACCATCTTAGTGTTTCTTAAGTTTGTTTAGATTGAGTCTGTCTTAATCTTATTCCGCAACAAACTTGTAAATTGTGTTTGATTTATCAATAAACAATTTATTAAATTTTAATTTCTGTATTTGTATTCAACCCCCCCCTTCTACAAACTTGTTAAGCACCTCTGGGACCAACAAGTGGTATCAGAGCAGACTGTTTAATTTGATAAACAAGATCTTGCTTTATTCTCTACCTTGCTATTCTAAAATGGCACTTAACACAAATACAAACTACTATGATAATGGTTCACTTTCTAAACCTCCTCGATTCAGCAAAGATAACTTCTCTCTCTGGAAAAATCGAATGATGCTATTTCTAGAAGGTGCAGATCCCACCATACCTGAATACATAACTAATGGACCCTGTGAACCTGTCCAAATCATAGTTGCCGTTCCAGCTACTGCCACCACTCCATTTGTTCCTAAACGCTATGTTGTTAAGGAAATTAGACAATGGAGTGATGAAGACAAGAAGAAGGTTGGTATCAATGCAAGGGCAAAGACCATTATCTCAATGGCTTTGCCAGATGAAGTTTTCCATTCCATCATGCATCTTAAAACTTCTAAGGAAATGTGGGAAACCATATGTGTTCAATATGAAGGCACCACCGAAATCCAAAAGACTCAAAAGATTAACTTGGTAAGACAGTATGAAAGTTTTATCGCTAGTAAGAATGAATCTCTCTCTGACGTTCATCAGCGGTTTAACTGCTTAATAATTGATCTAAGAACCGTTGGTAGGACCTATTCTAATTCTGAGGTCCTAACAAAATTATTGGAATGTCTTCTTGAATGCTGGGACAGTTATTCGATATGTCTCAAGCTGACAAAAGACTTAAATTCTTTTTCTCTCAGCACCTTATATGGAATATTGCTCAACTATGAGCAATCAAATCTCTTGAAGAAGAATCTTATAAAAGATTCTAAAGACTCCAAAAGCACTCCTGTTGCTTTAGTCTCTTCAGAAATAATTCCATCTCAGCGATCTACTCTCACTATCACTGAGTTAGATTCTGAAACTGAGGATCTATCAGACACTGATATTTCAGAGTTTGATGAATCCGTAGCACTCTTGACAAACACTTTTAAGAGATTTGCAAGAAAGAGCATGTTATTCCCAAATTCAAGTTCTAAATGATCACAAACAATCAAGATGAGATTCTAAATCATATGTCATTGAATCAAACAACAAATATTACAACTTTCTCTCTCTAAACTCTCTCACTAGAAACATATTCAATTAGCTCTTCTCTAATCTGTTCTCTCTGTTTCGTGTAAATCTGATTACAAAGACAAACAAAGACTATTTATACCCTTGACCATTACAAAGAAAACAAACAAATACAATTACATTGACTTTATTAACAAAAGACTTTGACTTTGATGAGAGTTGACTTTTCCAGCTTTGACTTCTTCACTTCTGTCTTCTGTCTTCAATCTTTAATGATCTTGAATCCAATAAATACTTGCTCTAACAATCTCCCCTTTGGATCAAGATCATTACTAAAAGCTTTAGCAATGCGATCTTCTCTCTTTAAGCTTGATTTGATTAAGCTCCCCTTTTTAACAATCTTTATCTTTTCTTGTAATCTCCCCTTTTATACAAACACGATATACAAACTCCCCCTTAACACGATGAAATTCTTCTTTGATAAGCTTTGTCTTCAAAAACTTTCAGCAATCTTCCCAACGTCTGATCTTCAAAAATAATAACAATCTCCCTCAAGATTATAAACAAACCTCTTTCAAACATTGAAAAAATTATCTTCATTTACAACTCTGAATGTTTTCTCCAACTTTCTTCAAATAAAATTTCTCCAAAATCTGCTTGCTTTCGAAAATCTTTGAACTTTCGTATATCAACTTTGAACAAACTCCAATTCTGAAATATCTCTCTCCATATCCAATACAAATACTTCTTTCCGGACAATTATTTCAACTTTAACATTTCTTTGAAATACACATTTCTTGATATCTTCTCCCCCTTTTTGATGATTTGAGCATCTATATCATCAAAACTTTTATTCCAAGAAATGTCTTTGACCATTCTGATCTGTCAAACTGAGCCTCTGATTCTGTGATCCATAACCAAGTATTCATCTAGATCTTTGCAAATCCAGACAAAAATAATAACATGTAACTCCTGAATCAACAAATGAATCAGTTAGAATGCCTGTCAGTAACACAAAGTCACTGTGTGTAACGAATACACAATATAAAGGAGCTTTTTGATGTTCACTCCCCAGGGCTTCCATCCAATCATCGAAACACCACAAAGGCAATTTCTATGAATGTTATGACAAAGAAACAAATTTCTTGTTTGATCGTGCATGTGTAGAAAGAATTAAGAACAAATGATTGCTTTTAATAAGGCTCAACATTGTGTAAACCACTGAGACAACAGTAGATAAACACAGACTCAATGTGCATGATTGAAGTGCGAAGGTGGGGCAGACTTCCTTCTTTTTCAATATCCAGATTTTCCAAATGAAAACCAAATAGATTATATGCTGCATCACCTTGAAAATGTGAAACATTTTCTTTTTGAGAAGAAAATGAGTAGCTGGTGGGGTTTAGTCAAGAATTGGCATGGGCTATTTGTCTATTTCAATAACGTTCACCAAAGAGTTCTGAAACGATAGTAATGTGGCTGCCCGGTTCAGAAAGTAGTTGGTGCAGAGTTTGATATTCTTTTACTCTGATCTCACACCCTCTTTCTTTTAATCATTAAGCTCACTACTAACCAAACTCTCTTTTCCATTTTACCTCATCACACCCACACTAATTTCTTTTAGACTCCTCACACTCAATCACTATTGGATTAACTTCTTCGGTAGAAATCACTGGTTAACGTGATTTCATAGAAGTTCAGTTAAGTCCTAGCATAAAGAACCCATATAATCCTATGAAACATGCGTTGCTCAAGATGGTTTAACTTTATCAGTTAAAGCTCATATATAAATTTCAGATGTAAATATGCTCAGAAATATAATCATGAAGATATGAGCATTTTAAAACATTGAAGATATTTCAAACAAGTATATTGAATGAATGAATATGAATGCAAAAGACTTGTTTGAAAATCTGACATTGTATGAAAATGATCAGAAATGAAATGATATAGCAATTAAGGCTTATGGTAAAAAATAACGGATATTGTCTATACGAAACAAAAATATAGACATTCTCGAAATGACGTTTCGAAATGAAATATCGCTCAAAATTCTTTAAAGTACAAGCGAAGTGTCTTACCATCGAAAAATTAGTTACAATATGAGACATGGTAAGAACGATGTGAACAAAAAGTCAAACCGGTGTGTGTGAATACTTGAAAGTATATAGAAAAGACAATACACAAGTATTTATCTTTGGAAACACACGGTTTGTAATCATTTAAGCACAAATAAAATGAAAACATTTAAAATCACACTTCCAAATTATAAAATCTGTTTAAGAATCAGGAAGTGGTTTGAACATTTCAGAATATGTTTTCTATATCTGAAAGTTGTCCTTCTTTCAAATACATTTTGAGATTAAAGAACGAGTTCTGATTTGAAATAATCAGAAATCATAATCCTTTTACTCCCCCTGAAAATATACATCTGAAATTTATCAGTGAAAAAGTACATGATAGATATCTACAACTCCTTTTGAATTGTAGTTCATCATATCTTCCGAATACATATTACCAGAAAAAATTTATGTACTTCCCCTTGAAGGTTGATTTCCTCTTCTGAGTATCTGAGTACATCTTCATATCAGCCCGGGAGTATCATCTCTTATTTATCGTTGAAGTACGAGTCCTAAGATGATTTACTTAGAAGCCTTGGTTCTCTTACTCCCCCTTGACTGTAGGTGCCTGCAACACAAAATCAGTTTTAGGTTTTGGTACCCACTGGTATTTGGGTCCATGTGTGTTAGTTGCAGTTCGTATGGGAGTAACTGAATAAGAACCATACCAGAAATGATCACTAGCTTTATGAACAAAATCATATGTATTACAGTAAGAACAATACCTCTTTTTAGATAACTTGATCATTTGATCTCTCGAGTAAGCGGTATCAGGTTTACCTTTCAGCACTTTGTTCTTCTTGGCTGTTGATGCATGTACAAATGATTTGTTACTTTTCTTCTCTTCCTTCATTCCTTTTTTTTTTCTCATCATTCTTCTCATCATCATCCACTGGTTTCACTTTCCATACAAGTTTCTCTTCTTGATATTTTCTTCTTCTTCTTTGTGTACCTGAACCATCTACATTTTGATCATATAAAATATTAGAATTACGAATCTGATTGAATGAATTAACTAACCTTCTTGAAAAAACAAGTTTCATGTGTGAGCTTGAGGCTGTCTTTTTAAAATCAGCTGAATTATTTCTAGGTGTGTGGATTTTTGACTCTGGAGTCGTTTGCTCAGTCACCACCACCTTTGAAACAATCTTTTCAAGCTTTTTTACCTTTGAAGAGTAACTGTCTCTTTCTTTTACAAGAAGGTCAATCTTTGTTTCAAATTCAGACTTTATTTGTTGCTCTTTAAGGACACAAGTAGATAACTCAGATAGCTTTACAATTAGCTTCTTTATCTCTGCTTCAAATAAGCTTCTTTCTTCCTCAAAGCCCATTTCAGCATTTGTCCTCTGACCAGATATTTCTTTGAATATCCCAACATTCTTTTGCTCTATTAACTTCTTCTCTTTGGAAAAATTCTCTCTTTACAAAATAATCACTTTCTCAAAGTCGAAAATCTGCTGAGAAAGCTTTATACATTTCTGCTCAACCATTTTCTTCTCGTCAGCACACTTTCTGGAAAACTCTGAGAATTTCTTAGCAAACTCTTTCTTTTCACTCTCAAAAACATCTTTATCTTTGACCATCCTTTGTTCCAAATCAGATATTTTCTTTCGAAGCTCAGCATTAGCATCTTCTAGACTCTTAATCGTCTCCTCATAACTTTCAACAGATGCTTGCTGCTGGATTTGAATAATCTGATATTCCAAGTCAAAGATTTTATTTTTCAGCTCAGCGTTCTCAGTTTCCAGACTTATTACCTTATCTTCACTAAGCCTAGAAGTCTGTTTCAGTAGATCTTCATTTATTTTCTTTAACGCACTGACTTCTTCTCTCAGTATCTTCCTTTCATCCTTGTATCTCATTGATCTCTTTGAGTAGTAGTCAACTGAGGAAGTAAGAATTTGGTTCTCCATTTTGAGCTCTTTAATCTTCTTGTCATCATCATCAGAAAAATATCCCATCTTGAATACCTGTCACAAAAAAAAACTTGAACTTGATCGTTAATCCAAATGAAATCACAAGAAAAATACGGAAATCTTAAAAAAAAATTCAGAGATTTTGATCACAGAAAGAACTTTTGTCCCGCTCCACAGACTTAGCACGGGGGTCCCGCTACCCAGTTAGCGGGTGAGGTCAAGGGGCAACTCCCTTGCGGGGTCGAGGGGCAGCGCCCCTAGAGAAATTTTTTTCACTATTAAAGGCCGTATTACTATTTTGAAAACTTTGTATAAGTCCTCCACACTTTGCGCTTCAAGTGCGATGCACAAACTTTTACTTTGCGTTTCAAGTGCAATGCACAAACCTTTACTTTGCGTTTTAAGTGCGAAGCGCAAACTTTTACTTTGAGTTTCAAGTTAAAGACGCAAACCCAACTTTGCGTTTTATGTGTGAAGCGCAAACTTTTACTTTGCGTTTGAAGTTAAAGACGCAAACCCAACTTTGCGTTTGTAGTTACAGACGCAAAGCTCGCTTCTCGGTTCTCGTTGAAGACGCAAATCTCACTTCTCGTGTCTCATTAAAGACACAAACATCACTTTACGTTTCTCATTGAATACGCGAACCTCTGAAGAACTTACACAAATCTTGATGAATGAAACGCAAACCTTGATGAATGAAACGCAAACCTTGAAACAAACAGATTTTCACCAAAAAGACATCTAGACCTCGAAATCTAACTCAAAACTTCGACAATTTGATCGTTTAACCATCTATAACACAATCTTAACAACTAATTTCGATCAAATACACAAAAAATGTATAAATCGACTCAATTACAGTGCACAGGACTCGTGAACTTCGAACTCAACTAAAATCAAAATTAACGATCAATTACAGTGCAAATTGATCTAAAACTTATACAGACTCGATCGATAACACTTTTCTAACAAAACCTAATCATTTACAACTCCAAAAACACACTAAAACTCAAAATCAACCTGGACATCGAAGAACACAGATACGAACATTCTGATTTTCTTGATTTTCGATTTGGATCTGCTCTGATACTAATTGTTATTTCCAAATTCAAGTTCTAAACGATCACAAACAATCAAGATGAGATTCTAAATCATATGTCATTGAATCAAAAAACAAATATTACAACTTTCTCTCTCTAAACTCTCTCACTAGAAACATATTCAATTAGCACTTCTCTAATCTGCTCTCTCTCTGTTTCGTGTACATCTGATTACAAAGACAAACAAAGACTATTTATACCCTTGACAATTACAAAGAAAACAAACAAATACAATTACATTGACTTTATTAACAAAAGACTTTGACTTTGATGAGAGTTGACTTTTCCAGCTTTGACTTCTTCACTTCTGTCTTCAATCTTTAATGATCTTGAATCCAATAAATACTTGCTCTAACAGAGCAATTTCAGAAGAAATAAGCCTCTGTCCCTCACTGACAAGCCAAAATCAACCCCTGTTGATAAGGCTACTGCTACTTGTTTTAACTGCGAAAAGATTGGACACTTTGCAAGTGAGTGCAGGTCAAAGAAAGTCTTCAAACCTTCTACCTCAAGAAGATCCAGCGATGACAAATACCTAAAGCTAAAAGACAAATATCAAAAGATGAAAAACTACAAGCGAAAAGGTAAAGGTCTCATTGCTGAAGAACATGACAGGGCTGAATCAGAAGAATTAAGTTCTGATGAAGAAGAAGTCGCTAATCTTTGCCTCATGGCTGTGATTAAAGAAGAAGTGGAAGAACCAGCTGAAACTTCTATGAGCTATATATCATCTCAGGTATCAATCTCTACTAATCCCTCTCTACCTGAAGAAGAGAGAAGTCGCGCCGTTGACGTCCTGACGATTGATCTCTACAATGCTCTAAACGGTAAAACTCTAGCTGAGAACAAAAACATTGATTTAACTGAACAACTAGAGAAATGTCATGAAAAGATCAAAGAACTGACTCTTTTAGAGGAAAGTTTGAAAGATCAAGTCATTGTTAATGAAATCATTAGTATTGAACGCGAATAAGCCATCGCTGCTCTAAAAGCAGAAAAGGCTACTGTTGAAGGTTGATGCAAATCTTCAACAAAGATCACTGAGATTTTAAGTGCTCAGATTCTTGCCAGTGATAAAACTGGTCTTGGTTTTTGGAAACCACAGGATGAACCCAAAGAGGACAGTTCCATGCTTAAGTTTGGAACATTTGTCTCTTCCATTCCTGACACTTCGAAGGCTCAGTGCTCTTCATAATATTCTTCTAATCCCATCCCTGAGGAAATATCCAAAGGCTTTAAGTCTGCAAATAAAGAAAAATCCATTCTTCATCCTCAGAAGGCTACCAAGAAAACAAAGCTAAAAGTTCCTTCTAAACCTCCAAAGAATCAATTGTCTAGCTCTGTGACAGAAATCTTTGATCTTTGTCCTCCAAAGCTAAAGATTGATCTTAAGCCTAAGAGATCTGAAGAAATAAAAATTCCTCCCAGATCTCATGAGAAAAACATTCTTGGAGTTGGACCTGCTCATCTCAAATTCTTAAAACCTTTCACTCCTGGTCCTAAAACCACTTTTAAATATAGAAAATGCTATCACTGTGGATTTACTGACCATATTGCAAGCAAATGTCCAACTGCCACTAAAGCTGATAAAATAGCTAAAGTGAAGATGAATGCCTCCAAGGCTGAGAAGGTCATCAGAGCTGAAAAGTTGACCAAGGTGAAGAATACCACTAAGGTTAAGAAATTAACCAAAGTGAAGATTACCACTGAAGCTGAATCTTCATCTGCTGTGAAGATTGTTGAACCTTCCATCTCCACCAACTCTAAAGGACCCATTGAAAAGTGGGTACCAAAGAAAGCTTAATCTTCCTTATGTTTGCAGGGATCAAAGGGCATCTGGTATCTCGATAGTAGATGTTCTCGTCATATGACTGGACAAAAAGACCTGCTCACTGAATACAAGAAAGAGAAAGTCCCTCTATGACCTTTGGTGGAAATGGAAAAGGATATACCCGAGGGTTTGGTGTCCTCAGCAATGGGACAACTACCTTCAAAATAGTCGCTTATGTTGATGGACTGAAGCATAACCTTCTAAGCATAATTCAGCTATGTGACAAAGACTATGAAGTTCGCTTTTCTAAGAAAATATGTTCAGTGGTGAATGAGAAAGGAAAACTTGCTCTCAATGGTTATTGTAAAAAAAATGTCTATGTAATAGATATGGACTCTACTACCACTGAGAACGTGTGTTTTCTCTCTAAAGCTTCTTCTGATGTCAACTGGCTATGGCACAAAAGGCTCTCTCATCTAAACTTCAAAACCCTGAATTCTCTCTCTACTAAGGAACTGGTTTCTGGTCTTCCTCAGCACTCATATGCTAAAGAATCTCTCTGTTCAACATGTAAAAAAGGAAAACAGACAAAAGCTAGTTTTAAGTCTAAACAAGTTTCCTTAGTGACAAGTCCTCTTCAACTTTTGCATATGGATCTATTTGGCCCTGTTAACATCCAATCTATAGCTGGAAAGAAATATACGCTTGTCATTGTAGATGAATGTTCTCGCTACACCTGGGTTATCTTTCTTCGCTGCAAGAGTGATACTCTAGAAGAACTAATATCTTTTGTTAAAAAGATGGAAGTGCTGAATAATCTCACTGTACGTTCAATAAGAAGTGATCATGTAACTGAATTCAAAAATAGTTCTCTGAAAAATTTCTTTGAGAACAAGGGAATTTCTCATAACTTCTCTTCAGTAAGAACTCCTCAGCAAAACGGAGTCGCTGAAAGAAGAAACAGAATGATCATTAAAGCCGCTAGGTCAATGCTCAGCAATTCTCATCTCCCTACTCAATATTGGGCTGAAGCTGTAAATACTTCATGTTTCACTCAAAACAGATCACTGATAGTAAAGCGATTCGGAAAGACAACTTATGAACTTTTTCATGGAAGAAAGCCTTCAATCAGTTTTCTTCATATCTTTGGTTGTCAGTGCTTTATTCTAAACAACAAAGATCAGCTTGGAAAGTTCGACCCAAAAGCTGATGATGGAATATTTCTTGGATATTCCTCCATCTCCAAAGCCTACAGAGTTTTCAACAAGCGAAGACAATCTGTGGAAGAAACAATTCATGTCACTTTTGATGAAACTCGCTCAACGAACTCTAAACTAATCGCTGACAATAAAGAATTAAATGCTTGGATGTTCTTGTTAGCTCCAAATCTTCATTTGTTAAAGTGTTTAAAATATCTAAGTCCTACTTCAGAGGACTTCCAGAGACAAACTTCAGAGGACGAAGACTTCAGAGGACAAACTTGCCTCTGAAGTACTTATCAGAGATTGCAACTTTCAGAGAAGATATCAGAGATAGCTTCATTAGAGGCTCTGAAGACAACGTCAGAGCTCTGAAGACATTCTCTCTGAAGATGTTCACTCAAATTATCTACAAGTGAACATAAGAACAGATCACGTCACCTTGTGATAAGATTTACTTTCTAGAATAGGTCACTGTTCAACGTGCTTCCTTTCTTCATACAAGTACACTGCGTACTTTATGGTCCTATAAATAGGACCATCACCTTATTGTTCAAAGTGTGCTTGAGAAGTTATATATATATATATCTGATAATATAAGTTGAATACTTTATTCCAAGAATATCTTGTTTATATTTATCTGCTTTATGAACTGTGATATTTGAATCTCCTTTGATATTAAACTGTATTGCTTCCATTGTCATTACTCTTATTGTTTATATCATTGTTACGAGATTAGATCTGGGATCCAACAATTGGTATCAGAGCCTCCTTTGTTTCTAAACAAAGAAAGATCATATCTGCATACTTGGATAGATTTACATCTCATTGATTCTATACTTTCTTTATCTGTGCATGTTCATATAAACCCAATTTATTAAAGAACATCATATGCTCTAGATTTGATAGTAAATCTCAGTTCATTACAAAAAGCATCAGTTCTTCAAATCTTCATTTTTTTAATGGCAAACTCAAGCATAAGTGCCATTTATACAGCTGGGTCATTAACAAAACCTCCTACACTCTTAAGGGATGAATATCCCCAATGAAAGATAAGGATGGTAAATTTCCTAGAAGGTATGGACAGGGATCTTTTTAGATCTGTGAACATTGGACCTCACATTCCAATGGTGTTGGTGCCAAGAGTTCCTGCAACAGCAGATACTGCCGAAATACCTGCATATTATGAAAAGAAAACTACAAACTTCACTGATGAAGAAAATAATATGATGGATAATGACTCAAAAGCTGTTAGATTACTCATAATGGCCATTCCCAATGATATCTTTCAAGAACTTGATTCTTGTAAAACTGCAAAAGAGATATGGGATCAGTTGTTAAATCAACTTGAAGGTGGCCTACAAACCCAGAAAAATAGAAGAAATCTATGCATCAATGAATATCATGATTTTCATGCTCTACCAGAAGAAACATTACACCAAACTTACTCAAGATTCAACATTCTAATAAACAAATGCAGAAAGTTTGGAGTGATAAGAACAAAAGAGGAAAACAACGTTCTTTTTTTGAAAAGCTTGAATGAAGAATGGTCACAACTGTCCATGTCTATACAGGCTAATCAAGATCTTGAGTCATGGTCATTAACTGACATTTATGGTACTCTTGTTGCACATGAAAAAGAAGTTATGAAACAAAAATCAAAAACCTCTTTGGGTGGACCCCTTACACTTGTTTCTAAACAAATATCGAAAGAAAACAACTGTGAAGAGTCACAAAAATGTTTGGAAACAAAAAGAAGATCCAAAAAGGTCTTGATGGCAGAAGAAACTAATTCAGACTCAGATGAAGATATCAATGCCTTCGTCAAATCTCTTGCATTAATCACTCATCAATTTAACAAGAAATTTGGTAAGAAGGTATTTGAAGGAAGGAGAGAGAATGAAGAAAGAAGAAATCCGAAAAGAAGATTTCAACAAGAACCCAGATTCACTCCATATAGTGATCAAAAGGGTGCAAACTTCAACCATGATGATGCAACACAACAAACAAGACCACAACAACCATTCCAACCAAGGTATCCACAACCACAGAGATATTTCAAACCTCAAGAACAGAAGCCAGAGACAAGTACTGCTACTCTTCCAACAAATCAAAATGATGGAAGATGCTTCAGATGTGGAAAACCAGGCCACTTCTCTGCAAACTGCAGAGGAAAACTTGTCAAAGATCAAGATTACTACAAGAACAAATACAAATACAATGTAAAAGAAAGAGTTCTTGTAGCAGAAATGGAAGACTGGCTATCAGACTCGACAAGCGACGGCGAGGAAGAGCCAACAAATCTGTGTGGTATGGCTTTTTCAGATGGAGACAAACCGATGAAGCATCTGAAGACAACTATGAGAAGGTAAACTCTCTTTACACCTCTAACAGTGATCCTGAAATAGATGCATTTAAACTAATTAATGAACTTCAGGATTTAGAGCAAAAGTTTGTTGAAGAAAAACAGAAAAGAGAGCAAGTAACCAAAGAGCTCAGTTTTTACAAAAGAGAAAAGAATCTTCTGGAATCAGAAAAGAAAGAAATTTTTCTTGAAAAGACCAAACTTGAAGAAACCTTCAAGCAAAAAGAAAAGTATTTTTCAGAAGAAATGAGAGAAAACCAAAGAATTGTGAATCACTAGAATGGTGGCTACCCGGCTCAGAAAAAGTTGGTGCAGAGTTGTGATATTCTTTTAACTCTGTTCTGACATGCTCTTTCTTTTAACATTTAGCTTTCTCTAATCACACTCATTTCTTTTCTCTTTGCACACTCAATCACTAAGGATTAACTTCTTGGGTAGAAATCACTGGTTAAGATGATTAGATAGAAGTTGTATTAATTCCTAGCACAATGATTCTTGTTTTCCTATGATGCACGTGATGCTCAAATTGGTTTAACTATTTCAGTTAAAGCACAATTTAGATCATTGAAAACATTTAAATTCCACTCCCAAAATATAAAATCTGTTGAAAAATCAGGAAGTGGTTTGAACATTAAAAAATAATGTTTTCGATGATTGAAAGTTGTCCTTCTTTCAACCATATATGAGATGAAGATTTGGAATTATCCTTTACGTACGATCTTCCATCTCATGAAGCTAAGCTTTAAGTCATAGAAATATGAACTTGTAAGCCTCTCTAAAAAATTCTGCAAAAGTCTTATGTCAAGTCAAAGTAATAATTATTCACTTATATTGAAAAGACAAAAAGCAGTAAAAATTTGTAAAGTACGAGTTCTGATCAGAAGTAATCAGAAGTCATCACCTTTTTAACTCCCCCTGAAATTATGCATTTGAAACTTATCAGTTGTAAAAGATATGCATAAAATTTCAGACAAATATGTATGTACTCCCCCTTGATGGTTGATTTCCTCTTGGAGTATTGAAGTACAATCTCTTATCAGCACGGAGTAAGGTCTTTTGATCATTGAAGTGCAGGTCTTGAACTGTTGTGTTCAAAAGCCATTATGACATTGATGTTCGGGTTTTGAACTGCATTATCCAAAAACCTATTTTTGACATTGAAGAACGAGTCCTGATCTGTACATAATCAGAAGTCGGTTTCTCTTTAAGCTTTGTGTGCCTGCAACACAGATTTAGCCTTAGGTACCCACTGGAATTTGGGTCATGCTGTGTTAGCACAAGATTTTGGTATCCATTTCAAATTGGATCCTTTGTTCTTTTGAAAAGCATGAGAGTTGGTATGAGATGAATGCACATGGTAATTTCCAAACCAATCTTCAGAATCTTGACAAGAGATAGATATATGTTTATCATAAAAAGAAGACTTTCCAGCAGATAAAGATAACTGAAATAATTGCTTCATTGTATATTGTTTACGAGAAACATCAAGTTTTGGGTTCAAAACAGCAATATCAGCAATTACAACATCTTTAGTAAGCAAAGTCTTATTACAATTAACACTACTAGACGTTAAGACGCTCTTGTCAAGGTTTCGTTTGGGTTGCCACAGAGAATTTGCTTCTGGCCTTTGATTTCTCAGATCTGAAACATGTAAAGCTGGTGAGTTAGACCTTGGAGCAACAAACGAATGCTTCTTCTTGGAATTACCAGTAGTGGTCGGTTTTTGTAAATGCTGAGATAAATTCTTACCTTTAGCACTCTTAGCGTTCACAGAGACTGATTTATCAACGAAAGCTTTCGTTGATTTTGCACTGTTCACAGGCTTACTGGTTTTTCTTAAAGTTTTCTTCACAAATGATGAAAGGTTGGGAAGTTTTGTATTAAAGTCAAAGAGATCTAAACTACCGTCACAGTTCAAAAAATCAATTCCTTTATTTGATGAACCAGACATCTCCTTAAGTTTGAAGCTTTTGAAAGAACAGTATTTGAAAACATGGTTGTAAAAACGCTTTGTTCAATATTTATCAAAAGTTTTGCATCTGATAAAGAAGTCTCGAGTTCAGAAATTTTACGTTCTAAAACGAGAGGAGGGACATATAATTTACCTTTGATAGGCTTCGCCTCCATTTCCTTTTCAGTATAACTTAGAAAGAAATCACTTGAAAGAGTTTCCTTCTTTTTGTATATTGGGTTTTCATCATAACTATTATTCAACTTCGCATAATAAAATGGAAGATGAACTTTAGCTGATTTCATCCGTTTTTCCGTTTCATTGGCTTCATCCTCTTTTGATAGCTTAGTCCAAAAGGTTTTAAACGCGGGGAGTCTGCGAGCTAATTGCATATTAAGATGATCATAAAGTCCTGGAACTTCAGACATCCCCTTTTGTAGACAGTGAGGATTCTAATAACCGATTCCCCATCTCTCTATCTCCTCTTTGGGTTTGTTCAGAAAAATAGTTTGTTCAGTTTGACCCATTTTATATAACTTCTCTTCCAAACTTTTTAGTTTTCCGAGTAAAGAAAAGTTTTCTTTTGTACAAGAAGCATGCAACTTTTTAAGCTCATAAATATCTATCTCACTCTTTAGAAGTTGAGACTTAAGATCATAATTCTCTTTTAGAATTATTGTCTTTTCCTTAGCGTTGGTGTCATTATCTTTATGTAAAACCTCAATTAATACTTTCTTCTCAGCAATTTCATTGCTAAGTTTCTGTATCAACTGGTTTTTGTCTGTCATGACACCATTATCTTGCTTAAGATTAGATTCTAACTCTCTTTGTTTCATACTCATGGCATGCATTTTATTCATGAATTCTAAATCAGATAGATTACATACCTCCTCTTCTTCATTGTCAGAATCAGCTTCAGCATCTGATTCTATCTTGCCCATCAAGCACATGTTGACGGCTTCTTCTCTATCTTCATCATCTTCTTCTTCATCATCTGAGTGATCGAGCCAGTATTCGTCCTCAGCCATCAGTACCTTGTCTGCCTCTTGTTGTTTTGCAAGAAGCATCTTGTTCTTGTAGTAGTCTGAATTTCTGACTTTTGATCTACGACAGTCTTTGGCAAAGTGACCTGGTTTGCCACAGTTGTAGCATGTAGGCGGTTCTGGCTGACTTGATCCTTCAGCTTTGAATTTCCTTTCTTCCGGTCTCCTCTCCTCTATCCTCTTTCCTTCCGACTGAAACCTTCTTTCTTCAGGTTTCCTCTCCTCTGATCTTCTCCCCTCAAATCTCTTCCCTTCATATCTTCTACCTTCAATCCTTTCTTTGTGAATGTAGTTGTTCGGACCAGATGAATATCTCTGATTATTTGATGTTGTTTTTGTGTAGAACCTTTTCTGAAAGGCACTAGTCAGCATCATCATTGCTTGCTTCAGTTGATCATTTTCATCTGATTATGAGTTTGCACAACCTTCATCTTCTTCATCTGATTCATATCAGTCGCCTTGTTCTTCTTCTTTCTGAATACAAGGGCGACCGTGTCTTCAATTACCTTTCCTCTTTGTCTCTTCTCATCCAGAATTTCATCCACCTCTTCTTCATTTTGACGAAGGGTTTCATACACCTCATGAAGTGGAATCTCATTCAAGTCTTTAATCTGCTTCATCTGACGAGCAAATCTTTTCCATTCAGGTTAAAAAATACTAAGGAATTTGATATTCAGGTCATTTTGAGATTTGTGAACTTTGTTCTTGCTAAGTTCATTCAGCAATGTCACAAACCTGTCATAGGTTTCTTCTAAGGTTTCTCCCACCCTGCCTCTAAATTCTTCATAGTTATTTAGGCAGTTGGAGATCTTCAGCTGATTTCCAATTTTTGAACCCAACATCATTTTCTCGAGCTGATCCCACATTTCTTTACCTGAAGCCTTGTAACTGTCAATCTTGACGTATATTTCATTTGGGATCCCCTGTAAGATGTATGACTTTGATAATTTGTCGCCTTTGGCTCTTCAGAGGTTATCATCTTGTAGCTCGTGATACTTCAGTTCAACCTGAGTAGGCACGTTATCAATTACACGAGTCGTCATTGGTGGTGTCATAATCCCTTCTTCAATAGATGTTCTGATATAATCACCCAACTCGTGTCTATCAATGAAGTTTAGAAACCTATCCTTCCACTGTTCGTATTCTCCTTTGAAGAGAACTGGTGGCTTGGTGTCAGTTCCTATTGCAAGGGCTTCTCTGGATGTCATCCTGTATTGAATATATCAAACGATTACAAGGTTGATCGATTAAACTTTTGATGTGTTCTCTATGTTTTCTCTCAAATACACCTTTATGTGTGTGTTTGTGTGTGTGATATCTTGATCTGATCTATAGAGAGTTGTTAGAGAGATATCACAAAGATATCTAGCTAGTGTGTCTAACACACTACCTAATCAACTTGCAACAGCAAGTTGCATTATAAAACTATAAACCTACATAATATCTAACAAATAGATATTATATAACTAACTAAATAAATAAAAACTAACTAAGTTACTAGATCTAATATCTATTAGAAATAGATATTTAAACTAAGTTAACTAATATAATAAACAAACAATTACATTGACATATATTACAAATAGACATAGACTTTTATATCGAGAGTCGACGTTCCGGCTTTAGCTTCAGATTGCGATCTTCAGATTGGATGATCTTGAATCCAATGAGACTGTGTCTTAACAAAGACTGATTATCAACATGCAGATTTGTTTACCAAAGCTTTAGATGAAAAGAGATTTAATTTTCTTGTGTCTAAGCTTGGTATGTTAAATCTCAAGATCTAATAAGTAATTACCTATTAAAGTTTCTTTTATTGTAATTTTTCATCATTTCTTTATCATTATTTCTGAAAGGATATCTGCACTTTAACATGTTGTTCATGATCTCAGGGGGAGTGAGACAAGCTTATAAGATGATCAACATTATTTTGAGGGGGAGTTTCTAGAATTTTATGCATTTCTTATCTGCTAAATTTTTGTGATGCATAGTTTTAGGGGGAGCCTATGAGTACACAAAAGGAGTAAGGATATGATTTCTGATTACCTCAGATCAGAAATCGTACTTTAATCCTTTTACTGTTTTATGTCTTTTAATTTTTCAATAAATCTGTGAATAAAGTTGCTTTGATATGACTTTGAGACTTGTACAGAATGAGAGAAGCTTACAAGATCATATCTTTATGACTTAAGCTTGACTTCATGATATTTAAGACGAAGCGAAAAGGTTAATTTCTTATCTTAATCTCATATATGGTTGAAAGAAGGACAACTTTCAATAATAGAAAACATTTTCTTAAATTTTCAAACCACTTCCCGATTCTTAAACAGATTTCATGAATTGGAAGTGTGATTTTAAATGTTTTTCAAATTTACTTGTGCTTACATGATTACAAACCGTGTGTTTCCAAAGATAAATACTTGTGTAATGTCTTTTCTATATACTTTCATGTATTCATCCACACCGGTTTGATTTTTTGTTCAAAATGTTCTTACCATGTCTCAAATTTGAAACATATTTTTCGATGGTAAGACACACAACTTGTATTTCAATGAAATTTTGAGCGTTAATTCTTTTCGAAACGTTCTTTCAAGAATGTCTATATTTTGTTTCATATAGACGATATCCATTATTCTTGACCATAAGTTTTGATTGCTATATCATTTCATTTCTGATCATTTTCATACAATGTCAGATTTTCAAACAAGTCTCTTGCATTCATGTATGTTCATTCAATTAACTTGTTTGAAATATATTCAATGTTTAAAATGCTCATATCTTCATGATTATATTCTGAGCATACAAACATCTGACTTGTATTTGCACTTTAACTATTCAAGTTTAACCATTTTGAGCAACATATGCTTTATAGGAAAATATGGGTTCTTTGTGCTATGACTTAAATGAACTTCTATGGATTCACGTTAACCTGTGTTTCCTACCCAAGAAGTTAATCCTTAGTGATTGATTGTGAGGAGTCGAAAAGAAATGAGTGTGGGTTGTGCGTTGAGGTAAAATGGAAAAGAGGGTTTGGTTAGATGTGAGATTAATGATTAAAAGAAAGAGGGTGTGAGATAAGAGTAAAAGAATATCAAACTCTGCGCCAACTACTTTCTAAGCCGGGCATCCACATTACTAATGTTTCACATTTCTTCGTGAACGTTATTGAAACAAGCAACTAGCCCATGCCAACTCTTGATATAAACCCCACTAACCACTCATTTTCTTCTTAAAAATAAAATGTTTCATAATTTTTTGGGGACGAAGCACATAATCTATCTGATTTTCATTTGGAAAATCTGGATATTGAAATAGAAGGAAGTTTGCCCCACCGTCGCAATTCAATTATGCACATTGAGTCTGTGTTTATCTACTGTTGTCTCAGTGGTTTACACAATGTTGAACCTTATTGAAAGCAATCATCATATGCTTAATTCTTTCTACACTTGCACGAACACACAAGGAATTTGTTTTCTTGTCATAAGATTCATAGAAATTTCCTTTGTGGTGTTTCGATGATTGGATGGAAGCCTTGGGGGAGTGAACATAACAAAAGCTCCTTTCCAATGTGTATTCGTTACACACAGTGACTTAGTGTTACTGAGAGGCATATTAACTGATTCAATTGTTGATTCAGGTGTTACTTTCATAGTTTGTCTGGATTTGAAAAGATCTAGATGAATACTTTGTTCGAATTAGCAACGAATCAGAGGCTCTTGGATAGATTAGTGGTCAGATTGGATAACGACATTTCTTGATGATAGTTTTGATGATATCGATGCTCGTTTCATCAAAAAGGGGGAGATGATTTAAAGAAATATACGTGTCAGAAATTCCAAAGTTAGAGAATTGTTTGAAGATCAAAAGTTAAAGATTTGAAGAAGACAAAGTTCAAAGTTTGAAAGTTTATTCAAGCAAAGTTAAAGAAATGTTTGAAGATGTGCTGATTTTCTGAAATTTTCTTTGAAGATTATTTGCTGAAGCAAGTTGAGCTAAATATGAAGATAATTTTTTTTTCTGAAGTCTGAAAGAGTTTCTGTGATAATTCTGAAGAGATTATTGAAGATTGTTTCTACCATATTTGGGGGAGATTGTTAATTTTGTTCAGAGACAACTTGGGAAGAATAAAGTTAAACAAAAGGAAGAGATTGTCCAGATTGAACCAAAGGGGGAGATTGAACTGCTAAATCTTTCAAAGTTGATCTTGAATCCAAAGGGGGAGATTGTTAGAGAAGAAATATGTTGGATACAAGATCATGAAGACTAGAGGTCAAAGTTACAAGAAGTCAAAGCTCGAAAGTCAACTCTCATGGAAAATCAAAGTCTATGTGTTAATAAAGTCAAAGTTAACTTGTATTTGTTTTGTTTTCCTTGTTTTAGATGATAGGTATAAATAGAGTTGTTTTTCTTTAATAGATAGATGGTTAGAAGTTTTGGATACAATTTCAGAGGGAGTTTTAGAGAGAGAAAGAGAAGTTTAGAGAGAGAAAGTTAAGAACAAATTGTAATCTTTGGATTGTGAAATTGAAATCAAAATAGGTAGTTGTTAAATCTTGTTTTGTTTGTTTGATTGTGATAAAAATCTTGAATCAGGGACACACAGAGATCTAGTTTGCTTGTCAGCCTTGTATCTGTTTTTTTGCTCTTCAGAATACTGAGAAATATCTAATGGAACTATTTTTGTCTTTTGTTCTCTTTCCTGATTCCCATCTTCACTGTCTGAGGATTCATCATCTGGAATTTCCATGGTAAGAGGAATCATCGGACCTTCTTTAATGGACATCATAATGTTGTCTCCATTGGCATGTCTGTTTACAAAGTCCAAAAATCTGTCTTTCCACTGCTCATATTCACCTTTCAAAGGGCCGGTGGTTTGACATATGTACCAATAGCAAGTGCATCCTTGGAAGTCATCTTGATCTTTACACTGATTTTGATCGTTCAAAAGTTCAGAAATAAATTTGACTTTGAAAGTCAAACTTGGTCAATGCTTGAAAATCTCAGAAAAATCTCTAAGTACTGAAACTCGCAGACCAAAGAAAAGAAACTTCGCGCACAACGAAGGATGCGAGAACTGAGTTCGCGCATAAAGAGGGATGCGCGTTTGAGCTTCACGCAAATAGGGACGTGCGAGCTCCTGGTTCGCGCACACTGAATCGTGCGTGTTTCAGCTTCGCGCATGCAGTGTCGTGCGCGTTTTATCTTCGCGTAGAAAACCACTTGCGAGTTCTTGATCAATCACTTCGCGCAATGCGTCTGCACGTTTTTACATTTAGAATATTTTTCAACCTTTTAGTTCGCGCAAACAGATCACTTCTTGCACAAAGTCAACTTCTCACAGAACAAAGGAAAAACAAAACTCGAACACAGTAACTTGCGCGTATCTACTTCTCGCACGCTTAAGCTTGCGAGTTCTTTACTCTTTTTCGAAAATCTTTGATGTGTGTGTTCTTCAGTAGGAAGCTTGCGCGTTCTTTAGATCTAGTGTGTTCTTCATGCTTCGTTCAAAAACCAACTTTTTCACTCGAAATCGATCCAATACTCAGAAAAGCGATATGAAACTTTGCAGATTGCTTCTATATCAAACTTCGAACAGATTACAATTGATTGATTACAGTCTAAAACATCAAAATTACAAATTGATCTAATAGACAGTACGTATGAACAACTTCGAACAAAAATTCAAGAAAATCCATAATTCACACTAAATTGATGTGAATTAAGCTAACCAATTCAAACGAAAAGTGTTCTAAACAACAAATCTAGTATCAAGGAATCAATTACAAACCCAATACAACACAAAATTTCATAAATCAAATCTTGACAGGTGCTCTTCGAATTCTTGAAAAAGTCGATCACACACTTTGATTTAGATCATGTTTCTGAATCTTTGTAAGCTCTGATACCAATTGTGTGTCCCACAATGATGTGCAAACGATCAAGATGATAACAACATTCAAACAACCAAATTCTATTAATCACAATTTTTTATTACAAAGATGCTCTCACAATTTCTCACTCTAAGAACACGTATATTACCTCTAGTCATATGAGTCTACTAACAAAAAAGACTATTTATACTAGGTCACTAAAACACTTACAAAGCTAATACAAAACCACTTTGACTTTGACCTTATTACAAATACTTTGACTTTTAGCTTGAGAGTTGACTTGAGCTCTTGAATTGACTTTCATCTTCATGATCTTGGATCCAACATATTTGTGCACTAACAAAGTGACATCCGATCTAACACTTGGAAGAATAATTCTTAGCTCATTGCCTTATAACATATATATCAAAAGAGTTTATGTTATTTGTCTTACAAAATGATTTATCTTTGTAAGGTTTCAGATTTCAGTACTAAAAAAGTCTTCTTCAGATTTATATTTGGGATAGTATTTTGGGATCAAAATCTTCACCCGAACACAAGAATCCGATTTACTGTTAACTTGGTATTTGATTATTGTCTTTGATAAACCCACAAATATAAAATAATATATAACATCCGAACTTCCATACTTCAAAAATAATCAAAGTTGGATCCAATCTATAGCTTATATTTCGGATTAGATAAAATAGGATTTTTCTTTGTAGAAGTCATGTAAATATCTGTATTCGTGCAAGAACAAAAAGCCTACAAAAAAATCAAATACTAGTTAAAGTGAGGTCAAGATCATTAGCAAAGCGGATTGACTTGTCATCTAGCCGAAAGAAGATCAATACAATATAAAGTCAAATAGTAATATGACAAATACTACTACTGGCAAGCCAAATTTGCAATGAAAACTTATCCAACAAGTTTGGCTCACCAACTTTACCAACTCTCATCCTGGTATGGGAACATGTCTAGCATGTCAGCCAAAGTAAGTTTCAAAGCATTAGTTTACTAGCGTCATACTTTATTTACTGCTCCCTCTCCATACAAAATGGTGGATGGGTTAACATGTGTCTACATCAACATCAAAGGACAAAATGAAGAGTACAAGCATTCATGGATGACCAAGTCACATAAAGACACATCTTAAAGTTGGACAACATCATATAATGGAATGGTGGCTATAAAAGGTCATCCTTGTCATTTGTTGCTACTCACCCATATTGAGAGAACTTCTGAGTGATAGTTTCTTAGGAAAAATTGGCGTCACAATCTAAAGGATTATTTTAGTAGTTCAAATGTAAAAGAGTACCTTCTTCTCTCACTCTTTAAGTTGTTAGCAAATTTGTCACTGGCCAGATTGTTTAAGATCAGGTCTTACCTCCCTAACTTCTGCAACAATTATGTAATTCTTGTTTTAATACAAAATATAGAATTAAAAAGTGAAAATTTGTTGTGTTTGTATTCAATCCCCCTTCTACAAACACGTTATTTATTAGTCATTACATTCTTGGATCAATAATAGTCAATGGACCAGCATCTTACTCTACATGAGTACTCACCATAATGTCCCTAGTGACTCAGTGCCTACTCTTCCTAGTTAAGACCTCAAACATTACTAGATGAGACACGACTTTGAGTTAATGGTCAGTGTACGACTCCAACGAGTGCCCACGATAATGCCCCCGATGACTCCGTGACTACTCTCTAGTTACAAAGTGGGAATATAGAAACTCCTCACTTATCAAACACATTATGCCTATGGATCTAATGTATTACAATCCCAAATTATATGACTCAACATTTGCATGATAAAGACACTCAAAACATGTAATTATAAATAACTATGCTAAATTATGCAATTCAACTTCGTAATATAAACATTGGATAATTAATGTTGGGCAAAAACCCCAAGACCCCTTTTGAATCAATTATTTTTCAATCATAAGTTGGGCACAACCCAAAAACTCTTATACATCAAATATCACCAACAAATATTTACAACTTATTTGACTCACTTATTAAAAGTCATAAAAGTTAAAAACATACATTTTCCAAAGGTTTATGCATTTTATGTACTAAATGTCCTTATACAATAAGATATATCCATTAGTGTACAAATCCACCAAAACTTTCGTTTATGGTTCAAAAACGTCAAATAATTACCATCACATGATTTATTATTTGAGAAGTCAAAGTACTCCATAAATATGCATTTTCTCAAAATATTATGTAAATCATATATCAAAGCATGAAATTGATCAAATAGACCGTCATATGTAGTAATAAACCATCAATAGATAAAATAATAAGATTTATGGTATCAAAGTGTCCAACAACCCAACAATATGCCTTTTCCCAAATCTTTATGAAATCATGTGCATCCTAAATGCAATAAACTCTAATCAACACCATAAAATGTAGTAAATCATAAAGAAAACATAACTAAGACTCAAATTAGGATAATTTTTTTACATATACATAGTTTTCACAAAACAACTTGAAACTCACATTGCTAGATTAGGTTAAAACTAATTCCCAACAATCTTTTGCTTCAATTGATGAAGACCTTGAAGATCCTCTATCCAACTCCAATCCAAACCTCTGATGTCCCTAAAAGATCTAAAGATTTGAACCTATATCATTTAGAATGAGAGAAAAGAGATAAAAAACCTAAATGACAAAACCATAAAGGTAGGTTTAAAACCTGTCAGGCCTCTAACACGACTTGCACCGTGACTAAGGTGGTGTTGCAACTTATCCATGCCCCTTTTTGGGTTTCGAATCGAGTTCCTTATGCAACCTTGATGTAGAGCGTATAGCAAACCAAATCGAGGAACAAATGGACAAAAACAAGATCGTGACTAAGAGGCAGAGGCAGAAACCAACAACGACTTTCCATGTGACTTAAGTCGCCGGAAAAGTCGTATAGCCCTCTGGATGTTGATCTAACAGCGTCTAACGCGACTTAAGTTGCGCAGAAAGTCCCCCAACCATGGTTTGCTGGGTTTCCTTGATATGATCAATTTTCATATTTCTTTATTTATTCTAGTTTATCTTTTAAAAACTTATCTTTATTTTTAGTTAATTATCTTATTTAGTTTTAAAGTTGGTTTAGAATTAGGATTAGTTTGAATTTAAGTTTTATAGTTATTTCTTAGTTAGCCTAGTTATATATAAGATTATTCTCTTTATTTTTTTCTATCAATTATCAATTTAATAATAGTTCTCTTTAGAGAGTTTGAGTTTTCTCAATAGTTCTTGAGTTATGCGTTTGTAAGCTCGCTAATCCCTTGGATTTGACGCTTGTCAATCCTTCCACGTATTCCTACTGAGTCAGTTGGTATCAGCGCACAGACTTCCCTGTATCTTGACCTGCAGAATGGCACAACACTCGCCATCTCCATCATCCCTCTCCTCAGCAGATCTTGTCGGGATCACATAAGCTTTTACCGCAAACATCACCACTCTGACAACAACCTTTATCAATAAGATAAATGCCAACAACACTGAATGATAGAGTCGAGACAGGAAAGGAGATCGAGGCCGAACACCACATGGTGGCCGACATCAAAAAGACCCTGATTACCGGATGAAGGCCGATATCCCCTACTTATATGGAACCATGTGTGTAGAAGAGTTCCTAGACTGGTAAATTGAGTTCGTCCATTTTTTCGACATCATGGAGATACCAGAACAGAAGCAAATAAAGATGGTCGCTTTCCGTCTAAAAAGCATCATGGTCGCATGGTGTGACAAGTTAGTGATGCATCAACAAAGACAACGGAAAGGACCAGTTAGATCTTGGCGACGAATGAAACAACTAATGATGGAACAACTTTTACCAGAAGATTATGATCAGATTCTCTATAAGATGTACCTGGAATGCAGACAAGGTACGAGAACCATAACCAAATACACTACCAAATTTCTATATCTTTCTGAACGGAATAAAATTGGCGAAATAAAAGGACAAAAGGTGGAGGGTAACATTAGTGGATTAAAAGGCTCGATTCCAGACAAGATTGGACTCCAAACTGTAGGGACCATAAGTGAAGCCTCAAGTCTAGCCATGAAAGAGGAGCTAATTGAAAGATCAAGACGCATATCCCAAAACAAGGCCGAGATGGAAGGTGTAACAAGCAATACAGGTAAAATTCCTTCCTAAACCGCAGGAAACAATGGTAGTCGAGATTCTAACCCATTACCAAGGAACATGGAAAATTATAATGATAAAGCACTCACACAGAAAACCCCCAACCCATATGCAAGGCCAACGGGACCCAAGTCCTACCGTTATGGGCAGCTTAGCCATAGGTCCAGTGAATGCACAACTTGAAAGACTGTTGGAATAGTGGAAGGTGGAGAAGATGAAAAGCATGATGATTGTGAAGGAGCTGAATTTGCTGAAGAAGACCTTTTAGAAAAAATCAACATTGTGCTCCAACAGGTCTTGCTATCACCAAAAGAGGACGGGTAACACAATAATATCTTAAAATCTTATTATTCTATCAACAACAAAATATGTGATCAAATTGTAGATAATGGCAGTTGTGAGAACTTGGTGTCACAAAAATTGGTGGATTACTTGAAACTACCAACACAACTTCTTGAAACACCCTATTCTCTTGGTTGGGTGAAAAGAGTTCCACAAGTTCAAGTAACCCAATCGTGCAAGGTACCTATGTCCATTGGAAAGCACTATAAGGAAGATGTAATCTATGATGTGTTTTACATGAATACTTGTCACATCTTTCTTGGACGATCATGGCAACATGACAACAATGTCGTGTATAAAGGAAGAGATAATGTGATGATATTTCGTTGGGGTGAGCATAAGATCGCTATGAATCTTGTCTTGCACTTTAAGAGAGATGTAAAGAAGAAAAAGTAGAACTTCTCGATCATTTCTGTGAACAATCATGCAGTTAAGAAAGTCAAATCAAGACCAACATGTATAAGGAAAGTTATCATTCGTGATAAACCAATTCCTCCAAAGCATGGACCATTCAAGGGTGTTAATATGAGTGGACACCAAAGAAAGTGTTAATGTATTTTATTGTATCCAAGATTTAATAGGAAAAGTCAAGTCTAGCAAAGTCAACAAAGTCAAAGTTTAGATAAGTCAATCTTAGAGTTTGTATAGGTGTTTCATCTTTCTAGAGTTTATCTTGTTAAGCTTAGGGTATAAATACCCTTCTGTGTGTTGTAAGTGTAGGAACCAAGTATCACATTGTAATTGTCAGTTTAATATACTTGTGACGCTTTCTCTCTCTACACTCTCTCTCTACATTCTTGAACGTATTTGTTGTTAATTGATACTAGAGTTTGAATTGGACATTTACAATTGATATCAGAGCAAGGTCATTCAAATTTAGAGAAGGATTACACTTGAAAAAGATCGAATTCTTGAAAATTTTGAAGAAAACACAGAACGGTTTTTGGTTCTTCACTGTTGAATCTAATTCTCATCAATTTGTTGTTTTTAGATTGATAGATTGATGTTGTAGTGATCGATTAGTGTAATAGATCACTTGTTATTCATAATAGTACACAAATTAATCACTGGATTGTTTGAATTTTGAGATTTTTGAACTTTCTTGAAAAAGTTCAACGAACACTGTATTTTGATCAAATGCACTGTACTTTGATGTTCGTAATCATGTTTAGTGTTTAGAAAAGTATTAGATATCATATTCGATCATTGTGGTACAAATCTTGAAAGCCAATGGCAGGTGAAAATGATTTTTGGATCAATCTGTGCTATCAAGTGAAGAACGTGCAAGATCTGGGAAACGCGCAAGCTTCATCTACTGAAGAACACGCATAGTTCATTAAAAACGCGCAAACGTCTTCTACGAGTTCATCATCAAAACGCGCAAACGTAGCTTGCGAGTTCATGAGAAACACGCAAACATAGCCTGCGAGTTCTAAAAGTTTCAAATTTCTTCTAAGGATATAAATGCGCAAAGGAATCTAAACGCGCAAGATTAACCTTGCGAGAAGCCAAAACGCGCATATCATTGTTTGCGCGAACTTCAAAACACGCAAGCAATAGCGTGCGAGTTTCTAAAACGCGCATAAAGCGTTTAGCGAGTTTCTCAGTGAACAGTGACTTGAGAGTTTAATGATTTGCGAGTTTATGTTCAAAAGTTCTGCGAGTTTGATGATCCTTTGATCTGAGAGTTTAGCAAAACACGCATCCATCTGTGTGTTTCATAGTTCATTAAATCTGCGCGTTTGTGCTCAAAGCAGCCTGCGAGTTCCAAGCATCTGCCAGTTTAAGTGATTTGCGAGTTTCAGAGTTTAAATTTTTTTCTGAGAAAAATTTATTTTCAAGTGGTGATCTGTTTTTGACTTTAAGTCAATTTTTGAATTATTTGGGAATGATCATATCAAGTCAAGCTAATCATTCAAGATGCCAAAGATAAATGATAAGGGAAATACTGTACTTTCAGCTAGAGATATGGTTGTATTGTACATGCTTGAGATACCGAAAATAGAAGTTGAACGAGATCAACTGAAAAATCAGAATTCAGTGCTTCTCAAATAAATTCAGGAGTTTAAATCAAAATTTTCAAATTCTGATAAATCTTTTGATTGTGCAAAGTGTACTAATATTGTTAAATGTAATTTTACAGGTATCATCAGTGCAAGAGAGAAAGAAATCAAAGAACAAGTGAAAGAGATTAAAGAAAGAGAGAAAATGATGGCAATAAAAGATAATACCATTCAGTCTCTTGAGAAAGTAATCAAGTTCAAAGAATCCATAATTACAAATCTTTAGAGCCAACTGAAGACACCTCAACATAAATCATCAGAACTACAAACTGAATCAGTTGAGCTTCAACAAAAGTATATGGCTTCTGAAGAAAATGTATATGCATTGAAAGTCAAAAATGCTGATTTGACGAGAAGCATCAAAGAAGATAAAGTTAAATCAAATCTTCAAAGCCAACTGAAGAAAACTGAACAGACACCATCAGAGCTTAAAGATGAATCAGTTAAGCTTCAAATCAAGTTTAAGGCTTTTGAAGACAAAATATTTGCGTTGGAGATACATAATGCTGAATTGAAGAAAAACATCCAAGCAGATAAAGATAAATCAAATTTAAAGACTTCTTCTACTCAACAGTCATCTGAATTTTCAAAGAAAACTCTTCAAGAGAAAAAGGATTTGGAGCTGAGATGTTTAAAACTTTCTAAGTAAGTGTCTGAATTCGAAAAGATAATAATCACTGAAAGAGACACTTTTGCCAAAGAAAGAAAAGTTCTTGAAGATAAAAATTCTGAATTTCCCAAACAGATTTCTACTCTACAAGACTTGCTTGAAAAAGAAAGAAATATTTTCAAAGAAAAGAAGCAGTCTTTTGAGCTAGAAAAGAAAAATGCTGAAAAGAGGAATACTGGGATTTTCAAAGATATTTCAGAGAAGAACAAGAACATGGAAAAAGATTTTGATCTTGAACGTTCACATTTTGAATCTGAGATATCTAAGCTCACATCCAAAATAACTGTTCTATCATCAGATGTGCAAAAAGAACAGAAGGCCAGATCTAATTTGAAACAAATGTTTGACACAATGACTTCAGAAAGAAACATTTTATCTGAAAAGATAAAAGACTTAGAAGTTGCAAATGTCAATTTATCAGAAAAGATTACAGCTGATGTGATTGATCAATCACCTGTTGATAATTCAACAGAATCAGTCTGTTCTTTCAAAACAACTTCAAGTTCTATTCATGAGAAAAATGTTTTGAAAAAGAAAAGTGTCAAACCAAACACTGTCAAATCAAGTCAGATCAGACCATCAAATCTATTCTATGACAAATTTGTTGATGGTTCAGCAAACTTTTATGTTAAATCTCTTGGAAAGAATTCAAAGAAAAATCAGATGGTCTAGAAAGTGAAGAGTTCTTAAGAAGAAGAGAAGAAGAAAGACAAAGCATCTGTATCCACAACTAATGCCAAAAAGAATAGAGCGCATAAAGGTAAATCTTTAGGTAATTCTGATATGTTTTACTCGACTAATCATTTGATCAGGATTGCTCAGAAGAAAATTTGTTGATCTTACTGTGGAGCACATGACTTTGTAAGTAAAAACTTTGTAAATTACTGGTATGGTTCTTATTATGTAAACCCCACAAGAACTGCAACTAACACATCAGGACCCAAATACCAGTGGATACCAAAAGCTAAAACTGTGTTGCAGGCACCAAAAGTTTAAGGGGGAGCATGATGATTGACTTCTAGATAAATCGGTCTAGGACTCGTACCTCAAAGAACGATGGCTTCTAAACACTTCAGTTTAGAACCCGAACTCTAATGTAAAAGACTGTGGCTTCTGATCACATGACATATCATGACCCGTTCTTCAATGTTCAGATAAGGATATTGTGCAAATTTCCAGGGGGAGCTTATCAGACCTAAATCATTATATCATGATTTGAGGGGTAGCTTAAAGGTAAATATCTTCTGATCTTGATCTCTGATTGTTTGAAAGAAGAACAAATTTCAAGCATGAAAAACAGTTTCTTAAATGTTTAAACCACTTCTCAATTCTCAAAAGATTTTATGAATTTAGAAGTGTGATTTTAAATGTTTTCAATTTTGAGCTTTAATGTTTAACTGACCGTGTGTTTCCAAAGATCAATACTAGCGTATTATCTTGTCTATATACTGTAAAGTATTCACACACATCGGTTCAGTACTTCATTTGAATATGTTATTACCATGTCTCATAACGAACAAATTTTTTGATGGTAATACTCCCGTTTGCTTTCAAATGTTGTTGAGCATCATTCATCATTTCAACTTGAGCGTTCATTGCTAAATTGTTTATATTCGTTCATATAAACAAAATATTCAATTCTTTGATACCCTAACTATTTTATTTGATCTGATTGATACATTGTCAGATTCTCAA
Organism: Arctium lappa; assembly: GCA_023525745.1. Taxonomy (NCBI): domain Eukaryota; kingdom Viridiplantae; phylum Streptophyta; class Magnoliopsida; order Asterales; family Asteraceae; genus Arctium; species Arctium lappa. The sequence continues at coordinate 69,571,886 of CM042054.1, forward strand.
AACAATTCTCTTGATTTCAAATCATTCATTCAATATCCTTGTTTTGAGAGATCTTCATTGTTCAATTGTTCAAATCTCATGAGCATACATTTTGACAGTGTTATCTTATCTGTGCTTAACTGTCCAAGTTAAATTGTTGAGCAACCATTCTTTTTAGGACTTACATGGGATTCGTGTGAGAACTTAAAAAGAACTTCCATGGATACACGTTAGCCAGTGTTTCCTACCCAGGAAGTTATACTCGAGTGATTGAGGGGTGAGGGGTCAAAATCAAAGAGTGGGGGAGATAACTCATCCGGTTGAGTTTTTCTCATTGAGCTGAGGTAAAATGTAAATGAGAGTTTGGTTAGAAGTGAGCTTCAATGTTTAAAAGAAAGAGGGTGTGAGAACAGAGTTAAAAGAATATCAGAACTCTGCACCAATCACTTTCTGAGTCGGGCAGCCACATCTACTGATTGGTTCACATTCTTTGGTGACCATCATTGAAACAGGCAGTGAGCCCATGCCAACTCTTGCAATTACCCCACCAACCACTCATTTCTTTCTCGACAAAGAAATGTTTCAATTTTTCTTGGGGACGCAACATATTTTCTATCTAATCTTCACTCGGAAGATTAAGATATTGAAAAAGAAGGAAGTTTGCCCCACCTTCGCACCTCTTTCATGCACATTGAGTCCGTGTAATACTTGTTGTTGTTTCAATAGTTTACACAATTTGAGCCTTATAAAACACAATCATTGTGCTAAATTCTTTCATAACACAAGCATGAGCACACAGAAAATTTGTTTTTCTGTCAGAACATTCATAGAATTACCTTGTGTTTTTCAATTATTGAATGCAAGTCCTTGGGAGTCATCATCAAACCAGCTCCTTAAATTGTACATTTGTTGTACACAGTAACTTTGTGTTACTGACAGGCATTCCTAACTGTTTCATTTGTTGAATCATGGTTACAACGTTCATTATATCTGAATTTGAAAAGATTCAAGTATATACAATTCATGATTCAGTTATTCAGGTCAAAGGGCGGAAAATGTCAAACTTACCATAAAAAGGGGAGATTGTTAGTTTCTTACAAAGGGGAAGATCAAAGAAAGTGTTGAAATTGAAGAGTTTTGATGATCATGATGCTCACAATCATCAAAAAGGGGGAGAAATTCACAAAGTTCAATTTCAAAGTCCTGAAGAAAGTTCAAAGTCAAGACTTGTGGAGAATTTCTGAAAGTTCAAATCAGATGAAAGGAAATAATTCTCAAAGATTCTGAAGACAAGTCCAAATGATTCAAGAAAGTTTGTTTTTTCCGAAGACAGTCAAGAGATCAGAGTGATGAAGATACAATTTTGAAAGATTCCTCAAAGTTTCAAAAGATTCCTGAAGATTCCAAAGAAGTTTAAAGAAGTTCCAGAAGTTTAAAGTTTTCAAAGTATTGCTAAAGACTTGTTGATTTCCAAAGATACAAAGTGCAAATGACTTTTCAAGATTCTTCAAAGACAGAAAGACTGAAGATTGCCAGAGCTTCAAAGTCCAAGACTGTCGAGACAAAAGTTGAAGAATCAAGCGTTGAAGACTAGTGTATTTTTTTTTTAAATCTTGAATACAAAGGGGGAGATTGTTAATGCATTTTATTGTATCCAAGATTTAATAGGAAAAGTCAAGTCTAGCAAAGTCAACAAAGTCAAAGTTTAGATAAGTCAATCTTAGAGTTTGTATAGGTGTTTCATCTTTTTAGAGTTTATCTTGTTAAGCTTGGGGTATAAATACCCCTGCGTGTGTTGTAAGTGTAGAAACCAAGTATCACATTGTAATTGTCAGTTTAATATACTTGTGACGCTTTCTCTCTCTACACTCTTTCTCTACATTCTTGAACGTATTTGTTGTTAATTGATACTAGAGCTTGAATTGGACATTTACAGAAAGATAGACAAGACCATTCCTTTTAATGAGAACTTGAGTTCTTTAGAGGTGGAGGACACTGATGTAGAGCGTCAACCCAAATCAAGGAATGAATGGACAAAGACAAGATCACGACTAAGAGGCAGAGGTAAAAAACCAACGTGACTTTCCACGTGACTTAAGTCCCTAGAAAATTTGCGTATCCCACTTGAAGTCAATCCAACAATGTCTAATGCAACTTTCCACGCGACTTAAGTCATGCAAAAAGTTACGCGGACGTGGTTTGATGGTTTTCTTTTATCTGATCAATTTCCTATTTCCTTATTTTTTCTAATTTATCTTTAAAACTTATTATTATTTTTAGTTAATTATCTTATTAAGTTTTATAGTTGGTATAGAATTAGGATTAGTTTGAATTGAAGTTTCATAGTTATCTTTTAGTTAGCCTAGTTATAAATAGGATTATTCTCTTTATTGTTTCAATCAATTATCAGTTTATTCTCTTTGGAGAGTTTGAGTTTTCTCAATAGTTCTTGAGTTTCTAAGCTCGTTAAACCTATGGATTTGACGTTTGTTGTTGGGAAATTCAGAAATGATCAAGTATGGTTAATGCTGCTACAACAGAATTACTACTGCCAGTTGAAGTTAATGCTGCTAATACAAGTTTATGCTGCTCATCAACATTAGTACTGCTCGTTCATAGTTAGTACTACTTGAATAGATTAATACTGCTGATCATAGTTAGTACTGCTGGAATTAACACTGCTCAGAGTACTAATGCTGCTGAAGAATAATACTGCTTATGAGATGAAGATCCGTATGGAAAGGATGACAGCTAGATTGAAGATATTAATGGAAGCTTAGAGATAAAGATGGAAGTTTATATTGAAGATCTTTTATTATTTTGTAATTATCTTTTATCTTCAGTATATGTATAGAATAGTTTGTTTCTTTAGATAGAACAATTAATTCTGAGTTTTAGCTTTCATTAGAGAGAATTAACCTCAAGGTTAGAACCCTAATTCTAGAGAAGTAGAATTCGTATTGGTGAGCCTGTTCATCAATATTGAGGTTGTTTGTAAAAGCTTGTGACTTTCAATCATTCAATAAAGTTTGCAAGTTGTTCATCAGATTTACTGTGTTGGTTACTGTTTCATTAAATATCAAAGTGTTATTCTGCAAACTTCTTTGATATTGTTTTCTGAGAATTTATTCTTGTTTAGAATTAAAATCCTGACAAGTGGTATCAGAGCAGATACTAGCAACTAGCAATGGAGATCATCAGTGCAGGGACAGGTTGATAATTTCAGTCAAGAGACAGAAGGAAAGAACTCAGGTATCAATGAAGAGTAAATTTTCAAATAGGAGTTCTGGAAAAGTGGAAATGCATGCAAAGAAGAGAAAGTCAAAAGACTAGCAGGAGAGTCAGCCTTATGTTAACACATTGGAAAGTACTGAGGATAACCTTCCTGATAGCAAGACTAGAGAGGAAGGCAGTGATAGAACAGGAAGGAACGAGAAGAGATTAAAGACTTCTAAAACCGAGGTAAAGGAATCTACAAGTAAAGGTGATGACAGATCTTTCCATAAAAGAAAAACGATGAAAATCATATTGCCCACTAGTAAAGAGAATTACGTCGACTAAAGTCATGAGAAGAATCACCAGCAGGATAAACATAGAGAAAATGTTACTTCTCGACCAAATCTTAGTGATCTTTATTCTTCAAGAAAGGATTTGGAATCTGACCGATTTCTGCTTGCTGCCACTCAAAAAGCAGAAGAGACAACCCTCCAAGACCTTTTTGGCCAATCGGGAAAGAAGAAAAATGATAAGTTTCCTGAAAGGTTCAATTGGTATCAAAGGGGAAATGTTTAATAATATGGCATACAGTCAAGTTGAGGAGTTGTATAAGAAAGAGATGGCTAAGCTGCAAGGGGACTCCTCACAAAGGGAAGAGGCTGAAAGAAGAATGAAGGAGAGACATGATCTAAACATTCAGCAACCATTCCCTGAGGAAGTCGCACCTACAAAAGAGCATAAGGAAGACTCAGAGAATGTTAGTGTAGAGGTTAAATCTTCAAAGAGGGTGAAGACTATAGCCTCCAAGAAGCAGATCAGAAGGCCAAGAGTTGAAGAAACAGCAGAAACTGCAGCAGAACCTTCAGTTACTCCTACAACTGAATCTGTGCAGAACCCAGAACAGTCCAATAAGCAATATAATCTTGATCTTTATATGACTACAACAAGTGATGAACCAGTTCAAGCTGATCCCATTTCTATGAAAGCACCAGAAGTCATCTTTTGGGATATTTTGGAAGATCAAAGGAAGAAATACTTCAGGCTTAAGAGAGTGGGAGATCTATATGAAGTGTACTCTACTTGGGATAGACTCATCAGAAGCTGTTCAAGATCAGATTTAGAAGAGATGTTCAAAGTTGGAGTGGATATATATGAAAAGGAGCTGAAAGGAGAAGGAATGACCTTAATCAGATTAGCCATGGAGTACTTATGCATGATGTTTGATCCTAGCAAAGTTCAACATGTGATCAGAGATTTGCATCTACCGAATAAATTCCAAAGAATAGAAAACTGGATGATATTTGAAAGGAGTGGAGTCTATGTCATCACTGTGGACTGAGCTTATCATGAGTACTACTTGGTTGATAAAATCTATGATCACAGCAAGGCTAAATTACAAGCAATGTTGAATGCCAAGCTTACATGTTCAAAAGATTCAGAAATGGCAAAGATTGTGGTTAGCAGAATCATTAATCAAAGCTTGGGTTTGGATCCTAATCTAGGGGTGTGAACTGAAGTGTTGAAAGCATCTTGAAGAGCATCTGAAGAACTTGACTTCTCTTCCCAAAAGTCAAGTTAGGGGGAGATTGTTGGGAAATTCAGAAATGATCAAGTATGGTTAATGCTGCTACAACAGAATTACTACTGCCACTTGAAGTTAATGTTGCTAATACAAGTTAATGCTGCTCATCAACATTAGTACTGCTCGTTCATAGTTAGTACTGCTTGAAGAGATTAATACTGCTGAGCATAGTTAGTACTGCTAGAATTAACACTGCTCAGAGTATTAATGTTGCTGAAGAATAATACTTCTTATGAGATGAAGATCCGTATGGAAAGGATGACAGCTGGATTGAAGATATTAATGGAAGCTTAGAGATAAAGATGGAAGTTTATATTGAAGATCTTTTATTATTTTGTAATTATCTTTTATCTTCAGTATATGTATAGAATAGTTTGTTTCTTTAGATAGAACAATTAATTCTGAGTTTTAGCTTTCATTAGAGAGAATTAACCTCAAGGTTAGAACCCTAATTCTAGAGAAGTAGAATTCGTATTGGTGAGCCTGTTCATCAATATTGAGGTTGTTTGTAAAAGCTTGTGACTTTCAATCATTCAATAAAGTTTGCAAGTTGTTCATCAGATTTACTGTGTTGGTTACTGTTTCATTAAATATCAAAGTGTTATTCTGCAAACTTCTTTGATATTGTTTTCTGAGAATTTATTCTTGTTTAGAATTAAGATCCTAACAAGTGGTATCAGAGCAGATACTAGCAACTAGCATTGGAGATCATCAGTGCAGGGACAGGTTGATAATTTCAGTCAAAAGACAGAAGGAAAGAACTCAGGTATCAATGAAGAGTAAATTATCAAATAGGAGTTCTGAAAAAGTGGAAATGCATGCAAAGAAGAGAAAGTTAAAAGACTGGCAGGAGAGTCAGCCTTATGTTAACACATTGGAAAGTACTGAGGATAACCTTCCTGATAGCAAGACTAGAGAGGAAGGCAGTGATAGAACAGGAAGGAACGAGAAGGGATTAAAGACTTCTAAAACCGAGGTAAAGGAATCTACAAGTAAAGGTGATGACAGATCTTTCCATAAAGGAAAAACGATGAAAATCATATTGCCCGCTAGTAAAGAGAATTACATCGACAAAAGTCATGAGAAGAATCACCAGCAGGATAAACATAGAGAAAATGTTACTTCTCGACCAAATATTAGTGATCTTTATTCTTCAAGAAAGGATTTGGAATCTGATCGATTTCTGCTTGCTGCCACTCAAAAAGCAGAAGAGACAACCCTCCAAGACCTTTTTGGCCAATCAGGAAAGAAGAAAAATGATAAGTTTCCTGAAAGGTTCAATTGGTGTCAAAGGGGAAATGTTTAATAATATGGCATACAGTCAAGTTGAGGAGCTGTATAAGAAAGAGATGGCTAAGCTGCAAGGGGACTCCTCACAAAGGGAAGAGGCTGAAAGAAGAATGAAGGAGAGACATGATCTAAACATTCAGCAACCATTCCCTGAGGAAGTCACACCTACAAAAGAGCATAAGGAAGACTCGGAGAATGTTAGTGTAGAGGTTAAATCTGCAAAGAGGGTGAAGACTATAGCCTCCAAGAAGCAGATCAAAAGGCCAAGAGTTGAAGAAACAGCAGAAACTGCAGCAGAACCTTCAGTTACTCCTACAACTGAATCTGTGCAGAACCCAGAACAGTCCAATAAGCAATATAATCTTGATCTTTATATGACTACAACAAGTGATGAACCAGTTCAAGCTGATCCCATTTCTATGAAAGCACCAGAAGTCATCTTTTGGGATATTTTGGAAGATCGAAGGAAGAAATACTTCAGGCTTAAGAGAGTGGGAGATCTATATGAAGTGTACTCTACTTGGGGTAGACTCATCAGAAGCTGTTCAAGATCAGATTTAGAAGAGATGTTCAAAGTTGGAGTGGATATATATGAAAAGGAGCTGAAAGGAGAAGGAATGACCTTAATCAGATTAGCCATGGAGTACTTATGCATGATGTTTGATCCTAGCAAAGTTCAACATGTGATCAGAGATTTGCATCTACCGAATAAATTCCAAAGAATAGAAAACTGGATGATATTTGAAAGGAGTGGAGTCTATGTCATCACTGTGGACAGAGCTTATCATGAGTACTACTTGGTTGATAAAATCTATGATCACAGCAAGGCTAAATTACAAGCAATGTTGAATGCCAAGCTTACATGTTCAAAAGATTCAGAAATGGCAAAGATTGTGGTTAGCAGAATCATTAATCAAAGCTTGGGTTTGGATCCTAATCTAAGGGTGTGAACTGAAGTGTTGAAAGCATCTTGAAGAGCATTTGAAGAACTTGACTTCTCTTCCTAAAAATCAAGTTAGGGGGAGATTGTTGGGAAATTCAGAAATGATCAAGTATGGTTAATGCTGCTACAACAGAATTACTACTACCACTTGAAGTTAATGTTGCTAATACAAGTTAATGCTGCTCATCAACATTAGTACTGCTCGTTCATAGTTAGTACTGCTTGAAGAGATTAATACTGCTGAGCATAGTTAGTACTGCTGGAATTAACACTGCTCAGAGTATTAATGTTGCTGAAGAATAATACTGCTTATGAGATGAAGATCCGTATGGAAAGGATGACAGCTGGATTGAAGATATTAATGGAAGCTTAAAGATAAAGATAGAAGTTTATATTGAAGATCTTTTATTATTTTGTAATTATCTTTTATCTTCAGTATATGTATATAATAGTTTGTTTCTTTAGATAGAACAATTAATTCTGAGTTTTAGCTTTCATTAGAGAGAATTAACCTCAAGGTTAGAACCCTAATTCTAGAGAAGTAGAATTCGTATTGGTGAGCCTGTTCATCAATATTGAGGTTGTTTGTAAAAGCTTGTGACTTTCAATCATTCAATAAAGTTTGCAAGTTGTTCATCAGATTTACCGTGTTGGTTACCTGTTCATTAAATATCAAAGTGTTATTCCGCAAACTTCTTTGATATTGTTTTCTGAGAATTTATTCTTGTTTAGAATTAAGATCCTGACATTTGTCAATCATTTCGTGTATTCCTACTACGTCAGACCTTCCCAACGACTAAACTTGCATGGGAAGTCGTGTACACGCGTGGCTCTTCCAAGTCGTACCTGCGTCACCTAACAGCCAGCGTATGACTTCATCTTTGAAAATTCTAGGTGTTACACATTAACAAAATATCTTCCTATAAATCAAAATTTATGAATAGATACATCAGATATTTTGAAATATAGTCGCAGATTTAATTTAACCTCATTGTTTTAAATGGTTTAGATTTAATATCATGAAATCTAACAATCAAGGGAATGTGAAACATCATCAAATTTCTCTCTTTGATTAGTGTTAATAATACATAATATGATATAAATTTGGTTATGAAAGGAATTATACTGAGGATACTTAGAGATAGTGAAAGATTGAATTAGCGTTGACAGTGAAAGAAAACTACTTGAGATACTTGGCAATCCTTGAGAGTATGATGTAGTTTGGTTATGACCATGATACATATTCAACTATATTAGTTAGGAAAATAATACAAGTTTTGTTATGATATTTCTTGAAAAGACTACTAACCTAATCCTTTGACAAAGATAACCCCTCCTGAAAGCTTAATTTGAGATTTATTTATCGTCCACACTCTTTGAAAACTCTAAAACACACCCACAAGAAAAATCCTGAGGAATCTAAAAAGACCATAAGCTAAGAAACAAAGATGTTGTTCCAAGACCACATAAGAGAGCAGTAAGAGACAATAAGATCATTACTGCTACAAGCTTGCCCAAAAGGCACGTCATGAAACTGCATACATCTTTGATGAAATCACTCGAGGATCACAATTGATTTATATATCTAACAACTTGGAGATGTTAAGCATGTGTTCCGACTTTATGAATAACATTGAATAAAAAAATTACGTCATCTGAACCATATTATAAAGCATTTAGGTATTTATTCTTAAAAATTCTTAGTTTTCCAAGGTACAACTTATAAAACATTAGATATAAATTATTAATGCATACAAAACCTTTTAATTTCTAAAATATTCTAATTTTGCCATTATTTAAATGTTAAAAACAACATAATATTTGGGATTTTTGAAAACCACATCTCAATTGATCCATTTCTAGAAAACAAGAAATCATTAACTTTTTTTTGAAACATTTAATTTTTGATTTATAATTAATTTTATATTCTGTTGAATCGCACAAATACACTTTAAGGGGGTTGTTTGTTTTTTTAAATGACTCTTAAGTCTGAATTATTCAGACCTTTTTACACACCACCTCTTATTAATTATAACTAAAATAAGACTTCAGACTTTAGATCTCTTAAAAAATAAACGACACCTTAGTCTTACAAAAGCATCAAATCTAAGAGTTTATAATTATATTGGTTATACGTAATGACGAGGACTTATTGATAATTCTTAACAATATAGAGTTGTTATGATAACAATCAAACGGTTGTTTATTAAGGGGTTGTTTGTTTTTTAAAAAAAACCTCTTAATGACTTTTAAGTCTGAATCGTTCAGACCTTTTTACACACCACCTCTTATTAATCATAACTAAAATAAGACTTCAGACTTTAGACCTCTTAAAAAACAAACGGCACCTAAAGTGAACTACTTTATTTATTTATTTTTCTTTCCGAAGTTTTGTACTTTGTCAATAATTACTCAAACATTTTATTTAAAAACTAATTTGGATTATGATTTAGAATGTTGTAATTTTTGTTTTATTTAAAATATTTTATTGGTTGGATATGAAAACTATGTGAATTATGGATGTTTAGTCAAAAAAAAAGTAACCCAACCCTAGTGGGAGTTGGTTGTTGTAATGACAATAAATCTTTTATGAAAATTAGAGATCCCAACGACAATCAATCAATGACAAAACTTGCCCCTTTAGTTTTACCTTACATTTCTGTCTTTTTAGTTTAAAGTATTATCTATCTATATCAATACTATATTATAAAGTACGAATAAAAAACTCTTAAATACTTCTTATTAGGCATAAGGTATCATCATTTTACGCAAGATTTTAAAAATGTTTTAATTTACAAGTATCAAAACACAAGATACATATTACTACTGCAGGCTTCTAACACCCACCAATTTGTTATGTGCAGATCCTTCCTTTTATACATTTTTATGTATCATTATTAATTAATATATTATATTATTATAAATTTGTTTTAATTATATTATTAAATATGTAATTGATTATTTTTTCTAGATGTCATTAAAATATATAAGATAATCATTGGATTCTAACAAAATACTTACTTTTTTTTATACAAAATACTTATTTTTTTTTATATAAAATATTATTAAGACTAAATTAAACAAATTTATATAAAAAAAACATTATCACTTTCTCAAAACCATCCAAAATCGTATTGTAAATAAACAAAAAAACAAAATAAAACATTAAAATCGTGATGTATCTCGCTGCATTACGCGAGTACGCTTCTAATATTTAAATAAAATATATTTTTATTAATTTTATATTTATCATATTATTGTTATTATATTACTTCAATCATCAATAAACATCAAGATTAATAATCTTTCATTCTTTCTCTTAAATTGCTCTTTCATTTGTCCAATTGTTTTAAATTCAACGTTACTTTGATTAAACTTATATCAAAATAACGTAATTAATATAATAATAAGATAATATACATATAATCATTTTAAATTGAGTATAATATTTGATACTTTTATTGTTTTTTCATTAATTAAATATTACTTATTCTACCTATTTTACTTATCTTGTGAACATTATAACAAGCTATAATTTCTACATCGTCGATTAACAAGAAGAATGTTGGGTAGATTTGATATAACGCCAAGAATTTAAGGGGTTGTTTGTGTTTTAAATTTCAACATTTATTTACGTATTATCACAGATCCTAACATAAGAGCGTTTTGTTTTTTTTCATTAATTCAGATCCACTTATCACTTTTTTTCACTGGCCGAAAAAGTGATAACCTAATCACTTTTTTTTTCTTTTTCACTTATCTCTAAATCGACCGCCTCCTTTCCACTTCCTTTCCAAATCGACTGACTCCTCTCTACATCCTCTCCAAATTGAGCGACTCCTCTCTGCCTCCTCTCCAAATCGAGCTCAAGCGACTCCAAGTCGGAACTCCAGACGATCTTCATCTGCAAGTTCATCGATCTCCTTCTCCATCTGCAAGTCTTTCGGTCTCCATCTCCAAATCGGTATGTCGAGATCCTACTCCCAATTTTATGTTCTTTTTACTTGATTTTCTGATTCCTCATGGATTTTCATCATTGTTGGTTCAATTTCCTTCTCCTTTTGGTTCGATTTCATCACTGTTGGTTCCTTCCCTGCCGATTTCATCATTGTTACAAAAGCTAATTAATTGTTGGGCATCTATTTCATCACTATTACAAATATCATTATTGGGTATCTATTTCTAATAAATTTAATTGTCGTGTTATGTAATTATCTTCACACCATCTCCTTGACGATTGTAGCAGAGAAACACGATTTTGAATGTGCTTATTAAATTATTTATTTGGTTATATGTAAATATGTTATTTAAATTGGTTATATGTTATATGGTATATGTATTGATCATCATCTGCCATCCATGGGACCTCTTTGTCATCCTTTAAAAGCAAAGCTCCATCACAAAAAGAACTACAATGCCATTTGCAACAAATTCTCTCTTTTTTGCCAAAAAATATTTTGAATCAAAGACTAGGCGTAGCCTATATCTTTGACACATAACCTGCATAACTTAACAGAGTCTATAGCTAAAAGCTACATGGTTAAACATTTGTCAAATATACAAAACTAAATTTGGCCAATGTAATGATAGAGGGGATCATATACTCATGCCAAAAAATTGTTATGTGGTCCAATCTAAGATCTTCCAAATTATAACCACCAGGAAACTGGAAAAACAATCATTAAAGATGAAACCAAATAGTTTAACTTGGTTATCAATTTGAACAAATAAACACACCTGGGTTGATTTAAGTATGGATATCGTGGGTAAATGTGGCAGGAAAAATTGAGCAAGTGTTTCACATAAAGTTGTTCATCCCTATGGTCAATTCCTTTTAAAAATCTTGCTGTCACATGGTTCGTCCCTGTGGTTCGTCTACTATTTCAAATATTTCTTAAACATATTAACTAGATACAAATCTTGCTGAAACATGGTTTACTTGATTTATGCTGCTGCGATATTTGGGTTTTGATTTATAGGTTTATGTTGATGATCTTGGGGTAGTGCATTAAAGAAGTTTATGTTGATGATCTTGGGGGTAGTGCATTAAAAAAGTTTATGTTGATGATCTTAAGGAAGTGTATTAAACAGGTTTATTATGACTAATTTGATTTATGCTACTACCAATTTGAAAAAATAAATTGTTGCTTGGAGTGTTTTGATTGACCTCTTCTGCTTAGCATGTAGTTATTGCCATCAATTTCCAAACCTGTTTGATATATGTTGCTGTCAAAGTTATAGGTTTGGAAGGTAGTATAAGTTATGGGTTTAGATGCCATCAATTTCCAAACCTTTTTGTTCAGATATGTATTTGTGAAGAAAAGCTTTAACTGTTTGTGGATGATTTTTACTCTTGGCATTATGGGTATTATGTATTGGTTTTATCAACTTTGCACCTTGTAATAGGTACCAAAGCTAAGGACTCAAATGCATATGGAGACCCATTGGCCTTAATGTCGAAAGGAGAAGTTGTTATCATGGTATGTTGGAGTATGACTTGTGGAAGAAAGATGACAACTAGACCTCAAAGTTGCCCTATAAGGATCTTGCCCAGGGACTTTTGGTTTTGGTTTCTAATAGCTTTGTGAATATAAAATTTACAACATTTAGGTTTGATCTGCATTATAGTTGGAAGCAGGGATTTTTGATTTTTGTGGTTTATCCAGGGGTTGTTGGGTGTGATTGAGTAGTGTTTTTGTATCATATGATTAACTAGATTTGGATGGTTCCATATGTGATTGCGTAGATGTACATGAATAATGATGCAACCTTAATAGGATTTGAATGTAAATCAAGATTGACTTTAATTGTTATGAAACTTTGTTCATATTAGATGTAAATTTTGTAATGATGATAAACAGATGGAATTGTATAAATAATATAAATTCAACATTATAATCATATTCTGATGGGTAAGATAGACAATTATTCAGATTCAGGCATTTACCAGTGTACAAAAACAAATAGTCTTAAGATTTCAGACTTCAGCACCACCTCATATTAATCAGAAGTGAAATCAGACTTCAGACATCAGACTTCAACACCCCTTAGAAAACAAACGCCACCTAAGTATAGGAGTTTGTAGCAACGCTTCTCTAGGGTTTGCATTTTCATAACATTTTGGTCGTGCCACTAACGGTTGTTAATTCTCATTCGTTAAGGGGTAATTTGGTCCTTTTCCATTTTTTCCATGTCTTATTGGATTATAAAACCATAGGGACCTAAACCTCAATTTACTCTATACATATATTACATATATATGCAACGAAAAACTCACCCCTACCATTGTGACCTACATTTCTGACGACCTCTCTACTCCCCTTCTTCATCTATGGCGGCCACCCCACCCCTTTCACCATATTCGTTTCCTTATGAAATCCCATTCCTTGATTACCACCTCCCACGAGATCTACCATTTTCGACACAGGGCCTCATTCACCACCACTACCACCTCTAACCCAAATCCTCCATGTATCACACTTCGACACGCCACCTTTCTTTCAGATCCACCATCTTTAGTGCAAAACCTCATCCACTACCACCACCAACTCCAACTTAAATTTTACATATGATAGACTCTAACCAACAACTTTAGACTATATATTAGATTAGGTTTCTTATTTTAGTGTTTTGGTTAGGTTTTGATTTAGTTTAGTTTTTTTATTTGAATTGAAGGTTAGTTTAGAGTATTAGAAATAAGTTCATATTGTACAATTTAGTGATAATAAAATTAAATTTGTTTGGGCATCATGTTCATCATCGATCTGTTTTTATAGTATTTGTGTATCTTGTTCGTAATTGATCTCTGTTTATAGTGTTTGTGTCTATCTTTGATTTGTGTTTGTAGAGATAGTTTATTTGGTGTTGGGTGGTAGGTGGTAGTTCTAATGGTTGTGGGTAATGATAGAACAATGGTGTCAGTACTGATAACCTAATGGTTATTTGGGGTTGGATTTGGTTTTGATTCTCGATTTGGGTTTGTGTTTGATTTTGAGGTATGGATTTGTGTTCGATTTTGAGTTTTCTATGTGTTATGGTGAGTGGTGGCCGGATATGGGTTTAATGGTCGGAGTAGATGACCTATTTTTTTTATTTAAATGAGCAACGAACAAAAAATTGGGAAAGGATATAAAACAAACTTAAAACCACGGAACCAAATCCATAGTTTACTCTATAAACTATTTAACTAATTTATTGCTTTGTTACACTTTATCTTATTTTAAGTCACAAGGTAATTTTAATTAATATAATGTCATGATTATACAAAATTATGTCAAAATAAGCCACTAAATTGAATGACAACACCTACAAGTATTGATTTATTATTATGGGAAAAGTTTGAAAAAACATAACAAACTTTATGATTTTGAATGATCAAATCTTTAAACTATTTTTGAATGATAAAACCCTTAAACTTTCTAAAACTGGTTAAATACATCATTGTAACCTGTAAAATTTTACAGGTTAATATGATAAAAAGTTGGGAAAAGACTAAACAACCCAACAAACTATCTGGTTTTGAATGATTAAGCCCCTTATTTTTTTTAACAAATAAATCTCTAAATTTTTTCCTAAATCTTTTTACAAAATAAGTTCTTGAACTTTTTTTTAACAAATAAATCACAAACTTTTTTTTGAATAAACAAAATCATGAACTTAATTTTGAACATATAAATCTGAAAATTATGTTTGAAAAAAAACATGAGCAAAATAATATATACATTAACAAAGTAAAATGAACCAATTAAATAGAGAAAATTATATCATTTATATTACTAATTTCGAATCATTCAAAAGTTATGCCTAAAACATAAATAAATACATACAAAAATTATACCCATCATTTCACAAAGTATACCAGAAAAGGCCAAACTTTTCACAAAATATACCAAAAAAACGTCCATCTTTTCACAAACATACCAAAAAAAGTTCATCCTTTCACAAACATACCAAAAAATGCCCAAAAGATATGTTCATCCACTAACAAGTTTATATACTAGAGGCAGAGGCATTTGTGTAGATATCGTGGAGGCAACGAGCTGAGTTTTGTTGCTACAATTTAGACACGGCATCAAAGGGTTGTTGCTCGTATCTGGTAAAATTTTGAAACACTCATTCTACTCCATTTCGTATGGATCTTGTGTTGATCCAAACTCTCTCAGTGATTTGATGATGACCCTTAGAAATACTTAGTGAAAATTATGTTTAACATCTGTATGTATTAGTGTTTCACCATCAGCGATTACATACTGAGTCTGTTCAGTATTACTGATGATTTCTAATGTATTATGCTAAATGTAATCCCTGAAGACAAGTTTTGCGACAAAGACGTTCATCGCTAACATCGAAGAAAAAGCTGATGAGTAAGTTACAAGTCTACTTATGATCTGATGCGGATATCAGTCAAACCAAGATAAGTCCACAACACGTGAAAAAATATGAAGAAAAGCTTTAGCGATTGTTGACATTCATTCAGACTCCCTGAAGAAAGATCACTCAGCGATTGATGATCACAAAGATTACGCTCCAAGTTTCTTTTGTCTTACCCTTGCACAAAAGTACAATGTGTCAGAAGAGACATACCTCTGCTGCAGATAGTACAACAACTCTGAAGACTACACTATTCACCACTCGGCCAAAAGCATGTCGCTAAAAATCAGAGGCATGCAACCAACCTGTTAGCCCCAATTCAGTAATGTAAAAGTATTGAAAATATCCCAAGTCTTCCTCTAAAGATAATCAGAGATTGCAGCCAAGAAAGCCAAGTCTACCTCTGAAGTCAGTTCATAGATAGACTCTTCAGCCGAGAATAGATCAAAGATAGCTTCATCAGAGGTCTATGTCAGAGCTCTGAAGACACTCTATCTGAAGATCAAGATGAAGAATTCTATAAGTATTGACAGAAGAACAGAGGAGACATCATTAGTGATAAGGTTTACTTTTTAGAGTAAGTCACTATTTAAGCATGTCTTGAGCTTACCTTTTAGGTAAGACATTGTTCAAGCATGCTTCTTATGTCATGAAAGTACACTGTTCACTTTATGGTCCTATAAATAGGACCATCACTCCATTGAAAAATGTGAGCTTTTCATAGATCTTGTATCTGATTCATCTTTTAATATATTGAAAAGTATTCTAAAGAAGATCTAGTACAATTTATACATCTTTTTGTTGAACTGTGATATTGAATCTGCTTTGATATTTAAACTATATTGCTTCCGTTGTTCTTCTTCTTCTTATTGTTTATATGATTGTTATAAGATTAAATCTAGGATCCAACAATTGGTATCAAAGCTTCCTTTGTTTTCTAAACAAAGAAAGATCATATCTGCATACTCGGATAGATTTATATCTTACTGATTCAAGCTTTCAAAATTTGTGCATGTTCATATAAACCTTGGTTTATTTAAAAGAACTCCATATGCTCTAGGTTGAAAGTAATTCACGGTTTCATTTATTGATAAAAGATCTTCTTAGAAAAGCATCAACACTTCAAATCTTCATCTTTTCTTCATAATGGCAAATTCCAGTATAAGTGCCATTTATGTGACCCAGTTTATAATAGCATATTAATCACACAATCATATTGAACAACAAATTTGTATTAGATCAAATCACATATTACAATTTATCTACAGATCTAACATGCAGTCATAGATCTCACGTTGTGTTCTCTGTATGCGAGTTCTTACCAATCTTGAATCTGTGTGTGTGCGTGTCTAATAAGCATGTCTACAAGATTACAAGGAACCTAAGTATTTATACTAAGTCAACTTTTGTTGACTTTACAATTAAACCTCCAAACTAAACAACAATTACAAACTAGACCCTCACTTTTAATCTTAAATACAATATCAGTCTAACAATCCCCCCCTTTGGATTCAAGATTAAAATTTTTTTGACGATAATCTTCAGGTCTTCTTATCTTCAGAAAAATCTTCAACTCTGAATCTTTTTCAGCTTTGACATCTTGAAAGCATTAACTTCTTCAGATCTTTTACAGCTCTTTAAAGTAGTCTCCCCCTCTGGATTAACTTTTAAAATTTCTGAAAGATCAACCTTTTCTTCAAACTCTAACTTTCTTCAAAAGTTCGAAACTTCGACATTCTTCAACTTTACTTTCTCTTTCTCAATCAACCATATAACTGATAGTACAAGATTGTTGGTCCAACAATACTAATATCAAGTTCTTAGATTAAACAACACAATATCGATTACCAACTTGTATTGATTATAACAACGGTTACAAGGTTGATCAGATTTAAGCATGAAATGTGTTCTATGTTTTTCTCTCTTTTACACCTTTAAGTGTGTGTTTTTGTTTGTTGATAATAATCTCATCTTAGAGAGAATGAGAGATTTCACCTAATATCTAATCTAGTGTGTTGAACATACTTCCTACAACTTGCAAGAACAAGTTGTAATATTTAACTAATAAAACTAGATAATATCTAACAAGTAGATATTATATCTAACTAATAACTTAAGTAATTTAAATACTAGAAACTAATATAACTAACTAAATAACTAGATACTAAATAAGTTAAACTAATATCTAACAAACTAGATATTAATTTAACTAGTACAATTATAAACAATTACATGGACATTTATTACAAACGACATAAACTTTAATATTGAGAGTCGACGTTTCGGCTTTAGCTTCAGATTGCGATCTTCAGATTGGATGATCTTGAATCCAATGAGACTTTGTCTTAACAATCTCCCCTTTGGATCAAGATCATTATGAAAATGATTTTAGCAATTCAGTCTTCTTGTTCAGCTCAGAAGACGCAATCTCTTTCTCTAGCTCTTAAATCAGCATGTCTTTTTCTAACAATCTCCCCCTTTGAAGAGTGGACGTGATTCTTGAAACATGTGATATTTGCCATTTCTTGTGTTGTCATTCTCCCCCTTTTTGATGTTAAGTGCAACGACTTCATCAAAATTATTTGTAAGAAATGTCTATCTTGCGGTTTGAGCCCCTGATCCATCAATTCATATGATAGTTATCCAGATTTTTGCAAATCTAGACAAAGTAGTCGTGTAACACATGAATCAACTAATGAATCAGTTAACATGCCTGTCAGTAACACTAAGCCACTGTGTGTAACGAATACACATTGTAAAGGAGCTGTTGGATGTTGACTCCTCCAGGGCTTCCATTTAATCATTGAAACACCACAAAGGTTATTTCTATAAACGTTATGACAAAGAAACAAATTCCTTGTGTGTTCGTGCTTGTGATAGAAAGAATTAAGCACTTGATGATTGCTTATTTGGCTCAAAATTGTGTAAACCACTGAGACAACAGTAAGTAAAACACAGACTCAATGTGCATGATTGAAGTGCGAAGGTGGGGCAGACTTCCTCCTTTTCAATATCCAGATTTTCCAAATGAAAATCAGATAGCATATGTGTTGCGTCCCCTTTGAAAATGTGAAACACTTTCTATTTGAGAAGAAAATGAGTAGATGGTGAGGTTTGATCAAGAGTTGGCATAGGTTAATTGCCTGTTTCAATAATGTTCACCAAAGAATTGTGAAACACTAGTAATGTGGCTACCCGACTAAAAAAAAGTTGGTGCAGAGTTGTGATATTCTTTTAACTCTGTTCTCACACGCTCATTATTTTAAACTTTTTGCTTTCTCTAATCACACTCATTTCTTTTCGCTTGCACAGTCAATCACTAAGGATTAACTTCGTGGGTAGAAATCACTGGTTAAGGTGATTCCATAGAAGTTGTGTTATTTCTTAGCACAATGAAATTCATGTTTTCCTATGATGCATGTGATGCTTAGATTGGTTTAACTATTTTAGTTAAAGCAAAATTTAGATCATGAAAACATTTAAAATACACTCCCAAAATATAAAATGTGTTGAAAAATCGGGAAGTGGTTTGAACATTAAAAACAATGTTTTCCAATGATTGAAAGTTGTCCTTCTTTCATCCATATATGAGATGAAGATATAGAATTATACCTTTACATACGACCTTCTATCTCATGAAGCTAAGCTTTAAGTCATAAACATATAAACTTGTAAGCTTCTCTCTAAAATTCTGCAAAAGTCTTATGTCAAGTCAAAGTAAAATTTATTCACTTAAATTGAAAAGACAAAAAAGCAGTAAAACTTTATAAAGTACGAGTTCTGATCAGAGATAATCAGAAGTCATATCCGAACTCCTTGACTTGAAGAGCTCCCCCTAAATTCTTGCATTACAAAAAAATTTGGCATTAAAGGTACATGCAAAATTTTATGAGCTCCCCTTCGAAGTAATATTGACCACTTGTCAATTTCTTCTCATTCTCCCCCTTGAATTATGAACATTTTATAGAAGTGTAGATATCAATCAGAGTTAAGAATTTAGAAAAGTTTTGTAGGTAACTACTGATTAGATTTTAAGATTTAGCATACCAAGCTTAGAGATAAGAAAGTTGAACCTCTTTTCGTCTAAGGGTTTGGTGAACAAATCGGCAAGTTGATAATCAGTTTTTACAAAGAAAAGTTCAATTGTTCCTTTTTCAACATGATCTTTAATAAAGTGATACCTGACGTCTATGTGCTTAGTCTTGGTGTGTTGAACAGGATTCGCTGATATTGCGATGGCGCTCTTGGAGTCACAGTATATCGGGATCTTGTTGAAGTGGAAACCGTAGTCGCGCAATTGAGTTCTCATCCATAAGACCTGAGAACAGCAGCTAGTAGCAGCTACATATTCTGCTTCGGCCGTGGAAGTTGAAACACAAAGTTGCTTCTTCGATGTCCAACTTACGAGTTTGTCACCGAGGAACTGTACGTGTCCGTACGTGCTCTTCCTGTCTAACATACAACCTGCATGATCTACATCTGTGTAGGCTGTTAGTTCAAAACTAGTATCTTTAGGATACCACAGACCAAGATCTGCAGTGCCCTTTAGATACCTAAATATGCGCTTCACAGCAGACATATGGATTTAGGATTGGCCTGATATCTTGCACATAAGCATGTTGAAAACATTATATCTGGCCTACTAGACGTAAGATACATTAAAGAACCTATCATCCCTCGATAAGTCCTAACATCAACAGTCGTACCCGAAGGATCGGTGCCAATTTTAGTACCTGGTGTCATTGGGGTACCAATCGGTTTTGAATTTTCCATTTGGAACTTCCGAAGAATATCCCTAATGTATTTTGATTGATTGATAAAAATACCCGATGAAAATTGTTTTACTTGTAAACCGAGGAAGAAATTCATCTCTCCCATCAAGTTCATCTGAAATCTAGACACCATAAGGTTTGCAAAATTCTTACAGTACTTAATATTTGTAGAACCAAAGATAATATCATCTACATAGATTTGAATTAAAATGATATCGCCTTTTTCCTTTTTGATAAACAAAGTGGTATCCACCGTACCTTTTGAAAACCCAGACTTGACTAGAAAAGTGGAAAGGACATCATATCAGGCTCGAGGTGCTTGTTTCAGACCGTAGAGTGCTTTGTCGAGAATGTAAACGTGATTCGGCTTCTCTTGATTGACAAAACCTTCTGGCTGAGAGACGTAGACTTCCTCCTTCAGAATTCTATTTAGGAATGCTGTCTTCACGTCCATTTGAAAGACCGTGAAGTTCTTGTGGGCTGCGTAGGCTAGAAACATTCTGATTATCTCTAATCGCGCCACAGGAGCATATGTTTCATCATAGTCTATTCCTTTCTCTTGTCTGTATCCTTTGGCTACTATTCTTGCCTTGTTTCGGATAACGGTACCATCTTCGTCTTTCTTTATCTTGAATATCCACTTCGTAACTATAATGGTTTTACCTTGAGGTTTCGGTACGAGTCTCCAGACTTGAAGTGCATCGAACTGATTTAGCTCTTCTTGCATTTAGACCACCCATTCTGGATCAGCAAGTGCCTCTGATACACGTGTTGGCTCGAACTTGCTTAGAAAGGAGTCATGCATGCACATGTTCATTGATGCTGACCTAGTTTGCACCGGTTTTGATGGATCGCCAATAATTTGGCTTAGCGGGTGCTCTTTGGTCCATTTATTTTCATGAGGCAGTGGATTAGATGACTGTATGTCAGTTGTATCATCTACAAATCCACTTGCACCTTCTTCGGTTTGTTCAGGAGGATTGATGGTTTCAGTTGAAGTGGCAGGTTCAGAAGGCTCAGCAGGAACAACTTGATCTGGCTGTAGATTGATCTGAATAGTATCTCCTACTGTTTCAGCTACTTCTGTCTCTTTATCATTTGTCACTTCTTCAACTGTTGGAGTCGGCATTTGAATTGTAATTTCTTGTTGAATCGGGTCGTTTGATTCAATAAGAACATCTGAACTGGTTGGATGAGTAGTCGTGAAGTCTTCCATCCTGTCAACCACAACAGATTTCTTTACTTTAGATCCAAGAAATTCATCATAAAACAATTCAAATAATAAGTCTAAATCAGATAAATGGTTAGTAGAAGTTGATGCTTCATCTGATTTATTCTGTTGAGACGTAGGTCCTGGACTGAGTTGCCCAGAAGCTAGTATTCCTGTTATAACGGGTTCTGAACG
Source organism: Arctium lappa (assembly GCA_023525745.1). Classification (NCBI taxonomy): domain Eukaryota; kingdom Viridiplantae; phylum Streptophyta; class Magnoliopsida; order Asterales; family Asteraceae; genus Arctium; species Arctium lappa. The sequence goes on from CM042054.1 coordinate 69,593,443, forward strand.
TTGTTGTTCGGAAGCCATATCTTCATCAAACGAGACGTTGATGCTTTCAATCACCATCTTTGACCTTTTCAAATAAACACGGAATGCAGTTGATGTCGAGGAATAACCAATGAAGATTCCTTCATCCGCCTTAGCACTGAACTTATTTAGACTCTCCTTATCGTTTAGAACGAAACACTTACACCCAAATATATGGAAATATTTGATTGTCGGTGTTCGGTTGTTGATTAACGCATAAGGAGTCTTCTTGAATCCTCGATGTACCATGGATCGATTTTGTGTGTAGCACGCGGTCGATACAGCTTATGCCCACAAAAATAGAGGTAAGTCTGATTGACTTAGCATAGTACGAGCAGCCTCGACTAGCGTTCGATGTCTTCTTTCAACCACTCCATTTTGTTGAGGCGTACGAGCTGCAGAGTATTGATGTGAAATCCCGACAGATTCGAGATATTCTTCAACTTTGTTGTTCTTGAACTCTGTGACGTTATCTGTTCTTAGAAACTTGACCGGTTTCTGTAGATTCACCTAGGTCATCTTTAGAAAAGTGATGAGAATATCAGGTGTCTCATCCTTTGAATGTAGAAACTTGACCCATGTGTATCGCGAGTAATCGTCCACGATCACGAGTATGTACTTCTTTCCGCCTAGACTCTGACTTCGCATCGGACCTCATAATTCCATATGCAATAACTCTAACGGAGCACTTGTACTTGGTTCAGGTTTTGGTTTATGAGGTGCCCTCTTCATCTTGCCCTTTTCACAAGCTGCACAAAGATGTTCTCTTTCATATTTGAGCTCTGGAAGTCCTTTGACGAGCTTTCCACTAACAAGATTGTTGATGTATCTGAAGTTGAGGTGAGAGAGCCTTCGATGCCATAACCAACTTTGTTGCATCGATGCTTTCGTCAGTAGACAAACTTGCTTGTCAGTCTGGACATTTGATAAATTGATTGTATAGAGGCCTGATTCTCGAGTACCGACCAAGACTTCTTCGCCTTCTTCATTGCGAACTGAACATCTCTTGGCTTTGAAGTTGACCTCTAAGTCTTTGTCACAGAACTGTCCTATACTGAACAAGTTGTGTCGTAAGCCTTCTACATAGCTCACCTTCTTGATAGTGACATTGTCATGTTGTACATCACCATATCCCATGATTGGAGAAAACTGGTCGTTGCCAAATCTTACTGTTCCGCAGTATTTGTCTTTAAAATTAGACAGTATCTCTTTTTGCCCTGTCATGTGCTTGGAACATCCGCTGTCCAAGAACCATGTATGACTAGTCTGCATAAGAAAATTTTCAAATTTAGATATTTATATGACAACATTGGAATATTCACATTGATTATCGAAGTGCGGGTCTTGAACTGATTTGTTCAAAAGCCTATTTTGACTTTGATGTTCGGGTTTTGAACTGCATTATCCAAAAACCTATTTTGACATTGAAGAACGAGTCCTGATTTGTACATAATCAAAAGTCGACTTCTCTTTAAGCTTTGTGTGCCTGCAACACTGATTTAGCCTTAGGTACCCACTGGAATTTGGGTCCTTCTCTGTTAGCACAAGATTTTGGTACCCATTTCAAATTGGGTCCTCTTTTCTTTTGAAATGTATGAGAAGGATTAGTATGAGATGAATGCACATGGTAATTTTCAAACCAATCTCCAGAATCTTGACAAGAGATAGAAACATGTTTATCATAAATAGAAGACTTTCTAGCAGATAAAGATAACTGAAATAATTGCTTCATTGTATATTGTTTACGAGAAACAGCAAGTTTTGAGTTCAAAAAAGCAACATCAACAATTAAGACATCTTTATTAAGCGAAGTCTTACTACAATTAACACTACTAAATGATAAAACGGTCTTGTCAAGCTTCCGTTTCGGTTGCCATTGAGAATTTACTTCTGGCCTTTGTTTGCTCAGATCTGAAACATGTGAAACTGGTAAGCTAGACCTTTGAGCAACAAGCGATTGCTTCTTTTTAGAATTACCAGTAGTGTTCGGTTTCTGTGAATGCTGAGATATTTTCTTACCTTTAGCATTTTTAGCTTTCACAGAGACTGAAGTATCAACTTTCGTTGATTTTGCACTTTTCATAGGCATACTGGTTTTTCTCAAAGATTTCTTAACCCAAGATGAATGGTTAGGAAGTTTTGCATTAAAGTCAAATTGTTCAGAACAATCATCTAAACCACCATTAGAGTTCAGAAAATCAAATCCTTTATTTGATGAACCAAACAAATTCTCAGAGTTTGAAGTATTTGAAAGAACATAATTTGAAAACACGGTTGAAAAAACGTTTTGCTCAATATTTATCAAAAGTCTTTCATCCGACAAAGAATTCTCGAGTTCAGAAATTTTACGTTCTAAAACGAGAGGAGGGACATATAGTTTACCTTGAATAGGCTTCGCCTCAATTTCCTTTTCAGAATAACTTGGAAATAAATCACTTGAAAGAGTTTTCTTCTTTTGATATATAGGATTTTCATTATAACTATTATTCGTCTTCGTATAATTAAATGGAAGATGAACATTAGCTGATTTCAACCGTTTTTCCGTTTCATTGGCTTCATCCTCTTTTGACAGTTTAGTCCAGAAAGTTTTAAATTCAGGGATTCTGCGAGCTAATTGCATTAAAAGTTGATCATAAAGTCCTGGCACTTCAGACATCCCCTTTTGTAGACAGTGAGGATTCTTATAACCGATTCCCCATCTCTCTATTTCCTCTTTGGGTTTGTTCAGAAAAATAGTCTGTTCAGTTTGAACCATTTTATATAACTTCTCTTCCAAACCTTTTAATTTTCCAAGTAAAGAAAAGTTTTCTTTGGTACAAGAAGCATGCAAATTTGTAAGCTCATATAAATCTATCTCACCTTTTAGCAGTTTAGACTTAAGATCATAATTCTCTTTAAGAATTATTGTCTTTTCCTTAGCGTTGGTGTTAGTATCTTTATGTAAAACCTCAATTAATACTTTCTTCTCAGCAATTTCATTGCTAAGTTTCTGTATCAATTGGTTTTTGTCAGTTATGACACCATTTTCTTGCTCAAGATTAGATTCTAACTCTTTTTGTTTTAAACTCATGGCATGCATTTTATTCATGAAATCTAAATCTGATAGATTACATACCTCTTCTTCTTCATTGTCTGAATCAACTTCATCATCTGATTCTATTTGGCCCATCAAGCACATGTTGACGGCTTCATCTTTTTCTTCATCCTCTTCTTCTTCTCCATCTGAGTGATCGAGCCAGTATTCATCCTCAGCCATCAGTGCCTTGCTAGCCTCCTGTTACTTTGCAAGAAGCATCTTGTTCTTGTAGTAGTCGGAGTTTCTGAACTTTAATCTACGGCAGTCCTTGGCAAAGTGACCTAATTTGCCACAGTTGTACCACGTTGGTGGTTCTGGCTCGCTTGATCCTTCAGCTTTGAACTTTCTCTCTTCCGGATTCCTCTCCTCCAATCTCTTCCCTTCAGGCTGATACCTTCTCTCTTCAAGCTTCCTTTCCTCTGATCTCTTTCCTTCAAATCTCTTTCCTTCATATCTGCTTCCTTCAACCCTTTCCTTGTGGATGTAGTTGTTCGGACCAGAAGAATATCTCTGACTATTTGAACTTGGCTTTGTGAAGAACCTTTTCTGAAAAGCATTTGTCAGCATCATCATTGCTTGCTTTAGCTGATTATTTTCATCTGTGTCAGAGTTTGCATAAGCTTCATCTTCTTCTGATTCGTACACAATCGTCTTGTTCTTTTTCTTCCTAACTACAAGAGCGACTGTGTCATCAACTGTCTTTCCTCTCTGTCTATTCTCAGCTAGAATTTCATCCACCTCTTCTTCATTCTGACGGAGGGTTTCATACACCTCATGAAGTAGAATCTCATTCAGATCTTTTATCTGCTTCATCTGCCTAGCAAATCTTTTCCATTCTGGTTGAAGAAACTCAGGAATTTAACGTTCAGCTCAATTTGAGATTTGTGGACTTTGTTCTTGCTAAGTTCGTTCAGCAAAGTCACAAACCTGTCATAGGTTTCTTCTAAAGTTTCTCCCACCCTGCCTCTAAATTCTTCATAATTATTTAGGCAATTGGAGATTTTCAGCTGATTCCCAACCTTCGAACCCAGCATCATCTTTTCAAGATGATCCCACATTTCTTTGCGGGAGGCCTTGTAGCTGTCAATATTTACGTATATTTCATTTGGGATTCCTTGTAAGATGTATGACTTAGCTAATCTATCACCTTTGGATCTTCTAAGGTTATCATCTTGTAGCTCATGAAACTTAAGTTCAACTTCAGTCGACACATTTCCAACTACACGAGTCGTTATGACTGGTTTCATAACCCCTTCTTCAATAGATGTCCTGATGAACTCACCCAACTCATGTCTGTCAATGAAGTTCAGAAACCGATCCTTCCACTGTTCGTATTCTCCTTTGAACAGAACTGGTGGTTTGGTGTCAGTTCCTATTACGAGGGCTTCTCTGGATGTCATTCTGAAGAAAATTCTAAGTGTGGAATAGAAGCTTTGTTTTTGAGAAGGTTTGCGTTTCAAGTTGGGAGCGCAAAGTTGAGGTTTGCGTTTCTAATGGTAAGCGCAAAGTAAGATTTGCGGGTCTAGTTGGAAGCGCAAAGTTGAGGTTTGCGTTTCTAATGGTAAGCGCAAAGTAAGGTTTGCGGGTCTAGTTGGAAGCGCAAAGTTGAGGTTTGCGTTTCTGAGGTTTGCGTTTCTTACTTGATACAAGAAGTGAAGTTGAGGTTTGCTTTTGCTCTTTGAAGCGAGAAGTGTGCTTTGCGTGCTTTTTGAGAAGCGCAAAGTTGGCTTTGCGTTTCACTTGAGGAGCGCAAAGTGAAGTTTGCGTTTGTAGTGGGAGGCGCAAAGTTGGCTTTGCGTTTCAGGCTAGATGCACAAAGTTTGACTTTACGTGTGATCTTCTTTTGCTTTGCGATTGTTCGTCCTGTTCTACGAAAAATCAATTGAAACTTGTTTTCTTTGTCGATTAGCAGTACAAATCTCTACCAATATGTCTAGAATCATTTCTAGAACTGAATGTAAGCACTCGATCTCACTAAAAACACACTATTTGAAGAAATTTTTTATCGCATAGTGACTTTTTTTCTCGACAGTTTCCTCACTAAATCCACAAATTGGAACTCGAATAAAGCTTAATACTGAAATTAATCAACAACAACTCTATCTAGCATGCTAATCGATCACAACCTGATCGATTTTAACACCTAAAACAGTTTAAATCACTAAAAATCACTTTTTCATATAGAACACAGAGTCGTTTTTCAGAAAAACTTGATTTGATCTTTATCAGGCTCTGATACTAATTGTTGGTCCAACAATACTAATATCAAGTTCTTAGATTAAACAACACAATATCGATTACCAACCTGTATTGATTATAACAACGGTTACAAGGTTGATCAGATTTAAGCATGAAATGTGTTCTCTGTTTTTCTCTCTTTTACACCTTTAAGTGTGTGTTTTTGTTTGGTGATAATAATCTCATCTTAGAGAGAATGAGAGATTTCACCTAATATATAATCTAGTGTGTTGAACACACTTCCTACAACTTGCAAGAACAAGTTGTAATATTAAACTAATAAAACTAGATAATATCTAACAAGTAGATATTATATCTAACTAATAACTTAACTAATTTAAATACTAGAAACTAATATAACTAACTAAATAACTAGATACTAACTAAGTTAAACTAATATCTAACAAACTAGATATTAATTTAACTAGTAGAATTATAAACAATTACATTGACATTTATTACAAACGACATAAACTTTAATATTGAGAGTCGACGTTTCGGCTTTAGCTTCAGATTGCAATCTTCAGATTGGATGATCTTGAATCCAATGAGACTGTGTCTTAACAAAGATCTTATGAATCCTAGAGAGAGAAAGTAGAGAGAGACAAGTTTGCGCAAAGTAGGAATTATCAATAATGTGCGTGAAGTTCTCACAACAAACCAAGACCAAAGGGACTTAAATACCCTTGGTCAGATACAACACAGATAGACTCTAAACACAGTATTTGACCAAGCCCTATAAATACAATGATTACTATAAAATTAGACCTAACAATCTCCCCCTTAGTAATCATTGGCGCTTTGGTCTTCAAAAAATCATCTTCTAAATCAGCACGGACCAATAAAGCGACTTTGTGAAGCTTTGTAACTTTTTAAAGAAAAAAATTTATTCTCAGCATCTTTCAGATTGAAATTGTCTTTGATGCTGGAGCTCTAGATGATACACCTCTTTTTAATGATCTTGAATGAACTGTGGTGTTCGGAGCAGGAACAACAAAAGAGTTGATATGGCTGAGAGAATAGAGTCTTTGAGCGAATCTTGATCAGCAGATAAACTTTTGAGCTCTTTGTCTCTTTAACTTCTCCTTGACTTCTCCCCCTCATGACCTTGATGATCTTGATCAACTTGGTCATGCAAATGTTGGAGACGAGACAACTTAAGATCTGCAAAATCAAAGAAACATAGAAAACAGGGAAGGTTTGCGTATCACGTTGGTTGCGCAAACCAAGGTTTGCGTTTCATGAAGGATACGCAAAACGAGGTTTGCGTTTCACGAAGGATACGCAAAACGAGGTTTGCGTGACCAACGGAAAGCGCAAAGCTGGCTTAAACTCAGAAAAATGTTGCCTTTTTAAGCTCTTTGACTCCCCCTACACAAATGCACTAGATATGACAATTTGACTTAGCATTCATATAAAGAAAATCAGAAACTCCCCCTCAAAAACAGATATAATCTTTGAAAAATAGTCTCTTTGTTCACTCCCCCTTGAATAATGCATAAACTCATTAAAATATAGTTATGAGAACACAATGATCAAATATTAATGTAGAAAGAAAAATATACTGAATGTAAATTTTAAAACAACTAAACTTATAAAATTTTAAACACTAAACAAATTAAAGCCTATTCAGTAAAATATCACAGATTTATCTATCAGTTGAAATCAAGCATGTGTTGTTGGATACAAGAACAAGTTTTATTGCATATAAAGTTAAAACATGTTCAATTTCAAAAACTTCCAGCAATCTATTCAGTGTGCTCACATGCAAATCTTCGATTAGCTTCAAGAAAATGCAATTCTAAAAATATAATAGAGAACTTTGCAAGTACTCACACTAATCCATCAAAAATTAAGATTTTCACAAATTATAGGTTTATCGCAACTGAAACATATCACCAAGTATCATGAGATGTGTGCTCATTGGCATCTTTTAGCAATATGCTCATTGGCATCTTAACATGAGTGTGCTCTTTGGCATATTTTAAGCATTGTCCACTTTGGCATCTTTTAATCAGAGAGTTCATTAAGTAAAGAACATGCCGTAAACTTTCTATCTAACCATATTGCAGGATTTGGGTCAGCCGCTCCCAGACCAGTTGGCCTTAGGGAATAGGTGTCAAGCACCCCTTGGAACTTACTCTTCCAGATCAGAAAGGCTACATCAACATATCCTAAACCCATTCATACCAGTAGAACATGGCTTTCGATCTGGCTTTATTGAAGGATTTGGGTTCGATCAATTGATCTTAGGGGACCAGATGACGAGCATCCCACAGAACTTACTTTCCCAAACCAGAAAGGTCACAAGTATAAACTTTTAAACTCAGAGATTTCTGAATTTTAAGAATTTAATATTCATCTCAATCACTCAGTTTTACATAAAAGTACTTAGTCCATATTTTCATTACAATCAAAATTTTGACTTTTTAGAATTTTCCAAGTATTGTAAACTATAAATATTCCGAATCACACAACTTTAAAGCAGTAATAAAAGTTTCAAACATGTTGCTGAATTTTCGACTTTTGTAAGACTTGAAATTTGATCATATAAAAACTTTAATATAAACAAAAGAACTTGAAAATTTATCCTAGACACATATTTTATTCAAAAGAAAGAAAAAATGTAAAACTTTATTTTATAGAATAAAATTTGTAAAGATTTAAACTTTTAAACTCAATATGCCGATATTAAAAATTTTCATTAACGACAAAATGTAAAGAATTCGGCAAATTGATATTTAGTTGGAACAAAATAAAATTCAGTTATTTCATCTTTCACATTATAAAAATAATTTGTGTCTCACATTAAAAAATTGAGTTATACAAAATTAAGAAATAGTTGAACAAGTTCAGATTCTTGAAAAATAATGAGAAAAACTGGAACACATCATGATCAGAGATAAAATGCAGCGGAAATAAAATTGATGTACTCACAGTATCTCATTTAGTCAGAAGCTTAAATCATTGAAGAACGAGTTCTAAACTGATTTGTTTAGAAGTCGTAGTCTATGAAGTACGGGTCCTGAGCTGAAGTACTCAGAAGACAACTTTCGCTTACTCCCCCTTAACATGTGATGCCTGCAACTTTAAATCAGATTAAGATTTGGGTACCCAGTTAAATTTGGGCTCGTGTTTGTTAGTTGCAGTTCTTACGGGGAAACAATAAGCAGATTTGATATGAGAAGCACAATAAAGATAATCAGAAAAATATGCACAATCATCAGAAGAGAAAGCATAATCATCTGAACTAGAATCAGAAGACGAATATGAGACATTTTTGGAAATTTGAAACATTTGCTTGATAGAGTATTTTGAAAATTTATTACAATAAGCAAATGAATCACTTTTATAACAATTGTCTACATATTTATCTTCCTCAGTCATAGAAACATTTGATGTCCGCCTCGCTCTCCAGATTTGCTTCTTTGATTGAGATCTCAAAGTCCTATCCGTAAGAATTGAATTGGAAGAATTAGAACTGATAGAAAGAACTGTATCTCGTTTCTTTGACTTCTTTGACCGTCTTCTTTTACGCTTAGTTTTATAATATTGATCATTGAGCGTAAAAGAATCATCAAGAATTTTAGACTTAATATTTAAATCAGAAGAAATAAATTTATCCAAGCAATCAATCTGATCAACTAATAAATCTGAATTTGCCTCGGAGTCTGAAGAATTTTGAGAAAATATTTTAAAATTAGAAATTTCCTTTTGGTCTTCCTTAGAATCAGAAGAAAGGCTAGAAATATAATCTGATTTTTGAGAAAATAAATTTTCTTCAAGACTAAAAGTCATAAAAGAAAGAATAATGTCAGATTCAATTTCTTTTAAAATATTTTGATCTTCTATCTTATCTTCAAGATCAATGATTTTTCCTTCTAAAACTAACGGAGAAGTATATTTCATCGAATCATAAATGATAGGATAAATATTTTCCTTATCAGAATAAGGGGCATAAGAAGAAACAAAATCATCAGTTACTGAAGATTTAACAGGAGATATATCATTTAAATTTTTTCTTCCTCTTCGTGATTTTTCAGGAAAATATTTAGCATTTTCATAAGTGTAAACAAAAGGAATTTCCTTTTTCTTGTTATTTGTTCTTTTCTCATTTTCAATATCTAATACTTGCTTTTCACTTGTCCAATGAAATTTGAACTGAGGAGCATAGTGTGAAAGAGTTAGATAATCGTATTTATATATAAAGTGGGAACTTCATCTATCACTTTGTTTAAACAATAAAGATTGTCAAAACTAAGTCCCCATCTTTGTTTTAAAGCCTCTTCACTCCTCGGTTTGTTTATATAAATTGTTTGTTTAGATTGGTCTCTTCGATAAAGTTTTTCTTCTAACTTATTTATTTTATCTGAAAATTCATCTTTTAAATTAGTCATAGCCGTCAAAAATTCAAGATAAGTCTTATTTGAATTTTCCAAATCATCCAATTTTTTTTGAAAGATGTCTTTAGTATTTTTTTAAAATAGATTTTTCATCTTTCAAAGAAACTTTCAGTTTGTCAATCAAATATGACTTTTCAGAATTTAAACTCTTTTCTGATAAAATCTTTGAATGCAAATCAGATAGAGCAGTTATCATGATATCAAACTGAGAGGTAATAAATTTGTAGTGAAATTCAGAATATACCTCATCGTCATCTGTATCAGAATTGTCGGACTGATCATCTCCAACGAAGCACATGTGAGCGATCTCTACGTTTGAAGCTTCGTCGTCAGAGTGATCCAGCCAGAATTCTTCTTCGGCCAACAAAGCAATTCCGTTCTCTCTCTTTTCTGCTAGTTCCATTTTCTTCCTATAGTAAGGTGAATCCCTAGCTTTCTTAGCTCGATACTCCTTTGAGTAGTGACCCGGATTTCCACAGTTATAACAAGAAGCAGTCTTAGGCTCGGGCACTTTGACTGTAGAGCCGGAAGTGAAGCGAGAAGAGTTGGAACTCGATCGGGGTTGGAACTTTTCCTGATAGTGTTGAGAAAGAAGGATCATAGCTTTCTGTAAAGCCTCGCCATTATCTTCAGTTGATCTGGTGTAAGCATTTTCAAACAAAGCTTGTTCAGAAAATTGCTTCGTGAGGAGAGAAACTAGGTCTACTGTTTTCTTCTTTTTATCCAACTTGGCCTTCTTCTCAATTACCAAACTTTCATCAGTCATCAGAATCTCGTAAAGTTCCTGAATCTGTATTGTGGAAATTCGAACATCGTTCCTCAGTTTATGACAAGTTTTATTCCACTCAAACTAAAGAGCATTAAGGAATTTCAGATTCGTCTCAAGAGCAGTCTTTTCCACTTTAATATTTCTTAGATCATTAATCATAGTGCAAAATCGGTCAAAAGTCACCTTCAGAGATTCATTGTCCTTTGCCTTAAATTCTTCAAAGTTATTCATGAAGCGTGTCTGGCGTATTTGAGTAGCAACTGATGACCCAAGCATGATCTTTTCTAACTGAGTCCACATCATATTTGGGTCATGTTTGAAACAATCAATTCGATTGTAGTTTGAGTTGGGCAAAGCTAGCATCAAATTGGACTTTGCTTCTCTATCGGCTTTTTCGCGTTTGATTTCATCAACAGTCAAAGGAGTATCATTTTTCGGTCTGATGAATGGTCCTTCAGTAAACGACTTCATCATATTTTCTCCGTTAGCCTAACGTTCAATGAAATTAATGAACCTATCTTGCCACTGTGTAAACTCATCTTCATTGATTAAGACTTGTGGACGAGTATCTGTTCCCATTTGCATCATCAGATCATTGGAGTAGAACCTAGCTTGGAAAGCAAATTTCGCAGAATCCATTTCTGATGTTCAGAAATATTTCTAAGTCTGGAGCTTGCGCAAAGTAGATCTTTGCGTGTCAAGAAAAGAACGCAAACAAGAGCTTTGCATATTAAGGCAGATGCGCAAACACAGCTTTGCGTGTGAAGACTGATACGCAAAAAGGATTTTGCGTGTGAAGGAGGGTACGCAAAGTTAGCTTTGCGTATGTAGAAGGATGCGCAAAGTAGACTTTTGCGTATATAGACTTTGCGTATGAAGAAGTAATCTGAAAACCAACTTTGCGTAAGACGACTGATGCGCAAACCCGCTTTGCGTGTATAGTAGGATGCACAAAGTAGACTTCGCGTATGCTGAGAGATGCGCGAACTAAGATTTTCGGAACACTATGGATGCACAAACTGAGCTTTTCGGATTGTACTTGATATGCACAATAAATTTTGCGTATGTGACTTGATGCGAAAACCCTGAAAAACAAGATCAAGATTAGTAGAACACGCAATTCAACTATGAACTTGCGCAAAGCTATATGAATGTTGCGCAAAGTGCAGATCTTGCGCAAACAGTGAAAAACAAGTAACAAAACACGCAGGAAACGATTAAAACCTTGAAATTAAACCAACTAAAGCACACATATTCGATCGAAAACAATATTCTAACACAAATCAATTAAGAAAATCGATTAAAAACCACAAAACAAGATTTCGATGATAGAACAGTACAAGAACTCGTTTTTCCTGAAAACTTTTAAACCTCAAAATTTAAGATCTAACACTTTTTTCTTGTAAAACAACCTGAAACAAATGTGATCGATTATCAAAAACGAAACTAATGAGACCAAAATCAACACAATTAGATCACAAACACATCCAATTTTATGAGAAATCAAGAAAACGAGATTTTCTTGAGAAATCAAGAAAACGAGATTTTCTTGAGAAATCAAGAAAACGAGATTTTCTTGAAAAATTCAAGAAAATCGATCAAATTTTCGATTTCAATCACAAATTCAGATACAGAAAAACAATCTCTCAATCCTCTCAAGATTCAGATGGCTTTGATACTAATTGATAGTCCAAGATCTTATGAATCCTAGAGAGTGAAAGTATAGAGAGAGACAAGTATGCGCAAAGTAGGAATTATCAATAATGTGCATGAAGTTCTCACAACAAACCAAGACCAAAGGGACTTAAATACCCTTGGTCAGATACAACACAGATATACTCTAAACACAATATTTGACCAAGCCCTATAAATACAATGATTACTATAAAATCAGACCTAACAATAACATTTGTCTTTAACCTTTGATTTATCTCCGCATTTCATTTCATATTCTGACATCTCTTTAATCAACTGAATTATCTCCCCAATTCTGATATAAACTTTTCATCTGAACAATTGTTAGATCACAGATTTATTGGGTTCAAGATCATCAAGATTGAAGATGAAAGATTCAAGAAGTCAAGGTTGAAAAGTCACTCTCAATAAAAGTCTAGGTCCTTTGTAATAAATAGTTAAAGTTATTTTTATTTGTATTTTATTTGTATTTTATTTATTTTGTTTTATAGGGTGCTAGGGTTGTTGAATGTTGTGTGGGCCTTATAGGCTCTGGGGTTGTTTTGTTTAAAAAAGGTGTGCCATATTGTGATATCCCAGCCGCCACATTCTATCAGAGAGAGAAAGAAAGAGAGAGAGAGAGAGCTTAGAGAGAGAAACACATTCAAGAGAGAAACCTTGTATCCATTGATTGAGAAATCCATATCAGGTTTGCTAATCTCTTATTTGTGAATATATACATCTCTTATATGTGATAAGAAACTGAATCTTTCAGGGACAATCAATTGGTATCAGAGCTAAACTAGGTTAAAATCAAAATTTTCTAGAAAAAGTTTCATTCGGCACTGTTCATCATCTTCCATAATAGATTTTTGAATTTTAGTGCGTTTTTCGTTTAGAAATCTATTGGGTTTTGTTCGAAATCAGTTTTAGAGTGAGTTTGTATCGATTTTATCAAGTATTGCACTGTAATCGATCATCAATTTGGTGATTTTTGGTGTTTTTGTTTTTTCACGAGTCGACACTAGTTCTTCAATCAAATCTCACTTAGAGTGTTTTTTATTGAAATTACTTGTTTGTAATCGATTCTAGATGTTTAGGAGGTCAAATTGTCAAAGTTTGGGGTTGTGAATCGAAGATTAGATAGGTTTTTGGGATTATCAGGTCTTTTTTCGAGGCTGAAGTGAAGAACACAAGTTTGCGCCAGTTCATCCGGGTTTGCGCCAGTTCATAAGTGTTTCTCGACAGATTCAAGGGACTTTTGCACCAACTTCCCATAGCGCAACGTTTCTTTTTGCGCCAATCAAGAGACTGGTCCACACCGGTCGACACTCTGGTCCGGTCGACGGCACCTCGGTCGCAAGACACCGGTCGGGTCACCGGTCGAGGACCCCGGGCGCACAAGGTACCGGTCGGACAACACACCGGGTGCACAAGGCACCGGTCAAGACCCTGGTTTGCGCCATCAGATTATCGCACAATCCTCCATCTCGCGCGACCCGCTTCTCGCGCAAACTGACTTTTGCGCCAGCTTCGTCTCACACAAACTGTCTTTTGCGCCACCCTCCTCTCGCGCAAAACTCAAGGGTTTCAAGTTCACGCGGTCCATATTGCGCCAACTTATTTTAGTGCAAACCTGAAATTTGCGCCAGACTCTTCTAGTGCAAAACTCCTTTTGTGCCACAGCCCTTTGGCGCATTTCTGCCTTTTTGCTCCAGTTTCTCATTTTCATCATTTATCTGTATTTACTTGATTTTATCTGGACTAACGATCATTTTAAGTTTCTTATTGCATATCTTTATCAATATCAGGATGACTTCCATAGAAACTCTCGCCATCGGAACCGATGTAAAGCCACCTGTTCTCTTCAAAGGAGAGTACGAACAATGGAAGGACAAATTCTTGGACTTCATTGATAGAAATGACTTGAGAGACTATATCCGATTATCACTAAAGGAAGGCAATATGACACCTCCTACCAAGGTTCTAACAGTAGCCGAAGAGAACGGAGAAGAAGAACAAAGAGAGTATCCATTGCCACTCGATGAATACTCTGACGAGCAGAAGAGAAGACACAAGGGCGACAAATTGGCAAGGTCTTTCATTATTCAAGGCATACCAAATGAGATATATGTCAAGATTGACATCTACAATGCCACTGGAAAACAAATATGGGATCAACTGGAGAAAATGATGCTAGGATCAAAAGTTGGGAACCAAATCAAAATATCCAATTGTCTCAATAACTATGAAGAGTTCAAGGCTAAGAAGGGTGAATCACTGGAGGCTACTTATGACCGATTTGTAACTTTGTTGAATGAACTTAGCAAGAACAAAGTAAATAAGTCACAAGTTGAGCTTAATGTCAAGTTCCTGAGTATCTTGCAGCCTGAGTGGAAGAGATTTGCTAGGCAAATGAAGCAAATGAAGGACTTGAATGACATACCACTCCATGAAGTCTATGAAACTCTTAGAAAGAATGAAGAAAAGGTTGATGAGATTTTGGATGAGAAGAGAAAGGCTGAGAAGGCAGTTGTAGATCCAGTTGCTTTGGTTGTGAAACAAAAGAGTGTAAGATCTAAGAAGAAGATGAAGATGATAGTTTCTGAGTCGGATGAGAATGAAAGAGAGATTAAATCTGATTCTGATGACTGTGACGACCTGAAGCAGGCTATGCTTTTGCTAACAAAGGCTTTTCAAAAGATATTTTACAAAAAACCTAGCTCAAACAGTCAGAGGTATTCATCTGGATCAAGTAACTACAACCACAAAGAGAAAATTGAAGGAAAGAGGATTGAAGAAAGGAGACCAGAAGAGAAGAAATACAGAGCTGAAGAGACCAACCCGGCAGAACCTCCAAAGTGCTACAACTGTGGCAAATTTGGTCATTTTGCCAAGAACTGCAGCAAGCCCAAAGTCAGAAACTCTAAGTATTACAAGAATAAACTGTTGTTGGCCAAGCAACAAGATGATGAAACTGTCACCTCAATACCCTGAACTCAAAGTTTTCTGGACTAGTCTGTCTGAAGAGGATAAAGCCAAGGAATATGCTAAAAGAAAGAACACAACAAAAGTTCAACTTCTGTTTCGTTATGAGAAGTTGAATAACAGTTACAGTTCTGATAAATCGAAATCTCTTTCAAATGACTATTTTGAGAGTTATTCTGTAAAAGAAATGGAGGCTAAGCCCATCGAAGGTATTCTTCCATTTTGGTTACAAAATCTTTTTCAGTTAAATTTAATACCTCATCAGATGTCTCATCATCGGATTCATCATACTTTACTTCTTTGCCCATGAGACAGAGATGAGTTGTTTCTTCCTTCTCCTCATCTTCACCTTCGGAATGATCCAACCAAAATTGATCCTCAGCCATTAAAGCTATTCCTGCTTCTTGTTGTTTTGCCAAAAGCAGTTTGTTCTGATAATACTGAGAATTGCGAACTTTTGGCTTTCTACAATCTTTTGCAAAATGACCAATCTTGCCACAGTTGTAGCATTTGACTGGATCACTTGCAAGCTTTACGGCAACAGTGTAGTAATTCATGAACTTCTTCCTTTCATCGGGTTTCTTCTCAACATATCTGTTCTCTTCGTATCTCTTTCCTTCCATCCTCTCTCGGTGCTCGTGGTTCTTAGAACTTGATGAAGAATATCGTTGAGAATTTGATCCCGACTTTTTGTAAAATTTCTTTTGAAAAGCACGGGTCAGCAACAACATGGCTTGTTTCAGACTTTCTCCATCATCACCATCTGTCTCAGAATCCGATGATGAGACATCTGATGATGTATTAAATTTAACTGAAAAGTATTTTGTAACCAAAATGGAAGCTATGATGGTTGAGCTTAATGATCTTCAAGTAAAATTGAAGAAAGCAATAGGATCAGGAACCTTTTCAGCCTTCTTTTTCTCAGCTCTTTTCTCTTCTACTTCTTCTTCATTCTGCCTCAAAGTCTCATACACCTCATGTAATGGTATGTCATTCAGATCCTTCATCTGCTTCATCCTGCGTGTATGCTTCTTCCATTCAGGTTGCAGAATGCTTAAAAACTTGACGTTGTTTTCAATTTGCTTCTTCTTCACTTTGTTCTTTGAGAGTTCATTTAGAAGAAGCACAAACCTCTCATAGGTTTCCTCTAGGCTCTCATTTACTTTTGCTTTGAATTCCTCGTAGCTATTTATGCAGTTAGCCACTTTCATTTGATTGCCAACTTTGGAACCCATCATCATCTTTTGCAACTGATCCCACATCTTCTTAGCATTTCCCTTGTAGCTGTCTATCTTGATGTAGATGTCATTTGGGATACTTTGAAGAAGTAAGGATCTTGCTTGTTTATCAGCTTTGTATCGGCTTTTCTGTTCTTCAGAATACTGAGAAATATCCAATGCCACTGTTTTCATCTTTTGATCTCTTTCCTCAGTACCATCTTCACTATCAGATGAGTCATCATCTGGTATTTGAACCATGATTGGTACCATAGGACCTTCTGTGATTGACAACATAATATTCTCTCCATTTGCATGTCGGTCGATGAAATCCAGGAATCTATCCTTCCACTGTTCATACTCTCCTTTGAATAGTACAGGTGACTTGACATCAGTGCCAATGGAAAGAGCATCTTTGGAAGTAGTTACAATGGAAAGAGCATCAATGGAAAGAGCATCTTTGCGTTTGTAGTTTGAAAGACAAACCGTACTTTGCATTTGTAGTTACAGACGCAAAGCTTGCTTCTCAGTTCTTGTTGAAGACGCAAACCTTAACTTCTCGATTCTTGAAGTTTCTCAATGAATAAAACGCAAACCTCTGAATCTTGATGAATGGCCCGCAAACCTGGATAAATGAAACGCAAACCTTGATGAACACGCGTAAACCTCTAAAATCGATCAGAATCACACCAAATACTCATCTAGACCTAGAAATCTAACTCGAAACTTCGACAATTTGATCGTTTAAACAACTAAAACACAATCTTAACAAACAATTTCAATCAAATACACAAAAATGTATAAATCGACTCAATTACAGTGCACAGGACTCATGAACCTCAAACTCAACTAAAATCAAAATTAACGATCAAATACAGTGCATTTCTTGAAATCACCTATACAGACTCGATCGATTACGCTATCTGAACAAAATCTAATCGATTACAACTCTAAAAATGCACTAAAACTCGGATTTGATTTTTCGCTCAAGAACACAGATACGAACTTTTGAATTTTCTTGATTTTTCGATTTGGATCTGCTTTGATACCAATTGTGTGTCCCTGAATCTAGATTCTAATCACAAGCAATTAATAAACACAAACAAGATTGATCCAATTACCTGTTTGATTTCTCTTTCAAATTCAAGATTACAACTTTCTCTCTCTAGAATTCTCTCTCTCTCTACAGATCTCTCTCTGGAAAAATGTACAACTGAATATTATGTTTGTTGTTCTAAATTACAAAGGAAAGGAAACTATTTATATTAACAACTAAAACAAGGAAACTAAACAAATACAAACACTTTTACTTTTATTACAAAAGACTTTGACTTTAATGAGATTTGACTTTCTTGACCTTTGACCTTCAGTCTTCTTGATCTTGTATCCACCAGATTTATGCTCTAACATTTGTTCTTACTATTAATCGTTTCTAGGGTTTCGTTTTTCAAGATTAACGATTCAAAATGGTTTGACTGTTCATCTCTTTGCTTCGGTGTGTTCAAAAATTGACAAGAACACTGAATATTTTGGATTTAATCTTTCAAAATAATGTTTGGGTATTGAAAATAATACTTGCTGAAATTTGGGATTGCTCGATATTCATATTTTTTTTGCAGGTTACCATGACATTGGGAGTTTGAAACTGAACTGTTGTTCATATTGGACTGAACAGAACTCGAACCATATTCTGGACTTGAACTGATATCCTGAACTAAAACTAATCTGGACTTAATGGATGGATAAACAATTTCATAATCTTTGATCATATTGTTAAAAGATTAAAAGAAGTTTAAAAGTCAGATTTTTCATAAAGGTGAAAAGTTTGAATTTTTGAAAGTCAAATTTGAATTTGAATTTCAAAATTTTCAAATAAAAAGTAAATTGCAAAGTTTGGGTATTGAAGTTCATTTCAAATCTTTTCAAATATAAAGAGTCGAATGTTTTTGGTTACCTTGCAAATTTAGTAAAATAAATAATCTCTCAGATTTCAAGTATTATTTTTAAATACAACATTAATTTGACAGAATAAATTCAAAATGTGAAGTGTTGTCAATTTTATGTTTTGTGTGTTGAAGTGTTATTCTATTCATTCAAAGTTGCAACTTGTTTTCTGCAACTTACTGTGCTTTTATTGCAAGATCTTAAAGTACATTGTTCTGTACTTCAAAATTGATTTTTCTGAAAAATAGGCTTTTGGATTTATACTGACATATTGGATTTTATCCAATACTTTTTATGAATTTTCAGGAAATCAATGGCGGAGGAAAACATTCATGACCAAAGTGTTCACATGGATGAACATGATCCGAATGTTTCACGGGAGATGCCCATGCCTTCTTCCCGATCACATTTTTCTGAAGTTGGTGCTGATCCTGATGATCAATGCTAATGTACCAATGATCTACTTACAACAAGCATGGAGAACCATTGAGCATGTAGTGCAATGTAGTGCAAGGCGACATAAAGTATTTCACCATTCGCATCAACAACTTCACATCCATCCTGACCTTTCAAAGACTTCGTCTGCTTGTTGATCTACCTTTGCCAGATTCCAGAGAAGGAAAGACATTTTTTGATCCCTATCCAACTGATCATGAAATGTTTGCTGGTATTCGTGCTCTTGGTTATGTTGGAAATCTGTCAAAGATGAGTGACTTTCGGAAGTCAAACTTGCCACCATTCTACTATCAGTTTTTCTCAGTGATCAACAAGTGCTTGACTTCACGACACTCTGGGCACGACAATACAAACATTCATACTCTAAGACTGTTCCATGCTCTCATCTATGATTTGCATGTTGATTATGCTGTGGCCATTTGGACAGAGCTGTATGAGAAAGTTCTGAGCAAGAGACATTCAAAGAAGCCAAAATATGTGCCTTATCAAAGATTCTTACAACTTATCGTCCGAGGTATACTGAGATCTAGCCCAGAGGTTCCAAAGAGATTACACCATGAATGTGCCCCAGAAAATGAAATGACTCATCTTCAAAAGCAGAAGCAATCCTTTCCTTTTGAGATGACAGTTCCTACTGCACTGCTTGCTTATGCCAATCCGAATGCTCTGAGTGTTAGGCATTATAGGGAGTCCATGGGATTGCCAGAGCCGAAGATCCCTACCCAGGACTCAGAACCAGTTAGTCGAGCGGAGTCGGTGAGGGTTCAACATACTACGAGAGTAGTTGAACGGGAAAGTGAGCAAAGAGAAAATATAGAGAGGGGTTCAGGAGTAGGTCAGCCTTCTATACTGGAGGGTGTGGGAACACAGGCATAATCTGCCATGCATTTAGTGATTCCTACATCTTAACCTGAGATTGCTATCATTCCTCAATTGGGCACTCAGGAAGAGAATCCCAATGAAAGTCAGAACTCTGAGAAAACTATATCAGTTGGTCAAGCAAGTTCTTCTAGTACTTCGGTACCTTTAGCAACATCAACACAGGATGCAGCAGATCAAGGAAATGATCAAAATGTTAATACTGATGATAACTTGGGCCATATTTTTGGATTTTTGGATATTTGGATTTTTGGATAATGATCAAAGTCTTGGTTCTACTGCAAGAGATCCTGACTTGGAAGGTGTTGATTCAATAATCAGGAATATTGTTTTTGATTCTGGAGTTATAAGGCAGGAAGAGGGAGTATTAGTTGAAAACTCAGAAAATGTGAGGACTAGAGTGAATGTAGAAAAGAACATGGTGAGCGTGAGTGTATCCAAACCTACCATTCTAGAAGGGCAGCCACATCTGCTACCTCGCCGCATGTGTTGCGAGCAAGAGGTATTGAAACAGACATTAGTTTTCCACTAATGCATATGCACACCTCAGCCAGCCATTCTATTGCCTCTCAACAGGCTACAGCCTCATCTTTTCACGGGGATTTAGCACATACTCTATCTGCTTTTCACTCGGAAATGGCAGGTATTGAAACAGGAACTCAGTTCCCCCGAGTTTGACTTCTTTCAGTGCACCATTGAGTCTAGAACCAATTGTTACATCTATTTTCATTCCTAGGACACATTCAAACATATCTGCTACCATCGGGAGTCTTAGTGCCCCGATCAGAACATCTGTAGTAGATACGCATTCCAGACTACGAGGATCAGGTGGAAGTCCTGTCATTGCTAACACTATGCCATCTTTGAGCACATGCCACACTGTTGTATCTTCAACAACTATGTTAACGAGAATCTTGAGTAGCCCCGGTGTTAGTTTTATGATGAGGTATTAAATTTAACTGAAAAAGATTTTGTAACCAAAATGGAAGCTATGATGGTTGAGCTTAATGATCTTCAAGTAAAACTGAAGAAAGAAAAAGACAGAGTTGCTAAAAGAAACAATAAGATATTTGAACTCAATAAGTTGGTTATTGGGAACAAAGATCTGATTGATTCTTTGCGCAAGTCTGGTTCTGATTCTAAATCTCAAGTAGATTGTTTTGAAAAGAATATTTCTGATTTTGAAGTTAAAGTTTCTAAGTATGAATTTGAGAAAAAAGAATCTGCACTAACTATTTATAAATTGCAGGTTGAAAACATGCTTTTGAATAAGAAGGTAAATGGTTTGGAAGCCAAACTTTACGTTAGAGGCCAAACAGATCAAACCATTTTTCTGAATGCACCTAACGAAGAGGCTGATGTTAAAGAAAAATGGGGACTTGGTTTTCAAAACCCCCATTACTTAAAGAAAGCCATCAGAAAACAACCGGCACTTTATAACTTTCATTTTCTTGCATGTGCTGGTAAACATACTCATTTAAAACCCAAATTTGTTACCAAATTACCGGAAGAAGTTGAGGCCAAAGAAACTGAAAATAGAAAGAATGTAAAGAAAATGCAACTACCATTTAACTATGCGAAATTAAATGATAGTTATCTTTTAGAAACACCAAAAGTTCTTTCAAATGATTATTTTGCTAGTTATTCTGTTTCTGAGATGAAGGCAAAACCTAAAATTGCAAAGGTTTATGTTCCTCCACTCATTCTTAAAAGCAAAATAGTTGAGTTGGAAAATGTTTTATCTGATGAAAAAATTTTGGTTGATATTCAACAAAGTGTATTTTCTACTGTATTAAAGAACACGATTTTTCAATCTACATCTACAAAGTGTTCTAAAGTTTCTAAGGCACCTCAAACTTCGTCTGATAATTTTGATTACTTATTTGAGTCTGCAAATGATTTTCTTAATTCTGATGATGGGTGCATAGAAGAAATTGATATGTTTGACTTCAATGCTCCTCTTCCTGATCATTCTACTTGTCTTACAAATGAAAAAGTGTTACCAAGTGTTCTTAAAATTACTAAATCATCAACTAAAGTTGGTGAATCGATTTCTGTAACTACTGATTATTATTCTCAAGGTAAGAAACATAAGAAACAGCGATTACAGAAACAGAAACACACTGGTACACAAAAGAAAACTCAGTCTCAGAAATCTGCTTTTCCTAATAAATCTACATCTTGTGTTTCAGATATAAGCAAGAAAAGGTCGAAAGCTCGAACTGAATGGCGACCAAAAAGGAAGGATGATGAGATAGCCGAATCAGTTTCTGATAATTCTTGTAATAGATCAGTTAATAGTGATAATGATGTAGTTGATCAACTTGCTTGTCATAAACAAAACCTTGTAACTTATTACAAGCGGTATTCAATAAAGCAATTGATTCAATTATCTCCTATTACTACTAAATCTTATCATTATCAGAGAAATGATTTTGCTTATTCTCATAATTCTTCTGATTGGTTCGGATCTTATCATGTTCATTCTTCAAGATCAATTATTTTTAAAGGTTTACAAAAGAACAGAGGGTCCATTTTCAAATGGATACCAAAATCTTGTGCTAATCTGTTAGGATCCGTTTTTAAATAGGTACTAAAAGTTATTGTTTCCTAATTTCTCTTGCAGACCCGACATATGTGGTACTTGGACAGTGGATGTTCCAAGCATATGACTGGGCAAAAAGATTTATTGTCTAACTATATAGAGAAATTCAGTGGAAATGTCAGATTTGGAAACGATCAGCTTTCACCAATCTTAGGATATGGTGACATCATTCAAGACAACATAACGATAAGTAAGGTGAGTTATGTCAAAGGCTTGGGGCACAACTTATTCAACATTGGTCAATTCTGTGATAAAGGGTTAGAGGTCAACTTCAAAGCTAAGAGATGTTCGGTTCGTACGGAAGATGGCAATGAACTCTTAGTCGGAAATCGAAAGACGAACCTCTATACCATCAATATTTCAAAGGTACAGAATGACAATCAAGTTTGCTTGTTGACAAAGGCTTCATTGCAGCAAAGTTGGCTCTGACATAGACGTTTATCTCACTTGAACTTTCGTTATATCAATAAGCTGGTTAGTGGGAAATTGGTAAAAGGACTTCCTGAGCTGAAATATGAGAAAGAACACTTATGTGCTGCATGTGAGAAGGGTAAGATGAAGAGAGCTCCGCATAAACCGAAGCCTGAACCAAGCACTAGTTCTCCGTTAGAATTGTTACATATGGATTTGTGTGGTCCAATGAGAACTCAGGGTTTGGGTGGAAAGAAATACGTGTTTGTTATTGTGGACGATTAATCAAGATACACATGGGTCAAATTTCTTTGTTCAAAAGATGAGACACTGGAAGTTCTCATTACTTTCTTAAAGACGACCCAGGTGAAAATGCAGCGACAAGTCAAGTTTTTTCAAACGGACAACGGCACAGAGTTCAAAAACAAGATAAATGATGTTTACTTTTTTCACCTTTTGGGACTAAAAACTTCTTTTAACTTCTAGCTTTTTCTTGGCATTATCTGCAGTCTAAAAAATTAACCTGCACAAGAAAACCAAATAAAATAAAATAAATAAAGGACAAAGGTAATAAAAATAAACAATGGACAAAAGGAGAAATGAACAAAGTTGTGATGGCTGAGATTTGCATGGAATGACCAGTGGACAAAAAGGAATTTTTCCATCCATGCAAAAAAATTTGAAAACAGATCTGAAAATTAAATTTCAGATTTTTTTTAACAGCTCAGTCCCAACGTGGCCACAAAGGGGCCACTTTTCACAACTCCGAAAATTTTCAACTTTTTTTCAACAAAAATTGAAATGGTTAAAAGTAAAAAGGACTGGAAAAAAAAACATTTTATTAAAAGGCTATTTCAAGCCTTCTTGACACTCAACAAGATGTTTTGGAGAATGACGACACACCATTAGACAAAAAATGTTTTTTCTTGTGTTTATGGTGGCTCAATCTCATTTCTTTCAAACACGGTTTCCCCCTTATTTGTGGTTGGATTTTCTTTGGACTTTCAAACTGAAGCTCATTTTCGCTCTCTTCTCCAAACTTTTCACCACACATTACAATATCTACACCTAGGTCCTCACTCAACAAATTTATGGCCGAACAATCTTCCACTTCATCATGGAACTTAAGGGACTTGAAAACATTAAATGTCACTTGTTGGTCATTTACCCTCATAGTTAACTCACCCTATTCGACGTCGATCAAAGTTCTACTCGTTGCTAAAAATGGTCTCCCTAAGATGATTGGGACGTTCCTATCGGCTTCATAGTCCAAAACTAAAAAGTCGGCCGGGAAGATGAATTTGTCAACTTGAACCAAGATGTCTTCAATTTTTCTTTTAGGGTAAGCCAACAATCGATCCGCTAACTGTAAAGTAACGGTCGTGGGTCGGACTTCTCCAATTCCTAACTTCTTGAAGATGGACAACGGCATGAGATTTATGCTTGCTCCTAAGTCACACAAAGCATGACCAACTTCCTTACCTCCTATCGATCAAGGGATGATGAAACTACCCGGGTCCTTTAGCTTATGTGGAATTTTACAAGTGAGGAGGGCACTCCTCTCTTTTGTCAAAGGTACCGTTTCAAATTCACTCAACCTTTTCTTTTTGTTAAGGATGTCTTTCAAAATTTTAACATAGCTTGGCATTTGCTCGAGAGCTTCTACCAAAGGTATGTTAATATGGAGTTGTTTAAAAATGTCCAAAAACTTTTTGAAATGATTATCGACATTTTTATTCTTCATCCTACCGGGAAAAGGGAGGTCTCTTAAGTCTAGATCCGGTTGCCTAGGACTTGCCTTTTTGTGCTGTGAGGTGGGCACTGTCTCACCACTTTGGCAAGGTTGTGCTGATGGCAAAACAGTTCGTGAAGAGGCTGTCACATTCTGTCCCGAAGGTGGGCACTTTGCAGCCACGTTGGCTGGAAAAAGTGATGGGAAGTTCTCTTTGTCAAAAGCATGTGTGGTATCTTCTTGCACAACGGTATCCACTAAGACTTCCTCACTGGGTTTGGGTGCTCTTGTTTCACTTCTTAAAGTCACATCCTTAACGTGTTCCTTACCCTTAGGGGTTTCAGTGTCACTAGGTAAAGTGCCCACTTGTCTCCCTTTCAACTCGGCGGCGAATTGTCCCAATTGAGTCTCAAAACCTCTCAAAGTTGCATTGGTTTGGTTTATAAAACCCCTGAGTACAGATTCAAGCGAAACATTACTCTCCGATGCATTTTGTTGTCTCGGTACATACGGTTGTGAGGATTGCCCACTTTGGTACGTATGAGACGATCCTTCTTGAAATCCCGGGGGATTTGGTGGTCGGTTTGGGACTTGATGAACCCCGGGGGGTTGAAGTCCTTGATTACCCGACCATGAGAAGTTTGGGTGATTTCTCCAATTTGGGTTGTGTGTGGGAGAAAATGGGCTATTCCTAGAATGGTTTCCTACATAGTTAACCGATGCGGGATTACCGGGACAACACTCAAAAGCATGATTCTCACCACAAAACACACAATATTCATTTATGGCTTGGACTTGGTTCTTTTCTCCATTTAAGTTCATGTTATTTTTTACCAAGTTAGTTAAAGTTACAATTTGTGCGTTTAAGGCGTTGATGGCATCAATTTCATGAACACCCGATGCATTCTTAGGAGCAAGAGCGCATGGGTTTGACCAATCGGTATTATTGTTGGCCACTTTCTCCAAAATATCATATCCTTCATTATAAGTTTTAGAGGTGAAAACGCCACCGGCCGTAGCATCAAGAATAATTTTAGCGGCATTAGTAAGACCATTATAAAATGTCTCTAATTGGATGCAATGAGGGATTCCGTGATGAGGACATTTTCTAATTAAGTCTTTGAATCTCTCCCATGCATCCGAAACCGCTTCATCCTCCTCTTGTCGAAACATTAAAATTTCATTTCTAAACTTCACATTTCTAGTGTGAAGTTTAGAAATGAAATTTTAATGTTTCGACAAGAGGAGGATGAAGCGGTTTCGGATACATGGGAGAGATTCAAAGACTTAATTAGAAAATGTCCTCATCATGGAATCCCTCATTGCATCAAATTAGAGACATTTTATAATGGTCTTATTAATGCCGCTAAAATTATTCTTGATGCTACGGCCGGTGGCGCTTTCACCTCTAAAACTTATAACGAAGGATATGACATTTTGGAGAAAGTGGCAAACAATAACACCGATTGGTCAAACCCATGCGCTCTTGCTCCCAAGAATGCATCGGGTGTTCACGACATTGATGTCATCACTGCCTTAAACGCACAAATTGTAGCTTTAACTAACTTGGTAAAAAATAACATGAACTTAAATGGAGAGAAGAACCAAGTCCAAGCCATAAATGAATCTTGTGTGTTTTGTGGTGAGAACCATGCTTTTGAGTGTTGTCCCGGTAATCCCGCCTCGGTTAACTATATAGGAAACCATTCTAGGAATAGCCCATTTTCTCCAACTTACAACCCAAATTGGAGAAATCACCCGAACTTCTCATGGTCGGGAAACCAAGGACTTCAACTGTAGATCCCAAAACTAACAACAATTCATGATCAAATAATGATAACAAGATGAGATTGGGAGGGATACCTTTTATTCACTTGAAATTGAAGAACATAACACAAACCTAGAGAGAGAAAGTGTTTCTCTCTCTAGAACACGCAATTCCTCAAAACGACTACATTGTGTTATGATTGACTTAACATTAAAACCCTAAACACATAAACTATATGTAATCTCCCAACTCCCTTATTTTAACCTAAAGCCCAAGCCCATTTACATTAAAGCCCAATAGAATTTAAACCAAACTCAATACAAATATTAAAGTTGAGTCATTTACAAAACTTTCCAAACTTGGACATTTTATGTCCTAACAATCTCCCCTAAAGTTTTGTAAAGAAATCATCGTCTTTGATGCGCCAGCTCTTCTCCCCCTTGATTTCTTTGAAAAACTTTAGTGTTGCGCATCTTCAAGATAGCTCAGGATCCCCCTTGAATGTAGCTTTTCTCCTTCAAAGTTTTAACTTTAATACCAGATTCGATGTGCACAATAACCTCGACTGAGTGCACTAAATACAACTTTTATCTCTAGAAACACAACACATTCGTTACGCCCACAAGAAAGAAATGTGTGAGTTTTGCGTGACAACCACAGTGCATCTTCAGTGTATAACACGAATATGTCTTTGAACCGCGAGTTGAATAGGAGTTCAGCTCAAGAACTTATACCGATCAGCTCGTAGAAAAAAAGATCGCGTAGCAAACACTACTCGGCAAGGGTTAGAAGAAGCAATCAACAACTGTCGAGAAAACCCGAACGAGAAAATTCCGAAACAAATAAAAAATATTCCTTGAAATTTTTGTTCCACGGATCACACGGTCGAAGCGCAAAAATAAAATCCGAAATATAAACGGATCAAGAGTTGGTTCTTGGTAATTGTAAGATTAAAATCCTCAAAATAATCTCCAAAAATTCATATAACAAATGATCACTTGTCAAAAATTTGACACTTAAGCTCAAAATTTAGATGTATACGGTTAAACCCAAAACTCGGTTAATTAGGCATCATTCTTGGAAGAACACGGCCCAATAAAAAAAAGATTACCACATTCAAATCTGGTGGTCACGGACAACATGGATAAGTCCCGCTTCCTAAGGTTTAACTCCCGGTACATATGGACCTTCAAGTCCCGGGTGGCAAGGTAAATAACCGGATAAACAAAATCTTTAACTCCACCAACCCATGTTGTTAATTACTTTTCAAAGCTTCCAAGAAATAAAAATAAAACCATAGCCGCCGGTCAAAAAAATAATTCCACCGATCTATTATATTAAATATAACCGCCGATAAGGAGATTTATTCCACCGCCGGTCACAAATGTGTTAGTCCATCGTCCCATTACTTTGTAGCACCCAATCACAATTTGGACAAAATTATGGATTAGGTGATGACTTCATCAAACACACAACCGCATTCTCAAAATTTCCTTCACCAGCCATGTTGAAGCATCCAATTACATTTAAATCCATTGAAATCACAAAATTCATCTTTCATAATCAATCCACAGCCGCCGATTGCTTTTGATTAAACCACCCACCATCAACAAAAACAAATTAATCCACCAGACAGAGCTTTAAAACACCGAACATTAACAGAATCTTATCGGCCGCCATTCTTATTATAAAACCATATAACCGTCGGCCAAAAAGAAATTAACAAATTGTAATCGATTCAATTATGATTAGCAAGTAATAGCGAACCGATCTATGCAATAAGAACACAATTTTGCTCCAAACTTCATAAAATCAAATCAAATCAACCGATTACCAAAAACCTTGGGTTGTAGATCACGAACTGTTGAAAATCGATCGAATCAAAGAAAAATTCTTCGATCCTGCTCTGATACCACATGTAGATCCCAAAACTAACAACAATTCATGATCAAATAATGATAACAAGATGAGATTGGGAGGGATACCTTTTATTCACTTGAAATTGAAGAACATAACACAAACCTAGAGAGAGAAAGTGTTTCTCTCTCTAGAACACGCAATTCCTCAAAACGGCTACATTGTGTTATGAATGACTTAACATTAAAACCCTAAACACATAAACTATATGTAATCTCCCAACTCCCTTATTTTAACCTAAAGCCCAAGCCCATTTACATTAAAGCCCAATAGAATTTAAACCAAACTCAATACAAATATTAAAGTTGAGTCCTTTACAAAACTTTCCAAACTTGGACATTTTATGTCCTAACATCAACCCCACGGGGTTCATCAAGTTCCAAACGACCACCAAATCCCCCGGGATTTCAACAAGGACCGTCTCATACGTACCAAAGTGGGCAATCCTCACAACCGTATTTACCGAGACAACAAAATGCATCGGAGAGTAATAGTTCGCTTCAATCTTTACTCAAGGGTTTTATAAACCAAACCAATGCAACTTTGAGAGGTTTTGAGACTCAATTGGGGCAATTTGCCGCCGAGTTGAAAGGAAGACAAGTGGGCACCTTACCTAGTGGCACCGAAACCCCTAAGGGTAATCACAAGGAGCACGTTAAGGCCGTGACTTTAAGAAGTGAGACAAGAGCATCCAAACCCAGTGAGGAAGTCTTAGTTGATACCGTTGTACAAGAAGACACCACACATACTTTCGACAAAGAAAAATTCCCGTCCTTGTTTCCAGCCAACGTGCCCACCTTCGGAACGTGCCCACCTTCGGAACGTGCCCACCTTCGGGACAGAATGCAACAGCTACTTCACGGACTGTTTTGCCATCAGATCAGCCCCTCCTAGGCAACCGGATCTAGACTTAAAAGACCTCCTTTTTCCCTGTAGGATGAAGAATAAAAATGTCGATAATCATTTCAAAAAGTTTTTGGACATTTTTAAACAACTCCATCTTAACATACCTTTGGTAGAAGCTCTCGAGCAAATGCCAAGCTATGTTCAATTTTTGAAAGACATCCTTAACAAAAAGAAAAGGTTGAGCAAATTTGAAACGGTAGCTTTGACAAAAGAGAGTACTGCCCTCCTCACTTGCAAAATTCCACCTAAGCTAAAGGACCCGGGTAGTTTCACCATCCCTTGTTCGATAGGAGGTAAGGAAGTTGGTCATGCCTTGTGTGACTTAGGAGCAAGCATAAATCTCATGCCGTTGTCCATCTTCATGAAGTTAGGAATTGGGGATGTTCGATCCACGACCGTTACTTTACAATTAGCGGATCGATCGTTGGCTCATCCCAAGGGAAAGATTGAGGATATTTTGGTCCAAGTTGACAAATTCATTTTCCCGGCCGACTTTTTAGTTTTAGACTATGAAGCCGATAAGAACGTCCCCATCATTTTAGGACGACCATTTCTTGCCACGGGTAGAACTTTGATCGACGTCCAAAAGTGTGAGTTAACTATGAGGGTAAATGATCAACAAGTGACATTTAATGTTTTTAAGTCCCTTAAGTTCCATGATGAAGTGGAAGATTGTTTAGCCATAAATTTGTTGAGTGAGGACCTTGGTGTAGATATTGAAATGTGTGGTGAGAAGTTTGGAGAAGAAAGCGAAAATGAGCTTCAGTTTGAGAGTCCAAAGAAAATCCAACCACCAATAAGAGTGTAACACCCTAAAAATCAGAGTAAATTAAAACCTGGAAAACCTGGCAACATGGCATTCGTATTGATAATAACCTCCCAAGAAGGGGATCAGTCCTTAAGACTTTACAAAAACCTGTATCGATATAGAGTTTGTCAACAAACTAATCTAGTCACCTA
Organism: Arctium lappa; assembly: GCA_023525745.1. Taxonomy (NCBI): domain Eukaryota; kingdom Viridiplantae; phylum Streptophyta; class Magnoliopsida; order Asterales; family Asteraceae; genus Arctium; species Arctium lappa. The sequence continues at coordinate 69,623,404 of CM042054.1, forward strand.
TATCAAGATTACATCAGTTGACAATCGATAATATTCCAAAAGAATGGGACTTAACAAATGCCCTGAAACAATACTAGTCATCTCAAATTGCCTCGAGACCAAACCCATCTCTCAAAACCCCGGCAACCCACCGCTAAGGGAAACCTGTTATACACATCATTTGAGAAAAAGTGTCAGACTTAAAGTCTGGTGAGAACATAGAGTTTATAAAGCTCAAAAGATATAAACATCAGTATCATAAGGAAATCTTTTCATAAAGGTTTAGTTCATAAAGATAACATTTCGCCACAACTGGGCCTTTTTGTTAGAGCATAAATCTGTTGGATACAAGATCAAGAATATTGAAGGTCAAAGTTGAGAAAGTCAAAGCTGAAGAAAGTCAAATCTCATTCAAAGTCAAAGTCTATTTGTAATAAGTCAATGTATTTTGTATTTTGTATTTTGTATTTTCCTTGTATTAGGTGTTAGTGTAAATAGTTTCCTTTCTTTGTAATATGTACATACGAATTAGAGAGAACTGATTTGAAAAATATCATTCAGTTGTATTCTAGAGAGAGAAAGTTTGAGAGAAAGAGAGAGTTCGTTAGAGAGAAATTGTAAAGAGAGATTTTTGTAATCTTGGATTTCAAAGTAATCAAACAGGTAATTGATTGTAAATCTTGTTGTGTTTGATTAATCTTGTTTAGAAACTAGAATCAGGGACACACAATTGGTATCAGAGCAGATCCAAATCGAGAAAAATCAAGAAATGCGTATGTTCGTACTGTTCATCGAAGTCGAGATCAAATCCGAATTTTAGTGAGTTTTTGGTTCTGAAATTGATTAGATTTTGTTCAAATAGCTTAATCGATCGAGTCTGTATAGGTGTTATCAAGAATTGCACTGTAATTCATTTGAATTTTTGAATTCTTTGTAGTTTTCGTGTTCACGAGTTCTTGACACTGTTCTTGAATTAAAATTGTAATTTTGGTGTATTTGATCGAATATTAGTGATAGTTTTGTGTTCGAGTTGTTTAGAGGAGCAAATTGTCGAAGTTTCAAGTTAGAATTCCAGGCATAAATGAGTTTTTGGTGAATTTGAATGATTTTCAAGGTGTGCGGGTGTTCATCGAGTTGTGCGTTTGTTTCATCAAAGTGTGCGGGTCATTCATCAAAATAAGTACAAGTTCTTCAGAAGTGTGCGGGTCATTCATAGTCCGGATATATTCATCAAGACAAGAATAGTGAGATATGCGTTTCTGTTAAGATTTGAGAAGCTGATTTATGCGGGTCTAATGACAAACGCATAGTAGAGGGATTTAATTTCAATAGACAAAGTGTGCCTTGCGGGTGTAAAGTGACACGCACAGTGTGTCTTGCTTTTGCAACTTGAAACGCAAAGTTTGATATGCGTTTGCTTCTCGACACGCACAGAAGAGGTGTGCGGTTCCTTTGTGAAATGCATAATTGACTAAGTAGAAGGATAAGCAAAGTGTGTGTTTCCCACCTGACACGCATAGTGGAGGTTTACGGTCTATGTAGGAAACGCATAGTAAAAGTTTGGTCCTTCAAAGTAAAGTTGAAGAAAGCTGAAACGCATAGTAAAGTATAGTGTGATGTGCGGGTCATGAGCGACACACATAGTGGGATGTGCGTTTCATGTGTGACACGCATAATGGTTGAATGCGTTTCCTGAGTGACACACATAGCAGAAAAGACTTGGATTAATTTTTGTGTTTTTCAATTTTTTTTAATTTTTCATGTTTCTTGATTGTTTCATTTGGACTAACGATCAGTTCTAGTTTCTTATTGATATATTAATCAAACAGGTTAAACAAGATGACTTCTAAAGATGCTCTTTCAATTGGAAACGATGTTAAGCCTCCAGTTTTATTCAAAGGCGAGTATGAACAATGGAAGGACAGATTCTTGGATTTCATATATCGACATTCAAATGGAGAAAATATTCTTCTGTCTATCACCGAAGGTCCAATGGTTCCAATAACAGTTCAAGTACCTGATGTTGACTCTTCTGATAGTGAAGATGGAACTGAGGAAAGAGAGCAAAAGATGAAAATTGTGATAGTGGATATTTCTCAATATTCTGAAGATCAGAAAAGCCGATACAAAGCAGATAAACAAGCGAGATCATTACTTCTTCAAAGTATTCCAAACGAGATCTACATCAAGATTGATAGTTATAAAGCCAATGCTAAGAAGATGTGGGATCAGTTGCAAAAGATGATGATGGGATCAAAGGTCGGAAATCAGATGAAAGTGGCGAACTGCATTAATAGTTATGAGAAATTTAAAGCTAAGGAGAATGAGAGTCTGGAAGATACCTATGAAAGGTTTGTATTGCTTCTGAATAAGCTGACAAAGAACAAAGTCAGAAAGAAGCAACTGGAAAACAATGTCAAATTTCTGAGTATCCTACGCCCGGAATGGAAGAAGCATACCAGAAGGATGAAGCAGATGAAGGATTTGAATGAAATTCCATGACATGAGGTATTTGAGACTTTGAGGCAGAATGAAGAAGAAGTAGAAGAGAAAAGAGCTGAGAAGAAGAAGGCAGAAAAAGTTCCTGATCCGATTGCTTTGGTAGCTGGAGAAAAGAAGAAAGAAAAGAAAGAAATGAAAGAAAAGAAAAAGAAGATAGTTCTTACCAGTTCTGAGTCAGATTCAGTTACAGATAGTGATGATGGCGAAAGTCTGAAACAAGCCATGATATTGCTGACCCGTGCATTCCAGAAGAAATTTTACAAGAAGCCGAGATCAAATTCTCAAAGGTATTCTTCATCTAGTTCAAAGAACAACGAGCATCGACAGAAAGTGGAAGGAAAGAGGTATGAAGAGGATAGATATGTGGAGAAGAAACCGGATGAGAAGAAGAAGTTCGTGAATGACTACACAGTTGCCGAGAAGCCAGCAACAGATTCTATGAAATGCTACAATTGCGGCAAGATGGGTCATTTTGCACAAGATTGTCGAAAGCCGAAAGTTCGCAACTCTCAGTACTATCAGAACAAGTTGCTTTTGGCAAGACAACAAGAAGCGGGTGTCGCTATAATGGCTGAAGATGAGTTTTGGCTAGATTACTCAGAAGGAAGAGAAGAAGTGAAAGAAGAAACATCTCATATCTGTCTCATGGGCAACGAAGTAAAGGATGACGAGTCAGATGATGAGGCAGTTAATGAGGTATTAAACTTATCTGAAAAAGATTTTATTACCAAAATGGAAACCATGGTGGTTGAGCTACAAAATTTACAAAATAATCTGAAAAAGGAAAAAGAAAAAGTTGCTAAAAAGAACAAGAACATCTTTGAGCTTAATACCTCTGTTATTTCAAACAAAGATCTGATTGATTCTTTACACAAGTCTGATTTTGACTCTAAATCTAAAGTAGATTGTTTTGAAAAGAGGATTTCTGAGTTTGAAGGTAAAGTGTCTAAATATGAGTTTGAGAAAAATGAATCTACACTAACTGTTTATAAATTGCAGGTTGAAAATAAGAATTTGAATAAGAAGGTAAATGGTCTGGAAGCAAAACTTTATGCGAGAGGTCAAACAGATCAAACCATTTTTCTCAATGCACCTAATGAAGAGGCTGATGTTAAAGAGAAATGGGGACTTGGTTATGAAAACCCCCATTATCTTAAGAAAGCCATCAGAAAACAGCCGGCACTTTATAACTATGATTTTCTTGCTTGTCCTGATAAACATACTCATTTAAAACCCAAATTTGTTACCAAATTGCCAGAAGAAGTTGAAACCAAAGAAACTAAAAATAGAAAGAATAAAAAGAAAATGCAGCTACCGTTTAACTATGAAAAGTTAAATGATAGTTATTTTTCCAAAACACCAAAATTCTTTCAACTGATTATTTTGTTAATTATTCCGCTTCTGAGATGAAGGCAAAACCTGCTATTGCAAAGGTTTATGTTCCTACATCTATTCTTGAAAGCAAAATATTCGAGCTTGAAAATGTTTTATCTGATGAAAAACTTGTTTTATCTGATGAAAAACTTTTGGCTGATATACAACAAAATGTATTTTCTACAGTTATAAAGAACACTGTTTTTCAAACTAAGTCTACAAAGTGTTCTACAGTTTCTAAGGCATCTCAAACTTTCACTTATAACTCTGATGACTTATTTGAGTCTGCAAATGATTCTTTTAATTCTGATGATGGGTGCATGGAAGAATCTGATATGTTTGATGTCCATTCTAAACTTCCTGGTCATTCTACTTGTCTTAAAAATGAAAGAGTGTTACCAAGTGATGTTCATATTGGTGAAACATCAACTAAGGTTGGTGATTCAGTTTCTGTAACTGCTGATTACTATGCTCACGGTAAGAAACATAAAAAACAGCGATTACAGAAACAAAAATACACTGGTACACAAATGAAAACTCAATCCCGGAAATCTGTTTTTCCTAATAAATCTATATCTTATGTTTCAGATTTAAGGAAGAAAAAGTTGAAAGCTCAATCCGAATGGAGACCAAAACGGAAGGAGGATGAGATAGTGGAATCAGTTTCTGATAATACTTGTAATAGATCAGTGAGTAGTGATACTGATGTGATTGATCAAATTGCTTCTAATAATCAAAACCTTGTAACTTCTTACAAGAGATATTCAATAAAGCAATTGATTCAATTGTCTCCTATTACTACTACATCTTATCCTTATCAGAGAAATGATTTTGCTTATTCTCATAATTCTTCTGATTGGTATGGATCTTATCATGTTAATTCTTCGAGATCAAATGTTTTTCAAAGTTTTCAAAAGAATAGAGGATCCATTTTCAAGTGGATACCAAAATCTTGTACTAAACTGATAGGGCCCGTTTTTAAATGGGTACCTAAATCTATTGTCTCCTGATTTCTCTTGCAGACCCGGCATATGTGGTACTTGGATAGTGGATGTTCCAAGCATATGACTGGGCAAAAAGCTTTATTGTCTAACTATACAGAGAAATTCAGTGGAAATGTCAGATTTGGAAACGATCAGCTTTCACCCATCTTAGGATATGGTGACATTATTCAAGACAACATAACGATAAGTAAGGTGAGTTATGTCGAAGGCTTGGGGCACAACTTATTCATCATTGGTCAATTCTGCGATAAATGGTTAGAGGTCAACTTCAAGTCTAAGAGTTGCTCAGTTTGTACTGAAGACGGCAGAGAACTCTTAGGTGGACATCAAAAGACAAACCTTTATACCATCAATCTTTCCAAAGTACAGATTGACAATCAAGTATGCTTGATGACAAAAGCTTCAACGCAACAAAGTTGCCTCTGGCACAGACGTTTATCTCACTTGAACTTTCGTTACATCAACAAGCTAGTTAGTGGGAAATTGGTCAAAGGACTTTCTGAGCTGAAATATGAACGAGAACACTTATGCACAACATGTGAAAAGGGTAAGATGAAGAGAGTTGCTCACAAACCGAAGCCTGAACCAAGCACTAGTTCTCCGTTAGAACTGTTACACATGGATTTATGTGGTCCAATGAGAACTCAGAGTTTGGGAGGAAAGAAATACGTGCTGGTTATTGTGGATGATTATTCAAGATACACGTGGGTCAAATTTCTTCGTTCAAAAGATGAGACACCGGAAGTTCTCATTACTTTCTTAAAGACGACCCAGGTGAAAATGCAGCGACCAGTTAAGTTTCTTCGTACTGACAATGGCACATAATTCAAGAACAAGATTGTTGATGAATATCTCGAATCAGTTGGGATTTCACATCAGTATTCTGCTGCTAGAACGCCTGAACAAAATGGAGTAGTCGAAAGGCGAAATCGGACGCTAGTCGAGGCCGCTCGAACTATGCTTAGTCAATAGGACTTACCTCTATTCTTGTGGGCGGAATCTGTGTCGACTGCATGCCATACTCAAAATCGTTCTATAATACACCGCCGATTTCAGAAGACTCCATATGAGCTAATCAACAACAGAACACCAACTATCAAATATTTTCACATATTTGGGTGTAAATGTTTTGTGCTTAACGACAGAGAGAGTCTGAATAAATTCAGTGCTAAGGCGGATGAAGGCATCTTTATCGGTTATTCTTCAACTTCTGCAGCATATCGTGTTTATATAAAGAAGTCAAAGACAGTTGTCGAGAGCGTCAATGTCACATTTGATGAAGATATGGCTTTTGATCATCTCAGTTCTGAACCCGTTATTACTGGAGTGTTAGCTTCTGGGAAGATCAGTCCAGAACCTGCGTCTACTGTGAAAAATTTGGATAACGCTTCTACATCTACTTCACATTTAACTGATTTAGATTTGTTATTTGAATTCTTTTATGATGAGTTGCTTGGAACTAATGTATCTAAATCTGTTGTGACTGACAGGTTTGAAGACACAAGTTGCAATCATCCAGTCACTTCAGAAGTTATAACTGAACCTGTATCCCCCGTTAAGTCAGAAACTCATGTTCCATTGGTTACTTTTACAGTTGAAGATGCACAAGAAAATGCTGATCCAGAAGTAACTGTTTCAGTTGGTTGTGATATATTGTCTTCTCAATAGCCAGAATCTGCTGTTCCAACCGATACTTCTGCACCTGAGTTTTCAACTTCAAAACCCCCTCCTGTTATTCAAACTGAAGATTCTGAAAGTGGATTTCTAGATGATGATCAAATTCAATCAGTATCTACTCCACTTCCGCATGAGCATCGCTGGACCAAAGAGCATCCATTACATCAAGTAATTGGAGATCTCAACAAGCCTGTACAAACTAGGTCAGCGACACTTAACCAATGTATGCATGACTCGTTCCTCGGCAAGATTGAGCCAACACGAGTATCTGAGGCTCTTGCTGATTCGGACAGGGTATCTGCAATGCAAGAAAAGATCAATCAGTTTGAAGCCCTAAAGGTTTGGAGACTTGTTCCTAAGCCAGAAGGTAAAACCGTGATCGACACTAAATGGGTATTCAAGAATAAAAAGGATGAAGATGGTATCGTCATAAGAAACAAAGCTAGACTTGTTGCCAAAGGCTACTGGCAAGAGGAAGGCATAGATTATGATGAGACGTATGCTCCAGTAGCTCGTATAGAAGCAATCCACATGTTTCTAGCATACGCAGCTCATAAGAACTTCACAGTTTTTCAGATGGATGTGAAAACAGCCTTTCTGAATGGCATTCTTAAAGAAGAAGTGTACGTGTCTCAACCTGAAGGGTTCGTCAATCTAGACAAGCCAGATCATGTATATATCTTGGACAAAGCCCTTTATGGATTAAAACAATCCCCTCGAGCCTGGTATGACGTCTTATCCAAATTCTTGGTCAAGTCTTGTTTCTCTAAAGGTAAGATCGATACCACTTTATTCATAAAGAAAGAAAAAGCTGATATTATCCTTATTCAGATATATGTTGATGAAATAATATTTGGTTCTACTAATCTAAAATATTGCAAAAACTTTTCTAACCTCATGGTGTCACGTTTTCAAATGAGTATGATGGGAGAGATGAATTTCTTTCTCGGATTACAAGTTAAACAGTTTTCTACGGGGATTTTTATAAATCAATCTAAGTACATTTTGGATATTCTTCGAAAGTATAAAATGGAAAATTGTAAACCAATTGGAACCCCGATGGCACCAGGTACTAAGATCCACACTGATCCTTTGGGTAAAAGTGTTGATGTTAGAACATATAGAGGTATGATAGGATCGTTAATGTATCTTACATCAAGTAGACCAGATATTATGTTTTCAACATGTTTATGTTCTAGATATCAAGCTGCTCCCAAAGAATCCCATTTGGCTGCTGTCAAACGGATGTTTAGATATCTGAAGGGGACTACAGATCTTGGTCTGTGGTATCCTAAGGATACAGGGTTTCAACTGACTGCATATTCAGATGCAGATCATGCAGGTTGCATGTTGGACAGAAAGAGTACTTCTGGTCACGTTCAATTTATTGGAGACAAGCTCGTTAGTTGGGCTTCAAAGAAACAGTTATGCGTCTCCACATCGACTGCTGAAGCAGAGTATGTAGCTGCTGCAAGTTGTTGCTCTCAAGTCTTGTGGATGCGAACACAACTACGAGACTATGGATTCAAATTTGATTAAATTCCAATATACTGTGACTCGAAGAGTGCAATAGCCATATCTGCTAATGCTGTCCAACATACTAAGACCAAACACATTGATGTAAGGTATCATTTTATAAAAGATAATGTTGAAAAAGGAAAAATTGAACTCTATTTTGCAAAAAAACGATTATCAACTTGCAGATTTATTTACCAAACCCTTAGATGAAAAGAGATTTAATTTTCTTGTCTCTAAGCTTGGTATGTTAAATCTTAAGACGTAATCGGTTGTTACCTACTAAAGTTACAAATTGTTATTTTTTCATCATTTTCTTTATTTTTATGTCTGAAGGATATCTGCACTTTAATTGTTTGCTCATGATCTCAGGGGGAGTAAGAGAAGATTTTAGATGATCTACATTCATTTGAGGGGGAGCAAAACTAATTTATGCATTATACTTAACTGACAAAATTTTTGTAATGCATGATTTTAGGGGGAGCATATAAGTCAAGTCAAAAGGAGTAAGACTATGATTTCTGATTACTTCTGATCAGAACTCGTATTTTAATCGTTTTATTGCTTTATGTCTTGTACTTTTTGAATAAATTTTGTGAATAAATTTGTTTGACTAGATTTTGAGACTTATGCAGGATGAGAAAAGCTGATAAGATCATATCTAAATGACTACAACTTGACTTTCTGAGAATTAAGATTGCGCGAAAAGGTAAATTTTTTATCTTAATCTCAAATATATCTGAAAGAAGGACAACTTTCAGATATAGAAAACATGTTCTGAAATGTTCAAACCACTTCCCGATTCTTAAACAGTTTTCATGAATTGGAAGTGTGATTTTAAATTTTTTTCATTTTATTTGTGCTTAAATGTTTACAAACCGTGTGTTTCTAAAGATAAATACTTGCGTATTGTCTTTTCTATATACTTTTAAGTATTGACACACACCGTTTTGACTTTGTTCAACATGTTCTTACCATGTCTTTAAATTGGAACAATTTTTCTTCGATGGTATGACACTCCGCTTGTAATTCAAAGGATTTTTTAGCGATATTTCATTTCGAAACGGTCATTTTAAGAATGTCTATATTTTGTTTCGTATAGACAAATATCAATTATTCTTGACCATAAGTTTTAATAGCTATATCATTCATTTCTGATCATTTTCATACAATGTCAGATTTTCAAACAAGTCTTTTGCATTCATATTCATTCATTCAATATACTTGTTTGAAAATATTTCAATGTTTAAAAATGCTCAAATCTTCATGATTATATTTTATGAGCATATATTCATCTGATATTTGTATATGAATTTTAACTGCTACAGTTAAACCATCTTGAGCAACACATGCTTATTAGGATTCTATGGGTTCTTTGTGCTAGGAATTAACTAAACTTCTATGGATTCACGTTAACCAGTGTTTCCTACCCAAGAAGTTAATCCTTTAGTGATTGAGTGTGAGGAGTCTAAAAGAAATGAGTGTGGGTGTGATGAGGTAAAATGGAAAAGAGAGTTTGGTTAGTTGTGAGCTTAATGATTAAAAGAAAGAGGGTGTGAGATCAGAGTAAAAGAATATCAAACTCTGCACCAACTACTTTCTGAGCCGGGCAGCCACATTACTAATGTTTCACAATTCTTTCGTGAACATTATTGAAACAGGCAAATAGCCCATGCCAACTCTTGCTTAATACCCCACCAACCACTCATTTTCTTCTCAAAAAGAAAATGTTTCACATTTTCAAGGGGACGCAGCATATAATCTATCTGGTTTTCATTTGGAAAATCTGGATATTGAAAAAGAAGGAAGTCTGCCTCACCTTCGCACTTCATTCATGCACTTAGAGTCTATGTTTATCTACTGTTGTCTCAGTGGTTTACACAATGTTGAGCCTTATAAAAGCAATCATCGTGCTTAATTATTTCTACACTTGCACGAACACACAAAGAATTTGTTTCTTTGTCATAACATTCATAGAAATTGCCTTTGTGGTATTTCGATGATTGGATGGAAGCCCTGGGGGAGTGAACATCACAAAAGCTCCTTTATATTGTGTATTCGTTACACACAGTGACTTTGTGTTACTGACAGACATTTTTAACTGATTCATCTGTTGATTCAGGAGTTACCTATTCTTATTTTGTCTAGATTTGCAAAGATATAGATGAATACTTGGTTATGGTTAATTAATCAAAGGCACAGTATGACAGATCAGAATGGTCAAAGACATTTCTTGGACGAAAAGTTTTGATGATATAGATGCTTAAATCATCAAAAAGGGGGAGATGATATGAAGAAATGTTAAAGTTTTGAAGTTTGGAAGAAATGTTATCAAGAAGTGGTAAAGTTTTGTGAAGTTGATTTTCTGAAATGTTCAAGTCAGAAAGTTCAAAGGGAAGATTTGAAGATAATCAAAGAATTTCTGAAGATTTGAAGAAATTTTCTTTGAAGATTATTTGCTGAAGCAATCTGAGCTGAATTTGAAGATAATTTCTTTCAAAAGTCTGAAAGTGTTGTGTGAAAGTTTTGGGGAGATTGTTACTCGTTTGAAGACAGTTTTGGAAAGAAGACCGTGAAAGAAAAAGGGGAGATTATTTTGACAAAGCTTAAAGTGAAGACTGAATTACTATATATTTTTTTCAACAGTGATCTTGAATCCAAAGGGGGGAGATTGTTAGAGCATAAATCTGTTGGATACAAGATCAATAATACTGAAGGTCAAAGTTGAGAAAGTCAAAGCTGCTAAAGTCAAATCTCATTAAAAGTCAAAGTCTTTTGTAATAAGTCAAACTTAGTTGTATTTGTTTTGTATTTTAGTTTCCTTGTTTTAGATGGTAGTATAAATAGTTTTTGTATTTGTATTTTAGTTGTAACAAGGAGTGTACGTTTTGTAATATCAGAATTGAGAATTGATAGAGAATACTTAGAGAGAGAGAGAGAGGGTTCTAGAGAGAGAAAGTGTACATTTTGGGAATTGAAAGATATCAAACAGGTAATCTTTGAGTTTAATCTTGTTTGTTTGATTGTTATTGAATAGGAACTAGAATCTGGAACACACACTATCATTTAGCTTTGCATAGTTAAATGGTAGTTGCATTTTCTTAACATTCTTTCTGTTTTCAGTTTCTTTGGCCTCAACTTCTTCTGGTAATTTGGTAACAAATTTGGGTTTTAAATGAGTATGTTTACCAGCACAAGCAAGAAAATCAAAATTATAAAGTGTTGGTTGTTTTCTGATGGCTTTCTTAAGGTAATGGGGGGTTTTCAAAACCAAGTCCCCATTTTTCCTTAACATCAGCCTCTTCGTTAGGTGCATTGAGAAAAATGGTTTGATCTGTTTGGCCTCTTGCATAGAGTTTGGCTTCCAGACCATTTACCTTCTTATTCAAAAGCTTGTTTTCAACCTGCAGTTTGTGAACAGTTAGTGCAGATTCTTTCTTCTCAAACTCATACTTAGAAATTCTAACTTCAAAATCAGAAATCTTCTTTTCAAAACAATCTACTTGAAGTTTAGAATCAGAAGCAGACTTGCGTAAAGAATCAAGTAGATCTTTGTTCCCAATAACAGACTTATTAAGCTCAAACATCTTGTTGTTTCTTTTAGCAACTCTGCCTTTTTCTTTCTTCAGTTTTACCTGAAGATCATTAAGCTCAACCATCATAGCTTCTATTTTGGTTATAAAATCTTTTTCAGCTAAGATTAATACCTCATCCGCTGTCTCATCATCTGACTCATCATACTTGACCTCTTTTCCCATTAGACAGAGATGAGCAGTTTCTTCCTTTTCTTTGTCATCCTCTTGATAAGAATGACCCCACCACAATTCGTCCTCAGCCATTAATGTTATGCCTGCTTCTTGCTGTTTGGCCAATAGCAGTTTGTTCTGATAATACTGAGAGTTTCGAACCTTCGGCTTTCGACAATCTTTAGCAAAATGTCCAATCTTGCCACAGTTGTAGCATTTGATTGGATCATTTGCTGGCTTTACAGCAACAGTGTAATCATTCACAAACTTCTTCTTTTCTTCTGGCTTCCTTTCCAAATACCGGTTCTCTTCATATCGCTTTCCTTCAACTCTTTCTCGATGTTCATGATTATTGGAACTGGATGAAGAGTATCTCTGAGAATTTGATCCCGACTTTTTGTAGAATTTCTTTTGGAAAGCTCGGGTCAATAAAAGCATAGCCTGTTTGAGGCTTTCTCCATCATCTCCATCTGAATCTGATTCTGATTCAGAACTTGTAATCACTTTCTTCTTTTTCTTCTTCTCTTTCTTTTCTTTCTTCTTCTCTCCAGCAACCAATGCAATAGGTTCAGGAACTGTCGTTGCCTTCTTTTTCTTAGCTCTTTTCTCTTCCACTTCTTCCTCATTTTGCCTAAGAGTCTCATATACCTCATGTAATGGTAAGTCATTCAGATCCTTCTTTTGTTTCATCCTACGTGTATGCTTCTTCCACTCTGGTTGTAGGATGCTCAGGAATTTGACATTGTTCTCAAGTTGCTTTTTTTTCACCTTATTCTTGGACAACTCATTTAGATGCAAGACAAACCGTTGATAAGTATCTTCTAAGCTTTCATTCTCTTTGGCTTTGAATTCCTCATAACTGTTGATGCAATTAGCCACTTTCATCTGATTCCCTACCTTGGATCCCATCATCATTTTCTGCAACTGATCCCACATCTTCTTAGCATTTCCCTTGTAGCCGTCTATCTTGACGTAGATGTCATTCGGGATACTTTGAAAAAGAAGAGATCTTGCTTGATTGTCTGCTTTATATCGAATTTTCTGTTCCTCTGAATATTGACTATACTCTACTGGAACTGTTTTCATCTTCTATTCTCTTTCCTCAGTACCATCTTCACTATCAGATGAGTCATCATCAGGGATTTAAACTGTGACTAGTACCATAGGACCTTCCATGATAGACAAAAAAATATTTTCTCCATTTGTATGCCGGTACACAAAATCCAGAAATCGAACCTTCCATTTTTCGTACTCTCCTTTAAAAAGAACTGGAGGCTTAACATCAGTGCCAATGGAAAGAGCGTCTTTAGAAGTCATCTTGGTAAAACCTATTTTAGAAATACGTGCAATAAGAAACTAGAACTGATCGTTAGTCCAAATGAAAGAAAAAAAGTACAGAATTTTAAAACCAAATGTAAAATACAGATATTCACTAAGGAACGAAGTGCAAAAAGAATCACAAAAATATTCTAAGTAAACTACGTTTTGTGCAACACACTGATTACGCAAACCACAACTTTGCGTGAAAGACTGCTTGAGCAAACTGATCTTTGCATGACTAGAACCTTACGCAAACCATACTTTACGATTCGAGTTACTTGCGCAAACTACACTTTGTGTGTCGAGCGGGTTACGCAAATCTTACTTTGCGTGCTGAACGGGTTACGCAAACCTCACTTTGCGTGTTGAACGGGTTATGCAAACCAATACTTTGCGTATCGAGAAGCTTACGCAAATCACACTTTGCGTGTCGAGAAGCTTACGCAAACCTGACTTTGCGTGTCAAGATACTTGCGCAAAGTTAACTTGTCGATCTGAACCCAATTACATCAGCTTTTCGCAACCCGATTAAAACGCAAACATTATCTTGCGTTTCTGATGAATACGCAAACCTCTATTTTCTTGACTCGTTGATTACGCAAAGTTCAACTTTCGTTTCTAGATGGAATACGCAAACCTCAATACTCTTTTATTTAAGAATTCCTCGATGAACTTGCGAACTTGCGCAAAGTTTGGATCTTGCGCAAACCTCTGAACTCGAACAGATCATCACCAAAAACTCATCTAGACCTCGAATTCTAACCCGAAACTTTGATAATTTGCTAGTCTAAACATCTATAACACAATTCTAGCACTTAATTTTGATCAAAAACATAAATCAATACAAATTCACTCGATTACAGTGCGTGACAACTCTTGAACTCGAACTCAACAAAAATCAAAATCAAAGATCGATTACAGTGCAATTTGATCCAAAACAAATACAACCTCGATCAATTATGCTTTATGAACAATCCTGAACAATTACAACATCTAATTCGCTCAAAATCTCGGATTTGATTATGTACCGTCGAACACAGAAACAAACTCTCTGTATTTTCTTGATTTTCGATTTCAATCTGCTCTGATACCAATTGTGTGCCCAGATTCTAGTTCCTAAATGCAATTAATCAAAATAAACACAAACAAGAATCAATTACCTGTTTGATTTTACTTTCAAAATCAACGATTACAACTTTCTCTCTCTAGAACTCCTTCTCTCTCTACAGATCTCTCTCAAACGAACTCTCTCTCTTAATATCAACTTGACTACTGAATACAACTCCTTCTAAAATACAAAGAATACAAGGTTTTTATACCTACAAAATACAAATACAACAACTTTGACTTTTATTACAAAAGACTTTCATTTTAATGAGAGTTGACTTTCTCAGCTTTGACTTCTTAAACTTTGACCTTCAGTATTCTTGATCTTGTATCCAACAGATTTATGCTCTAACACATGCTTTAAAGATGAAATTCATTTGAAGAGAAGTAGAAGTTTATCCGAAAGGGGGAGATTTATGCTCTAACACATATTTTGAGAAAGATTGTAAACTATTCATGTTAGATCAATGACATACGAGATTTAATTGTGAATTCATTGTTTCATCTTGATAATCTTGCACATAAAAAAATGGGAATAAAAATTGGTATCAAAGCACATAATTGGTATCAGAGCACAAAATTGGTATAACATGATCAAGAAATGTTGGATTAGGAGAAGTAATTTCAAGAAATTGTCTATGGGAGAAGTTGTTTCAAAAAACTTGATTTGGAGAACAACTACTATTTGTAACGGGGAGATTGTACAAGATTTGAAAGAGAAAGTTCAAAGAATTCGGAAAGTTTGTTGAAGATTTACTGAAGTTTTCTTCGAAGATTATTTGCTGATGCAAAGGGAGCTAAATCTGAAGATAATTTCTTTTCTGAAGTATGGAAGAGGTTTTATTACCTTGGCGGAGATTGTTATAGTTCTTGATGAGCATATTCACAGACTTTGGAGGAGATTTCAGAAGGTCTGAAGACTGTTCAAAGAAAAGAAGGATTTTTTTTGAACCGATTTACCCAAATGGAGAGATTGACTTTCGAAGGAAAAAATATTTGTCAGAAACTTAGGGGGCGTTTGGTTCGCAGAATGATTTATGAAGGAATGGAATCTGTCTAAGGAATTGGAATCTGGAAGGAATTGGAATGGAATGTTATCAGGTTTGACCAAGTGTCTGGTTGGCAGGAATGAAATGTAATCAGTCAAATGAATTGTAATCTGTCTATTTGGTTTGCAAAGGAATTGGAATGGAATTCTAAAAAATGACAAAAATACCCTTTCTTTTATTTTTATTTTTTATTTTTATTTTTTTAAATGCCAAGAGAGATAGAGAGGAGGGAGAGGAGAGAGATTGGACTGAGATAGAGGAGAGAGAGGGGATAGGAGGGTATTTGTGTCATTTTGATAAAATCTAATGGAATCGAATTCAATTCCATCCATTTTAAGAAGGAATGACCAAATCCATGATTAAAATATTTCATGGAGTTCAATTCCATTCCATTGGTAACCAAACAACATGATGGAATTTGGTCAATGGAATTGACCATTCCAATTCCATCAGATTCCGACGGAATCCAGGGAACCAAGTCGCCCCTTAAAGAGAGAGAATGTTCTTGAAAAGAGAAGAACGTGCTTTAAAGACGAAATTCATTTGAAGAGAAGTAGAAGTTTATCCGAAAGGGGGAGATTGTTCTTTGATGCTGAAATTAAATCTGAATCCAAAGGGGAGTTTCAATGCATATCTTTTTGAAGATGATCCTGAATCCAAAGGGGAGATTGTTAGTGTACAAACATGTTTGATCCAAGATCATAGGAATCAAAGTCAAAGCACAAGTCAAACTGTAACACCCGGAAATTTCGGTAAGAACCTCGATCGATCTCTTAGTATTCTTACTTAATTTTATCTTTGGAAAAGTCCCTACTTTATCGCAAGGTGAATAGGGTACCTTATGTGCGAAAAATGTCAAGTTTTGAGGCCCGAGAGGTGGTGGGCGACCTTGACATGCGACTATGACACGGTCACTGTCGCTGTGTCACAATCGCACAAAACAAACAGAAGGTGGGCTAGTATATGCGACATTGACCAGCGACAATGACCATGTCATTGTCGTATGGTCATAGTCGCTGGTATCCAGCAGGTACTTATTGGCCAACCCCGTTTTCTAGGTCATTTGGCTATTATTTTGAGAAGTTGGAACCCGTTTTCTCTGTAGGTTTTGTGTAAGGAAGATCCAACTATCATCTCTATTCTTAAATCCTCTCAACTACCTCATCTAAATTCATTAATGGTGTTTATCTAGGTGGTTATATAAACTCTCATTGTGAAGCTTTATGTCCTTCAAGAGCTAGTGTCATCTCCTCTCCATCTAGAGCTTTGCTAGGGTTTTTGATTAAACCCTGATTGTGTGTTCATACTTCCTTTTACTAAACTTTATACACATCAAAATGCATTTTTGGACTTCTAAGTATCTTCTTATTTACATTTCATTGTTGATGAGATTTTTTACCTAACTTGATATTTTGGAGGTTTTTAGGGTTTCTCACCATTTTTTTAAAATAATGAAACAATCCATGTCTTGGAACTACAAATATGAATGACTTCACATTTTAGACAAGTAAATGTTCAACCTGTGGCATTTTAGCCAAGTTTATGTTTTAAGCACACTATGGGTATTTTGGTTGGAAATGCTATTTTGTGAAAAGGAAATAAATGGTTTAATCTTGAAGAAATCCATGTTACATTATAGTGGTTCTTACATTTGAAAGGTTTACTTGTCTTGAAACATATTTGGAAATGAGAAGGTAGCCTCATGATTCATGTTTGGGTTTTGTATTTCTTATCAGCAGTTAACCATTTAAATATGATTTGGGTAATAAATGGTGTTATGAACTATATGTTTGATTATAGTTGTCATAAATGAAATTGTGACAAGTCTAGACTATTACTAGTGGATCCATATGTATAGAGTCGACTTATTATTTGGGGATAACTCCCGTTTGTATGTAGTTGAGACATTGGGCCCTAGGGTGGCAACTTGGTACGGTTTTGTCGGACCGGATACTAGCCGTGGGTCGTAGATGTAAATCTTATCAAATGAGCATGAATAGGGATCATTGGGTACCCTCCCCCATATCTTAGTACGAGCTGGCATGTTCGTGGCCTTGATCCTAGTATCGTGAGCTCAATAACTCGAAAAATGGCTTACTTTGTGTTTCACCACAATCCTTGGAAAATCGGGTATGTAACACCCTGAATTTTCATTGTGTAATTTTTGGTATTCTCGTGGTTAAGCTTTTATCGTTAGCTCCGTGTTTGGTTTGAAGTGATTTATATTTTGTGAAGTTTGGGGACGAGCAGTGAACTACGCGAGTTACACCGCGACTAGAGGTCGCGGCATAACCCGCGTAACCCTCTGTTTGATATGAGATTTTGGAACGACGCGAGTTACACCGCGACTAGAAGTCGCGGCACAACCCGCGAAACCCACTGGATGATTTAGGGTTTTTGGACACGGGCGAGTTATGCCGCGAGTTGAAGTCACGGCATAACCCGCGTAGTTGCCTGGACCGTCTTAAAGGCTCAGTTTCCAAATCGTTCTCTATCTTTCTCTAGAGTTTGGTATTAAATATCAGGTATTTGATCCGAGATTTTGGTGTAGAAAGCTTCGGTTTGTCAAGAGGGTCGATATTTGATTCTTCGGGTTTTCGTATAAACCTATTGGGTGAGTTCCTACTACCATTTTACAAACTTTATACATGTCAAAACTCTTATTTGCGAAATCTAAAGTATTTCTACGGTATGATTTCATGTTCTCTACATTTTGATATAAATGAAGTTTTTGGTGATTTTCGGGGTTCCCGATCAGTTTTGACTAAAATGACGGGTTCCGCCTTATTAAAATAAAATGATGTTTTACTTGCACATTATGTGGATATGTGAAAAGAATGTTTATGAACTCTTTTTAATGATTTTCATTCTTACCAGAAGTTGAACTGGAAATGACATTTTGTTTATGAAAATGTGTTTATACCATATGTTTAGTTATGGTTGGTCACATATGTTGTTGTGACGAGTCTGTACCATTACTAGTGGATCCCTAGGTTTTGAGTCGACTGTATTATTGGGACGTCATATTCCCCATTTTGTAACTATGGATGCATATGTTCCTAGAGGGCAACTTGGTACGGTTATGTGAGGCCGGATACTAGCCATGGTTCGTAGTGATCCTAGTGAAAGATTATACATTGGTTTTGCTTGGGGACGCGATCTCACATCGTAGCACGGACCTTTGTGTTCGTATCCTTGGATTCCAAGTGTTTAGCTCATAACTCGGATTTTGGCCTACTTAGTGTTACGCCACCATCCTTGGTAAAATTGTCCTTTTGTCATCATATAATGAGTTTTGGACCGAAAAGGCCCGGTTGTGGCGAAATGTTATCTTTATGAATTAAACCTTTATGAAAAGATTTCCTTATGATACTGATGTTTATATCTTTTGAGTTTTATAAACTGTATGTTCTCACCAAGCTTTAAATCTGACACTTTTTCTCAAATGATGTGTATAACAGGTTTCCCTTAGCGGTGGGTTGTCGGGGTTCTGAGACACGGGTTTAGTCTCGAGGCTTTTGAGATGACCAGTATTGTTTCAGGGCATTTGTTAAGTCCCATTCTTTTGGTACATTATGGATTATCAACTGATGTAATCTTGATATAGGTGTCTAGATTAGTTTGTTGACAAACCCTATATCGATACAGGTTTTTTTGTAAAGTCTTAAGGACTGATCCCCTTCTTGGGAGTTTATTATCAATACGAATGTCATGTTGCCAAGTTTATCAGGTTTTTAATTCACTCTGATTTTAAGGGTGTTAAAGGTTGGTATCAGAGCTCTAGTTTAAGCGAACTAGGCATGAATGTAAGATGTCTAGACTTAGACTGAGTATGCTAAGAATTGATCTGCGAGATTGGGTAGAGCTTCTAAGATGGGTTAGTCTTAGAGTCAACGGAAAGTATGTTTATCAGGCGTTGTGGTGATCGTGACGAGAACTTTTATCTGTTATATGTTCATAATCTCACTTAGCTAATGTTATTATGAAGATATCGTACGTAAGTGTGCTTGAATTTCTATTGCTATGACAATTGGTAATGTGGTAGTACGTTTCCTTTGTGTTTATTTAATCTCTCTCTTATCTCTGTCTCTGTTCTATGAAACAATTCAGTATGGTGAATACGCGTTGTAGACCGCGTACTCGTGTTGACGGACTGGAAGAGACAACCTCCACAGCTGATCAGCCGGAAGGAGTTGAGGTTGTCGTGCGTCCGCCAGTTCAACAAATACTAGGTGGGGGGCCAGAGGTCATTCCGCGTGTGGATCTGGCTTCGTCCCACCCAGTAATCATGGATGCTAGTTCCCCGTCTGAGTTGATGGCCAGCATGATGTTGGCAATGAGGGAAGAGATGGCAAAGCAGCAAGAGTTTCTACTGAAAGTGATTGAGGACCGCGATGTGAACAATCGTAGAAGTGAGACGGTTGTGGAAAACATCGTAGCAGGTTCTGGAGGCGTTGGTACAGGGGTCAGGGCTGAGGAAAACAGGATTGTTGGTGCTCTGGGAGGTAGGAAAAGTTGTTCCTACAAATCCTTTCTGGGTTGCGGACCGCCAGAGTTCTCTGGTTCCGACGACCCAGTCTTGTGTGTGAAGTGGATACGAGCGGTCGAGCAAGCTTTTGGTTCTTCCGAATGCGGAGATGATCAGAGGGTGCGGTTCGGTACCCAACTGCTGAGGGATACTACACTCATTTGGTGGAATGTCATCCAATCCACCCTAACTCCTGTTGTGTTGGCTCAGTTGTCTTGGGACGATTTCAAGAAAAAGTTGTTAGAAGAATTTTGCAACGAAAGAACAATGGACCGAATTGAGAAAGAATTTCGGTCTCTGGTAAAGGGAAGCCTGACGGTGAGGGAGTACACTCGTCAGTTCGTGGAGAAGCTAGATCTGGTGGGCCATGCTGCCCCAACAGAGAAGGATAAGATGAAGGCCTATCTGAATGGCCTACCTGCGGACATGCAACCTATGGTCCACAATTCTAAAGCTTCTAACCTCCGCGAGATGATTGAAGAAGCTCAGTACATGGAAGAGATGTTCGCAAGGAACAAAGTTGAGAAAGCCGTAGTGGTGACTGATAAGAGAAAGTGGGAGAGCAATTATGCTTACCCTAAGAGATCACGACCTTTTGGCGGAAACCGAAACTTCAGCAATCAGCTGGAAGCTAGGTGGTGCCACAAGTGTCGAACCAAACACCACGGTGACTGTTTTACCACTGCTCAAACTTGTTTTAAGTGTGGGAAGCTTGGTCACACTTTCAGAGATTGCCCGGTCAAAGGACTCGTCTGTTATGAGTGCAAGGCACCGGGGCATGTGAGAAGAGATTGCCCGAAGCTTGTGTCGGGTAGCACGCCAACAAGGAAGAAGAACCCTCCGAAGGTTCCGGGTCGAGCATTTCAGATGACGGCCGAAGAGGCCAGGGCATCCGCTGACGTGGTATCGGGTACTTTCCTTATAAACTCTGTACCTGCTCGTATTTTGTTCGATACGGGTGCTAGTTTCTCTTTCGTATCTGAATTGTTCTGTCAAAAAATTTCTATGCCCACTACTAGTCTTGAGGATGCATTATTTGTAGGAATAGCCGATGGTAGTCAAGTTCTGATCCAAGAGGTTCTGAAGCAGTGTACTCTTAGTATCGAAGGGAGAGAATTCTCGATCGATCTATTGCCGATGTTAATCGGGGGTTTTGATGTGGTGATCGGCATGGATTGGTTGTCAAACAATCATGCCGAGATCGTATGTTCCAAGAAGTTGATTCGACTTCCCAACCCCTCGGGCGATGTCGTTGTCATCTATGGTGAAAAGAGAAAGGGTGAAGTGGCAATAATCACAATGGCAAAGGCACGCAAGTGTTTGGTAAAAGGATGTTCGTCTTTCCTAGCCTATGTGATCGATGCCAAATTAAAGAAATCGAAGCTGGAAGATGTGAAGATCGTGCGTGAGTTTCTAGACGTCTTTCCGGATGACTTGCCCGGGTTACCACCCGATCGTCAGGTTAAGTTTCGGATTGATCTTGTGCCTGGAGCAGCACCAATTGCTAAAGCTCCTTACCAATTAGCACCATCAGAGATGCAAGAGATGATGGCACAACTCCAAGAGCTTTTGGAGAAGGGCTTTTGAGGCCGAGTTCGTCACCTTGGGGAACTCCGGTCTTATTTGTCAAAAAGAAGGATGGCACAATGAGAATGTGCATTGACTATCGTGAGTTGAATAAAGCTACAGTAAATAACAGATATCCGCTTCCGAGAATAGACGATTTGTTCGATCAACTTCAAGGAGCAGGTTGTTTTTCTAAAATCGACTTACGTTCGGGTTACCACCAAGTGAAGGTAAGAGAAGATGATGTTCCGAAGACAGCTTTCAGAATGCGTTACGACCATTACGAATTTCTTGTAATGCCTTTTGGTCTAACGAACGCACCAGCTGTGTTTATGGATTTAATGAATAGAGTATGCCGACCATTCCTCGACAAGTCAGTCATTGTATTCATTGATGACATACTCGTGTACTCCAAGAGTGAGTCAGAGCACGAGCAAAATTTACGTGAAGTTCTGGAAGTGTTGAGAAAAGAAAGGTTGTACGCCAAATTTTCCAAGTGCGACTTTTGGCTTAAAGAAGTACAGTTTCTGGGTCACGTAGTCACTTGGGTCGGAGTGAAATGAGACCCCTCCAAGATTGAAGCTATGATGAATTGGGAGCCTCCTAAGAGTCCGTCCGAGATCCGAAGTTTCCTGGGTCTGGCGGGATACTACAGGAGATTTATCCAGGACTTTTCAAAGATCGCTTCTTCCTTGACAGTTTTGACACGGAAGAATGTGAAGTTTGAATGGACTGAAGCCCAGGAGAAGGCGTTCCGGATCCTTCAAAAGAAATTGTATAAAGCTCCGATCTTGACGTTACCTGAAGGGTCTGAAGATTTCGTGGTATACAGTGACACTTCAAAGATGGGACTGGGATGTGTGTTGATGCAACGAGGCAAGGTGATCGCTTATGCCTTGAGGCAGCTCAAGATACACGAGCAGAATTATCCAACCCATGATCTGGAGTTAGCGGTGGTGGTGTTCTCTTTGAAACTTTGGCGACATTACCTATACGGCATGAAATGCACTCTTTACACAGATCACAAGAGCCTGAAATATGTCTTTGATCAGAAAGAGCTGAATATGCGGCAAAGGCGGTGGCTCGAGTTGCTTAAAGATTACGACTGTGAATTGCTTTACCATCTCGGTAAGGCGAACGTGGTAGCCGATGCGTTAAGTCGAAAGGACTATAGCGGTTGTATTCGGGCTACCCATTCGATAATCGAGTTGGTGTCTAGTCTTGTTGAGAAGATCAAGACATCGCAGATGGAAGCACTGTTACAAGAGAATCTAAAAGATGAAGTCATGACGAAGCAACGTTTACTCTTAACGGAAGATAGTCGTGGAGTAAAATTGTTCAGCGGTCGTGTGTGGGTACCCAAGATTGGGGGTAACCGTGAGTTGTTGCTAGAAGATGCACACAAGTCCAAGTATTCCTTTCATCCGGGAAGTACAAAGATGTACAGTGACTTGAAGTTACACTATTGGTGGCCGGTAATGAAACTTGACGTGGCACGTTACGTTGAACGTTGTGTGACATGTTCGCAAGTTAAGGCCGAACATCAGCGACCGTATGGGAGCCTTCAGTCTGTAGAGATTCCCGAGTGGAAGTGGGAGCATATCACTATGGACTTCATGACAAAGTTACCTAAAACTCTTCGAGGTCACGATACCATTTGGGTGATAGGTGATAGATTGACAAAGAGCGCTCACTTCCTGGCTATGCGCGAGACTCTACCGATGGATAAGTTAGCAAAACTTTATATCGATGAGGTGGTCTCGAGGCACGGCATACCATTGTCGATCGTGTCGGATCGCGACAGTCGGTTCACTTCGAACTTCTGGGATGGGTTTCAGAAAGAACATGGTACTCGAGTGAAGTTGAGTACGTCTTACCATCCGCAAACCGACGGGCAGAGCGAGCGAACGATCCAAACTTTGGAAGACATGTTGAGGTCATGTGTCATCGATTTCGGGGGTAGCTGGGATTCTCACCTGCCTTTGGTGGAGTTTGCTTATAACAATAGCTACCACTCGAGTATTGGAATGACACCTTTTGAAGCATTGTACGGGCGAAAGTGTCGAACTCCCGTGTGCTGGCTTGAAGCGGGAGAAAAGCAGTTCACCAGACCTGAAATCGTGCAAGAGACTGCCGATAAGGTCAAGTGCATTCGTGAAAGAATGAAAGCGGCTCAGGATCGTCATAAAAGTTATACAGATAAGAAGAAACGACCGATAGAATTCCAAGTGGGCGAACGCGTTATGCTTAAAGTGTCGTCGTGGAAAGGCGTTATACGGTTCGAAAAACTTGGGAAGTTGAGTCCCCGTTTCCTCGGACCTTCAAAGTGCTTAAACGGGTGGGTTTGCAAGCCTACCAGTTGGAACTGCCACCGGAGTTGAGCAGAATACACAACACGTTTCATGTTTGCTACCTCCGGAAATGTTTGGCGGTAGAAGATAGCGTCATTCCCCTTTCTGAGTTAAGGGTAGACGAAGGTAACCATTGTGTGGAAGAACCCGACTCCATCTTAGAGAGAAAGTCTAAGAAGTTGTGTCATAAAGAAGTCACTTTGGTCAAGGTGCAGTGGAAGCATCACCGGGGAGCAAATGTGACGTGGGAAGCCGAGGAGGATATGAAGCAAAGATATCCTCATATTTTCGAGTAGTTAGGATTTTGGGGACGAAATCATTCCCAAGTTGAGGAGGATTGTAACACCCCGAATTTTCGTTGTGTAATTTTTGGTATTCTCGTGGTTAAGCTTTTATCGTTAGCTCCGTGTTTGGTTTGAAGTGATTTTGGATTTTGTGAATTTTGGGGACGAGCAGTGAACTACGCGAGTTACACCGCGATTAGAGGTCACGGCATAACCCGCGTAACCCTCTGTTTGATATGAGATTTTGGAACTACGCGAGTTACACCGCGACTAGAAGTCGCGGCATAACCCGCGAAACCCACTGGATGATTTAGGGTTTTTGGACACGGGCGAGTTATGCCGCGAGCTGAAGTCGCGGCATAACCTGCGTAGTTTCCTGGACCGTCTTAAAGGCTCAGTTTCCAATAAATCTCATTTCTCTTAATCTCTTATCTCTCTCTTCTCTCTCTAAATCGTTCTCTCTATCTCTCTCTCTAGAGTTTGGTACTTAATATCAGGTATTTGATTCGAGATTTTGGTGTAGAAAGCTTCGGTTTGTCAAGAGGGTCGATATCTGATTCTTTGGGTTTTCGTATAAACCTATTGGGTGAGTTCCTACTACCATTTTACAAACTCTATACATGTCAAAACTCTTATTTGCGAAATCTGAAATATTTCTACGGTATGATTTCATGTTCTCTACATTTTGATATAAATGAAGTTTTTGGTGATTTTCGGGGTTCCCGATCAGTTTTGACTAAAATGACGGGTTCCGCCTTATTAAAGTAAAATGATGTTTTACTTGCACATTATGTGGATATGTGAAAAGAATGTTTATGAACTCTTTTTTATGATTTTCATTCTTACCAGAAGTTGAACTGGAAATGATATTTTGTTTATGAAAATGTGTTTATACCATATGTTTAGTTATGGTTGGTCACATATGTTGTTGTGACGAGTCTGTACCATTACTAGTGGATCCCTAAGTTTTGAGTCGACTGTATTATTCGGAGGTCATATTCCACATTTTGTAACTATGGATGCATATGTTCCTAGAGGGCAACTTGGTATGGTTATGTGAGGCCGGATACTAGCCATGGTTCATAGTGATCCTAGTGAAGGAGTATACATTGGTTTTGCTTGGGGGCGCGATCTCACATCATAGCACGGACCTTTGTGTTCGTATCCTTGGATTCCAAGTGTTTAGATCATAACTCGGATTTTGGCCTACTTAGTGTTACGCCACCATCCTTAGTAAAATGGTCCTTTTGTCATCATATAATGAGTTTTGGACCGAAAACGCCCGGTTGTGGCGAAATGTTATCTTTATGAATTAAACCTTTATGAAAAGATTTCCTTATCATACTGATGTTTATATCTTTTGAGTTTTATAAACTGTATGTTCTCACCAGGCTTTAAGTCTGACACTTTATCTCAAATGATGTGTATAACAGGTATCCCTTAGCAGTGGGTTGCCGGGGTTCTGAGAGACGGGTTTAGTATCGAGGCTTTTGAGATGACTAGTATTGTTTCAGGGCATTTGTTAAGTCCCATTCTTTTGGTACATTATGGATTGTCAACTGATGTAATTTTGATATAGGTGTCTAGATTAGTTTGTTGACAAACCCTATATCGATACAGGTTTCTTTGTAAAGTCTTTAGGACTGATCCCCTTCTTGGGAGTTTATTATCAATACGAATGTCATGTTGCCAAGTTTATCAGGTTTTTAATTCACTCTGATTTTTAGGGTGTTATAGGGTCTTCCCGTCATCGCAAGATGTATTTTGGACCGCAAGGTCAAAATGTGTTTATCAATTATTTACAAAGGCGTTTGGGAAAATAGATTTACTTATGTTGAATTTAACTTTCTTATCGAATTTCCATATAAACTGTATGTTCTCAATAGGCTTTAAGCCTAACACTTTTTCTCAAATGATATGTATAACAGGTTCCCTTAGCGGTGGGACGTCAAGGGGTTGAGTGAAGAGCATTGTTAAACCTAGAATTCAAGTTCTAATTAATTATAAACAATCATGATGAGAAATCTAGGAAATCATATGTCATTGAATCAAATATCAAAGATTACAATCTTAACTTTCTCTCTCTACACACATTCTCTCTCTCTTTAGAATGATATTATATGACCTCTTCTCTAATCTAATCCGTGTGAACTACTACTACTACAATTACTCAAAGCTATTTATACCATCATACAATTACAAAAAGGAAACTAAAATACAAGACACTTTGACTTTTATTACAAAGACCTTGACATTGATGCTTGAGAGTTGACTTTGAGCTTTTACTTCCTTGAAATTTGACCTTCAGTATTAATGATCTTGTATCCAACAAATCTGTGCTTTAACATTCTCCCCTTTTGGATCAAGATCATTTCTAAAAAGATATTACAATTCAATCTTCTCTTTTAAGCTCGATTTGAATCTTCTCCCTTTGACGTAAACAAGATCTTCTCAAGCAATCAACATTCTCCCCCTATTCATATGAAAAATTGACATTCTCCCCCTATTCATATGAAAAATTGACATTGGTTGCGCAAACTGAGGTTTGCGTTTCACGCAGGTTGTGCAAAGCAGGGTTTGCGTTACATGCAGGTTGCGCAAAGTTCAGTTTGTGTTACATGCATGTTGCGCAAAACGAGGTTTGCGCGACCAACTGATGGCGCAAAGCTAACTTAGAAAAAATTACCTTTTTGAGCTCTTTGACTCCCCCTACACAAATGCACTAGATATGACAATTCAAATTAGCATTCATATAAAGAAAATCAGATACTCCCCCTCAAAAACAAATATGATCATTTAGGAAATTCTCCTTTTTCACTCCCCCTTTAATAATGCTCAAACCCATTTGAAATATATTTATGAAAACACAATGAATTGAAACATCAATATAGAAAAATATACTTAATTTTTATTTTGAAACGACTAAATAGATAAAAATTTAAACAAAAACAAATAAAATTCTACTTAGTAAAATATCACAATAAAATTCATCAAATTAAATCAAATGTATGTGTTTGGATACAGAGACAAGTTTTATTGCATATCAAGTTAATATATGTTCAGTTTCAAAAACTTTCATCAATCTATTCAGTGTGCTCGCATGTGAACTTCGACTAACTTCAAGAAAATGTAATTCCAAAAATATAATAGAGAACTTTGCATGTAATCACACTAAGCCATCAAAAATTCAGACTTTCATAAATTTACAGGTTTATTACAACTCAGAAATATATAACCAAGTATCATGAGATGTGTGCGCATTGGCATCTTTTTAGCATTGTGCACTATGGCATCTTTACATGTGTGTGCTCTTTGGCATCTTTTAAGCATGTGCACTTTGGCATCTTTATAATGAAAAAGTTCATTAAGTAAGGAACATGTCGTAAACGTAACTTTCTATCTGACCCTATTGCAGGATTTGGGTCAGCCACTCCCAGACCAGTTGGCCTTAGGGGACTAGGTGTTAAGCACCCCTTGGAACATACTTTCCCATATCAGAAAGGCTACATCGACATATCCTAAACCCATTCATACCAGTAAAACATGACTTTCGATCTGGTTCTATCGAAGGATTTGGGTTCGATCACTCCCAGATCAACTGACCTTAGGGGACCTGTTAAGTCTAAATATTGTATCCAAGATTTAATATGAAAGTCAAATATGTAAAAGTCAACATTGACCTTGTATTAGTTAGTCAAAGCATGTTTAGTTTCCTTAGCCATTAAGGCTTTGTAATAGATAGGTTGTTTAAATAGGTTTTGCTTAGTAATCATGTAATAACGAAATTAGAGATTTATGCATTGTATTGTAATAGCTAGAGTAGTAATTCAAGATCTACTTTCTCTCTCTAGACTTTCTCTCTCTAGTTCTTGATCTTAATGCTTAATCTTGAGTAATTAGCTTGATGTGATTAGGGATTAGTGATTAACAATTGGTATCAGAGCTATACCAAACTTTTCAGAAAAGATTTTATCATGATTTGAATTGAAATTTGTGATTTTAATTGAAAAATCGTTAATTTCGAAAGTTTTTCAAGAAAGCAAGTTTTTTACTGTTTCATTCGAATTTTTTGTGAAAAATTGGTTTTAATGCAATAAAATGGATTCATTGTGTTCGTTTTATGTTTGTGATTGATTGTTGTTTTGATTCCATCTCGAAATTCGAACAAAATCGGTTTCAATTTTTGATTTTTGAGATTTTCGTGAAAACGAGTTCAGTTACTGTTCTTGATTGAAAATATTCGATTTGATGTTTTTAATCGAAAATTGATTGCATGTGTGTGTTTAGAACTGTTTTTCGATGATTCTGACAAATTCTTGAAGTTCAATTGTGCAGGAATCAATCAATTTGAGAAAGTTTATGTCAAGAAATCAACAATGCGGGTCACTCTTCATGAAATGCGGGGTATTCATATTAGGAATGCGGGTCACTCTACAAACGCATTTTTAAGGAATGCGGGTCACTTATCAAACGCATTCTAAGGAATGCGGGTCACTCTGAACCCGCATAGCATTCAAATGCGCGTCACTCTTCACACGCATTACTTCAAAATGCGTGTCTACTGAACCCGCATATCATCAAATGCGTGTCATTCTTCACACGCATTACTTCAACCATATAGTTTCTTTTGTGATTCAAGCCAGAAACGCATACCTTGAGTAGTGCGGGTCTTCAAGACTTAGTTAAAAAAAAATTCCAATTATTGTTCAAATTGAAAGTAGTGCGAGTCTGGAAGAATTTTTTGGTCATCTTTGGAAATATTTTTTTCTACTCTGCGAAATAACAAGTATTGTTCAAATTTCAATTTTCACGAAATATTTTTTTTAAGATTACAATTTGATCTGATTTTTGATTTTCTGATACACAGTTTGGGAACGATCATTCTCATCAAGCTATTTCTAAGAGAGAGATGAGCACCAATTTTGCTTAGAGGAAGATACGAGAAGTGGAAAGCTGATTTTTTCAAATTTGTAGATACAAATGAGCTGAGTTGTTATAATAGATTGTCATTGACTAAAGGAGAGATGACACCTCATACTCCAACAGAAGATTGTACTGAGGGACGAGAGAAAAGAAAGAATGCTGATCATATGGCTCGAACTTTTCTGTTGAATAGTCTTCGTCATGAGATTAAAGGTCACATAGATACATATCAGTTGACAGGAAAAGATTTGTACAAATCAACAGGAAAGGAGATATGGGACTAT
This sequence comes from Arctium lappa, assembly GCA_023525745.1. Lineage (NCBI taxonomy): Eukaryota > Viridiplantae > Streptophyta > Magnoliopsida > Asterales > Asteraceae > Arctium > Arctium lappa. The sequence continues at coordinate 69,652,613 of CM042054.1, forward strand.
CTTGAATGGACGATGATAGGGCCAACAGTTGTGTCAGATCTAAAAGGAAATATTTCTGAGTTGGAAAATAAAATTAAGCAGACAATCTCTGATGAGAGCAATGAGCTGAAAGTTAAGAAATTGGAATCTGAGAACTTTGAGCTGAAAAAGAATTTATCTTATTTGGAAAAACAACTTGTTGCAAATAAAGCTGAGTTTGAAAGTGAAAAGAAATTTTTTTCCAAGAAGTTCTCAGACTTTTCCAAGAAGAGTTATGAAGAGAAGAAGTCAGTGGAGCTTAAATGTCTTAAACTTTCTCAACAAATTTCAGATTTTGAGAAAGTACTGATATTGGAAAGAGAGAAGTTTGATAAAGAGAAGAAGGCCATAGAAAAGAAGAATGTAGGGTTCTTTAAAGAATTATCTGGCCAGAGAACAGAGTCAGAAAAAGGATTTGAGGAAGAAAGATCCATTTTTGAATCTGAAATCAAGAAGCTAACTTCAAAATTGTCTGAACTGTCTGCTTCTGCGCTAAAAGAGCAAAAGACGAAATCTGAACTTTCAAAGAAGATTGACCAGCTGGTGATAGAAAGAGATAATTTTGCGTCAAAGATCAAAGAACTTGAAAAATCTGTTTCAAGTTCAAATCAGAAATTCATCTCTTCAAACAGGTTAGTCAAATTTTTTAATCAGATTCGTCACACTAACCTTTTCTACGATGAATTTTTAGATGGTTTAGATACTTATCCAAGAAGAAGTTTCAAGAAAGAGAAACTAGTTTGGCAAAAGAAACCAGTCCAAGATGAAAAGGAAAATGAGCTGAAAGAGAAGAAATCATGTGTACATGTACACAAAGCAAAGAAGAACAAAGCACCTAACGGTAAGAAATTTTATTGTTCTATTTGTTGTACACATGATCATTTTCACAAAACAAATGATCATTTCTGGTATAGTTCTTACTCCATAACCCCCACACGCACTGCAACTAACATTTCTGGACCTAAATACCAGTGGGTACCAAAACCAAAACCTGAATCTGTGTTGCAGGCACCTCAATCCAAGGGGGAGTAAGAAAGAAAATGGCTCTTGAGTAAATCAGCTCAAGACCCGGACTTCAATGTCAAAATGGCTTTTGAACACAACAGTTCAAAACCCGGACTTCAAAGATAAAAGACATTGGCTTCTAAGCACATCAGCTTAGGACCCGGTATTCAACGGAGTTTGAATTCTAAACACAACAGTTTAGGACTCGGACCACAGTGATCAAAAAGACCTTACTCCTGTATGCTTGCATCCGATGGATATTGATGGTCTTCATCCCAAGAGAATTGATCTGATCTCTATCCTATACTTTTTCCTTGCTAGATTTTTCTGATATTGATGGTCTAACAATTCAAAGGGAGTGTTTGATCTCTATCCTGTTTTAACTGACATATTTCAGATGCTTAATTTAAGGGGGAGTAAAGGTGATGACTTCTGATTATTTCAGATCAGAACTCATTCTAGAAAACCGTTTTACTGCTTTCTGTCTATTATTTTTTAAATAAATAATATGAATAAAGTGGCTTCTGATTACATGACAGATCAGGACCCGTTCATCAATGATCAAAGATGGATATTGTGCTAATATCCCGGGGAAGCTCAAAAGATCAAATCTTTATATCATGATTTGAGGGGGAGCTGAAAAGGTAAAAATCTTCTGATTCTAGATCTCGGATTTTTTGAAAGAAGAACAACTTTCGAACATGAAAAACAATTTTCTAAAATGTTCAAACCACTTCTTATTCTCAAATGATTTCATGAATTTAGAAGTGTGATTTTTAAATGTTTTTCAATTTTTGGGCTTTAATGTTTAACTGACCGTGTGTTTCCAAAGATCAATACTTGTGTATTATCTTGTCCATATACTGTTAAGTATTCACACACACCGGTTCAGTATTTTCTTTGAAATTTTTATTACCATGTCTCAAATTCGAACCAATTTTTCGATGGTAATACCCCCGTTTGAAGTTCAAAATTGTTGAGTATCATTCATCCTTTTCATATTTGTACTTTCATTGATAAATTGTTTATATTTGTTCATATAAACAAATATCCAATTCTTTGATACCCTAACCATTTGATTTGATCTGATTGTTTCATTGTCAGATTCTCAAAACAATTCTCTTGACTTCATATTCATTCATTCAATATTCTTGTTTTGAGAAATCTTCAAAGATCAAATGCTCAAATCTCATTTATATTTTTCAATGAGAATACATACACTGACATATGATTTCTTGTGCTTTACATGTCAAGAATAATCATTGACCAGCATGTACTTTTAGGAACATGGGATTCAGTGTGAGTGTTTAATAGATCTTCCATGGATTCACGATAACCAGTGTTTCCTACCCCGGAAGAAATCCTTGAGTGATTGAGGGGAGAGGGGTCTAAAAGAATTGAGTGTGGGAGTGAGCTGAGATAAAATGGAAATGAGAGATTGGTTAGATGTGAGCTTATATGTTTAAAAGATAGAGGGTGTGAGAACAGAGTTAAAAGAATATCAGAACTCTGCACCAAACATCTTTCTGAGTCGGGCAGCCACATTACTGATTGATTCACATTTCGTTGGTGGCCATCATTGAAATTGGCAAATAGCCCATGCCATCTCTTGCATACAACCCCACTAGCTACTCATTCTTTTCTTAAAAAGAGAATGTTTCACATTTTCTGGGGAAGCAACACATAATCTATCGGATCTTCTCTTGGAAGATACTGATATTGAAAAAGAAGGAAAGTTGCCTCACCTTCGCATCCTTTCTCATGCACATTGAGTCCATGTATAATCATTGTTGTCTCAGTGATTTACATATTTTGAGCCTTTATGAAACACAATCATTGTGCTAATTCTTTCAAAACACAAGCACGAGCACACAGAGAATTTGTTTTTCTGTCAGAACATTCATAGAAATACCTTGTGTTTTTCAATGATTGAATGGAAGTCCTGGGGAGTCAACATCAAACCAACTCCTTACATTGTACATCCGTTGTACACAGTAACTTCGTGTTACTGACAGGCATTCCTAACTGTTTCATTTGTTGAATCAGGGTTACACGCTCATTATGTCTGAATTTGCAAAGATTCGGATATAAACAGTTCATGATTCAGCTCTTCAGATCAAAGCACAACATTTATCAAAGGGGAGATTGTTTCAAAGGGGTTATCAAAGTCTGAGCTGAAATTGAAGAAATTTTGATGATCTGATGCTCACATCATCAAAAAGGGGGAGAATTATTCAAAGATCAATTTCAGAGTTCGAGTTCAAAGTTCAAGCCTTAAATTTAAAATGTTTCCGCTGCTGTTTCAAAGTCAAAAGTTTCTGATAAAGAATTTCAAGTTTCAAGAAGGTTTGTTCTTCCGAAGACTATTCAGTGATCAAAGTAATGAAGATACAATTTTGTTTGAAGACAAAAGTTTTTCAGAGATAAAGTTTCAAAGTTTTTCGTTTCTGTTCAAGACATGTTGACTTTCCAAAGCTTCAAAGATTAAAAAGACTTTCAAAAGCTGCAAAAGAGCAAAGTTTGTAAAAGCTTCAAGAGATGAAAGATGAAGAATCAAGTGTTGAAGATCTACATCAATTTTTTATTAAATCTTGAATACAAAGGGGGAGATTGTTAAGTCTAAATATTGTATCCAAGATTTAATATGAAAGTCAAATATGTAAAAGTCAACATTGACCTTGTATTAGTTAGTCAAAACATGTTTAGTTTCCTTAGTCATTAAGGCTTTGTAATAGATAGGTTGTTTAAATAGGTTTTGCTTAGTAATCATGTAATAACGAAATTATAGATTTATGCATTGTATTGTAATAGCTAGAGTAGTAATTCAAGATCTACTTTCTCTCTCTAGACTTTCTCTCTCTAGTTCTTGATCTTAATGCTTAATCTTGAGTAATTAGCTTGATGTTATTAGGGATTAGTGATTAACAGGACCAGATGACAAGCATCCCACAGAACTTACTTTCCCAAACCAGAAAGGTCACAGGTACAAACTTTTAAACTTAGAGATTTCTGATTTATAAGAATTTAATAATCATCTCAAACACAAGGTTTTAAGTCTAAGTTCTTAGCCCATATTTTCATTACATTCCAAAATTCCGACTTTTTAGGTTTTCTAAGCATTGTAAACTATAAATATTCCGAATCATACAACTTTAAAGCAATATCAAAAGCTACAAACATGTTGCTGACTTTTCGACTTTTGTTATAACTGAAATTTGAACATATAAGAACTTTAATATAAACAAAGCAACTTGAAACTTTATCATAGGCACACATTTTATTCAAAAGAAAGAAAATTGTAAAAACTTTTACTTTATAGAATAAAATTTGTAAAGGTTTAAACTTTTAAAACAACATGCCGAAATTTTAAAATTAGAAATATTTGATCGGCAAGTTTATATTTAGTTGAAACAAAATATTATTCAATAATATTATCATTCACACAATGTAAAAAATGAAATTTGTGTCTTATTTGAAAAATTGGGTAGAAACAAAATTCAGGAAAGATTGAAAAAGCTCAGATTCTTGAAAAGCATTTGAGAAAACTGGAACAATATCATTATCAAATAAAAATGCAGCAGAAAAAGAATAGATGTACTCACAGTATCTCATTTAGTCAGAAGTTTAATGCATTGAAGAGCGGGTCCTAGACTAACATGTCTAGAAGTCATAGTCATTTAAGCGTGGGTTCTATGCTAAAATACTTAGAAACCAAAATGTTGACTTTGAAGTTCGGGTTTTGAACTGTTGTGTTCAAAAACCATCCTTTCTCTTACTCACCCTTAACATGAGATGCCTGCAACTTAGAATCAGATTTAGACTTGGGTACCCACTTGAATTTGGGCCCGTGAAAGTTAGTTGCAGTTCGTATGGGGAAATATTTATAATATGTGACAGTTAAAGCATGAGAAAGATGATCAGAATGATAGGCGCAATCATCAGAAGAAAATGCATAATCATCAGAACTAGAACCTGAGGAAGAACATGAGACATGTTTTGAAATTCGAATCATTTGTTTTATAGAGTACTTTGAAATTTTATTATAAGAAACAAATGAATCGCCTTTATAGAATTTGTCTACACATTTATCCCCATCAAAAGTATGTTCATCAGATATCCGCTTCGCTTTCCAGATCTGCTTTGATCGAGCGCTCAAAGTCCTAACTGAAAGATTAAAATCAGAAGAATTAGAACTGTCAGAAATAACTGTATCTTGTTTCTTCGACTTCTTTGACCTTCTTCTTTTACACTTAGGTTTATAATATTGATCATTTAGTGTAAAAGAATCATCAAGAATTTTAGACCAAATATGTAAATCAGAAGATATAATTTTATCCAAGCAACCAATCTGATCAACTAATAAATCTGAATTTGCCTCAGAGTTTGAATTATTTTGAGAAAATGTTTTAAAATTAGAAACTTCTTTTTTGTTTTCCTTAAAATCAGAAGAAGGTTAGAAATAGAATCTGATTTTTGAGAAAATAATTTTTCTTCAATACTAGATGTCATGAAAGAAATAATAATATCAGATTCAATTTTCTTTAAAATATTTTGATCTTCTATCTTATCTTCAAGATTGATGATTTTGCTTTCAAATACTAACGGAGGAGTATATTTCTTAGAATCATAAATGATTGGAGAAATATTTTCCTCATCCGATATAGAAAATTTGACAGAAGATATATCATTTAAACCTCTTCTTCCTCTCCTTGATTTTTCAGGGAAATATTTTGCATTTTCATAGGTATAAACAAAAGGAATTTCATTTTTCTTGTTATTCATCATTTTCTCATTTTCCATATCTAACACTTGCTTCTCATTCATCCAATCAATTTTAAATTGAGGAGCATAATGAGCAAGAGTCAGATAATTGTATTTATATAAAGTTGAGGATTTTTCAATCGCATTGTTTAAACAGTGAGGATTTTCAAAACCAAGTCCCCACCTTTGTTTTAAAGCTTCTTCACTCCTAGGTTTGTTCATAAAAATTGTTTTTTCAGATTGGTTCCTTCGATACAGTTTTTCTTCTAACTTATTTATTTTATCAGAAAATTCATCTTTTAAAGTAGTCATTTTAGTCAAAGATGCAAGATAAGTCTTATTTGAATTTTCTAAATCATCCAATTTCTTTTGAAAGATGTCTTTAGTGTTTTCCAAAATAGATTTTTCATCTTTCAAAGAAATTTTCAGTTTGTCAATCAAATCTGACTTTTCAGAATTTAAATTCTTTTCAGATATTAACTTAGAACGCAAATCAGACAAAGCAGTAATTATGAAATTCATCTGAGAGGTAAGGAAATTATAATCAAATTCAGAATATACCTCATCTTCATCGGAATCAGAATCGTCTGACTGGTAATCTCCAACCAAGCACATCTGAGCGATCTCGACGTTTGCAGCTTCGTCGTCAGAGTGATCCAACCAGAATTCTTCTTCTACCAACAAAGCAGTTATGTTCTCTCTCTTTTCAGCCAGTTCCATTTTCTTTCTATAGTAAGTCGAATCCCTAACCTCCTTTGCTCGACACTCCTTTGACATGTGACCCGACTTTCCGCAGTTGAAGCAGGCAACAGTCTTTGGCTCGAGTACTTTGGCTTTTGAACCGGAAGTGAAGCGAAGATTGTTGGAACCCGGCCGTAGTTGAAACTTTTTCTAGTAATGCTGAGAAAGAAGGATCATTGCTTTCTGTAGAGCCTCACCATTGTCATCAGTTGACCCGTTGTAAGCATTATCAAACAATGTTTGTTCTGCCAATTGCTTCGTGAGGAGTGCAACCGGGTCTACTGACTTCTTGTTTTTGTTGTCTAGTTTGGCCTTTTTCTCTAACACCAAGCTCTCATCAGTCAGCAATATCTCGAACATCTCTTGGATCTGCATTGTGGAGATTCTGACATCATTCCTCAGTCTATGGCAAGATTTATTCCATTCAGATTTGTCTCAAGCTCAGTCTTTTCAACTTTAATTTTCCGAAGATCATTGATCACAACACATAATCAGTCAAACACAACTTTCAGTGGATCCCCATCCTTGGCTTTGAATTCTTCAAACTTATTCATGTAGTGTGTATGCCTGAGTTGAGTTGCAACCGAAGAACCAAGCATAATATTCTCAAGTTGTTGCCACATCAGATTAGCATGAGTTTTGAAACAATCAATCCTGTTGTAAACAGAATTTGGCAAGGCTAGCATTAGGTTTGCTTTAATATCAAGATCAGCTTGATATGCGGACAACTCTTCATGTGTGTACTCTTTAGTAGGCTTATATAATCCAGAAGCCAATTTGGGTTTTTCGAACGGTCCTTCAGATAGAATGATCAACATGTCATTACCATTCTTTTGTCGTTCAATGAAGTTTAGGAACCGATCTTGCCACTATGTAAATTCATTTTCATCTATCAGTACAGGTGGACGATTTTTTGTACCCAAAGACATCATTAGATCACTTTTGTAGAACTGAGCTTGATAAGAAAATTTGTCAGAATCCATGGCAGATGTTCAAAAATATTCTAAGTATGAGACTTGCGCAAAGTAGAGATTTGCGTAAGAAGACAGAAACGCATACGAGACTTTGTGTGAGCAGGCTGATGTGCAAAGTAGCTTTGTGTAAGTCAAGAGATACGCACAATGAGCTTTGCGTAAGCCTAGAGATACTAGAACTGAGCTTTGCGTAACACGGAGGATACGCAAACTGGACTTTGCGTTAGTAGAAGGAACTTGGTACGCGCGTGAAGTTGAGTACGACTTACCATCCTCAAACCGACGGTCAAAGCGAGAGAACGATCCAAACGCTTGAAGACATGCTAAGGTCTTGTGTTATCGACTTCGGGGGTAGTTGGGACTCTCACTTACCTTTGGTGGAGTTTGCTTACAATAATAGCTACCACTCGAGTATCGGAATGGCTCCGTTTGAGGCCTTATACGGGCGGAAGTGTAGAACTCCCGTGTGTTGGCTTGAAGCAGGAGAGAAGCAATTCGCCGAACCTGAAATCGTGCAAGAGACGGCCGATAAGGTCAAAGGAATTCGGGAAAGATTGAAAATGGCTCAGGATCGGCAAAAGAGCTATGCCGATAAGGAGAGACGGGCGATGGAATTCCAAGTGGGTGATCGTGTGATGCTTAAGGTGTCACAATGGAAGGGAATTATCCGGTTCGGAAAACGCGGGAAGTTGAGTCTCCGTTTCCTTGGACCATTTAAAGTGCTTAAGCGTGTGGGTTTCCAAGCATACCAGTTGGAACTTCCTCCAGAAATGAACGGGATCCACAACACATTCCATATATGTTACCTTCGAAAGTGTTTGGCGGAGGAGGAAAGCGTTATCCTTCTTTCCGAGATTAGAGTAGACGAGGGTAACCATTGTGTGGAAGAACCCGACGCTCTTCTACAGAAAAAGTAAAATAAACTTTTCCACAAGGAAGTCACTATGGTCAAAGTTCAATGGAAGCATCATCGTGGTGCCAATGTGACGTGGGAAGTCAAGGAGGATATGAAGCGGAGATATCCTCATCTTTTCGAATAGTTCAGATTTCGAGGACGAAATCATTTCCAAGAAGGGAAGGATTGTAACACCCGGAAATTTCGATAAGAACCTCGACCGATCTCTTAGTATTCCTACTTTATTTTATCGTTGGAAAAGTCCCTACTTTATCGCAAGGTGAATCGGGTACCTTCTGTGCGAAAAATGTCAAGTTTTGAGGCCCGAGAGGTGGTGGGCGACCTTGACATGCGACTGTGATACGGTCACTATTGCCGTGTCACAATCGCACAAAACAAACAGAAGGTGGGTTGGTATGTGCGACATTGACTAGCGACAATGACCATGTCATTGTCGCATGGTCATAGTCGTTGGTATCCGGCGGGTACTTATTGGCCAACCCCGTTTTCTAGGTCCTTTGGCTATTATTTTGAGAAGTTGGAACCCATTTTCTCTGCAGGTTTTGGGAAAGGAAGATCCAACTATCATCTCTCTTCTTAAATCCTCTCAACTACCTCATCTAAATTCATTAATGGTGTTTGTGTAGGTGGTTATAAACTCTCATTGTGAAGCTTTCTTTCCCTCAAGAGCTAGTGTCATCTCCTCTCCAGGTAGAGCTTTGCTAGGGTTTTTGATTAAACCTCCATTGTGAGTTCATACTTCCTTTTACTAAACTTTATACACATCAAAATGCATTTTTGGACTTCTAAGTATCTCCTTATTTACATTTCATTGTTGATAAGATTTTTGACCTAACTTTATATTTTGGAGGTTTTTAGGGTTTCTCACCATTTTTTTAAAATAATGAAACAATCCATGTCTTGGAACTACAAATATGGATGACTTCACATTTTGGATAAGTAAATTTTCAACCTATGGCATTTTAGCCAAGTTTATGTTTTAAGCACACTATGGGTATTTTGGTTGGAAGTGTTATTTTGAGAAAAGGAAATAAATGGTTTAATCTTGAAGAAATCCATGTTACATTATAGTGATTCTTACATTTGAAAGGTTTACTTGTCTTGAAACATATTTGGAAATGAGAAGATAGCCTTATGATTCATGTTTGGGTTTTGTATTTCTTATCAGGAGTTAACCATTTAAATATGATTTGGGTAATAAATGGTGTTATGAACTATATGTTTGATTATAGTTGGTCACAAATGAAATTGTGACAAGTCTAGAATATTACTAGTGGATCCATAGGTATAGAGTCGAATTATTATTTGGGGATAACTCCCGTTTGTAGCTAGTTGAGACATTGGGCCCTAGGGTGGCAACTAGGTACGGTTATGTGGGACCGGATACTAACCGTGGGTCGTAGATGTAAATACTAGCTAATGAGCATGACTAGGGATTATTGGGTGCCCTCCCCCACATCTTAGTACGATCCGGCGTGTTTGTGGCCTTGATCCTAGTATGGTGAGCTCAATAACTCGGAAAATGTCTTACTTTGTGTTTCCCCACAGTCCTTGGAAAATTGGGTCTTCCCGTCATCGCAAGATGTATTTTGGACCGCAAGGTCAAAATGTGTTTATCAATTACTTACAAAGGCGTTTGGGAAAATAGATTTACTTATGTTGAATTTAACTTTCTTATCGAATTGCCATATAAACTGTAAGTTCTCACTAGGCTTTAAGCCTAACACTTTTTCTCAAATGATGTGTATAACAGGTTCCCTTAGTGGCGGGACGTCAAGGTGTTGAGTGAAGAGTGTGGTCTCTTGAGGGCATTTTTGGATGATAGATATCTTGGGGTCATGGCGTTTAAAACAATTTATTCATATTTTTGGAAATGGGTTGACAACCTATGTAATATAGATAGAAATGGTTTAGATTAGTTTGTTGTCAATTTCCCATGCATCTTATACAGGTTTTGTAAACGCATACACTTTTACCCCTTTTTGGGTGGTTTGTCCCAAATGCAAATGTTATATTGACGAATTTTCAATTTTTAAAATTACCCGGATTCTTAGGGTGTTACACAAACCTTCATTGCTAAAGTCAAAGTCTTTGTAATAAGTCAAAGTCAAAGTGTTTATTGTTTTAGTTTTGTCTTGTATTTGTTTTGTGGTATAAATAGTTTTCTTCTCTTCTTGTTCTTTAGTTAGTGAGAAGAGCATTCGTATACAAGGAGAATCTTAGAGAAAGAAAGTAGAGAGAGAAAGCATCCTGTACGCAAATTGTAAACTGTGAATTTGACAATCAATGACATATGACTATCTGAGTTGAATTGTTGTTATAATCTTGATTATAACTTTTATTGTGGGACACACATAAACCTCAGCAACCAAACAACCATTGTATGGACTTCACTATCAAGATTGATCCACTGGTTCTTGACATACTGAAGAATCATCCTCTTAGGTGTGCTCTCACTGCTCAAGGGAGTGTTCCAGAACTATATGTCCAACAAGCATGGAAGACTATTAGATTCAGTCATATGAGGGTTAACAATGAAAGAGTGCCCATTTTCAAATTGGAGATAGATCATTTCACCTCAGTACTGAACTATGTGAGACTCAGATTTATTCTAAGTCTGCCTGCTGCTGAAGCAAGGGAAGGGAGAACTTCTTTGGATGACCTTCCTGCAGATGTTGAAGTTTTTCAAGGGATAAGAGACATGGTCTATGTGGGGTAACTGCCACAAGTGCATCATTTCAAGAAGAACAACTTGCCTCCTTTCTATTATGCCTTGTTCTCTGCAATCAACCGATGTCTGACAGCCAAGATTTATGGCACTGACAATGCCATCATTCACATCTTGAAGTTGTTCCATGCAGTGGTATATGATCTACATATAGATTATGTAAATATCTTTTGGATAGAACTATATGATAAGGTGGTCTCCAAGAAGACTACAAAGGCACCGAACTACATTCCTTATCAGAGGTTCATGACTCTAATAGTTAGAAGTATGTTGAGAAGCAATTGACATATTCCTACAAGGATTGATCATCAACTTGTACCAATGAGCTCTATGAGATACTTAATGAAACAAAAGAAAGAGTTCTCTTATTTTATGCCAGTGCCAGAAGGTTTGCTTGACTATGTTGATCCTGAGTCTGAGAGTATATTAGCTTATAGAGAGTTTATGGGACAACCAAAACCGGTTGGCCCTACCCAAGGCTAAAACCCAAGGAGAGCGGAATCGGTAAGGGTTTATGATACTATGGGAGTACAGATACGGGGATAGAAGAGAAAAAATACCGAGAGGGGTTCCGGAGGGGTTCGGAGACCTAGACTAGAGGCATCAGGGTCACAGGTCATTACCCAACGTTCAGTGACACCTCCTGCTATGACGGTCCAGGCTCTGATAATGACGTGGATCAAGCAAATGAACTGGCTAATGATGATAGTGATGAAATTCCTTTTGCAAATAGTGATACAGAAGTTGCTGATGATGATAATCAAAGTGATGGGAATAATACTGAGAATGATGAATCAGATGATGATATTGTTGATGATGACACAGATAATGATGATGATGATAACAATGATGGTGGACCTGATACAAATGCTGAGATTCATTTTGAAATTCCTGCTGAAACAATTGTTGAAGTACAAGATGATGCACAAATTAAAAAATGAGCAAGTTGATGTTTTGAACAATTTTATGAAGTTGATGCTATGGATATAGATGTCAATGCAACAAATGAATCTATTAATGCTGTGGTGGGAGATATAAGGAGTTCTGAGGGAGTATTAGTTGAAAATGCTGAGAGATTGAGTGAGAATGTAGAAAAAGAACATGGTGAGAGTAAGTGCCTCATAACCTTCCAATCCAAAAGGGCAACCACATCTAATGCTTCGCCGCATGTGTTGTGTTAATCATAAATCCCAATCAAATCAAGCTAATTACTCAAGATATGTCTAATATGCTCAAGAACTAGAGAGAGAAAGTCTAGAGAGAGAAAGTAGATCTTGAATATCACAACTCTAGAATTACAATACAATGCATAGACTAGTTCGTTACTACATGATAACAAACACAAAACCTATTTATACCATACATCTAACTAAAACAAGACTTAAAGACAAAGTAAACTAAACTAAACTAGCTTTGACTTTAACAACACAAAGACTATTTTGACTTTTACAACTTTGACTTTCTATATTAAATCTTGGATACAATATTTAGACTTAACAATATCCCCCTTTGTATTCAAGATTTAATAAAAAATTGATACTGAACTTCAGCTCTTGATTCTTCAGCTTTTGTCTCTCTAAAGCTTTCACAGTCTTTACTCTTTCATCTCTTGAAGAATCTTGGAAAGTCTTTTTCTCTTTAAAACTTTGGAAAGTCAACATGCCTTGAACAAGAATCGAAAAACTTTGAAACTTTATCTCTGAAAAACATTTGTCTTCAAACACAATTGTATCTTCATCACTTTGATCACTGAATCGTCTTCGGAAGAAACAAACTTTCACGAATCATCTTGATTTGACTTTGAACATTCTTTATCAGACTTGAACTTTGAATCAGCGGAAGCAATTTGAATTTCTGACTTGAACTTTGACAAACTTTGACAACTCTTCATCTTTGAAATTGATCTTTGTAACATTCTCCCCCTTTTTGATGATGTGAGCATCATAATCATCAAAATTTCTTCAATTTCAGCTCAGACTTTGATAACCCCTTTGAAACAATCTCCCATTTGATAAATGTTGTGCTTTGATCTGAAGAGACGAATCATGAACTGTTTATATCCAAATCTTTGCAAATTCAGACATAATAAGCGTGTAACCCTGATTCAACAAATGAAACAGTTAGAAATGCCTGTCAGTAACACGAAGTTACTGTGTACAACGGATGTACAATTTAAGGAGTTGGTTTGATGTTGACTCCCCAGGACTTCTATTCAATCATTGAAAGACACAAGGTAATTCTATGAATGTTCTGACAGAAAAACATATTCTCTGTGTGCTCGTGCTTGTGTTTTGAAAGAATTAGCACAATGATTGTGTTTCATAAGGCTCAAAGTATGTAAGTCACTGAGACAACAATGATTATACATGGACTCAATGTGCATGAGAAAGGGTCAAAGGTGGGGCAACTTTCCTTCTTTTTCAATATCAGTATCTTCCAAGTGAAGATCCGATAGATTATGTGTTGCTTCCCCAGAAAATGTGAAACATTCTCTTTTTAAGAAAACAATGAGTATATAGTGGGGTTGTATGCAAGAGATGGCATGGGCTATTTGCCTATTTCAATGATGGTCACCAAAGAAATGTGAACCAATCAGTAATGTGGCTGCCCGGCTCAGAAAGTGGTAGGTGCAGAGTTCTGATATTCTTTTAACTCTGATCTCACACCCTCTTTCTTTTAATCATATAAGCTCACATCTAACCAATCTCTCATTTCCATTTTATCTCAGCTCACTCCCACACTCAATTCTTTTAGACCCCTCTCCCCTCAATCACTCAAAGGATTTCTTCCGGGGTAGGAAACACTGGTTATCGTGAATCCATGGAAGATCTATTAAGCACTCACACTGAATCCCATGTTCCTAAAAGTACATGCTTATCAATGATTTTCTTGACATGTAAAGCACAACAAATCATATGTCAGTGTATGTATGCTCATTAAAAAATATGAATGAAATTTAAGAAATTGAACTTTGAAGATTTCTTAAAACAAGGATATTGAATGAATGAAATGAAGTCAAGAGAATTGTTTTGAGAATCTGACAATGAATCAATCAGATCAAATCAAATGGTTAGGGTATCAAAGAATTGGATATTTGTTTATATGAACGAATATAAACAATTTATCAATGAATGCACAAATATGAACAAGATGAATGATGCTCAACAACTTTGAATTTCAAACGGGAGTATTACCATCGAAAAATTGTTTGAATTTGAGACATGGTAATAACAATTTCAAATAAAATACTGAACCGGTGTGTATGAATACTTGACAATATATGGACAAGATAATACACAAGTATTGATCTTTGGAAACACACGGTCAGTTAAACAATAGGCTCAAAAATTGAAACACATATAAAAATCACACTTCTAAATTCATGATATCGTTTGAGAATAAGAAGTGGTTTGAACATTTAAGAAAAGTTTTTTCATGTTCGAAAGTTGTTCTTCTTTCAAACAATCAGAGATCTAGGATCAGAAGATTTTTACCTTTTCGGCTCCCCCTCAAAACATGATATAAAGATTTAATCTTTTAAGCTCCCCCTGGATATTAGCACAATATCCTTCTTTTAACGTTGAAAAACGGTCCTGATCTGTCATGTGATCAGAAGCCACTTTATTCACAACATTTATTTAAAAATAAAAGACAGAAAGCAGTAAAATAGTTTTCTAGAATGAGTTCTGATCTGAAATAATCAGAAGTCATCACCTTTACTCCCCCTTAAATTAAGCATCTGAAATATGTCAGTTAAAACAGGATAGAGATCAAACACTCCCTTTTGAATTGTTAGACCATCAATATCAGAAAAATCTAGCATTGAAAAAGTATAGGATAGAGATCAGATCAATTCACTTGGGATGAAGACCATCAATATCCATCGGATGCAAGCATACAAGAGTAAGGTATTTTTGAACTCTGAGGTATGGGTCCTCAACTGTTATGCTTAGAAGCCATAATCTTTCAGCTTTGAAGTCCGGGTTTTGAACTGTTGTGTTCAAAAGCCATTTTGACATTGAAGTCCGGGTCTTGAGCTGATTTACTCAAGAGCCATTGTCTTTCTTACTCCCCCTTGGAGTGAGGTGCCTGCAACACAGATTCAGGTTTCGGTTTTGGTACCTACTGGTATTTGGGTCGTGAAATGTGTTAGTGCATTAATTGTATACAAGATTTAATTAGGAAAGTCTTGCTTAAAGCCTTGTATTTGAGAAGTCAAAGGAAGTCTTTGAAAGTCAAATAGTGAGAAGTCAACATTAGTTTTAGAGGGTGCTTAAGTACTTGAGAGTTTAAGTACTTGAGAGTTTGAGTGGGTCTTTGTTCAAGTTACTTGAGAGTTTCTCATGGATTACTTGAGAGTTTCATAGAGAGTATAAATAGGTTTAATTCTTGTCATTGTTGTAAGAGCTTAATGAATAAATCAAGATTTACTTTCTCTCTCTACTCTCTCTAGAATAATATTGTTACATCTTGATTGAGAGTGTTTGAATAGCTTGATTGAATCTGGGAATTTCATTTTCAATTGGTATCAGAGCAATACCAAACAAAATTCAGAAACATCATCACATAAAAATGGATTAATTCTTTGAAAATTTTCAAGAACTTGAAAATCGATTACTGTTGAAATTTTCTGGAAATATGGACTTGGATCGAATTCTCATTGTTTTGTTGATGTTAGATCATAAGATTGATCTTGTTGTGATCGAAATCTGATTTAGAACACATTATATTCACAATAATTCACGAATCAATCACAATTTCAGTTTGAATTTTCAGATTTTCTTGGATCTTCTTGTCAAAATGTCTAGCACTGTAATGATGAAATCGACACTGCAATCTGTTGATTTTAGCATGATTGGATTAATAAGATTGTTTTCAGGGTTGTATTTTGATTGTGTTAATACAATTTTGAGAATCAATTGTGCAGATTCGAATTGATTCAAATAAATTTTGTGGATTTGGTCAAGAACACGCACGAGGATATCAAGAACATGCAAAAGCAGTCTGGGAGTTTTTGAAGAACACGCACATCAAGCCCATCATCTGGGAATTTAAAATTGTTCAAATTGTTGAAATCTGCGAATTGAAATCTGTGTTTAATTCTGTGAATCTCAGTGAAGAACACACAGAGTTCTTGAAGAACACGCACATCAAACATAAATCTGCGAGTTCAAGATTCAAATTATTTGCAAGATCAATTGACCTTTTGAGATCAATTTGAAGAACAAGCAGACAAGAATATTGTTCTAATTGATGTTCCAATTAATGTCATCTGCTCAATCCATGTTGTATCTGCGAGTTTCAATTGCTAGCTATCTGAGAGTTCTACAAAACACGCAAACCACAGGGTTGACACCAATTCTTTGATCTGCGAGTTTGAGAAAACACGCAGATAAGCATCTGCGCGTTCTGCAAACACGCAAGACTTTACTAGCGAGTTCCAGTGTTCAATTTGAAGTGGATTGCGAGTTTCTTCGACTTGCGCGTTTCAGTCTCAAATTCAATCTGCGCGTTTGAAGTTCTTCGACTTGCGCGTTTTAATTTCGAATTGACTTGCGAGTTTCAGGCTAATTCACTTGCGCGTTTAATTCAAACGACTTGCGAGTTTGAAGTTTCATCCAATTTGACTTGCGCGTTTAATTACAGTCTTCTGCGAGTTCAAATTGACCTGAGTATTTCAATTTCAATCGACCTGAGTATTTCAACTTCAATCGACCTGAATATTTCAATTCAAATCGATTGGGTATTTTAATTTCATTCAATTTGCACGAATCAAGTTTAAAATTGAAATTGAAATTGTTTTTGCAGGATCAATTGCGAGTTCATTGATGACACTGGTCGAGTTGTACAGGACACCGGTCGACTCTCATCACACCGGTCAACCTTCATGACCTGCAAGTTTAATCGATTGGGTTGTACTGGAGTGACCCCGGTCGCTGATTTCTTGTGATTCAAATTCAATCAATTTCAGTTCATAAGACATGACCTGCAAGTTTAATTGATCTGTGTTTTTCGATTTTTTCAAGTGATATGCACAGGGTAAGTGGTGGTTTGTAAGTTTCATTTTGAAAGCGTTCTGCAGGTTTAAAAGTGAGTTTCACTTGGTTCAATTTGAAATTGTTAGTCCATTTAGTTTCGTGAGTTTTATGATATGTGTGTTTTCAAGTTTAAAGGATCTGTGTTTATTTTTCAGTTTACATGCATGGTTTCGATATGTGGTTCAACTTCAGTTCCATAGTTCTTGTTTTACACAGATAACAATCTGCAAGTTCCAAAGTTTCAATCTGCAAGTTTACATTTCGATTGATCTGTGGATTTTCAATCTGCAAGTTTCTGCTCTTCATGACACTGATCGAGTTCTCATAACATCGGTCAACTCATCAGAACATCGGTCCTTGTAACACACCGGTCCTTGTTTCAATTGTTGTAATCTTGCGAGTTCGAATTTTCAGTTTTAATGCAATCTGTGAGGTCATGTTTAATTTGCGGGTTTGATCATGCAGTCTAACACAGTCTGCGCGTTTTAATAATTTTCAAGTTTAACACAGCTTGCGAGTTTTTTTTTAAACTCATTTGATATGCGAGTTTGACGCAGTCTACGAGTTTCATTCCTTGAAATCAGTTCAAGTGTCTTACGAGTTTCATTCATTCAGCTTGCGAGTTTTGAATCGACAGAGTCTGCAGATTCTAGTGTTTCAAAATCATTTGTTTTGTGAGTTTGTAATCTGTGTTTGTAAGTTTTTAAAGTACAAGCAGTCTGCGAGTTATCACATATTCTTGATCTGCATGTTTCAGTTCACACAGCCTGTTAATTTGTGCAAATTCTACTACAATCTAATATGCTGAAACTTGTGCAGGTTGCGAGTTCAGATTGATTTGCAATTTCAAATTAAATTTGCAGGTTCATGATTGGGTTTGCAAGTTGAAATATAAACTCTGTCTGTGAGTTTATAGTTGTCTGATCTGCGTTTTTAGAAGTTTCAATTGAAGTTAACTTGTTTCAATTGACATTCCACTTGATTTGCAGGTTTGAGTTTATAGCCACATAGCCTGTTTGAGTTCATGAACATAGTTAGTGGTCTGTTTCAAAACACATAGTTAGTGGTCTGTGAGTTCATGGTCACACAGCCTGAATGTTTTATTTGATGTGTGAAGTATAATTGTGAGTGTTTGGTTTCAGTTTGGACACAGCCTGCACAGTTACTGTAACAAACAGTCCAGTGATCTGCAAGTTTCACATAGTCTGCATTTGTGTGTTTTTCACTTAAATGATTTGCAAGGTTTAAAGATCTGTCTGAGAATTCAACATACAGCCTGTATGTTTAATGGTCTGGCATGTATGAATTGGTCTGCACAGTTTGTTTTTTTGGTCACACAGCCTCTAGTTTCTGTTCTTTGAAAAATACACAGACAAGAATTTTGATTTTGCAGTCTATTTCAATGCATCAGTCTGTTTCAATGCAACCTCAGTTTCAAACAAGCATTGAATGATTCTCTCTATGCAGTTTGAGAGTTTTGACAAAACACACAGCTAGTGATCTGTTTTAAAACCAACACAGTCTGTGTGTTTCGTGATCTGCAGGTTCAAATTGTGCAGTCTGCGATTTTCAAAATTCCATATAGTCTGCATGTTTGATGATCAATTGACAGATTCTGCAAGTTTTAAAATTCACAGCTTATGCAAGTTTGTGATCATCAAGATTGTTCAAACTGATGTGATCTGAGAGTTTCAAGCTGAATTGATTTGCAAGTTCAACTACACAGTCTGCAAGTTCAAGTGATCCAAGTGATTTGAAAGTTTGTAATTGTTTTCAGTTTGTATGCATTGTTTGGATGTGTGTTTAAACTTCAGTTTGATTTGTGTGTTTCAACTTCAGTTTGGTTTGTGAGTTTAGATCACACAATCTGTAAGTTTTACATTTGTTTGATCTGCATATTCACAGTCTGCGGTCTATTTGATCTGTGATCTGTTTCATTTCAAATGCATCTGTGAGAATCTGTGAGTACTAGTCTTTGAATTTTTTTTTCAAGTGCAAGTTTCAAGTGGTTTAAGAGAACCAGAGACAGAAAAGTTTTCAGAGATTTTTTTTCGATCTAAGTTTGACTATCAGTCAAATTTTCTGAACTGTTTGGGAACGATATTTCCTAATCAAGCTAATCATTCAAGATGTTTTCTACAGGTAAACATTCTACAGAGAGAAAGCGAATGATCAACAACAACGATTTGGAGCCTATCGTTTTAATTCCACGTATAATTGAGACAGGGACTACCTCAGTGACATCAGGAAATGAATCTAAAACTACATCACTAGTTTCTGATTCATCTGAAATCATAATTACATGTCCAATTATAGTGGATGGCAATGAAACTGTGCCTGAGATACCAAGAAAAGAAGCTGAACAAGATAGACTGAAAGATCAGAATTCAGAGCTTCTTAAACAAATTCAGGAGTTGAAATTTAAATTGTCAAATTCTGATAAAACTCCTGTTTGTACAAAATGTATTGATCATGCTAAATCTGATTGTGCAGGTATCATCAGTGCAAAAGAAAACGAGATAAGAGAGAAAGAGAAATACTTAAGAGAGAAAGAGACAGACATAAGAGAGAAAGAGAAAGAGATTAAAGAAAGAGAGAAAATCATTGTTTTAAAAGAAAAAACAATTGTCACATGTGAAAAAGAACTAAAATTGAAAGAGAAAAAGATTGAAAAACTTCAAAGCCAACTGAAGAAAACTGAACAGAAATCATCAGATTTCCAAGCTGAATCAGTTGAGCTTCAACAAAAGTTTACGGCTTTTGAAGACCAGATATCTGTCTTGGAAATACAGAATGCTGAATTAATAAAAAGCATCCAAGCAGATAAAGAAAAATCAAAACTGGAGACATCTTATACTCAAAAGATATCTGAACTTTCTAAGAAAGCTGACCAAGAGAAGAAAAATCTTGAGCTTAGATGTATTAAACTTTCAAAGCAAGTGTCTGATTTTGAAAAAGTTTTAATCACTGAAAAAGACACATTTGCTAAGGAAAGAAAAGTTCTTGAAGCTAAAATAACTGAACTTCCCAACCAGATTTCCACTTTACAAGACCTACTTGAGAAAGAAAGAAAATGCTTTAAAGAAAACAAGAGGTCTTATGAGCTTGAAAGGAAAAACACAGAAAAGAGAAATACTGGGATTTTCAAGGATATTTCAGAGAAAACCAAGAAATTGGAAAAGGATTTTGAACAAGAACGTTCATATTTTGAATCTGAAATATCTAAGCTCACATCCAAATTATCTGTTCTATCATCAGATATTCTTAAAGAACAGATGGCTAGATCTGATTTGAAAATAAGGTTTGACACACTTACTTCTGAAAGAAACATTTTAGCTGCAAAGATGAAAGACTTAGAAGCTGCAAACGTCAATTTATCAGACAAGATTCCAGCTGATGTGATTAATCAATCACCTGTTGATCTTTCAACAGAATCAGTCTGTTCTTTCAAAACAGCTTCAAGTTCTATCCATGACAAAAATGTTTTGAAAAACAAAAGTGTCAAACCAATCATTGTCAAATCAAGTCAGATCAAACCATCAAATTTGTTTTATGACAAATCTGTTGATGGTTCAGCGAGCTATTACATCAAATCTCTTGGAAAGCAATCAAAGAAAAGTCAGATGGTCTGGAGAGTGAAGAGTTATTCAGATGATGAGAAAATAAAGGACAAAGCATTCAAATCCACAACAAATGCCAAAAAGAACAGTGTGTATAAAGGTAAATCTTTTGGTAATTCTGATATATATTACTCGACTAATCATTTGATCAGGATTGCTCAAAAGAAGATCTGTTGTTCTTACTATGGAGAGAATGACTTCGTTCAAAAAGAATCTGCTCATAACTGGTACGGATCTTACAGAATTACTTCTCATAATTCTGGATTTAAAAGATATACATCTAATGAGAAGTGGATTCCTAAATCTAACATACCAGGACCCAAATACCAGTGGGTACCAAAACCTGTTAAATTTGTTTTGCAGGTACCACCGGTCTAGGGGGAGCAGGAATGATGGTTTTTAAACAAAACAGTTCAAAACCCGGTCGTTAATGTTAAAGGATTATGACTTCTGATCATGTACAGATCAGGACTCGTACTTCAAAGTACAAAATATTGACTTCTAAGTACTACAACTTAGAACTCAGACTTCAAAGTCAAAGACTATGGCTTTTGAACAAAACAGTTCAAAACACGGATTTAAGTGTCAAGATTGCGGCTTCTGATCACATGACAAATCAGTACCCGTTCTTCAACGTTTAGGCATGGATATTTTGCAAATATCCAGGGGGAGCTTAATAGACCTAAATCATTCTATACTGATTTGAGGGGGAGCTTAAAGGTAAATATCTTCTAATCTTAGATCTCTGATTGTTTGAAAGAAGAACAACTTTCAAGCATGAAAAACGGTTTCTTAAATGTTCAAACCACTTCTCTATTTTCAAAAGATTTCATGAATTTAGAAGTGAGCTTTTAAATGTTTTTCATTATTAAGCTTTCATGTTTAACTGGCCGTGTGTTTCCAAAGATTAATACTTGCGTATTATCTTTTCTATATACTGTCAAGTATTCATACACATCGGTTCAGTACTTCTTTTGAATTTGTTATTACCATGTCTCATAACGACCTAATTTTTCGATGGTAATACTCCCGTTTGATTTCAAATGTTGTTGAGCATCAATCATCATTTTCAAATTTGTGCTTTCATTGCTAAATTGTTTATATTTGTTCATATAAACAAAACATCCAGTTCTTTTCTCTCGACCCTCAGTACAATCTTCTGTTGGAGTATGAGGTGTCATCTCTCCTTCAGTCAATGACAATCTGATATAACAACTCATCTCATTTGTATCTACAAATTTGAAGAAATCAGCTTTCCACTTCTCGTATCTTCCTCTGAGCAAAAATGGTGAACTCATTTCTCTTCTCAGAAAATATTGAATGATCGTTCCAAACTGTATATCAGAAAATCAAAAATCAGATCAAATTGAAATCTTACAAAAATATTTCGTGAAAATTGAAACTTGAACAATACTTGATATTTCGCAATGTAGAAAAAAATATTTCCAAAGATGACCAAAAAAATTTTCCAGACTTTTTTTTAACCAAGTCTTGAAGACCCACACAACTCAAGGAATTCGAATCAAAGAGGAATTCGGGTCACAAAGGAATTTGGATCACAGAGGAATTCGGGTCCTTGATGATACGCACACCTAAGGAATGCGTGTTTAGAGATATACGTGTCCAAGAGAAATGCGTGTCCTGAGGGGCACGCACTTTAAGAAATTCGTGTTAAAGCAGACCCGCATTTGAAGTAATGCGTGTTAAGGCAGACCCGCATTTGAAGTAATGCGTGTTAAGCCAGATCCGCATTTGAAGTTGCAAACTATAAGACCTGCATTTCAAAATCTATGATAGACCCGCATTTCTGGATGAATGACCCGCATTTAAGGATGAACGACCCGCATTTCATGTTTTTGACAGATTCAAACTTAAATCAATCGAAACCTGCAAAATTGATCTCAAAAGTTTGTCAGCATCATCGAAAAACAGTTCTAAACATACAAATACATTCAATTTTCGATTAAAACAACAAATCACTCGAATTCGAACAAGAACAGTATTCGAACTCGTGTCCAAGAAAAACTCAAAAAAATCGAAAATTGGAATTGATTTTGAACGAATTTCGATATGAAATCTAAACAACAATCAATCACTACACCAAATCGAACACAATGAATCCATTTTCTTTCATCAAAAACGATTTTTCACATGAAATTCGGATGAACAGTAACAAACTCGTTTCTTGAAAATATTTCGAAAAAACTCAAATTATCGATCCAAAAACACCAAATTTCAATACAAATCATGATAAAATCTTTTCTGAAAAGTTTGGTTCAGCTCTGATACCAATTGTTAATCATAAATCCCAATCAAATCAAGCTAATTACTCAAGATATGTCTAATATGCTCAAGAACTAGAGAGAGAAAGTCTAGAGAGAGAAAGTAGATCTTGAATATCACAACTCTAAAATTACAATACAATGCATAGACTAGTTCGTTACTACATGATAACAAACACAAAACCTATTTATACCATACATCTAACTAAAACAAGACTTAAAGACAAAGTAAACTAAATTAGCTTTGACTTTAACAACACAAAGACTATGTTGACTTTTACAACTTTGACTTTCTATATTAAATCTTGGATACAATATTTAGACTTAACATGTTGTGTGCAAGTGTTCAAGACATTAGCAACCCACTAATGCAAATGCACACCCTTACCAACCACTCTATCTCCTCTAAAAAAGAGCTAGTTTCAACTTCTCACGGGGTTTTAGCACAAAGTCTACCGGTTTCTCATTCGGAGATTCTTGGTATTGAAAACAGAGAACAACAGCCCCAATTCTCAACTTCCTTCAATGCACCATTGAGTCTAGGGCCATTTGAAATTCCAATTGTCATTCCTAGGTCACATATTGAAACGGCCACCATCGGAAGTCTTTGTGTTAGGTCCATTGATCACAATTAATTCAATATACGAAAGATTAACAAGAGGATTGGGGAGGAAATTGTTTGTTTTATTCACAAATCTAGAGAGAGAGCAGAATGTTTCTCTCTCTAGAACACACAGTGTACAAACGGCTACATTGTTGAATGAAAGTTACAAAACAATTACAAAGCAACTTCTATTTATACCCCTATCACCCTTGTTAACAATTAAGCCCAAACCCAATGCTAAATACAAGGCCCAAAATACTATTAAATGATGACTTTACAAAACTTCTAAACATAGAACATTTTATGTTCTAACATTCTCCCCCCAAGTTTTGCAAAGGAATCATCTTCTTCAAGCTTCAGCTCTTCTCCCCCTTGATTTCCTTAGAAAACTTAGCGTTGCTTAAACTTCAAAACAACTCCGGCTCCCCCTTGAAAATAGCTCTTATCCTTGAAGTTTTAATTTTAAAACCAGATCTGATGTAGACAATAACCTCGACTGAATGCGCAAAAAGACAACTTTTATCTCTTGTAAATTCAACACATTCTTATGCCCACAAGAAAGAAATGTGTGAATTATGACGTGACAACCAAAGTACATCTTCAGTTTATAACACCAGATCTGTCTTTGAACGACGAGTTGAATAAGAATTCAGCTTAAGAACTTATTCTGATCAACTTGCAGGAGGAAGCATCTTTTAGGAAACACTACTATATAAGGGTTTGAAGAAAAATTCTAATATTTGTTCAACAACTATGAAAGACGCTCATTTTCTAACTGCTTTTCAGAACACTGAACAATCGAACTCAGAACTCCTTTCTTCACGAATTAGGTGGATGATTATAAGCACTCAAAATTCTGAATCACAACTAAAGAATCAGAACATTGATTGCAGTCACTCACACTTCTAATTGATCATGTCAGAAGAATAATTAAGAGCATTCAAAGGTCTAACATCGTAGAGAAGGACTCTAGACTGATAATTATAGATGCTCAGGCTGCTAATCCAATGCAATCATAGAGTAAATCCAAACACCCAGTATATGAAAATCTTGACTAGCATGAGCACTCGTGAAAATATAGATCAGTTGCTAAAAATATGTGACCAACAGAAGATAGGAATGATGTCACAAATGTATTACGCGAAAAATCTCGGGAACAGGGAAAACTTGTAGCAAAATGGGTTCAGAACAACAACTTTTCTCATACCACATGAAAACTTTTCGCATAACCAACAATTTACAGACCATTGATCTTATAAGTGTGCAATTCGCATGAGGCATGAGCTGAAACGTCAACTTTTCGCATATGCTTGCATGCGAATTCCTACATTTCGCATACGCCTATATGTGAATTCCTCGCATTTCGCATATAACTTCATGCGAATTCTGAACTTCTCGCATACTCTTTCAAGCGAATTCTATACTTAGAAAATAATTTCATCCTGGAAGCCACTTCTCGCACAAAACATCATGCGAGTTCTTGACATTTCGCATCAAGTGACTTGCGAATTCTTCTCAATTCGCATACAACTTAAGCACAGTAGCATGCGAATTCTCCACTTTTCGCACACAACTACTTGTGAATTCCATATTGAGACAAATTGTTGTGTCCAAGGATGATGTTCATGCGAATTCTTCAATATTTCTCCATGCGAATACTTCATGCGAGTTATTCAAATTCATGCAAATTATGTAGATCTACGAATGTTTTCGACTTATACATCAAAAAATATTCAAATTCTCCTTCAATTCTTCGAATTTTAAGATGAAATTTTGTACACATGCTCGAAAAATGATTCTGATCAGCTTTGTAGTTGATGATCTTGTCTGGAAAGCACTCTATAACGAAATTCAATCTCAACATAGTGTATTCCATTTTTAGAACCAAAAATTCCCAAAATTGATCAATTCTTCCAATTTGATTGAAATTAAACAGTGTAATTGATTCACTATGATTCAACTTTGATCTTTGAATCTATTTAACTTCATAGCTCGACCAATTAAGCACCAAATCAAACAAATAAAAAATTCTCAGAAACTGTTCATGCATAAGTTACTGTTCTATTGAAAAATTGCAATCTCGATCGTTTTCGATGAAGATTTCTTCGATTAGGCTCTGATACCAATTGTTAGGTCCATTGATCACAATTAATTCAATATACGAAAGATTAACAAGAGGATGAGGAGAAAATTGTTTGTTTTATTCACAAATCTAGAGAGAGTATAATGTTTCTCTCTCTAGAACACACACTGAACAAACGGCTACATTGTTGAATGAAAGTTACAAAATAAATACAAAGAAACTCCTATTCATACCCCTATCACCCTTGTTAACAATAAAGCCCAAACCCAATGCTAAATACAAGGCCCAAAATACAATTAAATGATGACTTTACAAAACTTCTAAACATAGAATATTTTATGTTCTAACAGAAGAAAACTCTCTTTCTAAAACTGAGTCTGTTGCTGCTAAAACTTCAAATTTTACTGATTCTAACTATCAGGCAGCTTTAAAAACCATTTCTTGTTTAGAAAGGCAGATTTTAGTTCTCAATACTCTTATTGCTGAATTGGAAGATGCAAATGAAAATTTTGGGATGGAATTAGATTCAAGTGTGATTCAAAATGAAACTTTACAAAAAGATATCAGAAACTTAGAATCCCAAATTTTTAAAATTTCAAAAGGTAAAGAAGTTTGTCCTAATCAGAATTCTCCATCTTCTGCTGAAATCAATGTTGATGTGAAGTCTGACACTTAACAATTTATACTCAAACTCCTCAAATGAAAACATGTGTGAAGATTTTAACATCTTCGGAAAAGGAGTTAAGTATATCTGAAAAAGGAGAATGTTCAGGAACTAATTTTGTTTTCCAAACATATTCTAAATCTGAATCTTTCGTTAATCCTTTTTTTGAACCTAACTTTGTTTGTTCTTCAGATAAGCAAGTAAAGAAAGGAGGTAAGAAGAAACGTAAGATGATGGTGGAAAAGAAGATGAATGTTTCTGACATTCAGGCTTGTAAAAGAGTAGAAAGAGTTTGCACTCAGGCTTGTCAACAATGTTTGAATAAAACAAAAACTCTTTCCAGAAATGAGTTGTTGATACAAGATACTACTAAATTACGATGCTCAAACTGTCATGATATTTCGTTCTCTTTGAAACCTAAGTTTTCTAAGAAAAGAAAACCGATTCAGTTTGTGAACAAGAAAACTTCTACTCAATCAACTGTTAATCATAAAGCTAAAGTGAAATTTGTGTGGAAGTGGATTCCAAAGTCAGAACTTAAACCACAAATTTCATTGAAAGTGTTAGTGTATTATTGTATCCAAGATTTAATGCGTAAAAATCAAAGCTTGTAAAGTCAAAGTTTTGTAAGTCAATGTTGTTTACATTTTGTTTGTACATGATCCTTTGACCATATAAATACCGTGGGTAGAGTGTCATTGTATTGTGTAAGTAAGATCTTGAACCATTGAGCATAAGTGAGATATATGACATATTGATTCTCTCTCTACATTCTCTCTCTAGTTCATCATAATCTTGATCTTAATTGTTGATTTGCTTGATTCTTGGACTTATAATTGGTATTAGAGTGTTAGTGCACATATTTGTTGGATACAAGATCATGAAGACAAAAGACTGAAAGTCAAGCAAGTCAAAGCTCAAGTCAAACTCTCAAGCAGAAAGTCAAAGTCAAAGTATTGTAATGTGTTTTTGTTTAGTTGTGTGTTTTGTGTCCATGTATAAATAGGGGTATCGATAGAGTTAGTGTAGTAAGCGTGTGGTAAAGTGTCTTATAAGAGTGTTATTCGTGTATCATAGTTTCTAGAGAGAGAAAGTTTGAGAGAGAGCTGTAATCAATTCTGTGATTGAAATGAAATTGAAATTGAGTGAATTGTTATTGTCATCGTAATCTTTCTGTGGTAAGAACTTAAATCCTGGGAATAATAATTGGTATAAGAGAAGAGTTTAAATTGAAATCATCAAAGAAAATGGAGTTTCACACTATTCATTGAGTTCTTGATCGAATTTTCAAAATTTGTGTGTAATAGTGTGATTCATTAAGTCTAGTGTGTTCGTATAGTGTTTTGGACAAGTCTTTATTCAATTTGTAGTACTCTTGCACTGTAATTTTGATCGAATTGTATAATTTTACGAGTTTTAGAGTCACGAGTTCGAACGCACTGTAATAGAATCAATTTGTATATTTGAGTGATGTTTATTGAAATTTAGTGATTGTAATCGATTCTAGATGTATTAGTGATCGAATTGTCAAAGTTACAGATCGAAAGTTAAAGATTTGATGGGTTTTTGAGAAGATCAGAGTGTTTTTTAGTCGTGATTCGAAGAACTCACATAAATCTCAAGAACTCGCATCAAGAACGCATACCAAGAACTCGCAGATCAAGAGATTTCACATATTTTCTTATTTGAAAAATTCACAAGTATAGAATTCGCATATGTGTGTTATAAGAATTCCTTAGAATTCGCATATGCGTGTTATGAGAATTCCTCAGAGTTCGTACATGCTTGTCTATGAAAAGTCAGAATTCGCATAAATCCTTTATACGAAAAGATTCTTGAAAGTTTTCTAAGTTCATATTTCGTATATGCCTGTGTGCGAGAAGTAAAGAGCTCGCATACTGTGACATACGAATTCCTAGAATTCGCATAAGGGTGATATACGAATTCCTCAGAATTCGCATAAGAAGTGTTTGAAAAAAAAATTCAAGTACATAATTCGTATGATTCTGTTATGTGAAAAGCTTATACGAAAAGTTTATGCGAAAAGTTAGTTTTTCAAAAAAATTCTAAGTCTAGTTTTTGCATAGTTTTGTGTGTGAATTCCTAGAACACGCATATAACTACGTGTGAATTCTGTAGTGTGCGAATTCTGGATTGTATTTGTTTGCGAATTCTGAAGTTAGTGTGTGTGCGAATTGTGGCTTGTGAATTCTGTTTGTGCGAATTGTTTGGATTATTGGTGGTGTGCGAATTCCATACTTAGGAGATTTTTGGAAACTTTATTTTCTGAAAATTCTTTCTAAGATTTTATGTATTTTGATTTCAACTGAACTAATGATCATTTTAAGTTCTTATTGTACAGTTTTATTGACAGGATGACTTCAAGGGAAGCATTAGCTATTGGACTTGATGTGAAGCCACCAGTGCTTTTCAAAGGCGAGTACGAACAGTGGAAGGACCGCTTCCTGGACTTTATTGATCGCAATGATTTGTGTGACTATATCCGAATATCTGTCAAGGAAGGAGTGATGAAACCTCCTATGAAGGTTCATGTGGTTGAAAATGAAGGAGAGGAAGGTGAACAAAAGGAATATCCACTACCTCCAGAAGAGTACACTGATGAACAAAGGAAAAGGGTCAAAGCTGATAGACTGGCTAGATCATTCATCTTACAAGGAATTCCGAACGAGATCTACGTCAAGATTGACAGTTATAATGCAAAGGGCAAAGAGATGTGGGATCAACTCGAAAAGATGATGCTCGGATCCAAGATCGGCAATCAAGTTAATGTCTCAAACTGCATGAACAACTATGAGGAATTCAAGGCTAAGGAGGGTGAATATCTTGAGACTACTTACGATAGGTTCGTGACTTTATTGAACGAGCTCAGCATAAACAAAGTCATAAAGTCTAAAATCGAGTTGAATGTCAAATTCTTGAGCATAATGCAGCTTGAGTGGAAGAGGTTCACTAGGCAAATGAAACAAATGAAGGATCTGAACGAGATACCACTCCATGAGGTGTACGAGACTTTAAGGCATAATGTATAAGAGGTGGAGGAGATTAAGGATGAAAAGAAGAAGGCTAAGAAATTGATTGTTGATCCTGTTGCCCTAGTGGTAAAGAAAAAAGAAAGGAAATTTGTAAGCCTAAAGAAGAAAAAGAAAAAGAAGATTATAGTTTCTGAATCTGAGGAAGCTAATAATGAAGAGGATTCTGACTCAGATGACTGCGAGAATCTGAAACAGGCTATGCCATTGTTGACAAAAGCCTTTCAAAAGAGATTCTACAAGAAGTCCGGTTCGAGCAGTCAGATATACTCTTCAGGTTCAAGAAACTACGAACACAAAGAGAGAATTGAAGAAAAAAGGATGGAAGAGAAAAGGCCTAAAGAGAAGAAGTATAGAACTGAAGAGAAGAAGAAAGAGCCCGAGCCAGTGAAGTGCTACAACTGTGGAAAACTCGGCCACTTTGCAAAGGATTGTTGGAAGCCTAAGGTCCGCAATTCCGAGTATTACAAGAATAAGATGCTTTTGGCCAAGCAACAAGAGGCTGGCAAAGCACTTATGGTGGAGGACGAGTACTGGATTGATCATTCCGATGAAGAGGATACAGAAGAAGAGGCTCATATGTGTTTTATGGGTAAGGAAGAGAATGAAGTTGAACCAGATTCTGACTATGAAGATACTGACGAGGAATGTGATATGTCTGAATCAAAATTTCTTAATCAAATGCAAGCCATGATGGTTTGTCAGGATCGAATTCTTAACAAGAATAAAGTCTCAGAAACTAATATCAAAGAAGTTGCGGAATAACACTTTGATATTTAATGAAACAGTAAACAAAACAGTATATGATCAACAACTTATAAACTTGTATTGAATGCTTGAAGTTACAAGATTAAACACACAACCTCAATATTGATGAACAGGCTCACCAATACGAATTCTACTTCTCTAGAATTAGGATCTATGCCTTGAGGTTGATTTTCTCTAAAACTTAGAATGAATAATTATTATTTCTAAACTATTCTATCAATTCTATACATATACTGAACAAAAAGATAATTACAATAAATACAATATCTTCAGTATATCTTCCATCATTATCTTCAAGCCTTCCATGAATATCTTGATTCTTTCCAGCTGTCATCCTTTCCATCTGAATCTTCAATTCATAAGCAGTACTAATTATGCTCAGCAGCATTAATTTCTTCAAGCAACATTAACTTGGTCTTAGCAGCATTAACTACTAAGCAGCACTAACCACTAGCAGTACTAACTAGCTAAGCAGTACTAACTTTGTTCAAGCAGCACTAACTTTGACTAGCAGTATTAATTCTACTAGCAGTAGTAATACTCAGCAGTATTAACTTTGAAGTCTTCTAGCAGTAGTAATTCTGAACTAGCAGCATTAACCATACTTGAGCTTTTCTTCAGTTCCCAACAATCTCCCCCTAACTTGACTTTTAGGAAGAGAAGTCAAGTTCTTCAGATTTGATCTTCAAGATGATTTCAACACTTCAGGTTCAGTTTCCCAAATTTGGATCTAGGCCCAAACTTTGATTGACAGTTCTTCTCACCATAATCTTGGCCATCTCTGAATCCTTTGTGCATACTAGTGTAGCCTTAAGCATCCCTTCTAGCTTCTCTTTGCTATGCTCATAAATTCTGTCTACCAGGTAGTATTCATGATAACAATTGTCAATAGTAATCATGTATACCCCACAGTTTTCAAAAAGTATCCATTTATCAATCTTCTTGAATATAAACTCATGTTGATGATCTTTAATCCTATAAGCCACTCTTTCTGGATCAAACATCATGCACAAGTATTCCATTGCTATCTTGAGAAGATTCTCTTCAATACCTTTCAACATAGGCTCATAGAGTTTTATCCCCACTTGGTATAATTCTTCTATATCAGCTCTTGCACAACTTCTGATAACTCTCCCCCATGTTGAATATGCTTCAAATGAACCATCAGCTCTTTTGATTCTGAAGAAATCCTTTCCATTATCTCTTAGAATGTCCCAGAAGGTAATCTCAAGAGCTTTCATGGAGATTGGAATAGCCTTCATAGGTTCTACTATGGTCATATACAAATCCATACTCTCAACAGTTTGCTTGTTGGACTGCTCTGGACTTTGCACAGGTTCTGTTGGAGATGTGACTGAGGGTTCTGCTTCCTTTTCAGTTTCTTCCACCCTTGGCCTTTTCAACTGCCTTTTTGAAGCAATTGACTTCACTCTCTTTCCAGACTTGGCTTCTATACCAACACCCTCATGTTCTTCCTTCTTCTCTTCAACTTTGTCTTTTGAGGGTGTGGTCTCCTCAGGGAATGGTTGTTGGATGTTGAGATCATGTCTCTCTTTCATCCTTCTTTCTGCTTCTTCCCTTTGAGAGGAATCCCCTTGGAGCTTTGCCATTTCCTTCCTGTAGAGCTCCTCAACTTGACTGTATGCCATGTTGGTAAACATCTCCCCCTTGATTCCAATTGCACCTTTCAGGAAATTTATCATCTTTCTTCTTTCCTGATTGGCCAAAAATGTCTTGGAGGGTTGTGTTTTCAGCTTCATTACTGGCATTCTCTGCTTAGACACTTTCACAGAGCTTTTCTTGGCTTCAGTTTCTGCTTTTAAACTTTCTTGATACTCAGCATTTAGTTTTCTGGCCATTATCTTTGCAAGCTCTCTATCTGTTTCTGTTTGAATTTGTTCCTCCTTTTCCATTTGCTCTTGAAGCTTCTTTGCCATCTCCTCATCCATTTCAATCTGACTCCTCTTCTTTGAAGGCAGTTCAGTTTCAATAAGCTTTTCCTTTCCCTTTCCCTTTGTATCTTTCAAAGTTTCTTTACTTGTTTCTTTTCTTTTCTTTGAGCCTCCTCCTTCATTAATGATCACTCCCTTGGCTTTTTTACTAGCCTTAGGAGTGTCATTCTTGGCTTTAACCAATGTCTCTGCAAACTCCAGTTCCTCTACAGAGAGCCCTGTTACTGCTGCTTCTTTTACCTCAGCAGCATTAACAGTTTCTACTGCTTGGCAAATTCTGTTTCTTTCTCTATTTCAGCTTCTATCTCCCCCTCAACATCAAATCCCATCTCAGATTTGCTTTCCTTCTTTGCTTCATTCTCTTGATTCTCCCCCTTGTTGGAAGCATCTTGAGCTCTTTCCCTCTTCTTTAACACAAATTGCTTTCTTCTCCTTTTCTGTACCAATCTTGTCACCAATTTCTTCAGTTTGGTAATCTGTACTTGTTGAGATAGAATAACCAGTTTCAACTCCTCAATGTCTTTCCCCTGCTTGATGACATCCATGTTTATGTTGTCCATTGTTTCCATCAATTCATTGTAGTCATATCTGTCCTCACCTTCTCCAGGAGTGTTACCCCCTTTTGAAGGATCATGGGATCTTTTAGTAGTGGAAGCCTTCTGCCTAGCAGAAGCACTGTCCACCCCCTTGGTTTCTTGGCACCGGGGACCTTTGAATGATTGCTCATTCAAAGTTTCCATGGGGAAGGTCTTAGAGATGTTACCACTATCCTTCTCTGTGCTAGCAGAAGTAGTGGCAGCCTTCTCACCCATATGCTCTTCCATCTCCTTAGAGAGCACCTCCTCAGGGTTGGGAGACACCCTAGTGGATTCCATTTGGATATTCTCTACTGGAGAGTGCTCCAATAGAGGGCTTTGAGGCTCTTGGTTAATAGTAGGTACACCAAGGGAAGGAGCCTTGTGTACCTTTCTCTTGACATAAGTCTTGGATATTCTGGGAGTGGGTTTAGCAGCAAAGGACTGAGGGAAAATTTGAGAGAGGGAAGGTTGGGATTGGCTAGCAGTGGGTTGGTCTAATGGGGACTTGACCCTGCTACCATACCTTCATCAGTTTGGGACACCACCATCATTGTAGAGAACAATGGGGTGTCTACTCCTTCCGAGTCCCCAGCAGATCTTCTCATATTTGAGAAAACCTTGCCTTTAGGGGGTTTTGGTACATATATCCCATCAGAGTGAGGAATATCCGTCAATTCGTGGGTGATAACTGCTTGAACAAACCTGGGATACATATAAAAGCTCTTTTTGTTTCCCAAGTTTGAGACAAGATTATTGAAAATCATTTGGAAAAAATTATACTTTTTGGCAGTGGCTAAGCATACCAGAGCATAAGCAATGGTTCTACTGAACTCACTCCATCCTGTAGTCTTTTTAGATATATAATGCATAAGGGTATGGACAAAGAAACGCCATTGAGGTGAAAATTTTGCTTTTAAGAACTTGAACACACCCAATGGGCCTCCATACCCCATTCTTGTAAGAGTATAAAACAGTTCATCATTAGAGATAGAAGTTATACCAGAGACATCGTCTAGACGTAGACTGATGCGAATCACCTCTTCAGTAACTGTCAATGGCTTGCCACACACCGTCGTCTTTATCATTTGCACACCATCCTCAGTAACAATGGTGGCATGTGCCCAGAATTGCCTCTGATGCTCTATGAAGATAGTAGGAGATATAGTGAGAGCATGGGCAATGTGGCTAGACCTCAGAAAGTCCACTATCTGATGAAATCCTGCAGCTTGCTTTGGCTTTTGGAGCATCGCGATTTCATTGTGCTCGTCAATGAATGCCATTGATGCCATTGATCTTTGAAAGTTCTTGCCTGAACACTTGATACTTGAGAGAGAGAGGGTTTAGAGCGCAAGAGAATAGTATGCAAAGAGTCGTTATGAACTTTTTAGGCGGGCAAAGAGTATTTATAGTATTCGGGACATAAGCAGTATTAACCTAGAGCAGTATTCACTAATAAGCAGTACTAACGGCTAGCAGTATTGACCACTAGCAGTATTAACTGAGAGCAGTATTAACCACTAGCAGTATTAACTGAGAGCTGTATTAACTAACTAGCAGTATTAACTGAGAGCAGTATTAACCACTAGTAGTATTAACTAACTAGCAGTATTAACTGAGAGCAGTATTAACCACTAGCAGTATTAACTAACTAGCAGTATTAACTGAGAGCAATATTAACCACTAGCAGTATTAACTAACTAGCAGTATTAACTGCTAGCAGTATTAACTGTGCACTGGTAGTATTAAAACTGTACTGGCAGTATTAACCATACTTACTCTTTTAAGCTTGTGATACACTGAGTACTGCTGTACATATTCTGAAAAAGAAGATTAGTAACACCAAGAATAAACAATATACAGGTATAGAACCACTTTTTGAGAAGGGACTTATTCAGAGTTAATCATTCCCACACTTGTTACCAAGAAAGTGAATCTACCCACATCAAAAGCTTTAGTGAATAGATCAGCAAACTGGTTATCAGTGTGAACTTTTACAACTTGAATAAGTTTCTTTTCATTGCAGTCTCTTATGAAGTGATACCTGATCTCAATGTTCTTTGTCTTTGAGTGCTTGACAGGATTATTCACAATGCTAATAGCACTGCTATTATCAATAAAAATTGGAGTGTGTAGAAAGGTTACCCCATAATCCAGCATTTGATTCTGAATCCATTAGACTTGAGAACAGCAACTTGCAGCTGCTATGTACTCTGCCTCTATAGTAGATGTGGATACTATGGTTTGTTCCTTGCACTGCCATGAAACTAGTCTTGCACCCAAAAACTGACATCCTCCAGAAGTAGATTTTCTGTCCAAGTTTGCTCCACCTAGATCACTATCTGAGTATGCAAGTAGGTCAAAGGATGAGTCATGAGGATACCAAAGTCCCAATCTGGGTTGCCCTTTGAGATATCTGAATATCCTCTTAACAGCTTGATAGTGAGATTGCTTTGGCCTAACTTGGAATCTTGCACACACACAGACTGGAAACATTATATCTGGCCTAGAGGCTGTAAGATACATGAGAGAGCCAATCATGGATCTATAATGATGAACATCCATATCCTCCCCCTCAAGATCTGTTGTTATCTGCTTGTGTGTCTCCATAGGTGTGCTAGCAGGTTTGGAATCTGAAAAACCAAACTTGGTTAGAATGTCCTGCACATACTTGGACTGACAGATGAAGATTCCATCTGACTTCTGTTGAACTTGGAGTCCAAGGAAGAAATTAAGTTCCCCCATGGAACTCATCTTGAAC
Organism: Arctium lappa; assembly: GCA_023525745.1. Taxonomy (NCBI): domain Eukaryota; kingdom Viridiplantae; phylum Streptophyta; class Magnoliopsida; order Asterales; family Asteraceae; genus Arctium; species Arctium lappa. Next base: position 69,688,153 of record CM042054.1, read on the forward strand.
CTTTGATGCATTAGTTCTTCAAACTCCTTGCACATGTTGTCTCTTGTTGATCCAAATATAATATCATCAACATAGATTTGGACCAGCAAGATATCCTTCTTCTTTCTCTTGATGAATAGAGTCTTATCAATGACTCCTCTTTCAAAACCATTTTCCAAGAGATAGGATGACAAAGTGTCATACCATGCTCTTGGAGCTTGATGTAGTCCATAAAGTGATTTCTTCAATTTGTATACCCTGTCTGGATAGCTTGGGTTTTCAAACCCTGGTGGTTGACAAACATATACTTCTTCTTCAATTGAACCATAAAGAAATGCACTTTTCACATCCATTTGATAGACTTTGAATTTCATATAGGAAGCATAAGCCAGGAATAATCTAATTGCTTCTATCCTGGCCACAGGTGCAAATACTTCATCATAGTCTATTCCCTCTTCTTGTGTATACCCTTGAGCCACCAGCCTTGCTTTTTTCCTTATCACTATACCTCTTTCATCTCTCTTATTCCTGAAGACCCATTTTCTTCCTATTGCTCTTTGGCCTTTAGGAAGGTCTACCAGATCCCAAACATCTTGTAGCTTGAATTGCAGTAACTCTTCTTGCATTGCTTTTATCCAACTGGACTCTTTCATAGCATCATGGGCCTTTTTAGGCTCAAGCTGGAATGAAAAGCAAGATAGCACTGTATGCTGTTGGTCTTGCATTTCTTGAAGCCTACTTTGATTTCTAGTCATCATAGGAGAAGATATATCTCCTATTACCAGCTGTGGAGGATGATTCTTTTGTATTCTGGTGTGATGACTAGGTTCTTCATTAAGTCCCACCTCTAGATTAGAGTCATTCAACTCAACTGAAGTGTTTTCAGCAGCTACTTCTGGTTCTTTATTTTCTTGAGTCTCCTCATCTCTACTCTCTTCTTCACTCTGACTTGGTCCAGTAGATGGTTCCTTTTCACAGTCTTCAACAGGATCCACTGTGGGTATGGGAAAGATCACAGATTGAGATATACTTTCTTGAACTTGTGTAGTCCCAGATCCTCCACTCTCTGAACCTGCATAATCATCACTACTGAAACCAAAAGAGTTAGTTAGTGAGTCAATGTCAAATAGCCACTGAGGACCAGATCCAATAGGATTTGGTGTGTTCTCATTGCATTTGACATTGTCACTTTCTTCAATTATTCTGGAAGAAGAGTTAAAAACTCTGTAAGCCTTACTCTGAGATGAGTAACCAACAAGAAATCCATCATCTGCTTTGCTATCAAACTTACCTAAGTGAGATTTGGTATTGAGAATTGTACAAGGACACCCAAAAGGTTTGAAAAATCCAATGAAAGGTTTTCTTTTATTTAAAAGCTCATAAGGGGTCTTGTTCTTTGGCTTGACCACTAGAACTCTGTTTTGGACATAACAAGCAGTATTAACTGCTTCAGTCCAGAAGGTAATTGGCAGTTTTGAATCAGCCAACAGAGATCTAGCAGCCTCTATTAGTGTCCTATTTCTCCTCTCAGCAACTCCATTCTGTTGAGGAGTCCTAGGAGCACTATATTGTCTCTTAATGCCTTTCTCTTCACAGAAGGTGTTTAGATCAAAATTTTTAAACTCAGTCCCATTATCTTATCTAATGACTTTTACTTTTTGATTAGTTTGGTTTTCAATTCTTAGGATAAAGGATTTGATCAGTCTACTTGTCTCATCCTTAGTCCTTAGAAAATATACCTAGGTAAATCTAGAGTAATCATCAACAATAAACAAGCAGTAAGATTTCTTGCCTATACTCATAACATTTGTAGGACCAAACAGATCCATATGCAATAATTGGAGACAAGAAGAAATTGAGTTTATCTCTTTGGTCTTATGAGAAGTTTTGTGTTGTTTGCCTTTAAGACATGCAACACAATGATCATCACATGAAAATACTTTTGAAGGTAAACCTCTTACAAAGTTGTTTTTAACAAGTTTGTTCATTGTCTTGAAATTCACGTGACACATCCTTCTATGCCAAAGAGAGGATTCATCCACAGAAGCTTTTGAAACAAGACAGTTTAGGGATGAATCACTATCAACATTGTCCATATCTAGACAATACACATTGTCCTTTCTTGGAGTTCTAAGTAGTATCATGCTTTCATCAACTACCTTGAACCCTGGAGTAAGGATCATACACTCAGTATTTGTAAATAATATGCTATGTTGTTTGTCACAGACCTGTGATACAGTTAACAGGTTGTACTTCAACTGATCAACATAGTAGACATCCTCAAATGTCATCTTACCTTTGGTGACATTACCTTTTCCACTTATTTTACCACCAGTAAGATTATCTCCAAATGCAACATGTCCTCCATTAATATGCTTGAAATCCTGAAGGCATGACATGTTGCCTATCATGTGCCTAGAGCAACCACTATCAACATGCCATATGCTCTTCCCCTTGAGCTGTGGGTTGCCCTGCACATAATATAAATCAGTTAGTATGAATTAGGAACCCAAGCCAAAGTGGTCTTGGGTACCCCTTTCTCATCAAAATACTTGCATTCTTTCTTGACAAGATTTTTAAACTTTGACTCCTCATTTTTGGAGTATTTTGTCACAATGATAGGCTTGGAAACATTTTTGCTAGAAGCAGTACTGGTTTTAGAAGTACTAACTGCCTTAGCAGCACTTGCATGCTTAGCAGTACTAACCTTGTTAGAAGTAGTAACTGTGTTAGCAGCAGTAACTGTGTTAGCAGTATTAACCTTTGAAGAAGTACTAACAGTATTAGCAGTATTAATATTTTCAGTAGTACTAACACTGGTAGCAGCAGTAATGCTTTCAGCAGCACTATCCCTGTCAGCAGTACTAACAGTTTTAGTGCTTCTAGGCACCCACATTTTAATGTTTTCTTTTAAAACCTTTTTCCCTATGGGGCCTTTACTTTCAACAGATTTCTTCATCACATGTTTCTTTCCAGCCTTCCTATAACCAACAGGTTTTTGCATAAAGCTTTGAAAGTTCATTTGTTGGTTAATAGGGTTGAAGTAACAATACTTAGCCAAATGATTCAGCTTGCCACATATGAAACAAGGTTTTGGTCTATTGATTTTATTCAGATCAACTCCTTGTTTCTGAGCCCATTGATTATTCCAGTTTCTTTGGTTACCTCTTTTTATACCAGAATTTAGGCCCTTAGTTTTATTGCAAGCACACTGTTTACAAGGTCCAGGATTCACAACCGTGGTTTGTTTGTAATGGACCTTGTTATCCTTTCCTTTGGTCTTCTCTATCTCCTTAGACTTGACCCAGATTTTCCCACATCCATCATTGGTGATAATGTTGTTTTCTACTGGTATCTCTTTACTCACAGCATTATCCCTATTCTCACTGGCTTCTTTCTCAGTCAAATCCTTAACTACTACCTCATCTAAAGGATCTATCTTAAAAGCTTCCTCAGACAAGTCCTTTTTCTCCTTGGTCTCTAACAAGTCTTAAGTAGGAGAGATATAGTTGTTGTTGTAGGGAGGGGGTGTATTGTTGTATCCAATACCAGGCTTCATCTTGTCATGAATCAGAGCCTTTAGAAGAGAATCCATTGCTTTTGAAGCATATGAAAACTTTTCTATGTCAAGCTTAACTTTAGACAGTTCCTCTTTCAGCCTATCATTCTCTTCTAAGGACTTAGACAGTTTGGTCTCTAACTCATTCTTTTCCCACTTCCAATAGTTTATGTCATAAGAGTGTTGAAGTTCATTAGCTTGAAAGCCTTTGATTTGTTCTTCAAATCTCTCTACTATCAACACATAGTCTCTTCTGTCCTTTTCTAATCTTTTGAGGTCATCACACATACTTTGGTTGTGATCCCTGTACCTTTTAATAGTGTCTATGCAAGATTGAGTGCAAAGATTAGAAATTACCTCAGAGGGGAGATCAGACACTTCTGCCATAAGAGCTTGATTCTGAATGGCTTCCTCAGCTTGGTCACTCCAGTCAAACCCCATTCCTTGTTGAGAAACAAGGGCTTGAGCAGGATTCTTGTTTTGATTGTAGCCTCCATTCTGAGTTTGTTGGTGGTTGTGGTTTGGAGCACCACTTCTGCATTCTCTAGCAAAGTGTCCTTTCATGTGGCACTTATAGCATTCCACTTTGTCTTGTCAAAACCAGCTCCATCTTCTCTTCTTTGAGAGAAGTTGTTCCTTCCTGTTCTTTTGATAAACTTCTTCACCCTCATAGATAACATGGCCATCTGACATTTAATGTCCATCTCCTCCAGGTCATCAGGGTGAAATTGATCCAGATCATCATTAATCAATGAATTATTGCTATGACTGGACAAAAAGGCTTCAAAGATATTTTCAGTGCCTTTTTCTGAATTTACTCCACTGGCAGTACTAACTGTTTCAGGGTTGGCAGTAGTATCAGTAGATGCTGATAGAAGTGCAGCATTGTGGATATAACCAGTGGGCTTCTTCTTGGTTTCTACCTCAGTTTTAAAAACTCTTAGATCATTATATAGATCATCAAGTTCCTTTTCTTCCAGATTGTCACTCTGCCTATATGAGACAGTGTACATAGTCCATTCATCCCTAAAAGATCTGAGAAACTTTCTGTTGATATCATCTTGCTCCATCTTCACTTCTACAGTAGCCAGTTCACCAATGAGCTTGTTGAACCTATCAAAAGTTTGAGTCATAGACTCATTCTTTGAAGAAGTGAAGTTCTCATACTGCTGCTTTAGAACATCTCTTTGATTTCTTTTGATGCTTTTAGTTCCAGCAAATCTTTTCTCTAGAGCATTCCAGAGAATCTGAGCATCAGTGCAGTTGCAAAATTGATGCTGATATTCATTGGGGATGGCCAAGAGTAGAGTGCTCAAGGCCTTCATCTCTGTCTGTCTGATCTTCCTCTCACCATATGTCTTTGGTGGAGGTCTTTTCCCATCTGGTCCAATCTATCCTGCTTCAGAAGGACCATTCTCAATGATATCCCACATTGAGTAGTCAGTGAGAAGAATGTATTGTCTAATTCTGATCTTCCACATGTCAAACTCACTGGGTTTGAGCATTGGAACCTTAGAGACCAGAGTACTGTTTGATTCTGCAAGGTTTTCCATGATGAATGAATAGATGTTTCTGAGAGAGTTAGGCTCTGATACCACTTGTTAGGATCGAATTCTTAACAAGAATAAAGTCTCAGAAACTAATATCAAAGAAGTTGCGGAATAACACTTTGATATTCAATGAAACAGTAAACAAAACAGTATATGATCAACAACTTATAAACTTGTATTGAATGCTTGAAGTTACAAGATTAAACACACAACCTCAATATTGATGAACAGGCTCACCAATACGAATTCTACTTCTCTAGAATTAGGATCTATGTCTTGAGGTTGATTTTCTCTAAAACTTAGAATGAATAATTATTATTTCTAAACTATTCTATCAATTCTATACATATACTGAACAAAAAGATAATTACAATAAATACAATATCTTCAGTATATCTTCCATCATTATCTTCAAGCCTTCCATGAATATCTTGATTCTTTCCAGCTGTCATCCTTTCCATCCGAATCTTCAATTCATAAGCAGTACTAATTATGCTCAGCAGCATTAATTTCTTCAAGCAGCATTAACTTGGTCTTAGCAGCATTAACTACTAAGCAGCACTAACCACTAGCAGTACTAACTAGCTAAGCAGTACTAACTTTGTTCAAGCAACACTAACTTTGACTAGCAGTATTAATTCTACTAGCAGTAGTAATACTCAGCAGTATTAACTTTGAAGTCTTCTAGAAGTAGTAATTCTGAACTAGCAGCATTAACCATACTTGAGCTTTTCTTTAGTTCCCAACATGGTTCAACTCCAAGAATTACAGTCTAAGCTTAAACGTGAGAAAGGTATCATTAAAGAGAAAAACAAGTCAATATAGAAACTTAACAAGGATATTGCTGAGAAGAACGTATTGATTGAGGCTTTGCACAAAAAACATTGATACCAGCGCGAATGAAAAGATTATAATTCATACTGAACTACCTGAAACTACTTCAAAATATAGACTATGTGAATTTGAGGCTAAAAAAATTGGGAAAAAGTGTTCATCACTAAAGAAGGAAAACAAATATTTATTAGAAAAAGTAAATGTTTTGGAAGAAAAACTTTACACTTTGGGTCAAACTGAGCAAACCATTCACATGAACAAACCTAAGGAGATTAGTGAGTGTTGCGGTCTTGGTTACGAGAACCCACACTACCTCAAAAAGGGTATTTCTAAAGTTCCTGCCTTATATGATTTTGGATTTTTAAAATTGGCATCACACTACCCTGAACTCAAAGTTAAGTGGCCTAAACTTTTAGAAGAGGATGAAGCTAAGGAAAGGGAGAAAAGAAAGAACAAAACTAAAATGCAACTTCCATTTAGATACGAGAAGTTGAATTATAGTTACAATTATGATAAGTCAAAGTTTCTTTCAAATGACTATTTCCAAAGTTATTCTACAGAGGAGTTGGAGGCTAAACCAGTTGAAGGTAAAATTTATGTACCTCCTCTCATGTTAGAAAGTAAAATTTATGAACTCGAGAACACTCCGGCAGAAGAAAGGATTTTGACTAATCTAGAACAAATTGTGTTTTCAACTGTGTTTATCAATTCTGATTTTTCAAAGACTTCGAAAGCTTCAAAATCTGATGATGTTAAAAGTCTGTTTGATGAAGAATTTGATTTCTTATATTCTGATGGTGATTTAGATGATTGTGTTGCTCAATTTGATTTCAATGCAAAACTTCCTAATCATTCACATTTTATTATCAATTCTTTTAGATTACCAGGTGTTTTCGAGAAAGGTGAAACATCAACGGATGTTAATGAACCAGTTTCTGTGAATACCAAGAATGCCAAAGGTAAAAAGAAAAGAACTCGGCATTCACTGAAACGGACAACCACTGGTAAGTCAAAGAACAAGCAATCTTGCAAATCTCACAGTTCTAAATTTAAAAGTTCAAATGTTTCAGATGTGAATAAGAGAAAGACTGTAGTAAGATCATAATGGCGACCAAAGAAGAAGATTGATGAGACAGCAAAATCATCTTCTGAAATTTCTTGTAATAGAAAAAAACTGATAGTAAACATGATGTAATTGAGAATGTTGCTTTTAATAAACAAAAACTTGTAACTTTTTACAAGAAATATTCAATCTGCTAGAAAGTTTTCTACTTATCATAGAAATGATTTTGCTTCTCGGAAATATTCTGATGTTTGGTTTGGAACATATCATGTCTATTCTTATAATTCTCTTGTTTCAAGTGATTTTCAAAAGAATACAGGACCCAAATTTGAATGGGTGCCAAAATCATGTGTTAACATGTTAGGATCCATCTATCAATGGGTTCCTAAACCCCTTTATGATAATTACTGGAACGGTTCTTATTACATTACTCCTAAAAGAACTGCAACTAACAAACATTGACCCAAATACCATAGGGTACCAAAGCCAAAAGATCTTTCTGTGTTGCAGGCACCTCAAGTCAAGGTGGAGTAAAAGAACATAGGCTTCTGAATACAACAATTCAGAACCCGGACTTCAATGTCAAAGAGTTTGACTTCTAAATAGAAAAGTTTAGGACTCGTACTTCAATGATCAAAAGAGATGATACTCCTGTGCGTGAATGAGATTGTACTCCGATACATAAATGAGATGATCAACCTTCAAGGGGGAGTACATATTTTTTCCTGATTGCTAAATTTTGTGAATGCAATATTTCAGGGGGAGTAAATGACTTCTGATTACATCTGATCAGAACTTGTTCTTAACATGTTTTATTGCTTTATGTCTTTACTTTTCAATAAATTTTGTGAATAAAGCTTTGTACTTTAACAATTTTTTTATTGTTGCAGATTTTGAGAGGGAGCTTAAACGATCATATTCAATATGACTTTAGAGTTGACTTAATGAGATTTAAGTTATGCGTAAGGAAATATCTACTCTTAATCTCATATATGGTTGAAAGAAGGACGACTTTCAATCATAGAAAACATGTTCTTAAATTCTCAAACCACTTCTTATTCTCAAAATGATTTCATGAATTTAGATGTGTGATTTTAAATGTTTTCATTTCCATGTGCTTAAATGTTAAATAAATTGTGTATTTTCGAAGGTAAATACTTGTGTTTTATCTTTTCTATATAATGTCAAGTATTCACACACACCGATTTACTATTTTGTTGACCAAGTTCTTACCATGTCTCATATTGAAACATATTTTTGATGGTAAGACACTCCGCTTGATATTCAATGTTTGTTGAGCATTGATTCATTCCAAAACGTTTCTTTCAAGAATGTCTATATTTTTATTCATATAGACTATTTCCAATTTTTCATAACCTAAGCATTTCATGATAAATCATTCATATTTAATCTTATCATACAATGTCAGATTTTCAAACAAGTTTCTTGTATACATTTCATTCATTCAATATACTTGTTTTTGGAATATCTTCCATGATAAAAATGCAGAAATCTTCAGGATTATCTTTATGAGCATACATATATGTTACTTGTATTTCACATTATGTGCTTTAACTTCAAAGTTAAACCATTTTGAGCAACATATTATTTTAGGAAAACATGGGTTCATTGTGTGAGAACTTAACAGAACTTCTATGGATTCACGTTAACCAATGTTTCCTACCCAATAAGTTAATCCTTAAGTGATCGAGTGTGAGGAGTAAATATATGAGTGTGGGTGTGATGAGGTAAAATGAAAATGAGAGTTTAGTTAGAAGCGAGCTCAATGATTAAAAAGAAAGAGGGTGAGAGATCAGAGTAAAAGAATATCAAACTCTGCACCAACTTTTTCTGAGTCGGGCAGCCACATTTCTGATTGTTTCACAATTCCTTGGCGAACGTCATTGAAAAAGGCAAATTGCCCATGCCAATTGTTGACTTTAAAACCTCACCATCTACTCATCATCTTCTAAACAAGAAGATGTTTCAATTTTAAAAGGGGATGTAGCACATATGCTATCTGGTTTTCATTTGGAAAATCTGGATATTGAAAAAGAAGGAAGTCTGCCCCACCTTCGCAGTTCGATCATGCACAATTAAGTTTGTGTATTATTATTGTTGTCTCAATGGTTTACACAATTTTGAGTCTAACAAAAGCAATCATCATGAGCTTAATTCTTTCATACACAAGCTCGTACACACAAGAAGTTTGTTTTTCTGTCTAAACGTTCATAAAATAAACTTTTGTTATTCGATGACTAAATGGAAGACCTAGGGGAGTGAACATTATGAATGTGTATTCGTTACACACAGTGTATTCGTTACACACAGTGACTCCGTGTTACTGACAGGCATTTCTAACTGATTCATTTGTTGATTCAGGTGTTACACTCATAATTTGTCTGAATCTGAAGAGATTCAGATAAATACTTTATGAATTGACGGATAATCAGCGGCTCAATTATGTGATGAAAGATCAGTGGTCAGATCAGAATTTTAAGGACATTTCTTGTGAAAGTTTTGATGATTTCAGTGCTACAATCATCAAAAAGGGGGATATGATCAAGAAATGTAGGAAATGTTAAAGGAATGTTGGAGCATAAAGGAGAAATTTGTGTCAAAGAATGCAATTTGTAAGAAGATTATACAAGTTTTAAAGTGCAAGTTCAAAAAATTCTGAAAGCAAGCTGGATTTTACTGAAATTTTGTTTGAAGATAATTTGCTGAAGCAAACCGAGATGAATCTGAAGATAATTTCTTTCTGAAGTCTTAAATAGGTTTCTACAACCTTTGGGGGAGATTGTTAATGCTTATTTCAAGTGTTGATCAAAGACTTTGGGGAGAATACAGAACTGCTTTAGAAGATAAGAAGAGATTGAATTTGATTATATTCTGACAAAGGGGGAGATTGCTTTAATGAGTGCATTTCTAAAATTAATTCTATTTGACAGAAATTGGACAAGGGGAGATTGTATTGCAAAATATTTTTGGAGATGATCTTGATCCAAAGGGGGAGATTGTTAGTTCACATATTTGTTGGATACAAGATCATGAAGACAGAAGACTGAAAGTCAAACAATTCAAAGCTCAAGTCAAACTCTCAAGCAGAAAGTCAAAGTTTTTTGTAATAAAAGTCAAAGTCAAAGTATTGTAACGTGTTTTTCTTTAGTTTTGTGTTTTGTGTCCTTGTATAAATAGGGATATGGCTATATCTAGTGTAGTAAGCGTGTGGTAAAGTGTCTTGGAAGAGTGTTATTCGCGTATCATAGTTTCTAGAGAGAGAAAGTTTGAGAGAGAGTTGTAATCAATTCTGTGATTGAAATGAAATTGAAATTGAGAATTGTTATTGTCATCGTAATCTTTCTGTGATAAGAATTTAAATCTTGCAAACCGTCTTATTCAGATTATGGATTAAACACACTGATTTGTCGATTTTATTTTGGATTTTTTTCATTTTGGGAAAAATACGCAGACCTTACTTGAAAAAGTTATTGTTACATTTGAAATTTCTTGATCAATCGTTTTTTATGCAAGAAAATGGGTCTACAGTGATCGATGAGTGATATAGAACATTTCTTGTTTGAATTCCATCATCAAAATCACTCTATATCCTTTCCAATTTTGATCTTTTGTGTAATTTTTTGTAAAAAGTTCGAACACTCTATCACATCGATTCTTTGTAATCTTGTTGTTTTTAGGTGTTCTGTTGTATTAGAAAGTTGTTCTACTTGTAATTGCGACCAACCCTGTGAAATATCAAGCTGTAATTGCAAGTTTTAAAGAAAATGGCTAAAATCTTCGTGTTTTGCTCAAGAACACGCAAGATCTGAATTTCGCGCAAGCATCATCCTGAAGAACACGCAGTCCTGGAAGAACGCACAGACTGAAGTGTTTTTGTGTTTTTGTGCCTTCTGCAAGTTCTTGACTAGAATGCCCAAGTTTCTTGATTAGTCCTCGAAATTTTTTCTAAGGACAGAATGTGCAGGGTTCTGTTTGCGAGAAGTAGGAACGCACAAAGACCTATCTACGAGTTCTTGGTTTCAGTTTTCTTTGATCTGCGAGTTCTTAAGCTGCGTGAAGTGCTTCTGCGACAAGATGATTTGAGAAAATTTTTGTAAGTATAGAACACGCAGAAGCATTGCAAGAAGTAATGTTGTGAAAAATATTCTAAGTATAGAACGCGCAGAGTGATTGTGCGAAGTGTGTTCTCAGAATGCGCAGGCCTCTTTCTGTGCGAACCTAGAACGCGCAAGTCTCTTTGTGCGCGAACCTAGAATCCGCATACCCCTTTCTTCTATGTTCTGCAAGTTCTGACACTTAGAAATTTTTCTGAGTTTTTTAAGTGTTGACCAAGTTTGACTCTTCAAGTCAATTGTGTTTCTGAATATTTTGGACGATCATTTTCAAGTTGTTATACCCTGAGTTTAGAGGTCAAATAGTAAATTTCGGTAGGCGGGTAGGTAGGGAAGGGTAGTATAAATAAAGTTGTTGGCTAGGGGTTAGGTATTCTGTTTGGTGATCTGACTTTAGTGGGAAACCGTTTGGGAGAGACCATGGCCTCTCGAAAGCCATAGGAGTGTTACTTTTTCTGTATTTCCCTTTTCAATTCAATCATACGACATCAGTTACCCATCAATTGGTATCAGTTTAAACAAATTGGTATCAGAGCTGTCACGATCCAGCAATGGCGAAGCGTTGTGTGGCTGACAAAATCGATGATTTGGAGAGTAGAGTGGGATTGATTGAAAAAAAGATGCCGTAGATTTTGTTACAGTTAGAGAAGGTTAGAAAGCAACAAGAGGAAGTGACTCGCAAAGTGAATGCATCTCGTTCGACAGAGAGTGGAGATGTGTCTGGATCTAAAAAAACGGGAGGAATAATGGAGGTAATCATGTTTCAAATTCGATTCCAGATACGTATCCAAATTCAAATCCAATTCCAGATGCGTATCCAGATCCAAATTCGATTCCAGATCTGTATCGAGATCCAAACTCGATTCCATATCTGTTAGATAAAGATAAGAAAGAAGACAGTGGAAGAGAAATTACAGTTGAGAGAGAAGAAGGCAAGAGGGATGAGTATCGTTCTGATCAGTTTCTGTCGATTTCACCATCTATGTCGTTCTCACCATCGCCGTTGCCGTCTTCGTGTTTATCACCATGGAAGTTAGCCTTGTGTCCTCCAGCGAACATAAAAATGACCTTGAAAAAGATTTCGATTGATGAATCAGGAAACCAGTCTAGAAACATAAGAGTTTGGGAGCCATCAGAGCCCAATCTAGTGATGCCATCAAAGGCCAATATGGTCATCCTATCAAGGCCCAATCCTAATCCAGTGCTTTTAAGGCCCAAGGTTTCATTGAATTTAATTGGGCCCAAGCCTGAGTTATATCTCTCCAATTTTGTGTTCTTAACGGTAGAAGGGGAAGAAGGGTTGGCCGATGGCCACCGGAAGCTGCCGTTACCATGGCCACCACCACTGCCTCTGCCGTGGCCACCATCGATGCGGCCTCTGTCGTGGCCACCATTGTTGCGGCCTCTGTCGTGGCCACCACCGTGGCTAACATCATCGCTACTGCTACTACCGGCAATGGTTGATATTAGAAGTTGGAATCGATGGTTTCATTTCTTTCCACCTTGAGGACAAGGTGTGTGTTGAGGGGCGGGTATTGTTATACCTTGAGTTTAGAGGTCAAATAGTCAATTTCGGTAGTCAACTGATACCAATTGATGGGTAACTGATGTCGTATGATTGAATTGAAAAAGGAAATACAGAAAAAGTAACACTCCTATGGCTTTCGAGAGGCCATGGTCTCTCCCAAGAGGTTTCCCGCTAAAGTCAGATCACCAAACAGAATACCTAACCCCTAGCCAACAGCTTTATTTATACTACCCTTCCCTACCTACCCGCCTACCAAAATTGACTATTTGACCTCTAAACTCAGGGTATAACACAAGCACACTAATCAAAATGGCAAATACAATATAAAATAGAGACTGTGCAATAATGTACATGCCTGAGATACCTGCTATAGAAGTTGAACGAGACAAATTGAAGATTCAGAATTCAAGTCTTCTAAATCTGATTCAGGAGTTGAAAGCTAAATTTGTAATTTTTGAGAAAACTTCTGAATGTGCAAATTGTATTAATGATTCTAATTCTAATTTTGCAGGTATTATCAAGACAATAGAGAAATAAATTAAATTGAAAGAGAGAGAGAGATAACAAATCTTCAAAGCAAACTGAAGACAACTGAACAAGGTTGTTACCTACTAAAGTTACAAATTGTTATTTTTTTTATCATTTTCTTTATTTTTTTTATTTCTGAAAGATACCTGCACTTTAATGGTTTGCTCATGATCTCAGGGGGAGTATGAGAAGATTGTTAGATGATCTACATTAATTTGAGGGGAAGTAAAACTAATTTCTGCATTTTGCTTAACTGACAAAAATTTTGCAATGCATGATTTTAGGGGGAGCTTATAAGTAACAAGGAGTAACACAATGATTTCTGATTACTTCTGATCAGAACTCGTTCTATAATTGTTTTACTATTTTCCGTCGTTTATTTTTGAATAAATTTTGTGAATAAATTTTGACTAGACTTTGAGACTTATACAGGATGAGAGAAGTTGACAAGGTCATATCTTAATGACTTCAGCTGACTGTATTAGAATTAAGATTGCGTGAAAAGGTAAATTTCTTATCTTAATCTCAAATATATCTGGAAGAAGGACAACTTTCAGGTATAGAAAACATGTTCTTAAATGTTCAAACCACTTCCCAATTTTTAACAAATTTTATAATTTGGAAGTGTGATTTTAAATGTTTTTTATTTTATTTTTGTGCTTAATTGATAACCAAACCGTGTGTATCCACAGATAAATACTTGCGTATTGTCTTTTCTATATACTTTCAAGTATTCACACACACCGGTTTGACTTTGTTCAACATGTTCTTACCATGTCTCTAAATTGAAACAATTTTTATTCGATGGTAAGACACTCCGCTTGTATTCAAAGAATTTTTGAGCGATATTTCATTTCAAAGCGTTTCATTCAAGAATGTCTGTATATAGTTTCATATAGACAAATATCCATTATTCTTGACCATAAGCCTTAATTGTTATATCATTCATTTCTGATCATTTTATACAATGTCAGATTTTCAAACAAGTTTCTTGCATTCATGTTAATTCATTCAATTTCCTTGTTTGAAAATACTTCAATGTTTAAAAAATGCTCATATTTTCATGATTACTTTTTGAGCATACATTCATCTGATATTTGTATATGCGCTTTAACTGTTAAAGTTAAACCATTTGAGCAAATCATGCTTAATAGGAAACTTGGGTTCTTTGTGCTAGGAATTAACTAAACTTCTATGGATTCACGTTAACCAGTGTTTCCTACCCAAGAAGTTAATCCTTTAGTGATTGAGTGTGAGGAGTCAAAAAGAAATGAGTGTGGGTGTGATGAGGTAAAATGGAAAAGAGAGTTTGGTTAGTAGTGAGCTTATTGATTAAAAAGTAAGAGGGTGAGAGATCAGAGTAAAAGAATATCAAACTCTGCACCAACTACTTTCTGAGTCGGGCAGCCACATTACTAGCATTTCACAATTCTTTGGTGAATGTTATTGAAACAGGCAAATAGCCCATGCCAACTCTTGCTTAAACTCCACCAACCACTCATTTTCTTCTCAAAAAGAAAATGTTTCACATTTTCAAGGGGACGCAACATATAATCTATCTGATTTTCATTTGGAAATTTTGGATATTGAAAAAGAAGGAAGTCTTCCCCACCTTCGCACTTCAATCATGCACTTAGAGTCTGTGTTTATCTACTGTTGTCTCAGTGGTTTACACAATGTTGAGCCTTATTATAAAAGCAATTATTCGTGCTTAATTCTTTCTACACATGCACGAGCACACAAAGAATTCGTTTCTTTGTCATAACATTTATAGAAATTGCCTTTGTGGTATTTCGATGATTGGATGGAAGCCCTGGGGGAGTGAACATCAAAAATCTCCTTTATATTGTGTATTCGTTACACACAGTGACTTTGTGTTACTGACAGGCATTTTAACTTATTCATTTGTTGATTGAGGTGTTACATTCTTATTTTGTCCGAGTTTGAAAAGATCTGGATAAATACATTGTTCGAATTGGCAAAGAATCAGAGGCTCAGATCAGAATGGTCAAAGACATTTCTTGATGAAAGTTTTGATGATGTTGATGCTCAATTCATCAAAAAGGGGGAGAAGAGTTCAAATCAAGAAATGTTGGTTGAAAAGTTTGAAGAAATGTTGAATGTTAAAGGTTTGAAGAAATGTTAAAGTTTTTGAAGTTAAAGGGAGATGGTATCAAAGAAATGACAAAGATTTAAAGTTTTGAAGACGATCAAAGAATTTCTGAAGTTTTGAGGAATTTTTCTTTGAAGATTATTTGCTAAAGCATTTGAGCTGATTCTGAAGATAATTTCTTTCCAAAAGTCTGAAAGTGTTCTATGTAAGTATTGGGGAGATTGTTAATTGTTTGAAGACAGTTTTGGAAAGAAGATCATCAATGAAAAAGGGGAGTTTGCTTTGACAGAGCTTAAAGTGAAGACTGAATTGCTAGATCTTTCAACAATGATCTTGAATCCAAAGGGGGAGATTGTTAGAGCATAAATCTGTTGGATACAAGATCAAGAATACTGAAGGTCAAAGTTGAGGAAGTCAAAGCTGCTAAAGTCAAATCTCATTAAAAGTCAAAGTCTATTTTGTAATAAGTCAAACTTAGTTGTATTTGTATTTGTTGTTTTCCTTTGTATTAGGTGTTAGTATAAATACATTTTCTTCTTGTATTTTCAGTAGATACAAGAGTTGGAAGTTGGAAATTGAGAGAATACATATCAGATTATAGAGAGAGAGAGAGAGAGAGAGTTCTAGAGAGAGAAAGGGTATTTGTGAATTGAAAGAGTAATCAAACAGGTAAATTTGATTGTTAAATCTTGTTTCTTTGATTGTAATTGAATAGAAATTAGAATCTGGAACACACAATTGGTATCAGAGTAGATCCAAAGGTGAAATCAGATCAAGAAAATCAAGAAACGAGTTACTGTTCATCGTCTCTGTGTTCGTCACTGTTCAAAGTCTAAGATTGTAATATCAGATTCAAGATTTGAGGGAATTTGGTTTTAGAGAGAGAAAGAATTTTAGAGAGAGAAAGTGTATTTCTTGAGAATTCAAATAATCAAACAGGTAATTGTTGTTGTTAATCTTGTTTGTTTGATTAATATTGATTAGAAACTAGATTCAGGGACACACAATTGGTATCAGAGCCGATCCAAAAGGTGAAATTGATTCAAGAAAATCAAGAAACGAGTTCGTCACTGTTTTGCAATAGAATTATGAGTTTCAGAGTGTTTTTGGAGCAGATTTGTGTTAGGAAGTGTTCGAATTGTGTAATAGATTGAGTTCTTGTATTTTAATTTTCATATTGCACAGTAATTTCACTCAAATTCGTGATTTTGGTTGAGTTTTTGTACACGAGTTCTTTTACTGTTTCATCAATCGAATTGTATTGTAAGGTGTTTAAATTGTAAAAATCTTGTATTGTAACTTGTTCTTGGGTGGATTACAAATGTTTGTTCAGAGTTTCAGATCGTTTGGACAAGAAAAGATCGATTTCAGATGAAAAACTCAGGTTTTTGGGTCGACAGAAGGAAGAACGCGCTAGATCGCTAGAACGCGCAAGTTCTTCATGAAACGCGCTAGTTCATCTTGAAACGCGCAAGGTTCATCAAGGTAGAATGCGCAAGTCGAAAGAAGGGTTTTGGTCTCAAACGCGCAAGATTATCTGCGAGTTTCAAGAAAACGCGCTAGTAGTGGCCAGCGAGTTCTACAAACTCGCTAATTGAAGCTAGCGAGTTTCAGAAGGAATAGTGATTTGCGAGTTATTCGTCTTGCGAGTTTGAGGACAAACAGTGGTTAGCGAATTCATCGACCTGCGAGTTTGAAGATTCCAGAAATAATTCTAAGTGGTGAAACGCGCAAGAGTAGCTAGCGAGTTTTTGTTCAAACGCGCAAGCTTCGACGTGCGAGTTTGGAAAACGCGCACATTTCAGTCTGCGAGTTTCATAGTGAATAGTCTTTAGCGAGTTTAGGCACTTGCGAGTTTCGTCGATCTGCGAGTTTTATCTGCGTGTTTGCTTACGAGTTTCTCAAAACGCGCAAATTTCTGCGAGTTTACTTGCGAGTTTGCTTGCGAGTTTGCCTGCGCGTTTGGTTGAGAATTTATAGAACTCGCAAGTCTTAGTCTGCGAGTTCTTCAGTCTGCGAGTTTTAGGGCTTGCGAGTTCAATAGTGACTTGCGAGTTCTGATACTTAGTCAAATTTTTCGAATTTTCTGATTTTTTTAGATTTCAAGAGTTTTCTTGTAATTTCATACTTTGGACTAACGATCAATTCTAGTTTCTTATTTGATATATTTTTCAAACAGGTTTAAACGAGATGACTTCCAAAGATGCACTTTCAATTAGAACCGATGTCAAACCTCCAGTTTTATTCAAAGGCGAATATGAGCAATGGAAAGACAGATTCTTGGATTTCGTGGATCGGCATTCAAATGGAGAGAATATTTTCCTGTCTATCACTGAAGGTCCAATGGCTCCAATTACAGTTCAGATACCTGATGTTGACTCTTCTGATAGTGAAGATGGAACTGAAGAACGAGAGCAAAAGATGAAAACAGTGACAGTGGATATTTCTCAATATTCTGAAGAGCAGAAAAGCCGATACAAAGCAGATAAACAAGCGAGATCTTTACTTCTTCAAAGCATCCCAAACGAGATCTACATCAAGATTGACAGTTATAAAGCCAATGCAAAGAAGATGTGGGATCAATTACAAAAGATGATGATGGGATCAAAGGTCGGAAACCAGATGAAAGTGGTAAACTGCATAAATAGCTATGAGGAGTTCAAAGCCAAGGAGAATGAGAGTCTGGAAGATACTTATGAGAGGTTTGTGTTGCTTCTGAACGAGTTAACAAAGAACAAAGTTAAGAAGAAGCAACTGGAAAACAATGTCAAATTCTTGAGTATCTTACGTCCAGAATGGAAGAAGCATACAAGAAGAATGAAGCAGATGAAGGATTTAAATGACATTCCACTACATGAGGTATTTGAAACCTTAAAGCAGAATGAAGAAGAGGTTGAAGAGAAAAGAGATGAAAAGAAGAAAGCAGTGCAAGCTTCTGATCCTATTGCCTTAGTAGCTGGAGAGAAGTTGAAAGAAAAGAAAGAGAAGAAAGAAAAGAAAAAGAAGATAGTTCTTATAACTTCTGAGTCAGATTCTGTTTCAGATAGTGATGATGGCGAGAGTCTGAAACAAAACTATGATTTTGCTGACCCGTGCCTTTCAGATGAAATTTTATAAGAAGCCGGGATCAAATTCTCAACGGTATTCTTCTTCGAGTTCAAAGAACCATGAACACCGGGAAAGGGTGGAAGGAAAAAGGTATGAAGAGCAAAGATATGTGGAAAAGAAACCGGATGAGAAGAAAAAGTTTGCGAATGACTACACCGCTGTTGAAAAGCCAGCAATTGACTCAATCAAATGCTACAATTGCGGGAAGATGGGTCATTATGCCAAAGATTGTCGGAAGCCGAAAGTACGCAACTCTCAGTATTATCAAAACAAGTTGCTTTTGGCAAGACAACAAGAAGCTGGTGTAGCTTTGATGGCCGAGGATGAGTTTTGGTTGGATCATTCCGAGGATGAAGGTGAAGAGAAAGAGGAAAATGCTCATATCTGTCTAATGGGCAAAGAAGAAAAAGATGACGAGTCAGATGATGAAGCAGTTAATGAGGTATTAAACTTAACTTCAAAAGATTTCATTACCAAATTGGAAACCATGTTGATTGAGCTTCAAAATTTACAAGATAATCTGAAAAAGGAAAAAGAAAGAGTTGTTAAAAAGAATAAGAAGATCTTTGAACTTAATACTTATGTTATTTCAAATAAAGATCTGATTGATTCTTTACGCAAGTCTGATTTTGATTCTAAATCTAAAGTAGATGATTTTGAAAAGAAGATTTCTGAGTTTGAAGTTAAGATTTCTAAAATGAGTTTGAGAAAAATGAATCTGCACTAATTGTTTATGAATTGCAGGTTGAAAACAAGAATTTGAACAAGAAGGTAAATGATCTGGAAGTTAAACTTTATAAAAGAGGTCAAACAGATCAAACCATTTTTCTTAATGCTCCTGATGAAGAGGCTGATGTTAAGCAAAGATGGGGACTTGGTTTTAACAACCCCCATTATCTTAAGAAAGCCATCAAAAAACAACCGGCACTTTATAACTATGATTTTCTTGCATGTGCTGGTAAACATACTCATTTGAAACCCAAATTCGTTACCAAATTGCCAGACGAAGTAGAGGCCAAAGAAACTGAAAACAGAAAGAATAAAAAGAAAATGCAACTACCATTTAACTATGTAAAGTTAAATGATAGTTATCTTTCCGAAACACCAAAAGTATTTTCAAACGACTATTTTGTTAGTTATTCCGCATCTGAGATGAAGGCAAAACCTGAAATTGCAAAGGTTTATGTTCCTACATCTATCCTTGAAAACAAAATAGTCGAGCTTGAAAATGTTTTATTTGATGAAAAGATTTTGGTGGATATTCAACAAAATGTATTTTCTACCGTTTTAAAGAACACAGTTTTTCAAATTAATTCAACAAAGTGTTCTACAGTTTCAATGGCACCTCAATTTTTTTTTGACAATTCTGATGACTTATTTGTGTCTGCAAATGATTCTTTTAATTCTGATGAAGGGAGCATGGAAGAATCTGATATGTTTGACATTCATTCTAAACTTCCTGATCATTCTACTTGTCTTGAAAATGACAAAGTGTTACCAAGTGGTGTAAATACTGTTGAATCGTCAACTAAGGTTGGTAAATCAGTTTCTGTAACTGCTGATTACTATGCCCATGGTAAGAAACATAAGAAACAGCGATTACAGAAACAGAAAAACACTGGTACACAAAATAAAACTCAATCCTTGAAATCTGATTTTCCTAATTCATCTATATCTTATGTTTCAGATTTAAGGAAGAAAAAGTTGAAAGCTCAATCTGAATGGAGACCAAAAAGGAGGGATGATGAGATCGTAGAATCAGTTTCTGATAATAATTGTAATAGAACAGTTAGTAGTAATACTGATGTGATTGATCAAATTGCTTTTAATCAAAACCTTGTAACTTCTTACAAGAGATATTCAATACAGCAATTGATTCAATTGTCTCCTATTACTACTACGTATTATTCTTATCAGAGAAATGATTTTGCTTATTCTCATAATTCTTCTGATTGGTATGAATCTTATCATGTTAATTCTTCGAGATCAAATAATTTTCAAAGTTTTCAAAAGAATAGAGGGTCCATTTTCAAGTGGATACCAAAATCTTGTGCTAATCCATTAGGGCCCGTTCTTAAATGGGTACCTAAAATTGTTATTGCCTGATTTCTCTTGCAGACCCGACATATGTGGTACTTGGACAGTGGATGTTCCAAGCATATGACTGGGCAAAAAGCTTTATTGTCCAACTATACAGAGAAATTCAGTGGCAATGTCAGATTTGGAAACGATCAGCTTTCACCTATCTTAGGATATGGTGACATTATACAAGACAACATAACGATCAGTAAAGTGAGTTATGTCGAAGGCTTGGGGCACAACTTATTCAGCATAGGTCAATTCTGCGATAAAGGGTTAGAGGTCAACTTCAAGTCTAAGAGTTGCTCAGTTCGTACTGAAGACGGAACAGAACTCTTGGGTGGACATAGAAAGACAAACCTCTACACCATCAACTTGTCCAAAGTTCAGATTGCCAATCAGGTATGCTTGTTGACAAAAGCTACACAGCAACAAAGTTGGCTCTGGCATAGACGGTTATCTCACTTGAACTTTCGTTACATCAACAAGCTGGTTCGTGGGAAGTTGGTAAAGGGACTTCCTGAGCTGAAATACGAACGAGAACACTTATGCGCAACATGTGAGAAGGGTAAGATGAAGAGAGCCGCTCACAAACAGAAGCCTGAACCAAGCACTAGTTCTCCGTTAGAACTGATACACTTGGATTTATGTGGTCCAATGAGAACTCAGAGTTTGGGTGGTAAGAAATACGTGTTGGTTATTGTGGATGATTACTCAAGGTACACGTGGGTCAAATTTCTTCGATCAAAAGATGAGACACCTGAAGTTCTCATTTCATTCTTAAAGACGACCCAGGTGAAACTGCAGCGACAGGTCAAGTTCCTTCGAACTGACAATGGCACATAATTCAAGAACAAGATTATTGATGAATATCTCGATTCTGTTGGGATTTCACATCAGTATTCTGCTGCTAAAACCACTCAACAAAATGGAGTAGTAGAGAGACGTAATAGGACGCTAGTCGAGGCCGCTCGGACTATGCTTAGTCAATCGGATCTACCTCTATTCTTGTGGGCGGAAGCTGTGTCGACTGCATGCCATACGCAAAATCGTTCCATGATTCACCGTCGATTTCAAAAGATTCCATATGAGCTGATCAACAACAGAACACCTACCATCAAATACTTTCATATATTTGGGTGTAAATGTTTTGTGCTTAATGACAGAGAGAGTCTGAACAAATTCAGTGCTAAAGCGGACGAAGGCATCTTTATCGGTTATTCTTCAACATCTGCTGCATATCGTGTTTATCTAAAGAAGTCAAAGACAGTTGTGGAGAGCGTCAATGTCACATTTGATGAAGATATGGCTTCTGATCAAATCAATTCAGAACCCGTTATCACAGGAGTATTAGCTTTTGGGCAGATCAGTCCAGAACCTGTTTCTACAGCGAAAAATTTGGATAACGCTTCTACATCTACTTCACATTTAACTGATTCAGATTTGTTATTTGAATTCTTTTATGATGAGTTTCTAGGATCTAATATATCTAAATCTGCTATGACTGACAGGTCTGAAGATACAAGTTGTAATCATCCAGTCACTTCAGAGGTCATTACTGAACAAGTATCCCCCGTTCAGTCTGAAACTCATATTCCTATTGTTACTCCTACAGTTGAAGATGCACAAGCAAATATTGAGCTAGAAGTAACTGTTTCAGTTGGGTGTAATACTTTGTCTACTCAACAGCCTGAATCTGCTATTCCCACTGATATTTCTGAAACTTCAACTGACAACCCCCTCCTGTAATTCAAACTGAAGATTTTGAAAGTGGATTTCAAGATGATGATCATATTCAATCAGTATCTATTCCACTCCCACATGAGCATCGCTGGACCAAAGACCATCCATTACATCAAGTAATTGGAGATTTTGACAAGCCTGTTCAGACAAGGTCAGCGACTCTTAATCAGTGTATGCATGACTCATTCCTCAGCAAGATTGAGCCAACTCGAGTATCTGAGGCTCTTGCTTATTCGGACTGGGTATATGCAATGCAAGAAGAGATCAATCAGTTTGAAGCTCTAAATGTTTGGAGACTGGTTCCTAAACCAGAAGGCAAAACCGTGATTAGTACTAAGTGGGTATTCAAGAACAAAAAGGATGAAGATGGTGTCGTCATCAGAAACAAAGCTAGACTTGTTGCCAAAGGCTATCGGCAAGAGGAAGGCCTCGATTATGACGAGACGTATGCTCCAGTAGCGCGTATAGAGGCAATAAGAATGTTTCTCGCCTACGCTGCTCATAAGAATTTCACAGTCTTTCAGATGGATGTGAAAACAACCTTTCTGAACGGCATTCTTAAAGAGGAAGTGTACGTGTCTTAACCTGAAGGGTTCGTCAATCAAGACAAGCCAGATCATGTATACATCTTGGACAAAGCCCTTTATGGATTAAAGCAAGCCCCTCGAGCCTGGTACGATGTATTATCCAAATTCTTGGTCAAGTCTGGTTTCTCTAAAGGTAAGATCGATACCACTTTATTCATAAAGAAGGAAAAAGCTGATATTATACTTATTCAAATTTATGTTGATGATATGATATTTGGTTCTACTAATCCAAAATATTGCAAAAACTTTTCTAACCTCATGGTGTCACGTTTTCAAATGAGTATGATGGGAGAGATGAATTTCTTTCTCGGATTACAAGTTAAACAACTTTCTACGGGGATTTTTATAAATCAATCTAAGTACATTTTGGACATTCTTCGGAAGTACAAAATGGAAAATTGTAAACCAATTGGAATCCCGATGGCACCTGGTACTAAGATTCACACTGATCCTTCGGATAAAAGTGTAGATGTTAGAACGTACAGAGGTATGATAGGATTGTTGATGTATTTAACTTCCAGTAGACCATATATTATGTTTTCAACATGTCTATGTTCTAGATATCAAGCTGATCCCAAAGAATCCCATTTGGCCGCTGTCAAACGGATTTTTAGATATCTGAAGGGGACTGCAGACCTTGGTCTGTGGTATCCTAAGGATACTGGGTTTCAACTGACTGCATATTCAGATGCAGATCATGCAGGTTGCATGTTGGACAGGAAGAGTACTTCTGGTCACGTACAATTCTTTGGAGACAAGCTCGTTAGCTGGACTTCAAAGAAACAGTTATGCGTTTCCACATCGACTGCTGAAGCAGAGTATGTAGCTGCTGCCAGTTGCTGCTCTCAAGTCTTGTGGATGCGAACACAGCTACGAGATTTTGGATTCAAATATGACAAAATTCCGATATACTGTGATTCAAAGAGCGCGATTGGCATATCTGCTAATCCTGTCCAACACACCAAAACTAAACACATTGATGTAATGTATCATTTTATAAAAGATAATGTAGAAAAAGGAACAATTGAACTTTATTATGTAAAAACAGATTATCAACTTGCAGATTTATTTACCAAACCCTTAGATGAAAAGAGATTTAATTTTCTTGTCTCTAAGCTTGTTATGTTAAATCTTAAGACGTAATCGGTTGTTACCTACTAAAGTTACAAATTGTTATTTTTTTTTATCATTTTTTTTATTTTTTTTTATTTCTGAAAGATATCTGCACTTTAATGGTTTGCTCATGATCTCAGGGGGAGTATGAGAAGATTGTTAGATGATCTACATTAATTTGAGGGGAAGTAAAACTAATTTCTGCATTTTGCTTAACTGACAAATTTTTTGCAATGCATGATTTTAGGGGGAGCTTATAAGTAACAAGGAGTAAGACAATGATTTCTGATTACTTCTTATCAGAACTCGTTCTATAATTGTTTTACTGTTTTCCGTCGTTTATTTTTGAATAAATTTTGTGAATAAATTTTGACTAGACTTTGAGACTTATACAGGATGAGAGAAGTTGACACGATCATATCTTAATGACTTCAGCTGACTATATGAGAATTAAGACTGCGCGAAAAAGTAAATTTCTTATCTTAATATCAAATATATCTGGAAGAAGGACAACTTTCAGGTATAGAAAACATGTTCTTAAATTTTCAAACCACTTCCCGATTTTTAACAAATTTTATAATTTGGAAGTGTGATTTTAAATGATTTTTATTTTATTTTTGTGCTTAATTGATAACCAAACCGTGTGTATCCACAGATAAATACTTGCGTATTGTCTTTTCTATATACTTTCAAGTATTCACACACACCGGTTTGACTTTGTTCAACATGTTCTTACCATGTCTCTAAATTGAAACAATTTTTATTCGATGGTAAGACACTCCGCTTGTATTCAAAGAATTTTTGAGCGATATTTCATTTCAAAGCGTTTCATTCAAGAATGTCTGTATATTGTTTCATATAGACAAATATCCATTATTCTTGACCATAAGCCTTAATTGTTATATCATTCATTTCTGATCATTTTATACAATGTCAGATTTTCAAACAAGTTTCTTGCATTCATGTTAATTCATTCAATTTCCTTGTTTGAAAATACTTCAATGTTTAAAAAATGCTCATATTTTCATGATTACTTTTTGAGCATACATTCATCTGATATTTGTATATGCACTTTAACTGTTAAAGTTAAACCATTTGAGCAAATCATGCTTAATAGGAAACTTGGGTTCTTTGTGCTAGGAATTAACTAAATTTCTATGGATTCACGTTAACCAGTGTTTCCTACCCAAGAAGTTAATCCTTTAGTGATTGAGTGTGAGGAGTCAAAAAGAAATGAGTGTGGGTGTGATGAGGTAAAATGGAAAAGAGAGTTTGGTTAGTAGTGAGCTTATTGATTAAAAAGAAAGAGGGTGAGAGATCAGAGTAAAAGAATATCAAACTCTGCACCAACTACTTTCTGAGTCGGGCAGCCACATTACTAGCATTTCACAATTCTTTGGTGAATGTTATTGAAACAGGCAAATAGCCCATGCCAACTCTTGCTTAAACTCCACCAACCACTCATTTTCTTCTCAAAAAGAAAATGTTTCACATTTTCAAGGGGACGCAGCATATAATCTATTTGATTTTCATTTGGAAAATTTGGATATTGAAAAAGAAGGAAGTCTGCCCCACCTTCGCACTTCAATCATGCACTTAGAGTCTGTGTTTATCTACTGTTGTCTCAGTGGTTTACACAATGTTGAGCCTTATTATAAAAGCAATTATTTGTGCTTAATTTTTTCTACACATGCACGAGCTCACAAAGAATTCGTTTCTTTGTCATAACATTCATAGAAATTGCCTTTGTGGTATTTCGATGATTGGATGGAAGCCCTGGGGGAGTGAACATCAAAAATCTCCTTTATATTGTGTATTCGTTACATACAGTGACTTTGTGTTACTGACAAACATTTTAACTGATTCATTTGTTGATTCAGGTGTTACATTCTTATTTTGTCCGGATTTGAAAAGATCTGGATAAATACATTGTTCGAATTGGCAAAGAATCAGAGGCTCAGATCAGAATGGTCAAAGACATTTCTTGATGAAAGTTTTGATGATGTTGATGCCCAATTCATCAAAAAGGGGGAGAAGAGTTCAAATCAAGAAATGTTGGTTGAAAAGTTTGAAGAAATGTTGAATGATAAAGGTTTGAAGAAATGTTAAAGTTTTTGAAGTTAAAGGGAGATGATATCAAAGAAATGACAAAGATTTAAAGTTTTGAAGACGATCAAAGAATTTCTGAAGTTTTGAGGAATTTTTCTTTGAAGATTATTTGCTAAAGCATTTGAGTTGATTCTGAAGATAATTTCTTTCCAAAAGTCTGAAAGTGTTCTATGTAAGCATTGGGGAGATTGTTAATTGTTTGAAGACAGTTTTGGAAAGAAGATCATCAATAAAAAAAAAGGGGAGTTTGCTTTGACAGAGCTTAAAGTGAAGACTGAATTGCTAGATCTTTCAACAATGATCTTGAATCCAAAGGGGGAGATTGTTAGAGCATAAATCTGTT
This sequence comes from Arctium lappa, assembly GCA_023525745.1. Lineage (NCBI taxonomy): Eukaryota > Viridiplantae > Streptophyta > Magnoliopsida > Asterales > Asteraceae > Arctium > Arctium lappa. The sequence continues at coordinate 69,714,522 of CM042054.1, forward strand.
GGATACAATATCAAGAATACTGAAGGTCAAAGTTGAGGAAGTCAAAGCTGCTAAAGTCAAATCTCATTAAAAGTCAAAGTCTATTTTGTAATAAGTCAAACTTAGTTGTATTTGTATTTGTTGTTTTCCTTTGTATTAGGTGTTAGTATAAATACATTTTCTTCTTGTATTTTCAGTAGATACAAGAGTTGGAAGTTGGAAATTGAGAGAATACATATCAGATTGTAGAGAGAGAGAGAGAGTTCTAGAGAGAGAAAGTGTATTTGTGAATTGAAAGAGTAATCAAACAGGTAAATTTGATTGTTAAATCTTGTTTGTTTGATTGTAATTGAATAGAAATTAGAATCTGGAACACACATAAATCATTAGAACTTAAAGCTGAATCAGTTGATCTACATAGCAAATTTAAATCTTTTGAAGAGAAAATATCTGAATTCGAAGCAAAAAATGCTGATCTAATGAAAAGTCTCCATGCAGATAAAGACAAAGTTGATCTAGAGAAAATTTACACAAAAAAATTATCTGATTTTTCTAAGAAAGTTATTCAAGCGAAGAAAGATTAGCAGCATAGATGCATAAAGCTCTCAAAGCAAGTCTCAGAATTTGAAAAAATTTTAATAACTGAAAGAGACACATTTACAAAAAAGAGAAAAGTTCTTGAAGATGAGATTATTGAACTTCCTAAAAAAATTTCTGTTTTACAAGACTTACTTGAAAAGGAAAGACAAATCTTTCAAGAAAAGAAAAAGTCTTTTGATGATGAAAAGAAAAACTCTAAAAAGAGAAATGTTGGGATTTTTAAGGAAATTTCAGAAAAGAACAAGAACTTAGAAAAAGACTTTGAGCAAGAGCGTCAAATCTTTGAAAGTGAAATATCTAAGCTCACAACAATGTTATTTGTTCTATCATTAGAAATTTTAAAAGAACAGATGGTCAGGTCTGATTTGAAAAGAAGTTTGACACACTTCTTAATGAAAGAAACATTTTGTCTGAAAAGATAAAACAGCTTGAAGTTATAAATGTTGAATTATCTGATTAGATTTCCACTGATGTGATTAATCAATCACCTTATGATAATTCAACTGAATCACTTTGTTCTTTCAAAACTGCTTCAAGTTCCATTCATGAAAATGTTTTCAAAAAGAACTGTGTCAAATAAAAAATTATTTACTCAAATCAGATTCGTCCTGCTAATTTGTTTTAAGTTAAATCTGTTGATAGTTCAGCAAGCTATTATGTCAAATCTCTTGAAAAGAATGTTTCTAAGAAAGAACAGATGGTTTGGAGAGTGAAATCAGGTTCTCCTGATGAAAAGAAATTAGAAGAATGATAAATCATCCACATCTACATCAAATGCTAAGAAGGACAGTGCACATAAAGGTAAATCTTTTGGCAAATCTGATACGATTTATTCTGATAATTATCTTATCATGTTGGCTCAATTGAAGATTTGTTGTTCTTACTGTGGAGCAAATGATTTTGTTAAAAAAGACTTTCCTCATCACTAGTATGGAACTTACAGAATTACTTCTCAGAAAAATGAAATTAAAAGATTAAAATCTAATGAGAAGTGGATTCCTAAATCTAACCAACCAGGACCCAAATACCAGTAGGTACCAAAATCTGTTAAATCTGTTTTGCAGATACCACAGGTTTAGGGAGAGCAAGAGCTTTGGTTTCTAATTATATCATATCAGAACCCGTTCTTCAATGTTAAGAAAATAAGTTCTAGACAAAGCAGTCTATGACTCGTACCTCAGAGATCAAGTATGGCTTTTAAACAAAACAGTTCAAAACCCGATCTTCAATGTCATAGAAATATGGCTTCTAAACATAAAAGTTTAGAACCCGTACTTCAAAGAAGAGTTTGTTCAGATAAGGATATTATGCAAATATCAAGGGGGAGCTTATCTGAGTTTAATTCAATCTATAATGATTTGAAGGGGAGCTTAAAATGTTTGTAAGTATCTTCTGATCTAGATCTCTGATTGTTTGAAAGAAGAACAACTTTCTAGCATGAAAAATATTTTCTAAAATGCTCAAACCACTTCTGGTTCTTAAAACATTTCATGAATTTAGAAGTGTGATTTTAAATGCATTTCATTCTAGAGCTTTAACGTTTAACGGACCGTGTGTTTCCAAAGATCAATACTTGTGTATTATCTTGTCTATATATCGTCAAGTATTCATACACACCAGTTCAGTACTTCATTTGAGTTAGTTATTACCATGTCTCTAAAAGAAACTATTTTTCGATGGTAATACCCTCGTTTGATTTCACTGTTGTTGAGCATCATTCATCATTTCAATCGTTGTGCGTTCATTGCTAAATTGTTTATATTTGTTCACATAAACAAACTATCCAGTTCTTTGATACCCCAACCATTTCATGTTCATACTCATGATATTTGATCTGATTAATACATTGTCAGATTCTCAAAACATTTCTCTTGATTTCATTTCATTCATTCAATATTCTTGTTTTAAGAGATCTTCAAAGTTCAAATGCTCAAATTTCATTCATATTTTTTATGAGCATACATTTTGACAATGTTATCATACTTTGAGCTTTATTTGTTCAAGCTAAACTATTGAACAATACATCTTTTTAGGACAAAATTACATGGGATTCGTGTGAGAACTTAAACAAAACTTCTATGGATTCACGTTAACCAGTGTTTCCAACCCTAGAAGTTATCCTTAAGTTATTAAGGGGTGAGGGGTCATTATCAAAGAGTGGGGAGATAACCCATATTTGAATGGAGAATCAAAGGGTCGTCAACTGATTTAAAGAAAGTTAAGGATACTAACAAGAAAGGACCCATATTCATATGGGTACCTAAGTTGAAGTGACTGTTTCTTGCAGTCTTGTCATGTGTGGATCATAGATTCAGGTGCATCAAGGCACATGACAGCACATAAGCACCTATTGTTCGACTATGTAGAACATTATGCAGGTTCAGTCCACTTCGGAAATGATTTGAATGGACACATCAGAGGATACGATGTTATCAAGAACAATATGATTACTATAAAAAAGGTTCTGTATGTGGAAGTGTTGATCCAACTCTCTCAGTGATTTGATAACGACCCTCTTCTATACTTAGTGAAAATTACGTTTAAAATATGTATTAGTGTTTCACCATCAGCGATCAGACTGAGTCTGTTCAGTTATCGCTGATAGTCTTTCTTATAATCATTTCTATGTATTAGTGTTTCACTATCAGTGATTAAACTGAGTCTGTTCAGTTATCGCGGATAGTTTCTGAAGTAAACAACTAACGTAATCCCTAAAGACAAGTCTCTCGTCAACATATGTTCATAGTTGAATCGAAGACGAAGCTGCTGAACAAAGAGAAGTCTACTAGTGACCTGATGCGGATATCAGTGAAGCAAAGAAAACTCTACATATACGCGAAGAAACATGAGGAAAAGCTTCAGCGATAGCTGAACCTCTTTATCTCTGAAAGAAGATATACTCAGCAATCAATCGATCACAAAGCTTATGCCCCAAGTTTCTTTTGTCTATCCTTGCACAAACTAGTACTATGTGTCAGAACGGACATGTCTCTGCCACAATTCGTACAACACCTCTGTCAACTACACTGTTCATTGCCCGACCGAAAGCATGTCTCCCAAAAGTCAGACTCTCAAAGCCAATCAGTGAACGCCACGTGTAAAGTGCCCTGCCATGCATTTAATGCATAGGGTATAAATAGGAAGATCACCCTTCATCTTCAGGTGCTCAATCCTTGAACCCCAAAAATAGAAACCTTTGCTTTCTAGATTTCCTAATCCCTCATTCTCTGAATTTCTTGTGCAACCATCTTAGTGTTTCTTAAGTTTGAATAGATTAAGTCTGTCTTAATCTTATTCCGCAACAAACTTGTAAATTGTATTTGATTTATCAATAAACAATTTATTAAACTTTAAATTTCTAAGTTTGTATTCAACCCCCCCCCCTTCTACAAACTTGTTAAGCACCTTCGGGACCAACAAGTGGTATCAAAGCAGTTTGTTTAATCTAATAAACAAGATCTTGCTGTATACTCTTCCTTGCTATTCTAAAATGGCACTAAACACAAACACAAACTACTATGATAATGGTTCACTTTCTAAACCTCCTCGATTTAGCAGAGATAACTTTTCTTTATGGAAAAATCGAATGATGCTATTTCTTGAAGGTGCGGATCCTACTATACCTGAATATATAGAAAATGGACCCTATGAACCTGTAAGAATTATAGCTGCGGTTCCCGCTACTGCCACCACTGAAGCTGTCCCTGAACGCTATGTCGTTAAGGAAATAAGACAGTGGAGTGATGAAGATAAAAAGAAGGTAGGCATAGATGCAAGAGCAAAGACCATTATCTCAATGGCTCTGCCTGATGAAGTTTTCCATTCCATCATACATCTGAAAACTTCTAAAGAAATGTGGGAAACCATATGTGTTCAATATGAGGGCACCACTGAAATCCAAGAGACTCGAAAGATTAACTTGGTAAGACAGTATGAAAGTTTTATTGCTGGTAAGATTGAATCTCTTTCCGACATTCATCAGCGGTTTAACTGCCTAATCATTGACCTAAGAACTGTTGGTAGGACCTATTCTAATTCTGAGGTCCTAACAAAATTCTTGGAATGTCTTCCTGAAAGCTGGGACAGTTATTCAATATGTCTTAAGCTGACAAAAGAATTAAATTCTCTCTCTTTAAGCACTTTGTATGGAATATTGCTCAACTATGAGCAATCGAATCTTTTGGAGAAGAATCTTGTAAAAGATTCTAAAGAATCCAAAAGCACTCCTGTTGCTTTAGTCTCTTCAGAGATAATTCCATCTCAGAGATCTACTCTCACCATCACTGAGTTAGATTCTGAATCTGAGGATCTATCAGATCCTAATCTTTCAGAGTTTGATGAGTCCTTATGTTGGGAACTAAAGAAAAGATCAAGTATGGTTAATGCTGCTGATTCAGATTACTACTGCTAGTGTTATTCAAGATTAATACTGCTAGTATTACTACTGCTAGTGGTTAATACTGCTAGTCAAAGTTAGTACTGCTTGAACAAAAGTTAGTACTGCTTAGCTAGTTAGTACTGCTTGGTAGTTAATGCTGCTAGAAGAAGTTAATGCTGCTGAGCATAGTTAGTGCTGCTTAAGAGATCCGAATGAAAAGAATAACAGCTGGATGGATTGAAGATCTACATGGAAGCTTAGAGATATACATGGAAGATATACTGAAGATTTGTTTATTTATTGTAATTATCTTTTTCTTTAGTATATGTATAGAAGATATAGAATAGTTTGATATAAGTTTTTTTTGAGAAATCAACCTCAAGGCATAGATCCTAATTCTAGAGAAGTAGAATTCGTATTGGTGAGTCTGTTCATCAATATTGAGGTTGAGTGTGTAATCTTGTAACTTCAAAGCATTCAATACAAGTTCACAGTTTGTTCTTAATATTTTCTGTGTTGATTTACTGTTTCATATAATATCAAAGTGTTATTCCGCAAACTTCTTTCATATTGTTTCTGAGAATTAATTCTTGTTGAGAATTCGATCCTGACAAGTGGTATCAGAGCAGAACTCTCTCAGAAACATTTATTTATCATGGAAAATCTTACAGAATCAAGCAGTTCTTTGGTCTCCAAGGTTCCAATGCTCAAACCCAGTGAGTTTGACATATGGAAGATCAGAATCAGACAATACATTCTTCTTACTGACTACTCAATGTGGGATATCATTGAGAATGGTCCCTCTGAAGCTGGAAGGATAGGACCAGATGGGAAAAGACCTCCACCAAAGACAGATGGTGAGAGGAAGATCAGACAGACAGAGATGAAGGCCTTGAGCACTCTGCTCCTGACCATCCCCAATGAGTATCAGCATCAATTTTGCAACTGCACTGATGCTCAAATTCTCTTGAATGCTCTAGAGAAAAAGTTTGCTGGTACAAAGAGCATCAAAATAAATCAAAGAGATGTTCTAAAGCAGCAGTATGAGAACTTTACTTCCTCAAAGAATGAGTCTATGACTCAAACTTTTGATAGGTTCAACAAGCTCATTGGTGAACTAGCTACTGTAGAAGTGAAGATGGATCAAGATGACATCAACAGAAAGTTCCTCAGATCTCTTGGGGATGAATGGACTATGTACACTGTCTCATATAGACAAAGTGACAATCTGGAAGAGAAAGAACTTGATGATCTATACAATGATCTAAGAGTTTTTGAAACTGAGGTAGAGATCAAGAAGAAGCCCACTGGTTATGTCCACAATGCTGCACTTCTTTCAGCATCCACTGATACTACTGCCATCCCTGAAGCAGTTAGTACTGCTAGTGGAGCAAGTTCAGAAAAAGGAACTGAAACAATATTTGAAGCCTTCTTGTCCAGTCATAGTAACAATTCATTGATTAATGATGATCTGGATCAACTTCACCCTGATGACCTGGAGGAGATGGATATTAAATGGCAGATGGCCATGTTATCCATGAGGGTGAAGAAGTTCATTAAAAGAACAGGAAGGAATAACTTCTCTCAAAGAAGAGAAGATGGAGCTGGTTTTGACAAAACCAAGGTGGAATGTTATAAGTGTCATATGAAAGGACACTTTGCTAGAGAATGCAGAAGTGCTGTTCCAAACAACAACCACCAACAAGCTCAGAATGGAGGCTACACTCAGAACAAGAATCCTGCTCAAGCCCTTGTCTCTCAACAAGGAATGGGATTTGACTGGAGTGATCAAGCTGAGGAAGCCATTCAGAATCAAGCTCTTATGGCAGAAGTGTCTGATCTCCCCTCTGAGGTAATTTCTAATCTTTGCACTAAATCTTGCATTGACACTGTCAAAAGATACAAGGATCACAATCAAAGTATGTGTGATGATCTCAAAAGATTAGAAAAAGATAGAAGAGATTATGTGTTAATTGTAGAGAGATTTGAAGAACAAATCAAAGGCTTTCAAGCTAATGAACTTCAACACTCTTATGACACTAACTATTGGAAGTGGGAAAAGAATGAGTTAGAGACCAAATTGTCTAAATCCTTAGAAGAGAGTGATAAGCTGAAGGAGGAACTGTCTAAAGTTAAACTTGACATAGAAAAGTTTTCATATGCTTCAAAAGCAATGGATTCTCTTCTAAAGGCTCAGATTCATGATAAGATGAAGGCTGGTATTGGATACAACAGTACACCTCCTCCTTACAACAACAATTATATCTCTCCTACTTCAGACTTGTTAGAAATCAAGGAGAAAAAGGACTTATCTGAAAAAGCCTTTAAGATAGACCCTTTGGATGAAGTAGTAATTAAGGATTTAACTGAGAAAGAAGCCAGTAAGAATAGAGAAAATGATATGAGTAAAGAAATCCCAGTAGAAAACAATATTATCACAAATGAGGGATGTGGGAAAATCTGGGTCAAGTCCAAGGAAATAGAGAGGACCAAAGGAAAAGATAACAAGGTCCATTACAAACAAACCACAATTGTGAATCCTGGATCTTGTAAACAGTGTGCTTGCAGTAAAGCCAAGAGCCTAAATTCTGGTTTAAAAAGAGGAAATCAAAGAAACTCGAATAATCAATGGGCTCAGAAACAAGGAGTTGATCTGAGTAAGATCAATAGACCAAAACCTTGTTTCATATGTGGCAAGTTAAATCATTTGGCTAAACATTGTTTCTTTAACCTTATTAATCAACAGATAACCTTTCATAGATCTGTGCAAAAACCTGTTGATTATAGGAAGGATGGACAGAAACATGTGATAAAGAAACATGGTGAAAGGAAAGGCCTCATGAAGAAAGAGTTTTTAAAAGAAAGTATTAAAATATGGGTGCCTAAAAGCACTAAAACTGTTAGTACTGCTGACAGGGTTAGTGCTGCTGGAAGTATTACTGCTGCTACCTGTGTTAGTACTGCTAAAAATATTAATGCTGCTAATACTGTTAGTACCTCTTCAAAGGTTAATACTGCCCACACAGTTACTGCTGCTAACACAGTTACTACTGCTAACAAGGTTAGTACTGCTAAGCATGTAAGTGCTGCTAAGGCAGTTAGTACTTCTAAAACCAGTACTACTTCTAGTAAAAATGTTTTCAAGCCTATTGTTGTGACAAAGTACTCCAAGAATGAGGAGTTAAAGTTCAAAAATCTTGTCAAGAAAGAATGCAAGTATTTTGATGAGAAAGGGATACCCAAGACCACTGTGGCTTGGGTTCCTACTTCATACTAACTGATCTATCTTATGTTCAGGGCAACCAACAGCTCAAGGGAAAGAGCATATGGCATGTTGATAGTGGTTGCTCTAGGCACATGACAGGTAACATGTCATGCCTACAGGATTTCAAGCATATCAATGGAGGACATGTTGCATTTGGGGATAATCTTACTGGTGGTAAGATAAGTGGAAAAGGTAATGTCACAAAAGGTAAGATGACATTTGAGGATGTCTACTATGTTGATCAATTGAAATACAACCTGTTAAGTGTATCACAGGTTTGTGACAAACAACATAGTATATTATTTTCAAATACTGAATGTATGATCCTTGCTCCAGGGTTCAAAGTAGTTGATGAAAGCATGATACTACTTAGAACTCCAAGAAAGGAAAATGTTTATTGTCTAGATTTGGACAATGTTGATAGTGATTCATCTCTAAATTGTCTTGTTTCTAAAGCTTCTATAGATGAAACCTCTCTTTGGCACAGAAGGATGTGTCACATGAATTTTAAGACTATGAACAAACTTGTTAAAAACAACCTTGTAAGAGGTTTACCATCTAAAGTCTTTTCATGTGATGATCATTGTGTTGCTTGCCTCAAAGGCAAACAGCACAAAACTTCTCATAAGACCAAATAGATAAACTCAATTTCTTCTTGTCTCTAGTTACTGCATATGGATCTGTTTGGTCCTACAAATGTTATGAGTATTGGCAAGAAATCTTACTGCTTGGTTATTGTTGATGATTACTCAAGATTTACTTGGGTATATTTTCTAAGGACTAAGGATGAGACAAATAGACTGATCAAATCCTTTATCCTAAGAATTGAAAACCAAACTAATCAAAAAGTAAAAGTCATTAGATCAGATAATGGAACTGAATTCAAAAATCTTGATCTAAACACCTTTTGTGAAGAAAAAGGCATTGAGAGACAATATAGTGCTCCTAGGACTCCTCAACAAAATGGTGTTGCTGAAAGGAGAAATAGGACACTAATAGAGGCTGCTAGATCTCTGTTGGCTGATTCAAAACTGCCAATTACCTTATGGGCTGAAGCAGTTAATACTGCTTGTTATGTCCAAAACAGAGTTCTAGTGGTCAAGCCTAAGAACAAGACACCATATGAGCTTTTAAATAAAAGAAAACCCTTTATTGGCTTTTTCAAACCTTTTGGGTGTCCTTGTACAATTCTCAATACCAAAACTCACTTAGGTAAGTTTGATAGCAAGGCAGATGATGGATTTCTTGTTGGGTATTCATCTCAGAGTAAGGCCTACAGAGTTTTTAACTCATCTTCTAGAATAATTGAAGAAAGTGACAATGTCAAATGCAATGAGAACACACCAAATCCTATTGGGTCTGGTCCTCAGTGGCTATTTGACATTGATTCACTAACTAACTCTTTTGGTTTCAGTAGTGATGATTATGCAGGTTCAGAATGTGGAGGATCAGGGACTACACAGGTTCAAGAAAGTATATCTAAATCTGTGATCTTTCCCATACCCACAGTGAATTGATTTGAAGACTGTGAAAAGGAACCATCTTCTGGACCAAGTCAGAGTGAAGAAGAAGGTAGAGATGAGGAGACTCCAGAAAATAAAGAATCAGAAGTGGCTGCTGACAACACTTCAGTTGAGGTGAATGACTCTAATCTAGAGGCTGGACTTAATGAAGAACATAGTCATAACACCAGAGTACAAAAGAATCATCCTCCACAACTGGTAATAGGAGATATATCTTCTCCTATGATGACTAGACATCAAAGCAGGCTTCAAGAAATGCAAGATCAACAGCATACAGTGCTTTCTTGCTTTCTATCCCAGCTTGAGCCTAAAAAGGCACATGATGCTATGAAAGAATCTAGCTAGATAGAAGCAATGTAAGAAGAACTGTTACAGTTCAAGCTACAAGATGTATGGGATCTAGTAGACCTTCCTAAAGGTCACAGAGCAATTGGCACAAAATGGATCTTCAGGAACAAGAGAGATGAAAGAGGAATTGTCATAAGGAACAAAGCAAGGCTAGTGGCTCAAGGGTATACTCAAGAAGAGGGTATAGATTATGAATAAGTTTTTGCACCTGTGGCAAGGATAGAAGCAATCAGATTATTCCTAGCCTATGCTTCTTACATGAACTTCAAAGTCTATCAAATGGATGTAAAGAGTGCTTTTCTATATGGCTCAATTGAAGAAGAGGTATATGTCTGTCAACCACCAGGGTTTGAAAACCCAAGCTATCCAGACAAGGTATACAAATTGAAGAAAGCTCTTTATGGACTACATCAAGCTCCAAGAGCATGGTATGCCACTCTGTCATCCTATCTCTTGGAAAATGTCTTTGAAAGAGGAGTCATTGATAAGACTCTATTTATCAAGAGAAAGAAGAAGGAGATCTTGCTGGTCCAAATCTATGTTGATGACATTATCTTTGGATCCATAAGAGACAGCATGTGCAAGGAGTTTGAGGACCTAATGCATCAAAGGTTTAAAATGAGTTCCATGGGGGAACTTACTTTCTTCCTTGGACTCCAAGTTCAACAGAAGTCAGATGGTATCTTCATCTGTCAATCCAAGTATGTGCAGGACATTCTAACCAAGTTTGGCTTCTCAGATTCAAAACCTGCTAGCACACCTATGGAGACACACAAGCAGATAACAACAGATCTTGAGGGGGAGGATATGGATGTGCATCATTATAGATCCATGATTGGCTCTCTCATGTATCTCACAGCATCAAGGCCTGATATAATGTTTCCAGCCTGTGTTTGTGCAAGATTCCAAGTTAGGCCAAAGCAATCTCACTTTCAAGCTGTTAAGAGGATATTCAGATATCTCAAAGGGCAACCCAGATTGGGACTATGGTATCCTCATGACTCACCCTTTGACCTAATAGCATACTCAGACAGTGATCTAGGTGGGGCAAACTTGGACAGAAAATCTACTTCTGGAGGATGTCAGTTTTTAGGTGCTAGACTAGTTTCATGGCAGTGCAAGAAACAAACCACAGTTTCCACATCTACAATAGAAGCAGAGTACATAGCAGCTGCAAGTTGCTGTGCTTAGGTCTTATGGATTCAGAATCAAATGTTGGACTATGGGGTAACCTTTCTACACACTCCCATCTTTATTGATAATAGCAGTGCTATCAGCATTGTAAATAATCCTGTCAAGCACTCTAAGACAAAACACATTGAGATCAGGTATCACTTCATAAGAGACTGTAATGAAAAGAAACTTGTTCAAGTTGTAAAAGTTCATACTGACAACCAGTTTGCTGATCTATTCACCAAAGCTTTTGATGTGGGTAGATTCACTTTCTTGGTAACAAGTGTGGGAATGATCAACTCTGAATAAGCATTCTCTCAAAATGTGGTTAAATATCTGTATATTATAGTTTCTTGGTGTTACTAATCCTCCTTTACAGGGCACACATAGCATTACTCAATTCAGCCTAAGCTTCAAAGAGTAAGTATGGTTAATACTGCTAGTCAGTTAATACTGCTAGTTGGTTAATACTGCTAGTCAGTTAATACTGCTAGTGGTTAATACTGCTAGTTGGTTAATACTGCTAGTTGGTTAATACTGCTAGTGGTTAATACTGCTCGCAGTTAATACTGCTCGCAGTTAATACTGCTAGTTAGTTAATACTGCTAGTTAGTTAATACTGCTCACAGTTAATACTGCTCGCAGTTAATACTGCTAGTTAGTTAATACTGCTCACAGTTAATACTGCTCGCGGTTAATACTGCTTATGTCCCAAATACTATAAATACCCTTTGCCCGCCCAAACGTTCATAACGACTCTTTGCATACTGTTCACTTGCGCTCTAAACCTTTTTCTCTCAAGAACCAAGTCTTTCAGGCAAGAACATCCTGTTCAATGGCATCCATGGCATTCATCGACGAGCACAATGAGATTGCGATGCTACAAAAGCCAAAGCAAGCTGCAGGATTTCACCAGATTGTGGATTTCCTCAAGACAAGCCATATTGCTCATGCTCTTACTGTTGCTCTTACAATCTATATCGAGCATCAAAGGCAGTTCTGGGCAAATGCCACCATTGTTGCTGAGAATGGTGTGCAGATGATCAAGACAAGGGTGTGTGACCAACCCTTAACAGTTACTGAAGAAGTTATTCGCATCAGTCTACGTCTAGACGATGCCTCTGGTATAACTTCCATCCCTAGTGATGAACTGTTCTCTTCCCTTGCAAGAATGGGGTATGGAGGCCCGTTGGGTGTGTTTAAGTTTTCAAAAGCTAAATTCTCACCCCAATGGCGTTTTTTTGTTCATACCTTGATGCATTGCATCTCTAAAAAGACTACTGGATGGAGTGAGTTTAGCAGCACCATTGCTTATGCTTTGGTGTGCTTAGCCACTGCCAGAAAGTATAATTTTTCACAAATGATTTTCAGTGATCTTGTATAAAACATGGGAAACAAAAAGAGTTTCTTCATGTACCCCACGTTTGTTCAAGAAGTTATTAATCACGAATTGACGGATATACCTCAACCTGTTGGGGTATATGTACCTAAACCCCCCAAAGGCAAGGTTTTCTCAAATATGAGAAGATCTGCTGGGGACTCGGAAGGAGTTGACACCCCATTGTTCTCTACAATGATGGTGGTGTCCCAAACAAATGAAGGCATGGCAGCAGGGTCAAGGCCCCCATTAGACCAACCCACTGCTAGCCAATCCCAACCTTCCCACTCTAAATCAATTCCCCAGTCCCTTCTTGAAAAACCAACCTCTCCTATTACCCAAACTTACAAGAGGAAACAGGTAAAGAAGGCTCCTTCCCTTCTTGTACCATCATCCCCCAAGCCTTTAAGCCCTCTAAAAGAGAATTCTCCTTTAGGGAATATCCATAGGGAAACCAAAGGGGTGTCTCCCAACCCCAAGGAGGTGCTCTCTAAGGAGGAGGATGAGCATATGGGTGATGAGGCTGCCACTACTCCTACTAGCACAGAGGAGGAAAGTGGTAACATCAATAAGACCTCCCCCATGGCAACTTTGAATGAGCAATCATTCGAAGGTCCCTGGTGCCAAGAAACCACGGGGGTGGATAGTGCTTCTGCTAGGCAGAAGACTTCCACTACTAAAAGATCCAATGATCCTTCAAAGGAGGGTAACACCTCTAGAGAAGGTGAGGGCATATATGACTATCAGGAATTGATGGAAACCATGGGAAACATCAATCTAGATGTTATGAAACAAAGGAAAGAAATAGAGGAGATGAAGCTAGTTATCCTGTCCCAACAAGTTCAAATTGAAAAGTTGAAGAAGATGGTGACCAGGCTGGTTCAAAAGAAAAGAAGGAAACAGTTTGTACTCAAAAAGAGGGACCAAGTTCAAGATTCTTTCAACAAGGGGGAGAAGCATGAAGGGGAAACTGTTGAAAAGAAAGCTGAAGTTGAGGGGGAGACAGAGGAAGAGATGGAAAAAGAAACAGAAATAGGGCTCTCTGTGGAAGAAATGGAGATAGCAGAAACCTTAGTCAAAGCAAAGAATGATACTCCTAAGGCTACTCAAAAGGCCAAGGGAGTAGTTATCAAAGAAGGAGGGATCTCAGGGCAGGAAAAAGAGAAGGAAGTTTTGAAAGAATCAAAGGGAAAAGGAAAAGAGAAGGTGGTTGAAGCTGAAATGCCTCCAAGACAGAAGTCTCAGATTGAAATGGATGAGGCAATAGCAAAGCAGTTGCAAGATCAAATGGAGAAAGAGGAGCAGTTACAAACAGAAAAGGATAGAGAACTGGCAAAGATTATGGCCAAGAAGTTAAATGCAGAATACCAAAAGAATCTGAAAGAAGCAGCTCAGACAGCAGCTCAGGTCAAGAAACTTCAAGTTAAGAGGATGCCTATTCAGAAGCAAAAGCAGAAAAGATAACCCTCCAAGACATTTTTGGCCAATCAGGAAAGAAGAAAAATGATAAACTTCCTGAAAGGTGCAATTGGTGTTAAGGGGGAGATGTTTATCCACATGGCATACTCTCAGGTTGAAGAGTTGTATAACAAGGAAATGGCCAAGCTCCAAGGGGACTCAACACAAAGGGAGGAGGCTGAGAGAAGGATGAAAGAGAGACATGATCTCAACATCCAACAACCATTCCCTGAGGAAACTACACCCTCCAAAGAAGAAGCAGAAGAGAAAAAGGAAGAACCTGGAAGTGTTGGTATAGAAGCCAAGTCTGGAAAAAGAGTGAAATCAATTGCTTCAAAAAGGCAGTTGAAAAAGCCAAGGGTGGAAGAAACTGAAAAGGAAGCAGAACCTTCAGTCACATCTCAAACAGAATCAGTTCAACTTCCAGAACAGTCTAGTGAGCCAACAGATGAGAATATGGATACGTACATGACCATAGTGGAACCTTTGAAGGCTGTTCCAATCTCTATGCAAGCTCCAGAGATCATCTTCTGGGATATTCTAATAGACAATGGAAAGAACTTCTTCAGAATCAAGAGAGCTGATGGTTCATTTGAAGCTTATTCAACATGGGGGAAAGTTATCAGAAGCTGCTCGAGAGCTGATATGGAAGAACTATACAAAGTGGGGATGAAACTTTATGAACCTGTGTTGAAAGGTACTGAAGAAAATCTTCTCAAAGTGACATTGGAATACTTGTGCATGATGTTTGATCCAGAAAGAGTACATCATAGGATTAAAGATCATAAGCATGAGTTCATATTCAAGAAGATTGACAAATGGATATTGTTTGAAAACTGTGGAGTATACATGATTACTATTGACAATTGTTATCATGAATACTACCTGGTGGACAAAATATATGAGCATAGCAAGGAGAAGTTGGAAGGGATGCTTAAAGCTACACTGGTATGTACAAAGGATTCAGAGATGGCCAAGATTGTGGTGAGAAGAATTGTGAATCAAAGCTTGGGCCTAGATCCAAATTTGGGAAATTAAACCAGAGGTGTTGAAAGCATCTTGAAGAGTAATTCTGAAGAACTTGACTTCTTTTCCTAAAAGTCAAGTTAGGGGGAGATTGTTGGGAACTAAAGAAAAGATCAAGTATGGTTAATGCTGCTGATTCAGATTACTACTGCTAGTGTTATTCAAGATTAATACTGCTAGTATTACTACTGCTAGTGGTTAATACTGCTAGTCAAAGTTAGTACTGCTTGAACAAAAGTTAGTACTGCTTAGCTAGTTAGTACTGCTAGTAGTTAGTACTGCTTGGTAGTTAATGCTGCTAGAAGAAGTTAATGCTGCTGAGCATAGTTAGTGCTGCTTAAGAGATGCGAATGAAAAGAATAACAGCTGGATGGATTGAAGATCTACATGGAAGCTTAGAGATATACATGGAAGATATACTGAAGATTTGTTTATTTATTGTAATTATCTTTTTCTTTAGTATATGTATAGAAGATATAGAATAGTTTGATATAAGTTTTTTTTGAGAAATCAACCTCAAGGCATAGATCCTAATTCTAGAGAAGTAGAATTCGTATTGGTGAGCCTGTTCATCAATATTGAGGTTGAGTGTGTAATCTTCTAACTTCAAAGCATTCAATACAAGTTCACAGTTTGTTCTTAATATTTTCTGTGTTGATTTACTGTTTCATAAAATATCAAAGTGTTATTCCGCAAACTTCTTTGATATTGTTTCTGAGAATTAATTCTTGTTGAGAATTCGATCCTGACAAAATCCTCTTGACAAAATCTTTTAAGAGATTTGCAAGAAAGAGCAAATTCCGAAGAAGCAAAACTCTAGCTGAGAACAAAAATGTTCATTTAACTCAAGAGCTAGAGAAATGTCAAGAAAAGATCAAAGAACTAACTCTTGTAGAAGAAAAGTTGAAAGATCAACTCATTATAAACGAAATCATCAGCATTGAACGCGAACAAGCCATTGCTACTCTAAAAGCAGAAAAGGCTCATGTTGAAAAATGGTGCAAATCATCAACAAAGATCTCTGAGATAATAAATGCTCAAACTCCTGAAAGTGATAGAACCGGTCTTGGTTTTTGGAAACCACAGGATGAGATTAAAGAAGAAAGTTCCATGCTTAAATTCGGAACGTTTGTCAATTCTAACTCTGACACTTCTTTTAATAAATTTTATCACTGTTCTTCTTCTTCAAATCCCATCCCTGAGGAAGTATCCAAAGGCTCTAAGTCTCTGGGTAAAGAAAAATTAATTTTTTATCCTCAGAAGACAACCAGGAAAGCAAAGCTGAAAGTTCCTTCTAAACCTTCAGCTAAGCAATCCTCTAGCTCTGTGATAGAAATTTTTTATCTCTGTCCTCCAAAGCTAAAGATTGGCCTTAAACCCACGAGATCTGAAGAAATAAAAATTCCTCCCAGATCTCATGAAAAAAGCCTTCTCGGACCTGGTCCTGCTCATCTTAAACTTGCAACACCTTCTACTGGTCCTAAAACCATTTTCACATACAGAAAATGTTATCACTGTGGTTTTACTGACCATATTGCGAGCAAATGTCCAACTGCCACTAAAGCTGATAAAACAGCTAAAGTGAAGATAAATGTCTCTAAAGCTGAGAAGGTCACCAAAGTTGAAAAATCGACCAAGGTGAAGAATACCACTAAGGTTAAGAAATTAACCAAAGTAAAGATCACCACTGAAGCTGAATCTTCATCTGCTGAGAAGACTGTTAAACCTTCCTTATCCACTAACTTGGAAGGACCCATTGAAAAGTGGGTACCAAACAACGCTTAATCTTCCTTATGTGTGCAGGGATCAAAAGGCATCTGGTATCTCGATAGTGGATGCTCTCGACATATGACTGGACAAAAAGACCTGCTCACTGAATACAAGGAAGAGAAAGGTCACTCTGTGACCTTCGGTGGAAATGGAAAAGGATATACCCGAGGGTTTGGTGTCTTCAGCAATGGAACAACTACCTTTCGAAGAGTCACTTATGTAGATGGACTGAAGCATAACCTTCTGAGCATTAGTCAGCTATGAGATAAAGACTACGAAGTTTGCTTTTCTAAGAAAGCATGTTCAGTGGTGGATGAGAAAGGAAAACTTGCTCTCAGTGGTTATCGTAGAGAAAATGTCTATGTAATAGATATGGACTCTGCTATCACTGAAAAATTATGTTTTCTCTCTAAAGCCTCTTCTGATGTCAACTGTCTATGGCATAAAAGGCTTTCTCATCTAAACTTCAAAACCCTGAATTCTCTCTCATCTAAGGAACTGGTTTCTGGTCTTCCTCAGCACTCATATGCTAAAGAATATCTCTACTCAACATGTGAAAAACGAAAACAAACAAAAGCTAGTTTCAAGTCTAAACATGTTTCCTTAGTGACAAGTCCTCTTCAGCTCTTGCATATGGATCTGTTCGGCCCTGTCAACATCCAATCAATAGGTGGAAAGAAATATATGCTTGTCATTGTAGATGAATTCTCTCGTTATACCTGGGTTATCTTTCTTCGCTGTAAGAGTGATACTCCAGAAGAACTAATATCTTTTGTTAAAAAGATGGAAGTGCTGAATAATCTTACTGTTCGTTCAATAAGAAGTGATCATGGAACTGAATTCAAAAGCAGTTCCCTGAACATCTTCTTTGAGAACAAGGGAATCTCTCATAACTTCTCTTCAGTAAGAACACCTCAACAAAACGGAGTCGCTGAAAGAAGAAACAGAACGATCATTGAAGCTGCTAGATCAATGCTCAGCGATTCTCATCTCCCTACTCAATTTTGGGCAGAAGCTGTAAACACTGCATGTTTTACTCAAAACAGATCGCTGATAGTAAAGCGATTTGGGAAAACAGCTTATGAACTTTTTCATGGAAGGAAGCCTTCTATCAGTTTCCTTCATATCTTTGGTTGTCAGTGTTATATCTTAAACAACAGAGATCAACTTGGGAAGTTCGACCCAAAAGCTGATGATGGAATATTTCTAGGATATTCCTCCATCTCCAAAGCCTACAGAGTTTTTAACAAAAGAAGACAAACCGTAGAAGAAACAATTCACGTCACTTTTGATGAAACTCGCTCAGCGAACTCTAAATCAATCGCTGACAATGAAGAGTTAAATGCTTGGATGCTTTCTCACTACAGAGAAACAGAACCTTTCTTCTCAAACCATCAGCATTCTGATCCTCCAGCCGCTGATGATGATCCAAACATTATACATCCTACTGCTGAATCCACCTCATGGGTTTCAGCAGAACCTCTAAACACACTACTACCATCAAATCTGCCTTCGTCTGAAAACCTCTCTGATGAACCTACTCAACAGTTAATTGCTGATGAACCTCAATTGTCCTCATCAGTAAACATTCCAATTGTTGATCCAACCTCTGAGTTAAGCAATCATGCTCCTGCTCAGCGATGGACCAAAGATCACCCAATAGATCAAATTCTTGGTGATCTCGAAGTAGGTATTCAGACACGACGAAGCTCAGGTAATATCTGTCTCTTTGTAAACTTTCTCTCTTTAATAGAACCAAAGAAGACTGATGATGCCCTCAGAGATCCAAACTGGGTCAGCGCTATGCAAGAAGAGTTGATTGAATTCTCTAGAAACAAAGTTTGGAATCTCGTTCCTAGACCATCTGATAAAACTGTTATAGGCACCAAATGGGTGCTTAGAAACAAGTTAGATGAACATGGAACTGTAACCCGCAACAAGGCTCGACTTGTTGCTCAGGGATACAGACAAGAGGAAGGCATAGACTATGATGAAACCTTTGCCCATGTGGCCAGGATCGAAGCAATTCGACTATTCTTAGCTTATGCAGTCTATAAAGACTTCATCGTTTATCAAATGGACGTAAAATCAGCGTTCCTAAATGGAAAGCTGAATGAAGAAGTCTATGTAGAACAACCTCCAAGGTTTTATGACCCTAAGTATCCAAATTATGTTTATAAATTGGATAAGGCTCTCTATGGTCTAAAACAAGCCCCTCGTGCTTGGTATGACACTCTCTCATCTTTTCTTATCTCTGAAAATTTTGAACGTGGCAAGATTGATAATACATTATTTTTCAAAAAGATAAAAGGTCATATAATTCTTGTACAAATATATGTCGATGACATAATATTTGGTTCTACTAACCCATCTCTGTGTACTCGCTTCGCTGAAAGAATGAAGAAAGAATATAAAATGAGTATGATGGGTGAACTGACATATTTTCTTGGTCTTCAGATTAAACAATCTGACAAAAGTACTTTTATCTGCCAAGGTAAGTATGTTAAAGATATGCTGAAGAAGTTTGATCTTACACAAACTTCAGCGATGAAAACTCCTATGGCACCACCCCTGACACTTAACAAAGATCCTTCTGGAAAACCTGTTAATGTCACTGCCTATAGAGGAATGATAGGCTCCCTGTTGTATCTAACAGCGAGCTGACCTGACATCATGTACTCTACTTGTTTATGTGCACGCTATCAATCTGAACCCAAGGAATCCCATCTGATCGCTGTAAAGCGAATTTTCAGATATCTAAAAGGAACTCCTAACCTCGGTCTTTGGTATCCCAAAGACTCAGGGTTCGATCTAACTAGTTATTCTGATAGTGATTTTGCAGGCTGTAAAATCAACAGAAAGAGTACCGCTGGTGGATGTCAACTCTTGGGAGGAAAGCTGGTAAGCTGGACAAGCAAGAAGCAAAATTCGGTGTCCACTTCCACAGCAGAAGCTGAATACGTAGCCGCTGGAAGTTGTTGTTCTCAGATCTTGTGGATGAGAAGTCAACTATTAGACTATGACCTTCAGCTGTCAAAGATTCCCATCTATTGCGACAGCACTAGTGCTATCGCTATAGCAAATAATCCAGTGCTACATTCAAAGACAAAACACATGGAGATCAGATATCACTTTATCAGAGATCATGTGATGAATGGTGATATTGAACTTCACTTTATCCCTACTGACTTTCAACTTGCTGATTTATTCACCAAACCCCTTGATGAGACAAGGTTCAACTTTCTCATCTGTGAGCTTGGAATGCTGAACCTCGAAGAATAATTCTTCAGCGTTCATGCACTCTGTCAGTAATCAAAAGTTCCCCTTTTCATCACTCTCTGATAAACATTCTGACTCTCAGATATGTTCTCCATCCCCACAACTGAATCTCAACTCAGTTAAGATGTTTTTCAAAATATAAATTTTAATCACTGAACTTTCTTCAAATGATTAAAAGTTTTTGAAAAATAAATCAATCACTGATATTTTTAGTCAGTGATCCTTTAAAAAAAATCTATCCCTATCTTTTCCATCAGGGATATGTTCAAAAAGAAAAATCTATCGCTGACTTTTCTTCAACGATAATTTCAAAACGGACAAATGAACAGTCTCTCTCTCTTCTATGACGTCATTTGAACCGACAATCCATGACATGCCTTTTTCTGACACGTTCGTCCGTTGCTCTTCTATCCAATCAACTTCATGGGATGTGTCCATGTCATGATGAACATTTGTTTCCCCGCTTTTCTCACATTCTCTCTCCCCTCTCTCACGTATAAAAAGAATGTTTTTCCATTATTATCATTTTACGCTTTCTGGAAATACTTTGAAAGCAAGAATACTCTCTCAAGCATTCTAGCATTCTCAAGCATTTGCATCATCCTCTTTGAAGATCAACAAAATGGCTCAATCTGCACTTATCGCCTCAAAGAACGTCAACTTTGCGATTTCTGACTCAGAGCTCCCAAACAACAATCATCTTGCTCTACTCGATTTTGATGGTGTCAAGTACCCTCATCTGAAGGAAGCTGCAATGTTTCTGAAGCACTCCTGCATTGCTTACGCTATCACTGTGGATCCAACACCCTCTAAAGCTCTTCTCCAGCAATTCTGGTTTACTTCTGAAGAAGCCTCGATCACCAACAAAAGGGATGATCTGGTCCCTGCCATCTCCTTCAGCACTGAACTTGGCTCAGGGATGATGATTGCCTTAGGATTAAGGAAAGCTCTTAGATTTCCTGACAAGCCCAGGAATGGATTCGATGCCCTGCCAACTCACGTTGAACTCATCCAATTCCTGGACGCCATGGAATACGCCTGGGAACCCAAACCAAGGACTACGATTCCCAACAAGAAGCTGACTCTTATGAAGAAGGCACTGATGCCTTCCCAGTTCAACTACATCTTCTCTCACATCATCTAGTGTATGAGTGGGAAGAGTGGGTCTCTGGACCAAGCCAGCAAGATTCAGGTCCAGATGGCTTACTCAGTGATCGCTGGGAAAAACTTCGACTATGCAACAGCTATCTTTGATGACTTAAAGTCAAAGATAGAGAAGACCAAGATGGATCCCAAGGTCCCCTACGTACGCTTCATTTGCACGTACCTGAAGTTCCTCTACCCTTCTACTTACCCCACTAATGCGGATGCATCCTTTCCGAAAGTGGGTCAGCGATCCCAGGAGGTCAAGACGCTCCCCAACGAGGTAAGTATCTCTGAACTTCGCTCCCATCTCTCTCTCCTAAATTCTTCGTCTTCAGCGGCCACGCAGGAGGTTCTTTCTTCTGCTATCCCTGCCGCTACACCTTCCAAACGACCATCAGCTGGTTCCCCTGGTCCTTCGAAGAAGGCCAAGGTAACCGAGGAGAAAAGTTCCACTAGTTCAAGACCTAAGGATGTTTCTCAACAAACATCCTTAGATGCTTTCGTGGGTCTCTCCTCCACATCCTCAGCGATACCCACATCAACCGTGCCAGCGACTACGGCCGCTGTCACAACAACAGTGACATCACCAATCGTCTCGGTCCCTCCTTTTCTTGAGGTGAACCCTACGGTAACTACCCCTATCCCTACTTCTATCCCCATCTCTCGTCCTTCTATTTCTTTGATCTCTAACCCTCCTATTTCTACTCATTCACAGATTGGACCTATAGGACCTGAACATCAATCTTTTGAGGAATCATTACAATTCTACAAAATGTTTGATAATTCAGGTATCCCTATAACCTTAAACACTTCTCCCAACTCACTATATAAGCCTGTTTCTTAACAACTAACTTATATTTCAGGTCCTAGTTTGGCGAATGTTGACACCAATGTCAACAATCTGAGTGCAAAGGTGGACTCTATGACTGCCTCTCTCAAAAACACCACCAACGTTGTTCAATCAGCTGGTGAAGCACTGAAGACGCTGACTGCCACCTGCGCCTCCAAAGCTGATGTTTCTCAACTCGCTACTCTACAAGAAGCGATTGACAAAGTCAAGAAAGACTCATAGCACAGTTTGCAGCTCTGACTACAAAGATTGATGCCTGTGAAGTCCTTCTTCAGCAGATCCTTTCCAGCCTGAAGGAACCAGCTCCAACTCCTGCTCCTTCATTTACAGAAGACGATCGCACCGCTTTAGATGTAGCTGTGGAGTTTATTCATCAAGCTACGTCCGATATCCCTGTACTTGAAAACCGGCTCAAAGGACTGGAGGCTGAAGTCCAGAAGTTGTCCACCACTGAAACCTCTACTCCTTCCCAAGCTCTCTCCCTTCGTGATAATGAGAAAGAGGGGGAGAAAGAATCTGAAGAAAATAAAGAGAAAGAAGTTGATGCTGCTGCACAACTGAAGGAAACTCCCTCTCAGGTTGATGGGGAGATAGCTGTTGACAAAGCCCCTCCCACCATCGCTGATCTAGTCGATGATGAAGAGGAAGAAGATGATGATGAAGACCTTGATCTTGAAGATCAATAGGATGATTCTCATCAAGATGATGATGATGATGATGATGATGATGACGATGAAGATCAATCTCTATGGTGTTCTTCAGCCGTCACTTCATCAGTGATAGCTTCGAAAGAAGTTATCAAAGCAGGGGGGAGTCAAGAGACACCTTCAGGAACCCCTTCCCAAAGCAAGGGTTCAACTGCTGAGGGAACCCTGAAGATGATTTCACTACCTGAGGAGAATCCTTCTCAGGTATGCCTTACTCTTGTTCCTTTTTCCTTCTATAAAAATCCCACCTTTGTTTCTTTCTAGCTTTTATCTCTCTCCTTCCCTAAATATAAATCTAACCTTTTTCTTTTTCTGACCATACAGTTCTCTCCCCTTCTTAAGGGTAAAGAGCTTCAAATAATCCCAGCTGCTGAAGTTGATGACCAAATAATCCCAGCCTCTGTCAGAGAGATTGATGAAGAGGATGAAGAAGAAGAAGAGTCCCTGTAACATCATGGAAGGCCCTCTAGACCATCTCACTGGTCAGATGAAGAGAGAAAGAAAAGAACAGAGATAATCTCTCATCTGGAGAGTCAACGATGAAAGATCCCCTCTAAATCATCAGATCTGAAATTCCTGACTGAAGCTGAAATTGAAGAATCCGTCAGGGCTGAGAAGCTGATTGCTGAATGTCAAAGAGATGCCTCTCTGGCTCTCAAAATTCAATCTTCTCAAGTCAAAGACAAGAAGCTGAAATGCAAACCAGTGGAAGTCCAGGCAGCTTTGTTGAAAGAGATTGAAGAGGAACGCTCCAAAGAAAAAGCGGTCAGCGATAATACAGTCGATTGGTGCAAGCACAAAATTGACTATCGCTCTGACCCAATGAAGATCGTAGCTGTTGCTATCTCTGGGAGAAAAAAGAAGGATAAACTCTCTGTCACCATGGAGATTACCAGAGAGGATGGAAGATGCAAGGCAATGTTTATTTCAAAGCTGGAAGACTTCGGCTACATGGAGTGGCTTGAGTTCAAAGATGCGCTGAAGAAATCAAAGTCAACATACAGAGGCTACGTTGAAAGGGTAAATGATGCTCTCATCAACAAAGTCACTGCTATACTAAAGGTGCCATCTACTCTTCCTTCAAGATCCATGCAAGTCAAAAGAAAGCCTGTCTCCTCCTCTTCTGATAATGTCGCAGTGATCAGAAATGAAACCTCCATTAAATTCTCAAGAGAAGCTTTGTTCGGTCCTCCTCCTGATCTTTCAGTTCTGGATCTATCTCTGCCTCCTGGCGGACCATATGTTGCGGGACAAGTACTCGAAGAACCTTTTGGAATCTTCTTCAGAGATGATGAGGAACAACTCAGATTTCAAAGGGTCTTTGAAATCCCAATTTGTCCCCTCGCTCATCTTAAGGATCTCATGTGCCTATGATGTACTCTCTCCTGCTGCTGAGCCAATCATAACGATCATCTGCAAAGAATCTTTAGAGCGAAGGCAAAAAGGAGAAGAAATTCCTGAGTATTTGATCAATCCTCCTAAACCCTCTTTTGATAGCTGTTAGATTAATTTCCTTTCTTGTAATCTATTAGTTTAACTTACAGTAGTCTACTATCACTTGTACTTGTAATTTTCATACCTTGTAATTCTTTTCTTGGATTAATGAAAATATTAGTGAAGTACTTAACTCCATCAGTGCTGTAAAATATCCCTCAAAATAGTAATTGGGACATGTATGTTATGAGTCCTCATTATTCCATCATTTTGAATTATAAAATAATTTTCTTCAGTTACTTTGTCATTATCAAATAGGGGGAGATTGTTGATCCAAACTCTCTCAGTGATTTGATAACGACCCTCTTCTATACTTAGTGAAAATTACGTTTTAATATGTATTAGTGTTTCACCATCAGTGATCAGACTGAGTCTGTTCAGTTATCGCTGATAGTCTTTCTTATAAACATTTCTATGTATTAGTGTTTCACTATCTGTGATTAAACTGAGTCTGTTCAGTTATCGCTGATAGTTTCTGAAGTAAACAACTAACGTAATCCCTGAAGACAAGTCTCGCGTCAACATATGTTCATAGCTGAATCGAAGACGAAGCTGCTGAACAAAGAGAAGTCTACTAGTGACCTGATGCGGATATCAGTGAAGCAAAGACAACTCTACATATATGCGAAGGAACATGAGGAAAAGCTTCAGCGATAGCTGAACCTCTTTATCTCTGAAAGAAGAGATACTCAGCGATCAATCGATCACAAAGCTTATGCCCCAAGTTTCTTTTGTCTATCCTTGCACAAACTAGTACTATGTGTCAGAACGGACATGTCTCTGCCACAATTCGTACAACACCTCTGTCAACTACACTGTTCATTGCCCGGCCGAAAGCATGTCTCCCAAAAGTCAGACTCTCAAAGCCAATCAGTGAACGCCATGTGTAAAGTGCCCTGCCATGCATTTAATGCATAGGATATAAATAGGAAGATCATCCTTCATCTTCAGGTGCTCAATCCTTGAACCCCAAAAATAGAAACCTTTGCTTTCTATATTTCTTAATCCCTCATTCTCTGAATTTCTTGTGCAACCATCTTAGTGTTTCTTAAGTTTGTTTAGATTAAGTCTGTCTTAATTTTATTCCGCAACAAACTTGTAAATTGTATTTGATTTATCAATAAACAATTTATTAAACTTTAAATTTCTAAGTTTTTATTCAACCCCCCCCCTTCTACAAACTTGTTAAGCACCTTCGGGACCAACAGGAAGGATTGGCATATAATCTATTCTATATCAGATAATTCACTGAAAAGAAGTGCAAAGTTGAGTTTGTGAAAATTATTGCTACATCAAAGATCAAAGTGGAGCATAGTTGATAAAGGCAGGAAGAATGGGATTACTCTATGGTGTTCACTTTCTAACACTGAAAGCTACAAGACCAGTCTGTCTAATCTCTAAAACATCAACATAAGACAGATGGTTATGGCATCGCAGATTATCTCATCAAAACTTCCGAGATTTGAACAAGCTCATAATTCAGAATCTGGTTACTGGTTTACCAGAATTGAAGATGGAAAAAGATTAACTCTGTCCAGCTTGTGAAATGGGCAACATGAAAAAGAGTTCACATAAGCTGAGAATGTTATCAAGTTGTACAGTATCTCTTCAGCTTATTCACATGGATCTTTGTGGCTAATGAGGACACAATCCATCAATGGGAAAAAGTATATCCTCGTAATGATTGATGAATATTCAAGATGTACTTGGCTAGACTTCTTGAGGCAAAACTCAGAAGCTCCAGATCTAATCATCAAATTCATCAAAAGAATACAAGTTCTTCTTCAATGCCAAGTACAACAGTTGCGAACTGACAATGGAACTGAATTCAAGAATGCAACTCATCAAAGTTATCTTGATTCTGTTGGCATTTCACATAATTTCTCGGCAGCAATGACACCTCAACAAAATGGTTTTGCTGAAAGAAAGAACAGGACGTTAGTGGAAGCATCGCGTACAATGCTTGCTTATTCAGATCTACCTTCGTTCTTATGGGCAGAAGCAGTAGCCACCGCATGCTTCACACAAAACAGGACCATTTTTAATAAGCATTTTAATAAAACTTCTTATGAGATTATAAATGGTCGAAAACGCACGGTTAAATTCTTTCGTGTGTTTGGATGCAGGTGCTTCATGTTAAATGATAGAGAGAATTTATCAAAGTTTCAAAAGGAAGCTGATGAAGGAGTGTTTATTGGCTATTCTCTCCAATCCAAAGCATACAGAGTCTACAATCTACGGACAAACACTGTGATTGAAAGCATCAACGTATCATTTGACGAATCTTCAACAAGGACTTCTGAACATTCCGGTTCAGGACTCGCACCAAGACACATAGCTTCTACATAATTAAGTGTAGAACCTAAGAAAAAACAGAATAAGATTAGTAAATCTCAAACCTTAACTAAATCAGATCTTGATTTGTTATTCTTTGATGCTTTTAATGATATAATTGCAGATGATAACAAGCAAGATAATTCAACGAACATTAACACGCCTACCATAAGTGCAGACATATTTGGACCATCTGAAGGAGTTGGTGAAGCTTCTTCTAGTCAAGAACAAGTTGTTTCTGGAAGTGCTACACCAGACAACTCATTTGATCTGGTTCTACCGTCAGTTGAACCAGTCTCAACATCAGTTGTGCCTGGAGATATTTCATCAGAAACACAACCTGAAGAAGTAATTTTATCACCAAGTGCTAAAAGTCCAGAGGAAAATGAAACTGACTTGCCTGCGGTACAAGATGAGTTTGATGAGACAAACAATCAGACTGATATTGACTATCTACCAAGCACACACAGATGGACAAAGGCACACCCTCCATCTAATATCATTGGCGATCCGAATGCAAAAGTGTCTACCAGATCTGCATCTACATCTGCATCTACAAATTATTGCATATTCGTCAATTTTCTAAGCAGCATGGAACCTAAAAAGTCGTCTGAAGCAGTGAAAAATCCAAACTAGATAAATGCTATGAAAGACGAACTGAATAAATTCAAACGAAACGAAATATGGAGGTTGGTACCAAGACCCAAGGATAAAACCATTGTCGGAACTAAATGGGTTTTTCGGATCAAGAAGGACGAGGCAGGTATAATTGTCAGAAATAAGGCACGATTGGTTGCTAAAGGATATATCAAACAAGAAGGCATAGATTATGATGATACTTAGGCACCCGTTGCCAGTATTGAAGCAATAAGGATTTTTCTTGCATATGTCGCTCATAAAAATATCAAAGTGTACCAGATGGATATTAAATCAGCATTCCTAAACGGTATCCTACACGAAGAGGTGTATGTAACTCAGCCGAAAGGCTTCATTGATCCAAAGTATCCAGATCATGTGTATGTGCTTGATAAAGCTCTTTATGGATTGAAACCAGTACCGCACGCATGGTATGAGACATTAACAGTTTACCTTTTCGAGTTTGGATTCC
Source organism: Arctium lappa (assembly GCA_023525745.1). Classification (NCBI taxonomy): domain Eukaryota; kingdom Viridiplantae; phylum Streptophyta; class Magnoliopsida; order Asterales; family Asteraceae; genus Arctium; species Arctium lappa. The sequence goes on from CM042054.1 coordinate 69,742,338, forward strand.
GAAATGGTACTATCGACACCACTTTCTTTTTGAAAAAGAAAGGCGAGGATTTGATTCTTGTGCAAATTTACGTAGACGATATTATTTTTGGCTCCACGAATCCTAAACTTTGTGATGAATTTCAAGACATCATGAAGAGTTGGTTTCAGATGTCAATGATGCGTGAGTTGAATTTTTTCTTAGGTTTACAAGTTAAACAAACCCCGGAAAAGATTTTTATTAACCAGTCAAAATTTATTAAAGATACGCTAAAGAAATTTAATATGACTGATTCAACACCCATGAATACTCCCATGCAATCTAGAAGTTTGTTGGATGCTGATATCTCTGGAAAATCAGTAGATCAACGAACCAACAGAAGTATGATAGGATCTCTTCATTATTTGACATCAAGTAGACCAGATATAATGTTTGCTACTTGCTTTTGTGCTCGTTATTAAGCGAATCCTAAGGAATCCCATCTTGCTGCTGTTAAACGAATCTTAAGGCACACCACATTTGGGCCTTTGGTATCTGAAAGATTCTACATCTGAACTAATTGCCTACACAGATGCAGATCATGCAGGAAATAAGTTAGACAGAAAAAGCACGTCTGGAGCCTGTCAGTTTTTGGGAGAAAAATTAGTCAGTTGGTCTTCGAAGAAGCATAATTGCATATCAACTTCTACGGCCGATGCAGAGTATGTGGCGGCTGCTAGTTGTTGTTCGCAAGTGTTGTGGATGAAGAAACAACTTAAAGACTACGGATATAAGTTGAACAAAGTTCCCATTTACTGCGATTCTAAAAGTGCAATAGCAATCACGGCAAATCCGGTGCAACATTCCAAGACCAAACACTTAGATATCAGGTATCATTTCATCAAAGATCACATAGAAAAGGTAATATTGAAATTCATTTTGGATCTACTGATTTTGAGGTTGTTAACCTATTTACCAAACCTCTTGATGAAAAGAGATTCAATTTCTTAGTCAGCAAACTCAGAATCTTAAATCTGAATGCATGAAAATATTTTCCTATCTCGATTTGAGGGCGAGTGTGTTCTTGTTTTAATTGTGTAAGTGTTTTTGGTTGGATGATATTTTCTAAGTCTGATACATATAACCAATGTGGATTCATGTTCAATGAGGACCAAGTTTTTTCATTTGTTTTGTAGGTCTGACAGTTTCATGAAATTTTAACAAACCATATTCATGGACTTTGACTTCTGATCAACTCAGATCATGACTCGTACTTCAGTATGATGAGCTGAATGCATACTTCTAGGGGGAGTATACACATCTGTGCACACTTCAAGGGGGAGTATCAGATAAAAGTGTGTAAGTGTGTGTGTGTGTTCAAAACTTTTGAAAATCTGAAATTTTTTCAAGTGAGAGATGATGTTTTTAAGCTTTAAAAGTGAACTTTGCAAAGTTACTATTTTTGGAAAGTCAAAGTGTCAAAATTTCCATTTTTGAAAAGTTTAAAAAAAAAATTCTAAGTCTATAACTCGCAAGTAGTGCTTTGCGACAAGTGACTTGACGCAAGCTTTAGTCTGCGACAAGCTACTTGACACAAGCCACTGTCTGCGACTTCTAAACATGACGCAACCAATGGTCTGCGACAAGCTACTTGACGCAAACCAAAGCCTGCGACAAGTGATAAATTTGCATCCTTCGACTTGCGACTTTCAAGAACTCGTATGACACACTTTCCGACTTCTTCGGTTTGCGACAAGTTGGAGGTCAAATCCACTTGTGCCACATGTCATGCCCAATCTGAGTATATATACTAGTTGTTTTCTCAATTAACCCACTTGTCTCAAAACCTTCTTTGCGACTTTCACACTTAGACGAATTCTCTCTCAGAATAAGAACTTGCGAGTTCTTGTGTTTCCTTTGATTTTTCAGATTATCTTGTTGATTCAGTGTATATTTTCTATTTTATTGTTTGATTCTTTGTATATTGTATATTGTATCTTGTTTTATTTTTGATTCTTGGTTCCAGTGTTCGATTTCGGGTTTTAAAGTCGTGACTATTCATCTTTTTGATAAACCCTTCGAATCGAACTCATGAATATTGGACTTTGAACTGACAAATGTTGATTAATTCCCAAAATAAACTTGATAATGTTATTGGGTTTCTTGAATCGATCATTTCAACACTAAATTTGAACCTGAAATCGAGCTCCTTAACTTAGAATTTGGAATTTTTGGTTATTGGATTGTTCGATTTATAATGAACTGATTTGGACTTTAATGATGCTTAAAAGTGAACTTTAACAAAATTAAAGTACTAAATCACCAATAAAATGCTTAATCGAACTCATTAGAATCAAAGTTAATGGATTTTTAAGTGATTGAAATGTTGGATTTTTGAAATTCAAAAATTTTCCAAGTTATGAACTCTGTTAGTTCTTCATTTGAACTTTGCGAGTTCTTGGGGTTGATCTTCTATTTTTCACGACAAGTCCATAAATTGTGAGTTTTGCGATTTCTTTGATGACTCAATTTTTTTCTAAGTTTTTGTTGCAACTGCAGTCTTCGACAAGTTGGCAAATTCATTCTTTTTGCGAAAAGTACTTTGATTCAGTACTTTGAGACTAGTTTTCTAGTACTAAGTTTGCGACTTTTAGACTTAGAATTTTTTTTTAAAAAGTTTTCTGAAAAATCAATTTTTGGGATTTTACTGACATATTGGATCTATATCCAATACTTTTAAACATTTCAGGTGATATAACGGCCAGTGAAAATTCAATGTATCCCATTGTGCAAATGGATGAGAATGATCTGAATGTTTCTAAGGAGACACCTAGGCCATCATCCAAATCTCATTACTAATCAGTTGTTGGTGAAAATCTTGATCTTGCACTCATCCATCCAACTAGTTATCTGCTCCTGTACCCAAACAACCATCATCTTAACTTTGATCATCTCAACATTGACCCATTGGTGTTGGATATCTTTAGAAGTAGTCCTCTTTTCTATGCACTAACTGCTACTGCTATTGTACCTTTGATATACATTCAACAAGCCTGGAAGACAATCTCTTTTGTGAATGACAACAACATCAAAAACAGGCACTTTGAGATTAGAATTGATCACTTTACATCAATTATGAATTATCAAACACTGAGGCTCATTCTTGATCTTATGGAAAAAACTCAAGAGAAGGCAGAACCAGTTTTGACTCATATCTAGTTGATTCTGAAGTATTTGAAGGCATTCGAGCCTTAGGATATGATGGTGACCTTACCAAGATTAGTCAGTTCAAGAAGACCAATCTGCCACCTTTCTGGTATCAGATGTTCTCTATCTTCAACATGTGTTTCCACTACAAAGCACACCGGAATTGACAACACCAGTATGCACATGCTCAGAATATTCAATGCCATTTTTGACAGAGTTATACGAAAGAGTTCAATCTAAGAGAACAACAAAGAAGCCTATCTTTGTTCCATACCAGAGGTTTCTACAACTCATCATCAGAAGCATGATCAGATCAAACAGAGATATTCTTAAAAAAATTAATCATGAGGTAGGACCTGAGTTTGTCATGAGGCACCTACAGAAGAAAAAGCAAACATTCAACTACTCTATGCAAGGTCTAGAAGCATTGCTTGGTTATGCTTATCCAAACTCAGAGAGTGTTAAAGCTTATAGAGAGTCTACGGGAGGACCAGAATCGGTTGTCCCTACCCCATACTCACACCTTAGGCGAGCGGTGTCAGTGAAGGTTCAATCTACCAACGGGGAGAACTGAGGGAAAATATTGAGAGGGGAACTAGAGTGGGTCAGTTTTCTCGACTAGAGGTTGTGGAATCCCAGACTGTTATTGCCACTCATCAAGTGGGTTTCACATCTCAACCTAAGCAGGTTATCATACATCAATTGGGCCCTCAGGAAGAGAACGCCGAGGAAGGTCAGAAATATGAAACAGAGTCGGATCATGTAGCAAGTACAGATCATGAGAGTATCTCATCTGCTACTGCTGACCAAGATGAAAAAAATTATGCAAATATGAATGATCAAAGAGATGATGATGATGATGACAACATGGGTCACAACTTTAGCTTTCTCAATGATGATCCTATGGATATTGATGCTGAAACCACCATTCAAAATGTGGTTGGCGATATAAGGAGACTCGAGGGAGACTTAGTTAAAAAAAATAGAAAATGTGAGGTTGAGAGAAAGGGACGAAAAAGAATATGGTGAGCGGGTATGCAACCTAACCTACCATTCCAGAAGGGCATCCACATATGCTACTGGAACTCATGTGTCGAGTTCTGGTATTGAAACAAACATAAATAGCCCACTTATGAATTTGCACACCCAAGCCAGCCATTCTGTCACCTCACAATAGGTGATGGTCTTAGATATTCACGGGGATGTAGCACAACTGCTATCTGGATCTCAATCAAAGAGTTTAGATATTGAAACTAGAGAACATCAACCCTAATTCTCACTATCTTTCAATGCACAATCGAGTCTAGAGCCAATTGTAACATCTATCTTAATTCCTAGGACACAGATACAAACTGCTAACATCGGAAGTCTTCGTGACCCGATCAGAACATCCATAGTAGATTCACATTCTGAACTACGAGGATTAGATGGAAGTCATGTCATTGCTAACATCTTGCCAGCTTTGAACACCGGCCACAAAGTTGCTTCGTCAACTGCTGTGACAACAGAGAGCTTAAGTAGCCCTGATGTTACTATCCTAGACTTCGTGTCAAAGGAATTTCTCGATGGCTCCTTAAAGGCTGTTGAAAACTGTTAATTTTATAGATTTCAGAAGGAGATTGGAGAAGTGAAAAGACTGTTCAAAGGCAAGAATTCGGTTACTTTGGGGGTTGGTGCAGTGGGCATTAACTCAGGCCTTGAAGGTTCTACAAACTTTGCAAGTCCCTCTGCAACTTCTTCAGAGCCGACACTGACCTTTCCCTTTTGTAACTCTGTAGAGGTTGTGACTTTGATAAATGCTACATCCTTGTTTATTTCTTCAAAAGCACGGGATTTATACTTTTGAATCTTTTGAGCTTCTGAAGATTTTTGTAGGGGTGGGGCCTTAAAAGGAGTGGCGGCTATAGGGGCAGAGCCTTTGTTCTTTTGAGCCATCTCCCCCTCATGATAGTCAGGGCCAGAGTCATCTGGATCCTGATCATCATGGTTGGCCCTCTTCTGCGCTACCTCTGCCTGGCAAGACACAGGTGCTTTCCTTTTCCTTCTCCAGAGGTGATTATCTGAGTGCTTAGTGATCTTGTTCATCACATCCTCTGCAGCAAGGGATAATTTTTTGACCTCGTAGTCGGGTTTGAACTTGATTGTCGCGACGGTCTTCTTCAGATCCTCTGCCGCAGTTTTTCCTTCCTTGGAGATATCTGATCCGATAAGGTTCAGATTCCTCAGAAGCATCCGGCCCATTGTTTGAAGGTCTTCTTTGGTTGTCAGGGCGGATATGTTTGTTGCAGAAGGGGGTGGTGGAGGTGCAGAGGTTGAGCCTGAAGCTTGAATTGGGACCATGACACTGCGAGTCATGTCCTTGATCTCCTCTTTCAATCTGGACAAATCATCCACCCCAGATGCAGTGACTGTGGATTCAAACTTTGCCATTTCATTCATGCAAATATCTCCAAGCACTTTGATGGCGTCAGTCTGTTGGTTGATGGACTGAGCACAGTGATTGAAGTCTTCTTTTGAGGCATATGAAGATGAGACATCCAACAGCTTCTGTATAGATGAGGAATTATGAGCTGATATCTGTTGAAGTTCCTTCAGAGCTTCTGTCTGAGCTTCCACAATAGAGATCAAATTGTTGAAGTCATCCCTGGCAACAGAAGATTCTTGCAGCTTTGTCAATGCTAGAGCATTCGCCAAGGTGACATTTTTGGAGGTTCGACTGTCATCATGGATGGTATTGAGGGTCATATAAGATACGTCAGGAGTTTGATTGACCAAAGCCTCGAGTTTGTCGAACACTTGGTCAACAAAGGTTTGAAACTCCTCCTTTGTGACGTAGGTGCCCGGGGTAACCTCTGGATCAACACATGATCCAGATTTAGCCAAGCAGTATTTGGCACCTACAGAGCTTGTGGTGATGATGGGCTCTGTAGGATTTCCCTTCAATCCTCGACAATACTTAGAGGATTCGTCTATGAAGGTTCTGTCAATGAGTCTCTTGGGAGAAGATTCAGAGTCTTTCCCAAGATCCTTATTGAGTGAACTCTGTGGATGTACTAGGTCCACAGAGTTGTCGTGTGTACTCACAACCATCTCTGAAATGGTTTCGGTTGGTCGCTCAGGTGGAGCAGAGGCAACACATGCCTCTACACGGATGAGTACCATGTTCTGGGGCGAATGAACAATTATTTCTGTACATCCACCCTTTTGATAGAATGGAGTGGATTGGGCTTCCCCGGTTAGAATTGGCATAGAGGATGAAGGAATATCCTCTGTCCGGTTAGATGGGTTAGGGTTCGGACTGTGCGGTCCTTCTTCAATATTCTTCTGCACTAGTACTGTAAGAATAGAAATGTGGCTTGCACTAGGAGGGGGGTTAGGGAGTGTGCCAGAGGCATCTTTTTCACCGATCTCCTCAAGCGATTTTTTATTTTCATCTTCTCCCTCACCCTAAGTGCTAGAGAGCATTGTAATGTCTTGTATTTTCACATCTACTCCCTCCCCTAGGTCCATAGAGTATAGCTTTGCCTCCTCTTTGGTTATCTATGTGGCAACATGTAGAGGACTCGATGGTTTTTCTTCAGAGCTCTCTACTACTTGGGCTTTCCTCTTTCGTCTCTACAGAGGTTCTTCTGCGGCCTCTGCAAGTTCTTCCCTTGTTTCCTTGATCAGAGGTTCAGAGCTTGCCATTTTGACAAGCCTTCGTTTGGTAGTCTTCTGAGGGGGATCTATGGTTGTAGCCTCTGTTGTTGCAAGTACTTACCCCTCAGAGAGTGTCTTTACCTTTTTCTTCTTCTGTTTGGCAACCTCTGTAGGTGATTTTGGAGCCTCTTCAACTTCGATTCTCTTTAGGGTTTTCTTTTTGTTTTTCTTCATGGGTTTTGCACTCCCCATCCCACTCTCAGGCTCTAATCTTTCTGTTCTCACCTGTATCTCTTCAGCCACATTCACCTCGACACCCTCTGTGATTTTCTCCCTAAGATAAACAGTGATCTCACCCACTTGGAATCCTACACGTGGGGGGGGGGGTACAGGACTTGGTGCAGGAGTCATGTGCCCACGAATGTATGTCCTAACACCTTCTTCACTACCCAAGTACTGCAGATGTCTTGTTGGCAAAGGTCGAGCATTCGGGTATCCAGTCTTCAGAGTTGTTGGTTTATGAGACTTCATCTCGTAGAGCATGATTGTCTTTCCCTCTAGGGGCAGTTTTCCTTCTCCGATTAGGTCATCTCCGAGTAGTAGTGCAAGGAACCTACCGAAGACCAAGTTCCTCGGCTCTGTGCCCCTGTCCTGGTCTTGCTGTTTGGCTATGACAGCATTCCTGATTTCCTTGAAGATTAGCCCAGCGTAGTCCAGAGGGAGATCGTAGTAGATCCCATACATTATGGACAGAATGGTGTGACTGGATTGATCAGGGCTACCTACCTTGCACGTGAGGCACCTATTAAGAATGGAAAACAAAACGTTCCACAGAGGGGGAAGGTTCTGCCTTCTAAAGTCTGTTCTCTTAGAAATTCTAGAATTTCGTCCTCTGTTGGTTCCTCTGAAAACTTATGTAGGTTTAGGTCATCTTTGGTGGGGAGTTAAAAGATGTTGGACAAACGTTTTCTGTTAATTCCCAAGTCCAGAATTTTCTCAGTGGATGGATGACTTGCATAACCCATAATGCAATATACATATCCGTCCATTTTTGAATGTCTTGCACTCAGCCAGAATTGTTGAATGTAAGATTCAGGGATGTCAGACCTATTCATGGTGAGAACTTTGGTGAGAAAATAATTGTTCAAGATTTTGATTAGGGGTTCAGCTTCAACAGGGAATCCAGGTGGGTTTAGGGTGACAAAATGATTGTTGGGTTTGAGGTTCATGTTGCTAAGGAGGTAATCGTGTCTGGTGAAGGAGAGCATTCTGCTAGTTAGGACTTGTTCTTGTTCAACTGAGTGAGAATCAGCCTTTTGGGCCATGGAATGTTGAGATTCATTTGATGCTTTAGATCCCTGGAAGTTCTTCGATGAATGAGAAGCCATTTCAGATGGAGAAGAGGAAGAGAGAAGATCTTGCTTTTAGGGTTCTTGAGAAAGAAAATTGCAGGTAGAAGAAAATGGGTAAAATGAGAGAAAGGGGGTTTATATACTGAGAGGGGGTGAAAGGTTTAGGCGGTAAAAAATAAAAAACTGAAATCCGTAATCAGTATATATGGATAAGGAGTCGTTTCTGAAAAACGACGGTACAGATACGGACCAATGAAATTTTGCCACGTCAGAATGGGCGGTGCATGATCGAGTACGTGCACCTCCTCCTATTCTCACACGCGTGGCATTTGCTATACCCAAATGACAGTGACATTCATAAATAACCCGCATTCAATGACCATAAGGTAATAAATTTACAAGGTATGAAAGTGGCAGAAGCTCTATGGGTTGAGAGCTTCTAAGGTCATGAGCAAAGCTCTGAACACAGTTGACCAAAATAATTTCGAAAGAACAAAGAGATGATCGAATACAATCCAAATACTTGCTCAAAAGCCAAAAGATCCCCTTCGTGAGGTCTAGAGGCTCTGTGATATGTCACAAAGGCCCTGTGGAGGACCTCAGAGGCTCTTAGACCTAAAATTTCTAATTAAGGAAAGATTTGAAAGTATTGAGCACTCAAGAGTTTTGAAAAGATTTGAAGGGCAGAGAAAGACATATTTGGAATATTATGTAGAGCTCCCCCTTGAATTGTCAAGGTCTCATATTTTAGCTCCCCCTCGATTTGTGCTTGGATCATAGGAGATAATCCTTAGACAAGACACAGATTCAAGTGAACAAAAACAAAAACAAAATTATAGGAGAAGAACAATGCAAACAACAAAAAAATGAAAGGAAGGAATGAACTATACATGCAAGAATAGAAACAATAGTACTGAAATTGAAATTTGTACAACAGAGGCTATGTGCCAAGGTACAGAGGCTCTGTGAATCAACTCATATTAAGCATACCAATCTTGCCAACAAGAAAATTGAATCTTTTCTCATCTAAAGCCTTCGTGAAAAGGTCAGCAAGCTAGTAATATGTGGGAACAAAGTTCATCTCGATAGTGCCATGTTCGATATGATGTTTCAGAAAGTGATACCTGATATCGGTGTGTTTGGTTTTAGAGTGTTGAACATGGTTGGCAGGGATCGCAATGGCACTTTTGGAGTCACAGAGGATGGGGATTTTCTCAATGCCAAATCCATAATCTCTTAGTTGGGTTCTTATCCACAGAACTTGTGAACAACAACTAGCAGCAGCAACGTATTTTGGTTCTGCCGTAGAAGTCGAAACACAGTTTTGTTTCTTATAAGTCCAACTGACTAGTTTACCTCCAAGGAATTGACAACTCCCAGAGGTACTCTTTCTGTCGAGTTTGCATCCTCCGTCATCTGAATCTGTATAAGCCACAAGATCAAAGCCAGATTTCTCTAGATACCAAAGACCAAGATTCTTGGTCCCTTTTATGTATCTAAAGATCCTCTTGACAACATGAAGATGAGATTCTTTGGGGTTAGATTGAAATCTTGTGCAGAGGCATGTGGCAAACATTATATCAGGTCTACTTGCAGTTAAATACAACAGAGACCCTATCATTCATCTGTAGAGTTTGCACTCCACATATTTTCTCTCTGGGTCAGCATAGAGCTTAGATCCAGTAGCCACAGGGGTTTTCATTGGTCAAGAGTCAGAGATCTTGTATTTTTCAAGTATGTCAGAGACATATCTTGATTGATTTAAGAAAATGCCCTCTTTGGTTTGTTTGACTTGCAATCCTAGGAAGAATGTGAGTTCTCCCATCATGCTCATCTCAAACTCACTCTTCATCAATGACTCAAACTTTTTACAATAAGAATCATTAGTAGACCCAAAATAATGTCATCAACATAAATCTGCACAAGTAGAATCTCACCTTTTCTCTTCTTATAAAATAAAGTAGTATCAGTTGTACCTCTTTCGAAACCATTTGCGAGAAGGAAGTTTGAAAGTCTATCGTACCAGGCTCTAGGGGCTTGCTTTATTCCATAAAGAGCTTTGTCCAAAAAGTATATATGATTAGGGTACTTAGAGCTTTCAAAACCTGGTGGTTGTTGGACATATACTTCTTCTTGAATCTGTCCATTTAAGAAGGATGACTTTACATCCATCTGGAATACCTTAAAACCTCTGTGGGCTGCAAAGGCAAGAAATATTCTTATTGCCTCGAGCCTTGCCACAGTGGCAAAGGCTTCTTCATAGTCAATTCCTTCTTCTTGGCAGTATCCCTTGGCCACCAGTCTTGCTTTGTTCCTGATCACCACACCATCTTCATCCTTATTGTTTCTGAAGACCTATTTGGTCCCTATTGCAATTTTGCCTTTCGGCAGAGGCACTAGGGTCCATACTTCATTTCTTTCAAACTGCAGAAGCTCCTCTTGCATTGCTTCTACCCAGTTTGGGTCTTCAAGAGCTTCAGAAATCTTTTTGGGCTCGATAATACTAACAAAGTTTTTAAAGTAACAAAAGTTTGTAGTACTAGATCGAGTCCTCACTTTGTCAGAGGAGTTACCTATGATTTGGCTCTACGTTGACTTCTGGTCCATTTTGTCATGCGAGGTAGGTGAGCATTGGAACTTTTTGAGATTATTTCTAGAGCATGTTCTTCATCTTGATGTTGATCTCCCTCTGTCGGAGAGAGTTGATCATTTGTACTTGTCACAGGGCTTGATTGATCATTTTGAGTTGATGTGAAGAGCTCTGTGGTGCCTTTCTCAGAATTCTCTGATTGTTCTGGTGTTGACCCTCCAGAGGTGTCTTGAAGATGATCTTAATTTTGATTGAGCTTGGAGCCTTGTTCAGTGTTGGCCTCTTAGTGCTCCCCCTCGACGTTTGCACCTACAAAAGTAGTGGAAGAGGGTAAAGTATTGCTAGGACCAGTTAGATAAGTACCTGTTTGGTCCTCAAATTTTTCGGCTTCAGGGGCCCTGTGGTCATCCTCAGAGGGTCCATCATCATTGAACATCTCTTCAAACAGATGATGAAGATCATTTGTTCTAGATGAATCACTAGTTTCTTCATCCTGAAGTTTGAGTCCTGAGTTGGTTTGCTCAGAAGTCATCTGAAAAGAGTCATCAAATGAAACATTGATACTTTTAAGTATATGTTTTGATTTGAGCACATAGACTCTGTATGCCTTGGAGGTTGATGAATAGCCAACGAATTTGGCTTCATCAGCTTTTGGGCTAAACTTCCCTATTTGTTCCCTATCATTCAATACAAAACATCTACGGCCAAAGACATGAAAATATTTGATGTTCGGCTTCCTCTGGTTGAGCAAGTGGTATGGGGTCTTTGCATGCCTCTTCACTATCAATGATCGATTTTGAGTGAAGCATGCAGTTGAAATGGCTCCTACCCAAAAGGAAATCAGGAGTCCTGAGGCTGTGAGCATAGTTCTGGCGGCTTCCACTAGTGTTTTGTTCTTGTGTTCAACAACACTGTTTTGTTGTGGAGTCCTTGCAGCCGAGAAGTTCTGTAAGATGCCCTCTGTCGTAAGATAGGCTTCAATGGTTGAGTTCTTGAACTTTGTACCATTGTCACTTCGAATTCTCTGTACCCTGCAATCATGAAGAACTTGTATTCTCTTAAGAAGATTGATTAGTACCACAGGAACATCTGATTTCTTTCAAACAAACTCCACCCATGTATATCTGGAGAATTCATCTATGAGTACAAGAATGTACTTCTTTCCACCTAGGCTCTGCACAGATATAGGACCACAGAGGTCTACATGAAGCATCTGCAGAGATCTAGTGCAAGATATGTCTGTCTTGGTCTTGTGGGCCAGCTCTTTTGAGTTTGCCCATTTCACAAGCAGATCATAGATGATCTCGGTCAAATTTTATACTTGGTAACCCACTTTCCAGATCTAATCTTACAAGTTTGTCAAGGGTATGAAAATTTAGGTGACAGAACCTGTTATGCCAGAGCCAAGCTTTCTCATTCTTACTTGAGACCAAAGAAAGCTTTTCTTCTTTGTTGATCGACTTGAAGTCCATGAGGTACAGATCGTCTCGTCTTTTGGCTCGCAGAAGTTCTGTGGATTTATCTTCCTTTAACAGAGAAAAGTATTGCTTTTTGAACATCACATCTAGTCCATTATCATAGAGTTGGCTGACACTTAGTAGGTTGTGCTTAAGGCCATCCACATAAGCCACTCTGTTGACATCGATGTCTCCTTTAGCAATGACTCCATAGCATTTAATTTGCCTTTTCTTTTTGTCTCCAGAGTCACAGAACCACCTCCAAGTTTTTCTTTGTATGAGGAGAGCAACCCTCTGTCACCAGTCATGTGCCTTGAACACCCGGAGTCTAGGTACCAAATGGGCACATGCTGTTTCTTCTGCGGAAAGATCAGGAAGATTTAGGTACCCATTTCCAAATAGGTCCAGATTTGTTAGGAGTCTTCAAAGATGCCTTAGCACCTTTGGTGTTGGTCTTATCCTCTTTGACAGAGGTACCAAATTATCCTTTCTCACCCTTGAATTTGGCATTCTTGGGCTTGGGGTGAGATATAAGACCGGAAGGCCTTGAGAAATGTTGGTTAAGAGCATGCATAAGATCAAATCATTTACAATGAGAGACTCCAGAAGCAAACTTCTTAAACATTTCATTAAATTTATCAAATGAGGGTACAGAGCATTGTTTACAACAACCCTTTTTAGATTTGGGTTTTTTTTCACAGAAAACTATGTCTAATCTAGGTTGAGTTTTATCAAAAACTCCTCTTGGATGGCTCTTTGATTGTACTCTCTCTTGATGACTTCCCTTTCTTGCTTTCACTGCCACAGAAGCATCAATTTTATCAAATTTGGGACATTTTTCAGTGAGTTTTTCTTGAAATGGTTTTATGGGTTTTGGAGCTTTGGTTTCGTGAGAGATTTGGATTTTTTCTTTGCTTATCTTTTCAAGATCAAGAGAGGTCTTAGCTTGCAGACACATATCCATAAAGTCAGGGTAGATGGGTACTCCTGTAGTTCTCCTTTTGGGAGAGATCATTCGGTTAAGAATGCCAGAGGGAAGCTTATTTTCCTCTAAACTACTAGGGACTATCTCTAGTTCCACAGAACTATTCTCTTCATCGACAGAGGATGACTCAGATTCTTACTCAGGGTCTGAATCAAGAAAGTCTTTGTGGATGAGGGCATGACTTTCTGGATATGTATTGCTTTGTCCACTAACAATGTCCTTTGAAATGTTTAAATCTTTGAGAATGCATCGGATCACGTTAGGGACGCTTAGACACTCGAGTAGATCCTCCTTAAAGATTTCATGTACTTCAGAGGCTATATAAGGATGACTTAGAAAGTGATTCTCATATGTTTTTCTTAAGTCACTTTCCAAAAATCTTTTAAAAAGTTTCTCTTCCACAGAGGAAGGAACAAACTCTGGTGCATCAGTAGACAATTCTTTTTCAGGAATCATCATACACACGAATGCCATTTGAGTTTGTGATTATGGATGACCAAATATGCAGATTCCTATCTGTTTTTGAGACAGATATTTCCTTGGAATGGATTTTCTCTTTTCAGAGAGTGAAGATGACAAATCATTGTTTTCATACCATACATTTGCCATCTGCAGCGGTTTCCTCAGATGTGGTTCTTCAGAAGTTTTGCACCTTTTAAATGTGGATATTAGATTAGGAAGACTTGGTTTTAAAAATTATCCAGGACAGAAGATATTTGCAAGAGATTTGTTTCTTTTATTTCCAGTATAGGGGTCTGTGTCATCGAACCCTAAACCTCTTATGCCAATCTGGGTACTCACTTTTTCATGCACTTTATGTGCATCCTGATATTTCTTAATTAACAAATATCTGTCGAGTAGATCTTGATGAAGGACTTCTCTTTCTTTTTGAAAAAAGTTTTTCAGGGAAATAGCATTCAATAGATCACTCTCACTATACTTTAGCTCCTTAACCTTTTCTTTCAAGGCTTGATCGAGTTTGGAAACCTTTTCTTTTCAAGGCTCCTTCAAGCTTTCAAGGCTCCTTAACCTTTTCTTTCAGGGGCTCTATGGTCATCCTCAGAGAGCCCATCATCATTCTTTTAAAGCTTTCTTTTCTGAAATATGCTTAGAAACCAGTGATTTTCTATCGAGATAAAGTTTGTCCTTCTCTTGAGTTAGAAGTCTTGTTTCTCTCTCAAAGAAGGCCAGTTTCTTCTCTAGCTCTGAGCATGTATTTTTGCAAGCAAGAAACTCGCTTTGTAAATCAAGAGATTTGTTTTCAGAGTTTGTAATAGATGAGTCAGAAGTAGATACCTCACTATCGCCGTCAGAGGTGTGGACTTCTGCCATTCCACAAGAGAGTGCGTTGTTGTCCCCTTCGTCAGCGAATTCATTGGTCACAAGATTTTCTTGTTCCGCCATCAGGGATCTTTGAGTGTAGTACTCTGCCTTTTTCTTAAAGAAGGCATCATCTCTAACAGGTTTTTCTTTGATGACGTTGGACCTGCACTCTGCTGCATAATGTCCTGGCTTCCCATATTTGAAGCAGCCTTCGTTCTGTTGGGGAGCCTTGTCTCCACCTCTGTCGTCATTCTTTTGTCACCAACTTCTCTCTCAAACTTTCTCGTTTCCCCATATCCTATTTCTCTGTCATCCCTTTCCTCTCTTCTTCTGTATGTTGGCTTTTTCTTAAGACCCTTGTTGAACTGTCGGGTCATAAGAGCAAGAGTTTTGGCCAGAGCAGCCATATCGATTTCCTTCTTATAACTTTCTCCACTGTCACTCTCTGCCACCAGTACCTTCTTCTTCTTCTTCTTCTTCTTCTTCTTCTTCTTCTTCTTCTTCTTCTTCTTCTTCTTCTGCGCATCCTCTGTGACCTTCTTCTTTCCTTTGTCAGAACCTCTGAAGTATTTTCCACTAACGCCAGAGGTCCACCGACAGGGGTCATCAGCTTTGAGATTCAGTTCTCTTGATTTACTAATGTCTTAAAAAGGTCAGAAATGGACCAAACATCAAGATCTAAGGTTGCTTTCATGGACATGGTCAGATGAAGCCATTCGTCATTAAGACTTTCAAGGAATCAGACATTGTTTTCCTCTGAAGTTCTATGGATGCCATACCTCTTACACTTGTTGATCAATGAGTTGTATCTATTGTAGGTGCTCTGAATTGATTCACCCGGCAGAGGCTTAAAAGCAAAGTATTCGTTTATGCATAAGGCTCTGTTGTTTTTTAGGGTCTTAGCACCACCTTCGAGCTGTTTTTCAAGATCTAACCACAGATCCTTTGAGGTCTCACAGGAGTTCAACGACTGAAAAATATCATTTGGAATGGCCATTATGAGTAGCCTTTTGGATTTCTTTGAGAGTTCATGCAGGGCACTCTCTTGTTCAGTCCACTCAGCAATGGGTTTGGGATGTTGGTATTCAGGTATTTCTGGCGTGTTTGCAGTAGCAGGAACACGAGGAACAGTGGTCATAGGAATGTATGGAGAATTGTGAAAAACTCAACCAGTCCAGGATCCACTCCTTCAAGGAAGTGTACCATCCTAATTTTCCACTGAGGATATTCATCCTTGAGTAGAGTAGGAGGTTTTGACTGAGATCTTGAACTGAACAAGTTGATAGCATTTGCCACTTTCAGCTGACAAGTGAAAAACAAAGAAACAGAGTATGAGATGAACTGTAGATGAGGTTGAGGATAAGCTCAACGATGATGCATATTTTGGTAAGAGAGAAGCTAATAATCAATAAACAAGCTTTGAATATGTCTTTAGTGACTTGAGCACACTTGCCTTTGGATCTATATCAAACAGGTTGAAATAAATCCAGAAAACAAAGTGTATTCTTTGAATGGAGTACAAGGTAAAGAACAGACTCAAACTACTACCAAGATCACAGGAATCAAGTATAGAACAGGATCCTTTGATATTAAGAATCAAAGTCTGCTCTAATACCAATTGTTGATCCCAAATATGATGTTCTAAACTTCATTTACTTTTCACTACACAAAATCTGATAAATAAGAGTGCGGAAGCGTTTTAAAGGGTAGAAAAAATAGAACTTGAAAGGTAGCAGACACACTAGCAAATAATGAACAGAAACATAAAACGCATTAAGATGATTACTGAAGAATCCGCTTCATTAGTTTGCTCAAGAACACCAAGAACATGCACTGTTATGTACTGAAATGCTCAAAGAAATTACAAAGTTCTCTCTGGTCAGTGTGTGCTCGTGTGAATTACAAAACAGATAGTGCTCCCCTCATATAGGATGAGGATCACGCAATAGTACAAGACAAAGGCTGACAATCCATAAAAGGAATGCCACCTGGAAAGTTAAACAACATGGGATGCGCACAAATGATCTTCAGACTCTTCGTACAACATGCTCACGTGTTCTACACGTGGACTTGTCTTGAACCATTGTCACTAAATTTTCCATCATTCATCTCTAGAGGTTAGCCATCACAGCGGCTCTGTGAGTGATCACAAAGGCTCTGTGATCTGAAATTGATCTTCAGGTTAGAGTCCTCGGGTAGATAGTCGTTAGAGTCTTCTGACATTGCGAATTCTGTGGTGAGCTTGGAGGTTCTGAGAAGTCTTCAGAGGTTCCTACTCTTAGCTATTTTTCAAAACTTATATACATGTGAGTTGGAGCTAACATTTATTTTTATCATTAAGCTCGCTTCTAACCAAACTCTCCTTTTCATTTTACCTCATCACACCCACACTCATATATTGACTCCTCACACTCGATTATTCAAGGATTAACTTCATGGGTAGGAAACACTGGTTAACGTGAATCCATAGAAGTTCTGTTTAGCTAAAACAATGAACCCATGTTTTCCTAAAAGCATAATGTTTCTCAAACAGTTTAATTTTGCAGTTAAAGCACAATGTGAAATACATGTCAGATGTATGTATGCTCTTGAATTTAATCTTGAATATTTGAGCATTTTAAACATTGAAGATATTTCAAAACAAGTATATTGAATGAATAAAATGAATACAAGAAACTTGTTTGAAAATCTGACATTGTATAATAAGATCAAAATCTAACATATTTAATCATTTAAGGTTTAGGTCAAGAAAAATCGGATTTTGCCTATACGAATCAAAATATAGACATTCTTGAAAGAAATGCTTTGAAATGAAATCACGCTCAAACTTTGAATAATAATCGGGGTGTCTTACCATCGAAAATATGTTTCAATATGAGACATGGTAAGAAAATTTCCAATAGAATATTAAAACGGTGTGTGTGAATATTTGACAGTATATAGAAAAGATAATAGACAAGTATTTATCTTTGGAAAACAAACGGTTTATGAACATTTAAGCACATGAATAATGAAAACATTTAAAAATCACACTTCTAAATTCATGAAATCGTTTTAAGAATAAGAAGTGGTTTGAACATTTAAGAACATGTTTTCTATGATTGAAGGTTGTCCTTCTTTCAAACACATATGAGATTAAGAGTAGAATATTTCCTTACGCTCAACTTAAATCTCATTAAGTCAGCTCAAAAGTCATATTGATATGATCGTGTAAGTTCCCTCTCAAATCTGCAAATAGTCACAAAGTCTATCAAAGTAAAAAGCTTTATTCACAAAATTTATTAAAAATTAAAGACATAAAGCAATAAAACATGTTAAGAATGAGTTCTGATCAAATGTAATCAGAAGTCATATTCCTAACTCCTTAACTCCCCCTGAAATCATGCATCAAAAAGTTTGTCAGTACAAAATATATGCAAACTATATTAACTCCCCCTCAAATGTAAATTATATTATCATCTTCACACACTCCCCCTGAGATCATGAACAAACTTAAGTGCAGATATCTTTCAGAATAAAGAATAAGAAATGTAGAAAAATAACAAAACTAAACTTTATTAGGTAACAACATATTAAGTCTTGAGATTTAGCATACCAAGCTTTGAAATGAGAAAATTAAATCTCTTTTCGTCAAGCGGTTTGGTAAATAAATCTGCAAGTTGGTAATCTGTGTTTACAAAGTAAAGTTTGATTGTACCTTTTTCCACATTGTCTTTAATAAAGTGATATCTCAGGTCTATGTGTTTGGTCTTGGTATGTTGAACAGGATTTGTTGATATGGCAATTGTACTCTTTGAATCACAGTAGATTGGGATCTTGTCATATTTGAAGCCATAATCTCGTAGTTGTGTCTACATCCACATCACTTGAGAACAGCAGCTAGCTGCAGCTACATACTCTGCCTCGTCTGTTGAAGTAGATACACAAAGTTGTTTCTTTGAAGCCCAACTGACGAGTTTATCGCCCAGAAATTGTATATGTCCCGACGTACTCTTCCTGTCAAGCATACAACCTGCATGATTTGTATCTGAATATGTTGTGAGCTCGAAACCTGTATCCATAGGATACCACAGACCAAGATCTGCAGTGCCCTTCAGATAGCTAAAGATACGCTTGACAGCAGACAAATGGGATTCTTTAGGACTAGCCTGATATCGTGCACAAAGGCATGTAGAAAACATTTTATACGGCCTACTAGATGTTAAGTACATTAAAGAACCAATCATACCTCGGTAGGTTCTAACATCGACAGCTTTTCTAGAAGGATCAGTGTCAATCTTAGTTCCCGGTGCCATCGGGGTTCCAATAGGAGTACAATTTTCCATTTTGAATTTTCTAAGAATATCGAAAATGTACTTTGATTGATTAATAAAGATCCCTGTGGAAATTTGTTTGACTTGAAATCCGAGAAAGAAATTCATCTCTCCCATCATACTCATCTGAAATCTTGACACCATAAGGTTAGAAAAATTCTTACAATATTTAGCATTAGTTGAGCCAAATATAATATCATCCACATATATCTGAATTAATATGATATCGGCTTTTTCCTTTTTAATGAACAGAGTAGTATTGATTTTACCTTTCAAGAAGCCCGACATCACTAAAAAATTGGATAAAACTTCATACCAGGCGCGAGGGGCTTATTTCAGACCATAAAGAGCTTTGTCCAGAATATACACATGATTAGGTTTCTCTGGATTAACAAAACCTTCTGGCTGAGAGACGTAGACTTCCTCCTTTAAGATGTCTTTCAGAAAGGCAGTCTTCACATCCAATTGGTAGACATTGAAGTTCTTGTGTGTGGCATATGCTAGAAACATACGAATAGCTTCTATGCGCGCAACTGGAGCATAAGTCTCGTCGTAATAAATATCTTCCTCTTGCCTATATCCTTTAGCCCCAAGTCTTGCTTTGTTTCTGGTTACGATACCATCTTCGTCTTTCTTATTCTTGAAAACCTATTTCGTGCCAATTATGGTTTTTCCTTTAGGTTTAGGCACTAGTCTCCAGACTTTAAGTGCTTCAAATTGATTCTGCTCTTCTTTCATCGCAGTTACCCAGTCTGAGTCAGCTAGAGCTTCAGATACTCGAGTTGGCTCTATCTTGCTCAGGAATGAATCATGCATGCACATGTTTAAAGTAGCAGACCTAGTTTGCACCAGTTTGGATGGATCTCCAATGATTTGGCTTATCGGGTGCTCTTTGGTCCATTTGTGTTCATGAGGGAGTGGATTAGATGTAGATTGATCATAATGCTCATCTAAAAATCCACTTTCAGCTTCTTCATTTCGTTCAGAATGAGGGAGGGGTTCATTTGAAGTAGGTTGTGCATAAGCTTCAGTTGGTTGGACATTTTCTGTCTGTTGAATAGGAATTGTAGTGCAGCCAACTGATTCAGCAACTTCTGGCTCTTGATTTTCTTATACAGCTTTGACTGATGGAGTAGGCATTTGAATTGAAACTTCTTGATGAACCGGGGAATTTGATTCAGTAGATATATCTGAAGTGGTTGGATGATTTCTTCTTGAATCATCTGATATGTCAACCACAACAGGTTTAGTCACTTTAGTACCAAGAAATTCATCAAAAAACAATTCAAACAGTAAATCTAAATCAGATAAATGAGATGTTGACGATGACGCTTTATCTGATTCATTATCACTAATTACAAGTTCTGGACTGATCTGTCCAGAAGCTAATACACCAGTAATAACGGGTTTTGAACTGTATTAAACAGAAGGCATCTCCTCATCGAATGTAACATTAACGCTCTCAACTACAATCTTCGACTTCTTCAGGTATACTCTGTAGGCTGCAGACGTTTGAGAATAGCTGATAAAAATCCTTCGTCTTGGACTGAACTTGTTCAGGTTCTCCTTGTCATTCAATACAAAGCACCTGCATCCAAAGATATGAAAGTGTTTAATGCTTGGTATTCTATTGTTTATTAAAGCATACGGAGTTTTACCAAACCGGCGGTGGATAATGGAGCGATTCTGAGTGTAGCAGGCAGTCGACACAGCTTCAGCCCATAGATATAGAGGTAGATCTGATTGACTTAGCATAGTTCGAGCGGCCTCGACTAGCATTTTGTTACGTCTTTCTATGACTCCATTCTGTTCAGGCGTTCTGGCAGCAGAAAACTGATGTGTTATCCTGACCGATTCGAGATAATCGTCAACAATTATGTTCTTAAATTCTGTGCCATTGTCTGTTCGAAGAAGCTTAACTGTCTTCTGCAGATTCACTTGTGTGGTCTTTAGAAATGTGATGATGACCACGGGCCTCTCATCCTTTGATCTAAGAAATTTGACCCAAGTGTATATCGAGTAATCGTCCACAATCACTAACACGTATTTCTTGCCGTTTATGCTTTGTATTCGCATCGGACCGCAGAGATCCATATGGTTGAGCAACTCAAGTGGAAAACTTGTACTAGGCTCAGGCTCAGGCTTATGAGCGGCTCTTTTCATCTTGCCCTTCTCACACGCTACACAAAGATGTTATTTCACGTACTTAAGCTCTAGAAGTCCTTTTACTAAGTTTCCCGTGACCAGTTTGTTGATGTAACGAAAATTCAGGTGAGAAAGCCTTCGATGCAATAACCAACTTTGTTGCAGTGAGGCTTTTGACAGTAGACACACCTCATTGTCAGTCTGGACTTTTGACAAGTTAATCGTGTAGAGGTTTGCCTTTCTCGTTCCGACCAAGAGTTCTTTACCATCTTCAGTATGCACAGAACACCTTGTAGCCTTGAAATTTACCTCTAAGTCTTTGTCACAGAACTGTCCAATGATGATTAGGTTATGTCCTAGACCTTCAACATATCTCACCTTCTTAATCGTTACGTTGTCTTGAATAACGTCATCATAACCTAGAATTGGTGAAAACCGGTCATTCCCGAAGTGCACATTTCCACAAAATTTCTCTGTATAATTAGACAATAAATCTTTCTGCCCGGTCATATGATTGGAGCAACCAGAATCCAAGTATCACATATGACGGGTCTGCATAAGAGAAATCAGGGAACAACAACTTTAGGTACCCATTTATATTTGGTTCCTTTCAGATTAGCGCAATATTTTGGCACCCATCTGAATTTAGGTCCTCTTTTATTTTGAAAAACATGAGAAGCTTTAGAATGAAAAACATGATAAGAACCAAACCAATCATCAGAATATTGGCGAGAAACAAAATCATTTCGTCTATATTTAGAAGACTTAGTAGTAGACCGAGATAATTGGAGTAATTGCTTTATTGAATATTTCTTGTAAGAAATTACAAGTTTTTATTTATTAGAAGCAACAGTACAAACTATATCATAAATACTATCAGTCATTCTATTACAATCAATATCAGGACATGATTCTGCAATCTCATCAATCTTCTGCTTTGGTCGCCACTCAATTTGCACTTCAGACCTTTTCCTTCTCAGTTCTGAAACAAAAGATTTAGATTTATTAGGAAAACAAGATTTCTGAGTTTGTCTTTGCTTTTGCTTACCTGTGTTGGTCCGTTTCTGTGAGCACCTTTTCTTTTGCTTTTTACCTTTCTCATAATAATTGGTACTCACAGAAACTGATTCACCAACCTTAGTTGATGATTCACCTACTTCAAACACACTAGGTAGAGCTTCAGAGTTAATAATAAAAGCAAAATGATCTGGAAGTTTAGCATTAAAGTCAAACATACCAATACTTTCATCTATACAACCATCATCAGAGTTTACAAAATCATTTGCAGACACAAATAAGTCATCAAAATCATCTTCAGAAGTTTGACGTGCCTTGGAAGAAATTAAACACTCTTTAGATTCAAATTTAAGAACAGGGTTCTTCAATACAATAGAAAACACATTTTGTTCAATGTCAAGCAAAATACTTTCATCAGATAAAGCATTTTCAAGATCAAAAATTTTTCTTTCTAGAACAAGTGGAGGAACATATATTTTTGCTTTAATTGGATTTGCCTCCAACTATGTAGTAGAATAGTTGTTAAAATAATCATTCGAAAAAACTTTGGTTGTTCTGAAAGGTAATTATCATTCAGCTTTTGATAGCAAAATGGTAGTTGCATTTTAGTTGTATTCTTTCGATTCGCTTCTTCCTTGGCATCTACTTCATCAGAAGATTTGGTAACAAACTTGGGTTTCAAATGAGGATGTTTGTTAGCCGCTTGTAGAAAATCAAAATTATACAAAGCTGGTTGTTTTCTGATTGCTTTCTTCAAATAGTGTGGGTTATCGTAACCGAGACCCCACTTTTCTTTAAAATCCACTTCCTCATTTGGTTTGTTGAGAAAGATGGTTTGATCTGTTTAACCTCTAGCATACAATTTGGCTTCCAAACCATGTACCTTTTTCTCCAAACTCTTATTTTCAACCTGCAATTTATGAACTTTTAGCACAAATTCTTGTTTTTCAAGATCATACTTTGAAAGTTTAGAAACAACTTATGAAATCTTATTTTCAAAATAATCATTTTTCTTGTTTAAAAATAGTAGCAGATTTGTTCAAAGAGTCAATCGGACTTTTGTTCCCAACAAGTTCTTTGTTGAGATCAAAAATAGTTTGACGCTTCTTAGCAACTCTGTTTTTCTCCTTTTTCAGTTTTGCTTGAAGGTCTTGAAGTTCAATCATCATGGCTACCATTTTGTTTATAAAATCAGATTCAGAAAGATTTAGTACCTCATCAGATTTCTCTTCGTCTGACTCATAAAACTTCACCTCTTTCCCCATTACAGACATGTATGTTGTCTCTTCCTTGTCTTATTCGTCTGAGTGGTCTAGCCAAAACTCATTATCCGCCATAAGTGCTTTGCCAACCTCTTGTTGTTTGGCCAAAAGCATCTTGTTTTTGTAATATTCGGAGTTTTGGACTTTAGGCTTCCGATAGTCTTTGGCGAAATGACCCACTTTACCGCAATTGTAGCACTTTATCAACACATCAGTGTTCTTCTCACCGCCATAATCATTAACAAACCTTTTCTTCTCCTCAGGCTTTCTATCTACAAACTTCTTTTCCTCATATCTTCTTCCTTCCACTCTTTCTCTATGCTCATGATTCTTAGACCCTGAAGAGTATCTTTGATTGTTTGATCCAGGCCTTTTGTAGAATTTATTTTGAAAGGCTCGGGTCAAAAGTAGCATCACTTGTTTCAGGTTCTCTCCATCATCACTTTCAGAATCAGAATTAGCAGAATCGTCAGAACTCGGAATAACCACTTTCTTTTTCTTCTTCTTTTCCTTCTTCTCTTTCTCTTTTTGAGCAGCAACTAAAGCAATAGGATCAATTGTTTTCTCAGCCTTCTTCTTCTCTCCTCTTTTCTCTTCCACTTCTTCCTCGTTCTGTCTCAATGTTTCATACACTTCATGCAGAGGGATATCAATGAGATCTTTCATTTGCTTCATCCTTCTTGTATGCTTTTTCCATTCTGGTTAAAGGATGTTGAGGAATTTGACGTTGTTCTGTATTTGCTTCTTCTTGACTTTGTTCTTTGCAAGCTCATTTAGCAGTAGAACAAATATCTCATATGTTTCTTCTAGGCTCTCATTCTCTTTTGCCTTGAATTTCTCATAGCTGTTTATATAATTGGCAACCTTCATCTGGTTTCCGATCTTTGATCCAATCATCATTTTCTAAAGTTGATCCCACATCTTCTTTGCAGTTGCTTTGTAACTGTCGATTTTGATGTAGATCTCGTTAGGTATGCTTTGTAAAAGTAGACATTTAGCTTGCTTGTCGGCTTTGTATCTATTCTTTTGATCTTCAGTATATTGGGAAAGATCTTTTGGTACTGTCTTTGTTCTTTGTGCTCTGTCCACATTCCCATCTTCGCTGTCAGAAGATTCATCATCTGGGATTTCTATGGTAAGAAGTACCATTGGACCTTCTATAATGGATATCAAGATGTTCTCTCCATTTGTATGTCTGTCCACAAAGTCGAGAAATCGTTCCTTCCATTGCTCATATTCTTCTTTGAAGAGCACCGGAGGTTTCACGACTGTACCGATAGAGAGTGCGTCTTTGGAAGTCATCCTATTTTCAAAAATGTACAATAAGAACTTGAAAATGATCGTTAGTTCAAGTGAAATCACAATACAGAAATAAAAAATAGAAAGAATTTTCAGAAATGAAATTTCCAAAAATCTCCTAAGTATGGAATTCTCAAGATACACTGATACACAAACAATTCGCACACAAAATTTGCGCACAAGAAATTCACACACACGCTAACTACAGAATTCGCACACAAGCAAACTTCAGAATTCGCACGCACAGAATACGCACATAGTTTTATGCGAGTTCAAAGAATTCGCATACAACACTATGCGAAATCTAGATTTGGAAAAATTTTGAAAAACTACTTTTCGTATAAACTTTTCGCATAACAAACACATACGAATTCTGAACTTAGAAAAATATTTGAAAACCAAAGAATTCATATTGAAATCTTAACAATTCGTATAACACCCTTATGCGTATTCTGAGGAATTCGTATGAAGAGATGCGAATTCTTAGGAATTCTTATCCTTCTTTATGCGAGTTCCTTACTTTTCACATATAGGCATATGCGAATTATTGCCTTAGAAAAAAAAATTCAAGAAGCTTTTCGTAAAAAGAACTTATGCGAATTCTGACTTTTCGCATATAAGCTTGTACGAATTCTGAGGTTTTCTCACAACATACACATGCGAATTCACCACATTTCGCATAACACTATCATGCGAATTCTATACTTATGAAATTTTCAGAAAAAAACAATATGCGAAATCTATTGATCTGCGAGTTCTAGATGCGAGTTCATCAGATCTTCGACAAAATAACACTCTGATCAAGTCAAAAACCCATCAAACCTTTGATATTTGATCCAAAACTTTGACAATTCGACCACTTTTACACCTAGAATCAATTACAAACAAAGAATTTCAATAAAGAACACTCAACCATACAAATTGACTCAATTACAGTGCGTTCGAACTCGTGAACTCTAAAAATGTAAAATCTCACAAAGTGATCACAATTACAGTGCTATACTTCAACAAACCTATACAAGATTATTCTAAACACTTATACGAACATAATTGAACCAATTACAACTCCAATTAAACTCTAAAAATCAATACTCGATCATAAACTCAAAGAACAGTGTGAATGTCCATTTTCTTGATGATTTCGATTTGAACTCTGCTCTGATACCAATTGTTATTCCCAAATTCAAGTTCTAATTACACTTTGTGTGTCCCTTAATCTAGTTCCTATTCAATTACAATCAAACACAACAAGATTTAATACAATGATTACCTGTTTGATTACTTGAATTATCAAGAAATACACTTTCTCTTTCTAAAAGTCTTTCTCTCTCTCTCTCTCTACAATCTGATATTACAATCTTAGTCACACACTTCTAAAAATGAAAAACTAAAACTATTTATACCTACAACTAATTACAAAGAAACTAAAACTACAACTAAACAAATACATTGACTTTTATTACAAAAGACTTTGACTTTTAATGAGATTTGACTTTCTTCAGCTTTGACTTTCTCAACTTTGACCTTCAGTATTCTTGATCTTGTATCAGACAGATTTATGATCTAACAATCTCCCCCTTTGGATCCAAGATCACTGTTGAAAGATCTAGCAATTCAGTCTTCACTTTAAGCTCTGTCAAAGCAAACTTCCCTTTTTTCATTGATGATCTTCTTTCCAAAAACTGTCTTCAAATGATGAACAATCTCCCCAAAGATTTCACGGAATACTTTCAGACTTTGGAAAGAAATTATCTTCAGAATCAGCTCGAATGCTTTAGAAAATAATCTTCAAAGAAAATTTCCTCAAAATCTTCAGAAATTCTTTGAACTTTATCAAATCTTTAAATCTTTACTTTGAACTTTTCTGACTTGGACATTTCATCTTCCCCAAACTTCAAAACTTTAACATTTCTTGTATCATCTCCCCCTTTTTGATGATTTGAGCATCTAATATCATCAAAACTTTTCGTTCAAGAAATGTCGTTTACCATTCTGATCTGTCATACTGAGCCTCTGATTCTGTAATCCATAACCAAGTTTTATCTAGATCTTTGCAAATCCAGACAAAATAAGAACATGTAACTCCTGAATCAACATATGAATCAGTTAAAATGTCTGTCAGTAACACAAAGTCACTGTGTGTAACGAATACACAATATAAAGGAGCTTTTTGATGTTCACTCCCCCAGGGCTTCCATCCAATCATCGAAATACCACAAAGGCAATTTCTATGAATATTATGACAAAGAAACAAATTCTTTGTGTGCTCGTGCATGTGTAGAAAGAATTAAGCACGAATAATTGCTTTTATAATAAGGCTCAACATTGTGTAAACCACTGAGACAACAGTAGATAAACACAGACTCTAAGTGTATGAATGAAGTGCGAAGGCGGGGCAGACTTCCTTCTTTTTCAATATCCAGATTTTCCAAATGAAAACCAGATAGATTATATGCTGCGTCCCCTTGAAAATGTGAAACATTTTCTTTTTGAGAAGAAAATGAGTAGTTGGTGGGGTTTAAACAAGAGTTGGCATGGGGTATTTGCCTGTTTCAATAACGTTCACCAAAGAATTGTGAAACGCTAGTAATGTGGCTGCCCGGCTCAGAAAGTAGTTGGTGCAGAGTTTGATATTCTTTTACTCTGATCTCTCACCCTCTTTCTTTTTAATCAATAAGCTCACTACTAACCAAACTCTCTTTTCCATTTTACCTCATCACACCCACACTCATTTCTTTTAGACTCCTCACACTCAATCACTAAAAGATTAACTTCATGGGTAGGAAACACTGGTTAACGTGAATCCATAGAAGTTTAATTAATTCCTAGCACAAAGAACCCAAGTTCCTATAAAGCATGAGTTGCTCAAATGGTTTAACTTTTTCAGTAAAACGCATATACAAATGCCAGATGAATGTATGCTCATAAAATATAATCATGAAGATTTGAGAATTTTCAAACATTGAAGTATTTTCAAACAAGGAAATTGAATGAATGAACATGAATGTAAAAAACTTGTTTGAAAATCTGACATTGTATTAAACTGATCAGAAATGAATGATATAACAATTAAGGCTTATGGTCAAGAATAATGAATATTTGTCTATATGAAACAATATACAGACATTCTTGAATGAAACGCTTTGAAATGAAATATCGCTCAAAATTCTTTGAATACAAGCGGAGTGTCTTACCATCAAAGAAAAATTGTTCCAATTTAGAGACGTGGTAAGAACATGTTGAACAAAAATTCAAACCAGTGTGTGTGAATACTTGAAAGTATATAGAAAAGACAATACGCAAGTATTTATCTTTGGAAACACATGGTTTGTTTATCAATGAAGCACAAAAATAAAATGAAAACATTTAAAATTACACTTTCAAATTATAAAATCTGTTTAAGAATTGGGAAGTGGTTTGAACATTTAAGAACATATTTTCTATACCTGAAAGTTGTCCTTCTTTCAGATATATGTGAGATTAAGATAAGAAATTTACCTTGTCGCTCAATCTTAAATCTCAGAAAGTCAGTTGTAGTCATGTAGATATGATCGTGTCAGCTTCTCTCATCCTGTAAGTCTCAAAGTCTAGTCAAAAATTTATTCACAAAATTTATTCGAAAATAAACGACGGAAAACAGTAAAACAATTATAGAACGAGTTCTGATCAGAAGTAATCAGAAATCATTGTCTTACTCCTTGTTACTTATAAACTCCCCCTAAAATCATGCATTGCAAAGATTTTGTCAGTTAAGCAAAATGCAGAAATTAGTTAATACTCCCCCTCAAATGAATGTAGATCATCTAAAATCTTCTCTTACTCCCCCTGAGATCATGAGCAAACAATTAAAGTGCAGGTATCTTTCAGACATTAAGATAAATAAAAGGATGAAAAATAACAATTTGTAACTTTAGTAGGTAATAACCGATTACATCTTAAGATTTAACATACCAAGCTTAGAGATAAGAAAATTAAATCTCTTTTCATCTAAGGGTTTGGTAAATAAATCTGCAAGTTGATAATCTGTTTTTACAAAATAAAGTTCAATTGTTCCTTTTTCAACATTATCTTTTATAAAATGATACCTTACATCAATGTGTTTGGTTTTGGTGTGTTGGACAGGATTAGCAGATATGGCAATCGCGCTCTTCGAGTCACAGTATATCGGAATTTTGTCAAACTTAAAACCATAGTCACGTAGCTGTGTTCGCATCCACAAGACTTGAGAGCAGCAACTAGCAGCAGCTACATACTCTGCTTCAGCAGTCGATGTGGAAACGCATAACTGTTTCTTTGAAGCCCAGCTAACTAGCTTGTCTCCAAGAAATTGAACGTGACCAGAAGTACTCTTTCTATCCAACATACAACCTGCATGATCTGCATCTGAATATGCAGTCAGTTGAAACCCTGTATCCTTAGGATACCACAAACCAAGGTCTGCAGTCCCCTTCAGATATCTAAAAATCCGTTTGACAGCAGCCAAATGAGATTCTTTGGGATCAGCTTGATATCTAGAACAAAGACATGTTGAGAACATAGTATCTGGTTTACTCGAAGTAAGATACATCAACGATCCTATCATACCTCTATAGGTTCTAATATCAACACTTTTTCCCGAAGGATCAGTGTGGATCTTAGTTCCTGGTGCCATCGGGGTGCCAATAGATTTGTGATTTTCCATTTTGTACTTCCGAAGAATATCCAAAATGTACTTAGATTGATTTATAAAAATCCCCGTAGAAAGTTGTTTAACTTTTAATCCGAGAAAAAAATTCATCTCTCCCATCATACTCATTTGAAAACGTGACACCATGAGGTTAGAAAAGTTTTTGAAATATTTTGGATTAGTAGAACCAAATATTATATCATCAACATAAATCTGAATAAGAATAATATCAGCTTTTTCCTTCTTTATGAATAAAGTAGTGTCGATTTTACCTTTTGAGAAACCAGACTTGACCAAGAATTTTGATAATACATCATACCAGGCTCGAGGGGCTTGCTTTAGTCCATAAAAGGCTTTGTCCAAGATATATACATGATCTGGCTTGTCTTGATTGACGAACCTTTCAGGTTGAGACACGTACACTTCTTCTTTAAGAATGTCGTTCAGAAAGGCTGTTTTCACATCCATCTGAAAGACTGTGAAGTTCTTATGAGCGGCGTAAGCGAGAAACATTCTGATTGCCTCTATGCGCGCTACTGGAGCATACGTCTCGTCATAATCGATGCCTTCCTCTTGCCGGTAGCCTTTGTTCTTGAATACCCACTTAGCCTCTTGACGACACCATCTTCATCCTTTTTGTTCTTGAATACCCACTTAGTTCCTATCACGGTCTTTCCTTCAGGCTTAGGAACTAATCTCCAAACCTTTAGGGCTTCAAACTGATTGAGCTCTTCTTGCATTGCAGATACCCATTCCGAATCAGCAAGAGCCTCGGATACTCGTGTTGGCTCAATCTTGCTTAGGAACGAGTCATGCATACACTGATTAATAGTCGCTGACCTTGTCGGAACAGGCATGTCAACATCTCCAATTACTTGATGTAATGGATGGTCCTTGGTCCAGCGATGCTCATGTGGGAGTGGAATAGATGAATTCTGAACATGATCATCATCTTGAAATCCACTTTCAAAATCTTCAGTTTGAATTACAGGAGGGGGGTTTGCAGTTGAAGACTCAGGTGCAGAAATATTAGTTGGAACAGCAGATTCTGACTCAACTGAAACAATTACTTCTGGCTCAGCATTAACTTGTGGAACTTCAACTATAGGAGTAACATTAGGAATGTGAGTTTCTGACTGAACGGGGGATACTT
Organism: Arctium lappa; assembly: GCA_023525745.1. Lineage (NCBI taxonomy): Eukaryota > Viridiplantae > Streptophyta > Magnoliopsida > Asterales > Asteraceae > Arctium > Arctium lappa. The sequence goes on from CM042054.1 coordinate 69,772,704, forward strand.
GTTCAGTAATGACCTCTGAAGTGACTGGATGATGACAGCTTGTATCTTCAGACCTGTCAGTCACAACAGATTTAGATATATTAGATCCTAGAAACTCATCATAAAAGAATTCAAATAACAAATCTAAATCAGTTAAATGTGAAGTAGATGTAGAAGCGTTATCCGAATTTATCGCTGTAGACACAGGTTTTGGACTGATCTGCCCAGAAGCTAATACACCAGTGATAACGGGTTCTGAACTGAGATGATCAGAAGCTATCTCTTCATCAAATGTAACATTGACGCTCTCCACAACTGTCTTTGACTTCTTTATATAAACACGATATGCAGCAGAAGTTGAAGAATAACCGATAAAGATGCCTTCGTCCGCTTTAGCACTGAATTTATTCAGACTCTCTCTGTCGTTAAGCACAAAACATTTACACCCAAATATGTGAAAATATTTGATAGTTGGTGTTCTGTTGTTGATTAGCTCATATGGAGTTTTCTGAAAACGGCGGGGTATCATGGAATGATTTTGCGTATGGCATGCAGTCGACACAGCTTCTGCCCACAAGAATAGAGGTAGATCCGATTGACTATGCATAGTCCGAGCGGCCTCGACTAGCGTCCTATTACGTCTTTCTACTACTCCATTTTGTTGAGGGGTTCTAGCAGCAGAATACTGATGTGAAATCCTAACTGAATCGAGATAATCATCAACAATCTTGTTCTTGAATTCTGTGTCATTGTCAGTTCGAAGGAACTTGACTTGTCGCTGCAGTTTCACCTGGGTCGTCTTTAAGAATGAAATGAGAACTTCCGGTGTCTCATATTTTGAACGAAGAAATTTGACCCACGTGTATCTGGAGTAATCGTCCACAATTACCAACACATATTTCTTACCACCCAAACTCTGAGTTCTCATTGGTCCACATAAATCCATGTGTAGCAATTCTAACAGAGAACTAGTGCTTGGTTCCGGCTTCGGTTTGTGTGCGACTCTCTTCATCTTACCCTTCTCATATGTTGCGCATAAGTGTTCTCGTTCGAATTTCAGCTCAGGAAGTCCCTTTACTAACTTCCCACGTACCAGCTTGTTGATGTACCGAAAGTTCAAGTGAGATAAACGTCTGTGCCAGAGCCAACTTTGTTGCTGTGAAGCTTTTGTCATCAAGCATACCTGATTGTCAATCTTAACTTTTGACAAGTTAATGGTGTAGAGGTTTGTCTTTCTATGTCCACCCAAGACTTATGTTCCGTCTTCAGTACGAACTGAGCAACTCTTAGACTTGAAGTTAACCTCTAACCCTTTATCGCAGAATTGACCTATGCTGAATAAGTTGTGCCCCAAGCCTTCGACATAACTCACTTTACTGATCTTTATGTTGTCTTGTATGATATCACCATGTCCTAAAATAGGTGAAAGCTGATCGTTTCCAAATCTGACATTTCCACTGAATTTCTCTGTATAGTTAGACAATAAAGCTTTTTATCCAGTCATATGCTTGGAACATCCACTATCCAAGTACCACATATGCCGGGTCTGCAAGAGAAATCAGGCAATAATAGATTTAGGTACCCATTTAAAAACGGGCCCTAACAGATTAGTACAAGATTTTGGCATCCACTTAAAAATAGACCCTCTGTTCTTTTGAAAACTTTTACAAACATTTGACTTTGAAGAATATACATTATAAGATCCATACCAATCAGAAGAATCATGAGAATAAGCAAAGTCAGTTTTCCGATAATTATGATGAAATTTAGTAGTAATAGGAGATAATTGAATCAACTGCTTTATTGAATAACGCTTGTAAGAAGTTACAAGGTTTTGTTTATGAGAAGCACATTGATCAACTACATCAGAATCACTACTAACAGATTTAGTACAAGAATTATCAGTAACTGATTCAGCTATCTCAGCATCCTTCTGTTTTGGTCTCCATTTGGATTGAGCTTTCTGCTTTTTCTTCCTTAAATCTGAAACATAAGATGTAGATTTATTAGGAAAAATAGATTTCTGTGACTGAGGTTTCTTTTGTGTACCAGTGTATTTCTGTTTCTGTAATCGCTGCATAGTAATCAGCAGTTACAGAAACTTTGTCATTTCTAACACCACTTGGTAACACTTTGTCATTTTCAAGACAAGTAGAATGATCAGGAAGTTTAGAATGAATGTCAAACATATCAAATTCTTCCATGCTCCCATCATCAGAATTAAAAGAATCATTTGCAGACTCAAATAAGTCATCAGAATTATCAGAGAAAATTTGAGGTGCCTTTGAAACTGTAGAACACTTTGTTGATTTTTCTTGAAAAACAGTGTTCTTTATAACTGTAGAAAACACATTTTGTTCTATATCAACTAAAAGTTTTTCATCAGATAAAACATTTTCAAGTTCAACTATTTTGCTTTCAAGAATAGATGTAGGAACATAAACCTTTGCAATCGCAGGTTTTGCCTTCATCTCATATGCGAAATAACTAACAAAATAGTCTTTTAAAAGAACTTTCGGTGTTTCTGAAAGATAACTATCATTTAACTTGACATAGTTAAATGCTAGTTGCATTTTCTTTTTATTCTTTCTGTTTTCAGTTTCTTTTGCCTCATCTTCATCTGACAATTTGGTAACAAATTTGGGTTTCAAATGAGTATGTTTATCAGCACAGGCAAGAAAATCATAGTTATAAAGTGCCGGCTGTTTTCTAATAGCTTTCTTAAGATAATGGGGGTTGTTAAAACCAAGTCCCCATCTTTGCTTAACATCTACCTCTTCATTAGGAGCATTAAGAAAGATGGTTTGATCTGTTTGACCTATTTTATAAAGTTTAACTTCCAGATCATTTACCTTCTTGTTCAAATTCTTGTTTTCAACCTGCAATGTATAAACAGTTAGTGCAGATTCATTCTTTTCAAACTCATATTTATTTACTTTACCTTCAAACTCAGAAATCTTCTTTTCACAATCATCTACTTTAGATTTAGAATCAGAATCAGATTTGCGTAAAGAATCAATCAGATCTTTGTTTGAAATAACAGAAGTATTAAGTTCAAAGATCTTCTTGTTCTTTTTAGCAACCTTTTCCTTTTCATTTTTCAGATTATTTTGTAAATTTTGAAGCTCAACCACCATGGTTTCCAACTTGGTAATGAAATCTTTTGGAGTTAAGTTTAATAACTCATTCACTTCTTCATCATTTGACTCGTCATTCTTATCCTCTTTGCCCATGAGACAGATATGAGCATTTTCTTCTTTATCTTCTCCTTCATCCTCAGAATGATCCAACCAAAACTCATCCTCGGCCATCAAAGCTATACCAGCTTCTTGTTGTCTTGCCAGAAGCAACTTGTTCTGATAGTACTGAGAGTTGCGTACTTTCGGCTTCCGACAATCTTTAGCATAATGACCCAACTTGCCACAATTATAGCATTTTATTGAATCAGTTGCTGGCTTCTCAACAGCTGTGTAATCATTCACAAATTTCTTCTTCTCATCTGGTTTCTTCTCACCATACTTATTCTCTTCAAATCTTTTACCTTCCACCCTCTCTCGGTGCTCATGGTTCTTTGAACTTGATGACGAATAGCGTTGAGAATTTGATCCCGGCTTCTTATAAAATTTCTTCTGAAATGCACGGGTCAGCAATATCATAGCTTGTTTCAGACTCTCGCCATCATCACTATCTAAAACTGAATCTGACTCAGAACTGGTAAGAACTATCTTCTTTTTCTTTTCTTTCTTCTCTTTCTTTTCTTTAAACTTCTCTCCAGCCACCAAAGCAATAGGATCAGGAACTTGTGCTACCTTCTTCTTCTCAGCTCTTTTCTCTTCAACCTCTTCTTCATTCTGTTTCAAAGTCTCATATACCTCATGTAAAGGAAATTCGTTCAAATCCTTCATTTGCTTCATTCTTCTTGTATGCTTCTTCCACTCTGGACGTAAGATACTCAAGAATTTGACATTGTTTTCCAGTTGCTTCTTCTTAACTTTGTTCTTTGTTAACTCGTTCAGAAGCAACACAAACCTCTCATAAGTATCTTCCAGACTCTCATTCTCCTTGGCTTTAAACTCCTCATAGCTATTTATGCAGTTTGCCACTTTCATCTGGTTTTCGACCTTTGATCCCATCATCATCTTTTGTAATTGATCCCATATCTTCTTTGCATTGGCTTTATAACTGTCAATCTTGATGTAGATCTCGTTTGGGATGCTTTGAAGAAGTAAAGATCTCGCTTGTTTATCTGCTTTGTATCGGCTTTTCTGCTCTTCAGAATATTGAGAAATATCCACTGTCACTGTTTTCATCTTTTGCTCTCGTTCTTCAGTTCCATCTTCACTATCAGAAGAGTCAACATCAGGTATCTGAACTTTAATTGGAGCCATTGGACCTTCAGTGATAGACAGTAAAATATTCTCTCCATTTGAATGTCGTTCCACGAAATCCAAGAATCTGTCTTTCCATTGCTCATATTCGCCTTTGAATAAAACTGGAGGTTTGACATCGGTTCCAATTGAAAGAGCATCTTTGGAAGTCATCTTGTATAAACCTGTTTGAAAAATATATCAATAAGAAACTAGAACTGATCATTAGTCCAAATGAAACAATCAAGAAAATACAGAAAACTTGAAATATAAAATTAGAAATTTTAATCACAAAAAGAACTATGTCCCCCTAGGCAGACTTAGCACGGGGGTCCTAGAGGGCAACGCCCTTGCGGGGTCGAGGGGCAGCGCCCCTATAGAAAAAAATTTCACTATTCAAGGCCATATTACAGTTTTGAAAAAATCGAAAAAAATAATGACTAAGTGTCAGAACTCGCAAGCCCTAAAACTCGCAGACTGAAGAACTCGCAGACTAAGACTTGCGCGTTCTATAAATTCTCAACCAAACGCGCAGACAAACTCGCAAGTAAACTCGCAGATATTTGCGCATTTTGAAACTCGCAAGCAAATACTCAGATCAAACTCGCAAGCGCCTAGAACTCGCTGACTGTGATGTGCGCGTTTCCCAAACTCGCAGATCGAAGCTTGCGTGTTTCAACACTTCGAATTATTTCTGAAATCTTCAAACTCGCAGGTCGATGAATTCGCTAATCACTGTTTCTCCTCAAACTCGCAAGCCTAAGAACTCGCAAGCCTAAGAACTCGCAAGTCACTATTCCACCCAAAACTCGTTGACTTTGATTAGCGCGTTTGGTGAACTCGCAGATCACTACGTGCGCATTTCGTCAAACTCGCAGACTTCAACTAGCATGTTTTTAAAACTCGCTAGTTGTTACTTGCGCGTTTTTACCAAAATTGATTCCTTCAGCTTGCGCGTTCTAACTTGTGAACTAGCGCGTTTCACCAAGAACTTGCGCGTTTGAGGGATCTAGCGCGTTCTTCCTTCTGTCGACCCAAAAACGAACTTTTCATCTAAAAAATGATCTTTTCTTGTCCAAACGATCTGAAACTCTGAACAAACCTTTGTAATCAACCCAAGAACATATTACAATACAATATAACACTCAACCTGTTTTCAATTCAATTTAAGAATTCGTATACAATGAGCTTTGTGGAATTTTTCTCTCTCTAGAAACAGTCTCCGTACTATCCAACTAGGAACCTCTTACAACAACTATAGTCATATCCCTATTTAACACACGCGCAAAATACAAGACTTTGACTATGACTTTTATTACAAATATACTTTGACTTTCTGTTTGAGAGTTGACTTAAGCTTTGACTTGCTTGACTTTCAGTCTTCAGTCTTCATGATCTTGTATCCAACAAATATATGCTCTAACAGTAGCATACTTGAAAAGTAGGGTGAATCTCGTTTATCTCGAGTGGTAGCTCTAATTTGTAAGCTTGATGCCCGATTCATTCAATGATGGTGAATGGTCCGAGGAAACGGGGGCTAAGCTTCCCACTTTTTCCGATCCTAATAATTCCCTTTCCACGGTGATACCTTTAGCATCACCCATTCACCCACTTGGAACTCAACCGGTCTTCTCTTTTTATCCGCATAATTCTTTTGTCTGTCCTTGGTGGCCTTTAGTTGCTCTCTAATAACTTTCACCTTGTCGGTCGTTTCTTGCACTATCTCCGGTCCGGAAAATCGTTTCTCTCCCGCCTCTAGTCAACATACGGGTGTTCTACACTTCCTCCCATACAAGGCTTCGAACGGTGCCATACCGATACTCGAATGATAACTATTACTATAGGCGAATTCCACTAGCGGAAGGTGAGAATCCCAACTTCCCCCAAAGTCGATGAGACACGACCTCAACATGTCTTCCAGTGTTTGGATGGTCCTTTAACTATGGCCATCTGTTTAGGGATGCTAAGCGGTACTCAACTTCACCCTAGTACCTAACTCCTTTTTTAGACCCTCTCATAAGTGTGAAGTGAAACGACTATCACGGTCGGAGACAATAGATAGTTGCACCCCATGCCTCGAGATCGCTTAGTCGATATATAGCTTCTCCAACTTATCCATCGGCAGAGTTTCCCACATAACTAAGAAATGCGCACTCTTGGTAAAATGGTCCACCACTACCCATATGGTGTCGTGAGTCCTCAATGTCTTTGGTAGTTTGGTCATGAAGTCCATAGTGATGTGTTCCCACTTCCACTCCGGTATCCCTAGGGATTGCAAACTTCCATAGGGTCGTTGGTACTCAGCCTTTACATGCAAACAAGTGATGCATCTCTCTACAAAACAGCTACATCCAACTTCATCACCAGCCACCAATAATTTAGTTTTAAGTCCCGGTACATTTTCGTGCTCCCGGGATGAATGGAATATTTTGACTTATGGGCATCTTCCAATAATAATTATCAGCATCCCCCAAAATTAGGTACCCATATCCGTCCTTGGAAGAGCTTCAAACCCCTACCGTTTATTGATAGCTGGAGATGTTGCTTGGTCAAGGCTTCACCTTTGAGGTTTGCCTCATGTAAGGCCTCGACCTGAGCGACCTTTATCCTTTCGAGCAAACTTGAGGCGACTTCGATTCTTATGAATAATGCTCTCACGTTCTCGTTATATTCTATCCGGATTAAAGCATCCACCACTACATTGGCCTTGCCGGGATGGTATAGTAGCTCATAATCATAATCTTTGAGTAACTCTAGCCACCTCTCTTTTCTGCATATTCAATTCTTTTTGGTCGAGCACGTACATCAAACTTTTATAGTCAGTAGACAGCATGCACTTCATATCGTACAGATAGTGTCGACACAACTTCAAGGCGAACACTATCGCCGCTAGCTCGAGGTCGGGGTTGGGTAATTTTTCTCGTGCTACTTTAATTGTTTTGAGGCATAGACTATCACCTTTCCATTTTGCATCAAGACACACCCCAAACCCATCTTGGATGAGTCGTTGTAGACTACGAAGTCCTTCGTGCCTTCGGGTAGGGATAGGATAGGAGCTTCACATAGTTTCTTTTGAAAAGTCCGGAAGGACTTCTCTTGACTCTCGATCCAGAGGAACTTTACATTCTTCCCCGTCAAAGATGTCAAAGGAGAGGCGATTTTGGAGAAGTCTTGGATGAATCTCCAGTAGTAGCCGGCTAGTCCCAAGAAACTCCGAATCTCGGTGGGTCTCTTTGGCGGCTCCCAGTTCGTCATTGCCTCAATCTTCGATGGATCAACCTTTACTCCCTCTCTTGTCACCACGTGCCCTAAGAATTGGACTTCGTGCAACCAAAACTCGCACTTAGATAATTTGGTGTACAATGTCTCCTTCCTCAGTACCTCCAACACTTCTCTGAGATGTTGCTCGTGCTCTTCCGCACTCTTCGAATATACCAAGATGTCTTCAATAAACACGATTAAGGACTTATCCAAAAACGGTTGGCAAACTCGATTCATTAAATCCATAAACATGGTTGGTGCGTTAGTTAGCCCAAATGGCATAACTAGGAACTCATAGTGACCATACTGAGTCCTAAAAGCCGTCTTGGAAACATTTTCCTCTCTGATCTTCACTTGATGGTAACCCAAGTGAAGGTCAATCTTGGAAAAACATCCAACTCCTTGTAGTTGATCGAAGAGGTCGTCTATTCGGGGAAGCGGATATTTGTTCTTCGCGGTCACCTTGTTCAACTCCCGGTAGTCAATGCACATATGCATCAAACCATCCTCCTTCTTGAAGAATAGCATTGGAGCTCCCCAAGGCGAAGAGGTTGACCTCACAAATCCTTTCTCTAGCAATTCTTGAAGTTGGGACATCATCTCTTGCATTTCGGTAGGAGCAAGGCGGTAAGGTGTGCGGGCTATCGGTGCCGCTCCCGGAACTAAGTCAATTCGGAAATCCGCTTGACGATCAGGTGTCAATCCCGGAAGGTCATCGGGAAATACGTTCGGATATTTGTTGGCGATCCTTACATCTTCTACTTTATTCTTCTTCACTTTGGCATCTACCACATAAGCGAGGAATGACGGGTATTTATTCACTAAGCACTTTCTCTCTTTCATGGATGACATGAGGACCACTTCACCCTTACGCTTCTCTCCGTAAACGAGGACAAGGTCTCCACTTGGGGTCGGTATCCTTATGAGCTTCTTCGAACGCAAGATTTCCACTTGGTGCTTGGCCAACCAACACATTGCAATCACCACGTCAAAGCTCCTAATCGCCATAGAAAGAAAATCTACTTCAAAGAATTCGCCACTAATCTCTAGGCGACTTTTTTCTAAGACTTCTCGCAAGATCACTTGCTCCGCATTTCCTACCTCTACTACCAAGGCATCACTAAGGGTACTTGTAGGCACATTCAACGCTTTGCAAAACTCATTTTATACAAAAGAGAAATTAGCACCAGAATTAAACAGTACTCTAGCGGAAATGGAATTGAGTAAGAACGTACCCGACACCACATCGGAGGTATCCTTCGCTTCTTACACATCATTTGAAAGGCCTTCCCTTGAGCCTTTGGGATGGCCTCCTTCTTTGGTTGACTTCTTGAGCTAGTCCCTCTTGTGATCCCCTTCAGATTGGGACATTCTCTTCTCACGTGCCCCATCTCCTTACACTCGTAGCAAATCATCCCTCTAATAGGACAATCTGGACTAGAGTGTCTCGGTTTACCGCACTTGAAGCATTTAACTTGGTTGGTGTTGCAAAAGACAAAGGGCTTACTCTTGCACTTGGGGAACTACTTTGCCTCCCGACGATTGTCTATTCCCTTACCTCCCGGTTTGAATCTCGGATTCTTGAACAAACTTTTTGGGCTCTCCCACCTTCTCTTCTCTCCAACTTTGTCTTCTCTTCTTTGTCTCTCGCATAGGCTCTTTACATAACCTTGGCTTCTTCTATTGACTCCCTAAGGTTAGTAGCTTTGGAATTGTGGACCATTGCCATCATATCCGCAGGCAACTTTTTCCTTCTCAGTTGCGGCCACATGCCCCACCAGGTTTAGCTTTTCCATGAAAATTCGTGTGTACTCCCTCACTGAAAAATTCCCTTTCTTTATCGTTCGAAACTTCTCTTTTATCAAATCCATCTCCTATTCGTTTGAGTATTCTTCCAAAATGTTTTTCTTGAACACGACCCAAGTCATCTTGGCCAACACTATAGCTTCCAGAGTTGAGGTGAAAACGTTCCACCATGTCAAAGTCGTACCTCTGGGCATCTGAGAACCAAATTTCACTTTCTGGACCTCCTCACTGTCTCAAGCTCTGAAGCCTTGCTAAATCTCCCCGAGCCAGTTCATACAAGCTACCGGGTCATCAGAACCGGCAAACTCCGGCGGTTTGCAACAAAGAAATATTTTGTAAGAACAAGTTCTACCCGTCTACCTTGTTTCTAGGGTCCCTAGTCCATCAACGCGGTTCTCATCTCTAGTACCCCCGGACCTCAGTACTACCACATTCTCCTCAATTGTCTCATGACGGTGGTGGTTAACATCCATGTCTTCCAAAAGCTTCATGAACAATTCCTGCTGCTTTACCATGGTCTCATTCATGGTTGTCATCATGTCCAACATCTGCGTTTTAGGGGTGACCTCCATCATAAGTGGGCCGGTGGAGTCAATATTAGATCGTGGCACGTGTTCCACTCTCCCACCCAAAATAGGCAGAAGTGGCAGAGGCAAGGCTGTCGCGGTAACATTTGGTTGATCGGCCATGGACTTCGTCACGGCATTGCCTTCCGGTGAGGATTGGAATCGGCTCTGATTATTCACCATCTCAGTCTGTCACACAATCGAGAACGAAGGTGAGAACAAGGCTAATTATGTCATACAAAAGAAATGTACTAGTATAATCATTGGTCATCACAATCATAGTAGTTCAAGCATGCTCACGTAACAAAACATTCACAATAGCAGTAGCTAATTTAATATATGAACATACTACACATGAGAATTCTCACTACCACTTTCATAATTCCCAATAATGTAATTTCCGTCGACTCTAGGAACGTCCCATCTTAGTATTTCTAAAAAATTCCTCACAATTCATAGCTTAATTGTCTCAGCTTAAGTCTAGGCGTAGTTTGCACACCTATTCACTTAAACTAATGCTCTGGTACCAACTTGTAACACCCTAAAATTTAAACATCAAAATAGGGAAATTCCAGAAAATGTGTAACCAAAAACCTCCAAAATACGACAACTAAAACCCATAAAAGTTGGGATAGTTTGCACAAATTCCAAAGAAGCAAGTAATTTTTTTTGGAAGGCATAGCGGCATCGAACCAACGAACGACTACCATGAACACACGCACACACGCACGCACACCTCCCTGGCGGTATTGGGCATCCACGGGCAGCCCACTAATCCGCCGTTGTCCCGGCCCAGCTTACGCTGAACCTAGAGCCCAACCACAGTCAAAGACTGGGCTGGGGGGGGCAGTCCAGTCAACAACTGGATCGGCCCAAGGACTGGGTACTCCTCATGCCCTCAAATTTACTCCCCTTGGATTCGAACCCGGGTAGATTGGGATGCCATCCACAATCCCCCCCCCCAGGAAGTTACCGCCCTTGGGAAAACCAACTGAGCTAGACATGATTTGTCCAAAGAATCAAGTAATGAGATATCAACTACAACAACCTACTAAATCTAGAATTGACTTAAACTAGATTAACATTGGGTGTTGCTATATCTCCAAAAAATCTATCTTCCCAAAAAGTCCCCAAAAAGCCTGACACTTTAAGAGCTCGTACGTACACGGTCGGAAAGTCAAGACATCCTAGATAAACCGTTAGTGGGACCTGTGAACCAACAAACACTACGACAAGTGTTGGGCCAAAGCCCAGTGAGATCTTATAAAATGAACAGTTCACACGTGAGATAACAATATCATAAATTAAATGTTACTGGTTTTCCTTGGGTGGTATAATTACCAAATTCTCAACTTTGCAACAATGTTCCACACCTGAACATGAACATACAAGAGATGCCTCTTGAAATATGGGGGAGACCCGTTTCCATCGGGGTGATGAGAACACGTGAATGGAGTCAACCATGATGTTATTAGATTACACCTCATGTCTCAGTTTTAGTTCCCATACCATCAAGAGTCACAACCTCAAACCATCACATGCCTTTATTGCCTACTCCGTCGAGTTACACCTCAAGGACTTACGAGACATAGTTTCCTATCTAATCTAGACGAGTTACACCTCAAGGAATTCTATGTCCTTTATTTCCTACTCGCTAGTGGCCTAAGGTGGCTAGTAAATATAAACACATAATCCATGCGATCTAAATCCTCGTGCACAAGGAGATAGACATCAAAACTCCATAATATGATCATAAACAAGTTTGGATAATGATACCAACAAATATTTCGTTAACAATCCAAAGACATGATATTTACCATACAAGTTTGCTAGTTCATATTATTGCACTTTCCATACTCATATTAAACTCAACATATTTCCAATACCAATGAACCATCAAAATAATTTGATAAAATAAAGACTAGTTACAAGCATAGTTCACTTGGGTTCAAAATCTTCTTTTATAAAATAAGGTGTGAAAAGAGTTCCTCATCTCTACATTCCAATCTTACATTTCTTGAGTTACAAGTAGTCAAATATTACCATTTGATGCATTTAAAGATGGCAAAACCCCCATATTCAAACAAAACCCATAAAACCCTAGTTTTAGGTCAAAACCCAATATATCTACAAATTTATATTTAAAGTAAGTAATGACATTTAAGGTTGTTTGTAGGTTAAGAAACTCACCTAAGGGTTTGTAGATGAAAACCCCTAAATGGATGAAACCCTAGAAGGTAGAAGTAGATACTTGAAACTTGAAAGCTTGAGAAGTAAATGAGCTCTTCCACTTGTAGTTGTTAGAACCCTAGGGAAAGAGTATTAACTCTTTGGATGATGGATTAACAATCAACGAAGAGAGAGGGAAGACAAAGGGTTGGAAATCACCTTCTAAAGAAGAGAAAATTGTTTCATCAATGAAATCCAAAAAGTGAGCATTAAATGAGAAAAACGAAGTTGAAATAGGGGGGTCTAGAGTCAGTGGGCGATAGTGCCCTTGTCACAATCGCCAGGCACAATTGCATGGATTGTACCGCGACCTTCTCCCTTTGAGCGATAATGCCACGATGAGAGTGACATTGTCACAATCGCCTGGCATTCTCGCGAGAAACGTATCGAGAGTTGTCCCCATTGCGCGATAGCGCCTTCGCGATAGTGACAGTGTCACTATCATTGGCACAGTCGCCGAAATTGTACCAAAAGTTGATTGACCCCTAAAATAGCTCTGATTTCCAAATAAACATTTAATCCCAATAAGAAAATGATAGGAAGTAGGTTCAATACAAGTCTAAAGGTCTAATAAAGGTTCAAATGAAAATTCGGGGTGTTACGGATTCCATTACTTTGCTTATCTTCAGACAACCCTTCATACAGATTAGTAAGAGTGTTCCACATATCTCTTGCAGTGGTAAGATTCACGATAAAGTGGTAGACATTATCTGGTAGTGACATTACTATGATGGTTTTATCTTTGGTTTCAACTGCAACTTACTTCTTATCAGTATTTGTCCATAGATCTGGAGATTTGATTATTAGCCTTACTGATCTGATGAAATTATCATCGTTATCTCTGTCATCAAACAAAAAGGTTGTAGGAACATATGGACCATTCTTAGAACACTTAGGGTTTGGTTGTCATTCTTTAAGAAAGGTTAATATTCGATTTTTCCAAAGAGGAATGTTATTTTTTTGAAAACAAGGTGATTTGGAAAGAGAGGCATTATCATTGGCTATGGAAGTCATTTCAAATATTGTTTATGGAATAAACAAACATCTATAATACCATTTGTTGGTCCTAGAATGTAAAGACTAACGGAGGATGTGTTTGTAGAAGGGGGTTGAATACCAACACAACATGTTTTTCACTTTTTAATTATATCTTTTGTATTAAAACAAGAACCACAGATTTGTTGTTGAATCAAGGAAGGTAATACCTGAACCTAAACAATCTAACTGGTGATAAGTTTGCTAACAACTGAAAGAGTGAGAGAAGAAAGTACTCCTTCAGATATGAAGTACTAAGATACTTCTTCAGATGGTGATGCCGATTTTTCCTAAGAAACTACCACTTAGAATTTCTTAAAAAACCGGTGAGTAGCAACATATGACAAGGATGACCTTATATAGCTACCATTGCATTAAATGTTGTTGTCCAACTTTAACACGTGTCTTTATCTGATTTATCGATCCATGTGTGCTTATACTCTTCATTTCAGCCTTTGACGTTGATGTAGACACATATTAACCCATTTTAACCTTTTGTATGTAGAGGGAACAGTAAAGGAAGTACGACACCAATAAGATAGTACTTTGGAACTTACTTGGCTGACATGTTGGACATGTTCTTATACAAGGATGAGATTTGGTAAATTTAGTGAGCCAAACTTGTTGGATAAGTTTGCACTCCAATTTTGACTTGCCAGTAGTAGTATTTTTGTCAGAATACTATTTGAATCTATCTTCAATTGATCTTCTTTCAACTAGATGACAATCCAATCCACTCTACTGACGATCTGGACCTCACTTCAACTCGTATTCGATTTTGTTGAAGGTTTTTTGTTTTTGAATTAATACAGATAGTTACAAGACTTTTACAAAGAGAAATCCAATCTTATCCAATCCAAAATATAAGTTATAAATCGGATTCCATCTTAGATTGTTTATGAAGTACGGAAGTTCGGATGTTACATATATACTTAGCGTATTTATGGATTTATAAGGAACAAGATTGGAATACCAAATTAATGGTTATCAGGTTCTTGTATTCGGATGAAGAGTTATCACATCCGAGATTTGATTCCAAAATACCATCTAAGATACAAATCCGAAGGTGATTCTATGAAACCCAAAAACCTTATAATGATAAATCCTTTTTGTAAGACAAGATTTATATTTCCTTTATGTTAGTTATATTCGATGAACGTTGTATTTCAGATATACCATCTACTAGGCAATGAATTATTCTTTTAAGTGTTAGATCGGATGTTATTTGTATTATTATCAAATCCGATTGTTGATACCAATTGAGGACATTAAATTATTTTAATTTTAAATTCATGTAGTATGTATTAGTGAATGTTTGTAATATTTATAAGGTTATTTGAATGCTTTTACATGTAGGGATAAATGGTATAATACATATCAATATTTTATATGAATGCTCAATGGTTTTAGTACATCTATCTGGTAATTACTAAACCCTAAAGGGATGAGGTTTATTCTTGCTCCCAAATCACATATAGCATGTCCCACTTCTTTTCCCCCAATAGTACACGCAATGGTAAAACTCCCCGGGTCCTTTAGTTTTGGAGGGATTTTGAAAGTAAGAAGTGCACTACATTCTTTAGTCAAAGTGACAGTTTCGAATTATCCCAGCCTTCGTTTCTTTTTGAGAATATCTTTTAAAAAATTAACATAATTTGACATTTGCTCGAGAGCCTCTACCAAAAGAATGTTAATGTGAAGTTGTTTGAAAACGTCCCAAAACTTTTTGAATTGTTCATCAACATTTTTAGTTTTTAATCTCTCAGGGAAAGGTAAGTCTTTCAAATCTGGGACAGATTTGCTCATGTCGGGAGTGCATGAGATGAGTGGTTCTGGAGTGAGCACAATCTGTGTTGGATAGCTTGCGACAATTGGGCCTGCTGTTTGGGCCAAGGATTCTGGTTTTTGTGATTCACTAGGAGACGAGAACAGGTCTGGGAAGTTCGAGGCATCAAACAAATGTGAGTCCTTTTGCACAACTTGCATGGGAGAGGTTTTCTCAACTTTTCTAGACTCACTTATGTTTTCAATCTCTCTAATACTTATGGCCTTGACATGTTCCTTGTGAATTCCTTTGGGGTTTTCCGTGTCGCTAGGCAAAGTCCCTTGTGGTCTATTCTTGAGTTCGACAGCAAACTATCCAAGTTGGGTTTCGGAACCCCTCAAAGTTGCATTGGATTGGTTTATAAAACCTTTAAGTGGTGATTCGATTGAACCATTACCGTTTGATGCATTTTGTTGTCTTGCTTCATGTGATTGTGAATAATATCCATGTTGGTAATTCTGAGGTGGGCCATGATGAAATCCCGGGGGATTTGGTGGTCGGTTTTAGACTTGGCTTGCCCCGGGGGGTTAAAGTCCTTCATTTCCAGACCAAGAGAAGTTCGGATGGTTTCTACTATTCGGATTGTATGTTTGGGAAAACGGACTATTTCTAGAATGATTTCCGACATAGTTCACCGAAACGGGGTTACCGGGACAACACTCGAAAGGATGATTTTCACCGCAAAAAGTACACGTATCAATTAAAGATTGATTTGTTGCCTGCACATGACTCTTTTCTCCTGTTAGAACATATTTTATGTTCTATTAAAAGTTTTATAAACTAATCAACATTATTGTGTTGGGCCTTGTAATGGGTTTAGGCTTAATTGAATATAAGGGAGTATGGGGGTATAAATAGGAATCTTGTATCCTAGTTTAGGTTAACCTTCATTTTACAATGTAGTCGTATGATTACAATTGCTCTCTAGTAGTTGTAGCTTTACATTTCCTGTTTGAATAAATATACTGATTTCTATCCTCTTCAATCTCTTGTTTATCATATCAATCAATACCAATCATTGATCTCAATGGACCTATCAAGTGGTATCAGAGCTAAATGAAGATATATTTCTTTGATGATCGAGATCTGATTTGGTTTTTGAAAGAACAGTCTGTGAAAAAAAAATCGATTTCTGGATTTGTATTGATTTGGATGTTCTTCATTGTTTAATTGGTTCAGTGGATAAAATCGAACATCACTGAATATATAATAAGTTCCAATTTCATTCCAGAGTGTCGATTTTGCCGATTTTTGTGTTCATTCTGTTCGAAAACTTTTATCACTGTGGTTGGATCGATTTGTGTTTTAGAGTCCGATTTAGACAAAGTGATCAACTACAATTGTGCTCAAAAGATGTTTTCGAACCTGTGGATAAAATCTCAACTCAGAAATCGATGTATTGAAAGTTTTGTTGAAGATTTTGTGAAAATCAGTTCGAGATCCGTAAAATTCGCAGGATTCAAGTGAAGAACTCGCAGATGTTGAAAAGAATTCGCAGAAAGAAGAGTATGTTTGAAGAATTCATAAGTTAAGAATTCGCAGACATATGTGTTGCGAAAAGTGAAGATTTCGCAGGTGAGAGTATTGCGAAAGTTAAGGTTTCGCATATGAGAGTACTGCGAGAAGTGAAAGATTCGCAAATGTATGTCTTGCGAATTCTGAAGCATTCGCAGACATATGTCTTGCGAAAGGCGAGGATTCGTAAATATGAGGCTTGCAAAAATTAAGGATTCACAATGCAAGCCTCTTCGAATTGTGGTTTTCAACTTAGTCTATCTTGCGAATTGTGCTTCATGGTGAATAGTGATCTGCAAATTTTGATGTTTTTTGAGAATTTTGACTGTTCTGAACCCATTTTCATACAAGTTTGCCCTGTTCCTGAGCTTTATACGCGGAATGCATATGTGACATCACTCCTATCTTCTGTTGGTCACATATTCTTAGCAATTGATCTATTCTTACACAAGTGCTCATGCCTGTCAAGATTTTTCAGATTCTGGATTTGATGATTTGGTCTCTGCTTGGACTGAGTTAGCTGCCTGAGCATCTGCAATCATTAGTCAAGAAAGCTTCTTGATTTGTTAGACCGTTGAGAGCACTTTATCATTCTTCTGACTTGATCACTCAGTAGTGTGAGTGATTGCAATCATTGTTCTGCTATTTGAGTTGTAATTCAGAATCCTGAGCGCTTATAATCATCCAGCTGATTCATGAAGAAAGGAGTTTTTGGTTTGATTATTCAGTATTCTGGAAAGTAGTCAGAAAATGAGTATCTTCTATCAGTTGTTGAACATTGCTTGTCTTCTAACCCTTGCCTTGTAGTGTTGCTACCGGATTCTACCGCCCATATGCTTATCAGATGAAGTTCTTAAGCTGAATTCTAATTTCAACTCATGGTTTAAAGACAGATCAGATGTTATACACTGAATATGCACTTGGTTGTCATTCCATAATCCATACATATCATTCTTGTGGGCGTTAAGGAATGTGTTGGATTTACTAGAGATAAAAGATGTCTTTATGTGCACTCAGTCGTCTACATTAGATCTGATATTTCAGTTGAAACTCTAAGGATAAGAGCTACATTCTAAGGGGAGATTAAGGATGCTTTGATGTTTATGCAATGCTAAGTTTTCTAAAGAAATCAAGGGGGAGAGGAACTGAAGCTGGAGCTGATCAGAGAATGATTACCTTACAAAACTTAGGGGGAGAATGTTAGAGCATATTTTATGTTCTATTTAGAATTTTTATAAAGTAATCAACATTATTGTATTGGGCCTTCTATTGGGTTTGGGCTTAATTGTATACAAGGGAGTATGGGGTTATAAATAGGAATCTTGTATCCTAGTTTAGGTTAACCTTCATTTTACAATGTAGTCGTATGATTACAATTGCTCTCTAGTAGTTGTAGCTTTACGTTTCCTGTTGTTAGAGCATAAATATGTTGGATACAAGATCAAGCTTACTGAAGGTCAAAGTTGAGAAAGTCAAAGCTGCTAAAGTCAAATCTCATTAAAAGTCAAAGTCTATTAATAAAAGTCAATGTATTTGTATTTGTTGTTTCCTTGTTTTAGAAGGTAGTATAAATAGTTTTTCTTTTTGTATTTTCATTAAGTAGTTGAGTTACAAGAGATAGAAGTTAGAGAGAGAAAGAATACGTAGAGAGAGAGAGAGAGAGTTCTAGAGAGAGATCTTTGTAATTGTGATTTGAGAAAGTAATCAAACAGGTAATTGTTTGTTAATCTTGTTGTGTTTGTTTAATATTGATTAGAAACTAGATTTAAGGACACATAATTGGTATCAGAGCAGATCCAAAAGGTGAAATCGATTCAAGAAAATCAAGAAACGAGTACGTCACTGTTCAAAATAGAATTCTGAGTTTCAGAGTGTTTTTGGAGCAAATTTGTGTTAGAAAGTGGTCGAAAAATGTACTTGATCGAGTCTATGTTCTTTAATTTTTGTTTTGCACTGTAATTTCAATCGAATTTGTGATTTTTGTTAAGCTTTTGTTCACGAGTCGAAGTTCACTGTTTCATCAATCAATTTGTAGTATGAGTGTTTGTTTGTAAAATTCATGTATTGTAAAATGTTCTTGGATTGATTGTAACGGTTTCTGCAAAGTTTTGAGTCGATTGGACAAGGATAGATCGAATTCAGATGGAAAACTCAGTTTTTGGGTCGAAAAACTGAAGAACGCGCTAGATCGCTAGAACGCGCAAGTTCATCGTTCAAACGCGCAAGGTTCATCCGCAAGAACGCGCAAGTCGAAGGAAAGTTTTTGGTTAAAACGCGCAAGCAACGACTAGCGAGTTCTAGAAACACGCTAGTTGGATTCTGCGAGTTTGGAAAAGTGAGAAAATTTTCTAAGGACCAGAACGCGCACGTAGTTATCTGCGAGTTCTACAAACGCGCTAATCAAAGGGTGCGAGTTTGAGCTGAAATAGTGTTTAGCGAGTTCTTCGACGTGCGAGTTTGGTGATCAGCGAGTTTATCGACCTGCGAGTTTGAAACTTCAAGAAATAATTCTAACTGTTGAAACGCGCAAGAGTAGCTAGCGAGTTTTGTTCAAACACGCAAGCTTCGACGTACGAGTTTGAGAAACGCGCACGCTTCAATCTCTGAGTTTCAGCGTGAATAGTCTTTAGCGAGTTTAGGCACTTGCGAGTTTCGTCGATCTGCGAGTTTTATCTGCGTGTTTGCTTACGAATTTCTCAAAACGCGCAAATATCTGCGAGTTTACTTGCGAGTTTGCCTGCGCGTTTGGTTGAGAATTTATAAAACGCGCAAGTCTTAGTCTGCGAGTTCTTCAGTCTGCGAGTTTTAGGACTTGCGAGTTCTGATACTTAGTCAATTTTTTCGAATTTTCTGATTTTTCTAGATTTCAAGATTTTTCTTGTGATTTCATATTTTGGACTAACGATCAGTTCTAGTTTCTTATTGATATATTTTTCAAACAGGTTAAAGAAGATGACTTCCAAAGATTCACTCTCAATCGGAACAGATGTTAAGCCTCCAGTTTTGTTCAAAGGCGAATACGAACAATGGAAGGACATATTTTTTGACTTCATAGACAGATATTCAAATGGAGAGAATATACTTCTATCTATCACTGAAGGTCCCATGAAACCAATCACAATTCATGTACCTGTTGATGATCATGATGGTAATAATGTTGATGGTGAAAGTGATGATGGAGATGGAGAAAAGGAAATAAAGACAAAACCAGTTAAAGTTGACTTCTCTCAGTACTCAGAAGAACAAAAGAGTAGATTTAAAGCTGATAAGCAAGCAAGATCTCTTTTACTCCAAAGCATTCCAAATGATATCTACATCAAGATTGACAGCTTCAAACATGATGCTAAACAGATGTGGAATCAATTGGAAAAGATGATGATGGGATCAAAGATAGGGAATCAGATAAAGGTGGCCAATTGCATCAATAACTATGAGGAATTCAAGGTAAAAGAGAATGAGAGTCTTGAAGACACTTATGAAAGATTCACTTTGCTTCTTAATGAGCTGACAAAGAACAAAGTCAAGAAGAAGCAGCTGGAAAACAATGTAAAATTTCTGAGTATCTTACGTCCTGAATGGAAGAAACACACATGTCGGAAGAAGCAGATGAAAGATTTAAGTGAAATCCCTCTTCACGAAGTTTATGAGACATTACGTCAGAATGAGGAAGAGGTCGAGGAGAAAAGAGTTGAAAAGAAAAAGGCTGAAAAGGTTTCTGATCCGATTGCTTTGGTTGGAGAGACAAAGAAAGAAAAGAAAGAGAAGATTGAGAAGAAGAAGAAAAAGAAAGTGAGTTCAAGTTCAGAGTCTGGTTCTGTGTCTAATAGTGATGATGGCGAAAGTCTGAAACAAGCCATGATATTGCTGACCCGTGCATTTCAGAAGAAATTTTATAAGAAGCCGGGATCAAATTCTCAACGCTATTCGTCATCAAGTTCAAAGAACCATGAGCACCGAGGGAGGGTAGAAGGCAAGAGATTTGAAGAGAATAGGTATGGTGAGAAGAAACCGGATGAGAAGAAGAAGTTTGCAAATGACTACACTGTTGCTGAAAAGCCTTCAACTTATCCAATCAAATGTTATAACTGCGGCAAGTTGGGTCATTATGCCAAAGATTGTAAGAAGCCAAAAGTACGCAACTCTCAGTATTATCAGAACAAGTTGCTTTTGGCAAGACAACAAGAAACTGGTGTTGCTTTAATGGCAGAGGATGAGTTTTGGTTGGATCATTCTGAGGATGAAAGTGATGAGAAAGAAGAAAATGCTCATATCTGTCTCATGGGCAAAGAGGATAAGAATGACGAGTCAGATGATGAAGAAGTTAATGAGGTATTAAACTTAACTCCAAAAGATCTTATTACCAAATTGGAAACCATGGTGGTTGAGCTTCAAAATTTACAACATAATCTGAAAAATGAAAAGGAAAAGGTTGCTAAAAAGAACAAGAAGATCTTTGAACTTAATACTTCTGTTATTTCAAACAAAGATCTAATTGATTCTTTATGAAAATCTGATTCTGATTCTAAATCTAAAGTAGATGATTTTGAAAAGAAGATTTCTAAGTTTGAAGGAAAAATAAATAAATATGAGTTTGAAAAGAATGAATCTGCACTAACTGTTTATAAACTGCAGGTTGAAAACAACAATTTGAACAAGAAGGTAAATGGTCTGGAAGTTAAACTTTATAAAAGAGGTCAAACAGATCATACCATTTTTCTTAATGCCCCTGATGAAGAAGCTGATGTTAAGCAAAGATGGGGACTTGGTTTTAACAACCCCCATTATCTTAAGAAAGCTATCAGAAAACAGCCGGCACTTTATAACTATCATTTTCTTGCCTGTGCTGGTAAACATACTCATTTGAAACCCAAATTTGTTACCAAATTGTCAGATGAAGATGAGGCCAAAGAAACTGAAAACAGAAAGAATAAAAAGAAAATGCAACTACCATTTAACTATGTTAAGTTAAATGATAGTTATCTTTCAGAAACACCGAAAGTTCTTTCAAAAGACTATTTTGTTAGTTATTCCGCATCTGAGATGAAGGCAAAACCTGCGATTGCAAAGGTTTATGTTCCTACATCTATTCTTGAAAGCAAAATAGTTGAACTTGAAAATGTTTTATCTGATGAAAAACTTTTGGTTGATATAGAACAAAATGTGTTTTCTACATTTATAAAGAACACTGTTTTTCAAGAAAAATCAACAAAGTGTTCTACAGTTTCAAAGGCATCTCAAATTTTCTCTGATAATTCTGATGACTTATTTGAGTCTGCAAATGATTCTTTTAATTCTGATGATGGGAGCATGGAAGAATCTGATATGTTTGACATTCATTCTAAACTTCCTGATCATTCTACTTGTCTTAAAATGACAAAGTGTTACCAAGTGCTGTTCATATTGGTGAAACATCAACTAAGGTTGGTGATTCAGTTTCTGTAACTGCTGATTACTATGCTCATGGTAAGAAACATAAGAAACAACGATTACGAAAACAGAAATACACTGGTACACAAAAGAAACCTCAGTCACAGAAATCAATTTTTCCTAATAAATCTACATCTTATGTTTCAGATTTAAGGAAGAAAAAGTTGAAAGCTCAATCCAAATGGAGACCAAAACAGAAGGATGTTGAGATAGCTGAATCAATTACTGATAATTCTTGTACTAAATCTGTTAGTAGTGATTCTGATGTAGTTGATCAATGTGCTTCTCATAAACAAAACCTTGTAACTTCTTACAAGCGTTATTCAATAAAGCATTTGATTCAATTATCTCCTATTACTTCTAAATTTCATCATAATTATCGGAAAACTGAATTTGCTTATTCTCATGATTCTTCTGATTGGTATGGATCTTATCATGCATATTCTTCAAAATCAAATGTTTGTAAAAGTTTTCAAAAGAACAGAGGGTCCATTTTTAAGTGGATGCCAAAATCTTGTACTAAACTGTTAGGTCCCGTTTTCAAATGGGTACCTAAAACTATTATTGCCTGATTTCTCTTGCAGACCCGGCATATGTGGTACTTGGACAGTGGATGTTCCAAGCATATGACTGGGCAAAAAGCTTTATTGTCTAACTATACAGAGAAATTCAGTGGCAATGTCAGATTTGGAAACGATCAGCTTTCACCTATTCTAGGATATGGTGATATCATTCAAGACAAGATAACGATCAGTAAAGTGAGCTATGTTGAAGGCTTGGGGCACAACTTATTCAGCATAGGTCAATTCTGCGATAAAGGGTTAGAGGTCAACTTCAAGTCTAAGAGTTGCTCAGTTCGTACTGAAGACGGAACAGAACTCTTGGTTGGACATAGAAAAACAAACCTCTACACCATCAACTTGTCCAAAGTTCAGATTGACAATCAGGTATGCTTGTTGACAAAAGCTACACAGCAACAAAGTTGGCTCTGGCATAGACGGTTATCTCACTTGAACTTTCGTTACATCAACAAGCTGGTTCATGGGAAGTTGGTAAAGGGACTGTCAGGATCGAATTCTTAACAAGAATAAATTCTCAGAAACTAATATCAAAGAAGTTTGCGGAATAACACTTTGATATTTAATATAACAGTGAAACAAAACAGTATATAATCAATAACTTGCAAACTTGTATTGAATGCTTGAAGTTACAAGATTAAACACACAACCTCAATATTGATGAACAGGCTCACCAATACGAATTCTACTTCTCTAGAATTAGGAACTATGCCTTGAGGTTGATTCTCTCTAAAACTTAGAATGAAAATTATTTTTTTTTTAAAACAAAAGTTATCTAACAATTCTAAACAATACAATATATATACTGAAGATAAAAGCTAATTACAATTAATAAAATATCTTCATAATATCTTCCATCATTATCTCCAAGCTTTCCATAATCTTCAGTCCATCCAGCTGTCATCCTTCTATGCGAATTCTTTATCACATAAGCAGCATTATTCTTCAGCAGCATTAATACTCTGAGCAGTATTAACTCAAGCAGTACTAACCATGCTCAGCAATCTCCCCCTAACTTAACTTTTCAAAACTGAGAAGTTAAGTTCTTCAACATAGGGTCTTTATGATAATTTCAAAACATCTGCAATTACTAGTTCTTCTTGATTCAGTTTCTGCTGTTATCTTCTTTTCTGTTTCTGATGTAGTTACTGCTTTGTTTCAGCTTCTTCACTTATCTCCCCCTCAAAATAAGATTTCATATTAATACAAACTTTAATTTTCTTCTTTTTCAGTACCAGCTTCTTGAAATGATCTATCTGCTAGTTATAAGAAGTGATCACCTTTTCATCTCTTTTATCTCCATAATTTGATTGTGAACTTTCAGACTAATTGTACCAAGTGTATCCATCAATTCTTTGTAGTTAAACTGTCCTCACCTCCTTTAGGTGTGTTTACCACCTTTGAAGGATCCTTGGATCTTTTAGTAGAGATCTTCTGCCTAGCAGAAGCACCTTCTACTCCCTTGGTTTCTTGGCACCTGGGACCTTTAGATAATTACTCATCTAAAGTTGCCATGGGGAAGGTCTTAGATATGTTCACACTGTCCTTCTATGTGCTAGCAGAAGTAGTGTGAGCCTTACAACCCATATGCTCTTGCATCTCCTTATTGAGCACCTTCTTGAGGTTGGGAGACACCCCTGTGGTTTCCCTATGGATATTCTCTAAAGGAGAATCCTTCTTTAGAGGGCTTAAAGGCTTAGTGGGTGAAGGTACAAGAAGGGACGGAGCCTTCTTTACCTGTTTCCTTTTGTATGTTTGGGTGATTGGTGAGGTTGGTTTATCAAGAAGAGACTGTGAGATTGATATAGAGTGGGAAGGTTGGGATTGACTAGCAGTGGGATGGTCTAATGGGGGCCTTGACCCTGCTGCCATACCTTCATCAGTGTGGGACACCACCATCATTGTAGAGAACAATGGGGTGTCTACTCCTTCCGAGTCCCCAGCAGATCTTCTCATATTTGAGAAAACTTTGCCTTTAGGGGGTTTAGGTACATATACCTCATCAAAGTGAGGTATGTCCGTCAATTCATTATTAAGTACTTCTTGTACAAACCTTGGATACAGATAAAAGCTTTTTGATTGATATCCAGGTTTGACATTAAATCATTGAAGATCATTTTTAGGTATAGAAAACTTACATTAGCAGTAGTAACACTTATCAGCAGCATTAACACAGACTGACAGTAGTAACACATACCAGCAGCATTAACACAGTCTGACAGTATTCATTGAACTAGAAGTACTAACTACCTTTCAGTATTAGCAACTTGAAACACTTCTGCTGTATCAGAAGTAACATGTCCTCCATCAAATCTTTTGAAGGCAGTCCATGTTCCTTGTTGTGTGCCAAGAGCAACCATTATCTTCATTCCAAATGCTCTTCCTCTTGAGCTTTTGATTGCCCTGCACACTTGATAAATCAGTTAGTCTTTGATGGAACCCAAGCCAAAGTGGTCTTGGGTTGTCCTTTCTCATTTATATAATCTGTCAGTTTGGTCTGGATGAGTTGTTTAGGAATCTCATGGCTGGAATACTTTGTCAAGATTATAGGCTTTGCAACATTAATACTAGTAGAAGCACTATCCTTGTTAGCAGTAGTATTGGTTGCAGCAGCACTATTTCTGTTAGCAGTACTATTTGGGATAGCAGTACTAACAGGTTTCTTTACAATTGAAACCCAAACTTGAACAAAGTTGTTTGCTTTCTTTGTCTTTAAATTACTCCTTGGCTTATTTGGAGCATTTTTCTTTGTATTAGCAAACTTGTTCTGAGCATGAGACTTTAAAGGTGCTCTTTTCTCAGCCAATTGATTCCTTCTTTTATTCCTATAACCAAAAGAGTTTTGTGGTTTTCTTTGAAAAGTGACTCTTTGGTTGATAGGGTTGAAATAACAGTGTTTGGCAAGATGATTCAATTTACCACAGATAAAACAAGGTTTTGGTCTATTGATTTTACTCAAATCAACCCCTTGTTTTTGTGCCCACTGATTATTCTAGTTTCTCTGATTTCCCCTTGGTTTATCATGTTTTTGGGGCTCAGATTTATTGCAAGAACACTGTTTACATGGGACAGGATTCACAACTGTGGTTTGCTTATAATGGACCTTCTTAGACTTTCCCTCAGTCTTTTCTATGTCCTTAGACTTGATCCAAGCCTTTCCACATCCCTCATTGGTTATAATGTTATTTTCTAGAGGAATCTCACCACTCACAGTGTTCTTCTTACTCTTTTCATTAAAGTTTTCTTCTTCAGAGTCTGTTTCAACCACCACTTTGTCTAATGGATCTACCTTAGTGGCTTCATCAGACAATTCCTTCCTATTCTTGGTCTCTAGCAAGTCTGATATAGGAGGGATGTAATTGTTGTTGTATGGTGGTGGTGTGGTGTTATAACCTATTCCTCTTCTAAGTTTGTCATGGATTTGAGTTTGGAGCAAAGAGTCCATTGCTTTAGAAGCATTGGAAAATTTCTCAATATCCAGCTTGGCTTTCTCAAACTCACTCTTTATCTTCTCATTCTCCTCTTTAGACTTTTTCAGCTGAAGTTCTAGGTCATTCTTCTCCCACTTCCAGTAATTTGTATCATAAGAATGTTGAAGTTCATTGGCTTGGAAAACTTTGATCTGTTCCTCAAAACTCTCAACAATTCTTACATAGTATTTTATATCTCTCTCTAATCTTTTAAGGTCATCACTCATTGTCTGGTTGTGATCCCTATACCTTTTAACAGTTTCCATACAAGTTTTAGAGCAAAGATTAGACATTATCTTTGTGGGGATTTCTGTGCTTGAAGAATCTGAAACTTTAGCCATTGATGATTTCTGATTTCAAGGAAGAATGATGATTGCAGGTTTCTGAGAATACTTGCTCTGATACCACTTGTCAGGATCGAATTCTTAACAAGAATAAATTCTCAGAAACTAATATCAAAGAAGTTTGCGGAATAACACTTTGATATTTAATATAACAGTAAAACAAAACAGTATATAATCAATAACTTGCAAACTTGTATTGAATGCTTAAAGTTACAAGATTAAACACACAACCTCAATATTGATGAACAGGCTCACCAATACGAATTCTACTTCTCTAGAATTAGGAACTATGCCTTGAGGTTGATTCTCTCTAAAACTTAGAATGAATTTTTTTTTTTTTTAAACAAAAGTTATCTAACAATTCTAAACAATACAATATATATACTGAAGATAAAAGCTAATTACAATTAATAAAATATCTTCAGAATATCTTCCATCATTATCTCCAAGCTTTCCATAATCTTCAGTCCATCCAGCTATCATCCTTCTATGCGAATTCTTTATCACATAAGCAACATTATTCTTCAGCAGTATTAACTCTAGCAGTACTAACCATGCTCAGCAGGGACTTCCTGAGCTGAAATACGAACGAGAACACTTATGCGCAGCATGTGAGAAGGGTAAGATGAAGAGAGCCGCACACAAACCGAAGCCTGAACCAAGCACTAGTTCTCCGTTAGAACTGATACACATGGATTTATGTGGACCAATGAGAACTCAGAGTTTGGGTTGTAAGAAATATGTGTTGGTAATTGTGGACGATTACTCCAGATACACGTGGCTCAAATTTCTTCGTTCAAAAGATGAGACACCGGAAGTTCTCATTTCATTCTTAAAGACGACCCAGGTGAAACTGCAGCGACAAGTCAAGTTCCTTCGAACTGACAATGGCACAGAATTCAAGAACAAGATTGTTGATGATTATCTCGAATCAGTTGGGATTTCACATCAGTATTCTGCTGCTAGAACCCCTCAACAAAATGGAGTAGTAGAAAGACGTAATAGGACGCTAGTCGAGGCCGCTCGGACTATGCTTAGTCAATCGGATCTACCTCTATTCTTGTGGGCGGAAGCTGTGTCGACTGCATGCCATACGCAAAATCGTTCCATGATACACCGTCGGTTTCAAAAGACTCCATATGAGCTGATCAACAACATAACACCTACCATCAAATACTTTCATATATTTGGGTGTAAATGTTTTGTGCTTAATGACAGAGAGAGTCTGAACAAATTCAGTGCTAAAGCGGACGAAGGCATCTTTATCGGTTATTCTTCAACATCTGTTGCATATCGTGTTTATATAAAGAAGTCAAAGACAGTTGTGGAGAGCGTCAATGTTACATTTGATGAAGAGATGGCTTCTGATCAAATCAATTCAGAACCCGTTATTACTGGTGTATTAGCTTCTGGGCAGATCAGTCCAGAACCTGTGTCTACAGCGATAAATTCGGATAACGCTTCTACATCTACTTCACATTTAACTGATTTAGATTTGTTATTTGAATTCTTTTATGATGAGTTTCTTGGAAGTAATGTATCTAAATCTGTCGTGACTGACAGGTCTGAAGATACAAGTTGTCATCATCCAGTCACTTTAGAAGTTATTACTGAACAAGCATCTACAGTTCAGACAGAAATTCATATTCCTGTTGTTATTCCTACAGTTGAAGATGTTCAAACAAATGTTGAGTCAGAAGTAACTGTTTCAGTTGGGTGTAATACTTTGTATACTCAACAGCCTGAATCTGCTGTCCCAACTGATACTTCTTCAACTGATATTTCAACTGAAAACCCCCCTCCTGTAATTCAAACTGAAGATTTTGAAAGTGGATTTCAAGATGATGATCATGTTCAGAATTCATCTATTCCACTCCCACATGAGCATCGCTGGACCAAGGCCATCCATTACATCAAGTAATTGGAGATTTTGACAAGCCTGTTCAGACAAGGTCAGCGACTCTTAATCAGTGTATGCATGACTCATTTCTCAGCAAGATTGAGCCAACTCGAGCATCCGAGGCTCTTGCTGATTCGGACTAGGTATCTGCAATGCAAGAAGACCTCAATCAGTTTGAAGCCCTAAAGGTTTGGAGATTGGTTCCTAAACCGGAAGGTAAAACCGTGATCGACACTAAGTGGGTATTCAAGAATAAAAAGGATGAAGATGGTGTTGTCATCAGAAACAAAGCTAGACTTGTTTCCAAAGGCTACCGGCAAGAGGAAGGCATTGATTATGACGAGACGTATGCTCCAGTAGCGCGCATAGAGGCAATCAGAATGTTTCTCGCCTACGCCGCTCATAAGAACTTCACAGTCTTTCAGATGGATGTGAAAACAACCTTTCTGAACGGCATTCTTAAAGAAGAAGTGTATGTGTCTCAACCAGAAGGGTTCGTTAATCCAGATAAGCCAGATCATGTCTACATATTGGACAAAGCCCTTGATGGATTAAAGCAAGCCCCTCGAGCCTGGTATGACGTCTTATCCAAATTCTTGGTCAAGTCTGGTTTCTCTAAAGGTAAGATCGATACCACTTTATTCATAAAGAAGGAAAAAGCTGATATTATTATTATTCAGATTTATGTTGATGATATAATATTTGGTTCTACTAATCCAAAATATTGCAAAAACTTTTCTAACCTCATGGTGTCACGTTTTCAAATGAGTATGATGGGAGAGATGAATTTCTTTCTCGGATTACAAGTTAAACAGCTTTCTATGGGGATTTTCATAAATCAATCTAAGTACATTTTGGATATTCTTCGGAAGTACAAAATGGAAAATTCTAAACCAATTGGAATCCCAATGGCACCTGGTACTAAAATTCACACTGATCATTCGGGTAAAAGTGTAGATGTTAGAACGTACAGAGGTATGATAGGATCGTTGATGTATTTAACTTCCAGTAGACCAGATATTATGTTTTCAACATGTCTGTGTTCTAGATATCAAGCTGATCCCAAAGAATCCCATTTGGCCGCTGTCAAACGGATCTTTAGATATCTTTAGATATCACCCTGTATCCTAAGGATACAGGGTTTCAACTAACTGCATATTCAGATGCAGATCATGCAGGTTGTATGTTGGACAGAAAGAATACTTCTGGTCACGTACAATTTCTTGGAGACAAACTCGTTAGCTGTGCTTCAAAGAAACAGTTATGCGTTTCCACATCGACTGCTGAAGTAGAGTATGTAGCTGCTGCCACTTGTTGCTCTCAAGTCTTGTGGATGAGAACACAGCTACGAGATTATGGCTTTAAGTATGATAAAATTCCAATATATTGTGACTCGAAGAGTGCGATTGCCATATCTTCTAATCCTGTCCAACATACCAAAACCAAACACATTGATATAAGGTATCATTTTATAAAAGATAATGTCGAAAAAGGAACAGTTGAACTTTATTTTGTAAAAACAGATTATCAACTTGCAGATTTATTTACCAAACCCTTAGATGAAAAGAGATTTAATTTTCTTGTCTCTAAGCTTGGTATGTTAAATCTTAAGACATAATCGGTTGTTACCTACTAAAGTTACAAATTGTTATTTTTCGTCATTTTCTTTATTTTTATTTCTGAAAGATACCTGCACTTTAATTGTTTGCTCATGATCTCAGGGGGAGTATGAGAAAATTGTTAGATGATCTATATTCATTTGAGGGGGAGTAAAACTAATTTCTGCATTTTGCTTAACTGACAAAATCTTTTAAATGCATGATTTTAGGGGGAGCTTATAAGTAACAAGGAGTAAGACAATGATTTCTGATTACTTTTGATCAGAACTCGTTCTATAATTGTTTTACTGTTTTTCCGTCGTTTATTTTCGAATAAATTTTGTGAATAAATTTTTGACTAGACTTTGAGACTTACAGGATGAGAGAAGCTGACACGATCATATCTACATGACTACAGCTGACTTTCTGAGATTTAAGATTGAGTGACAAGGTAATTTTTTTTATCTTAATCTCACATATATCTGAAAGAAGGACAACTTTCAGGTATAGAAAACATGTTCTTAAATGTTCAAACCACTTCCTAATTCTTAAACAGATTTTATAATTTGGAAGTGTGATTTTAAATGTTTTCATTTTATTTTTGTGCGTAATTGATAAACAAACCGTGTGTTTCCAAAGATAAATACTTGCGTATTGTCTTTTCTATATACTTTCAAGTATTCACACACACTGGTTTGAATTTTTGTTCAACATGTTCTTACCATGTCTCTAAATTGAAACAATTTTTCTTCGATGGTAAGACACTCCGCTTGTATTCAAAGAATTTTAAGCAATATTTCATTTCGAAACGGTCATTTCAAGAATGTCTATATTTTGTTTCGTACAATGTCAGATTTTCAAACAAGTCTTTTGCATTCATTTTCATTCATTCAGTATACTTGTTTGAAAATATTTCAATGTCTAAAAATGCTCATATTTTCATGATAATATTCTGAGCATACATATATCTGACCCATATTTCCTATGATTTAAATGTTCAAGATAAACCATTATGAGCAACATATGCTTTGTAGGACTAGGTTCTTTGTGCTAGGACTTATCTGAAACTTCTATGGATTCACGTTAACCAGTGTTTCCTACCCAAGAAGTTAATCCTTTAGTGATTGAGTTTCAGGAGTCTAAAGAAATGAGTGTGGGTGTGATGAGGTAAAATGGAAAAGAGAGTTTGGTTAGTAGTGAGCTTATTGATTAAAAAGAAAGAGGGTGAGAGATCAGAGTAAAAGAATATCAAACTCTGCACCAACTACTTTCTGAGCCGGGCAGCCACATTACTAGCGTTTCACAACTCTTTGGTGAACGTTATTGAAACAGGCAATTAGCCCATGCCAACTCTTGCTTAAAACCCCACCAACCACTCATTTTCTTCTCAAAAAGAAAATGTTTCATATTTTTCTAGGGACGCAGCATATAATCTATCTGATTTTCATTTGGAAAATCTGGATATTGAAAAAGAAGGAAGTTTGCCCCACCTTCGCACTTCAATCATGCACTTAGAGTCTGTGTTTATCTACTGTTGTCTTAGTGGTTTACACAATGTTGAGCCTTATTGAAAAGCAATATTCGTGCTTATTTCTTTCTTCACATGCACGAGCACACAAAGAATTCGTTTCTTTGTCATAACATTCATAGAAATTGCCTTTGTGGTATTTCGATGATTGGATGGAAGCCCTGGGGGAGTGAACATCAAAAAGCTCCTTTATATTGTGTATTCGTTACACACAGTGACTTTGTGTTACTGACAGGCATTTTAACTGATTCATTTGTTGATTCAGA
Organism: Arctium lappa; assembly: GCA_023525745.1. Taxonomy (NCBI): domain Eukaryota; kingdom Viridiplantae; phylum Streptophyta; class Magnoliopsida; order Asterales; family Asteraceae; genus Arctium; species Arctium lappa. The sequence goes on from CM042054.1 coordinate 69,804,398, forward strand.
TGTTACATTCTTATTTTGTACGGACTTGAAAAGATCTGGATAAATACATTGTTCGAATTGGCAAAGAATCAGAGGCTCAGATCAGAATGGTCAAAGACATTTCTTGATGAAAGTTTTGATGATGTTGATGCTCAATTCATCAAAAAGGGGGAGAAGAGTTCAAATCAAGAAATGTTGGTTGAAAAGTTTGAAGAAATGTTGAATGTTAAAGTTTTTGAAGTTAAAGGGAGATGATATCAAAGAAATGACAAAGATTTAAAGTTTTGAAGACGATCAAAGAATTTCTGAAGTTTTGAGGAATTTTTCTTTGAAGATTATTTGCTAAAGCATTTGAGCTGATTCTGAAGATAATTTCTTTCCAAAAGTCTGAAAGTGTTCTATGTAAGCATTGGGGAGATTGTTAATTGTTTGAAAACAGTTTTGGAAAGAAGATCATCAATGAAAAAGGGGAGTTTGCTTTGACAGAGCTTAAAGTGAAGACTGAATTGCTAGATCTTTCAATAATGATCTTGAATCCAAAGGGGGAGATTGTTAGAGCATAAATATGTTGGATACAAGATCAAGCTTACTGAAGGTCAAAGTTGAGAAAGTCAAAGCTGCTAAAGTGAAATCTCATTAAAAGTTAAAGTCTATTAATAAAAGTCAATGTATTTGTATTTGTTGTTTCCTTGTTTTAGAAGGTAGTATAAATAGTTTTTCTTTTTGTATTTTCATTAAGTAGTTGAGTTACAAGAGATAGAAGTTAGAGAGAGAAAGAATACGTAGAGAGAGGGAGAGAGAGTTCTAGAGAGAGATCTTTGTAATTGTGATTTGAGAAAGTAATCAAACAGGTAATTGTTTGTTAATCTTGTTGTGTTTGTTTAATATTGATTAGAAACTAGATTTAAGGACATACACCTGTTTGAATAAATATACTGATTTTTATCCTCTTCAATCTCTTGTTTATCATATCAATGAATACCAATCATTGATCTCAATGGACCTATCATCTCCATTAATGTTCAAATTGTTTTTAACCAAATTAGTCAAAGCTACAATTTGTGCATTTAAAGCGGTGATGGCATCAACCTCACGAACTCCTGATGCAGTTTTAGGAATTACAGCACGGGGGTTTGACCAATCAGTGTTATTGTTGGCAACTTTTTCCAAAATGTCATACCCCTCATTGTATGTTTTTGCAGTAAAAACTCCACCAGCCGTGGCATCGAGGATGATTTTTGCAGCATTAGAAAGACCATTATAAAATGTTTCTAATTGGATGCAGTGAGGGATTCCGTGATGAGGACATTTTCTAATTAAATCTTTGAATATCTCTCATGCATCTGATACTGCTTCGTCCTCCTCTTATTTAAACATTAAAATTTCATTTCTGAATTTCACGTTTCTGGTGGGAGGAAAATGTTTTTTCAAAAAAAATTCAACTAAACTCGTCCAAGTATCAATTGAATGAGGTGGCTGAGAATTTAGCCAGGTTTTGGTTCTGTCTCTCAATGTTTCTAAAAATGATTTTAAATGAGAGTGTGGATCTTTCGACGGTAATCCTCCAAATTGACCCATTGCTTGGATCATTTGAAACATTACCGGTTTCGGTTCAAAATTTGGCACAGTAATGTTGGGCCTAAGAATCCCCGACTTGAGTTGATCAAATTCGGGTGTTGCATAGTCCCGTATTCCCCTTTCTTTATCATCAACAATTATAATCGTTGTTTCCAAAGGCGGAAGTGGTGGCGGGTTACCTTCCGCTTCCGCCATGGTTTGGTTTAAAACTGGATTTTGCTGATTTCCTCTACCTCTTCTTCTTTTTAAAGTTTTTTCAATTTCAAGATCAAGAGGTAAAAGTTCACGGTGTTGTAGTCGTGGCATACAACACAATAAATGCTTTTGAAAGTGAAACAAGTGACACAGGCTCGAACAAAAATCAGTATCTCAGGGTGTAAAATCATGTCAGTCCCCGGCAACGGCGCCAAAAACTTTGTGTTTCCAACCCATTTCTAGCCCTTATTTTCTGCTGGATAAAAACTCTCGGGTGCCGACAGTGGGCACACAAGTGCCCACAAATCGATCAGCAACACCAATCTCACAAAAATTAAATACATTGGTAAAATTATCACATATTGCAAACTATATGGACAAAGTGAAGGAGATAGAAGCAAAATGGGTAAAAAGTGGAATAAAACCTATAAAAATAGCAACAAATAACTCTAAAAAATGAGAGTTATCACGTAGATCAGTGATTTTTAGTTTTGTTAGGACACATATCTATTGGATTCAAGATCATCCAATCTGAAGATCGCAATCTGAAGCTAAAGTCGGAACGTCGACTCTCGATATTAAAGTCTAATGTTTATTTGTAATAAATGTCAAAGTAATTAATGTTTATTGTTTGTTATTGTTATTAGTTAACTTAGTTAGAAATAATATCTAAGTTATTAGTTATTATATTAATTAGAAATAATATCTAGATATTATGTTAATTGCAAGTTGTTTAGGAAGTGTGTTGTAGAAGCTTGAGATCAATATCAGATCTCAACAACTCTCTCTAACAAGATCAGATAAGAACACACACCAAAAAGGTGTAAAAGAGAGAAAAACAGAGAACACATTCTAGAGCTTGAATCGATCAACCTTGTAACCGTTGTTATTAATCAATACAGGTTGGTAATCGTTAATGTGTTGTTAATCTATAAAACTTGATAAGTATTGTTGGACCGACAATTGGTATCAGAGCCTGATTTAAGATCAAAATCAAGTTTTTTAAAAAAACGACTCTGTGTTCTTATTTGAAAATCGATTTCGAGATTTTGACTGTTTTAGGTGTTAAAATCGATCAGGTTGTGATCGATTAGGTTGCTAGATGGAGTTGTGTTGGTTTAATTTCAGTATAAAGCTTTAATCGAGTTCCATTTTGGTGATTTTGTGGTCTGAGTTCGAGTTTTCTAAAGTTACTGTGCCATCGATTTATTTTCGAAAAAGTGATTTTAATCGAGATCAAGTGGTCACAATCTATTCTAGAAGTGTTTTTAAGCATATTGGTAGAGTTTGGTTCTGTTAATCTTGGAAATACAGGTTGAAAAGTTGAATTTATCGAAGTACAGTCGAACTTGAGCAAACCAGAGGACGAACACAGGCAAAGCTCACTTTGCGTAACCTACTTTGCGCAACCAACGTCATACGCAAAGTCCACTTTGCGCAACGCACTTGATATGCAAAGCCTGCTTTGCGCAACTCAAGCATCACGCAAACCTCAGTACAAGTGATCTTCTCTCCACGAAAAGCTCAAGTCTAGTTTGTGCAACCCTCTCGAAACGCAAAGCTTACTTTGCGCATCCAACTTGAAACGCAAAGTTCACTTTGCGCAACCCTCTTGAAACGCAAAGCTCACTTTGCGCAACCCACGTGATACGCAAACCTAAGTTTGCACAACCTACTTGACATGCAAACCTCACTTTGCGCCAATTTCACACTTAGACAAATTTTTTAAAACTGTAATAGGGTCTTTAATTGTCATAAATTTTTTCTCTAGGGGCGTTGCCCCCATACCCCCGCAAGGGTGTTGCCCCTTGACCCCACCCGCTAACCGGGTAGCGAGACCCCCGTGCTAAGTCTGCCTAGGGGGACAAAATTTCTTGTGTGATCAAATTTTATTTGAATTAATGATCATATCTGTCAAGTTCTCTTATTCGAAACAGGATGTCATCTAGAGAAATTCTAGCTATCGGAACTGACTTAAAGCCACCAGTACTCTTCTGGGGAGACTTTGATCAGTGGAAAAGTCGGTTCATAGATTTCATTGAAAGACATGAAATGAAGGATTTAATTAGAAAATCTCTGAGGGAAGGAAAAATGACAGTTCCAACGAAACCTTCTACTCTTGTGAAGGAGAATGGAGAAATAGTACCATCTCAGCTTCAATTAAGACTTGATGAGTACACTGATGAGCAGAAAAAGAGACATGAAGCGGACCAATTAGCCCGATCTTTCCTATTGAATGGAATGACTGAAGAGATTTCAAAAGAGATCTTTCTCACATTAGATCGTGAAAGGGCTACAGGAAAGGTGATATAGGAACATATTGAGAAGTGTATGACAGGATCAAAGATGTCATCAAAAGGAAAAGATTTGGAAGCTGAGAATGATGCGCTAAAAAGAAAGATTTCTGATCTAGAAGCTCAAATACAGAAGAAAGAGTTTGTTGCGAGCAACGAGAAGAAATTCAAAGATTTGGAGAGTGCAAATGCTGAGCTTGAAAAGAAAATATCTGAGTTTGAAAAGAAGTTCTCAGATCTTTCCAAGAAGGGTGTTGAGGAGAAGATGGTGTTTGAGCTTCAAAGTTTAATGCTTTCTCAAAAATTTGAAGACTTTGAGAAAGTAATCATATTGGAAAGAGATCAGTTTGCCAAGGAGAGGAACGCAAATGATCAGAAGGGTGCTAAGAAGGGATTCGAAGAAGAAAGAATCATCCTTGAAGCAAAGATAAAGAAGCTTACCGAGAAGTTATCTGAATTATCTAAGAGTGTACTGACAGAGAAGAAAAAGAAGTCTGCATTTGAGACGAAGATTGATCTCCTTATCAAAGAAAGAGACAGTTATTCCTCAAAGGTAAAAGAGCTTCAAGATATTATTTCAAAGATGGTGGTGGTGACTAAGCGAACGACTCCAGAGTCAAAAATCCACTCACCTAGAAATAATTCAGTTGGTTCTAACAAACCAGCCGCAAGCTCACATCAGAAAACTGCTCTTTTCAAAAGGTCAGTTAAATCTTCTAATCAGATTCATTCTACTAATCTTTTCTATGACAGGAATAGAGATAGTTCAGATACACAAAGAAGGAGAATAAGCTTCCAGGAAGAAGCTGAACTGGTCTGGAACAGGACACCAGGTAAAGAAGAGCTAAAATGTAAAAGCTCATGTGTACATATTGTTAAGTCTAAATATTGTATCCAAGATTTAATAGGAAAGTCAAATGTATAAATGTCAACATTGACCTTGTAATAGTTAGTCAAAGCTAGTTTAGTTTCCTTAGCCATTAAGGCTTTGTATTAGATGTGGGTATAAATAGGTTTGTTTTTGTAATAATGTAGTAAGGAACTAGAGCTTATGCATTCATTGTAATAATATAGAGTTGTGATATTAAAGATCTACTTTCTCTCTCTAGATTCTCTCTCTAGTTCTTGAGCTTTATTAGATAAATCTTGAGTAATTAGCTTGATAGATTGGGATTTATGATTAACAATTGGTATCAGAGCCATACCAAACTTTTCAGAAAATATTTGATCAGAGTTTGAATTGAAATCTGAAGTTGTAATTCGAAAATTTGAGATTTTCTGAAAATTTTTCAAGAACTCGTGTTTTCACTGTTTCATCCGAATTTGGTTGAAAAAATCGGTTTTAATGCAAGAAAATGGATTCATGGTATTCGTTTTATGATTAGAATTGATTCTTGTATTAATCACATCTTGTGATTTCAACTAATTCAATGTCAATTTTCGAAATTTGAGTTTTCTGGATATTTTAGTTCGAACACTGTTCTTGTTTGATTTTGTGCGATTTGATGTTTTTAATCGAAAATTGGTTGCAAATCTTTGTTTAGTACTGTTTTTCGATTATGCTGACAAATTCTTGAAGTTCAATTGTGCAGCAATCAATCGATTTGAGAAAGATTATGTCAAGAAATCGACTTTGCGTGTCATTCATACGGTTTGCAGGTCATTCATACGGACCTGAGAACCATACTTTGCGTTTCAAGTAAGACCCGCATACCATATCTTGCGTTTCAAGAAGGACCCGCAAAGCTCATATCTTGCGTTTCAAGAAGGACCCGCAAAGCTCATATCTTGCGTTTCAAGAAGGACCCGCAAACCATAGCTTTGCGCTTCAAGCCTGACCCGCAAACCACAGCTTTGCGTTTCGGTCAACACACGCAAACCTCCTTTCTCTAAAAAAAAAGTCTGAAATTTTTTTTTAATCTTCTTTGAAAATATTTTTTTCTACTCTGCGAAATATCAAGTATTGTTCAAATTTCAATTTTCACGAAATATTTTTTTTAAGATTTCAATTTGATCTGATTGTTGTTTTTCTGATATATAGTTTGGGAACGATCTTTCCTATCAAGCTTTTTCAAGATGTCAATTTACTACAGATCTGATATATCTGGTATTGAAGCTGACCGAAATGATCTGAAATTTAAAAATTCAGAGTATCTCAGAAGGATTCAGGAGTTGGAACTGAAATTGTACAACTGTATTAAAACTCCTGAATGTATAAATTGTACTAAAAATAGTTCTAATTTTTCAGGTATCCTTTATGAGAGGGATAAAGAGATAAAGGAGAAAGAGAGAGAGATTATGAATCTTCAAAGTCAACTGAAGACAACTGAACAGAAATCACCTGAGCTACAAGCAGAATCAGTTGAACTTCAAAACAAGTTGAAGGCTTTCGAAGAGAATATATTTGTTTTGGAATCTGAAAACACTGAGCTTAAAAAGAATTTATCTGTTTTGGAAAAACAGCTTTCTGATAATAAAGCTGATTTTGATTCTGAAAGGAAAATTTTTTCGAAAAACTTCTCAGATTTTTCAAAGAAATGTTTTGAAGAGAAGAAGTCGTTGGAGCTTAAAGGCTTAAAACTTTCTCAACAAATCACCAATTTCGAGAAAGTACTGATTTTAGAAAGAGAGAAGTTTGAAAAAGAGAAGAAGGCCATAGAACAAAAGAATGTAGGGTTCTTTAAAGAATTATCCGGCCAGAGAATAGAGTCAGAAAAAGGATTTGAGGAAGAAAGATCCATTTTTGAATCTGAAATCAAGAAGCTAACTTCAAAGTTGTCTGAACTGTCTGCTGCTGCGCTGAATGAACAAAGGACGAAGTCTGAATTCACAACAAAGATTGACCAACTTGTGAAAGAAAGAGACACATTTGCTTCAAAGATCAAAGAGCTTGAAAAGTCTGTTTCAAGTTCAAATCAGAAATTCGTCTCTTCACAAAGGTCAGTCAAATCCTTTAATCAGATTCGTCGCGCTAACCTTTTCTATGATGAATTTTTAGATGGTTCAGATACTTATCCGAGAACAAGTTTCAAGAAAGAGAAACTGGTGTGGAAAAGGAAACCAGTCAAAGATGATAAGGAAAATGAGCTGAAAGAGAAGAAATCATGTGTACTTATACATAAAGCAAAGAAGAACAAAGCACCTAACAGTAAGAAATTTTATTGTTCTATTTATTGTACACATGATCTTTTTCACAAAACTAATGATCATTACTGGTATGGTTCTTACTCCATAACCCCCACACACACTGCAACTAACATTTCTGGACCCAAATACCAGTGGGTACCAAAACCAAAACCTGAATCTGTGTTGCAGGCACCTCACTCCAAGGGGGAGTAAGAAAGACAACGGCTCTTGAGTAAATCAGCTCAAGACCTGGACTTCAATGTCAAAATGGTTTTTGAACACAACAGTTCAAAACCCGAACTTCAAAGCTGAATAAATTGACTTCTAAACACAACAGTTTAGGACTCGTACCTCAGAGATCAAAAAGACCTTACTCCTGTATGCTTGCATCCGATGGATATTGATGGTCTTCATACCGAGTGAATTGATCTGATCTCTATCCTAAACTTTTTCTTTGCTATATTTTTCTGATATTGATGGTCTAACAATTCAAAGGGAGTGTTTGATCTTTGTCCTGTTTTAAATGATATATTTCAGATGCTTAATTTAAGGGGGAGTAAAGGTGATGACTTTTGATTATTTCAGATCAGAACTCATTCTAGAAAACCGTTTTACTGCTTTCTGTCTTTTATTTTTAAATAAATAATATTAATAAAGTGGCTTCTGATCACATGACAGATCAGGACCCGTTCATCAATGATCAAAGAAGGATATTATGCTAATATCCAGGGGGGGCTAAAAAGACATAAATTTTTATATCATGATTTGAGGGGGAGCTGAAAAGGTAAAAATCTTCTGATCTAGATCTCAGATTGTTTGAAAGAAGGACAACTTTCGAACATGTAAAACAATTTCTGAAATGTTCAAACCACTTCTTATTCTCAAAAGTTTTATGAATTTAGAAGTGTGCTTTTAAATGTTTTTCTAAAATTTTTGAGCTTATTGTTTAACTGACCGTGTGTTTCCAAAGATCAATACTTGTGTATTATCTTGTCCATATACTGTCAAGTATTCATACACACCGGTTCAGTATTTTATTTGAAATTGTTATTACCATGTCTCAAATTCAAACAACTTTTCGATGGTAATATCCCCGTTTGAAGTTCAAAGTTGATGAGCATCATTCATCTTGTTCATATTTGTGCTTTCATTGACAAATTGTTTATATTCGTTCATATAAACAAATATCCAATTCTTTGATACCCTAACCTTTTGATTTGATCTGATTGATTCATTGTCAGATTTTCAAAACAATTCTCTTGAATTCATATTCATTCATTCAATATCCTTGTTTTGAGAAATCTTCAAAGATCAAATGCTTAAATTTCATTTATATTTTTAAATGAGCATACATACACTGACATATGATTTCTTATGCTTCATTTGAAGAAAATCATTGACTAGCATGTACTTTTAGGAACATGGGATTCAGTATGAGTACTTAATAGATCTTCCATGGATTCACGATAACCAGTATTTCCTACCCCGGAAGAAATCCTTTGAGTGATTGAGGGGAGAGGGGTCTAAAAGAATTGAGTGTGGGAGTGAGCAGAGGTAAAATGGAAATGAGAGATTGGTTAGATGTGAGCTTATATGTTTAAAAGAAAGAGGGTGTGAGAACAGAGTTAAAAGAATATCAAAACTCTGCACCAAACATCTTTCTGAGTCGGGCAGCCACATTACTGATTGGTTCACATTTCTTTGGTAACCATCATTGAAATAGGCAAATAGCCCATGCCATATCTTGCATACAACCCCACTAGCTACTCATTCTTTTCTTAAAAAGAGAATGTTTCACATTTTCTGGGGAAGCAACATATAATCTATCGGATCTTCTTTTGGAAGATACTGATATTGAAAAAGAAAGAAAGTTGCCCCACCTTCGACCCTTTCTCATGCACATTGAGTACATGTACAATCATTGCTGTCTCAGTGATTTACATATTTTGAGCCTTTATGAAACACAATCATTGTGCTAATTCTTTCAAAACACAAGCACGAGCACACAGAGAATATGTTTTTCTGTCAGAACATTCATAGAATTACCTTGTGTCTTTCAATGATTGAATGGAAGTCCTGGGGAGTCAACATCAAACAAGCTCCTTACATTGTACATCCGTTGTACACAGTAACTTCGTGTTACTGACAGGCACTTCTAACTGTTTCATTTGTTGAATCAGGGATTACACGTTCATTATGTCTGAATTTGAAAAGATTCGGATATATACAGTTCATGATTTGGCTCTTCAGATCAAAGCACAACATTTATCAAAGGGGAGATTGTTTCAAAGGGGTTATCAAAGTTTGAGTTGAAATTGAAGAAATTTTGATGATAATGATGCTCACATCATCAAAAAGGGGGAGAATTATTCAAAGATCAATTTCAAGAGTTCAAGTTCAAAGTTCATGTCAGAATTTCAAATTGCTTCCGCTGTTGATTTCAAAGTTCAAGTCTGATAAAGAATGTTCAAAGTTAAATCAAGATGATTCATGAAAGTTTGTTCTTCCAAAGATAATTCAGAGATCAAGTGATGAAGATACAAGTTTTCACAAGGTTTCTCAAAGTTGTTTCAAAGTTTAAAGTCAAAGCTTCATTTTTTGTTTCGTGTTCAAGGCGTGTTGACTTTCCAAAGCTTCAAAGATTAAAAAGACTTTCCAAGATTCTTCAAAAGCTGCAAAAGAGCAAAGTTTGTGAAAGCTTCAAGAGACAAAAGATGAAGAATCAAGAGCTGAAGATCTGTATCAAATTTTTTTTTTAAATCTTGAATACAAAGGGGGAGATTGTTAAGTCTAAATATTGTATCCAAGATTTAATAGGAAAGTCAAATGTATAAATGTCAACATTGACCTTGTAATAGTTAGTCAAAGCTAGTTTAGTTTCTTTAGCCATTAAGGCTTTGTATTAGATGTGGGTATAAATAGGTTTGTGTTTGTAATAATGTAGTAAGGAACTAGAGCTTATGCATTCATTGTAATAATATAGAGTTGTGATATTCAAGATCTACTTTCTCTCTCTAGATTCTCTCTCTAGTTCTTGAGATTTATTAGATAAATCTTGAGTAATTAGCTTGATAGATTGGGATTTATGATTAACACATACGTATAATGCCAAGAAGAACATTACGCGTAAAGGTAAACCTGATTTTGTCTACACGAGAGATCAATTAATCAGGTTGTCAGGTAAGAAATTCTATTGTTCTTATTGTCGTACATATGATCCTGTTCACAAGACGAGTGACCATTACTGGTACGGTTCTTATTCCATAACCCTCATACGAACTGCAACTAACACATATGGACCCAAATACCAGTGGGTACCAAAGAAAACTAAACCTGTGTTGCAGGAACCTACTATCAAGGGGGAGTAGGAGAACCAAAGGCTTCTAAGTAAACCAGCTTAGAACCCGTACTTCAACGAAGTTTTGACTTCTAAACACAACATTTTAGGACTCGCACTTCAATGATCAAAAGACCTTACTCCGAGCTGATAAGAGATTGTACTCCGATACTCGAATGAGGAAATCAACCTTCAAGGGGGATTACATATTTGTCTGAAATTTTATGCATATCTTTTACAACTGATAATGTTTCAAATGCATAATTTCAGGGGGAGTAAAAAGGTGATGACTTCTGATTATTTCAGATCAGAACTCGTACTTTCAGAGTTTTACTGCTTTTTGTCTTTTCAATTTAAGTGAATAAAATTGTTTTGACTTGACATAAGACTTTTGCATAATTTTTTAGAGACGCTTACAAGTTCATATGTTTATGACTTTAAGCTTAGCTTCATGAGATGTAAGATCGCACGTTAAGGTATAATCCTTTATCTTAATTTCATATATGGTTGATAAGTGGACAACTTTCAATCATAGAAAACATTGTTATTAAATGTTCAAACCACTTCCCAATTCTCAAAACGAATTCATGAATTGGAGGTGTGACTTTAAATGTTTTCAATAAATATATATAGTTAAACCAATCTGAGCATCATATGCATAATAGGAAAACATGAATTTCTTTGTGCTAGGAATTAACACAACTTCTATGGAATCACCTTGACCAGTGACTTCTACCCAAGAAGTTAATACATAGTGATTGAATGTGAGAAGTCGAAAAGAAATGAGTGTGATTAGATTGAGCTAAATGTTTAAAAGAAAAGGCGTGTGAGAAAAGAGTTAAAAGAATATCACAACTCTGCACCAACTTTTTCAGAGTCGGGTAGCCACCATTTCTAGTGTTTCACAATTCTTTGGTGATCATTATTGAAACAGGCAACTAGCCCATGCCAACTCTTGATTAACCCCACCAGCTACTCATTTTCTTCTTAACAAGAAAGTGTTTCACATTTTCTAAGGGGATGCAGCACATTTACTATCTGATTTTTAGTTGGAAAATCTGGATATTGAAATGAAGGAAGTCTGCCCCACCTTCGCACTTCAATCATGCACATTGAGTCTGTGTTTAACTTACTATTGTCTCAGTGGTTTACACAAATTTTGAGCCAATAAGCAATCATCAGTGCTTAATTCTTTCTAACACAAGCACGAACACACAAGGAATTTTTTTGTCATAACGTTTATAGAAATTACCTTTGTGGTGTTTTCGATGATTAAATGGAAGCCCTGGGGAGTCAACATCAAACATCTCCTTTCCAAAGTGTATTCGTTACACACAGTGACTTAGTATTACTGACAGGCATGTTAACTGATTCGTTAGTTGATTCAGGTGTTACACGACTATTTTGTCTAGATTTGAAAAGATCTGGATGAATATCTTTTGAATTGACGGATCAGAGGCTCTAAGTGGTAGACATTTCTTACTCAAAGTTTTGATGAAGTCGGTGCACTTATCATCAAAAAGGGGGAGAATGACTACACAAGAAATGGCAAAGATCACATGTTTCAAGAATCACGTCCAAGATTGAATTCTTCAAAGAGCAAGTATTCTGAAGATATGCTGATTCGAGAGAAATTTTCTTTGAAGATACTTTGCTGAAGAATTTCGAGCTGAAACTAGAGATAATTTCTTCCCATGAACTGAGAGAGAGAAAAACTACATCTTTTGGGGAGTTTACTATATCTTGAAGACTAAGAGAGAGATTGCATCTTCTGTGCTGAAAGAGAAGATCGTTTTGCTAAATCATTTTTGTAATGATCTTGATCCAAAGGGGGAGATTGTTAGGACACATATCTATTGGATTCAAGATCATCTAATCTGAAGATCGCAATCTGAAGCTAAAGCCGGAACGTCGACTCTCGATATTAAAGTCTAATGCTTATTTGTAATAAAGGTCAAAGTAATTAATGTTTATTTTTGTTATTGTTATTAGTTAACTTAGTTAGAAATAATATCTAAGTTATTAGTTATTATATTAATTAGAAATAATATCTAGATATTATGTTAATTGCAAGTTGTTTAGGAAGTGTGTTGTAGAAGCTTGAGATCAATATCAGATCTCAACAACTCTCTCTAACAAGATCAGATAAGAACACACACCAAAAAGGTGTAAAAGAGAGAAAAACAGAGAACACATTCTAGAGCTTGAATCGATCAACCTTGTAACCGTTGTTATTAATCAATACAAGTTGGTAATCGTTAATGTGTTGTTAATCTATAAAAAATTGATAAGTATTGTTGGACCGACAAGTTTCTCTCTCACTTTTTTCCCATGTTGTTCCACCTATTTTGGTGGAACAAGAAAATACCCTTTTTTGTCCCATATTGTCCCACCCTATCCAGTCTTTGTCCCTGTCCCATGTCGCGCCAAACGTGGGACAGTGAATTTTTGTCGTGTCCTATGTCACGCTAAACGTGGGACAATGAGTTTTTGTCCCGTCCTGTCCCACCCAGTCTGCAAACCAAACTCAGCCTTAATCCCAATAAGAAAATGATAGGAAGTAGGGTCAATACAAGTCTAAAGGTCTAATAAGGGTTCAAATGAAAATTCGGGGTTTTACAGTCCTCCCCACCTTGAAAAATATTTCGCCCTTGGAATCTCGCGCTAACCAAACACATGAGGGTACCGCCTTCTCATGTCTTCTTCTGATTCCCACGTCATGATTGCACCCCGGTGGTGCTTCCACTTGACTTTAAACATTATGACTTCTTTGTGACGGAGTCTCTTTGACTTCCTTTCCAAGATAGATTCGGGTTCTTCCATGCATCTGTGGTCGTCTAATCGGATTTTCGATAACAGGATTACACTCTCCTCTTCCGCCAAACATTTTCGGAGGTAGCATACTAGAAAAGTAGGGTGAATCCTGTTTATCTCGGGTGGTAGCTCTAATTTGTAAGCTTGAGGCCCGATTCATTCAATGATGGTGAATGGTCCTAGGAAACGGGGGCTAAGCTTCCCACTTTTTCTGAACCTAATAATTCCCTTTCCACGGTGATACCTTTAGCATCACCCATTCACCCACTTGGAACTCGACCGGTCTTCTCTTTTTATCCGCATAATTCTTTTGTCTGTCTTGGGAGGCCTTTAGTTGCTCTCTAATAGCTTTCACCTTGTCGGTCATTTCTTGCACGATCTCCGGTCCGGAAAACTATTTCTCTCCCGCCTCTAGCCAACATACGGGTTTTTTACACTTCCTCCCATATAAGGCTTCGAACGAGGCCATACCGATACTCGAATGATAACTATTATTATAGGCGAAATCCACTAGCGGAAGGTGGGAATCCCAACTTCCCCCAAAGTCGATGAGACACGACCTCAACATGTCTTCTAGTGTTTAGATGGTCCTTTCACTATGGCCATCTATTTGGGGATGATACGCTGTACTCAACTTCACCCTAGTACCTAACTCCTTTTGTAGACCGTATCAAAAGTGTGAAGTGAAACGACTATCACGGTCGGACACAATAGATAGTTGCACCCCATGCCTCGAGATCACTTCGTCGATATATAGCTTCGCCAACTTATACATCGGCAGAGTTTCCCGCATAGCTAAGAAATGTGCACCCTTGGTCAAACGGCCCACCACTACCCATATGGTATCGTGAGCCCTCCATGTCTTTGGTAGTTTTGGTCATGAAGTCCATAATGATGTGTTCCCACTTCCACTCCGCTATCCCTAGGGATTGCAAACTGCCATAGGGTCGTTGGTGCTTGGCCTTTACTTGCAAACAAGTGATGCATCTCTCTACATAACTAGCTACATCCAGCTTCATCACCAGCCACCAATAATTTAGTTTTAAGTCCCGGTACATTTTCGTGCTCTTGGGATGAATGGAATACTTTAACTTATGGGCGTCTTCCAATAATAATTATCGGCATCCCCCAAACATAGGTACCCAGATCCGTCCTTGGAAGAGCTTTAAACCCCTACCGTTTACTGATAGTTGGTGATGTTGCTTGGTCGTGGATTCACCTTTGAGGTTTGCCTCATGTAAGGCCTTGCCTCATAGGTACCCATTTTGCATCAAGACACACCCCAAACCCATCTTGGATGCGTCGCTGTAGATACGAAGTCCTTCGTGCCTTCGGGTTGGGATAGAATTTGAGCTTCACATAGTTTCTTTTGTAAAGTCCGTAAGGACTGCTCTTGACTCTCGATCCAGAGGAACTTTACATTCTTCCTCGTCAAAGATGTCAAAGGAGAGGCGATTTTGGAGAAGTCTTGGATGAATCTCCGGTAGTAGCCGGCTAGTCCCAAGAAACTCCGACTCTCGGTGGGACTCTTTGGCGGCTCCCAGTTCGTCATTGCCTCAATCTTCGATGGATCAACCTTTACTACCTCTCTTGTGACCACGTGCCCTAAGAACTGGACTTCGTGCAACCAAAACTCGCACTTAGAGAATTTGGTGTACAATGTCTCCTTCCTCAGTACCTCCAACACTTCTCTGAGATGTTGCTCGTGCTTTTCCTCACTCTTCGAATATACCAAAATGTCGTCAATAAACACGATGAAAGACTTATCCAAAAACGGTTGGCAAACTCGATTTAATAAATCCATAAACATGGTCGGTGCGTAGTGACCATACCGAGTCCTAAATGCCGTGTTGGAAACATCTTCCTCTCTGATCTTCACTTGGTGGTAACCCGAGTGAAGGTCGATCTTGGAAAAGCACCCGGCTCCTTGTAGTTGATCGAAGAGGTCATCTATTCGGGGAAGCGCATATTTGTTCTTCACGATCACCTTGTTCAACTCCCAGTAGTCGATGAACATACGTATCGAACCATCCTTCTTCTTGACGAATAGAACCGGAGCTCCCCAAGGCGAAGAGGTTGACCTAACAAATCCTTTCTCTAGCAATTCTTGAAGTTTGGACATCATCTCTTGCATTTCGGTCGGAGCAAGGCGGTAAGGTGTGCGGGCTATCAGTGTTGCTCCCGAAACTAAGTCAATTCGGAACTCCACTTGACGATCAGGTGTCAATCCCGGAAGGTCATCGGGAAATACGTTCGGATATTCGTTGGAGATCCTTACATCTTCTACTTTCTTCTTCTTCGCTTTGGCATCTACCACATAAGCGAGGAATGACGGGTATTTCTTCACTAAGCACTTTCTCTCTTTCATGGATGACATGAGGACCACTTCACCCTTACGCTTCTGTCCGTAAATGAGGACAAGGTCTCCACTTGGGGTCGGTATCCTTATGAGCTTCTTCGAACGTAAGATTTCCACTTGGTGCTTGGCCAACCAACACATTGCAATCACCACGTCAAAGCTCCCAATCGCCATAGAAAGAAAATCTACTTCAAAGAACTCGCCACTAATCTCTAGACGACTTTTTTCTAAGACTTCCCGTAAGATCACTTGCTCCGCATTTCCTACCTCTACTACCAAGGCATCACTAAGGGTACTAGTAGGCACATTCAACGCTTTGCAAAACTCATTTGATAAAAATAGAAATTAGCACCAGAATTAAACAGTACTCTAGCGGAAATGGAATTGAGTAAGAGCGTACCCGACACCACGTCGGTGGTTTCCTTCGCTTCTTCCTAATCATTTGAAAGGCCCTCCCTTGAGCCTTTGGTATGGCCTCTTTCTTTGGTTGACTCTCTGAGCCAGTCCCTCTTGTGATCCCCTTCATATTGGGACACTATCTTCTCACGTGCCCCATCTCCTTACATTCGTAGCAAATCGTCCCTCTAATAGGACAATCTGGACTAGAGTGTCTCGGTTTACCGCACTTGAAGCATGTAACTGGTTTGGGGTTTGTTAGAGCATAAATCTGTTGGATACAACATAAAGAAGACTGAAGGTCAAAGTTCAAGAAAGTCAAAGCTGAAGAAAGTCAAATCTCATTAAAGTCAAAGTCTTTTGTAAATAAAAGTCAAATTGTATTTTGTATTTGTATTTTAGTTTCCTTGTATTAGGTGTAGGTATAAATACTTTTATCTTATATTTTCTGTGGGTAAGAAATACACAAACAAGTTGGAAGAAGGATATTAGAGAGAGAGTTTGTTAGAGAGAGATTTGTAGAGACAGAGAGTTCTAGAAAGAGAAATCTTGTAATCGTTGAATTTGAGATTGAAATCAAATAGGTAATTGATTGATAAATCTTGTTTTGATTAATTGTTTGTTATTAGGAACTAGAATCTGGGAATAACAATTGGTATCAGAGCAGATTCCAAATTGAAATCAAGAAAATTCAGAATGTCCGTACTGTGTTCTTCGATGTCCAGATCGATTTCGAGTTTTTGTGTGAATTTCGAGTTGTTTTTTATTAGGTCTTGTTAGAAAAGTGTAATCGATCGAGTATGTATAGGTAATTTCAAGAATTTCACTGTAATCGATCTTTGATTTTGATTTTTGTTGAGTTTGGAGTTCACGAGTCAAGAACACTGTATTCATATTGATTTGTACATTTTTGTGTATTTGATCGAAATTAGATGTTAGAATTGTGTTCTAGTTGTTTAGGCGAGTAAATTCTCAAATTTTCATATTGTAATTCGAGGTCTAGAGTGGATTCTGGTGAAGATTTGTTAGAGTTTTGAAGTTTGCGCAAGATCCATACTTTGCGCAAGTTCATCAAGGTTTGCGCATGTTCTTCAGAGGTTTGCGCAAGATTCATTGAGAAATTTTTGTTTTGATATTGAGGTTTGCGTATCCTTCGAGTATCAAGAAGTTAAGGTTTGCGTATATGAAGTGAAACGAAAAGCTGAAGTGTGATACGCGAAGTTTGATTTGCGCATGATTCTTGATACGCAAAGTAAGGTTTGTGTATGCTATACAACACACAAAATTTGGTTTGCGTACGCTTCTTGATACGAAAAGGGAGGTTTGCGTAAGCTTCTTGAATCACAAAGTGAGTTTTGCGCAAGTAACTAGATACGCAAAGGAAGATTTGTGTAACCTTCTCAGCACGCAAAGCTACTCGTCATAAGAATTGATTTGCGTAACATACTCGAAACGCAAAGGAAGGTTTGCGTAAGTTGTTCGACACGCAAAGTATAGTTTGCGCAAGTAGAGTGATACGCAAAGTGTGGTTTGCGTACCCCATGTGTTGCGCAAAGCTTGGTGTTCTTAGAGTATTTTTGTTATTTTTTTTTGCATTTCGATCTTTAGTGAATATTTGTGTTTTTTTTTTTGTCTGTATTTTTCTTATTGTTTCATTTGGACTAACGATCAGTTCTAGTTTCTTATTGAAAATATTTTTCAAACAGGTTTTATCAAGATGACTTCTAAAGATGCACTTTCCATTGGCACTGATGTCAAGCCTCCTGTACTGTTCAAAGGAGAGTATGAACAGTGGAAAGACAGATTTCTAGATATTATGTTGTCAATCACAGAAGGTCCTATGGTACCAATCACAGTTCAAATACCTGATGATGATTCGTCTGATAGTGAAGATGGTACTGAGGAAAGAGGTCAGAAAATGAAAACAGTGGCAGTGGATATCTCTCAGTATTCTGAAGAACAGAAAAGCAGATATAAAGCAGATAAACAAGCGAGATCATTACTTCTTCAAAGCATTCCAAATGAGATCTACATCAAGATTGATAGTTACAAAGCAAACGCTAAGAAGATGTGGGATCAATTGCAAAAGATGATGATAGGATCCAAGATTGGGAATCAGATGAAAGTGGCTAACTGCATCAATAGCTACGAGGAATTCAAAGCCAAAGAGAATGAGAGCTTAGAAGATACCTATGAACGGTTTGTCTTGCTTCTGAATGAACTGACAAAGAACAAAGTGAAAAAGAAGCAGCTGGAAAACAATGTCAAAGTTCTGAGCATCTTACAACCAGAGTGGAAGAAGCATACATGTAGGATGAAACAGATGAAGGATTTGAATGACATACCGTTACATGAGGTTTATGAGACTCTGAGGCAGAATGAAGAAGAAGTGGAAGAGAAAATAGCTGAGAAAAAGAAGGCAGAAAAAGTTTCTGATCCTATTGCATTGGTAGCCGGAGAGAAGAAGAAAGAAAAGGAAGAGAAGAAGAAAAAGAAGAAAGTGCTTACAAGTTCTGAGTCGGAATCTGAATCAGATGGTGATGATGGAGAAAGTCTGAAACAAGCAATGCTCTTACTGACCCGTGCCTTTCAAAAGAAATTCTATAAGAAGCCGGGATCAAATTCTCAAAGATACTCTTCATCCAGTTCAAAGAATCATGAGCACCATGAAAGAGTTGAAGGAAAACGACATGAAGAGAACAGATATGTTGAGAAGAAACCTGATGAAAGGAAGAGGTTCATGAATGATTACACCGTGGCAAGATTGGACATTTTACGAAAGATTGTCGAAAGTCGAAGGTTCGAAACTCTCAGTATTATCAGAACAAACTGCTATTGGCCAAATAGCAAGAAGCAAGCATAGCATTAATAGCTGAGGACGAATTTTGGTTGGATTATTCTGATCAAGAGGATGACAAAGAGAAGGAAGAAACTGCTCATCTCTGTCTAATGGGAAAAGAGGTCAAGTATAATGAGTCAGATGACGAGACAGCTGATGAGGTATGTTGGATCAAATAAATTGTATTCAAGATTAAAGTTAAAGTTAAGGGTTTAAACTGTAATTGTTTGATAGTTATAGTTAAAGGGCTTAAAGTGTAATAAGTCAATAGTTATTAAGCTATTGGGCCCAAGCCCATTAGAAAGCCCGTTAAGGTTAAAGCCCATAAGGCTTAGGTATTTAAAGTTATGTTTAGTTTAGTTTTAGAAAGAACTCTGATAATTTTCTAAATAATCGATATAAGTTTTCTCTGTATTCAAAGGGTATCAAGAACACTCAAGGGTTTCATTGTTTATTCAAGGGATTGGTATGTTACTCTGATCTTTATATCTCTTGATTATTATTGTGTTGCTTGATTACTTGATTGATTGTTTACCAACTAGATTAATCTGGGATAACAATTGGTATCAGAGCCTAAAGAATCAAGTTTTAGGATTAAATCTATATATTTTTTTCGAATTTACTGTTCATCGAAAAAAAAAATACTGTTCATCGTGAAAGTTACTGTTCATCATATTCTGAAAATCGATTGCATGTTAGTTGATATTCATGCTTCTGAATGTTATCTGGTTAATTAATCGCATTATTGTTGGTTTAATTGTGTTATCGGTCGAATAAATTTTCTGGGTTTGGTTTTGGTCGAACCCCAGTTATTCATCGTTTTCTTCGGTTTATTCATCGTGTTCTTCGGTCTATTCATCGTGTTCTTCGGTCTATTTATCGTAATCATCGGTCTTATGAGTTAATAGAACATATCTGTTACTGTGTTTATCAATATTATTATTCGACCGATAGTTATTCGACCATAGCCTTCGACCGAGTGTTTGTAAACACCGGTCCTTACTTCGACCGAATAGTTGTGATCTCCGGTCAATCCTTCGACCGAACCTTAGTATTCCCCAGTCTTTCCTTCGACCGGGTAGGAGCATCGACCGGACCCTAGTGGTTTCCGGTCTAGCACTCGACCGGATATTTGTTACTCCGGTCTTGGCATTCGACCGATACTAGCCGACCCCGGTCTTACCATTCGACCGGATACTTGTTACTCCGGTCTTGTCCTTCGACCGGGTACTTGCTTACTCCGGTCTTCCCTTCGACCGGATACTTGTTAATCCGGTCTTGCCATTCGACCGGTATCTTGCATACTCCGGTCTTTCCTTCGACCGGTATCTAAGTCTGCGAAGGGGGACAAAGATTTGCTCTTGATCAAAATCTTCATAATTTTTTCAGTATTTTATTCATAGATATTAGTGCTTTATACTATGTGCAAGGACTGCATTTGATTATTTTTGGAAATTTATTTTTTCTGAAAATTTTTGAGTGTAGTCTTTAATTTTGATTCTAACGATCTCATCTAGTTGGTTGTCTTGATACAGAAAAGTCTATTTACTAACCATACAGCTAGGATGTCGTATCAGCTAAATATGTCTGCAGGATACAACCTTGATTTTAGCGACATGACTCTTTCTGAAGTAAGAGAAAAGGCTAAACATCTTCATAGACAGTTGTCAAGATATACAGACAAGGCTGATGATTGTGAAAGGGAGATTACAAAGCTCAAATCCGAGATGTTACCTCTTGAAGCTGAGATTGAAAATCTAAATATTCAGAACTCATCTCTTCTTATTCAGATCAACGCTTTAAAAGAAAATTCAAAAGATTCTGATTCTATAAGTGATCTTGCAGGAATAATTGCGTCTAAAGAAAAAGAGATCTTAGACCTTCAAGCAAAGCTAAAAAGATCTGAATCTAGCTCAACATGGTCAAAGAAGGAACTAATGCAAAAAGAGCTAGATCAATTGAGAAGAAGAGCAAACATTGCGAGTGAGACATCTGAAGAGCTTAGACAGTTAAATTCTCAAGTCTTTGCTGAAAGAGATAAACTAAAAGATAAAGTTCTCAGTCTTGAGGTTGAGATTGAAAAGTTGAAAGAAAAGGCAACCCAAGACAGAGACAATACAACAACTCAAGGTGAAATGGTAAAGATTGAGAAAGAAAGAAAAGACTTTGCCAAGAAATTCTCTGATTTCTCCAGAAAAGCCTTTGAAGAGAAGAAAGCATTAGAGCTTCGATGTGTTAAACTTTCTCAACAAGTTTCAGACTTTGAGAAGGTTATTATTCTAGAGAGAGAAAAGGCTGAGAATGAGAAGAAGAAAGATGAGCTGAAGAAAGCAAATACAAACTTTTCGGAAGAAAAGAAAATATTTGAGACCGAGATAGCCAAACTGACAAGAAAGCTGTCTGAGTTATCAACAAACATCATGAAGGAGAAGAATGCAAAATCTGAGTTGCTTAAGAAGTCCGATCTTATTGAAAAGGAAAGAAACAGTTTGTCTTCAAAGATAAAGGAACTTGAAGAGATCGTGTTCAAGGTGAAGTTGACTGAGCACAAGACGCCAGAGTCCGTAGCTCAATCACCAAGAGACGATCTAGCTGACTCAAATAGTTCATTAAAAACAGCTTCAAGTTCACATTTTTCAAATGTTTTCTATAATCCTTTCTGTGATTCAGATGATTGTCTTACTTCTAAATCTACTAATCAGATTCATCCTTCTAACCTTTTTTATGACAAAAATGTTGATGGTTCAGGTAACTTCAAGAAGAATAAGTCTCAGAAGAAAAGCCTCTGGAGAAAAGATGATGAGAAAGATAAAGGTAATTGGATCTGGAGAGTTAAAGGATCTCCGGAGGAAAAAAAGAAAGCAGAATCATTTGTGCATACAACGAATGCTAAATGGAACAATGCCTCTAAAGGTAAAACTTTTGGCAAACCTGATCTGGTTTACACCATTAATCAACTGATCAGGTTAGCACAAAAGAAAATTAGTTGTTCCTACTGTGGCTCAAATGATTTTGTAAGAAAAGATTACGTTAATAATTGGTATGGTTCTTACTTCATATCTCCTAATAGAACTGCAACTAACCCGTTAGGACCCAAATACCAGTGGGTACCAAAAGCTAAATTTGTGTTGCAAGAACCCAATGTTTAAGGGGGAGGAAGAACTATGGCTTTTGAACAACACAGTTCAAAACCCGGACTTCATTATTAAAACGAAGGCTTCTAAGTAAATCAGCTTAGAACCCGTACCTCAACGGACTATGGCTTCTAATCACATCGGATCTCTATCTATTTTTTTTATATGCTTTATTTCCTTATTACTTTATAAAAAAAAACCCTATAGTGATTTAAAGGGGAGAATATCTGTGATATTAACAGATTTTTGGATACTTAAATGCTTATCTGACCGTGTGTTCTTAAAGATAAATACTTGTGTTTTATCTTGTCAATATACTTTGTCAAGTATTCATACACATAACGGTTCAGAACATTCTATTTGACTTTGTTATTACCATGTATCAAAAGTTAAATCTTTCTATGGTAATACTCACGTTATTTGTATTCACTGTTGATTGAATCAAACGTCATTTCATGTGCTTTCATTGAAAATATGTTTATATATTGTTCATATAAACAACAATTTTTTTTGATTCTCCAACATATTGTTCTTCATGACAAAACTCCTATGAGCTTAATTGTCAAACTCTTTTAGTTTGAGGGGGAGAATTGCATCGTCAAACATCTTCTGTTTTGACATCTCCGAATATTATATTCTTCATGTAACAAGTGGTATTTGTGCTTACATGTACAATAACCTGTTGAACAACATGTTCTTTTAGGAAAATACATGGGATTCAGTGTGTGAGCTTAATAGAACTTCCATGGATTCAAGATAACCAGTGTTTCCTACCCAGGAAGTATTCCCTGAGTGATTGAGGGGAGAAGGGTCAAAAGAATTGAGTGTTGGTGTGTGAAAAGAGGTAAAATGAAAAAGAGAGATTGGTTAGAAGTGAGAATTAAAAGAAAGAGGGTGAGAGAACAGAGTAAAAGAATATTAAACTCTGCACCAAACTTCTTTCTGAGTCGGGCAGCCACATAATCTGATTGGTTCACATTCTTTGGTGACCATCATTGAAATAGGCACCTAGCCCATGCCATCTCTTGCATATAACCCCACCAGCTACTCATTCTTTTCTCAAAAAGAGAATGTTTCACATTTTCTGGGGAAGCAGCACATACGCTATTGGTTCTTCATTTGGAAGATACTAATATTGAAAAAGAAGGAAAGTTGCCCCACCTTCGAACCCTTTCTCATGCACATTGAGTCTTTGTATAATTTGTTGTTGTCTCAACAAGTTTACATACTTTGAGCCTAATTTGAAAAGCAATCATATATGCTTAATTTCTTTCATACACATGCACGAGCACACAGAAATTTGTTTTCTGTCAGAACGTTCATAGATAACCATGTGTTATTCGATGATTGAATGGAAGACCTGGGGAGTCTACATCAAACCAGCTCCTTATATAGTAACTTTGTGTTACTCAGTAACTTTGTGTTACTGACAGGCATTCTAACTGAGTCATTTGTTGATTCAGGGTTACACTTATTAACTGTTTGAATTTGAAAAGATTTGAATGGTTACTACTTTATATTTTAATCTGAAAAGATTGAAATAATCACTCTTTCCATTTGGAGAGACTGCTCTTATTTCCATACAGGGCTCGTTACATGATGAAGACTATGCTTACATGATGATCATACACGATGGGGGAGATTGTCTTGAAAAGGAGGAGCTTGTTTTGCCAAGTTTTGATGATGTTGATTCTCACCACTCATCAAAAAGGGGGAGAAGACAAGGGATAAAAAGGGGGAGAAGATACAAAAAGGAAGAATACAATCTGAAGATCTGAAGATATTCAAATTTTCAAAGATTTTAAAGATTTGAAGATGGTTTAAAGATATCAAGTTTTGAAGTTTTGAAGCGATCAATGACATATTTGAAGAAAAGTGAAGACAAGTGAAAGACCCGAAGATAATTGCAATTTTTTTTAATCTTGAATCCAAAGGGGGAGATTGTTGGATCAAATAAATTGTATTCAAGATTAAAGTTAAAGTTAAGGGTTTAAACTGTAATTGTTTGATAGTTATAGTTAAAGGGCTTAAAGTGTAATAAGTCAATAGTTATTAAGCTATTGGGCCCAAGCCCATTAGAAAGCCCGTTAAGGTTAAAGCCCATAAGGCTTAGGTATTTAATGTTATGTTTAGTTTAGTTTTAGAAAGAACTCTGATAATTTTCTAAATAATCGATATAAGTTTTCTCTGTATTCAAAGGGTATCAAGAACACTCAAGGGTTTCATTGTTTATTCAAGGGATTGGTATGTTACTCTGATCTTTATATCTCTTGATTATTATTGTGTTGCTTGATTACTTGATTGATTGTTTACCAACTAGATTAATCTGGGATAACAAGGTATAAACTTAACTCAAAAAGATTTCATTACCAAAATGGAAGCCATGGTGGTTGAGCTTCAAGACTTACAAAATAAATTGAAAAAGGAAAAAGAAAGAGTTGCTAAAAGAAACAATAAGATTTTTGAACTCAATAAGTATGTTATTGGGAACAAAGATCTGATTGATTCTTTACGCAAGTCTGCTTCTAATTCTAAACTTCAAGTAGATTGTTTAGAAAAGAAGATTTCTGATTTTGAAGTTAAAAATTCTAAGTATGATTTTGAGAAGAAAGAATCTGCACTAACTGTTCATAAACTGCAGGTTGAGAACAAGCTTTTAAATAAGAAGGTAAATGGTCTAGAAGCCAAACTCTATGCAAGAGGCCAAACAGATCAAACCATTTTTCTAAATGCACCTAACGAAGAGGCTGATGTTAAGGAAAAATGGGGACTTGGTTTTCAAAACCCTCATTACTTAAAGAAGGCCATCAGAAAACAACCAGCACTTTATAATTTTGATTTTCTTGCTTATGCTGGTAAACATACTCATTTAAAACCCAAATTTGTTACCAAATTACCAGAAGAAGTTGAGGCCAAAGATACTGAAAATAGAAAGAATGTAAATAAAATGCAACTACCATTTAACTATGCAAAGTTAAATGATAGTTATCTTTCAAAAACACCAAAAGTTCTTTCAAACGATTATTTTGATAGTTATTTTGTTTCTGAGATGAAGTCAAAACCTGCAATTGCAAAGGTTTATGTTCCTCCACTCATTCTTGAAAGCAAAATAGTTGAGTTGGAAAATGTTTTATCTGATGAAAAACTTTTGGTTGACATTGAACAAAGTGTATTTTCTACTGTTTTAAAGAACACTGTTTTTCAAACTAAATCTACAAAGTGTTCTACAGTTTCAAAGTCATCTCAAACTTCCTCTGATAATTTTGATGACTTATTTGAGTCTTAAAATGACTTTCTTAATTCTGATGATGGGTGCATAGAAGAAATTGATATGTTTGACTTCAATGCTCCTCTTCCTAATCATTCTACTTGTCTTACAAATGGAAAAGTGTTACCAAGTGTTCTTAAAACTGCTAAATCATCAACTAAGGTTGGTGAATCGGTTTCTGTAACTACTGATTATTATTCTCAAGGTAAGAAACATAAGAAACAGCGATTACAGAAACAGAAATACACTGGTACAGAAAATAAAACTAAATCTCAGAAATCTGCTTTTCCTAATAATTCTAAATCTTATGTTTCAGATTTAAGCAAGAAAAGGTCGAAAGCTCGAACTGAATGGCGACCAAAACGGAAGGATGATGACATAGCTGGATCAGTTTCTGATAATTCTTGTACTAGATCAGTTAGTAGTGATAATGATGTAATTGATCAACTTGCTTCAAATAAACAAAACCTTGTAACTTCTTACAAGCGATATTCAATAAAGCAATTGATTCAATTATCTCCTATTACTACTAAATCTTATCATTATCGGAGAAATGATTTTGCTTATTCTCATAATTCTACTGATTGGTTTGGATCTTATTATGTTTATTCTTCAAGATCAAATGTTTTTAAATGTTTTCAAAGAAAAGGAGGATCCATTTTCAAATGGATACCAAAATCTTGTGCTAATCTGTTAGGACCCGTTTTTAAATGGGTACCTAAATCTATTGTTTCCTGATTTCTCTTAGAGACCCGGCATATGTGGTACTTGGACAGTGGATGTTCCAAGCATATGACTGGGCAAAAAGCTTTATTGTCTAATTATACAGAGAAATTCAGTGGAAATGTCAGATTTGGAAACGATCAGCTTTCACCAATCTTAGGATATGGTGACATCATTCAAGACAACATAACGACTAAGAAGGTGATTTATGTCGAAGGTCTAGGGCACAACTTGTTTAGCATCGGTAAATTATGCGACAAAGGGTTAGATGTCAACTTCAAAGCTAAGAGATGTTCAGTTCGTTCAGAAGATGGCACAGAACTCTTAGTTGGCAAGCGAAAGACAAATCTCTACTCCATCAATCTTTCAAAGGTCCAGAATGACAGTCACGTTTGCTTATTGTCAAAAGATTCGATGCAACAAAGTTGGCTTTGGCACCGACGACTATCACATCTGAATTTTCGTTATATCAAAAAGCTGGTTAGTGGAAATTT
The DNA here is from genome assembly GCA_023525745.1 of Arctium lappa. Classification (NCBI taxonomy): domain Eukaryota; kingdom Viridiplantae; phylum Streptophyta; class Magnoliopsida; order Asterales; family Asteraceae; genus Arctium; species Arctium lappa. The sequence goes on from CM042054.1 coordinate 69,830,934, forward strand.
GGTAAAAGGACTTCCTGAGCTGAAATATGAGAAAGAACACTTATGTGTTGCATGTGAGAAGGGTAAGATGAAGAGAACCGCACATAAACCGAAGCCTGAACCAAGCATCAGTTCTCCACTAGAGTTACTGCATATGGATTTGTGTGGTCCTATGAGAACACAAAGTTTGGGTGGAAAGAAATACGTGTTGGTTATTATGGACGATTACTCAAGATACACGTGGGTCAAATTTCTTCGATCAAAAGATGAGACGCCCGAAGTTCTCATTACTTTTTTAAAGACGACCCAGGTAAAAATGCAGCGACAAGTCAAGTTTCTTCGGACGGACAACGGCACAGAGTTCAAAAACAAGATAGTTGAAGAATATCTTGAATCGGTCACGATATCACATCAGTACTCTACTGCTCGTACGCCTGAACAAAATGGAGTAGTTGAAAGACGAAATCGGACGCTAGTCGAGGCCGCTCGTACTATGCTTATCCAATCCGATCTACCTCTATTCTTGTGGGCAGAAGCTGTGTCGACTGCATGTCATACTCAGAATCAGTCCATGATACACCGTCGTTTTCAAAAGACTCCATATGAGCTTATCAACAACAGAACACCAACAATCAAGTATTTTCACATATTTGGGTGTAAATGTTTTGTGCTTAACGACAGAGAGAGTCTGAATAAATTCAGTGCTAAGGCGGACGAGGGTATCTTCATTGGTTATTCTTCAAAATCGGCAGCATATCGTGTTTATCTGAAAAAGTCAAAGACGGTTGTTAAGAGCGTCAATGTAACATTTGATGAAGACTTGGCTTCTGAACAACTCAGTTCAGAACCCGTTATCACTGGAGTATTAGCTTCTGGACAGATCAGTCCAAAACCTGTTTCTACAGAGAAAAATTCGGATAACGCTTCTACTTCAGTTTCACATTTATCTGATTTAGATTTGTTATTTGAATTCTTTTCTGATGAGTTTCTAGGATCTAATTTGCCTAAATCTGCTGTGACGGACAGGTCTGATGACTCAAGCTGCAATCATCCAGTCACTTCAGAAGTTTTAACTGAACTTGTATCCCCCGTTCAGTCAGAAACTCACATTCCAACATCTACTCCTACAGTTGAAGATATACAAGTAACTGATGAGCCAGAAGTAACTGTTTCAGTTGGGTGTAATACACTATCTACTCAACAGCCAGAGTCTGTTGTTCCAACTGATGCTTCTGCACCTGAAACTTCAACTGCAAACCCCCCCTTATGTTATTCAAATTGAAGAGCCTGATAGTGGATTTTTAGATGATGATCTTCTTCAAACTTCATCTACTCCACTACCTCATGAGCATCACTGGACTAAAGAGCATCCATTACATCAAGTAATTGGAGATCTCAACAAGCCTGTACAAACTAGGTCAGCGACTCTTAATCAATGTATGCATGACTCATTCTTTAGTAAGATAGAGCCAACGCGAGTATCAGAGGCTCTTGCTGATTCGGATTGGGTATCTGTTATGCAAGAAGAGATCAATCAGTTTGAAGCCCTAAAGGTTTGGAGATTAGTTCCAAAACCAGAAGGTAAAACCGTGATAGGCACTAAATGGGTATTCAAAAACAACAAGGATGAAGGTGGTATCGTCATAAGGAACAAAGCTAGACTTGTTGCCAAAGGTTACCGGCAAGAGGAAGGCATAGACTACGATGAGACATATGCTCCTGTAGCGCGTATAGAAGCAATCCGCATGTTTCTAGCCTACGTAACTCACAAGAATTTCACAGTCTATCAGATGGACGTGAAAACGGCCTTTCTGAATGGCATTCTTAAGGAGGAAGTCTATGTGTCTCAACAAAAAGGGTTCGTGAATCCAGATAAGCCAGATCATGTCTACATCTTGGACAAAGCCCTGTATGGTTTGAAACAAGCCCCTCGAGCATGGTATGATGTTCTATCTAAATTCTTGGTCAAGTCAGGTTTTTCCAAAGGTAAAGTTGATACCACTTTGTTCATCAAAAAGGAAAAAGCTGATATTATTCTTATTCAGATATATGTTGATGATATAATATTTGGTTCTACTAATCCTAAATTTTGCAAAAACTTTTCTAACCTCATGGTGTCACGTTTTCAAATAAGTATGATGGGAGAGATGAATTTCTTTCTCGGATTACAAGTTAAACAGTTTTCAACGGGGATTTTCATTAACCAATCTAAGTACATTTTGGATATTCTTCGGAAGTTTAAAATGGAAAATTGTAAACCAATTGGAACCCCGATGGCACCAGGTACTAAGATTAGCACTGATCCTTCGGGTAAAAGTTTTGATGTTAGGACTTATAGAGGTATGATAGGGTCTTTAATGTATCTTACATCTAGTAGACCAGATATTATGTTTTCAACATGCTTATGTTCTAGATATCAGGCTGCTCCTAAAGAATCCCATTTGGCTGCTGTCAAAAGGATTTTTAGGTATCTTAAGGGGACTGCAGATCTTGGTCTGTGGTATCCTAAGGATACTGGTTTTCAACTGTCTGCCTATTCAGATGCAGATCATGCAGGTTGCATGTTGGACAGAAAGAGTACTTCAGGTCACATTCAATTCCTTGGAGACAAGCTCGTTAGCTGGGCATCAAAAAACAATTATGCATTTCCACATCAACTGCTAAAGCAGAGTACGTAGCTGCTGCCAGTTGCTGCTCTCAAGTGTTGTGGATGCGAACACAACTGCGAGACTATGGATTCAAGTTTGATAAAATTCCAATCTATTGTGACTCGAAGAGTGCAATCGTAATATCTGCTAATCCTGTCCAGCATACGAAAACCAAACACATTGACGTCAGGTATCATTTTATTAAGGATAATGTCGAAAAAGGAACAATTGAACTTTATTTTGTAAAAACAGATTATCAGCTTGCAGATTTATTTACCAAACCATTAGATGAAATGAGATTTAATTTTCTTGTCTCTAAGCTTGGTATGTTAAATCTTAAGACATAATCGGTTGTTACCTAATAAAGTAACGTATTGTTATTTTTCATCATTTTCTTTATCTATATGTCTGAAGGATATCTGCACTTTAATTATTTGCTCATGATCTCAGGGGGAGTAAGAGAAGAATTTTAGATGATTTACATACATTTGAGGGGGAGCATAAATAATTTCTGCATTTTGCTTAACTGGCAAATTTTTGTGATGCATGATTTTAGGGGGAGCATATAATATCAAGAGGAGTAAGACTATGATTTCTGATTACTTAAGATCAGAACTCGTACTTTAATAGTTTTATTGCTTTATGTCATTTACATTTGAATAAATTTTGTGAATAAAGTTGCTTTGACTAGACTTTGAGACTTGTGCAGGATGAGAGGAAGCTATCAAGATCATATCTTTATGATTTTTCAGTTGATTTTCATGAGATTTAAGATTGCGCGAAAAGGTAAATTTCTTATCTTAATCTCAAATATATCTGAAAGAAGGATAACTTTCAGATATAGAAAACATGTTCTGAAATGTTCAAACCACTTCCCGATTCTTAAACAGATTTTATAATTTGGAAGTGTGATTTTAAATATTTTTATTTTATTTTTGTGCTTAATTGATAAATAAACCGTGTGTTTCCAAAGATAAATACTTGCGTATTGTCTTTTCTACATACTTTCAAGTATTCACACACATCGGTTTAATTTTTGATCAAATTGTTCTTACCATGTCTCTAAATTGAAACATTTTTTCGATGGTAAGACACCCCGCTTGTACTTTAAAGAATTTTGAGCGATATTTCATTTCGAATCGTCATTTCAAGAATGTCTATATTTTTGTTTCGTAAATACAATATCTATTATCCTTGACCTTAAGCTTTGATTGTTATATTATTCATTTCTGATCATTTTCATACAATGTCAGATTTTCAAACAAGTCTTTTGTATTCATGTTCATTCATTTCATATACTTGTTTGAAAATGCTTCCATGTTTAAAAAAATGCTCATATCTTCATGATTATTTTCTGAGCATATTTACATCTGACATTTGTATATGAGCTTTAACTGATAAAGTTGAACCATTTTGAGCAACGCATGCTTTATAGGAAAAATATGGGTTCTTTGTGCTAGGAATTAATTGAAACTTCTATGGAACCACGTTAACCAGTGATTTCTACCCAAGAAGTTAATCCATAAAGATTGAGTGTGAGAAATCTAAAAGAAATGAGTGTGGGTGTGATGAGGTAAAATGTAAATGAGAGTTTGGTTAGAAGTGAGCTTAATGATAAAGAGAAAGAGGGTGTGAGATCAGAGTAAAGAATATCAAACTCTGCACCAACTACTTTCTGAGTCGGGCAGCCACATTACTAGCGTTTCACAACTCTTTGGTGAACGTTATTGAAACAGGCAACTAGCTCATGCCAACTCTTGACTAAACCCCACAAGCTACTCATTTTCTTCTCAAAAAGAAAATGTTTCACATTTTCAAGGGGACGCAACATATAATCTATCTGGTTTTCATTTGGAAAATTTGGATATTGAAAATGTGTGTTCCAGATTCTAGTTCCTATCGATAACAATCAAAACAAACAAGGTTTAACAAACGAATTACCTGTTTTGATTACTTGATTTCTCAAATTACAAAGATCTCTCTCTAGAACTCTTTCTCTCTCTTTCTATGTATTCTTTCTCTCTTGTAACTCAACTCCCAACTTCTAACTAAAATACAAAATAGAAAAACTATTTATACTACCATCTAATACAAGGAAACAACAAAAACAACTAATCTAATACATTGACTTTTATTACAAAAGACTTTGACTTTTAATAAGATTTGACTTTCTTTAGCTTTGACTTTCTCAACTTTGACCTTCAGTATTCTTGATCTTGTATCCAACAGATTTATGCTCTAACAATCTCCCCCTTTGGATTCAAGATCATTGTTGAAAGATGTAGCATTAAGTCTTCACTTTAAGCTCTGTCAAAAACAATCTCCCCTTTTACTTTGATGGTCTTCTTTCCAAAGCTTTCTTCAAACGAATAACAATTTTCTCAAAACTTTCACACAACACTTTCAGACTTTGGAAAGAAATTATCTTCAGAATCAGCTCGAATGCTTTAGCAGATAATCTTCAAAGAAAATTTCCTCAAAATCTTCAGAAATTCTTTGAACTTTATCAAATCTTCAAATCTTTACTTTGAACTTTGAAATCATCTCCCTTTATCTTCAAAAACTTTAACATTTATTCATAACATCTCCACTATACATTTCTTCATATCATCTCCCCCTTTTTGATGATTTGAGCATTGATATCATCAAAACTTTGTCGTCCAAGAAATGTCTTTAACCATTCTGATCTGTCAAGAGCCTCTGATTCTGTGATCCATAACCAAGGTTTCATCTAGATCTTTGCAAATCCAGACAAAAATACGAATATGTAACTCCTGAATCAACAGATGAATCTGTTAATATGCTTGTCAGTAACACAAAGTCACTGTGTGTAACGAATACACAATATAAAGGAGCTTTTTGATGATCACTCCCCCAGGGCTTCCATCCAATCATCGAAATACCACAAAGGCAATTTCTATGAATGTTATGACAAAGAAACAAACTCTTTGTGTGCTCGTGCAAGTGTAGAAAGAATTAAGCACGAATAATTGCTTTTATAATAAGGCTCAACATTGTGTAAACCACTGAGACAACAGTAGATAAACACAGACTCTAAGTGCATGATTGAAGTGCGAAGGTGGGGCAGACTTCCTTCTTTTTCAATATCCAGATTTTCCAAATGAAAATCAGATAGATTATATGTTGCGTCCCCTTGAAAATGTGAAACATTTTCTTTTTGAGAAGAAAATGAGTGGTTGGTGGGGTTTAAACAAGAGTTGGCATGGGCTAATTGCCTGATTCAATAACATTCACCAAAAAATTGTGAAATGTTAGTAATGTGACTGCCCGGCTCAGAAAGTAGTTGGTGCAGAGTTTGATATTCTTTTACTCTGATCTCTCACCCTCTTTCTTTTTAATCAATAAGCTCACTACTAACCAAACTCTCTTTTCCATTTTACCTCATCACACCCACACTCATTTCTTTTTGACTCCTCACACTCAATCACTAAGGGATTAACTTCATGGGTAGGAAACACTGGTTAACGTGAATCCATAGAAGTTTAGTTAATTCCTAGCACAAGGAACCAAGTAATCCTAAAAGAACGTGTTGCTCAAATGGTTTAACTGTATCAGTTAAAGCGCATATACAAATGTTAGATATATGGATGCTCAGATGAAATAATCATGAAGATTTGAGCATTTTTAAACATTGAAGTATTTTCAAACAAGGAAATTGAATGAATGAACATGAATGCAAGAAACTTGTTTGAAAATCTGACATTGTATAAAATGATCAGAAATGAATGATATAACAATTAAGGCTTATGGTCAAGAATAATGGATATTTGTCTATATGAAACAATATACAGACATTCTTGAATGAAACGCTTTGAAATGAAATATCGCTCAAAATTCTTTGAAATACAAACGGGGTGTCTTACCATCGAAGAAAAATAGTTTCAATTTAGAGACGTGGTAAGAACATTTTGAACAAAAATTCAAACCGGTGTGTGTGAATACTTGAAAGTATATAGAAAAGACAATACGCAAGTAATTATCTTTGGAAACACACGATTTGTTTATCAATGAATCACAAAAATAGAATAAAAAACATTTAAAATCACACTTCCAAATTATAAAATCTGTTTAAGAATTGGGAAGTGGTTTGAACAATTAAAAAAATATGTTTTCTATACCTGAAAGTTGTCCTTCTTCCAGATATATTTGAGATTAAGATAAAAAATTTACCTTGTCACTCAATCTTAAATCTCAGAAAGTCAAGCTGTAGTCATGTAGATATGATCGTGTCAGCTTCTCTCATCCTGTAAGTCTCAAAGTCTAGTCAAAATTTATTCACAAAAATTTATTCAAAACTTAAAAAACATAAAGCAATAAAACTTTTAAGATACGAGTTCTAATCAGAAATCATAGTCTTACTCCATGTTACTTATAAGCTCCCCCTAAAATCATGCATTGCAAAAATTTTGTCAGTTAAGCAAAATGCAGAAATTAGTTAATACTCCCCCTCAAATGAATGTAGATCATCTAAAATCTTCTCTTACTCCCCCTGAGATCATGAGCAAACAATTAAAGTGCAGGTATCTTTCAGAAATAAAAATAAAGAAAATGACAAAAAATAACAATTTGTAACTTTAGTAGGTAATAACCGATTATGTCTTAAGATTTAACATACCAAGCTTAGAAATAAGAAAATTAAATCTCTTTTCATCTAAGGGTTTGGTAAATAAATCTGCAAGTTGATAATCTGTTTTTACAAAATAAAGTTCAATTGTTCCTTTTTCTACATTATCTTTTATAAAGTGATACCTTACATCAATGTGTTTGGTTTTGGTGTGTTGGACAGGATTAGCAGATATGGCAATCGCACTCTTCGAGTCACAGTATATCGGAATTTTGTCATATTTGAATCCAAAGTCTCGTAGCTGTGTTCGCATCCACAAGACTTGAGAGCAACAACTAGCAGCAGCTACATACTCCGCTTCAGCAGTCGATGTGGAAACGCATAACTGTTTCTTTGAAGCCCAGCTAACGAGCTTGTCTCCAAGAAATTGAACGTAACCAGAAGTACTCTTTCTGTCCAACATGCAACCTGCATGATCTGCATCTGAATATGCAGTCAGTTGAAACCCAGTATCTTTAGGATACCACAAACCAAGGTCTGCAGTCCCCTTCAGATATCTAAAGATCCGTTTGACAGCGGCCAAATGAGATTCTTTGGGAGCAGCTTGATATCTAGAACAAAGACATGTTTAGAACATAATATTTGGTCTACTCGATGTAAGATACATCAAAGAACCAATCATACCTCTATAAGTTCTAAGATCAACACTTGTACCCGAAGGATCAGCGTGAATCTTAGTTCCTGGTGCCATCGGGGTGCCAATAGATTTGCAATCTTCCATTTTGTACTTCCGAAGAATGTCCAAAATGTACTTAGACTGATTGATAAAAATCCCCGTAGAAAGTTGTTTAACTTGTAATCCGAGAAAGAAATTCATCTCTCCCATCATACTCATTTGAAAACGTGACACCATAAGGTTAGAAAAGTTTTTGCAATATTTTGGATTAGTAGAACCAAATATTATATCATCAACATATATCTGAATAAGTATAATATCAGCTTTTTCTTTCTTGATGAATAAAGTAGTGTCAATCTTACCTTTAGAGAAACCAGACTTGACCAAGAATTTAGATAAGACGTCATACCAGGCTCGAGGGGCTTGCTTTAATCCATAAAGGGCTTTTTTCCAATATATAGACATGATCTGGCTTATCTGGATTAACGAACCCTTCTGGTTGAGACACATACACTTCTTCTTTAAGAATGCCGTTCAGAAAGGTTGTTTTCACATCCATCTGAAAGACTGTGAAATTCTTATGAGCGGCGTAGGCGAGAAACATTCTGATTGCCTCTATGCGCGCTACTGGAGCATATGTCTCGTCATAATCAATACCTTCCTCTTGCCGGTAGCCTTTGGCAACAAGTCTAGCTTTGTTTCTGATGACATCACCATCTTCATCCTTTTTATTCTTGAATACCCACTTAGTGCCGATCACGGTTTTACCTTCCGGTTTAGGAACCAATCTCCAAACCTTTAGGGCTTCAAACTGATTGAGCTCTTCTTGCATTGCAGATACCCAGTCCGAATCAGCAAGAGCCTCAGATACTCGAGTTGGCTCAATCTTACTGAGAAATGATGTCAGGATCGAATTCTCAACAAGAATTAATTCTCAGAAACAATATCAAAGAAGTTTGCGGAATAACACTTTGATATTCAATGAAACAGTAAATCAACACAGTAAATATGAAGAACAAACTGTAAACTTGTATTGAATGCTTTAAAGTTACAAGATTACACACTCAACCTCAATATTGATGAACAGGCTCACCAATACGAATTCTACTTCTCTAGAATTAGGATCTATGCCTTGAGGTTGATTTCTCTCTATAACTTAGAATAAATTATGTATCAAAAGTTATCTATCTATTCTATACATTCTATACATATACTGAAAGAAAAAGATAATTACAATAAATAAACAAATCTTCAGTATATCTTCCATGTATATCTCTAAGCTTCCATGTATATCCTTTCATGCGAATCTTCATCATATAAGCAGTATTAATCTTCAGCAGCATTAAATTTCTTCTAGCAGCATTAACTACCAAGCAGCACTAACTACTAGCAGTACTAACTAGCTAAGCAGTACTAACTTTGTTCAAGCAGCACTAACTTTGACTAGCAGTATTAATTTTGTTGAGCAACATTAACCATCAACTAGCAGCATTAATAACAGAAGTACTAACTAGAAGTATTAACAACTAGAAGCATTAACTGTTTTCTTCTAGCAGCATTAACTAGAAGTATTAATCACAGAAGTACTAACTAGAAGTATTAACTGTTTTCTTCTAGCAGCATTAACTAGAAGTATTAATCACAGAAGTACTAACTAGAAGTATTAACTGTTTTCTTCTAGCAGCATTAACTTTGTTCTAGCAGCATTAACTACAACTGGCAGCATTAACTACAGAAGTAGTAACCATGTTGAACTAGAAGTAGTAACCATGTTGAACTAGAAGTAGTAACCATATTGAACTAGAAGTAGTAACCATCCTTGGCATATTTCAGACCCAACAATCTCCCCCTAACTTAACTTTTCAAAACTAAGAAGTTAAGTTCTTCAGCATAGGGTCTTTATGATAATTTCAAAACTTTCTGCAATTACTAGTTCTTCTTGATTCAGTTTCTGCTGTTATCTTCTTTTCTGTTTATGCTGTAGTTAATGCTTTATTTCAGCTTCTTCACTTCTCTCCCCCTCAAAATAAGATTTCATATCAACTTGATTCTCCTTCTCATGTCTTCTCAAGTTCAGTTGTTTAATTCTCCCCCTTTTTGAAATAATCATGATCTGTGCTCCTTTTCATCTCTTTTATCTCCATAATTTGATTGTGAACTTTCAGACAAATTGTACCAAGTGTATCCATCAATTCTTTGTAGTTAAATCTGTCCTCACCTTCTTTAGGTGTGTTTACCACCTTTGAAGGATCCTTGGATCTTTTAGTAGAGATCTTCTACCTAGCAGAAGCACCTTCTACTCCCTTGGTTTCTTGGCACCTGGGACCTTTAGATAATTACTCATCTAAAGTTTCCATGGGGAAGGTCTTAGATATGTTCACACTGTCCTGTCCTGCACTTTGTGCAAAGTCAGTAGTGTGAGCCTTACAACCCATATGCTCTTGCATCTCCTTATTGAGCACCTTCTTGAGGTTGGGATACACCTCTATGGTTTCCCTTTGGATATTCTCTGATGAAAAATGCTCCATCAGAGGGCTTGTAGGTTTTGAGGTTGAAGATACAAGAAGGGAAGGAACCTTCAGTATCTTTTCCTTATATAATATAGTAATGGGGAATGTTGGTTTGACAAAAGGAATCTGAAGATTTATGCTTGGTAGTGGAAGGTGTGGATAGGTCATTAGTGGGTTGGTCTAATGAGGGCTTTGACCTTGATGCCTTACCTTCTTGATTGTGGGACATCACCATCATTGTAGAGAACAATGGTGTGTCAACTCCTTCCGAGTCCTTAGCAGATCTCTTCATGCTTGAAAAGACCTTGCCCTTAGGGGTTTTAGGTACATATATCTCATTAAAATGAGGTTAATCCGTCAATTCCTTATTAAGTACTTCTTGTACAAACATTAGTAGTAGTAACACTTATCAGCAACATTAACACAGACTGGCAGTAGTAACACATACCAGCAGCATTAACACAGTCTGACAGTATTCACTGAACTATAAGTACTAACTACCTTTCAGTATTAGCAACCTGAAACACTTACAGACACAAGGTTAGTAGTACCATATACCATAAAATTTTCAAAAGTTACTTTATCTTTTCAAACTGTACCTTTTTCACTTTTCTTACCTTCTGCTGGATCAAAAGTAACATGTCCTCCATCATATCTTTTAAAGAATTTGAAGGCAGTCCATGTTCCTTGTTATGTGCCAAGAGCAACCATTATCTTCATTCCAAATGCTCTTCCTCTTGAGCTTTTGATTGCCTTACACACTTGATAAATCAGTTAGTCTTTGAGGGAACCCAAGCCAAAGTGGTCTTGGGTTGTCCTTTCTCATTAATATAATCTGTCAGTTTGGTCTGGATGAGTTGTTTAGGAATCTCATGGCTGGAATACTTTGTCAAGATTATAGGCTTTTCAACATTAATACTAGTAGAAGCACTATCCTTGTTAGCAGTAGTATTGGTTGCAGCAACACTATTTCTGTTAGCAGTACTATCTGGGATAGCAGTACTAACAGGTTTCTTTACAATTGGAACCCAAACTTGAACAAAGTTGTTTGCTTTCTTTGTCTTTAAATTACTCCTTGGCTTATTTGGAGCATTTTTCTTTGTATTAGCAAACTTGTTCTGAGCATGATACTTTTTAGGTGCTCTTTTCTCAGCCATTTTATTCCTTCTTTGATTCCTATAACCAAAAGAGTTTGGTGGTTGTCTTTGAAAAGTGACTCTTTGGTTGATAGGATTGAAATAACAGTATTTGGCAACATGATTAAGCTTTCCACAGATAAAACAAGGTTTTGGTCTATTGATTTTACTCAGATCAATCCCTTGTTTTTGTGCCCATTGATTATTCCAATTTCTCTGATTTCCCCTTGGTTTATCATGTTTTTGGGGCTCAGTTTTATTGCAAGAACACTGTTTGCAAGGGACAGGATTCACAACTGTTGTCTGTTTGTAGTGGACCTTACTAGAATTTCCCTCTATCTTTTCTATGTCCTTAGATTTGACCCAAGTCTTTCCACATCCCTCATTGGTGATAATGTGATTTTCTAGAGGAATCTCACCACTCCCAGTGTTCTCCTTACTCTTTTCACTAGAGTTCTCTTCTTCAGAGTCTGTTTCAACCACCACTTTGTCTAAAGGATCTACCTTAGTGGCTCCAACAGGCAATTCCTTCCTATCCTTGGTCTCTAGTAAGTTTGATATAGGAGGAATGTAATTGTTGTTGTATGGTGGTGGTGTTGTGTTATAGCCTATTCCTCTTCTAAGTTTGTCATGGATTTGAGTTTGGAGCAAAGAGTCCATTGCTTTAGAAGCATTGGAAAATTTCTCAATATCCAGCTTGGCTTTCTCAAACTCACTCTTTATCTTCTCATTCTCCTCTTTAGAATTTTTCAGCTGAAGTTCTAGGTCATACTTCTCCCACTTCCAGTAATTTGTATCATAAGAATGTTGAAGTTCATTGGCTTGGAAAACTTTGATCTGTTCCTCAAAACTCTCAATAATTCTTACATAGTCTTTTATATCTCTCTCTAATCTTTTAAGGTCATCACTCATTGTCTGGTTGTGATCCCTGTACCTTTTAACAGTTTCCATACAAGTTTTAGAGCAAAGATTAGACATTACCTCTGTGGGGATTTCTGTGCTTGAAGAATCTGAAACTTTAGCCATTGATGATTTCTCTGTGGGGATTTCTGTGCTTGAAGAATCTGAAACTTTAGCCATTGATGATTTCTGATTTCAAGGAAGAATGATGATTGCAGGTTTCTGAGAATACTAGCTCTGATACCACTTGTCAGGATCGAATTCTCAACAAGAATTAATTCTCAGAAACAATATCAAAGAAGTTTGCGGAATAACACTTTGATATTCAATGAAACAGTAAATCAACACAGTAAATATGAAGAACAAACTGTAAACTTGTATTGAATGCTTTAAAGTTACAAGATTACACACTCAACCTCAATATTGATGAACAGGCTCACCAATACGAATTCTACTTCTCTAGAATTAGGATCTATACCTTGAGGTTGATTTCTCTCTATAACTTAGAATAAATTATGTATCAAAAGTTATCTATCTATTCTATACATTCTATACATATACTGAAAGAAAAAGATAATTACAATAAATAAACAAATCTTCAGTATATCTTCCATGTATATCTCTAAGCTTCCATGTATATCCTTTCATGCGAATCTTCATCATATAAGCAGTATTAATCTTCAGCAGCATTAAATTTCTTCTAGCAGCATTAACTACCAAGCAGCACTAACTGCTAGCAGTACTAACTAGCTAAGCAGTACTAACTTTGTTCAAGCAGCACTAACTTTGACTAGCAGTATTAATTTTGTTGAGCAACATTAACCATCAACTAGCAGCATTAATAACAGAAGTACTAACTAGAAGTATTAACAACTAGAAGTATTAAATGTTTTCTTCTAGCAGCATTAACTAGAAGTATTAATCACAGAAGTACTAACTAGAAGTATTAACTGTTTTCTTCTAGCAGCATTAACTTTGTTCTAGCAGCATTAACTACAACTGGCAGCATTAACTACAGAAGTAGTAACCATGTTGAACTAGAAGTAGTAACCATGTTGAACTAGAAGTAGTAACCATATTGAACAAGAAGTAGTAACCATCCTTGGCATATTTCAGACCCAACAAATGAGTCATGCATACACTGATTAAGAGTCGCTGACCTTGTCTGAACAGGCTTCTCAAAATCTCCAATTACTTGATGTAATGGATGGTCCTTGGTCCAGCGATGCTCATGTGGGAGTGGAATAGATACTGATTGAGTATGATCATCATCTTGAAATCCACTTGCAGAATCATCAGTTTGAATTACAGGAGGGGGGTTTGCAGTTGAAGACTCAGGTGCAGAAGTATCAGTTGGAACAGCAGATTCTGACTCAACTGAAACAATTACTTCTGGCTCAACATTAACTTGTGGAACTTCAACTGTAGGAGTAACATCAGGAATGTATGAACGGGGGATACTTGTTCAGTAATGACCTCTGAAGTGACTTGATGATGACAGCTTGTATCTTCAGACCTGTCAGTCACAACAGATTTAGATATATTAGATCCTAGAAACTCATCATAAAAGAATTCAAATAACAAATCTAAATCAGTTAAATGTGAAGTAGATGTAGAAGCGTTATCCGAATTTATCGTTGTAGACACAGGTTCTGGACTGATATGCCTAGAAGCTAATACTCCTGTGATAACGGGTTCTGAACTGAGATGATCAGAAGCCATATCTTCATCAAATGTAACATTGACGCTCTCCACAACTGTCTTTGACTTCTTTATATAAACACGATATGCAGCAGAAGTTGAAGAATAACCGATAAAGATGCCTTCGTCCGCTTTAGCACTGAATTTATTCAGACTCTCTCTGTCGTTAAGCACAAAACATTTACACCCAAATATATGAAAATATTTGATAGTTGGTGTTCTGTTGTTGATCAGCTCATATGGAGTCTTTTGAAATCGGCGGTGTATCATGGAACGATTTTGTGTATGGCATGCAGTCGACACAGCTTCCGCCCACAAGAATAGAGGTAAATCCGATTGACTAAGCATAGTTCGAGCGGCCTCGACTAGCGTTCGATTACGTCTTTCTACTACTCCATTTTGTTGAGGGGTTCTAGCAGCAGAATACTGATGTGAAATCCCAACTAATTCGAGATATTCATCAACAATCTTATTCTTGAATTCTGTGCCATTGTCAGTTCGAAGGAACTTGACTTGTCGCTGCAGTTTCACCTGGGTCATCTTTAAGAATAAAATGAGAACTTCCGGTGTCTCATCTTTAGATCGAAGAAATTTGACCCACGTGTATCTTGAATAACGGTCCACAATGACCAACACGTATTTCTTACCACCCAAACTCTGAGTTCTCATTGGACCACATAAATCCATGTGTAGCAATTCTAACGGAGAACTAGTGCTTGGTTCCGGCTTCGGTTTGTGTGCGGCTCTCTTCATCTTACCTTTCTCACAAGCTGCGCATAAGTGTTCTTTCTCGTATTTCAGCTCAGAAGTCCCTTTACTAATTTCCCACGAACCAGCTTGTTGATGTAACGAAAGTTCAAGTGAGATAACCGTCTATGACAGAGCCAACTTTGTTGCTGTGAAGCTTTTGTCATCAAGCATACCTGATTGTCAGTCTGAACTTTGGACAAGTTGATGGTGTAGAGGTTTGTCTTTCTTTGTCCACCCAAGAGTTCTGTGCCGTCTTCAGTACGAACTGAGCAACTCTTAGACTTGAAATTGACCTCTAGCCCTTTATCGCAGAATTGACCTATGCTAAATAAGTTGTGCCCCAAGCCTTCGACATAACTCACTTTACTGATCGTTATGTTGTCTTGTATAATGTCACCATATCCTAAGATAGGTGAAAGTTGATCGTTTCCAAATCTGACATTTCCACTGAATTTCTCTGTATAGTTAGACAATAAAGTTTTTTGCCCAGTCATATGCTTGGAACATCCACTATCCAAGTACCACATATGCCGGGTCTGCAAGAGAAATCAGGCAATAATAGATTTAGGTACCCATTTAAAAACGGGCCCTAACAGATTAGCACAAGATTTTGGCATCCACTTGAAAATGGACCCTCTGCTCTTTTGAAAAACTTTAAAAACATTTGATCTAGAAGAATATATATGATAAGATCCATACCAATCAGAAGAATCATGAGAATAAGCAAAGTCAGTTTTCCGATAATTATGATGAAATTTAGTAGTAATAGGAGATAATTGAATCAACTGCTTTATTGAATAACGCTTGTAAGAAGTTACAAGGTTTTGTTTATGATAAGCACATTGATCAACTACATCAGAATCACTACTAACAGATTTAGTACAAGAATTATCAGTAACTGATTCAGCTATCTCAGCATCCTTCTGTTTTGGTCTCCACTTGGATTGAGCTTTCTGCTTTTTCTTCCTTAAATCTGAAACATAAGATGTAGATTTATTAGGAAAAATAGATTTCTGTGACTGAGATTTCTTTTGTGTACCAGTGTATTTCTGTTTCTGTAATCGCTGCTTCTTATGTTTCTTACCATTAGCATAGTAATCAGCAGTTACAGAAACTTTGTCATTACTAACATCACTTGGTAATACTTTGTCATTTTCAAGACAAGTAGAATGATTAGGAAGTTTAGAATGAATGTCAAACATATCAGATTCTTCCATGCTCCCATCATCAGAATTAAAAGAATCATTTGCAGACTCAAATAAGTCATCAGAATTATCAGAGAAAATTTGAGATTCCTTTGAAACTGTAGAACACTTTGTTGATTTTTCTTGAAAAACAGTGTTCTTTATAACTGTAGAAAACACATTTTGTTCTATATCAACCAAAAGTTTTTCATCAGATAAAACATTTTCAAGTTCAACTATTTTGCTTTCAAGAATAGATGTAGGAACATAAACCTTTGCAATCGCAGGTTTTGCCTTCATCTCAGATGCGGACTAACTAACAAAATAGTCTTTTGAAAGAACTTTCGGTGTTTCTGAAAGATAACTATCATTTAACTTTACATAGTTAAACGGTAGTTGCATTTTCTTTTTATTCTTTCTGTTTTCAGTTTCTTTGGCCTCATCTTCATCTGACAATTTGGTAACAAATTTGGGTTTCAAATGAGTATGTTTACCAGCACAGGCAAGAAAATCATAGTTATAAAGTGCCGGTTGTTTTCTGATAGCTTTCTTAAGATAATGGGGGTTGTTAAAACCAAGTCCCCATCTTTGCTTAACATCTACCTCTTCATTAGGAGCATTAAGAAAGATGGTTTGATCTGTTTGATCTCTTTTATAAAGTTTAACTTCCAGACCATTTACCTTCTTGTTCAAATTCTTGTTTTCAACCTGCAGTTTATAAATAGTTAGTGCAGATTCATTCTTTTCAAACTCATATTTATTTACTTTACCTTCAAACTCAGAAATCTTCTTTTCAAAATCATCTACTTTAGATTTAGAATCAGAATCAGATTTGCGTAAAGAATCAATCAGATCTTTGTTTGAAATAACAGAAGTATTAAGTTTAAAGATCTTCTTGTTCTTTTTAGCAACCTTTTCCTTTTCATTTTTCAGATTATTTTGTAAATTTTGTAGCTCAACCACCATGGTTTCCAACTTGGTAATAAAATCTTTTGGAGTTAAGCTTAATACCTCATTAACGGCCTCATCATCTGAATCATCATCTTTTTCTTCTTTGCCCATGAGACAGATATGAGCATTTTCTTCTTTCTCATCACTTTCATCCTCAGAATGATCTAACCAAAACTCATCCTCGGCCATCAAAGCTACACCAGCTTCTTGTTGTCTTGCCAAAAGCAACTTGTTCTGATAATACTGAGAGTTGCGTACTTTTGGCTTCCGACAATCTTTGGCATAATGACCCAACTTGCCACAGTTATAACATTTGATTGAATCAGTTGAAGGCTTTTCAGCAGCAGTGTAGTCATTCACAAACATCTTCTTCTCATCTGGTTTCTTCTCACCATACCGTTTCTCTTCAAATCTTTTTCCTTCCACTCTTTCTCGATGCTCGTGGTTCTTTGAACTTGATGACGAATAGCGTTGAGAATTAGATCCCGGCTTCTTATAAAATATCTTCTGAAATGCACGGGTCAGCAATATCATGGCTTGTTTCAGACTTTCGCCATCATCACTATCAGACATAGAACCAGACTCTGAACTTGAACTCACTATCTTTTTCTTCTTCTTCTCAATCTTTTCTTTCTTTTCTTTCTTTGTTTCTCCAACCAAAGCAATCGGATCAGGAACTTGTACTGCCTTCTTCTTTTCAGCTCTTTTCTCTTCAACCTCTTCTTCATTCTGCTTTAAGGTTTCAAATACCTCATGTAGTGGAATTTCATTTAAATCCTTCATCCGTTTCATTCTTCTTGTATGCTTCTTCCACTCTGGACGTAAGATACTCAAGAATTTGACATTATTTTCCAGTTGCTTCTTCTTAACTTTGTTCTTTGTTAACTCGTTCAGAAGCAACACAAACCTCTCATAAGTATCTTCCAGACTCTCATTCTCCTTGGCTTTGAACTCCTCATAGCTATTTATGCAGTTTGCCACTTTCATCTGGTTTCCGACCTTTGATCCCATCATCATCTTTTGTAATTGATCCCACATCTTCTTTGCATTGGCTTTATAACTGTCAATCTTGATGTAGATCTCGTTTGGGATGCTTTGAAGAAGTAAAGATCTCGCTTGTTTATCTGCTTTGTATCGGCTTTTCTGCTCTTCAGAATATTGAGAAATATCCACTGTCACTGTTTTCATCTTTTGCTCTCGTTCTTCAGTTCCATCTTCACTATCAGAAGAGTCAACATCAGGTATCTGAACTGTAATTGGAGCCATTGGACCTTCAGTGATAGACAGTAAAATATTCTCTCCATTTGAATGCCGATCCACGAAATCCAAGAATCTGTCTTTCCATTGCTCATATTCGCCTTTGAATAAAACTGGAGGCTTGACATCTATTCCGATTGAGAGTGCATCTTTGGAAGTCATCTCGTTTAAACCTGTTTTGAAAAATATAACAAATAAGAAACTAGAACTGATCGTTAGTCCAAAATGTGTAATCACAAAAAAAAATCTTAAAAACTAGAAAAAAAATCAAAAAAATCGAAAAATTTGACTAAGTATCAGAACTCGCAAGTTACTATTGAACTCGCAAGCCCTAAAACTCGCAGACTGAAGAACTCGCAGACTAAGACTTGCGCGTTCTATAAATTCTCAACCAAACGCGCAGACAAACTCGCAAATAAACTCGCAGATATTTGCGCGTTTTGAAAAACTCGCAAGCAAATACGCAGATCAAACTCGCAGATGAAACACGCAGATCGACGAAACTCGCAAGCGCCTGAACTCACTAACCACTGTTCATACTAGAACTCGCTAACTGTGATGTGCGCGTTTCCCAAGCTCGCAGATCGAAGCTTGCGCGTTTCAACACTTAGAATTATTTCTGAAATCTTCAAACTCGCAGGTCGAAGAACTCGCTGATCACTCTTTCTCCTCAAACTCACAAGACTAAGAACTTGCAAGTCACTATTAGCGCGTTCTGGTCCTTAGAAATTTTTCTAACTTTTTCCAAACTCGTAGACTTCAACTAGCGTGTTTCTAGAACTCGCTAGTCATTGCTTGCGCGTTTTGACCAAAAACTTCCTTCGACTTGCGCGTTCTTGCGGATGAACCTTGCGCGTTTGAACGATGAACTTGCGCGTTCTAGAGATCTAGCGCGTTCTTCAGAAAGTCGACCCAAAAATCATCTTTTTCATCTGAAATCGATCTTTTCTTGTCCAATTGATCTGTAACTTTGCAGAATCCTCTGTAATCAACCCAAGAACAAGTTCCAAAACACGATTTTTACAATTAAACAATTTACAATACAATTCGATTGATGAAACAGTAAAAGAACTCGTATACAAAAACTCAACCAAAAACACGAATTCGAATGAAATTACAGTGCAATACTTGAAATTGATTACAAAGACTCAATCTATTACACTTTTGTAACGATTCCTAACCAAACTCAGCTCCAAAAACACATCTAATTTCATAAATCGATTTTCACAGTCAAGAACACAATGTCGACTACTTTCTTGATCTGATTTCACTTTGAATCTGCTCTGATACCAATTGTGTGTTCCAGATTCTAGTTCCTATTCGATAACAATCAAAACAAACAAGGTTTAACAAACGAATTACCTGTTTTGATTACTTGATTTCTCAAATTACAAAGATCTCTCTCTAGAACTCTTTCTCTCTCTTTCTATGTATTCTTTCTCTCTTGTAACTCAACTCCCAACTTCTAACTAAAATACAAAATAGAAAAACTATTTATACTACCATCTAATACAAGGAAACAACAAAAACAACTAATCTAATACATTGACTTTTATTACAAAAGACTTTGACTTTTAATAAGATTTGACTTTCTTCAGCTTTGACTTTCTCAACTTTGACCTTCAGTATTCTTGATCTTGTATCCAACAGATTTATGCTCTAACAGAAAAAGAAGGAAGTCTGCCCCACCTTCGCACTTCAATCATGCACATTGAGTCTGTGTTTATCTATTGTTGTCTTAGTGGTTTACACTATGTTGAGCCTTAAAAAGCAATTATTCGTGCTTAATTCTTTCTACACATGCACGAACACAAAAAGAATTTGTTTCTTTGTCATAACATTCATAGAAATTGCCTTTGTGGTATTTCGATGATTGGATGGAAGCCCTGGGGGAGTGAACATCAAAAAGCTCCTTTATATTGTGCATCTGTTACACACAGTGACTTCGTGTTACTGACAGGCATTTTAACTGATTCATTTGTTGATTCAGGAGTTACATTTTCTTATTTTGTCTGGATTTGCAAAAATCTAGATGAATACTTGGTTATGGATCACAGAATCAGAGGCTCAGTTTGACAGATCAGATTGGTCAAAGACATTTCTTGGGAGAAAAGTTTTGATGATATAGATGCTCAAATCATCAAAAAGGGGGAGATGATATCAAGAAATGATAAAGATTAGAGAGATGATTTTTCTGAAATGTCCAAGTCAGAAGATTCAAAAGTAAAGATTTGAAGACGATCAAAGTATTTCTGAAGATTTGAGGAAATTTTCTTTGAAGATTATCTGCTAAAAGCAATCCGAGCTGATTCTGAAAATAATTTCCTTCCAAATGTCTGAAAGTATTGTGTGAAAGTTTTGGGGAGATTGTTCATTATTTGAAGAGAGTTTTGGAAAGAATTCAGTCAAAGAAAAAGGGGAGATTGTTTTGACAGAGCATAAAAGTGAAGATTGACTTGCTAGATCTTTCAACAATGATCTTGAATCCAAAGGGGGAGATTGTTAGAGCATAAATCTGTTGGATACAAGATCAAGAAGACTGAAGGTCAAAGTTCAAGAAAGTCAAAGCTGAAGAAAGTCAAATCTCATTAAAGTCAAAGTCTTTTGTAAATAAAAGTCAAATTGTATTTTGTATTTGTATTTTAGTTTCCTTGTATTAGGTGTACGTATAAATACTATTATCTTGTATTTTCTATGGGTAATAAATACACGAACAAGTTGGAAGAAGGATATTAGAGAGAGAGTTCGTTAGAGAGAGAGTTCTAGAAAGAGAAATCTTGTAATCGTTGAATTTGAGATTGAAATCAAACAGGTAATTGATTGATAAATCTTGTTTTGATTAATTGTTTGTTATTAGGAACTAGAATCTGGGAATAGAAGGGTTGCAAAAGCTAAAGGGCTTACTCTTGCACTTGGGGCACCACTTTGCCTCCCGACGATTGTCTATTCCCTTACCTCCCGGTTGGAATCTCGGCTTCTTGAACAAACTTTGTGGGCTCTCCCACCTTCTCTTCTCTCTAACTTTGGTCTTCTCTTCTTTGTCTCTCGCATAGGCTCTTTCCATAACCTTGGCTTCTTTTATTGACTCTCGAAGGTTAGTAGCTTTGGAAATGTGGACCATTGGCATCATATCCGCAGGCAACTTTTTTCTTCTCAGTTGTGGCCACATGCCCCACCAGGTTTAGCTTTTCCATGAAAAGTCGTGTGTACTCCCTCACCGAAAAATTCCCTTTCTTTATCATTCGAAACTTCTCTTTTATCAAATCCATCTCCTGTTCGTTAGAGTATTCTTCCAAAATGTTTTTCTTAAACACGACCCAAGTCATCTTGGCCAACACTATAGCCTCCAGAGTTGAGGTGAAAACGTTCCACCATGTCAAAGTCGTACCTCTGAGCATCTAAGAACCAAATTTCACTTTCTAGACCTCCTCACAGTTGCAAGCTCTGAAGGCTTGCTCAATCTCCCCGATCCAGTTCATACAAGCTACCAGGTCATCAGAACCGGCAAACTCCGGCGGTTTGCAACAAAGAAATATTTTATAAGAAAAATTTATACCCGTCTACCTTGTCTCCAGGGAGTCCATCAGTGCGGTTCTTATCTCCGGTACCCCCGGACCTCGCTACTACCACATTCTCCTCAATAGTCTCATGACGGTGGTGGTTAACATCCATGTCTTCCAGAAGCTTCATGAACAGTTCATGCTGCTTTACCATGGTCTCATTCATGGCTGTCATAATGTCAACATCTGTGTTTGATGGGTTACCTCCGTCATAAGTGGGCCGGTGGAGGCAAAATTAGATCGTGGCACGTATTCCACTCTCCAACCCAAAATAGGCGGAAGTGGCGGGGGAAAGGCTGTCGCAGTAACATTTGGTTGATCGGTCGTTGACTTTGTCACGGCATTGCCTTCCGGTGAGGATTGGAATCGACTCTGATTATTCACCATCTCAGTCTGTCACATAATCGAGAACGATGGTGAGAAAAAGGCTAATTATGTCATACAAAAGAAATGTACTAATACAATCATTGGTCATCACAATCATAGTAGTTCAAGCATGCTCACGTAACAAAACATTCCCAACAGCAGTAGCTAATTGAAATTATGAACATACTACACATGAGAATTCTCATTACCACTTTCATAATTCCCAATAATGTAATTTCCGTCGACTCTAAGAATGTCCCATCTTAGTATTTCTAAAAAATTCCTCACAATTCATAGCTTAATTGTCTCATCTTAAGTCTAGGTCAAAACCCAGTATTTCTAAAAAATTCCTCACATCCTAGTTTTAGGTCAAAACCCAATATATCTACAAATTCATATTTAAAGTAAGTAATGACATTTAAGGTTGTTTGTAGGTTAAGAAACTCACCTAAGGGTTTGTAGATGAAAACCCCTAAATGGATGAAACCCTTGAAGGTAGAAGTAGAGACTTGAAACTTGAAAGCTTGAGAAGTAAATGAGCTCTTCCACTTGTAGTTGTTAGAACCCTAGGGAAAGAGTATTAACTCTTTGGATGATGGATTAACAATCAACGAAGAGATAGGGAAGATAAAGGGTAGAAAATCACCTTCTAAAGGAGAGATAATTGTTTCATCAATGCAATCCAAAAAGTGAGCATTAAATGAGAAAAACGAAGTTGAAATAGGGGGGGTCTAGTGTCAGCGGGCGATAGTGATAGGGCGATAGTGCCCTTGTCACAATCTCCAGGCACAATTGCAGGGATTGTACCGCGACCTTCTCATTTTGAGTGATAATGCCACGACGAGAGTGACATTGTCGCAATCACCTGGCATTCACGCGAGAAACGTACCGAGAGTCATCCCCCTTACGCGATAGTGCCTTAGCGATAGTGACAGTGTCACTATCGCTGGCACAATCGCTGAAATTGTACCAAAAGTTGATTGACCCTAAAACAGCTCTGATTTCCAAATAAACATTTAATCCCAATAAGAAAATGATAGGAAGTAGGGTCAATACAAGTCTAAAGGTCTAATAAAGGTTCAAATGAAAATTCGGGGTGTTACAGATTCCTTTGCTTTAATTATTTCAGACGGCCCTTCATACATATTAGTAAGAGTGTTCCACATATCTCTTGCAGTGGTAAGATTCACGATAAAGTGGTAGACATTATCTGGTAGTGACATTACTATGATGGTTTTGGATTTGGTTTCAACTGCAACTTACTTATTATCATTATATGTCCATAGATCTGGAGATTTGATTATTAGCCTTACTGATCTGATGAAATTATCATCTTTATCTCTGTCATCAAACAAAAAAGTTGTAGGAACATATGGACCATTCTTAGAAAACTTAGGATTTGGTTGTCATTCTTTAAGAAAGGTTAACATTTGATTTTTCCAAAGAGGAATGTTATCTTTTTGAAAACATGGTGATTTGGAAAGAGAATTGTTAGTGCACATATTTGTTGGATACAAGATCATGAAGACTAAAGACTGAAAGTCAAGCAAGTCAAAGCTCAAGTCAACTCTCAAGCAAGTCAAAGTCTATTTGTAATAAAAGTCAAAGTCAAAGTCTTGTATAGTGTTTAGTTGTGTTGAGTGTGTGCGTATAAATAGGGATATGACTAGAAGGGGTTAGAAGTTGTAAGTGAAAGTAAGCGTGTGATAAGAGAAGTTCTTAGTGTTGTAGTACGCAGACAGATTCTAGAGAGAGAAAACTTGTATACGAATTCTTGATTTAAAATTGAAAACAGGTTAATTGTTTGTTTGATTCTTACATTGTCATTGCATTAAAACTGTGATTAGAACTTGAATTTCAGGGAATAATAAGAGGCATTATCATTGGATATGGAAGTCATTTCAAATATTGTTTATGGAATAACGAACATCTATAATACCATTTGTTGGTCATGGCGTGCTTATACTCTTCATTTCAGCCTTTGACGTTGATGTAGACACGTATTAACCCATTTCATCCTTTTGTATGTAGAGGGAACAGAAAAGGAAGTACGACACCAATAAGATAGTACTTTGGAACTTACTTGGCTGACATGTTGGACATGTTCTTATACAAGGATGAGATTTGGTAGAGTTAGTGAGCCAAACTTGTTGGATAAGGTTGCACTCCAATTTCGACTTGCCAGTAGTAGTATTTTTTAGAACATAAATATGTTCTATTTAGAAGTTTAGTAAAGTAATCACATGTAAATGTATTGGGCCTTGTAATGGGTTTAGGCTTAAATATGTACAAGGGATGTGGGAGTATATAAGGAGTCTGTTTAGTTTGTTTAGTTGTAAGTTTCCATTTACAATGTAGCTATACGAATTTCGTTCTCTCTGTAGTTAGATTTACTTTCAGTATTTAATAAAACTACAGATTCCATCCCATAATCCTTGTTATCTTTATTTCATTCAATCAATCATGATCTCAGGGACTTAACAAGTGGTATCAGAGCCGAACGCAGATTTTTCTACGACAATCGAGATCAGATTGAGTTTGAATAGAACAGCCAATGTTGATTTTTCGATTTTTGGAATTTGTTGTGAAATTGGATGTTCTTTGATGTTAATTTGGTTTTGTGGTTATAGTCGATCTTCATTGAACCAATTACATGTTCCAATTTCAATTCAGAAAGTTGAATTTGTCGATTTTGAGAAGTTTTAGTTCGAAAATGTAGTATCACTATGTTGAGATTGAATTGTACTTTAGAGTCGAATTTAGATAAAATCATCAACAGTAAATGTGCTCCAAAGTTGTTTTCAAACCTGTGTACAAAAGATCATCTCAAAATTCGAAGTTTTGAAGCTGAATTTGAAGAAAAGTTGAAAAATTGTTCGAGATCCACAGAATTTGCATGATCAGTATGAAGAACTCGCATAGTTTGAAGAACTCGCATAGTTTAAAGAACTCGCATAGTTTGAAGAACTCGCATGAAATTGAAAAGAATTCGCAGAATGAAGATTTTGAAAGAATTCGCATAGTTATTTTGTTGAAGAATTCGCATGCTCAGAATTGGCACAATGAACTTTGAAGATGAAATTTGTTAAGTATGGATTTCGCATGTGTGAGTGTTACAAAATGTGCAGAATTCGCATGCTAGTGATGTATGAAAAGCTCGATACGAATTCCTGTGGTCAAATAGTTTTCTAAGTGAAGAATTCGCAGGTAGTCATATGCGAAATGTTGAGAATCCGCATGCTACCTTATGCGAATTGTGAGAATTCGTATGCAGCTTATGTGAGAAGTTAAGATTTCGTAGATGTGAGTCATGCGAAATGCGAGGAATTCGCATAATAGAGTTATGCGAATTGAGGTTTTCAGCTATGTCCATCATGCGAATTGTGCTCAAATGTGAATAGTGATCTGCGAATCGATGGTGATATGCGAAAAGTTTGATATTTTTGAGAATTTTGACTGTTCTGAACCCTGTTTGCTACAAGTTTGCCCTGTTCCTGAGCTTTTTACGCGGAATGCATATGTTACATCACTCTTATCATATGTTGGTCATATATCTTTAGCAACTGATAATTCTTTTACAAGTGCTCATGCTTTTCAAGATTTTCAGATTCTGGATTTGAGGATTTAGTCTCTGATTGGATTGAGTTAGCTGCATGAGCATTTGTAATCATCAGTCTGGAAAGCTTCTTTTGTTGTTAGACCGTTGAGAGCACTTTATCATTCTTCTGAACTGATCACTCAGTAGTGTGAGCGACTGCAATCATTGTTCTGATGCTTGAGTTGTGATTCAGAATCCTGAGTTCTTATAATAATCATCCAGCTGATTCTTGAAGAAAGGAGTTCTGGGTTTGATTGTTCAGCATTCTGGAAAGTAGTCAAAAAATGAGCGTCTTTTATCAGTTGTTGAACAGTGTTTGCCTTCTAACCCTTGCCTTGTTGAAATTGTCCTCTCAAATCACACAAACAAATCAATCAAAGAACAATGAGAATCTTGGGGAAATCACATGTGTATTAATGTCACAAGTGAAAGGGTTACAAGGTTTCTCTCTCAAGGATTCTCTCAAGGATTACAATCAGGCTAGTTACAACTAAGGAAAGCAAGGAAGAACTATTTATAGATCAAACAAGAAACAAAGGAAAACTAACAAAAGTCAACATAAAATGATCTAAACTAAAAATACAATAACAATCTCCCCCTTTTAGATCATTTTGCAAATTTGCTCTGGTCCCATCTTCTAAAACAGATTCTTCTGATCCCAAGGTGTGCTTCAAATCTTCTTATGTGCTCCCTGAAATCAATCTTCTTGTTGATCTCTTCTAGCATAGCTTCCATGTTAAGAGACTCAACTGTTCTTACAGCTTCATTCTTTCTTAATCTTTCCTGCTCTGACAGAAACAATTTATCTTCAAGCACTTTCCGCACATACTTCAAAGTACCATCTGAATACTTAGCCAATTTTGATGCTCGCATGAACTGCTTCTTATGAGACTTGGTGTTAACATACATCACACCCAACTCTGGATATCTGGAGATCTGAAAAGGCTCTAGAACTTTGATCTTAGGATGGTTGAAGTTTGGTGCCAGCAGGTTTACTCTGTTCTGATTGGTTTCAATGCCAAGCTGAAAGTCAAACGAATAAGCATTGTAGACACTCCTTGTCATGAATCTTTTAATATTATCCAAAGCATAAGCAACAACTTGTGACCTCCTTCTATTTCTCCTGTCTCTGAACTCATTCACAATGAACATAATGTCTGAGAAGTTCAAGTTATCAAAATCAGCTTCTGTAAAGGTACTGATCTTCATATCTTTTCTTTGAACTGTGAACTTTGGATAGTGGACATTAAGAATCTTGCAAATATGAACATTTTTGACCTGCAGAATCTCTTCTCTTTTTGCAAATGGGGAAAGTCTTCTTTGAGTCTTCATAAATCTGATGTAGTTGGCCTGATAAACTTTGTCTCTATCTCCAACACCATAAAAACAAGCTTCATCAACCGGCTGCAGATAAGAAACAAAGATTTTGGTTGACTCTTCCAGGAACGGTACTTTAAGTGACTTTCTGATGATCTCAATGAACTTCAAAGAGTCTCCTTCAACATCATATCCTGTATAAGGAACATTACCAACTCTAACATCTCCTTTGAACGTCACCTTCCCCATATTGCTGATTTCATAAGTGATGAGCTCTTCTGCTTGCATTGTTTCAAGTTCTGGACCATGAGCTTTTGAGAATTCTTCCACTTCCATAGGAGTAACAAAAACAGGATTTGGCTTTAACTGTATAGAGGTTTCAGCTGCACTTAATATCTTTGGATTATCTGGGTTTCGAATGTAAGGAAGTGAACTATCTTTGGCTTTGGCTGCTTCTTCTTCTTCTTTTCTTAATTCAGCTCTTGCTTCCCTGATTATCTGCCTTTCCTCCTTTTCTCTTTGTTTTCTTTCTTTGTACAGCTTATTCCCGAAGTCTTGGATATCAATAATGATTGGCCTTTCTTCTTCAATATCTTTTGGTTTGGGCTTTGAGGCAGGAATTCTTGATCTTTTTGACTTTCTGGGCTTATCAGCTTTTGGTTTCTGCTTGGTTTGATCAGCTGGTTGTTCAGAATCAAAATCTTTTGGCAAAGGAAGAGCAACTCTTGGTTCAGAAGCATCAAGATTTTCAGGAACAGAGAAGTTTCTTGTGGGAGAGATAATAGGAATAGCAGTCAAGATTTCATCTTCATCAAACAGTCTGTAGGTTGGTGGAGCATAATCATATGTACTATCAATCTGTGCAACCTCCACAACTTCAGCTTGTTGAACTGGAAAAGTTTGATCAAGATCTGCAATCTCTTCATCTTGACTGTCAAGATCATCAAAATTCTCATCTAAAGTTTCTCCAAATAAATCATCTAGCACATTCTCACTATGACTCAGATTTCCTTGAGCAATTGAATTCTGTACAAATTCTTCAACTGTAACTGAATTCTCAGGATCTGGTCCATCACTTTGAATATTATGCTCAATAACATCCATTCCCTCCTATTTTACTCTCCAATAACTGTCATACCTAGCAGCAGCCTGTTCATCATCATCACTTTCATAGTCATCTAGGTTAACAAAGTTTTCAGCAGTAACTCCCAACATCTCCATAACTTCTTCAACTGTGGCAATCACAGGCTTTTCAACCATTGATTCCGTATTGTCATAGATTATCAACTCTACTTCAGCTTCTAGAACATTCTCATCCAACTGTTCATTTTCTGACTGTTCTCCATGTGTAGTTTCAGCTACTTCAGTCTCCTGCTCCTCAACAGTAACAATAACAGTATCTTCTGCAGTTTTTTGTCTCTTATTCATCTCCCCCTCATGATCTTGATCAGAATCACGATCATGCCTTTTCTTTAAAACTGCATCAGATTGAGCCTTGCAAGAAAGTTGAACTGCTGTGGTTAGATCCTGTAAGTGCTTCTCCACTGAATCTTTGAACTGGTTGAACTGAGACTGTGTGACATAATCTACTGGAACCTGAGGAACAATTGGTTGGGATTGTTGCCTCAGTAAACCAATAAGATCTGGTTCGGTTTGATCTGCTGGAGCTTCGGATAACAGCTGGGCTAGAAGTAAAGATTTCAGCTCAGAAATTGATTGAACTGGTGGTGGTTGTGGAACAGATGGTGGTGGAACTGTTTGCTCAGGCTCCTCAACAACTGGATTTTTCCCTTTCAACATTCTCATCACCTTTCTAATCGCCTCCTCAAACTTTTCAGTTGCCTTACTCATCTACGACTGAAATTTCTGCGATAAAGAGTGTTCAACGACCTTTAGGGCGTCATTGAGAAATTCCCTTGAAACGAATTCGGGTAAACTAACACCGGGGCTACTCAAGCTTCCCGTTAACACAGCTGTTGAAGATACAACAGTGTGGTCTGTGCTCAAAGCTGGCATAGTGTTAGCAATGACAGAACTTCCACCTGATCCTTGTAGTCCGGAATGTGGAGCTACTACAGATGTTCCGATCGGGGAACTAAGACTCCCGATGGTAGCAGATATGGTTGGTTGTGTCTTAGGAATGAAAATAGATGTAACAATTGGTTCTAGACTCAATGGTGCAGTGAAAGAAGTCAAACTTGGAGGCAACTGAGTTCTTGTTTCAATACCTGCCATTTCCGAGTGAAAGGCAGATAGAGTATGTGCTAAATCCTTGTGTAAAGATGAGACTATAGCCTGTTGAGAAGCAATAGAATGGCTGGCTGAGGTGTGCATATGCATTAGTGGGCGACTAATGTCTGTTTCAATACCTCCTGCTCGCAACACATGCGGCGAGGTAGTAGATGTGGCTGCCCTTCTAGAATGGTAGGTTTGGATACACTCACGCTCACCATGTTCTTTTTCTACATTCACTCTAGTCCTCACATTTTCTGGGTTTTCAACTAATACTCCCTCTTCCTGCCTTATAACTCCAGAGTCAGAAATAATATTCCTGATTGTGGAATCAACACCTTCCAAGTCAAGATCTCTTGCAGTAGAACCAAGACTTTGGTGTAAAGAAACATTTTCCAAAAATCCGAAACTGTGACCCATGTTATCATCAGTATTATCATTCTGATCATTTCTTTGATTTGTTGCATCCTGTTCTGATGTTGCTGAAGGTACCGAAGTACTAGAAGAGCTTGCTTGTCCAACCGATATAGTTCTCTCAGAGTTCTGACTTTCATTGGGATTCTCTTCCTGAGTGCCCAATTGAGGAATGATAGCAATCTCAGGTTGAGATGTAGGAATCACTAAATGCGTGGCAGATTGTTCCTGTGTTCCCACACCCTCCAGTACAGAAATCCGACCCACTCCTGAACCCCTCTCTATATTTTCTCTCTGCTCACTTTCCCGTTCAACTACTCCTGTAGTATGTTGAACCCTCACTGACTCCGCTCGACTAACTAGTTCTAAGTCCTGGGTAGGGATCTCCGGCTCTGGCAATCCCATGGACTCCCTATATTTTCTAACACTCGGAGCATTCGGATCGGCATAAGCAAGCAGTGCAGCAGGAACTGGCATCTCAAAAGTGAAGGATTGCTTCTGCTTTTGAAGAAGTGTCATTTCATTTTCTGGGTCACTTTCATGATGTAATCTCTTTGGAACATCTCGACTGGATCTCAGAATACCTCGGACAATAAGTTGTAAAAATCTCTGATAAGGCACATATTTTGGCTTCTTTGAATGTCTCTTGCTCAGAACTTTCTCATACAGCTCAGTCCAGATGGCCACAGCATAATCAACATGCAGATCATAAATGATAGCATGGAACAGTCTTAGAGTATGAATATTAGTATTGTCGTGCCCAGAGTGTCGTGAAGTCAAGCACTTGTTGATCACTGAGAAAAACTGATAGTAGAATGGTGGCAAATTTGACTTCCGAAAGTCACTCGTCTGTGAAAGACTTCCAACATATCCTAGAGCACGAATACCAGCAAACATTTTGAGATCTGTAGGATAAGGATCAAAAGTTGTCTTTCCTTCTCTTGAATCTGGCAAAGGTAGATCAAGAAGCAATCTCAGCCTCTGATAGGTCAGAATGGATGTGAAGTTGTCGATGCGAATGGTGAAATACTTTCTGTTGCCTTGCACTACATGCTCAATGGTTCTCCATGCTTGTTGTAAATAGATCATTGGTACAGTAGCAGTTGCAGTTAAGGCAGTACAGATTGGATGATTTTTCAGTATCTCCTTTATCAATGGCTTGACCATGAGATTGTCAAATATCACATGATGATTATTTCGCGACAAAGAGAGATAATCTTGAGGATTGATCAATTGAAGATCAGGATCAGCATCAACTTCAAGAAAATGGGATCGGGAAGAAGGCATGGGCATCTCCCGTGAAACATTCGGATCATGTTCATCCATCTGAACACTTTGGTCATGAATATTTTCCTCCGCCATTGATTTCCTGAAAAATCATAAAATGTATTGGATAAATCCAATATGTCAGTATAAATCCAAAAACCTGTTTTCAGAAGAAAAAAAAACAATTTTGAAGTACAGAACAATGTACTTTAAGATCTTGCAATGAAAGCACAGTAAGTTGCAGAAAACAAGTTGCAACTTCGAATGAACAAAATTGCACAACAACACACAAAACATAAAATTTACAACAACACTTAACACTTTGAATTTATTCTGTCAAAATGATGTTGTATTATAAATAATACTTGAAATCTAGAACTTACTAAAAATATTGATTCTGCAAAGGTAACCAAAACTCTTAGAATTTTTTTTAAACTTGCAAAAATACTTGAACTTTAACTAGAACTTATCAAATCTTGGATTTTATCCTGAAATACGAATTCATTTTTCAAATGAAAAATTCAAACTTTTTCAAATTCCAATTTACTTGAAAATTTTGAAATTCAAAAACTTTCACTTTTCAAATCCAGAATCTGACTTATGATTATAATCTTTAAACTCACTTTAATCTTGAATATAATGATTTAAATTTATGAATTGAAATCCAAGATCATATTATAGAACACATTTCATGAGTTCAGATTGATGAGTTCATGAGTTCAGTCCATCCAGCACTTGTTTAGCATTCAAAAATTTCGAATCTTTAAGCCATGGATTCATAACTTCAGTTCAAAAGTTCGAATCTTTTATCCAAGAGATGAAGAGTTTAGTTCAGAACATAAGTTCAAGATCAGTTCAATATGTTCAAATATCCAGAAGTCCAAAAGTTAAGGAAACCTGCAAAAATCAATATATATCGACCAAACCCATATTTCATCAAGTATGATTTTCAATATCAAAACATTAGTTTGAAAGAACAAATTCAAAATATTTAGTGTATGTTGATACAGAACATCGACGACAAGAAGATGAACAGTTAAGAACTGAATCGACAAACAGAAATGAAACCCTAGAATCGATAACAAATAAGAACAATCAATCAAACAATGGAAAAACAACAACCTACACTGATATCTTCGAGAGAAATGATCTGAAAAGATGAAAGTCGCAAGAAAGTTCAGAGAGAAAAATCGCTAAGTGTTAGAATCCGCACACTGATAATGAGAGAAGTAAAGAGATGGAACATTTATATACTCGACAAAACTTGCAAGTCAAAGAACTCGCTAGACACTGTTCACTCATAGAACTCGCAAGTCAAATAACTCGCTATCCACTGTTCATTGAACAAAATTCGCACACAACGCAGGATTTAGTTTTTCTTCTCTCATATCAAGAAAACAAGGTATTCGTCTCAAAAATAGACAAATAGGTGTGTGATTTTCACTTAAGAAACAATTTAAGTGAAAAATTAGTGAAACTCTCAAGCCTAAGGAATAAGAATGTTAAAACTCGTAGGCTGAAAGACAATTCTCGACCAAACTCGCACGTAACGCCTTGCGCGTTTTTGAAACTCGCACGCTTCTATAAGCGCGTTTTACTCAAACTTGCTAGCTTCAGCTTGCACGTTCTCCAAATTCGCTAGCTTCAGCTTGCGCGTTTTCCAAACTCACTAGCTTCAGCTTGCATGTTTTCCAAACTCGCTAGCTTCAGCTTGCGCGTTTTCCAAACTCACTAGCTTCGGCTTGCGTGTTTAGTGAACTCGCAGACTAACCTTGTGCGTTTAAGCGTAAGCATAGTGCTTTGCGCGTTTCATTACTTAGAAAAAAAATTTGAGAAAATTTTTCAGAAAATGAAATATTTCCAAAAATGAAAACTTTGACTTTCCCAAATTAGCAACTTTTCAAATTTGACTTTTTAGCACAAAACCAGTAATTTTCTCAGAAAAAAACTTTTCAAACTTTTCAGATCTATCAAATATATATACACACTTACAGACTTTTGCATTAAGCTCCCCTTTGAAGTATTCACACATCTTAATTTCTCCCCCTTGATTTTTGCTGTGAAGCACAAATCATGAAGTACGAGTCCTGATCTGAGTTGATCAGAAGTCATAGTCCAAAATATGATAATACTGCAAAACAAAATGAGTCTTTGGTACTCATTCAAAATGAGTCCACCATTGTTAATGATATCAAACTTTTCAAGATTCATTTTGACCAAAACACTTAAGCATATAAAAAATACATCTAGCTCCCCCTCAACAACAGGTACAGAAAATAAATATTGCTATGCATCAAGGTTTACCATTCCAAGCTTGCTAACTAAAAATGTAAATCTCTTTTCATCAAAAGGTTTTGTAAAAAGGTCAGCAACCTCAAAATCTGTAGACACAAAATGCATTTCAATATTACCTTTCTCAATATGATCCTTTATGAAATGGTACCTGATGTCGATGTGTTTAGTCTTAGAATGTTGTACCGGATTAAAAGTTATGGCAATGGCACTCTTGGAATCACAGTAGATAGGTACTTTGTTGAATGTGTACCCATAGTCTTTCAGCTGTGTCATCATCCAAAGAACTTGTGAACAACAACTAGCAGCTGCTACATACTCTGCTTCAGCTGTAGAAGTTGAGACACAATTCTGCTTCTTAGATGACCAGCTTACTAGCTTATCACCTAAATACTGACATGCTCCTGAGGTACTCTTCCGGGCTAATTTGTTGCCTGCATGATCTGCGTCTGTATAGGCCATTAGTTCAAAACCAGAATCCTTCGGATACCAAAGACCCATATTTGGTGTGCCTTTGAGATATCTGAAGATTCTCTTAATTGCAGCAAGATGGGACTCCTTAGGATTAGCTTGATACCGGGCACAGAAACATGTAGCAAACATTATGTCCGGTCTACTAGATGTCAAGTATAGAAGAGATCCAATCATGCTCTTGTATGTCCGTTGATCCACTGATTTACCAGAAATATCAGCATCCAACAGCCTTCCAGTTTGCATGGGAGTCTTCATGGGTGTACAAGAAGTCATGTCAAATTTCTTTAACATGTCTCTAATGTACTTGGCTTGATTTATAAAAATCCCTTGAGGGGTTTGTTTAACTTGTAAGACAAGAAAGAAATTTAATTCACCCATCATTGACATTTGAAATCTTTTCTTCATGATGTTTTGAAATTCATCATAAAGTTCATTATTTGTAGAACCGAAAATAATATCGTCTACATAGATCTGTACTAGCATCAAATCCTCGCCTTTCTTTTTAAGAAAAAGAGTTGTATCGATCGTACCTTTTCGAAAACCTGACTTGGTAAGGTAAATTGAAAGTGTTTCATACCATGCACGCGGTGCTTGCTTGAGTCCATACAAAGCTTTATCTAGCACGTATACATGATCTGGAAATTTTGGATCAAGGAAGCCTTTGGGTTGACTCACGTACACCTCTTCATGTAATATACCATTCAGGAAAGCCGATTTGACATCCATTTGATATACTTTGATGTTTTTGTGTGTTGCGTACGCAAGAAAATTCCGTATTGCCTCGATCCTTGCCACGGGAGCGTAGGTTTCATCATAATCGATCCCTTCTTGTTGATTATAACCTTTCGCTACAAGCCGTGCTTTGTTCCTTACAATAATACCAGCCTCGTATTTCTTGTTTCGAAATACCCACTTTGTTCCAACAATTGTCTTATCTTTGGGTCTTGGTACAAGTCTCCACACCTCATTTCTTTGAAATTCATTTAGCTTGTCTTGCATCGCATTTATCCAATCAGGATCCGTGAGAGCTTCAGACGGCTTTTTGGGTTCCATGCTGCTGAGGAAGGTTGAGAACATACAGAAATTGACCGATGCAGAAGCAGTTGCAGATCTGGTGGATACCTTAGCATTCCGATCTCCGATAATATTTTCAAGGGGATGACTTTTTGTCCATTTATGTGTAATTGGCAATACATCTCGTTCAGTTTGATTATTTGTCATGTCAAACTCATCAACTACTGCATGTTGTTCAGATGCACTTGCAGTTGGACTTTGTGCACTAGAAGAAGGTTCAACTTCTGCAAATGTGGATTATGTCTGATGTTGTTGTTCAGATGTTGCTGATGTTGATCCCACTTCAAATTGTGATGAGATCATTTCTGTTGTGTTTTCTAGAACAACTTTTTCAGAGATCTCTTGCGTTGTGTTTGTAGAAGCGTCACCAACTTCTTGAATTGGTCCAGATATATCTGCACTGGTAGAGTTTGAGTTAGTATTTTCTAAATTTTCTTGTCTATTGTCTTCGACAGATAAATCATTAAGAGCATCAAGAAATAATAGATCAAGATCAGAATTAGTGTAGGAGTCAGATTTCTTAGTCTGTTGTTGAACAGGTTCTACTCTTGATGAAGTAGAAGCTTTGTCTTTTTCTTTAGATCCTAGTTCTGAACTGCTTTGTTCAGAAGTCCTTGTCTTGCTTTCATCAAAGGTTACATTTGCACTTTCGATCACCGTCTTCGTTCGAGTATTGTAGACTCTGTATGCTTTGGACTGGAGAGAATATCCAATGAATATCCCCTCATCGGCTTTTGGTTGAAACTTGGATAAGTTCTCTCGATCATTAAGAACATAGCATCTGCATCCAAACACACGAAGAAATTTAACAGTAGGCTTACGACCATTAATCAATTCATAAGAAGTTTTATTAAAACGTTTATTGATAATAGTCCTGTTTTGTGTGAAGCATGCAGTTGCTACAGCCTCAGCCCATAGAAACATTGGTAGCTCTGAATATGCCAACATTGTTCGTGCAACCTCAACCAAAGTTCTATTCTTACGTTCAATGACCCCATTTTGTTGGGGTGTCATCACTGCAGAAAAATTATGTGATATGCCAACAGATTCTAGAAATGTTTGCAAAGTAGCATTCTTGAATTCTGTTCCATTATCACTCCTCAGTTGCTTTACAGGGCTTTGCATCAGAACTTGAATCTTCTTGATGAACTTGATGATTAGATCAGGAGCCTCAGATTTCTGTCTTAGAAACTCTATCCAAGTATACCGAGAAAATTCATCCACCATCACTAATATGTATTTCTTTCCATTGATGGATTGAGTTCTCATCGGTCCACACAAGTCCATGTGAATTAGCTCCAGACACTTATTACAGTTTGATAACATATTTAATTTGTGTGAACTTCTCTTCATCTTTCCTTTTGCACGGGCTGAACAAAGTGAGTCTTGTTCAATCTTCAAATCAGGAAGTCCAGTCACTAACTGTTGTGTCCTCAGCTTGTTCAAATCACGAAAATGTTGATGAGAAAGTCTCTGATGCCACAACCAACTTTCTTATTAGACATACTGGCTTTGAAGCTTTCAGTGTTGGAAAGTCAACACCGTATAACAATCCCATTCTACCAGCTTTAATCAGTTATGCTCCACTTTGATCTTTAATGTAGCAAAAATCAGCCTCAAATTCTATCTTGCATTTCTTTTCTGCAAATTGGCTTATGGAGAACAAATTGTAAGCCAAGCCTTCCACATACAGAACCTTTGATATTGTGATCAAATTGTTCTTGATAGTCCCATAACCTCTGACATATCCTTTCATCTCATTCCCAAAACTTACTGTACCTGCGTAATGATCTACGTAATCGAACAACAGGTGTTTATGCGCTGCCATGTGTCTTGAAGCTCCAGAATCAATGATCCACACATGACACGCCTGAAATCAATAATCACTTAACTTTAGGTACCCATATGAATATGGGTCCTTTATTTTTAGTACTCTTAACAGTATTTAAATTTGTTGATGACCCTTTAATTCTCCATTCAAATCTTGGTCCTTTTGGTGGAGTTTGTGTGTTCAGTTTAGCTTTTGGAATCCACTTCCACACAAACTTCACATCAGCAAGTTTATTAACATGAAAATCATTATTTTTCTTCTTTAAAGAATAAATCTCAGCATTGTTGGCTTTAAAACGATTAAGAGATTTTATGTTCTTAAATTGGATATGTTTAATTTTCTTTGAAGACTTTTGTTTCCAAGAGAATGAACTACTAAGACAATATGAACATTTCAATCTAGTAGTATCTTGCGTCAACAACTCTTTTCGGGAAAAGATATTCGTTTTATTGAAATTTTGTTGTTTGACAGAAGAACAAGCATTATCTACTCTATTACATTAACATTTATCCATTTCATTCACAGTCTTTTCCACTGTAGTCTTCTTTTGCTTCAAACAATCTTTCTTCACATTTTCATCTGAAATAGAAACAGATTTAGAAATATTATCAGATGATGAAGAATAAGAACATTCACCTTTTACTTTTGTTTGTCCATACTCAGATGAAGACTCACATTTAATCACAGAAATTGGAATATCTTTATCAACAATAACCTTTTTGCCTTTTGATAATTTGAAAATTTGGGATTCTAAACTTCTGATTTCTTTTTGCAAAGATTCATTTTGATTAAAGCTTGAGTCTAGTTCCATCCCAAAATTCTCATTTGTGTCTTCCAATTCAACAATCATGTTGTTGAGATGGGAGATTTGCCTTTGTAATTCTTCAGTTTTATCCAAGGCTTGTTGATATTCAAGATCATAAAATTTAGAAGTACAAACGGAATTAGACTTATCAGAGATGACATTTTCATTTTTATCTTCTAAGATTGAGCAGGTCAAGACAATTTTAGAATTGTCAGAATTTGAATTAGATCTTGAAGACTCAGGTTTTTCTTTAAATATATTTTCATATTCTACAAACGAATCCTTGTTACTTTTGTAAGAAGTATTCAGTTCATCATATGAAAATTTAACAGATTTAAAATACTGAGTTTCTGATTCAGTTTCAATTTATGTCTTTTCTTCTACTGTCTCTTCCTTTTCTGTCTTAGAAGATTTAGGCTCAGGAGTCTCAGGTTTTACAAATGTTTCTATGATGTGTGGAATTAAAACAATAGGTTCATCACCCGACTTTTTAAAGTTATAAAAATTTTCGGGTGCCTTTTTCAACACATCCACATCAGAGATACCTAAACCTGGTTTTGCTGTATAGAAACGAGTGTCTTTCTGATTGTTGGTTAGAATTTTAAGAGACTGTTCCGTTTGACCTCTTTTGTAATTTAGATCTTCCAATTCCTTGATCTTCGTGTAAGCTTCCGTCCTATCTTTCAAAACAATTTCATACTGAAGTGTTAGATCAAGATTCTTATCTTTTAAAGTCATGATTTCTTTTTGTTGTTCAGAAATTCTTGTTTGAAGTTTGATTATTTCCAATTTCAGAACATTTTTCTCTTCTTCTTTTTCCTCGGTCAAGGTTTTGTAGATGAAAGCCTGATCTTGATGTCCTTGTATTGTACTCCTTTGTTGTTTGAAATTTTCTTTTAATTTCAAAAACTCAGAATTCATCAGATTTAGTTGAGACATCAAGTTCAATGCTTCATCATTATCATTAAAAGATTCAGAATCATCAGACTGATCAAACTGATCAGAATTAGAATTTACCTCAGAATCTGACTCATCATTCAGATGTGCCATTAAGTTGTAATGGACTTGAGTCAGATTCACTTTAGCTACCTTAGTTTCTTCATCATCAGAGTAACCCAGCCATATCTCATCTTCTGCCTTTAAAGTTATACCCTTTTTCCAATGCTTTTTCCAATTGAGCTTTATTTTTGTAGTACTCGTAGTTCTTGACACGCTTTTCTGGGCAGTCCTTGACGAAGTGACCGGGCTTTCCACAGTTGAAACATTTGTCAGACTTTTCTTTCTTCTCTTTCTTTTCTTCTTTTCTCTCCTCTTTCTTCTCTTTCTCTTTTCTTTCTTCATGTCTGCCTTTATTCTTGTTGTACTTGTAGGAATCAAACTTTGGCTTGTTATAAAATTTCTTCCGACCAAACCTTTTATGGAAGCTTGAAGTCAGAAGTGCAAGCTTTTCTGCAAATTCGTTCAATTCATCATCATCAGAATCATCTAGAGTATCATCCTCTGAACTGTCTGAACTGTTAACCATGCTGGTGATCAGTGCTTTCTTTTTCAAACTCTTTCCCGAACCAGAACGTGACTTAACTGTCTTTCCCTCGTCCTGAACTATTAAAGCCAAAGAGTCTTCTACCTTCTTTTGTTTCTCCTTTAACTGAAGCAACTCTTTGTTCACAGAAGCCTTCTCCTTTACCTTATCCTCATGTTGGTTTAAAGCACAGAACAGATCATTCAGCTTTTCTTCATCCATGTCTTTATTTATTTGCATTTGTATTGTGTAGACATCCCACTCTGGCTGAAGATTCTTGATAAACTTGAAGTTTATTTCAGATTCAGACTTTTGAACTCCGTTCCTTCTCAAATCATTTAGAATGATGTTGAAACGATCATATGCTTCTCTCAGAGATTCTCCTTCTTTTGCTTTGAATCCTTCATAAGCATTGATAC
The DNA here is from genome assembly GCA_023525745.1 of Arctium lappa. Taxonomy (NCBI): domain Eukaryota; kingdom Viridiplantae; phylum Streptophyta; class Magnoliopsida; order Asterales; family Asteraceae; genus Arctium; species Arctium lappa. The sequence continues at coordinate 69,870,381 of CM042054.1, forward strand.
TCTGATTCCTTTTAGTCTTGACAGATTTTGTTGATCCCATGAACTATTTTTCTAGCTCATCCCAAATGTCCTTGGCGGATTCCCGGCTATCAACATGGTTGAAAATATCATTAGGGATGGCCATTATCAGAAATGTCAAAGCAGTTGCATCCCTTTCCACTAACTCTCTATCAGTGCCACTGTATTGAATAGGATCTCTAGCTACAATCCTTTTGGGAATTTCAGGACTATTATCAGTAGCTGGAATTCTTGCAACTGTCACATGTGGAAAATGTGGACCATTAAGAATTGAATCCATTAATTTCTTATCTTGATTATTGAAGAAATTAATCATCCTTATCCTCTACTGTGGGTATTCATCAATTTGAAGAACCGGAGGTTTGGATTTCGAACCCATGCTGAGTAGATCTCTAGACATGATTGTAACAGAAATGTGATTTGAAATGATCGTTCAAGAAGTGCAGATTACACTCGGTGTGTAAAATTCAAGACTGATCAAATTTGAAACAACGGACAAAAATGACTAAGTACTCAAACTCGCAGACCACTGAATTGCTTGAAACTCGCAGACCGATAAAACTTGCACACCACTTTTCGAACAAACTTGCAGACCAATCGACTCGCAGAACACTGTTTCAAACAAACTCGCAGACCGTGACGTGCGTGTTTGTAAAACTCGCAGACCGAAGAAACTCGCAGAATACTGTTTCGAACAAACTCGCTAGCTGAACCGTGCGCGTTTAAGAAACTCGCAGATGCTTACTCGCGCGTTTTAGCAAACTTGCAAGCAAACTCGCAGATGGAAGAAAACTCGCTGACTTCAACTTGCGCGTTCTATGAACTCGCTAGCAACGACTTGCGCGTTTGAGACAACCTTCTTCAACTTGCGCGTTTCAAGATCTTGCGCGTTCTTGCGAAGAACTTGCACGTTTTACAGATCTAGCGCGTTCTTGGGTTTTCCGTGCGATTTCTTCACCTGTTCGATCAAAAATCAAGTAAAACTTGATTTCTGATTCTGCAAATCACACAATTAGTCCACGATAACAAACTAATCAAGATTACAACACTGAATTTGCAAAAGAAATCGAAAATTACAGTGTTCAGATCGATTTACAGTGTTCGACTTCAACTTTTCAAGAAACTAACAATTTTATCAAATTGATCAATCTAGAGTCAAAATTTGGCTATGTGATCAGAACGAAAGTTGATCCTTATGATAAAACGTTCACAATCAAATCAATTTCTTAATTTAATTGTGCAAAAATAAGAAGACTAAAGATCAAACAGTGAAAAAAACAACAATCCGCCAAAAAAATATTTCAAAAAAAATCAAATCTGATCGAAACTGCTTCTTCTTGTTTGCTCTGATACCAAATGAAATTGTCCTCTCAAATCACACAAACAAATCAATCAAAGAACAATGAGAATCATGGGGAAATCACATGTGTATTAATGTCACAAGTGAAAGAGTTACAAGGTTTCTCTCTCAAGGATTCTCTCAAGGATTACAATCAGGCTAGTTACAACTAAGGAAAGCAAGGAAGAACTATTTATAGGTCAAACAAGAAACAAAGGAAAACTAACAAAAGTCAACATAAAATGATCTAAACTAAAAATACAATAACACTTGTAGTGTTGCTACCGGATGCTACCGCCCGTAAGCTGATCAGATGAAGTTCTTAAGCTGAATTCTTATTTCAACTCATGGTTCAAAGACAGATCAGATGTTATACATTGAAGATGCACTTGGTTGTCATTACAATATTCAACACATATCATTCTTGTGGGCATACGGAATGTGTTGGGTTTACAAGAAAAGTTGTCTTTATGTTCACTCAGTCGAGGTTATGGTCTACATCAGATCTGGTATTTCAGTTGAAACTTCAAGGATAAGAGCTACTTTCAAGGGGGAGCTAGAGGAGCTTTGAAGTTTATGCAACGCTAAGTTTTATAAAGAAATCAAGGGGGAGAGGAGCTGAAGCTGAAGCTGGAGCTTATAAGATAATGATTACTTTACAAAACATAGGGAGAATGTTAGAACATAAATATGTTCTATTTAGAATTTTAGTAAAGTAATCACATGTAAATGTATTGGGCCTTGTAATGGGTTTGGGCTTAAATGTGTACAAGGGATGTGGGAGTATATAAGGAGTATGTTTAGTTTATTTAGTTGTAAGTTTCCATTTACAATGTAGCTATACGAATTCCGTTCTCTCTGTAGTTAGATTTACTTTCAGTATTGAATAAAACTACAGATTCCATCCCATAATTCCTTGTTATCTTTATTTCATTCAATCAATCATGATCTCAGGGACTTAACAGTATTTTTGTCAGAATACTATTTGACTCTATCTTCAATTGATCTTCTTTCAACTAGATGACAATCCAATCCACTCTACTGACGATCTGGACCTCACTTCAACTCGTATTCGATTTTGTTGAAGGTTTTTTGTTTTTGAATTAATACAGATAGTTACAAAACTTTTACAAAGAAAAATCCTATCTTATCCAATCCAAAATATAAGTTATAGATCGGATTCCATCTTAGATTATTTATGAAGTACGGAAGTTCGGATGTTACATATATACTTAGGGTATTTATGGATTTATGAGGAACAAGATTGGAATACCAAATTAATGGTTATCAAGTTCTTGTATTCGGATGAAGAGTTATCACATCCGAGATTTGATTCCAAAATACCATCTAAGATACAAATTCGAAGGTGATTCTATGAAACCCGAAAACCTTATAATGATAAATCCTTTTTGTAAGACAAGATTTATATTTCCTTTATGTTAGTTATATCCGATGAACGTTGTATTTCAGATATACCATCTACTAGGCAATGAATTATTCTTTTAAGTGTTAGATCGGATGTTATTTGTATTATTATCAAATCCGATGGTTGATACCAATTGAGGACATTAAATTATTTTAATTTTAAATTCTTGTAAATATGTTATATGAATGCTCAATGGCTTTAGTACATCTATCTGGTAATTACTAAACCCTAAATAATAAGTTAATATACCCTAAACCCTAAATAATAAATTAATATACTTATAATCCATTAAATAATAAATTAATATACTCATAAATTAAATAATAAATTAAAATTGTTTTTTATTTTTATTAAATAAAAATCAATTTTCTAAGAGTTCTATTGAAATTAAATTTTAATTACTAGTCTAAAATAATACCAAAATGTTAAAACAATTGTTAGGCACAAATTAATAAAATTAGAATATTGATTAAGAAAATAATGAGGTCGATTAGAACCATAGGGCTCTAATATCCTACTTTGAATTAGGATTGGGCATGAGTAAAGGGTTGTTTGTTTACCTCTTAATGGTTCCATTAAGAGGCAACCTTTGAATCGCTAAGAGGTAAATCTTGTTTGGCAAAAAAAAGTGTTGCCTCTTAATGGTTCCAAAATCCTCTTAATGATTTTGTATCCTGGCCCTCCCTTAACCATTAAGAGCCCTGATTTCATTATGAACAATTAGCAAACAACCATATTTCATTTTACACTATATCATAAAAACCTCTTAATCATTCAGATCACTTGATCATTCTGCACTAAACCATTCAGCAACTGCCAAACAGCCCCTAAGACTGTAATTCTTGGGACCGAACCTTGCTTTGAGAGTCGGATTCTTATGTGATCTTTAATACGGATCTTAGCAGTTAATGTTTTAGAAGGTAACATGTTTTTCATGCATGTCTAAAATGTTGGGTGATGTAGCTAGTTCATTTATACTATGTCAAAGATATTAATACAGAGAATATGTCTATTTGCTTCATCTTACACACATATATCACAAACTAGTACAATTTTTTGGCAAGTATAGTTGAACAAGGATGTTTAATTAACAATCTTGTTATCAATGAAGATATATAACAACCAACTTAAATTAATTTATTGTCTTCGAGTAACATTATATACAAGGAGGTTCATCCCTTGGTATGAACCATCACAAACACTTGCTAATACAATGAAGTCACCAAGGTGGCAGTAATACTGATTGATAATGATATTAATGTACAACAGCCACCACACACTATTACATGAATACCATGCTTGCAAAACATAAAAGCCTCCTGTCAATCATCTTCAATCCTAGACGAGGGTGTGTCAGATCATTGACTCTACTTGTAAAATAACATTTGACACCCTTGTCAAGACAGGCACTCAAAAAATATTGATGGCTTATAAAGAACATTCGATTATGGTAGTGACTTACGAAAACCTCACTTTTGCTTATAAAAACCTCCCATTATAATGTTCCAAGGAAAATAAGCTTTGACCCCAAAAGACTAGGCTTAAGAATTATCTTGTTTTTGTCGGTAAAGAAAATAAGAGTTGACTCAAGTTATATATTCAAAAAATGTTTAAATTATCTTGTTTTTGACAACTTAAATTGAACTTGAGCTCTCATTCTTCTAAATGCTACATAAAATGTCTAGTTAGATGGAAGTTTTTGAAGACTTTGAATATTATGTAATGGTCAAACTTTGTAGGCATTTCAATTGGTAAGTCGTTAGGTTTCTTATCCATTGGTCACCGGTTTGAGTCTCTTCCAGACAACTTGAGATTTATATGATTGTTCACTTCAAGGCCTCATGAGATGAATCGATGTATGTAGAAACTGGTCTAAACACGCAAAATCATCAAAATACCAATGGTTGAATAAAAAGATCAAATGCAAAATGAGGAGTTTTCAAATTTCACTAATTATGAGCTTATGGTAGTCAAAATTTATGTCTTCTATCTAGAATGGCATACTACATTTATTTGTGTATGTTATGATTGAATTATTCAACGTATCGGCTATCCAATAAATAACATTAAAGTTATAGCTCGACATATTCTTTGTAACTATAAGCTTATTTTTTATAAGATGTAATTTTCTATAAAATCGGTATGTAAAATAAGGGGGTGTTTGTTTTTTTTTAATCTCTTAATGGGTTTTTAAGTCTGAATCATTTATACATTTTTACACATCACCTCTTATTAATCATAAGTAAATTAAGACTTCAGACTTTATACCTCTTAAAAAACAAACGGCACCTAAGTTAGGTGAGTGACAGCTAAATCACTAAAAAGAATACTATTAAACTTTTAGATTACTTTTTCTTTAGTTCTTACCAATTTTTTCAATACCATTTGCGTGGAACGAAAGTTTTAGGAAGAAAATCACGTGCATTTTTTTTCTCTCAAAAAACACTTGAACCCAAAATTGTTTGTTTTTTCTTCTTCTGTTCCCAAATCACTTCCTTTCTTCCTAACTTTGAGCATATGAGAACATGAATATTTTCATCGAGTCTTTTAAATGTGAAGTTTTGAATCATGGTTTCACAAAATGAAGGTTTTGATTCATTGCTACTCCAAATATGAATGAAAACATAGTTGAATTTGTTTTGATACAATATGTTGGATGTTCATTTTAATGTGATTATTATGCTTTGGGAAAAAAAAGGCAAAAGGTATTAAAATACAACAAGGTTTGTCACGATTCTTTTATATTGTAACAATTAATTTTTTAATTAATGAAATAGACAAGGATGGACGCAGCAACTTTTTCATACGGTGGCATTATATTTTTCATACGATTTTTATCGACATGTCTTAATTTTTTTTTACCGGCGATCAATATCGTCCGATGGATTTTTAGCCTAATTTCGCCGTTTCGAGGGATTTCTAAAGTTTTTTGCTTAATTTCGAGACATTTTTTTATCGATTTTCAGAGGCTTTTTCGGTGTTTTTTGGTTGATTTCAAAAGATTTTTACCGTTTTTTTGGTTGATTTCAAGAGTTTTCTTGGTTTTTTGGTTGATTATGAGGTACGGTTGCACTTCTAAAATCATACGGTTACACCTTCTAAAACGATACGATTGCACCTTTCACAAACCTAATTTTTTTTATCTTACGACGGAGAAACGATACAGTGGCACGTGCCACCGTACCTTAACAAGTCCATCCCTGCAAATAGATATTCACTTCTTTTGTTTCATATTCATTTTGTGTGATAAACAAGTTTCCAGCCCATGTGATTATGATTTGATTTTGATGTGACTAATTTTTTCACATTATTTGAGCATCCATAATGTGCTTTTTCACAGGTTTTTAAGAGCTTTTTCAAAAAACAAAAACCCTCTTTTGAGGTTTTTCACATAGTGGAGAGCTTTTTTGGGTGAGGTTTTCGCAAGGTTTTTCGTCATAACTCGTAACTGCACGACCTGCTTTTTCATAGCTTTTTCGTATTTAATCAGTTTTAACTTTATAAAATTTTATAAATGTTTCGTATTTAATCAGTTTTATTTATTAATATATTTAAAGTAATCCTATTTAAATATAATTATTAAATAAATAATATAAATAAATAAATAAATAAATACTAAAAGTAATTATATTTTATATTTTTAAAATAATATCTTAAATTTGACATATTTATACAATTTTAACAAATTTCTTAATGACCCACTTTTTATTTTCGATTATACATACTTTTAAATTTAACATTTTTTAATTTTTATTTTACAAACTTTTTATACAACTTTTATATATTTTTCTTAATAGGGAAATTAACTAAAATACTTTTATACTCCCTCCGTCCCAAAATAAGTGTCCACAATTGACCTGACACACAGTTTTAGACATGGATAATTATTACCCCTTTTTTGTATCAAATGACATATTTACCCTTATTTAATGTTTCTTTTTCTTCACAACTCTTATGTATTTGTGCATTAATTAAGGGTAAATGTGAGAATTTAGCTATCTACTTTTTGAAAGTGGACACTTATTTTGGGACAAACATAAATAGAAATGTAGACATTTATTTTGGGATGGAGGGAGTATATTTTTCTTAATAGGGAAATTAACTAAAATGGTCATATTTGAAACCCGTATTACCAAAATGCCCTAAATCTCGTTGGGTTTGCTAAAATACCCTTTTTGTCCGGGATTCACTGTTCATCCCCGGGATTCACTGTTCATCCCGGGATTCACTGTTCATCAAAAATGTCCTAACCCCGGGATTCATTGTTCATCCCGGCCCTAACCCGGGATTTCACTGTACATCCCGGCCATAACCCCGGGATCGGTCCTTTTTTGGTCCGAATCACCCTAACCCCGGGATGGGTCTCATCCCGGCCCTATATCCCGGACAAAAGGGGTATTTCAGCAAAGTTATCGAGATTTAGGGCATTTTAGTAATACGGGTTCCAAATACGGTCATTTTAATTATTTTCCCTTCTTAATAACCTAATTTTTATTAATTTTATTGTACATACTTTTAAAATAACTTTTTTTCTTGATATAAATAAATATGTATTTGTATGAATTTTAATGTATTTATTTTTATAAATAAAAATAAAAATGATATAAAGTTAAAATAGTGGGACCCTGAATAGTTTAAAAAAGTAATGAAAAAGCTTGGGTGAAGTTTTTCACATAGTGGAGGTATATAAAGGTTTTTAAGTTGTTGATGTGGCAATAATGTGTAAAAAAAAGTTATGAAAAAAGCTCGGTGAAAAGCTCGTACACTGTGGATGCTCACAGTGTGCTCGTTGAGAGGTTTTTGGGAGGTTTTTCAAAAAGCAAAAACCTCATTTTGAGGTTTTTCACATAGTGAGAGGTTTTTCAATTGAGTTTTTTCGTGAGGTTTTTCGTCATAGATCGTAACTGCACGACCTACTTTTTCGTATTTAATCAGTTTTAACTTTATAGAATTTTATAAATTTTTCGTATTTAATCAATTTTATTTATTAACCAGTTTTATTTATTAATATATTTAAAGTAATTCTATTTAAATATAATTATTAAATAAATACATAATGAAAGTAATTATATTTTTATATTTATAAAATAATATCTCAAATTTGACATATTTATACAATTCTAACAGATTTCATAATGACTCAATTTTTATTTTCGGTTATACACACTTTTAAGTTTAACATTTTTTAATTTTATTTTACATACTTTTTATACAACTTTTATATATTTCTTAATAACCTAATTTTTATTAATTTTATCGTACATACTTTTATGTATTTGTATGAATTTTAATATATTTATTTTTATAAATAAGAATAAAAATGATATAAAGTTTAAATTGTGGGACCCTAAATAGTTTTAAAAAGTAATGAAAAAGTTTGGGTGAGGTTTTTCACATAGTGGATGTATATAAAGGTTTTTAAGTTGTTGAGGTGGCAATAATGTGTAAGAAAAAAACTATGAAAAACTTTGGTGAAAAAGTCGTACATTGTGGATGCTCACTACGATATAACTTGACAACTTGACATCTACGTCATTAATAATTACAAAATTTATCCGGTTATCAATCAAATTGAGTATAAAATAGAAAAAAATGACCATGTGGCAAAAAATATTCACTGTTTTCATTGCATTTAATTACATTTTTGCCAGATAAAAAATATATATAATTAGATTATATATATATATATATATATATATATATATATAATTAGATAAGAAATATATAATTAGATTATACACTGATTAAAACTAGAGATAGTTGTCTACTTTTAAATTTGGGAAATTAATTAAAATGACCGTATTTCAATCTCGTATTACCTAAATACCCAAAATCTCGACAATTTTGCCGAAATACCCAATTTGGCAGGGATTTCACTATTCATCCCGGGGTTAGTCCGGGATTTCACTATTCATTCCGGGGTTAACCTAATTTATCTATCAATCTCACCGTTCATTGTTAATCGTAAGTCCATTGTATTGATCCCGGGGTTAGGCCGGGATTTCACTATTCATCCCGGCCAAATTGGGTGTTTTGGAAAACTGTCGAGATTTTAGGCATTTAGGTAATACGAGATTGAAATATGGGCATTTTAATTAATTTCCCAATAAATTTATCTCAATAATCATTATTCTTATTACTAGATGTGTCGAACACCCGAAACCATTTGTTGGAACTTGAAGTTACAATGATTACTTTGTTGAAGCTCTGAAAATTGTTGTTGACGTGACGACGGTTCCCTTAGAGCATCTCCAACAACTATGCTAAAATAGAAAAAAAAAATGAGATTTTAGCAATTTTTTTGCTCCAACAACTATGCTATATCATATGCTAAAATAGAGAAAAAAGGAGAGAGAAGGTAAAAATCTCCAAATTTGGAGAAAATCTCTAAAACCCCATATTGAAGAGAGATAAATAATATTTAATTCTTTTCCATCAATAGGAGAAATTGAAGTTGTATGTTTAGGAGAGAGAAACAATATTTTATTAAAATAATTGATGATAGAATTGCTAAAATAGAGTAGCTGTTGGAGTTGGTTGTAATTTTTTTTAGAGATTTCAACTTTTATACTCTATTTTAAAAAAATTATAGCATAGCTGATGAAGCTCTTATACTTACATCTTTAACCATCAACCCTTGAGTTTCATATTCTCATCAAATTGCATAATCAACTTACACTTCTTATCATTTACTTTATTTTGACTTGTTACGTGCTAATCCTTATTCTATTTAGAACATTGTAAATTAAACATGAAACAAACAAATGCAAAGAAATTTCATTCAAATTACTAGTGATGGTCATCTCGGCCCGACTCGACCCGGCCCGATCAGTTAACCGAGCCCGACCCGCCTTAAAACCCGGCCCGATGCCAAACCGGTTTGAAGCCCGAAATCATGGACCGGTTTGGGTTTTTAGCGTTTTTGGCGGCCCGGCCCGGCTCGGCCCGAAACCGGTTCACGGCCCGGTTTTTTGCCCGGCCCGATTTTCACAATTTCAAAAATATAGCCGTTTCTAGCCGTTTGGGAGCATTTTTTGACCCTTTTTTTGTGTTTTTTACCCCTCCAAACCCATATAAATACTTGTGTTGGTTATGGATAGTGACACCAACTTACAAAACGCAAAAAACGCATACAATTCTCATTTATCGGCTTTCGTTATATTCGTTTCTCGCAAGTTCTAGTCTAACATCTCTAGTTCTTTACTCTCTAGTCTAACATCTCTGTAACTTAAAATTAAAATAAAATGTATTTTTAAAGTGTATTTTAGATATTTATTATAAATAAAACATATTTTTAAAGTGTATTTTAGTGATCCAATCCAATTTTTATTTTTTAAAGTTTAGTAATTAATTATTATATAAAAAAAATTACGTAGCCCGATCTCGGCCCGGTTTTGGGCCCGGCCCAGCCCGGTTTTTCGTGGATCGATTTAACCCAAGCCTAACCGTGCCACCCATTTTCGGGTGAAACCCGGCCCGGCCCGAACCCCGTTTGAACCGGGTTTTGGTTTCACTGTAGAGGCCCGAAGCCCGTTTTGGCCCGGCCCGGCTCGGCCCGAGCCCGATTTTTGGCCATCACTAGTTTCCATTAGTAAAACAGTTCAACTTGTTATTTCACATGACATTAGTTACCGATGATGCATAAAAGCATCGAGCTTTCCTATCTCTTTGTTTTTCTTGGAGTTGGAATATGACACTTTTTAGGTGTTGATGACTTGATTTATACTAGTTATACATCCAAACATAATAACCATATATGTGTGATGTGGTGCTAGTTAATGATGAAGGTTATTACGGTGGTCCTTGCGAAATTGTGCAATTAATTTTTGCTTAATAAAAGTGGGAGAACTTTAAAAAAAATCAACAATAGAAGCAACGAAAATGACCATTTATGTGAATCTTTTTTGTTGGATAGTTAAATGTTATTTGGGTCAACTATGAGATGCTAATATGTTTGGTAATTGTGTGTGTCTAAGGGGCTGTTTGGCAGTTGTTGAATGATTTAGTGCAGAATGATTAAGTGGTCTAAATGATTAAGAGGTTTTATGATATTGTGTAAAATGAAATATGGTTGTTTGCTATTGTTCATAATGAAATCAGGACTCTTAATGGTTAAGGGATGGTCAGGATACTAAATCATTAAGAGGATTTTGGAACCATTAAGAGGTAGCCCTTTTTTTTGCCAAACAAGATTTACCTCTTAACGATTCAGAGGTTGTCTCTTAATGGAACCATTAAAAGGTAAACAAACAACCCCTAAGTCAGTTTAGGCGTATATTGACTAACTTTTTGGGGCCTAAAAGTTAACAGCCAAACAATATCAGTAATTATATGATTGAATTGAATAATAACTTCTAAAATCATTTCCAAGAGATTCTCTAAAATAAATAAAATTGAGTTTTTGATAATATTTGTTTTACAATAGATTCAGTAAATGGTTATCTAAAATAGATGGAAAAAAAATGCAAATATCTAAAGTTAGAGAATTCTCAAAAATTTAATGCGAGAACAATTTTAATTCTTTCTCATGATGGAAGCAGGATAAATTATTATTTTATATAAAGTTTTTTTTTAATTGTATTAAGATGATAAATTTATGGATTATTTTAATTATATAATTAATATTAAAATCTTTAAAATAGATAATCTTTTAAAATTAAATGTATTTTTTTTATTTTTACTGTTTGATTCTTTATTTTATAGAAATGATAGAGAATCTAATGGATACAAAGGCCATTTTTCATAAGCCAATTTATTTTTTAATTTGTTTTAAAAGGTCGTTTGGATGGGCAAAAAACAACTTATAATTTACCTTATTGAAATGATAACCACTTGATTTAATGATTACACAAATGCATCTGATATAACACTTAGTAATATTTTTAGGATCCTGTCTTAAATATGTTTGACAAACTCTATGAGTATCATGTTGTAACACCCTCAAATTTGAAAATAGCAACTTATTTAAAATTTTCTAAATACATCAATAAATGAGTCATCTACAACCACAAATTCAGATTCAACTACAATACACATATACCATCTTATACATATGGACTATAAATGACGGTTGCTACTCATACTCATGCATAGTCACTATCTCCAAAAGGCGGAAGACTTCACCGAATATTTACTTTCGGGTCTAGCTAAGGCTTTACTCTTCATAGGGTTGCTAGAACCAACTCCCAACCTTGTAACCTGATGCACATGCCGACAAATAAAAAGGTTAGGCTTAACGCCTAGTGAGGTCAAGAGTTTTGAACATATATAAATAATTCGTTTAAAAGGGAAGAATGCAATTAGAAATCATAATCTTTCCAAAGGAAATGTTTCACTTATGAAAACGACTCGTTTACCCATAAATATGTATTTTAAACGAAAGGGACACCGGGTTAATCATTAACCAAACCAAACTGTTTTACAGACTAAGATCCCAATGTAAAAACGTTCTTTCGTAAACTTAGATTTAACCCAAAAATTCGCGCAACCATAAAATGGAAAGGACCCAAATACTGAAAATGTAGAAATGACACTTTCCATTCAAACCATAATATACGTGGGGAAAACCCAATATTAAAGCCATCATTTATCGTCGACCACATAAAAACCAAAGTTGGTAAAATAAGACATTATCATTTAAAATACCACGAATCAACGATGAGGAGATCCGTAAATACCGAGAATAGAGAAACACACAAGTAGGCCGTTCACGCGACTTCCTTGCATGTCCCCTAAACGTTTCCATCTAAGGTGGCGAGAACACGTGAATGGGGCCACTCGCGATGTTATTGGATTTCACCAACGTGCCCCGGTCCTAGTTCCCATGCCATACAAGACATCACAATCCTCGGACATGTTGCTGTCCCTTGCCATACTCCGTCGAGTTCCACTCCGAGGTCTTACGAGCTCGGGCGCCTATCCAATCTAGACGAGTTTCAACTCTGCGGCTCGAACCGCATATTGCCTACTCGTTAGCAAACCCGAGCGGTCACTAAAAGTAACCCAAAACCTCAGGCCTTACACAACCGACAGACTCACTTGCCTATGGATCTATTACAACACTGTTTAACCTTACATGACTCCAATTGAACGACCAAAGCACCCAAAGCATGTAACTCACCAATGACATGAATTAATCGTCATCATACTCCAAACCCACAACGGTTATAAATTCGGACAAAAGTCCACACGACTCATTCAGTCAAAACGAGCCAAGGGCCCAACACTTTACATGAATACCCAAATGAAAACCGATAAAAACATGGAAACACGTTTGACCAACTATTATGCAAATATGACCAAAAGTGTAATTAGCCCAAATCTCATCGTTGGATGAGACCAACCATTTTCCAAATGAACTTATACCCTTATGTTTTCAAAACGTCTCATAATACAATAATATGCATTTTCTAAAAAGGTTTATGAGATCAAATACACAAAATGACCCTTACGTCAATTGAACCCCAATTGTATATGTAAAATCATCAAAGAAACATTTCAACATTATTTATTTACCAAAATACTCAAAGATCCCAAAATGGATGTTTCACCATTGTTTATAAAACTAAACACCTCAGAATAACCAAAACTTATCAGGTGATCAGAAGTTAACAATTTCATGTAAAACATAAAACACTTAAAAATGAACATTTTGGCATGTACACCGTTTTCACAAATCAACTTGAACTCACCTTGCTAGATTTAAGCTAAATCTAGATTTCACCCAACGAGCTCTTTTGAAGGCCGCTTGAATCCTCAAGCCGAGAACTTCCAAAACCTAGATCCATACATACCAAACCATAAGTAACCATATCCAACCATGTAGAAACATTCCCCAAACAATGTACCAAGAAACCCTAAAAGAGATCAAAACCCTAGTTTCTCAAAAACTACCAAATCCGAGATTTGAGATACCAAACACTAAGAAACCACCAATGGAGCATTTATAACATTTATTCAAGGAAACTTACCATTTTAGATGATGAGACTTTCCGAGGACACCCAATCCAACTCTTCAACCCGAGCTCCCAACCGTTGAACTTGAGGAGAAAGATGAAGACGGAGGCTTTGTGGTTCAAGATCCCGACTAGCTAGATGGTGAAGAATCATGTGGTTTGGGGAGGAAAACCCCCCCCAAAATAGGTTAGGGTTCGGTTTTGGGGTTTGGGAGAGAAAAGGGAAGAAGATAGAAGTGAAAAATGAGAGAAATTGTGAGAAATTCGAGCATTTAGGGAACCAGTGGCCGCAGGCGATTATGCCACGCGATAGTGACATTGTCACTATCGCGAGGGCACTCTCGCGGGGAATGTACCGTGGGTGGTACACCCCCGGCGATTGTGCCACGCGATAGTGACACATGTCACTATCGCGAGTCACAATTGCGCCACTCGTACCGAAGCCAGAAAAAGGTCAAAACTCGAGATTCTCGCATGGGTCGACTCAAGGTTCGAAAGCACAACATTTTCCACTCAAAAAGATAGGCGGACGGCGAAGAGATTACCAACGGAGGACGAGAACTTGCTCACGAAAAACCCGGGTGTTACACATGTGTTGTAATAGGACGAGATCCGATATATCAGGATGTAAAATGTATTAGGTTCCGGAAACCTCTGGGATCCGAAATACATAATAGAATCATATATATATACATATATATATATATATACATATATATATATAGGGGTGTTCAAATGCAACCATTTTTAATGGTGCAACCCCATGCAACCCACCTATCTACCACTCATTTTGTTTTCACTTTTTTAATTAAAAAGGTGAAAATAAAATGAGTGGTAGATAAGTGGGTTGTATGGGTTGCACCATTAAAAAGGTTGCACAATAACTCACCCCCCTCTCTCTCTCTCTCTCTCTACATATATATATATATATATATATATATATATATATAACATCTATTTAAAAAAATACGAGAACAGACGAGTACATACAAAATTATATATGATTCATGCGATTATGCGTGTGCGTGCGACCTTTAGGTCGTGCTGGACATCGCTCACGTCCATTTTTCTTGGGTTGGTGTAAAATCACATAGGATTTTGTACATTATCTGATGTTTTTTGTTGTTTTCTTGTTTTCTTAAATAGTTAGCGTTCTCGTTTGAATCTTTCTCTCTCTCTCTCTCTCTCTCTCTCTATATATATATATATATATATATATATATATATATATTATAGGGAGGTTCAGGAGAGAATCGTTCGTATTTTTGACTTGCCCACTTGAACCCAACCGATGCACACCCCTATCAACAGTTTCAATAAACTTTATTTGCCACTCTATCGAGTTTATTCCAATTATAATATTAATTGTTGTTGTTATTATTATTATTATTATTATTATTATTATTATTATTATTATTAATTTTAATTTTATTTTGTAGTGTAAGTTATTTATATTATTAATTATTTTGAATTATTATTAATTTTATCAATTATTTTTATATTATTATTATTCAATATATTTAGTCGTCAAAAAATAAATATATCAATTTTAAATATATTTCCAAATTATGTAAAAGCTAAAGTTATATTTATTTTGTTTCCTAAATAATAAAACTTTGATAAATATTTTAATAAAATATTTATATCAATTTTTTAAGAAATTATTAATTAATTAAGGAGTGAACTTTATGTGGTTTGATGTTTATATTTATTTTTGTCTTTAGTCTTTCAAAACTTCTTTTTTAATCCATGTGGTTTTTATTTGCTTTCATTTTCATCCCTCTATTGAACTTTATTAAATTTAAGTGTTAATAAAAATATTTGTTTACGTGATTTTTTTGCTATATATGTTTCTAATCTTCTTGTGAAAAAATTACATATGGTTATTTTTTTTGGTTCAATTAGTGAAATGAAAAATATACGTAAAAATATACGTGAAACATCTAACTTCGCACTTGATAAGAAAATCATGTAAAAAATTATTTTATTAATAATATTAAATAATTAAATAATATAATTACTAAAATAAAGTAGTTGTTGGAGTAATGGAGTTGGATTACATTTTATACTATATTTAAAATAATTTATAATATAGTTGTTGAAGTTTTGGAGATACTTTAAAGCAAATTTGAAGATTAGGATTTGTTATCCTACCCCTTCTTCACTCACAAAAATTTTTATACCCCTATCTCACTCACATATACCCCCTTCTACTTCACTTATAGGAGGGATTACCCCTACTCTTGCTTGTTTAGCTAACCTATCTATAAATAAGCCAAAGATTGGGGGGTATCTAAAGAAGAAATTGGGATCAAGACAAATTGCTGTCAAGATTATCGGATAATGCATTGTTTGGCTTGACAAGTTAAAGAGATAAAGATGCTTGCTTAGTTTATTTATTTTTTATTTTGAAAGGGTTTTACATCTTTTGGTCATTATTATTGCAGGCCAGGGTAGTAGAAACAGGGACGACGATCCACAACCCAAACATGAAGATCATGGTGGCTATAAAGCGAGTAGTTGACTACGCCGTCAAAATACGAATCAAATCAGACAAGGTAAACGCCTTCTCAGGATTCAAAACCCAAATCCCCAATTTCCCCCAAAATTCAATCTTTTTCCCATTGATTTAGTTCAAATTGTTGTTATGTATAGACCGGAGTCGAGACGACCAACGTGAAGATGTCGATGAACCCTTTTTGCGAAATTGCTCTTGAAGAAGCACTTAAAATCAAGGAGTCTGGATTTGCTTCGGAGGTGATTGCGGTCAGCATGGGTCCAGCTCAGTGCGTCGACACTCTCCGCACCGGTCTAGCCATGGGTGCGGACCGTGCGATTCACGTTGATGCACCGGCCACACTATTCCCACTTTCGGTTGCTAAGCTTCTTAAAGCACTTGTTGAGGTTGAAAAGCCTGGCCTTTTGATTCTTGGCAAACAGGTTATTTTCTCTGGATTTAACTCATGGTTCTTTTATATTTGTGGGTTTTTCATGTTGATTGAAATTGTTTCTTAATGGAATGAAATTGTGTGTTTTTCATGTCGATATTCAAGTGTTTCGACTCTTTAAGATTGCTTGAATCATGTGGGTGTTTGCATTTTGTGGTTTACTTTACATTAATCCTACTATATGAATTCATGGTTTTACCACTGTTTCTGCCAAACATTTTATTGCATGAATCTAAAATCTTTTCGTGATTAGTCTGAATGCTTACGTGATGACAAGCGGATTAAGAGCCTGTTCTATTCAATGGCATATTGTTGTTGGGATCTGCTAATTAGAGCGTGATGAATGTGGCCTTGAATTTGTATATTATCATGTCATAAAATTTGGGGTAGAGGAAGGTAAAGAATAAACATGAATGGAGTTGATAGTCAAAGCTATGGCAGGATCATTGCCTTTTTATGAGATATATGATGTTAGTTGAAGTAGCAGTTTTGAGCTATATATACGCGCACATATGCTACTTGATCTTGAATATGAAGATGGGAATTGTAAGTAGAGTACATCCTATGTCAAATTATGGGTTGGATCATAAGTGGTTTCGGTTGTTTTGTAATTTGAGTGTCCACCAAAGATTTAGCTGTTTTGCCTATATGTATCTGTTCAAAGGGATTCGTTTAGTATGCTTTTTTCTTTATTTCTTGAGCAGCCTTATTGGTTTATATAGATTGTTTTTCTAGTACTTCAGAACCCACCTGAGGGTGGGATACATTGGGCTTGTTTGGTTGAGTAATTCTAAGATGTTGAGAATTAAATGTGTAGGCAATTGATGATGATTGCAATCAGACAGGGCAGATGGTGGCTGGGCTTCTAAATTGGCCTCAAGGGACCTTTGCTTCCAAGGTTAGTGCCATCAATAATTTCCCTATAACATTTGAATTCTTTTACTCTTTCCAGCTACTTTCTTATGTAGAATGCAATGATTGACGAAACGGGTATAATATTAGATACACAACCACTTTCTATTTTGGGGGAGCAAAGTGCATATTTGAACATTCTATTTGCCATTTCCATGTTTACCATTATAATCCAACACCAACACTTGAAAAAAAAAACATACAGATTCATATATATAAATCCAACATAATTTACAGTTTATTGGCAATAAGATTGATAATTGCGGCGGATCGGTTCCCAATTATATTGGATTTTGGACCATCATCCAACGACAAAGTCATTCAATTTGGATAGGTGACTTGTGATCTATTAGGGTGTGGATTGCAAACCCACATCAGGAACTAGGTTAAAGCCGCTGATCTTCATAAAAACAACCGCTTTACTCTCTGACCCTACCTTCCAGTGGGATATACTGCGTGCGTTTGGGTTGGGTTGGTTTGGTTTGGTTTGGTTTATTTGATCAACTCCCAACCCAACTAACGTTTCTCTATTTAAAAGATGTGAAATTCTTGAATACACTTATCTCCTATTAATAAAGACCTCCTTGATGATTTTACATAATGTTTTTGGGTTGTAAGAGATGTTTGTTATTGAAAGAGAGAACCTATATAAATAAGAGTATACAAGGTAAAGAAACCGAACATAAAAGAAATCCTAGTTTACAAGGCAGTTTCACTTGTTGCTTTTGGGAGCGACTGAACCAAGTTCATTTTCTATTCACGCATGAATATTAGACCTGGCAAAAACTGACACGACACGGTAACCCGACACGAACTCGACACGAAATAAACGGGTTTGGGTAATACATTTCAACCCGTTTAAGTAACCAGGTTGACACGACACGAAAATTAAACGGGTAAGGTCAGGGTCAAAAATTTCAACTTGAAAATGACCCGAATAACCCGTTTATATATATATATATATATAAGTTTCCCTTTTAATGCTTTGGATTTTTAGTGTTTTAGATTTGATTATAATTTTGAACTATAAATTTTGGATTTCTAATGCTTTTATTTGAATTTTGTATTTGTATTTTTTTGTGAATTTTCGATTTTTAATTTTAATTTTATAAATGTTAAACGGGTTAGGCGGGTCGGGTTAGGGTTGGGATTTTCTGACCCGTTTATTAAACGGGTCGGGTTAGGGTCAACCCGTTTAACTTTGAACCCGACACGACACGACACGTTTGCCAGGTCTAATGAATATTAGTTGGTTCCATTGCCTACTCTTCTTAAATATTTATATGCTTAACTTTATTTTTTATTTTTGTCCTGCTTCTCAAGGTTGTTCTCGACAAAGAGAAGAACGTAGCAACAGTTGATAGAGAGGTGGACGGTGGCCTTGAAACGTTGTGCTTGGACTTGCCTGCCGTTCTCACGTAATCTTTATTCTTTGTTCTACCATTTCTAGGTTCGGTCATATGTGGAACTCATTTAAATCTCTTTTTAGAAGAGCCTACGTATATATTAGCAGATATGGGACTTCAACACGCCCCCTCCAATGGAGGCGAAGAGTGTGTCCAGTCCCTAAGTGGTGATAGACCCCGACTCTGATACCATGTTAAAGATATGTAGCACTCTTTTGAAACTTTTTTAAAAAGAGATGAGGGGTTCCACATATATACAACGTTGGACTTCAACACCTACGAACAAAAACCAAATACGATGGTTCAAAAAAGTTGTATATATATACATAATTTTGTATGTATATGAATCGTAAGTGTTGTAATGTTACGAAATGCAGGGCGGATCTAAGGCTGAACCAGCCGAGATATGCAACGCTCCCGAACATAATGAAGGCGAAATCAAAGGTGATAGAGAAAATGACAGCAGAGGAATTGAAGGTAGAAGAAATGAGATCTGATATGGAGGTTGTTCAAGTGATAGAGCCCCCAAAGAGAAAGGCAGGGGTTATAGTTTCTTCTGTGGATGAATTGGTAGACAAGCTTAAGAATGAAGCCCATGTAATCTAAATATTTACCATCCATCATCATTTTCTTTTGAGTAGAAATTTCGATAGTAAAATTAAAAAAATAAATAAATCTAAAAGGTATAATGAGATTTTGATAGAGTGAGTTAACAAGGTTTTTAACATATTATTGGAAGAGTAGAAAACGAACTCGAAAGAAGCTCGTACTTATGCATCGAAAACGGAAAACCACTCTCATATGCAACTTTTCCCTGTCATGGGTTGCGTGCCAGGTCGCGGGCACGTCCTAATGGGTCTTGAGTGAATTGCATTTATTTGTTTATTTCGTTATTTTGTTTCTTAATTAATTTAGAATAATTATTTGTTTATTTTTGGTTATTATTTATCAGTTTATTATTATTATTATTATTATTATTAGTTTCCTTTTATTAAGTTTATTATTATTATTATTATTATTAGTTTCCTTTTATTAAGTTTTATAGTCGGTTTAGGATTAGGATTAGTTTTAAATTTAAGTTTTATAGTTGTCCTTATTAGTCTAGACTATAAATAAGGTTAATTGTTTTTATATGATTAATCAATCAATTAATAAGAGTTTGTTGTAGGATTATGTGTCATCATCAAAAGGAAGTGATTGACATAATATTTTCCTAGTATTAGAATTTACCATAATGAATGTTTCATTTTCTTTGTAAACTCCTTCCTATTTAAAGGGCTTATGATTAATGAGAATTACAGATTTCATTGTATCTCTATTCTATTGTTATTTTGTTTGGATTTTCCTTTAACACGTTATCAGCACGTATGCTCCTTACAACAAAGTAATCACGAAATCAAGCTAAAATTCGGCATTTGAGGTAAATTTTATATGTCTAAATTTTAAAACTTCAACATATCATGTTTTATGCTATGAACAAATATGATAATTTTTAAGAATATGGTTTTTCTCTATATGTTTAAACTATATTATCATTCTACTGTACTTTATGTTATAGACGTAAATTATGATTTGCCAATCTCATGAAATCCTAATTCACATATTGTTTTTTTATGTTTATAAAAATTGCATAATATGTGATATCATGATGCATTCAATTTATACAAAATACATGGAATTGTTCATATATATATGTTTTTTTTGGAGAATACTAAATTGTTATCAACAATTTTCGTTTTTCTTCTTTATCACTTATTGGTAGATAGATTGGTTAATATGATATTTCTTTATTACTGCTAAAATAAATAAATAAATAAAACCTAGCCTTTAATATGTTTGTTTTACGAGTAATTTGTATTGATGGATTAATTTATTTTTATTTAACATTATGTTTATTAATTGCATATTTCATTATTCGTAAAAAAAATCTAATTATATATATGAGTAATCATTTTATATTTTTCTTGTAAATCTACCTTTTAATATAAATAATAATGATATCTTTGTTATAAGTTTATTTCTTAATTGATAACGAGTTTATAGTTTATTCTTTTTATTAAACTGATTTTCTTTCCATAACAAATAATACTATAATATGGTTATGTTTTAAAATCATTAGATCTCCTCGATAACGTACACATTATATTTACTTTGTTGGTTAATTTGATTGGTTAAAATTATTTAGGCGAATATTGCATTATTTATTTAGGCTCAATGCCATAAATTATTTTAGATGTTTAAGTTTATTCAAATCTATGTTTAATTTTATTTATTTATTTGCTTAGTCACAAATCATAATTAATTGGAAGTTACACTTCCATCCCTATACTGTCTTGTTTTGCTCTTTTGCCCAAGCTATTAAAATCTTAGAATGTATGATATTAAGCCGTTCTTAAATACATAAGTATGTTTGTCTTGATCATAAATCGTAATATTCTTTTGGTTTCTTGCCAAAAGCTCCTAAAATACCAATATGATCTTAATTTCGTTTGAATTTGATCTCCCACACAATATATTCAATGAATACCTTAATTATAAGTTCATACTTATAATTCCAATCATATAATTTAGTTTTTAGAAGTTACACTTCTAACCATCATATATTTTGGTCTTTTCCAAAAGTTCCAAAAATATTATTAATATGTTAAAAGTTTGATACGACTTTATGTCAAAACCAATATTTATTGTCTCACGACAGAATCTCTCAAAATACCATTAAGGTATTAAAACATTGAAAGTGGCCTAATATGCCAAACTCATGTCAAATGCTCTATAATTAACAATGTTATATTTAAATTAAATAAATCACAAGATATCAATTGGGTTTTGTCAAACGGGTGTAAACAACCCTAAGGTTTGTAGGGACTTAAGAAATCCATGTGATTCCCCTACTACCTGAAAATTCAATAGATTGAGTGATTTTTTTTCACAAATTGAAATATTGATGAAGTATTATCAACAAAATGTAAGCATACAAAAATCCAATGTTGTTATGATAAAGAAATTTCATACATAAAATAATAGTTATAACCATAATCCATTGTCTTATCAAACAGAAAATCATATATTATCTCTTATATATGTAAATGGTTGAAACAACTCATCCCTAAATCAACGTCGTAAACTCAAAAGAATCTGAGTACCATAAATGAGTATACAAATCTCACTTTGAAAAGTACAAAAAAAATTATCTAAAGTCCATCAACTCCTTATTGACACTAAAACCAATCATCTTGAAAAGGTACAAGCAAATACCTTCATACTTTGAGACGACATATAGATCCTAACTTTCATAGGAATACCTTTATTAGAAACCCCCCAAATAACTGTGGGATGTCCCGAAAGGGAGAATCGGGTGTATTCATGAATATGTACTTCCCGAACTAATCGTACAGTGGAATGAAACCCACTTACTCGATTACAAAAAAGTTAACTGATTTCAACAAAGAAATGTTATATCCAAAACGCGTCTCAATCTCTGTGGCAAGGAACTCACAGAAGATGACATGATTCTTAACATTATTTTCACCTTTCATATATCAAAAATATTAATGAACTAATATAAGTTGGAAAATAACCTTTAGACAAACTCATCAACCCACTGCAAGTGGTTGAGAGACATAACAAAGTTCTTTCGAATAACAACACCACATATGTCGAGACAAAGAAAATTCTCGAGATCAATAATGAAAGCATTAAAGGTGGAAACAACTCCAAAGAACAGAGAGTTAAAACAATTTCACACATGTGACATTTATCCACTATGTGGACGAAACCCTAGAACGGGGTCAGGGTCTTGGTAAGAGTCGGGAATGATTTTTCAACATCTGGAGTAGAGATACAGCTACTGCCTCATGTGATAATGGACAATCAAATAAGAAATGCACTAAAGAGTTCTCTTGTCAAAAAGGAAACACGTTGAAAATGAACTATAACATATTAATTTAATATTTAATATTGATTAAGCATATGTTTATTTGAAATTATTTTTTAAGTATCAAAATTAATTTCTTTGCTAAACTAAAATCGAATATGTAACCATTATAGATGTAAAGAAATACATCTAAATAAATAACAAAACTATTGATATTCTCCGTTCCATGTAGGAATGTATCAAGGAGAACTTGAGTTTTTGTAGAATATTCCACACAATCTAAAATGATAGACAAATACATATTACTTAGACGATGGACTGTCACTTTCTTGTTGGTACAAGATTAATAGGAACCTTGTAAAGATATTCGTATCAAATGGAAATGGAAATGAGCATATATACATAAGTTCTAATGAATATGAAAGTAAACATATCATGGAAACTAATGCGTCAAACTAGTAGATTATTGGGTCATCGAAACATATTTTGTCACCAATAAAGAACTTTGGGGGAAATGACACATATATGTTTCGACATGACCATGTGGGATGCCATGGTTATGACATAGTGATCCGTGTATTGCAAAATACACATAGACACATTCTCTTTCGAGTGAAAGGCGGAATGAGGCAAATTGCAACTGTTGACTTCTGTAGCATAAGAAACAACATTGCCATCATAATATGCCCTCTTGAATACCTAAAACTTTTGTATATACCCTAATCCTTAGCCAAGACAGGAATGAGATCATCCTAAAACTAAGGACATAATACAAAAATATTCCATTGTTACAACGAATGCAAGGTGATATTTATGGACATAAACATCCAGAATGTGGGCCATTAAAGTACTTTATGATGCTGGTTTCGACACAATGAACGCATGTCGTATTATTGTCCACATGAAATACTGCACTCCTAGCACTAGCTATACGTTTAAGGGCTCACCACCCTGATTATCTTATCAAGTCTACATGACTTGGAATGCTGGAGAATTTACATCATAAGGATTTGATGTTAATTGCATATGTATTAGGATCAATGTAGAGTTTCCTATACCCTAAGTGTATATATAAAATGGTCTCATAGAAGTTGTTATCAAAAGAATATGATGACATCTTGGGTATTAGTAATGCGCACCAATTTACCCACATCTACTTGGGGTTATGCAATTATTATATGCAGTTTTTTTTTTCTTTTCGTTTTTAGACCCACTGCTTGCTAACCAGCCTCATGCGTACCAGTTGGTAACTGGATATAAGCCTGATAGTTTACATTTACGCATGTTTGGTTATGTAGTATATGTGCCAATTGCGCCCCCACAACGCATTGAAATGGGTCCGTAAAGATGATTTGGTATATGTTGGACATGAATCCCCAACAATTATCCGCTAATTAGAATATTTGACTAGTGATCTCTTTACCGCTAGATTTGCGGGTTGTCACTTTCATGAGACAGTCTTCCCGTCGTTAGGGGGAGATAGGAAAAAGGATTTTCCATGGAAACGACATGAAGTGTCATTGAATATTCCCACTCTGTCTCATTTTGATCCCCAAAACTTCACAACATAATGTTGAAGTCAAACGAATCAGACTCGATACCTGATACGTTTAATGTTATTCCAAAAGTGACAAGATCACATATACGAGCTGCAAATATACTCACAAAGTTAAAAAGTCCCCAATAGGGGCACAACGCCATTGGAAAGTGTGTTGCAATCACACATAGTGGAGGTGTGGTTGAGGTTGTAGCTACCAAATGGAAGTGGTGGAAGTTACTTGGTTCGATGGATACTATTCTAAAGGAAGAGAATAGCTAGGCACATCCATTTATCATCAATACACAAAACTCTCATGAGATTGTCTCTAATTATAATTATGTCCATGAATCATCACTGGAGGACGCTCCAAAGTTAATATTGATTCTAGAGATAAATATTAATCTCAAATGAACTATGAGAGTACATATGAGTCGATGGACAAATCATATATAATCATTGATGATTTATTCGCATACACGATGGCTCATAAGATGATCGGGCATGACGACATCGAACCAGGCTCAGTTGAATAATATCAACAAAGAGCATATTGACCTAAATGTAAAGAAATAATCCAGAAAGAATTATATTCTTTGACAAAGGATCGGTTATTTGGTCAGGTAGTGCTAACCTACCAAGTGTAAAGCCCGTAGGACATAACTGAGTCTTTGTCAGAAAGCGTAACGAGAATAATGAAGTCCTAATATGTAAGGCTCTCCTTTGGCGCAAGGTTTCTGACAACGCCCTGGATTGACCACAAGGAGACTTACTCTCTCATGATGTATGTTATGACATCCGAATAGTTTGTTAGCCTAGTAGTTTCCGAAGGAATGAAAATGCAGCTCATGAATGTGGTTACCACATATCTCTACGGGGATCTAGATTTAGAGATATATAAAAGTGCTTGATGATATTACAATACCAAAATCAAGTAACTCTAAAGCACGGAATGCGTTTACAATAAAACTGAAACGCCCACTTTATAGATTAAAACAATCTAAGCGGATGTGGTATACCCGCCTAATGGAATACTTGATTGGGAAATGATATATAAGAACGATGAATTGTTCCTTTGCATATTTATTATGGAAAACAAGTTCCAGATTTTCAAAGTAGCTCTATATGTCAATGTTGTGAACATAATAGGCACTCTTGATGAAATAAGAGGAACCACAAGCTATTTGAAATCTGATTTTGAAAGGAAAGATCTTGGGAAAACTTGGTCCTGTCTAGATATTTGAGCTAGGACACCGAGTTTGTGAAATATTAATTCACCGATCGCATATGTCCAGAAAATAATCAGGCAATTTAATATGGTCAAAGCGCATCCGGTTAGCACTCCCATCATCGGTCGAAGTGTCGGATATAAGGAAAGATCCATTTCGTCTAAAAGGATGATGACGAAAAATGTTGGGAGTTGGAATTCCCTATCTAAGTACAATATGCGCATTATTGTACTTAGCACAATACACTTGACCGTATATTGTATTTCTCAATGAACTTGTTTGCTAGATTTAGCTCAGCGCCAACGCAAAGTCATTGGAATGATATCAAATTAATCTTTTGGAACCACTGACACGGGTTTATACTTTCCCTATAGAAATAAAAACGGGATTGATAATGGAACTTCAATACCTACTTAGAATGTAAGCAGCAAAAGTACCAACTCTTATAGAAAACACCAAACAATGTCTTAGTATATGTTTGTTGATATTAGGTATATGTCTGACTTATAAAAGGTTGTTCTCAAACTGGATAAGGAATTACCATAGTGAACACCCAGATTGCTTGAAAGTAAGCTAAGCAAACCCTTGTAACTACCTCCTTGAACTATTCCAAGAATATTACTGTCCATGAGATAATTAAAGAATGTATATGATTAAGGACTATCATTACATATATTAGAGGAGCTAATAATTTTGGGTTCAACCAATATCCTACGCATATATGAAAATAATACATCATGTATCGAAGAAATGTACATAAGATACACCAAGGGTGATAACACAAAGCATGCTTAAGTTTCTATACAATCAACAATAAAAGACTTTCTTTTCGATTCATGTGAATCAAGTAAGGTGTCAAAAGAATGTGACATATTTTACCAAGTCATTACCTAAAACCATATATTGGGAAATATGTAGAAAGTAAATGAAAATGAAATCCCTTGATTAATGCACGAATTAGGGGGAGTAGTAGACAAAAGGGGGAGTCTACTATATTTATGATATTGGTATGTTGTGCTTTTTCCTTCAACCAAGGTTTTATTTTTCCCATTGGGTTTTGTTCCTTGGTGTAAGGTTTTAGTGAGGCAACTGTTTATATACCATCATGCTTTCCTATCTCTCATGATTAATGTACGAATCTAAGAGAAAACTAGACTGAAAGAAAAGTCTATGTATTGCAAAAAAACTGGTGTGTTGTACTCTTTCCTTCGTCCTATTTTTTATCCCACTGGGTTTTTGGCGTAAGGTTTTAACGAGGCAACAATTGTGCACCATCACTCCTTTGACTCGGCACAAGGGGGAGTGTTGTAGTATTATGTGTCATCATCAAAAGAAAGTGATTGACATAATATTTTCCTAGTATTAGAATTTACCATAATGAATATTTCCTTTTCTTTGTAAACTCCTCCCTATTTAAAGGGCTTATGACTAATGAGAATTACAGATTTCATTGTATCTCTATTCTATTGTTATTTTGTTTGGATTTTCCTTTAACAGAGTTTAGGTTTTTAAGACTTTTATCTAGAGTTCGATTTTACATTTGTAATCTTCGATTCAATTAAAGGATTTAGACGCTTGTCGATCATTTTGCAAACCTACGATGCGTCAAATTTTTAAGAATTTATTCAATTCAAAATGATAATTATCCTAATTTTTAAAATTACTAGAAGCGTATCCGCGCAATGCAGCGGGATACATTACGATTTTAATGTTTCATTTTCTTTTTTGTTTTTTGTCGATTTACAATACGATTTTGGATGGTTTTGAGAGTGATAAGAATTTTTTTATAAATTTGTTTAATTTAGGCTTAATAATATATTTTTTTATTAAAAAAAATAAGTATTTTATTAGAATTCAATGATTATATTATATATTTTAAATTCTTTATATTTAAATTGAGATGTTTATCATGTTTTGATTATGCTTATCAGTTAGTTATCAATTCAAACATATAACTTTAAAATTTTGTACTTATGCATCATGACTTGTAATCTTATTTTTTAAGTAATGTGTATCAATAAATAATACTTAATGCATAAAAACTTGTTGTTTAAGAGTTTATTTGATAGTTTAATAATAATATAATTTTTTTTATAACACTAAATATTCTGTTAGATTTTCTTAATTATAATTTAGATTTTTTATATTTAAAATTTTATGTAGGGAGTGATTTTATGGGAGTTGAAGTGGGGAGTGCTTTTAAGAGAGTTAAAGTGGTTGGAGATAAGGATTGAAAGTTAATAAATAACATTAGATGTATTACATAAAGCTTTAATGATTGTTTTTAAGAGATTTTAAGTAATTAACATTAAATAGCGGTACATTAAGCTTTAACAATTGTTTTTAAGAGTTTTTTATGCATGCTTTATAATATAGTATAGATTTTCAAATTTTTATTTATGGTATATTTTAATTAACGGATTATGTGGCCCATATTTTCTTTCTCGCCTTTTCGCAAATTGATCGACTTCTCATTTGAACCTACCACCATATGAGTTACTTGTTTGATATAGGTACTAATGCTAATTGGTTAAGTATGCGATATGCCGACCGACTTACTATATATACAAGGGTCATTCAAGGGAGAACTCAGTTGTTTGTGAGAATTAATCTTACCCTTATATTATAATTAAGAGTAAATTACGTTTTTTGTCCTTGTGGTTTGTTAAAAATTGTAAATTTCGTCCCTATGGTTTCGAAATTTCACTTTTCGTCCCTATGATTTACAATTTATTTCTATTTTCGTCCTTGAGGTCAAATCATTACTTTTAAGTATGAAGGACTAAAATAGAAATGAACCCTAAACCATAGGGATGAAAAAAGCAATAAATTTTAAATTATAAGGACGAAAAAAGGAATGAATTTATAAACTAAAGGGATCAAAATCATGATTTCAACCATAAGGACGAAAATAGATATTTTCAACAAACCACAAGGACTAAAAGCGTAATTTACTCTATAATTAATGGATATTATTAATATATATTAATTTTGGTAATTATCCATTAATTTTCAATAAATTAAATTTATGGATAATATTTAGGGGTAAATTAGCATTTTTATAAGTTCTCTCTCCTCTCTTCTCTCTTCTCTCAGACGAACTTTAATCTGACCAAACTTATTTTAGCATACACCACTGTGATACCCAAATTTTTTTAATAGTAAGACACAAACCAATTGTGACATACATTGTGATACCCAAAAACTTCTAAAATGTAAGACACAAACCCACTGTGATACTATTGTGATACCGTTCTGAATATGCGTTGAGATTAGATCTGATCTAGGTTTTTAACTACACATAACCTCATCTAGATTTGAAGAAAATAAATAAAAAAAACTACCTCAAACATGGGGTTTACACATAAAAAGTCCTTAAAACATAGATCTAGAAACAAACAACCTCAATTGTAACACCCCGAATTTCGAAAAGTATCGTTTCAAGTTAATACAGAAATCGGTAATTTTAGGGAAAAATAAGATTTAGGATTTTGGACTTGAATCCTAGATTTTGTAGTCTTGGTGGATGAATGATTCAATTACGAGTCCAACGGTTCTTTCCGGAGCAAAATCAGAGCTATAACGAAGAAGTTACGGCCAAAACAGTGAACGAGAAGAAAACCGGGCGGACAGTGCACTACGCGACTTGTGCCGCGACTTATAGCCACCCACGCGACTTAGGGGGATGTGGGCGACTTATGTCGCGACTTAAGGTCGCGTGGTAAGTCGCGAAACGCCCTGTCGAGCATAAAACCCGATTTTCAGCCCTAGAACTTCATTTCTTCATAACTTTTGCATCACAACTCCGTTTTTGGTGATTCAAGTTGCCATGGATTCTTTTTTGAGAGATCTTCAAGGATATAGCAAGAGATTTGAAGTTTATTGTAGAATACAAGAGTATTTTGTGGTAGTAAGCTCCTCATCTCTCTCAATGTTAAGCTAGGGTTTGATGATTTCATCATTTTCCCTTTCATCCTTCAACTTGGGTGTGATTTTGATGACTTGTGTTGTGAAGTTGACCATGTAGATGTGTTGGATCTAAGATCTAGAGAGATTTCTCGGAGATTCAAGCTTTCATCAAAGGAGATTCAAGTTTTTGGGGTAAAATCTTGATTTGTGAAAACGTTGTACATGCCAAAATGTCTATTTTAAAGCATTTATGTGTTTTACATGAAATTATCAACTGTTGAGTTATTTGGTAACTTTTGATTATTTGAAGGGTTTAGCTTATTAAACTTTATAAAACACCCACGATTGGGATTTTTGGGCATTTTGATAAATGTGTCATAAATGAATGCATTTTGATGATTTATTGAATAAATAGATATTTGGCCAAAAATGCGCTTTTCAGTGTTCGTTGGAAATATGCATCATTTATGTAATGGGACGTTTTGAAGGTACGAATGTGTGAGTCCTTTGATTTTGATCATTTCCGACCTTGGGAACATTTTGAAAATGGTAAACCTTTTAATTTTGGGCCGAAGACCAATTGTGAGTTGGGAGACAAAGATTTTTGGGAAATATGTATTTTGGTTTACGGAACCCTATTGGCTCATGTATTTTAGCCAAACTTGTATATTGCATTTGGGGGATTGGTTTACACTTAGATGAGTCTTTGGAACATTTGTTCAGTTTTGATAGCTCACTATAGAGCTTTGGTTACGATTTGTATCATTGCATCTTATTTTGAGAATTACATGTTTTGGTTGCGCTAGTTCATTCATTTGGAGTCATGTAAGGTTTTAGGCCGTAATGCAAATGGATCCATAGGCATAAGAGTCTGTTTGAGTGGGATAAATATCCTCGTATTGTAACTTAAAATAGGCAAGGGGTCTTCTGACCAATAATTGCAATTTTCTTGTGAACGAGCTTAACTGGGATGTTTTGGAATTCCAAGGTATAGACCCAGAGGGGTTGAACTTGATGAGTGCACGAAGATTTCCAAGGTATAGACCTAGAGGGGTTGAACTTGATGATTATCCAAGCAATAGACATGGAGTTGTTGAGCTTGTTGGTTTGTTAGCTATAGACCAGGAAAGGTTGATGTTAACGAGTGTTTTATCCCTAAGTGACGCTCATATAATATTGATAAGTGACCTAACTTTGTGTGCCCACCACATTCGATGGAATTCGGGTCTCCCCCGTCACCGAAAGGTGTTGTTTTGGGTATTGAATTTTATTATCCAAGTTTTATGTGACGTTTTGTATATATGGATCTTATCCATGATTTCTGGGTTGAGTATTATGTCACATCCGTGTTTTTTGGGTGTTTTGGGATATAAAGTTTTATCCACATTTTATAATTGGGAGTTCAATTTCTATTCACTTTTAAGTGAGTTTTTGGGTTAAATTTAATTTACGAAATAGCGTTTATATTGGTGTTTTTTTTTTGCCTAAAATGCATATTATTGGAAAACGAGTCGTTTTCGCATTTGAGGCCTATCAAATTGAAAGATTATGATTTAGATTGCATTACTCATTTCAACGATATCTTCATTCATGTTGAAAACTCTTGAACTCACTAGGCGTTAGCCTAACCTTCTATTTGTCGGCATGTGCAACATGTTCCGGTTGGGAATAACTCTAGTGACACTGTGCTGAGAGGAGTGCTAGTCGTGTGCTCAAGAGGTGGATATCTTAGTGAAGTCTTACGCACTTGTTTTCGGGAAGAGCAACTTATAGTTGGGATTAAGTAACACCGACTTTGGTCTAGTCCTTGTACAAGACTAGAGTTTATATTTGTTGAGGTTAAATAGAAAGTTTTATTTTGGAGAGTTATCTTTTACTTGATGTAATGTTGAAAATTTTAATTAGTTGCTCTTACCAAATTTGAGGGTGTTACATCAAACATGAAACCAGAGAGGGGAGAGGGGAGAGGGGGCATGGAAATCAGATCTATATCTCCATCATCGTCTTAAAGATCTAAAACCAGAGAGAAATTTGGGTCATCCGCATGGGGTTAATGGGGAGACATCATCGTCGTCACAATGTAGCACAATGTACTACAAACACACCAAAACTTGGCAAGAACCATCATTTGTTCATGCTTCCCATCTTCTTCTATCGTGCACAAGAAAACAAAGGTTTTTTTCTCCAGGAAAGATGTTCTTGAATGTAATCAATAAATAAAGGGATATGAAAAACTCAATTTGGTTGAGAAATTTAAAGAAACGGCATGAAAAGAGATAACTGCCAAATAAACAAAATAATTCTAAATTTTAATTACTAAAATTACTAATACACCCTTTATTACTTAATTAAACAAAAATAATTAGTATCCCTAATTGATTTGTTGAGGTTGCATCTCACAGTTATCACAAACTATCGAGTTCTCATTTGATTAGACCTTTATACACACACACACACACACACACACACATATATATAGATAGATAGATAGATACATATATATAGAGGAAGTAGGGGTGTTCACGGTCCAGTTTGGGCGGTTTAACCCCTCAATTCACAAACTAGACCGCTATGGCGGTTTAGAAAATTTCCAAACCGAGCGGTTTGGCAAAAACTGATAAAACTGGACCATAAAAAGGAAGTCTGGTCTGACCAGTTTAAGCGGTTTGGTCCTATTTTTGACTTTAAACTAAAAAAAGACATGACATCTATATTTAAAATGAAATTTCTATCAATATTGCACTATTAAAAAAAGTTGTATACTGAATTATAAAAAATGTCTATATCTAAAATTAAAAAAAGGCATTGAGCAAATGAAAAAAGATTAAACAAATCCACCAACAATAGTTAGAATTTTGGACGAACATTGAGCAAGACAAATGACGATTTGGAATATGGAATTTGATTTTTGACGATTTTAGAATTTTGCCAATTTATAAATGAAAACTAAAAATATAATGTCTTTGACGATTTTTTTTAACTGGCCATCAAAGTAAAACTTACAACATGAAAAATAAATACAATTCATACATGTGTATTTTTGGCGGTCGGTTTGGTCCAGACCACTCATATAAATGTTCAAACCACAGACTAGACCGGACTGAGCGGTTTGGCTATTTTTCAGACCGGATCGGATCGCCAGACCGCTCAAATCGCCAATAACGCTCCGGTTTGACTTGGTTCGATCGGTTTGAGCGGTCCAACTGTTTTTTTGACCACCCCTAAGAGGAAGGATCATGCTAGAAGTTAAACATTTTGTGAGAAGGCAAGAGTCTTAATATCATATATGCTTACCCTTTTTTGGTGTGTTTAATCATATATGATTAAGCGTCTATATATTGTGAATGCAACACGTGTTTAATTATATATGATCAAACTTGTGTATCATGCATGTTAGGTTGAGTTCCGGTGAGAAGTGGAGTTTTTTTTTGGAAGGGCGTCCTAGGCTATGCCTAGACTAATCCCTTGGCAAATTATGACTGTAAGACATCAGCCCTAATTAAACCTCAGTGGCCACAATTGTTGTGTACGCTTGGATTTGAACCCTAGACAGATGGGATGTTCCACCACATCCTCCAAAGCCTTAACCAGTACGCCACAACCCTTGTGGTTGAGAAGTGGAGTTATTGTGAGAAGGGTAAGAAGGGATCTCCACCCTTGGATGCACATTAGGATGAGATGCACCGAAATGCATGAAATTAATTCCCTATCAAGGCAATTCATGGGATGTGTTTGAGATTAAAAGTGATCAATGGTCTGTATCTCTTCTTACCCTTCTCACCTTAACTCTTCTTCTCACACGATCGATCGCCGATGCATGTAATCATATATGCTATTGAAAGCAAAATGTTTAACTTATTGTTTGAACCTGGCCACACACACACACACACACGCACGCACGCACGCACGCACGCACGCACGCACGCACGCACGCACGCACGCATGCATGCATGCATGCGTACATACATACATACATACATACATACATACATACATACATACATACATACATACATACATACATACATACATACATACATACATAGAGGGAGATTTAAATGAGACGATTAACAAAATAAAGAAAATGGAAATTGCAAAATCACGTGTGATTTTACACTAATGGTCAATGTAAAGGTGTAAGGGCGACGTTGCCCAAGACTTCAGGTCGCAACCAAAGTCGTGTGAATCACATGTGATTCGACCGTTTTATTATTCTCTTATTTTGTCATAGTTCTCGTATTAACCCGACTCTCTCTCTCTCAAAATATTTAACTTTTCGCATGATCCTTCCTCTCTCTCTCTCTCTCTCTATATATATATATATATATATATATATATATATATATATATGGCTTTGTACAGGTAAAAGGCAGTATTCCACAATGTCATGGAGGCTAAGCTTGTCATAATGTACCGGATTGGGTATTTCAGGGGATGGTGAGTCATCTAAGGGATTTGGCATTTGAACAAGAACCTTTGAGCATTTCCCAATCAATAAGAGTTTGATTTATGAGTCCAAATGAGCTCGTGAAAATAGTAACTCGTCTTTCCGCCCTGGTCCCGCGAAATAAGTAAGACTTTTTAAGTCCAATGGAAATAGAATAGGTGCCAGTATCCATAGGCTTGTAGGTATGAGTTCGGATGTAGGCTGTTCTCTATGGCTATAGAACAGCCGTCTCAAGAATCGTTTAGAGTGTTAGCAGATTTCCTTAGCGAAAAAAAGGGAAGTCACTTGTCTCTTCGATTGACTTTCATTCAATATCCCATTCCTGCTGCATCGGTTGGTCAAAGATCACCCCAAAATTGATACAAAATCTGCGGTTGGCATGGCAGTGTGAGGTGCTCGTCGATCTCTCCGAACCGTTATACCCCAAGCCATGGCGAAGCAACCCAAGCGCAAGCAAGCTGGCCGCCCAACGTCCTCAAATCATTCAATGTCATCAGCTGAGAATGTAGATCAATCATCAATAAGTAAGGCCCAGAGAGAACACTTAAATTCATTGCCATGTTCGATCTGAGTACAATCGAATTGCTAAGTTACAACTACTCCTAGTGCGAAGAAAAATAAAGAAAAAAAGGGACAACAGTGCGTTGTGGTCGCGTACCCTTTGCACATTGTTCTCTTCTGACTTTTAGACCTCCACTCCCTCTGCCACCATCCAATAGGCTTGACTTTATAGCTTCTTCTTGCTTGAGCTGAGTACGTAAGCCAAGCCTTCACTTACTTATTCGTAGACTTTTCTGGAATCTCCATCTCCTCGTTGCACTTGTCAATCCGCCTTTCAAGAATATCTTGAATAATAGATCCCTCCATAAAGGAAACCAATGGAACAACCACATCACCCTAATCATGAGGAAATGCGCTATGCTATAATATCACCCAAAGAGCTTCGACCTTAGTTTTTGCAAAAATTCTTTTCCCTTTCCTTTTTGCACAACCTCTTCTGTTATACAGTCCAATCGCGAGAGTCTAAACTTTGTTGCATTGGTCCGAGTTCGCCTGCCTTCTACTTAGTAGGTATGATGGGCGAACCGAACCGAGCCTAGATTAGACGGAGCTTCGTTGGTTGGAATAAAAGCACAATAAGTTGCTTTACAAAAGGAGTCCTTAGTATGTGTCAAAACCGTTATAGTACTACTACACCGAAGTCTCGTACTCGAACTGGCAAGAACGGCCCAACTTGCTAGCTGACTATTACCTGCTTACTTACTGGTTGACTCAGCAGCTGCCTTGAAAGCCTATTCCGATGGCGAGCAGTTACGATGGCTCCTTCCTAAATAAGTTATCTAAAAGTCAGTCTTTTTTTTGTTTTCAACGATCTAGTGCTTGGTCCTTCACCTTTATGAGTAGGACTGACTCCCTTACATAGGTCTTATGTTCAGTACTTCGTATCAGGTTCTATCTATGGGACCTTAACGAGAATTTTTTGGTTCTTTCTGAAAAAACCTAATAGGTCCGTGACTGACCTTGTGTTCAACACATGAGTTAGCGTTACCGCGTATTTAGTAGAAGCATATAGTTAGGGACTGACCTGGTACCACTTTGAGTTACTGCCCCGAAGTACTAGACCAACTCCTGTTGAAGAATAAGGCTTTTGAGCTGCCTGAGCATTGAATTTGGAACACAGGCCAAACGAAGTCGTACTGAGGACCCTAAGTACTGTCAAAAACATCGGTACGTACAACATCCCCTTGAAAATTGCTGGACCTTCACGAACTTGCTGGAAACGGAGTACCGTGCCGGCAGGATCCCTATAAAGAAAGCCGCACGGAAAGAGAAGATTACTTGGAATTCAGTGGGAATCCACAAAGACAGCGTAGGAGATATCGCCCATTATACTGCAATATGGTGAGCATAGCCATGTCTGATGAAGGAGCCACCTGCTGATCTGGTGTTGACGAACAAGTTCCGGAAGCATGCAAACAAGACTTGAGATCGCGACTCATACCAGTAAAGCCACAAAAATCAAAGAAGGCACACGAAGGAAGGCAGTGGCACTAGCTTGAGATTTTTTTCCGAGGAATGAAAAATAGTTGGACCTATTATTGAAGGGGGATCTAACATCATCAAATTCTGTTATTTAACCCCAGATTAATGATTAATGAGTAGCACAGAAGGCCACTCGCGCCACATAAGTGGTATATAAGTGGTTATCCTTAGCAGAGTGGTGGTACGACACTACTTATCATACCACAATGAAAATGACCCCATTTGAATTGAAGCCCTCTATCGCTATGCTCCAACACTTATACCTATGCCCCAGCCTGAAGGTTCCAATGTTGCATCGGCAGAGAGTCATCTCAGGGAGCAGTCAACTATCATACAGATTTCGAAGGACAGTCAAGGGCACAAGTTATAATGAAGCAATATGAGGATCAACATAGAAGTGAGAGGGAATTTTCAGTTGGAGACTGGGTTTTCTTGCGATTCCATCCCTATACTATACTATAGGCTTTTCCATAGCTGCTAGACATATATATATATATATATATATATATAGAGAGAGAGAGAGAGAGAGAGAGAGGTAGGATCATGCAAAAAGTTAAATATTTTGCGAGAAGGCGAGAAGTGTGATATCATATATGATTACACGTCTTGTGGGGTGTTTAATCATATATGATTAAACGTCTATGTATTGCCAATATAACATGTGTTTAATCATATATGATTAAGCTTGCGTATCATATATGATTAAACACTTCTCGACTTCTCGCAAAATGTTTAGCTTCTCGTTTGAAACTGCCCCTATATATATAGAGAGAGAGGGGTAGATTATTATGCAACTTTTTACATGGTGCAACTCATGCAACCCCTCTATCCACCACTCATTTTATTTTTACATTTTTTAATTAAAAATGTGAAAATAAAATGAGTGGTGGATAGAGGGGTTGCATGAGATTGCACCATGTAAAGGGGTTGCATTTGAACACCCCTATATATATATATAGGGTCTAGTTATTTTGTTAACCAATTTTTTGTTATTAATTTTGTGAACCAATCCTCACCATTGATGATAAAATTTAATCTAAAATAATAAACATTTAAAGAGTTTTAATTTAATAACCGATTCATTGAACCATTGTGATAAATGGTATTTTGGGAAATTTTTCCCCCCAATCTTTTTAAACATAAAAATCGACTCATTAATTACTCTCAGGGGGTGCTTGGGATTGCTTATTAACTTATTGCGTTTTTAAACAACAAATAAGCTATTTTGAATGTTTGGATTGGAAAAATGAAAACTGACTTATTTGAAAATCATTATTAAATTATTTAACCAAATTACACTAGGCATATACCCGCACGATGCAGCGGAATGTAAATAAATAACGAACAATTAATGTTAATTTCTTATAGACATGTCATCAACAACCCAACCATGACTTATGAATCACAATTTATAAAACCCTAAACTCATAAATATATTCAATAATTAGTTTATATTACAATTATTGACAGAAAAAATTATAATGATATAATTTATAATAAAAAATGAAACGTATTTTACGATTATGTATTTTTAATGTGTTAACGGTGGGAAAAAAAAATAAAACGTATGGATAGAAAACAAATTAGTTCGTAGATATTCATGATATTTAATAGCACGGTTAAATATTCAATATTGGAATCGTTTTTGAAGATATTGACGAGACGATTATAATAGTATAATTTGTAGAAAAAGAAACGTATTTTTTCATTGCATTTTGTTCATATACGATTATTTGTGTTAATATGATAATGGTGTAAAATGAAAAATGAAAAAATAAGGGATATAAAATGAATTAAATAAGTAATTGTAAGGGTGACAAATGTAACATTACAAGGGTGATAAGTGTTATTGTATAAAAGCTTAGGGTAATAAGTGTTATTGTATAAAAGCTTAGGGTGATAAGTGTTATTGTACAAAAGTTTGTACAATAAGTCTATTAGTTTTTTTTATATAGTAGTAGAAATTTAATTCGTAGATATTCATGATATTTAATAGTATGGTTAAATTTAAAAATATTCAATATTGGGCTCGTTTTGAAGGTATTGACGAGACGATTATAATGGTATAATTTGTAAAAAAAGAAACGTATTTTTTCATTGCATTTTTATTTATATACGATTATTTGTGTTAAAATAATAAGGGTGTAAAATGAAAAAACAAGGGATAGAAAGTAAATTAAATAATTAATTGTAAATGTGATAAATGTAAAATTTCCAAAAACCATTTTCCAATAGGGAATTTAATTAAAATGCCCTAAGTTGAAAAATCAGTACCCAATATGCCCAAAATCTTGTTATTTTTGCCAAAATACCCTCTAGGTCCGCGTTTTTCACTGTTACACGCGGACCTGGTCCGCGTTTTGTCCGCGTTCACTATTACACGCGGACTTGGGCCGCGTTTTGGCCGCGTTTCGAGAGTTACACGCGGACCTGGTACGCGTTTGGCTTCAATGCGCGTTTGGTCCGTGTTTCACCCTATAAACGAGTATTTGGTCCGCGTTTGGCTTCCATTAACCGAGAAACGGCATTCACTGTGAAACGCGTATCTGGGCCGCGTTTTTTACTGTGGAACGCGTACTTGGGGGCCGACCCATAGCATTGTTTAGGGTTTAGTAAGATCAACGGTGTGGATTGTTTCATTTGTTAGGGTTTGGCTCCTATAAATAAGTGAGGTCCCCCACCCATAACCCCACCACCATCACTCTCAAAGGGATCCCATCTATTTCACTCTCTCAAATATATCGTGTATTACACACACTAGGATCTCGGCTCGGTTGGTTAGCATTTATAAAACTCGGATATGGGTCGACCACTTTCTTTGGTAAGTTTCTTTAACCGCGTTTTAATTTTATATTTATTTTAGTGATTATGTGTTAATTTTAGAGTGTTGCGTTTATGTTGATAATATGTTAGAGGTTGCGTTAATTTTAGTTTTACATATTACGTTGATTTTAGAGATTGCGTTAATTTTAGGATTGCGCTCATTTCATAAAATAATTGTAGAGATTGCGTTAATCTTAGAGATTGCGTTTTTTTTTTGTATAAAAAAACTGTAGAGATTGGGATTGTTTTAGGGATTGCGCTCATTTCAAAAAATAATTGTAGAGATTGCGTTAATTTTAGAGATTGCGTTTTATTATTTTTTTTGTATAAAAAACTGTAGAGATTGGGATTGTTTTAGGGATTGCGCTCATTTTATAAAATAATTGTAGAGATTGCGTTAATTTTAGAGATTGCGTTTTTTTTTTGTATAAAAAAACTGTAGAGATTAGCCTTGTTTTAGGGATTGCACTAATTTCATAAAATAATTGTAGAGATTGCGTTTTTTTTTGTATAAAAAAACTATAGAGATTGGGCTTGTTTTAGGGATTACGCTCATTTTATAAAATAATTGTAGAGATTGCGTTTTTTTTTTGTATAAAAAAACTGTAGAGATTGGGCTTGTTTTAGGGATTGCGCTAATTTCATAAAATAATTGTAGAGATTGCGTTAATCTTAAAGATTGCGTTTTTTTTTGTATAAAAAAGTGTAGAGATTGAGCTTGTTTTAGAGATTGCGCTCATTTTATAAAATAATTGTAGAGATTGTGTTAATTTTAGATATTGCGTTTTTTTTGTATAAAAAAGTGTAGAAATTGGACTTGTTTTAGGGATTGCGCTAATTTCATAAAATAATTGTAGAGATTGCGTTAATCTTAGAGATTGCGTTTTTTTTTTGTATAAAAAAACTGTAGAGATTGGGCTTGTTTTAAGGATTGCGCTCATTTTATAAAATAATTGTAGAGATTGCGTTAATCTTAGAGATTGCGTTTTTTTGTGTACAAAAAAACTGTAGAGATTGAGCTTGTTTTATGGATTGCGCTAATTTCATAAAATAATTGTAGAGATTGCGTTAATTTTAGAGATTGCGTTTTTTTTGTATAAAAAAACTGTAGAGATTGGGCTTGTTTTAGGGATTGCGCTAATTTCATAAAATAATTGTAGAAATTGCGTTAATTTTAGAGATTGCGTTTTTTTTTGTATAAAAAAGTGTAGAGATTGGGCTTGTTTTAGGGATTGCGCTCATTTTATAAAATAATTGTAGAGATTGCGTTAATTTTATAGATTGCGTTTTTTTTTTGTATAAAAAACTGTAGAGATTGGGCTTGTTTTAGTGATTGCGCTAATTTCATAAAATAATATTAGAGATTGCGTTTTTTTTTGTATAAAAAAAGTGTAGAGATTGAGCTTGTTTTAGGGATTGCGCTCATTTTATAAAATAATTGTAGAGATTGCGTTAATCTTAGAGATTGCGTTTTATTATTTTTTTTGTATAAAAAAGTGTAGAGATTGGGCTTGTTTTAGGGATTGCGATCATTTTATAAAATAATTGTAGAGATTGCGTTAACTTTAGAGATTGCGTTTTTTTTTTGTATAAAAAAAGTGTAGAGATTGGGCTTGTTTTAGGGATTGCGCTAATTTCATAAAATAATTGTAGAGATTGCGTTAATCTTAGAAATTGCGTTTTTTTTTTGTATAAAAAAACTGTAGAGATTGGGCTTGTTTTAGGGATTGCGCTCATTTTATAAAATAATTGTAGAGATTGCGTTAATCTTAGAGATTGCGTTTTTTTTTTGTATAAAAAAAGTGTAGAAATTGGGCTTGTTTTAGGGATTGTGCTCATTTTATAAAATAATTGTAGAGATTGCGTTAATTTTAGAGATTGCGTTTTTTTTTTGTATAAAAAAACTGTAGAGATTGGGCTTGTTTTAGGGATTGCGCTAATTTCATAAAATAATTGTAGAGATTGCGTTAATTTAGAGATTGCGTTTTTTTTTGTATAAAAAAGTGTAGAGATTGGGATTGTTTTAGGGATTGCGCTCATTTTATAAAATAATTGTAGAGATTGCGTTTTTTTTTTGTATTAAAAAACTGTAGAGATTGAGCTTGTTTTAGGGATTGCGCTAATTTCATAAAATAATTATAGAGATTGCGTTAATCTTAGAGATTGCGTTTTTTTTTGTATAAAAAAACTGTAGAGATTGAGCTTGTTTTAGGGATTGCGCTCATTTTATAAAATAATTGTAGAGATTGCTTTTTTTTTTGTATAAAAAAAGTGTAGAGATTGGGCTTGTTTTAAGGATTGCGCTCATTTTATAAAATAATTGTAGAAATTGCGTTAATTTTAGAGATTGCGTTTTTTTTTGTATAAAAAAACTGTAGAGATTGGGCTTGTTTTAGGGATTGCGCTAATTTCATAAAGTAATTGTAGAGATTGCGTTAATTTTATAGATTGCGTTTTTTTTTGGTATAAAAAAGTGTAGAGATTGGGCTTGTTTTAGGGATTGCGCTCATTTTATAAAATAATTGTAGAGATTGCGTTAATTTTAGAGATTGCGTTTTTTTTTTGTACAAAAAACTGTAGAGATTGGGCTTGTTTTAGGGATTGCGCTAATTTCATAAAATAATTGTAGAGATTGCGTTTTTTTTGTATAAAAAAAGTGTAGAGATTGAGCTTGTTTTAGGGATTGCGCTCATTTTATAAAATAATTGTAGGGATTGCGTTAATCTTAGAGATTGCGTTTTATTATTTTTTTTGTATAAAAAAGTGTAGAGATTGGGCTTGTTTTAGGGATTGCGCTCATTTTATAAAATAATTGTAGAGATTGCGTTAATTTTAGAGATTGCGTTTTTTTTTTGTATAAAAAAACTGTAGAGATTGGGCTTGTTTTAGGGATTGCGCTACTTTCATAAAATAATTGTAGTGATTGCGTTTTTTTTTTGTATAAAAAACTGTAGAGATTGGGCTTGTTTTAGGGATTGCGCTCATTTTATAAAATAATTGTAGAGATTGCGTTAATCTTAGAGATTGCGTTTTATTATTTTTTTTGTATAAAAAAACTGTAGAGATTGGGCTTGTTTTAGGGATTGCGCTCATTTTATAAAATAATTGTAGAGATTGCGTTAATTTTAGAGATTGCGATTTTTTTTTTGTATAAAAAAGTGTAGAGATTGGGCTTGTTTTAGGGATTGCGCTAATTTTATAAAATAATTGTAGAGATTGCGTTAATTTTAGAGATTGCGTTTTATTATTTTTTTTTTGTATAAAAAAAACTGTAGAGATTGGGCTTGTTTTAGGGATTGCGCTCATTTTATAAAATAATTGTAGAGATTGCGTTAATTTTAGAGATTGCGTTTTATTATTTTTTTTGTATAAAAAAACTGTAGAGATTGGGTTTGTTTTAGGGATTGCGCTCATTTTATAAAATAATTGTAAAGATTGCGTTTTTTTTTTTGTATAAAAAAAGTTTAGAGATTGTTTTAGGGATTGCGCTCATTTTATAAAATAATTGTAGAGATTGCGTTAATTTTAGAGATTGCATTTTATTATTTTTTTTGTATAAAAAAGTGTAGAGATTGAGCTTGTTTTAGGGATTGCGCTAATTTCATAAAATAATTGTAGAGATTGCGTTAATCTTAGTTGCCTAAATCTGAAATAATAAAAACCGCAACATATCGATTTGGATTTTGTCAAACGGGTGTAAATAGCCCTAAGGTTTTTAGGGATTTAAGAAATCCACGTGATTCCCCTAGTACCTGGAAATCTAATAGATTCAGTGGTTTATTTTTTATAAAAATAACCAATAGACGAAATCAACAAAATGTACATCGTTAGTTATAAGTTAGGTGCGTTGACAACATCCTTGCATTACTATGTAGGACGATTTTGATAACGTCGATCTTTCGTTCAAATGCCGCATCGCCATGGTAAAGGAAATTAGAGATGCTTTTGAAGCGTGTCCACCTGAACGGGCACAACGTTTACACGAAATGTTTAGCCGCACATCTTTCGGGCCATGGCTCGAGCTTACCAATATTGGACAGGACCCCCTTCTAGTACACATGTTTTTACAGATGGAGGTCGAGGTTGCGAGACAACAGCCGGAGGAATTGTATTTTCACGTGTGTGGGACTCGCATGCACTTTGGTCGTCGTGAGTTCTGTATTGTAACAGGACTCCTTTTCGGACAAATACCCGACCTTCCTACCTTGACAGATGAGTCCTTCGTTAGTAGGGTTTGGCCCGGCCTTGCACCAGGTATCTTGACGCTGAGAACCGTCCTCGAGACGATGAGAACTGGTCTGGGTGCGATATCCGATGAGGATGCTGTGCGTGTTTGCTTGGTGGTGATGGCGGATTTGATGTTCATGGGTCGTGATCCAAGGCTGCCGGTTTCCTCTACTGTACTTATCGCTGTCGATGACTTGGAGAGGTTTAACCGCTATCCGTGGGGTAGCTACATCTGGAGTCACTCATACAAAGGACTCCACGGTGCCATCGCCAAACGCAAGCAGAAGAACCAGCAAAACAACAAGATGATGTTGAACGGGTTTGCACACGCCCTAAAGGTTAGATAAGTACAATAACATAAATATCAATTCATTAACTAATTTTGCTAATTTTGGATTTATTCTAACGTACTTGTTCAATTTATGTAATTCCAGATATGGATCTTGGAGATGTTTCCTGCCTGCCGGCAAAATTTCACCAAGCGCTCCGACAGGTTGATTAGGGGAACCAAATGGGATCGAGATGCTGTCCTTAGTAAGTCTGCATGCATTGGGATCTTCAACTCAGCTTTGAGCGTACGCCCTCTTACTATATTTTTAATTGTAGTAATTAAAAAACTATTTGTGATTTATATGTCTTATAATTTTTTAGGTTGTTAATGCGCCATATGCGGAACTGAGGCCTACTCAGGATGAGCAGCAGTCGAGTTGGTTTCGACGGAGCGTCGTCTTTTTTGAAAGTTCGGCGGGCAGGCGACCGACAAAGAGGTCCCGACGTAGAGGTCCTGATCTCGATGACAATGATGACGATGATGACGATGATGACGATGATGATGAAGATGACGATGATGGCACGCGACGTCAGGCTCCCCTAGCTCTAGCTATCAAGCTCCCCCTATCTCTAGCTATCAGGCTCCTCCTAGCCCCACCTATCAAGCTCCCCCTAGCCCCACCCATCATAGGATGCCTGATATAGACCCATACCAAGATAAGTGGGAGTACATGACCTCCGTGAACAGACGCGTAAGAGACCTCGAGGCCCTCGATATGGACAGACGCATAAGAGAGCTCGAGGCCCTCACCGCACACCTTTGCCACACTCACGTTAGTGTTTAACTTAATTTGGGGATATTACGCCCAATACTTTAATATTGGTTTGTGTATTGATATTACGTTCCATGATTGTATTAGGTGTTGACGAACATGGCGCTCACTTACACGTCGCCTGGGCAAATGCATGGGTACACGGGTGCGGCATATGCGACCACATCATCCCAGCGAAATGTAGGTTATTTTTTTATTATGTTTGAAAGTAATTATTAAGAGTGCTCATTATAATCCATGTCACCAGGTTGGGATGACAAGTATGACGCCATCCTACACGTC
The DNA here is from genome assembly GCA_023525745.1 of Arctium lappa. NCBI lineage: Eukaryota > Viridiplantae > Streptophyta > Magnoliopsida > Asterales > Asteraceae > Arctium > Arctium lappa. The sequence continues at coordinate 69,914,859 of CM042054.1, forward strand.
ACCGGGGTACACACAGGCGGCAGCAGGAGGACACTACCCTTTTTCGACCCCATCATCCCAACAAAATGTAAGTTACGACGAGTGCTCATTGTTGTTCTTTTTTTGTTATTACGTTTGAAGATTCTTATTAAGAGTGCTCATTATAATCCATGTCACCAGTTTGGGATGACAAGTACGACGCCAGCCTACACGTCGCCGGGGTACACACAGGCGGCAACCGGAGGAAACTACCCTTTCTCGACCCCATCATTCCAGCAAAATGTAAGTTACGACGAGTGCTCATTGTTGTTCTTTTTTTGTTATTACGTTTGAAGATTCTTATAATGACCTACATCACCAGTTTGGGATGCAGGCGGGGGACTATTACAGACCCCAGATGATGGAGCCGGGGCTGTCCGTCCTAAGCGGGTTGGTGGAAGATTTTTTGGGAACTTCCATCCCTTATTCGATGGGGTCGGAGTCGGGGGTTGACACCACCCAGGCGCGGGTGAGTACTCCGATGGCTGATAATATCATCGATGACCACTTCGAGGATGATGACATGGCCATACATGAGCCAGATCAGGCAGCACATGAGAGGGCGAGACGGGTCGCTGTTGTGGGGCCAACCCTTTGTTCCCCATATGTCCAACAAGCTTCGACCACAACAGTACCTAAGAAAAAAACCAAGGCAAGGGTGAAGGCAAAGGGCAAGGGAAAGGTTGGGGGAGACACTACGATGACTGACGCGGGGCAATTGGTGTTTGTTTCGGCGGCACAGATCAGGGAATTATGTATCAGTGATCAGCTCCCCCACCTGATGTGTCCATTTTACGGCGGCCTTCAAATGAATGCCGGTTTTTTCATGCTACTGTTGGGTGTAGGTGGTAGTGGGGATTTCGAGGATCTGGTTAGTATTTAAATATAGTCATATAAACAACTACATTTCTAATGACAGGTCTAACAATCTATGTTTTGTGTATAGCAAATCGACGCTTGGGTTAGAATGATCCAAGAATCCCGCTCTCCACATGCCAGATGGACGGTCATGGACTCCAACTTCTTTGAGTGGCTTACACGGCCGGGCCAAGGATACAGGTCTGTGTTCGAAACATGCAATGGACTGGGCCATAGAACTCATCCAGCTTGGATGGACATCGACGAGGTATGGAAATCGATTTACATAATTTTTGTTCAACTTGTTTGTTACTAACTATTATTGTGTTATTGTAAAATCTCAGGTATACATCCCCATATGCGTCGTGGACAAACATTGGGTGCTCGGTGTTCTGTACCTCCGTGAAATGAGGCTGGTCTTATTTGACAGTTTACGAGCAAGAAGGTACACTTTGCCCTTGGAAGAACGCCTTGGGATCTTCAAAAAACAATTGCCGAAGTTGTTAAAAAAGATACACGACACGCCGGATCGTATCAAGGCCAGCAAGAAATTAGAGGTTATCTATGATCCTGATGCACCTCAACAGACAGGGGGCCTTGGGGATTGCGGTGTGTGGGTGTGTCGTAACATATCCAAGTTTATTGAAGGTCTGCACCCAACAGTTGCACCAGATGCAACTGAGCATGTGGCAAGGGAATGGCGTAATTACATGGCGGAGACCCTTTTCTCGTTGGTTGTCCAAATAAACGTTTAGGTTGGGGATACTTTTTATGTTACTTGTGAGTTGTGATGGGCCTCTTGAAATAACAAATATGATTCTTTTTTTTAAAGTCATTTTAAATATTAAAACCCTTTTTTACTTAGATAACTAATTTGGATCGGATGTTTTATTTTATATAAAAATAGAATTCGTTAACTCCTAAGATCACAAATTGATATGAAAAGGGTAGTACATGAAAAAGTTCTTTTGGTAAATAAAAAACAAAATATTATTTAAACTTACCAATTATTAATGACAAACTGGTAGGGTTCGAAAACAACCGGTACAAGTTCATCTAAACAAACATTGAAACGACGTCATTAAATGAAGTGAGTAGGTAACATTGTCGGTCATTGAAATGTCAAACTATGGCTACACGACACTTGGTTTTTCTGGAATCCCCAACGACTTCTTATATGCTCGGGTGATACAATTTTGGAAGTGTTAAGCTCAACTTTCTTGCTGTACACTTCAATGACGGTATAATTTTGTAGTATAAAAATATAAACGCATCAAACCACAAAATACATTGGACGATTTTATTAATGAAACAAAACCATAGAAAGTAAAAGTACAAACCGACAACTCTTTAGTGTTGTGAATTTCACAGTTACTATAACACGGGTATTTATAGCCACAAGGAACAATTGTTAAAAAAAATGAATCGTTTCAGTATTTGCAGAGGAATCATTTCAGTATTTGCAGAGGAATCATTTCAGGCTTTGCAGAAGAATCATTTTAGTTTTTGCAGAAGAATCGTTTGACCATGGTTACAAACCTATCTCCGCATATGGTAACAAAATGCGGGGTTAGTCCGCGTTTTAGTGGTGTAACGCGGGGTTAGTCCGCGTTTTAGTGGTGTAACGCGGGGTTAGTCCGCGTTTTAGTAACAAAACGCGGGGTTAGTCTGCGTTTTAGTGGTGTAACGCGGGGTTAGTCCGCGTTTTAGTGGTGTAACGCGGGGTTAGTCCGCGTTTCAGGCTTTGCAGGGGAATCGTTTGACCATGGCACAAAAAACAAATCATTTCAGGCTTTGCAGAGGAATCGTTTGACCATGCCTTTGAAACTATCATGAACCGATCTTCGCATGGACTATAAGTAGATGCTCCGGTGAAGTAGTATTTCACAACTTCATATCTATCCTTTCTACCCTCACTTTCATTTACAAATATTATCTACATTCTATACATTATCTACATTTTCATTACTTGATGGCTGGAGGTTCACGCGGTAGGGGGAAAAGGTCAGCGAATGGGGCTGGCACTTCACGCTCCGTGGACATCGACCAATTAAATGATGGAGCTTCAAGGATTGACTTGAATGCACCAGATACAACGGAGGATTGGGCGCAGTTTGGGTTAACTGCTTACGATGAACCGATAATGCCTCAGGAGTGGGAGCAGTTTAACAATGCCCAAGCCGCATACTACGCTGCTCATGGAGGAATGCCCCCTCCTACGTATCAATCCAACCAGGGGCCAGGTCTACCAATGTCTCAGGTACTGCCTACCAGGTTGAAAAGGTCCTGTGATGAGGCAAATGAAGAGATACGAAATACAGGCAGGACGTGGCTACAAAACATGGAACTTCAGAAGGACAAAGAAGCAACTATTGCGGAGCAGAAGGAGCTCCTGGAGAATATGAAGCGCGATGTCAGGGAGAAACAAAAGGATATTAGAAAGTTAGAAGATGAACTGGTAGACATAAAAGAAAACTACACCGTCATGGAGGAGCATATGAAGGCAAAGGCTGGCTAGGTTACGAAGTGCCGGGAAATCTACACGTACTAGGTTTCTCAAAGGGTGGTTGTTGTATGGATGCACTTTAACGTTTAACCTAAGTTTTATTTTATGCATTAATTTTTACTTTATCGATGCTTGAATGTTGTACGGATGCACCATTTCGTTTTCTTTAATTTCAATAAAACGATGCTTTTATGTTTTATCTTTTATTTACACATAATATAATTTCACAGTCACGATAAGGTAGATAAAATCAACAATTAACATAATAACAATATCACTTAGCATAGAAGATGAGGTGGTTACAATCAAGGGAAGTCAATGTTAAGGTCAATGCTATCATGCCTTAAAGTTCCATGTGGTTCTAGGTCCGATGACCCTTGAGAGCGAAATCTTTGGCTAGTAGAAGCTCTCCTGGGCACGGTTGAAGGGGCAGGAGTTGGACATTCACCATGAGTATGTCCTACTGCTCCACACCTAGTACACGTTCTCTGTATCGGATCCTCACCACGAGATGGACGCCGATCGTTCTTTCTTGGTCTCCCCGCACGTCTCTTGGTTATTAACGGTGGATAGCATGGCGGAAGGGGGACGTGTGGCAAAACCCATGATTGAGGGGGTCCAACAGGATAGATCAACTCATGATATGTTGACCGGTAAGTACTGGACGTGTAGTAAGATATAGCCAGATCGCTGCAATCTCTACGATTCATTGACCTTGCAGCAGCGATGACATGACCGCACGGTAAACCAGAATATTGCCATTGGTTACATTCACAAACACCGTTGACCATATCGACAGTCGCGTGATAACGGATATCCCGAACGTTGAACTTACCATGTCCAATCTGACTTACCTTCCATGTCGTAGACTTTCCCGACCTTCTGCTAATTATCTCCTCCGCCATTGGTGTGAGATGATTACGCATTTCATATACAAATATGTGTTAATTGTGTTACGATTTATACGGAAGACGAAAAATGCAACAAACATATAAGTTAAAGATTTTAGAGTTTATCAACCTCCCTTTCGTCGTCGAAGTTGGTACCACTCTTGTTGAAAATCTCGGAAGTACTCTATAAGGCCGACAATGGGTAACTTGCGTGCAAAACGGGACAGTGCATTCACCGACTCTACACTATTAGAGGTCATTATGTTATACCGTTGTGCAGGGAAATGGGCTCTTGACCACCTCTCTTTACCAGCCTCGTCCATAACTTGTGCTCCACGAGGTACTTCATATCGTAGTGCATTCATGTAGGTCTCGAACTCCCTAATAGTATATGCTTTGCACGCCTTCCAGTACATGGTCTTGTTTGTTGTGATACGTTTGTCCGCGCTTTTCACGTTCATCTCCAAATGTCGACAAGATAGGGCGTGAGGGGTGGAGGGGTACACGGCAGAAATTGCCGCGCTTATGGAAGGAGCCCTGTCGGACATAAACACCAACCCTTCCGGGGCTCCGATACATTCCCGCAACATGTTCAGAAACCAACCCCACTCCTCCCCCGTCTCGGACTTTCCTACTCCGAAAGCCAAGGGCACAATGTTGTTATTTCCGTCCATGGCAACCGCCAAGAACATCATACCCAGGTAATGCCCTTTTAAATGGGCAGCGTCTATTACAAGGACAGGACGCAGATTTGTCAAAAACGTCCGGATCTGCAATAAACGTACGTGGTTATTATTTGTAAATGTTAAAATTCATAATATGTAAAGCTACGACGATTTAATATACTTACCGCACATCCAAGTGCAGCGAAACACAATTCGAAACGTCCGTTTGAATCCATCCTTATTCTGGTGCGTGTACCCGGATTCTTCAGCTCCAAGTTATATAAATACGCAGGGAGTCGTTCGTACGACTCCTCGGGAGTGCCTCTCACCATTAGTAGTGCCTTGCATCGCGCACGCCATCCTTGGTGGTAACCAATGTTGATCCCGTACTGCTGATTTATATCGTTGACGATGTCCTTCGGCCGAAATGACCTGCTAGCGTCAAGAAACTTGTCTTTCAGTATGTGGCCCAAAGTCCTTTTGTTGGCCTGCCGGTGGCTGGCATTTAGTTGTGTCCTCGAACATGTGTGTACGTCGTTCAACTTTCTAACGACAAACAGCCCTCCTTTAGGGCCCACGGACTTCGCGGACATACTCCATTCACAATTTTGTTGGTCACAGACAGCCTTGTATCTGCGTTTGTCGGATTTCTTCGCTCTAAACACGAAACCCTCTCGCAAGAACTTCATTCCCAACTGTACGGTCATTTCCTCCTTCGTATGAAATATTTGACCTTCATGTATAGTTGTACTACGATTGTAAGGTGCGGGTTGGTAGGCTGGTTTATGGGTCTCCGGGTTAGGAAGAGAAGGGGGCATATCAAAATAACCGTTTAACGCACCAAATGATTTATTTCTAGGGGTATATGTTTCTTCGTCCTCGTCATTATCGGTATCTGATCTGTCCAGATCAGATATACCAGTTGTGAAAACATGTGTTTCGTCATCAGCAACTCCAACAAACCGTCTTTTTGGGTCTTCTTCTTCTTCTTCTTCTAGTTGCGTCTCCGGAACAACTTCGGGATAAGATTCGTTAGGACGATATGCATGATCAGAATAAAGTGTGGTGTCGTAGGATGCCTGAAATTGAGAGTCAGGCTCCAGTTGACTACCACCGACATGGATTTCGTCATGATCTTCGTCATCATCTTCGTCATCGCCCACCAATGGTGCGACATACACAAAAAGTTGTGGAGGTATTTCTGAATCGGCTGCAAGTAGCATAAAACCAAGGATTTCGTCATCGTTGGTTATCTCCATCAGTGAGCCATCTGCACGTCTGAACACCAACTTGCAAGCAGCAGAATCTCCGATTCCACACTTTCCCACGACGTAATCGATAAACGTCTTATACGAAACCATTATTGGAATATATACACCACGCTTTGTGTAGCCAATATAATCCCACCCATTGTTGTTTTGCACCCATTGACCATCGAAACATAATAAGACTCTAGTTTTTTGGACAGATGAACTCATTTTTTCAGTAGTATGAAAAATGAAGCAATTCAAGTGGATGTGATGAACGATTTTGCATCTAATCTTACTAATCTTTATAGGAAAAATTGAATGGAGAAAATGAATGTGAACCACATATTCAATGACAATGGTACACTTATTGTATGAGAATCAGACTAAAATGTGGAAAAAAACAGTAAAATCATTCAAAAAATACGTCACAAACAGTTGACCACACATGAAATCATAGGCCTGAAACCCTAATTTTCCAAACCCTAATACGCTTTACACTATTAAACGCGGACCTAACCCTCGTTTTTTTAACAAAAAACGCGGCCCCAACCCGCGTGTAACAGTGAAAAACGCGGACCAAACGCGGATCAAACTCGTCCCCGTGCATTGAAGCCAAACGCGTACCAGGTTCGCGTGTAACTCTCGAAACGCGGCCAAAACGCGTCCCAAGTCCGCGTGTAATAGTGAACGCGGACAAAACGCGGACCAGATCCGCGTGTAACAGTGAAAAACGCGGACCTAGGGGGTATTTTGACAAAAATAACAAGATTTGGGACATATTGGGTACTGATTTTCAACTTAGGGCATTTTAATTAAATTCCTTTTCCAATGACTAGTTTTTTTCAACTTTAATATAATAGGATAGATAAGCAATCCCAAACACCCCTCAGTGAAATCGAAACTGACATCCGTTGAAGCAAAATCGAAACCGATGACCGAATTCTGGTAATCACAACTCCGATCACGGTAGCAGATACGAGTTTGGGAAATCCGGTAAAAGGATTTGTTCATATCAATGGAGAATTTGGGGGGAGAGTTTGTAGCAAACAACCGATTAAGAGGTATTCTTTCTTAACTAGGGTTTTTCCAAATCAACAACTCATATATAACAAAGGTTTATGATTCATTGTTCAGTTAGGAAAAAAGTACAAGAATAGCTATGAAAACCTCGTTCTCGAACTTCAAAAACACAATGCACACTCCTGTGGATGTTGATGCTGATACAACAGTTCAGAATCCAAGGAAAGGAGATAAGTTGAATATGAGAGTGAAATTGAACATACCGACTAGGGATGTTCCATTGAAAGAAGATCAAGGTAAAACCTTTACTCATTAAGCATTATGAATCGTGAACCTGATTTCAGTTTGTTTCAAAACAATATGAACAGGGATCATCTCATTAACTTCATGAAATCCAAAATGTTTGAAATTATTTTTTGTGTAAAATATTGTTGTCTTAAGCCAAAGTTCATTTTGGAATGTTCTTGATCTCTAAACCTTACATTCTCTTCGTGAACATTTAGGCCCTTTGGATTGCACGCCTGTTCACTATAAACACAAACTAGTTTGGTTGTTCACATTTTCATGTTCGTGATTGTTCACATGAACATAGGTAAATTTACACAGGTTCTTATGTTTAATAAAATGTTCAAGGTTGTTCATGGCTAAATTGAGATAATTAATCTATGAACATTTGGCCTTTAAGTGCACACATGTTCATGATAGCCAGAAATTAAAGTGTTCATGATTGTTCACAGAACTTAGACTTTTCAACGTAGTTGGGTTTTTGCATTTTTAGCCTAATGTTCATGATAATTGGGTTTTTGCATATTTAGCGATATTTGTTACACACATATCTTAGGATTTTCAAATTTTCAAACCAAAGCACCTTATACACCATCAGTTTCCATCCATACTTGACTATGACAACATGGTGAGGAATGTGTATATGATGATTTAATTTGGATAGTCAGAACAACATGACATATTATATTGCATTCTTACAACTTGATTTGTTTTAATGTAATGCAATATATCCCATGAAAAGCAGTATCCTTGACCATGTTCTTGCTTGTTCACAAATCCAATCGTTTTCAACATAGTTGGGGTTTTTGCATTATTAGCAAATGTTCTTGACCATGTTCATGCTTGTTCACAAATCCAATTGTTTTCAAAATAGTTGGGTTTTTTGCACTATTAGCCAAATGTTCATGCTAATTGGGGGTTTTCCATTTTTAGCCATATCTGTTACACACAGATCTTGGTACTTTCAAAATAGTTTTTTTCCATTACTAGCCAAGTGTTCATAAGAATTGGGTTTTTGCATTATTAGCCAAATGTTCATGATAATTGGGTTTTTGCATTTTATATTGCATTAATGCATTCTTACGACTTGAGTTGGTTTGATGTAAGGCATACCCTGATCTTGGATTTGGGTTAACGCAAGATATCACATGAAAAGCAGTATACTTGACCATGTTCATGCTTGTGCACAAATCCAACTATTTTCAAAATAGTTGGGGGTTTTACACTATTAGCCAAATGTTCATGCTAATTGGGTTTTTGCATTTTTAGCCATATCTGTTACACACAGATCTTGGTACTTTCAAAATAGTTTTTTCCATTACTAGCCAAGTGTTCATGAGAATTGGTTTTTTGCATTATTAGCCAAATGTTCATGATAATTGGGTTTTTGCATTTTATATTGCATTCTTACGACTTGAGTTGGTTTGATGTAAGGCATACCTGCTCTTGGATTTGGGTTAATGCAAGATATCACATGAAAAACAGTATACTTGAATATGTTCATGCTTGTTCACAAATCCAACTTTTTTCAAAATAGTTGGGTTCTTTTACGTTACTAGCCAAATGTTATTGACCATGTTCATGCTTGTTCACAAATCCCATTGTTTTCAAAATAGTTAGGGTTTTTGCATTATTTGCCAAATGTTCATGATAATTGGGTTTTTGCATTTTTAGCCATATATGTAACACCCAGTTCTTGGTACTTTCAAAATAGTTTTTTCCATTACTAGAAAAAATGTTCTTGAGAATTGGGTTTTTACATTATTAGCCAAATGTTCATGATAATTGCGTTTTTACATTCTATATTGCATTCTTACAACTTGAGTTGGTTTGATGTAAGGCATACCCTGATCTTGGATTTGGGTTAATGCAAGATATCCCATGAAAAGCCGTATACTTGGCCATGATCATCCTTGTTCACAAATCCAACAAAATAGTTGGGTTGTTGCATTATTAGCCAAATGTTCATGATAATTGGGTTTTTGCATTTTTAGCCAATTGTTCATGATAATTGGATTTTTGCATGGCGGGGTTTGGGAAAGGGCCAGACGAGAAAATAGTCGATGCTGGTTTCCCTCCATTATTGTTCACAAAACTGGAATTTACGAATATTCACGTCGAATATGTTATTTACACATGAACTCCCAGAACTACCAAGAAGTTCATTTGGGTTCAAGACATAGATTCATATGTTTCATAGATGTTTGCGGTTAGCTTATCGAAGTGATTAAAAAATTTATGAAGAGTGCACCAAGTTCAATTTTTCTATTTGATAACGTTCCTGTCCTTTAACTTATATGAAAAGTTAGAAACAACCAAACTGATTCCGACCGTGGCTGTGTGACAATTGGTTAACCCATCAAAATTCAATTTCATATATGTTCATGATTTTCTCCCCTTCTATCATAACTGAATATGATTGATAACTGATTCGCTGATAAATGGTATTGATTTTGCATTTGTTATATATGAGCTTTGACATTCAAATACACCTATTATTTAACCTTTGTTATATCAATATATTTTGTTTCAATACTCAAAATTCAAGATTGTTAATTGTTCTTAATGACGATCGAGTGTTGGAAAAATATGTCCCTAACGAGTTTTGTATACTATAACGTTACCGCAGCAAAGGAAAGATGCAAGATAAACATAGAAGGTGGCCCTAAAGGATATCCAAAAGGTAAGCCTTACCCGTTCTGTCATCTAGACATTTTTAAATAACAAACTCTTGGAAATAGAAATTATAGAATCGTTAGAGTTGGTGTTAATTTAAATGTGATTTCGAGCAATTATTGGTCCCTTTTTTACCTGCTATATTATTCATATTATAGGGATAGTCGGTCAATCTTCAGCATCTAGACAACAGCCGCAGAGGGTGACAGCCAAAAACACAGATATCTATTATTTCACTAGCCAACTTCTATAAATAGATCGTTGAATAAATTTTCAATAAACAAGACAAAATTTCAAAAAAGAGAAAAAGAATTCGATAATGCCAAAAAATTGTTTATATGTTATAGGATAAGTGTGCAATCGTCTAAAGGATATGACGATAGAGATAGTGATAGAGATAGATAGAAAATATATCAGAGTTAGATTAGAACTAGAATATCTAGTTATCTATCTGTAATCTATCCCTATATAAAGGGTTTATAGTAATTAATGAGAATTTACAGCTTTTCTATTCTCTCTCTCTCTATTGATTGTCCTGCAACACGTGATTTTGTTTGACGAAATTCTGGCCATAGTAATTTTTTTTAGCATCCTGAACCAGTACCTCTTGTTGGAGAGGCGAAGAGAGAGAAAAAAAAGGGGGCTTTAGAGCATCTCCAACAGCTATGCTAAAATAGAAAAAAGTGGGATTTTAGCATTTTTATTGCTCCAACAGCTATGCTATCCCTTATGCTAAACTAGAAAAATGAGGAGAGAGATTACAAAAATCTCTAAATTTTTAGAGAAGAGAGAGAAATAACATAGCTGTTGGAGTTGGATGCAAAAAGTTTTAGAGATTTTGACTTTTTTTACTCTATTTTAAGGCTTAAAAAAAAAAAACAACTTTGACCCAATATAAAATTCAAATTAGCCGTTCTATAAAAAAAAAAAAACAATAATGAAAAGTTGATCAGTCTCTGGATTTTGTAGTTTTTTTTTATTCCCCTTAAATTATTTAATTTTGGATTTAATTCACAGCTTGTTGTTGTTATTAAGTTGCTCATTTTTTTTAATTTAGTTATAATTTAAATACTTTGAATTGATTTGCTTCAATAATTTTCACATATTCATCTTAATTAATCCATAATGTTTTATAATTGCTAATACTAATATCGATATTATTTGTTATATTATATTTTGATATAAATCAAATACTAAATATGATAGTAATATATGGTTTGCCTAAAAGACCTGTAGTTTGTTTTGGTTGATTTTATATTTCTTGGAAAATTAAAATGTATTAATTGCAAAGGGTTGGAATTTTTATATCTTTTTAGATAGGGACAAATGCAAATAGAATAGATATTGTTGTTTCCTATTTAAAAATGTAATCATCTGAAGACAGAGTTCCAAGAAATCAAGACGGAGTCCTTGGAGTTCACCAAAACGGCAAGGTCGGTGGAAGCTTCAAGATATCCTTAGATTGACCGTGGTGGTTGTCTCACAACACCACTTTAGGGGGGCAAAACCATATATTATCAATTGTTGTGGTTGTTTATTATGTGGTTGTTTTTTTTATTATTGCTTTTATTATGTTTTGATATATGCAAACGTTTTTAAAATAAAAGCAAAACGAAAAAAAAAATTATTCGATAACTAATTATATTTTAAAATTTTGATATGCTTATCAAAATTCAACCGTTTTTTGAATAAATCATTAATTTTTTTTTCCAAACTTTATTAAAAGAAAATTAATGTTTTCTAAAACTTCAAAAATTTCAAAAAAGTTATTTATGTATTTCATAAACGAAAGTAATCGCATTGCATTGAAAAGATTTTGTCAAAACGGGTGTAAATAGCCCTAAAGGTTTGTAGGGATTTAAGTAATCCACGTGATTCCCCTCCTTACCTGGAAATCCAAAAGTGTTTTTGCGATTTATTTTTGAATATTGAGATGCCAAGATAACATTTTCAGCAAAAGAAATGTTTGAAATACAATATTATATTGCCATGATAATTCATGTGCATCCTTTTTTTCCCCTCATAAAATAAGAATACATTATCTCTTGTTTATGTAGATGGCTGAACCAACTCGCCCCGAATTTGATATCTTGGATTCAGAAGTACTTGAATACCACAGATGGGTATCCGATGTAGAAACCACCTTCATTGGCAAGGACTATAGCTACACAATCAACCCCCTACTAACCCTAAAAACAAACCGTCAGAAAAGGTACAAGCAAATGCCTTAATGTTCTTGAGACGACACATCGATCCCAGTCTTCGATGGGAGTACCTTCAACTGAAAACCCCCAAAGAACTGTGGGATGCACTGTTGGATCATAAATTGTATTCAAGACTAAAGTTAAAGTTAATGGTTTAAATTGCAATTGTGTTAAAGTTAATTAGAGGGTTTGATTTGTAATAAGTTAATAGTTATTTGTAGTTGGGCCCAAGCCCATTAGGCTTATACGCCTAAGTATAAATAGGTTTTTATTAATTAGGTTTTAGGTTTAACCTCTAATAATCACAATTATTATCTTAAGGAGGTAGTCGTACGTTTCTCTCTGTAATCGTATTCAAGGTATCAAGAATACACACAAGATTTTCATTGATTAATCAAGGGATTATGGTATGTCATTCTGATCTTATTATCTCTTGATCTATATTGTGTGGGTGTGTTTAATTTTCAACTAGATTATTCTGGGTTTAACAAGTGGTATCAGAGCCAAAAGAATCAAGTTTCTTTTTTATTACACTGTGTTCATCGAATTATCTGTTTATCTCTGGGTGAAAATCAATTTCATGATTTAAGGTGTTTTTATGCATAAAATTGTTCTGATTAGATGAGTTTTATAGTATTGAATGTTATCTGATAGTTTAATTGAGCTTTAATTCACTAATCGTTTGGATTTTTGATGATTTGTGAAATCTGGGTTCGATGAGTTCATGATAATGTCGACTACTGTTTTAGTCAAATTGAAGCATGAAAGTTAATTTTAGTCATTTGTAATAAAATCAAGTGAAAGATGTAATAATCTCAAGTGAAAGTCAAAGTCATTGTAATAAAAGTCAAAGTCAACATTTGTATTAGTTTTTGTTTCCTTGTTATTTTAGTTGTAGGTATAAATAGTTTCCTTTCCTTTGTAATTAGTGGTCAACAGAAGTGAAGCGTATTATCAGTTGTATTTTAGAGAGAGAAATCTGTTGAGAGAGAAAGAGTGTTCTAGAGAGAGAAAGTTTGTAATCTTGTGATTTCTTGAAGTAAATCAAGCAGGTAATTGAATCATATTGTTTGATTGTTTGTGATTAGAAACTAGATTCAGGGACACACAATTGGTATCAGAGCAGATCCAAAAGTGAAATCAGATCAAGAAAGTATTCGTCATTGTGTTCTTCGGCGTCCAGGACTGATTTTGAGTTTTTGTGCGATTTTGGAGTTGTATTTGATTAGGATTTGTTCGAAAAGAGTAATAGATTGAGTTTGTATAGAAAGATTTCAGAATTGCACTATAATAGACTTGTAATTTTGGATTTAGTCGATATTTTTGTTCACGAGTTCTTGACACTGTGTTCGAATCAGAATGTATTGTTTTGTGTTTTTATTTGAGATTCTTGCATTGTAATATGTTCTTGGGTTGATTTCGAAGATTTCTGCAAAATTTCAAGTCAATTGGAAAAGGTTTGGTTGACAAACAGATGGAAAAATCAAGATTTGGTTCGACTTTCTGAAGAACGCGCTAGATCTTCAAAACGCGCAAGTTCGTCGAATAAACGCGCAAGACTCATCCGCAAGAACGCGCAAGTCGAAGGGAAGATTTTGGTCAAAACGCGCAAGTAACGATTAGCGAGTTCTAGAAACACGCTAGTTGAAGTCTGCGAGTTTGGAAAAGTTCGAAAATTTTCTAAGGACCAGAACGCGCACGTAGTGGTTAGCGAGTTCTACAAACGCGCTAATCGAAGGGTGCGAGTTTGAAGAAGAACAATGATCTGCGAGTTCATTCGACGTGCGGGTTTGAAATTTCAGGAAAAAGTTCTAAGTGTTGGAACACGCAAGTATAGCTAGCGAGTTTGTTCAAAACGCACAAGCATCGACGAGCGAGTTTTGGAAACGCGCATGCCTCAGTTAGCGAGTTTCGTCGTGAATAGTAATCTGCGCGTTTAGGCGTTAGCGAGTTTCAAAAGGAATAGTCACTTGCGAGTTTCAGCGTCAAGCGAGTTTTAGCTATCTGCGAGTTTTTCAGAACACGCAAGCTTTAGCGTGCGAGTTTCACAAACGCACAAGCCTTAGTCTGCGAGTTTTTCAGATATAGTGTCTTGCGAGTTCTATAGTGACTTGCGAGTTTTGTCACTTAGTCAAAATTTTCAAAACTGTAATATGCCATTTAATAGTCTGCGGAGGGGGACAAAATTCTGATTGTGATCAAAATTCCTAAATTTCTATTTCAAGATTTCTTGTATTTGTGTGATTTCATATTTTGGACTAACGATCAGTTCTAGTTTCATATTGCAAATGTTTTATTCAAACAGGTTTTATCAAGATGACTTCTAAAGATGCACTTTCCATTGGCACTGATGTCAAACCTCCTGTACTGTTTAAAAGAGAGTATGAACAATGGAAGGACAGATTCCTTGATTTTGTGGACCGACACACAAATGGAGAGAATATTCTTCTGTCAATTACAGAAGGTCCTATGGCACCAATCATAGTTCAAGTATCTGCTGATGATGATTCATCTGATAGTGGACATGGTGATGAAGAAAGAGAACAAAAGACAAAACCAGTTAAAGTGGATTTATCTCAGTACTCTGAAGAACAGAAAAGTCGATATAAAGCAGACAAGCAAGCAAGATCTCTTCTACTTCAAAGCATTCCTAATGAGATTTACATCAAGATTGATAGCTACAAGGATGATGCTAAGAAGATGTGGGATCAATTGCAAAAGATGATGATGGGATCCAAGGTCGGGAATCAGATGAAAGTGGCTAACTGCATCAATAGCTATGAGGAATTCAAAGCCAAAGAGAATGAGAGTTTGGAAGATACTTATGAACGGTTTACTTTGCTTCTGAATGAACTGACGAAGAATAAAGTGACAAAGAAGCAGCTGGAAAACAATCTCAAATTCCTGAGTATCATACGTCCTGAATGGAAGAAACATACACGTAGGATGAAGCAGATGAAAGACTTGAATGACATACCTCTTCACGAAGTCTATGAGACTTTACGTCAGAATGAAGAAGAGGTTGAGGAAAAAAGAGCTGAAAGGAAGAAGGCTTAAAAGGTTCCTGATCCGATTGCTTTGGTTGTTGGAGAGAAGAAGAAAGAAAAGAAAGAAAAGGCAGAGAAGAAGAAAAAGAAGAAAGTGCTTACGAGTTCTGAATCAGAATCTGAATCAGATGGTGATGATGGAGAAAGTCTGAAACAAGCCATGATGTTACTAACCCGTGCCTTTCAAAAGAAATTCTACAAAAAGCCGGGATCAAATTCTCAACGATATTCTTCATCAAGATCTAAGAATCACGAGCACCGAGAAAGGGTGGAAGGAAGGAGATATGAAGAGAACAGATATGTTGAGAAGAAACCTGATGAAAGGAAGAAGTTCGTGAATGACTACACTGTTGCCGAAAAGCCAGCAAGTGATCCAGTCAAATGCTACAACTGTGGCAAGATTGGTCTTTTTGCAAAAGATTGTAGAAAGCCAAAAGTTCGTAATTCTCAGTACTATCAGAACAAGTTGCTATTGGCCAAACAGCAAGAAGCATGCATAGCTTTAATGGTTGAGGACGAATTTTGGCTGGATTATTCATTAGGTGAAGAGGAAGAAAAGGAAGAAACTGCTCATCTCTGTCTCATGGGAAAAGAAGTCAAGTATGATGAATCAGATGACGAGACAACTGATGAGGTATTAAACTTAACTCAAAAAGATTTCATTACCAAAATGGAAGCCATGGTGGTTGAGCTTCAAGACTTACAAAATAAATTGAAAAAGGAAAAAGATAGAGTTGCTAAAAGAAACAATAAGATATTTAAACTCAATAAGTCGGTTATTGGGAACAAAGATCTGATTGATTCTGATTCTAAATCTCAAGTAGATTGTTTTGAAAAGAAGATTTCTGATTTTGAAGTTAAAGTTTCTAAATATGAGTTTGAGAAGAAAGAATCTGCACTAACTGTTCATAAACTGCAGGTTGAGAACAAGCTTTTGAATAAGAAGGTAAATGGTCTGGAAGCTAAACTCTATGCAAGAGGCCAAACATATCAAACCATTTTTCTTAATGCACCTGATGAAGAGGCTGATGTTAAGGAAAAATGGGGACTTGGTTTAAAAAACCCCCATTACTTAAAGAAAGCCATCAAAAAACAACCAGCATTATATAATTTTGATTTTCTTGCTTGTGCTGATAAACATACTCATTTAAAACCCAAATTTGTTACCAAATTATCAGAAGAAGATGAGGCCAAAGAAACTGAAAATAGAAAGAATGTAAAGAAAATGCAATTACCATTTAACTATGCAAAGTTAAATGATAGTTATCTTGTAGAAACACCAAAAGTTCTTTCAAATGACTATTTTGCAAGTTATTCTGTTTCTGAGATGAAGGCTAAACCTGCAGTTGAAAAGGTTTATGTTCCTCCTCTCATTCTTGAAAGCAAAATAGTTGAGTTGGAAAATGTTTTATCTGATGAAAAACTTTTGGTTGATATTCAACAAAGTGTATTTTCTACAGTATTAAAGAACACGGTTTTTCAATCTACATCTACAAAGTGTTCTAAAGTTTCTAAGGCACCTCAAACTTCATCTGATAATTTTGATGACTTATTTGAGTCTGCAAATGACTTTCTAAATTCTGATGATGGGTGCATAGAAGAAATTGATTTGTTTGACTTCAATGCTAAACTTCCTGATCATTCTACTTGTCTTAAGAATGAAAAGGTGTTACCAAGTGTTCTTAAAACTGCTAAATCATCAACTAAGGTTGGTGAATCAGTTTATGTAATTGCTGATTATTATTCCTAAGGTAAGAAACATAAGAAACAGCGATTACAGAAACATAAATACACTGGTACACAAAAAGAAAACTCAGTCTCATAAATCTGCTTTTCCTAATAAATCTATATCTTGTGTTTCAGATATAAGCAAGAAAAGGTCGAAAGCTCAAACTGAATGGCGACCAAAACAGAAGGATGATGAGATAGCTGGATCAGTTTATGATAATTCTTGTACTAGATCTGTTAGTAGTGATTCAGATGTAGTTGGTCAATATGCTTCTCATAAACAAAACCTTGTAACTTCTTACAAGCGTTATTCAATAAAGCAGTTGATTCAATTATCTCCTATTACTACTACATCTCATTATAATTATCGGAGAACTGCTTTTGCTTATTCTCATAATTCTTCTGATTGGTATGGATCTTATCATGTGTATTCTTCAAGATCAAATGTTTTTAGAAGTTTTCAAAGAAAAAGAGGATCCATTTTCAAATGGATACCAAAATCTTGTGCTAATCTGTTAGGACCCGTTTTTAAATGGGTACCTAAAGTTATTGTTTCCTGATTTCTCTTGCAGACCCGACATATGTGGTACTTAGACAGTGGATGTTCCAAGCATATGATTGGGCAAAAAGCTTTATTGTCTAATTATACAGAGAAATTCAGTGGAAATGTCAGATTTGGAAACGATCAGCTTTCACCAATCTTAGGATATGGTGACATCATTCAAGACAACATAACGATCAGTAAGGTGAGTTATGTCGAAGGCTTAGGGCACAACCTGTTTAGCATTGGTCAATTCTGCGATAAAGGGTTAGAGGTCAACTTCAAATCTAAGAGTTGCTCGGTTCGTACTGAAGACGGCACAGAACTCTTAGGTGGACATCGCAAGACAAACCTCTATACCATCAACATGTCCGAAGTTCAGATTGACAATAAAGTTTGCTTAATGACAAAAGCTTCAATGCAACAAAGTTGGCTCTGGCACAGACGTTTATCACACCTGAACTTTTGTTATATCAACAAGCTGGTTAGTGGGAAATTGGTAAAAGGACTTCCTGAGCTGAAATACGAGAAATAACACTTATGTGCTGCATGTGAGAAGGGTAAGATGAAGAGAGTCGCACATAAACTGAAGCCTGAACCAAGTACTAGTTCTCCGTTAGAATTGTTACATATGGATTTGTGTGGTCCGATGAGAACACAAAGCTTGGGTGGAAAGAAATACGTGTTGGTTATTGTGGACGATTACTCAAGATACACATGGGTCAAATTTCTTCAATCAAAAGATGAGACGACCCAAGTGAAAATGCAAAGACAAGTCAAGTTTCTTCGATCGGACAAAGGCACAGAGTTCAAAAACAAGATAGTTGAAGAATATCTCGAATCCGTCGGGATATCACATCAATACTCTGCTGCTCGTACGCCTGAACAAAATGGAGTAGTTGAAAGGCGAAATCGGACGCTAGTCGAGGCCGCTCGCACTATGCTTAGCCAATCCGATCTACCTCTATTTTTGTGGGCAGAAGCTGTGTCAACTGCATGTCATACTCAAAATCGATCCATGATACACCGCCGTTTTCAAAAGACTCCATATGAGCTTATCAACAACAGAACACCAACAATCAAGTATTTTCACATATTTGGGTGTAAGTGTTTCGTGCTTAATGACAGGGAGAGTCTGAATAAATTTAGTGCTAAGGCAGACGAGGGTATCTTCATTGGTTATTCTTCAACATCGGCAGCATATCGTGTTTATCTGAAAAAGTCAAAGACAGTTGTCGAGAGCGTGAATGTAACATTCGATGAAGAGATGGCTTCTGAACAACTCAGTTCAGAACCCGTGATCACTGGAGTATTAGCTTCTAGGCAGACCAGTCCAGAACCTGCTTCTACAGCGAATAATTCGAATAACGCTTCTACTTCTATTTCACATTTATCTGATTTAGATTTGTTATTTGAATTCTTTTATGATGAGTTTCTAGGTTCTAATGTATCTAAATCTGCTGTGACTGACAGGTTTGAAGACACAAGTTGCAATCATCCAGTCACTTCAGAGGTCATAACTGAACAAGTATCCCCCGTTCAGTCAAAAACTCAAATTCCTACTGTTACTCCTACAGTTGAAGATGCACAAGCAAATGCTGAGCCAGAAGTAATAGTTTCAGTTGGGTGTAACACACTGTCAACTCAACAGCCAGATTCTGCTGTTCCAACTGATATTTATGTACCTGAGACTTCAACTGCAAACTCCCCTCCAATTATTCAAACTGAAGAGCCTGATAGTGGATTTTTAGATGATGATCATGTTCAAACTTCATCTACTCCACTCCGTCATGAGCATCGCTGGACCAAAGAGCATCCTTTACATCAAGTAATTGGAGATCTTAACAAGCCTGTACAAACTAGGTCAGCGACTCTTAATCAATGTATGCATGACTCATTCCTCAGCAAGATAGAGCCCACACGTGTATCAGAGGCTTTAGCTGATTCGGATTGGGTATCTTCTATGCAAGAAGAATTAAATCAGTTTGAAGCCCTGAAGGTCTGGAGATTAGTTCCAAAACCAGAAGGAAAATCCGTAATTGGCACTAAATGGGTATTCAAGAATAAAAAGGATGAAGATGGTATCGTCATAAGGAACAAAGCTAGACTTGTTGCCAAAGGTTACCGACAAGAGGAAGGCATAGACTACGATGAGACGTATGCTCCAGTAGCGCGTATAGAAGCAATCCGCATGTTTCTAGCCTACGCATCTCATAAGAATTTCACAGTCTTTCAGATGGATGTGAAAACAACCTTTCTGAATGGCATTCTTAAAGAGGAAGTGTACGTGTCTCAACCAGAAGGGTTCGTCAATCCAGAGAAGACAGATCATGTTTATATCTTGGACAAAGCCCTCTATGGTTTAAAACAAGCCCCTCGAGCATGGTATGACGTTTTATCTAAATTCTTGGTCAAGTCCGGTTTTTCTAAAGGTAAGGTTGATACCACTTTATTCATCAAAAAGGAAAAAGATGATATTATCCTTATTCAAATATATGTTGATGATATAATATTTGGTTCTACAAATCCTAAATTTTGCAAAAAATTTTCTAACCTCATGGTGTCACGTTTTCAAATGAGTATGATGGGAGAGATGAATTTCTTTCTCGAATTACAAGTTAAACAGTTTTCAACGGGGATTATCATTAACCAATCTAAGTACGTTTTGGATATTCTTCGGAAGTACAGAATGGAAAATTGTAAACCTATTGGAACCCCGATGGCACCAGGTACTAAAATTAGCACTGATCCTTCAGGTAAAAGTGTTGATGTTAGAACTTATAGAGGTATGATAGGATCGTTAATGTATCTTACTTCAAGTAGGCCAGATATTATGTTTTCAACATGCTTATGTTCTAGATATCAGGCTGCTCCTAAAGAATCCCATTTGGCTGTTGTCAAAAGGATTTTTAGATATCTGAAGGGGACTGCAGATCTTGGTATGTGGTATCCTAAGGATACTGGTTTTCAACTGACTGCCTATTCAGATGCAGATCATGCAGGTTGCATGTTGGACAGAAAAGTACTTCAGGTCACATTCAATTTCTTGGAGACAAGCTCGTTAGCTGGGCATCAAAGAAACAATTATGCGTTTCCACATCGACTGCTGAAGCAGAGTACGTAGCTGCTGCCAGTTGCTGCTCTCAAGTCCTGTGGATGCGAACACAACTACGAGACTATGGATTCAAGTTTGACAAAATTCCAATCTATTGTGACTCGAAGAGTGCGATTGCGATATCTGCTAATCCTGTCTAGCATACGAAAACCAAACACATTGACGTCAGGTATCATTTTATTAAAGATAATGTCGAAAAAGGAACAATTGAACTTTATTTTGTAAAAACAGATTATCTGCTTGCAGATTTATTTACCAAACCCTTAGATGAAAAGAGATTTAATTTTATTGTCTCTAAGCTTGGTATGTTAAATCTTAAGACGTAATCGGTTGTTACCTACTAAAGTTACGTATTGTTATTTTTCATCATTTTCTTTATCATTATGTTTGAAGGATATCTGCACTTTAATTGTTTGCTCATGATCTCAGGGGGAGTAAGAGAAGATTTTAGATGATCTACATTCATTTGAGGGGGAGCATAACTAATTTCTACATTTTACTTAAATGATTAATTTTTGTGATGCATGATTTTAGGGGGAGCTTATCAAAAGGAGTAAGACTATGATTTCTGATTATCTCAGATCAGAACTCGTACAAACAACGTTTTATTGCTTTATGTCATTTTATTTTTGAATAATTTTGTGAATAAAGTTGCTTTGACTAGATTTTGAGACTTATGCAGGATGAGAGAGGATGACACGATCATATCATTTTGACTTAAGCATGACTTCATGAGATTTAAGATTGCGCGAAAAGGTAAATTTCTTATCTTAATCTCAAATATATCTGAAAGAAGGACAACTTTCAAATATAGAAAACATGTTCTGAAATGTTCAAACCACTTCCCGATTTTTAAACAGATTTTATAATTTGGAAGTGTGATTTTAAATGTTTTCATTTTATTTTTGTGTTTCATTGATAAACAAACCGTGTGTTATCCAAAGATTAATACTTGTGTATTGTCTTTTCTATATACTTTCAAGTATTCACACACATCGATTTGACTTTGTTCAAAATGATCTTACCATGTCTCATATTGTAATCAATTTTTTCGTTGGTAAGACACTCCGCTTGTACTTTCAAGAAATTTTGAGCGATATTTCATTTCGAAACTTCATTTCAAGAATGTCTATATTTTGTTTCGTATAGACAATATCCATTATTTTTGACCCTAAGCTTTGATTGCTATATCATTCATTTCTGATCATTTTCATACAATGTCAGATTTTCAAACAAGTCTTTTGCATTTATATTCATTCATTCAATATACTTGTTTGAAAATACTTCAATGTTTTAAAATGCTCATATCTTCATGATTATATTCTGATCATACATTCATCTGACATTTGTATATGAACTTTAACCGATAAAGTTAAACCATATTGAGCAACTTTATGCTTTCAAGAATTATATGGGTTCTTTGTGCTAGGACTTACATGAACTTCTATGAAATCACGTTAACCAGTGATTTCTACCCAAGAAGTTAATCCTTTAGTGATTGAGTGTGAGGAGTCGAAAAGAAATGAGTGTGGGTATGATGAGGTAAAATGGAAAAGAGAGTTTGGTTAGTAGTGAGCTTAATGATTAAAAGAAAGAGGGTGTGAGATCAGAGTAAAAGAATATCAAACTCTGCACCAACTACTTTTTGAGCCGGGCAGCCACATTACTAATGTTTCACAATTCTTGGTGAACATTATTGAAACAGGCAACTAGCCCATGCCAACTCTTGCTAAGACCCCACCGGCCACTCATTTTCTTCTCAAAAAGAAAATGTTTCACATTTTCAAGGGGACCCAACACATATGCTATCTGGTTTTCATTTGGAAAATCTGGATATTGAAAAAGAAGGAAGTCTGCCCCACCTTCGCATTTCAATCATGCACATTGAGTCTGTGTTTATCTACTGTTGTCTCAGTGGTTTACACTATGTTGAGCCTTAAAAAGCAATTTTTCGTGCTTAATTCTTTCTACACTTGCACGAACACACAAAGAATTCGTTTCTTTGTCATAACATTCATAGAAATTGTCTTTGTGGAATTTCGATGATTGGATGGAAGCCTTGGGGGAGTGATCATCAAAAAGCTCCTTTATATTGTGTATCCGTTACACACAGTGACTTCGTGTTACTGACAGACATTTTAACTGATTCATCTGTTGATTCAGGAGTTACCTGTTCTTATTTTGTCTGGATTTGCAAAGATCTAGATCAATACTTGGTTATGGATCACAGAATCAGAGGCTCAGTTTGACAGATCAGATTGGTCAAAGACATTTCTTGGAAGAAAAGTTTTGATGATATAGATGCTCAAATCATCAAAAAGGGGGAGATTGTATCAAGAAATGATAAAGTTTTGAGAGATGATTTTCA
This sequence comes from Arctium lappa, assembly GCA_023525745.1. Taxonomy (NCBI): domain Eukaryota; kingdom Viridiplantae; phylum Streptophyta; class Magnoliopsida; order Asterales; family Asteraceae; genus Arctium; species Arctium lappa. Next base: position 69,938,030 of record CM042054.1, read on the forward strand.
GAATTGTCCAAGTTAGAAAAGTTCAAAGTAAAGATTTGAAGAAGATCAAAGAATTTCTGAAGATTTGAGGAAATTTTCTTTGAAGATTATTTGCTAAAGCAATTCGAGCTGATTCTGAAGATAATTTCTTTCCAAAGTCTGAAAGTATTATTGTGAAAGTTTTGGGGAGATTGTTAATCGTTTGAAGAAAGTTTTGGAAAGAATATCGTCAAAGAAAAAGGGAAGATTGTACTGACAGAGCTTAAAGTGAAGACTGAATTGCTAGATCTTTAAACAGTGATCTTGAATCCAAAGGGGGAGATTGTTAGAGCATAAATATGTTGGATACAAGATCAAGAAGATAAAAGTCAAGGTTTAAGAAGTCAAAGCTGAAGAAAGTCAACTCTCAAGTGAAAGTCAAAGTCTTTGTAATAAAAGTCAAAGTCAACATTTGTATTAGTTTTTGTTTCCTTGTTATTTTAGTTGTAGGTATAAATAGTTTCTTTTCCTTTGTAATTAGTGGTCAACAGAAGTGAAGCGTATTATCAGTTGTATTTTAGAGAGAGAAATCTGTTGAGAGAGAAAGAGTGTTCTAGAGAGAGAAAGTTTGTAATCTTGTGATTTCTTGAAGTAAATCAAATAGGTAATTGAATCATATTGTTTAATTGTTTGTGATTAGAAACTAGATTTAGGGACACACAGTTTTTGATTGGGTACTGGTCGTTATATGTTTATGAATTCAAAAGTTTGGTTTTTGCATTTAGTCATTTAGTTTAAGTGTTTCAAGTGGATTTCTGGGTTAATTATCGAGTTCTGGGTCGAAAGCTTCAAGAGCATACCGTCGATATTCAAGTCGACGGAACACTGGTCGACCCTATTCGCGTAAACCAAAGTTTTGCGCCACACACTTCATCGGTCCATACCGGTCTGGGACATCCCGGTCACACTATCCCGGTCGGTTTCGGTCGTACCATATCGGTCACTCAATATCGGTCGAATACATCCCGGTAAACAGCATACCGGTCGTTACACTCTGGTCCGGTCGACACAGGTCCGGTCGATATCGATCCGGTCCCGGTCTCATCACCTTACCGGTCGATGTCTTCTGTCGTGCAACACACCGGTCGACCTCAAGACCCCGGTCGAGCAGGACCCCGGTCAAGCAAGACCCCGGTCACTCTTTTGCGCCAAAAGGTATTCACGCAAACATTTGTTTTCCGCCACCTGCGGTTCGCGCAAACCTCACTTTGCGCGACCCACCTCTCACGCGAAACTCCACTTGCGCCACCCATTACTCGCGCATATCTCCTTTCGCGTGACCCACGTCTAGCACAAATTCCACTTTTGCGCCATCCTTTACTCGCGCAAAACCCATTTTTGCGACACCCCCTTGAAGCGCAAACCTCACTTTTGTGCCAGTACTTCTGATTACTTTGTGACTTATACTGTGTGAGAATTCTGCATTTAATTATTTTTGGAAATTAAGTTTTCTGAAAATTTTTAAGTGTAGATTGTATCCAATACTTGATTCTAACGATCTCATCTAGTTGATTGTTTTGGTACACATAAGTTTGACTACTAACCATACAACTAAGATGTCAAACCAACTTCTCTCAATAGGCTCTCAGTCCAAACCTCCTGTCCTTATGGCTGAAGAATATCAGCAATGGAAGAAGAGAATGATCCAGTTTCTGAATCACAAGAATAGAGACTACATGGAATCAATCATCAATGGTCCAGTAAATCCAATGATCAAAGTACCTGGTCAAGCAGAAACTGAAACCTCTCCAGAAATTCCTGATAGATTTGTCCCGAAACCGTACCAGTATTTCAGTGAAAAAAGAGAAAGAACTGTACAAGATAGATGAAGAGGCTCTCATTTATCTGACAATGGCAATACCAAATGACATCTACAACCGTGTAGACAGTCGGAGCTCTGCTAAAGAAGTCTGGGATGAACTATCAAGACAGTTTGAAGGAAGTGAAGCCTCCATCAAAGCCAAGCAAAATCTATGCATAAATGCCTTTGAGGGGTTTCAAGCAAAGGAAGGAGAGACGCTACTAGAGACCTACAACAGATATAATATCATTCTCAATGACTTGCGGAGGAACAATATCTCTAAATCGGCTTCTGAGATAAATTATAAGTTCATCCAGAACTTAAACCCTGAATGGAAGAACTTTGCCATCAACCTTCAGATGTCAAAGAATATGGCTCAAGAAAACGTCACTGATATCTTCTCTACTCTTTCTCAGCATGGGATGAGGTGAGAACCATTAATAATGAGTCCAATAAACTGAAGGATTCGGTGGCTCTCATAGCTGGCAAAGGTACTGTATTCTCTGCAAGGTCAAAGAAAAAGGTGTCTAAAGCTCTTGTTACGGATTTTACTGAGTCTGATTCTGCTTCGAGTGATGAAGAACTGGAGATTGATTCTGATCCGGATATACAGAAGTTTTCTGAGGACTTGGTTCTAATTACTCAACGATTGAAGAAGAGCTTTGGCAAGAAAAAGTACTACTCAAAGCCAAAGTATGAAGGACACAAGAAAGAGAAGTCTGAAATGCGATACAAGCCAAGGTATGGAAGGAGAGAGGAAAGACGAGAAGAGAGGAAAGATGACAGAAAGGAAGATATAAGAGAAGATAAGAGAAAGGAGAAGAAAGAAGAAATAAAGGATGAACTAGGCAGATGCTACAACTGTGGCAAATTTGGGCACTTCTCCAGAGACTGCAAATTCAAGAAGGTAAAGAACTCAGAATATTTTGCAAGGAAGTCACTCATTGGCAAGAAAGCCGAAGAAGGAAAAGTGCTGATGGCTGAAGAAGAAAACTGTCTGTTCCAAAGTTCTGATGACGAGGAGCAGGCACACTTCACCCAAGTTTCCTACATGGCAAAACTGGATGGTGACGATGAAGATTCTGAGGCACATTCCGAAGATGCAAACTCTGAGGTAAGCGATAATTCTGACCTTATTGAATCTCTAATGACCCAAATACATAGTATGAAAGATGAATTTGCTTTATTGAAAGGTAAACTTAGCTCTGCACATCAATCAATTTTAAGTTTTCGTGATGAAAACGATTTGCTAAAAGTTGTTGTGGAAGAAAAAGAAAAAGAAAAGGATGGTTAAAGCTGAAAAAGAATCTTTAAAAAGAAAAGTATCTGGCTTAGAAAAGGATCTTGTAAATCTTAATCCTGAAAAGGGTGAGTTTAAAATCAAATTCGAAGTCTGTTTTCAAGAAAGAAATGAAGCTTACACCAAAATCAAGCAATTGGAGGATATTAACATGAAACGAGGTCAGACTGAGCAGACATTAAATTTGTTGACCAATAAACTCCAAGATGAAAGGTTTTATAAACTTAAACCAGGTTTGGGTATGCCAACTAACAAAATTTTGAAAAAGGCACCGGAGCACTGGTATAATTTTGATAAATTTGGCTCCGCAATAAGACCTATTCCTAACATTCGTGAAACTTTTGTTGAAGCAAGTACTCCTAAACCTTCTACAGAGACAAAAGGTCGAGAAGAAATGGGAAAGGACAAGTCTTGTGAAGCTGATTCTCAAAATTCTTTTAAGTCAGTTGGTTTTAAATACAGTGATTTGAACAAAAGCTATGAGACTCGAAAGATCGAATTAACTGAGTTTGAATCACTGTTTACCACATCTTCAAAAGAATCAGTCAGCAATGACACGGTTCCACCTGAGGCTGAATGCAAATATGATGAGTATGAGTCGGATGCCGATCCATCAAATCTACCATCAGTCTCAAATCCCATTGCTCCTAAACCTTTACTTGTTGAGGAGGTTGAAGAAGAAACTATAATCACGAATGGATCTTGTTTGAAAAATGATAAAATGGAGTTTATTGAAAACATGACTGAAGAAAGGTTCTCTGAAATGATGAATGCTTCAGACTCTGATCCTGTTTCTAATCTAAAGGACTCAAATTTTGTGTGTGATCATACAACTGAATTGATGAAACAAATTGATATGTTGCAACAGTCTCTTGATGATATTGAAGATGAAAACTTTGTTTAAGAATGTTTCAAATGATAAACAGATGTTCAATGATCCAAGCTGGAAAGTAAGAACTAATCCAAAATTTGATGCTCCTACAAAATCTTCAGTTGTTTACTCTGATTGCCCTGAATATCCACCTAGTATTTTTGAAAAGGGTGAGACTTCAAGTAACTCTAGAAAAGAACCACCCTCTAAGATAGAGACTAACAAGGTTCCTGTTTTTGTTTCAGATATAAAAGGAAATGGAGTTGGGAGGAGTAAGAAGAATAAAGTTACTAGTTTGAATAAAAATGATAGTTTGACTTCTAGTGAATCTTTTGTTACGAATAGTTGTATTTCAGACAGTGTTATTTTGAAAAGTAATTCTTTTGATGGACATGAATGTAAGATTTGTTCCGATAAATCTAAGTTTATGAATTTTGCTCGAAAGAATCTATATTGCAAACACTGCTGGGATAATTCTTTCAAATACTACTCCACTCCTAAGTCCAAGAATAGTAAAAGAAAAGCTAAACTGAACCTTAATTCCAATTCTAATTCAAATTCTTCCACACAACCCAAAGTGTTTCGGGCTAAGGTTGCCAATCCTAGTTCTAAAAAGCACGTTCAGGAATTAAATGTTAAAATGGTTTGGAAATGGGTTCCAAAACCCCGATATGAATGGCGAGTGAAAGTTAAACCTCTTGATATTCCTGAATTGCTTGGTGCTAACCGCGAAGGACCCATCTTGATATGGGTACCTAAGCAAAACTAATTGTCTCTTTTGCAGGCCTGTCGACCGTGGGTGATAGATTCCGGATGTTCACGCCACATGACAGGATTCAAGCACCTCTTGCATAACTATGTGGAGGAGCCTGCCGGAGCAGTTAGGTTTGCAAATTCTGAAGTAGAAGGACACGTCAGAGGATATGGAATGCTCGATAATGGATTTGTGAAGATTCAAAGGGTGTTATACGTTGAAGGACTTGATCACAATCTGTTTAGCACCAGTCACTTCTGTGACATGAAATATCAAGTTCGCTTCACAACAACTCATTGCTATCTTGAGGATCCCGATGGTTACGAAATCTTCAAAGCTGAACGCCATGGAAATCTATACTATGTAGATTTTCCAACACTGTCTGCCACACGTCCAGTATGCCTATTAGCCAAAGCATCTAAAGCTCAATCTTGGACGTGGCATCGCCGCTTGTTTCATCAGAATTTCCGATCCATAGCTAAGCTACAGAGACAAGGTCTGGTCAAAGGTCTACCAGAAATGAGGTTTGAGAAAGACTCACTATGTTCTGCATGTGAGATGGGCAAAATGAAGCGAAGCTCCTTCAAGTCCAAAACTGAATCATCAACCTTGTTAAACCAAGATCACAAGATCTGTAGAGAGAGAATCTAGAGAGAGAAAGTGTGCGCTCAAATGTAACAGTAAATTGAATTCAAAATGTGAAAGTTCTTACAAGCAAACAAGCCAAGATGACTTAAATATCTCAAGGCACTTATAAGACAGAAAAGAACAATAAGCACTGACAGATAAAGGAAATAAATACAATGATTACTATAAAATCAGATCTAACAATCTCCCCCTTAGTAATCATTAGCGCCGAGGTCTTAAAAAAAATCTTCAAAAACAACATTGACCATCTAGGCGACTTTGAAGGATCATTGACGTTCTTCTCGTTGACGTAGTCTGTTCAGCCCAACTAACACTTCCAATCGTCGCAGAGTTGAACGGAGATTCAGTCTATCTTGAATAGTGACCAAAGTTCTACGGATCAGACGAATTTCATCATTTTCAAAAAGATATGACTCTCTTCTTGTTTCCAAAAACTTTCTTCTAGTCTCTTGTAGACGATGCTCCAACTGAAGTTTGATCACCTTTAGAGTTCCATCAGAGTAATATCCAATCTCCTCAAATCGTAGAGCATTTTTCACTTGAGCTGTTCTTATATACTACTCCGTATGGATCTTCGATAATGGTGAATAACGGATAAGACTCTAGATTATGCAAACTCCGGTTGGGCCTTTCAAGATTAACCACAGGCTGAAAGCTTTCGACGGCCATCTGGAAGTCAAAAACACGATAAAATCGGATCTGTCGTCGAATGAATCGTTTAATAACAAAAAGAGTTTGAGAAACATCCTGAGTCCGGTGATAAAGATTCCTGAAGTGATCATATAAGAATTCAACATCATCAATTGAAAGATCAGTGAAATCAGCCTCTGAAAAGTTGTACCACTTGCAATCTCTTCTTTCCACTTCAAGGTTTGGATACCAGATGTTCACAAACTTATTAAATGTGACACTGAGAACTTGAACTATTAGATGAGGAGAAGCAACGGTGTTATTCTTTTTGCGCTGGCACTTGATAAATGCTAAGTATTCATGCTGATAAGCTTCTGATTCTTTCTCTACTCCAAGTATGGCATATATATTGATTGTCCTTCTTCTAGAAACAAAGATGTTGCTTTGGATATCTTCAAGAAAAGCTGTTCTGAGTCTAGAAGCCATATATCTATGCTGAAGATTTCTCTGCCTTTGCTGCCTAGTTAAAGCTTCTCCTTCTTCTAGAAGAGATGGAGGAATTACCGGTTCGGAAGCAGAAATATCTGCTTGAGCTCTAGATGACTGACCAACTTCAAATGCACTTGACGGAATATTGGTTGTCGGAGCAGAACTAGTTACTGGAGTAGATGAAGGTTGATCATCTTCTGGAATCTCACCTTGACTTGGAAGATCACCATATAGCAATTCAGCCTCTTTTGTATCTGATGCATCCATGAAAACAGTATCATCCTCTGTATCAGATAAGATGATGATATTGTTGCAATATTCTTCTTTAACTTAAGCAACTTTCTCAAATCTAACTTCTTCATCATCATCTGAAGTTATCTCTATGAAGTTCGCGAAGAAAGATCTCATGTCATTTGCTGCTTCCGACTCTTCAACTTCATGAGCTCTACCTGAGACATCTGGATCCACATAAACTACAATTTGCATATTATCAATATTTGCTTCAGACATATTAAATTCATTATGCAAAGCAGTTACATCAGCATTGTCAACCATGACATTCACTAAATCTTGGATACTGCAATCTTGAACTGTATCATCAGTCTTTTCTCTATCTCCAACCACTTCTTTTTGAACAACTTCTCGTGCTTCAGAAGACCCTTATGTTCTTTGTCTCTTTGCCATCTCCCCCTCATGGCCTTGATGATCGGGATCATCTTGGTCATGTCGGCGTTTAAGAGACGGGCCAGCCTCAGTCCTGCATGATTGCTCTAGATGATCAATCTTGTTAGATAGATCGGAGAAAGATTATGACATAAAAGAACGAAGATCAGATAAACTGGATCTAACTTCTGATTTGAATTCCTGAAATTCATGAGATAAAGCATTAATGCGATCAGAATCGGAAGAGGAAGAAACTGGAGGCGGCGTTGGCTGGAAGTTCCTCAGCAGAGAGATCAAATCTTGATCTTGATGTTGTGGCGGAGACATAGATAGAAGACGCGCATAAAGAAGATCAGATAGCTCAGAAATCGGAGAATCATGAATAGAAGCCCTGGAAATATCCGCAGACTGAGTGAATATTGACGGAAAAGGAAGAGATACAATCGGTGATGTAGATGAAGACACCGCAGAAGAAGGTTCCCGAAGAATCACCCCTGAAGGACGGCGGAAAAGAATCTCAGGAGGAATAACTGAAGTATCTATCTCTGGCATTTTCCCTTTGAAAAACGACTTCAACTTGTTAATATCTTCTTCCTTTTGAGCATCCACCCTTTCTGAGAACTGACGAATTACCTCATTCAGAGTTGTAAATTTCTCCGAAGAGACACGTGCAGGAACCATAGAAAGCTTAACAACAGTAACATCAACAGTAAAAGAAGCAGGAGCTTGACTCTGTGTTTGAGTGGAGATTTGAGCAAATGAGATATCCAGTTCATCAACGTTTAGACGGGCAGCAGAGGGATCAATAGATATCGATTCATCTTCTAAAACATCTTCTGGGACAACAACCACTTCTGGTGTTCTTATTTTCCGTTCATACACTTTCATGTTGAGTTGATTGGCATCATCATCACCATCGTCTGAATCACTTGTTGTAATTTCACCATCATCAGAAAGATCAGCATTTGTCTCATCATCATTAGCAACTCCAGTTTCATAGAGATTAGCATCTTCTCTAACATCAGCAGTAACATTAGTGGCTTCAGCTTCAATAGTAGCAATAACAGATTCCACGTGATGAGTAGCAACGTCTTGTGGTGCTGCAGAAAGATCAACATCTATCTCTAGTGTAGTTGCAACGGCAGTAACTATTTCCTGAGTAGTTGCTTCAACTTGCTCTTCATGAGTAGTACCAACTGGAGTGCCATGAGAAGGTTCTTCCTGTTCAGTCTCTACAAATTCATTTTCCAAACAATAATCGATGACATTGTAATTGGTCATGTCAGCATAATTGGCAATAAGACCATAAGGAATGGTCATAGAAAAAGTGAAGGACTTCTTCTGTTTCTGAAGATAAAGCATCTCGGAATCCTGAACTTGCGGCCAAGATAATCTTCGTGGAATAGCCGGATTGCTTCGAAACACGCTTCTAATAATCAGCTTGAGAAACCTAATAAAAGGAATGAACTTTCGTTGCTTGTTGGTTAACTTGTCTTACACTACTTCAGAAAGCTCGGTCCAGAAAATAATCGTATAGTCGACATGCAGATCATAGACTACCGCATGGAACAATCGAAGATAGTGAAGACTAGAACTATCCGTGCCGGTATGTTTAGAAGTTAAGCACCTGTTGATGACAGAAAATAAAGAATACCAGACAGGAGGAAGATTAGACTTGTCAAAGTCTACAACCTTTTTCAGTGAACCAACATAGCCTAGTCGTTTGACGCCCTCAAAAACTTCCTCTTCGGATGGAAAGTTATCATACGTTGTCCTTCCAGGTCTAGAAGTAGGCTCAGGAAGCTCAAGAATCAACCGTAAACGCTTGTAAGAAAGAAATGAATCAAATTGATCAATTTTGAGATCAAATCGATGAGGACGTGCCAGTTCGTTCTTAGTGATGGTGTGCCAGACTTGCTGAACGTAGACTTCTGGAACATCAGCAACTGAACAGAGAGCTTGAGAGAGCGGATGTCCACGAAGAATGGAGCGTATGACATGATGAATCTTGATGCGATCAAAGTCAACAAAGTAGTTGTTAGGCTTATAAGGCATGTACATGATGTTAGGGAACACATTATTTGGAGTTCGCCTAGAAATAGAAAGATCAGCCCCAACAGACGAAACAGACGGCATAGGTGTATCATGAGATGCCTGATCAGCCGGATCCTCAAGAACGACATTCTCGTCTTGAATCATTGGACCAGTATTTGTTCGAGAAGACATGATAACCTGAAACACAAAAGCAAAACAAAGTTACACATCCAATAGAAAACACGAAAAAAATTCCAAGTATGGTTTGCGGGTCCTTAAGGGAACGCAAAGGAAGAAATGCGTGACTTGAAGGGAACACATATGAAGGAATGCGTGTCCTGAAGAGTATGCATAGGAAGGAATGCGTGTCCTTAATGGAACGCAAAACATACTTTGAAACATCGAAACACACAATGAGTTTGCGTGTCACTAAGGAGATGCAAGATAGACTTTGCGTGTTCTTAGTGAGACGTAAACTACACAGAAAACGAAACAAACAAACTAGAAGAATGTGGGTTACAGGTGAAACACATAGTTCACTATGCGGGTCAAAAGGGACACGTAAAACGCACTTTGCGTTTCTTGTTAGAAACGCACAATATACTTTTCGGGTCTAGTAAGACACGCAAAGAACACTTTGCGGTTCTAACAGGACACGCAAAGTAGCCTTTGCGGGTCTCAAAGACTTGAACAAAAACCCTAGAACACGATTGTTCGAACCCGAAAACCACAAAACTATAAATCTAAGCACAAAACAACGAAATTAAACCAAAACAAACATACTTGATTATCGATTATAAGATCTAAACAAATCCCAATACGCAAATCGATCAAAATCAACTCGAATCTGAGTTTTTAGAGATCGATGAACAGTAAAAAAAACGCAAGTCAGGTAAAACACACAATAAGAGACCAAGAATGAAATCAAAACAAAGTAATGAAACACTAATCAAACTACAAACATAGAACGAAAAACAAAAAACATACCTGAAATTCCAAAGACACAATCTGAAATGAATCAGATGAGAATGCAAGAAGAAAACACAGAGAGAATGGAGGGAAGATGAATAGACAAACAAGTTCAAAGGGAATAAAGAAAAGAAAAGACACACTCTTACTTCTATAAATTCTAAAAAAAATACTTAAAAAAAAATAACTATGAGAAAATTACCTGATAAGCCCCCATTACTCCCCCTACACAAATGCACAAAATTTATCAAATTAGTTTAGCATTTGCATAGTAATTTCAGAAATACTTACCTTATGAATTTCTGATCAGCACAAGAAGTAATTAATCAGCAACATTCACTCCCCCTCAAAACCAGAATATTAACAGATATAGAACCCAGATATACACTCCCCCTCGAAAAATGTACAGACCATATGACAAAAACACAGATAGCAAACATAAAGACATCAATATGAAAGATGATCTTATGGAATATAAATTTTGTAACAACTGAATATATTAAATTTTAAACACTAAACAAATTAAAGTCTACTCAGTAAAATTTCTCAGATTTATCAATCAGATGAAATCAAATATGAGTTGTTGGATACAGAAACAAGTTTCATTGCATATCAAGTTAAGCCATGTTCAGCTTCAAACACATGCAGGTATCTATTCAGTGTGCTCGCATGCGATCTTGGATTAGCTTCAAGAAAAATGCAATTCTAAACATAAAATGGAGAACTTTGCATTTACATACACTAAGACATCAAGAATTAAGATTTTCACAAAATTACAGATTTATCGCAGCTCAAAATATATCACCAAGTATCAAGAGATGTGTGCTCATTGGCATCTTTTAACAGTGTGCTCATTGGCATCTTCACATGAGTGTGCTCTTTGACATCTTTTAAGCTTTGTGCACTTTGGCATCTTTTAATCAAAGAGTTTATTAAGTAAAGAACATGCCGTAAACGTAACTTTCTATCTGACCCTATTGCAGGATTTGGGTTAGCCGCTCCCAGACCAGTTGGCCTTAGGGGACTAGGTGTCAAGCACCCATTGGAACTTACTCTCCCGGATCAGAAAGGCTACATCGACATATCCTAAACCCATTCATACCAGTAAAACATGACTTTCGATCTGGTTCTATAGAAGGATTTCTGTTCGATCACTCCCAGATCAATTGACCTTAGGGGACCAGATGTCGAGCATCCCTCGGAACTTACTTTCCCAAACCAGAAAGGTCACATGTACAAACTTTTAAACTCAAGGATTTCTGTATTTTAAATGCTTAAAAATAAAATCATCTCAGTAACTCAGATCTATATCGAATAGCTTAGCCCATATTTTCATTACGATCTACAATTCTGATCACTTAGGATGTTCATGCAAAGTAAACCATAAATATGCTGACTTACATATCTTTAAAGCAGTATCTAAAGCGTCAAGCATGTTGCTGACTTTTTGATGTTTGTAAGATTTGAAAATTGAACATATAAAACTTTAATATAAACAAAGCGACTTGTAAAAGATCCTAGAAACACATTCTATTCAAAAGAAAGAAAATCTGAAAGATTTTACTTTATAGAGTAAAATTTGTAAAGATTTAAACTTTTAAGTTCAACATGCCGATTTTGGAAAGCAAAAAGTTAAAACGTTTTTCATCCAAAACTTTTGTAAATATATCAGCAAGTTGATATTCAGTTGGGACAAAATATAACTCAATAGTACCTTCTTCCACGTGATGCTTTATAAAATGATATCGCATGTCTATGTGCTTGGTCTTGGTGTGCTGGACAGGATTGACCGATATCGCAATCGCGGACTTGCTGTCACAATAGATTGGCACCGTTTTGTATAGCATTCCATAATCACGAAGTTGCGTTTTCATCCACATCACTTGAGCACAACAACTAGCTGCAGCGATGTATTCAACTTCGGCTGTTGATATTGACACGCAGTTTTGCTTTTTCGACGCCCAACTTATCAGTCTGTCACCCAGAAACTGGAGATGACCAGAAGTACTTTTCCTGTCCAATTGATTACCACCATAATCTGCATCAGAGTAAGCAATCAAACTATAATCAGAACTTTTAGGATACCATAATCCTAAATAAGGAGTTCCTTTGATATATCTGAATATGCGCTTGACTGCTAGTAGATGCGATTCCTTAGGATTTGCTTGAAATCGGGCACAAAGGCATGTGGAGAACATGATATCTGGTCTACTTGCTGTCAGATACATTAGTGATCCGATCATCCCCCGATATGTCTTGACATCGACAGTTTTTCCATCTGGATCAAGTCCGATCTTAGTTCCATGAGCCATGGGCGTGCCAATCGAAGATGATTTGTCCAAATTGAGTTTCTTCAAAAGGTCAAATATGTACTTCGACTGGTTGATAAAAATACCATCTGGAAGCTGCTTTACTTGTAAGCCGAGGAAGAAGTTGATTTCTCCCATCATGCTCATTTGAAACCTGGAGGTCATTAGATCAGAAAACCAAGTACATAGAGATTGATTAGTAGCACCAAATATTATGTCATCTATATAAATTTGAACTAAGAAGATATCCAAGTTAGAACGATATATAAACAAAGTGGTGTCGATGGTTCCTTTGGTGAAGCCGGATTTGAGCAGAAAGGCAGACAACTCATCGTACCATGCTCGAGGTGCTTGTTTCAACCCGTATAAAACTTTATCGAGGAAATATACGTAATCGGGATGATCTTTGTCCACAAACCCCTCTGGTTGAGATACAAATACTTCTTCTTTTAGTTTACCATTGAGGAAGGCAGTCTTGACATCCATTTGATATACGGTGAAGTTTCGATAAGCCGCGAACGCGAGAAACATCCTGATAGCTTCTAATCTAGCAACCGGTGCAAAGGTTTCGTCGTAGTCAATCCCTTCTTGCTGTCGATATCCTTTGGCTACCAATCTGGCTTTGTTGCGAACAACGATACCATCTTTGTCCTTTTTGTTCTTGAATATCCACTTGGTTCCTATGATGCTTTTACCCTTTGGTCGTGGAACAAGTCTCCAAACTTTTAGCGTGTCAAACTGATTGAGCTCCTCTTGCATTTCTAAAATCCAGTCTGGGTCTTCCAACGCTTCAGATACTTTGGTAGGTTCAATCTTGCTTAGGAAGCAAGTGTACAAACATTAGTTGGAAGAAGCTGTTCTGGAGCGAGTAGAAACACTTGCTTGAGGATTCCCAATAATTTGACGGATTTGATGAGATCTTGTCCATTTTGTTGTATGAGGGAGAGGATCAATAACTTCTTGAACCACTTCTAATTGTTGAGGAGGATCTTTAGATGAAAAAATGTCAGAAGATGACACATATATGGTTTCAATTGGAGGAGGAGGTATTTCCATGACATCAGATTCAGGCTCTTGTTGACCAGACATAACTTGTACTTCTTGTTGAACATTTTCTTCTGGAACAACTTCATCTTCTACAGACTCCTCATGAACAGTTTCAGCAATTTCTGGTTCATGTATGAATTGATCCGGATGATGTTCAGAAGGTATGTCTTGAATTTCAGGAGGTACTGAAGCAGCATCAGGTTCAGAGGTTGATGCAGCGGAAGTAGGATTAGATGCACTCACAGATTCCTGATTCAAGACGTTTGACACATTATCAGTGTTTGGTTTAGGAACATCATCATAAAAAATTTCAAACAGAAAATCAAGATCAGAAAGATTAGACAGAGAAGTAGAAAGATCCTGATTTGTAGACTGAAGTGCAGGTTCTGAACTAATTTGTTCAGAAGCTGAGTTTCCAGTAATAGCAGGTTCTGAACTGTGTTGTCCAAAAGCCAAATCGGCAACTTCATCAAATTTGATATTCACTGACTCTATCACTTTTCTTGCAGAGAGGAGAAAGACTCTGTAAGCAGCATAGTTAGAAGAATAGCCCAGAAATACGCCTTCATCTGCCTTCGGACTAAATTTGTTCAGATTATCTCTGTCATTCAAAACATAGCATTTACACCCGAAAGACTTGAAATATTTGATGTTGGGTTTGATACCGTTCATCAATTCATATGGAGTCTTGTTGAACCGGCGGTGTACAATTGATCTGTTTTGAGTATGACATGCAGTTGATATGGCTTCGGCCCAGTGGGACAAAGGAAGACCTGAATAAGCAAGCATAGATCTAGCAGCTTCCACAAGCGTTCTGTTTCTTCTTTCAACAACCCCATTCTGTTGCGGTGTTCTTGCAGCAGAAAACTGTTGTTGTATACCTTGATCATCATAGAATGCTTGAAGAGTTGAATTCTTGAATTCTGTGCCATTATCTAATCTTACAACTTTGACATGCTTTTGCTTATTTGTCTGAATGGTTTTGATGAGGTTGATGAGAATTTCGGGTGTCTCATCTTTAGATTTGAGAAATTTCACCCATGTATATCTGGAGTAATCATCAACAACAACCAAAACATATTTCTTCTTACCAATACTCTTTGTCTTCATTGGTCCGTACAAATCAACGTGAATTAGATCTAGGATGTCCGCAGTGCAATGTTCAGGCTTAGGCTTATGAGATGCTTTCTTCATCTTTCCTTTTTCGCAGTCCTGACAGAGATGGTCTTTCTGGAAACGGAGGATTGGAAGACCTCTCACGGAATCATTCTTGACCAAGCGATCCATATATTTGAAATTGAGATGAGCTAGTCGTCGGTGTCACACCCAACTTTCATGAATAGAGGCTTTTGATAGAAGACAAATATCTGATGGAACCTTTACTTCAGAAAGATTAATGGTATAAAGATTTGATCGTCTCTTTCCAACAAGTAAGTCCATGCCGCTATTATTCTTTACAACAACTCTTTTAGACTTGAAACTGACTTCAAGATCTTTATCGCAGAATTTTCCAATGCTGAATAGATTGTGACTTAAACCTTCGACATAGCTTACTCTTTTGACAGTTATATTACCTTGAACAAGATCACCATAACCAAGAATGGGAGCCGTCTCGCAGTTTCCAAATTTGACACGACCGCAACATTTTTCTTTAAAATTTGAAAGCAGAGATTTGTTGCCAGCCATGTGTTTGGAACACCCCGAATCCAGATACCATAATTGATTTAGCTGCACAATCAAAAATTACTCAGATTTAGGTACCCATATAAATATGGGTCCCTTCTTGTTAGTCCTTTCCTTTTTCTTTTTCAAAAAATTATTTTTCCAAAACATCTGAGACTGATCAAATAAAGCATGAACATCATCACATATTAAGGAAGAAACGCAATCATCAGAATCAGAACTAGAGAGACAATATGAGATATTCTTCGAAATTTGAAACATTTGCTCTACAGAATATTTTGTAGTTTTATTACAAAAGGCAAATGAGTCTTGTTTACAAATAAGATCTACACATTTATCCTCTACAGATCCAAATTCTTCAGATCTCTGTTTCTTTAGCCAAACAGACTTCACAGACTTTTTCAAAGGCCTATCTGAAATAGAGGAATCAGAAAAGTTAGTATTTTCAGAAATATCAAACTCTTTCTTCTTTTTCTTCTTTGACCTTCTTCTTTTACGCTTTGTTTTATAAAATAATCATTTAACGTAAAAGTATCATCAACAATTTCAGATATAATATTTGACTTAGAAGAGGAAGTTTTATCAATAAAACCAAACTGATCAGTTAATTTATTTGGATAAACCTCAGAGCAAGAAACATCAGATGAACACAAATTAATGGAAGATTTGAGAAGACCAGAATTATTTTCTTTAAAACTCGATGTCATAAAAGAAAAAATAACATCGTTTTCAATTTTTCTCAAAATCTCTTGTTCTTCCATTTGTTCTTCTAGATCAAAGATTTGGCATTCTAATACTAATGGAGGTATATATCTCTTAGTATCATAAGGTACTGGAGATATATTGTCCTTATTAGGATTAGCTGCATTTAAATCAAAGAAGTCATCAGATATAGAAGATTTAGTAGAAGAAACAATGTTTAACTTTTGTCTTCTCTTCTTTACTTTTTCAGGAAAATATTTTGCATTTTCTTGAGTGTAAACAAAAGGAACTTCCATTCTCTTGTTGTTTATCCGTTTTTTATCTTCCTCAATTGTAGTTTCTTTAGCACTTGTCCAAAGAGGTTTGTATTGAGAACCATATTGTGAAAGACCAAGACAGTCGTAATCATAAAAATTGGGAATCTCAAATTTAGCTTTCTTTAAAAACTGAGGATTTTTAACTCCAAGACCCCAATTTTCTTTTAACGACTCATAGCTCCTTGGTTTATGCATATGAATTGTTTGTTCAGTTTGTTTTTGTTTATATAACTTTTCTTCTAATTCAATTATTTTATCCGAAAACTCTTGATTTAAAATTGACAATTCAGACAAAGAATCATGAGAAGTCTGTTTTTCAATTTCTAAATCTTCTATTCTTTCTTGAAATTACTCTTTTGTAAATTTTAAAATAGCTTTTTCATCTCTCAGAGAAATCTTCAATTTTTCAATTTGAACAGACTTTTCTTGATTTTCATGTTTTTTGGATAGAAGCTTTGAACGAAAGTCATGTAAAGCATTTGTAATGATATTCATTTTTGATGAAATGAAATTAAAATCAAACTCAGATGGTACCTCAGATTCATCGGTTGAAGTCTTCTCATCCTCATCATCACTGTTGTCGTCTCCAATAAAACACATAGCAGCAGTCTCTACATTATCAGCTTCGTTGTCTGAGTGATCCAACCAGTATTCCTCCTCAGCCAACAGAATTGTTCCACTTGCTTTCTTCTCAGCCAAAGCTAATTTCTTCTTATAGAAATCAACATCTTTCACAATCTTCATTCTGCACTCCTTTGAAATATGCCCGACTTTGCCACAGTTGTAGCAAGTCACAACCTTCTTATCTTCTTTCTTTGGTTCAGCTGTTGTAGCATGCTCATATTTAGGAAAGAAAGGCTTTGATGTAGTATCGGGTTCTACCTTCTTTGATCCAGATGAGAAACGAAGTTTGTTTGAACCTGACCGTTTCTGATATTTCTTTTGATAATGCTGACTTAGAAGAATCATGGCTTTTTCCAATGCTTCGCCATCATCATCTGTTGACCCGTCATAAGCAGACTCAGTCAAGGCTTGCTCAGCCATTTGGCTAGCTAAAAGAGCGATTGGATCCACAGTCTTTGGCTTCTGCTTATCCAACTTAGCTTTCTTTTTCAGAACCATGGCTTCATCAGACATCAGAATTTCAAACATTTCCTGAATGGGCATTTTGGAAATTCTGGGATCATTCCTCATTCGATGACAGGATTTTTCCCATTCAGGTTTGAGTGCATTGAGAAACTTCAGATTTGTCTCCAGCTCATTCTTTGTTACCTTGATCTTATACAGATCATTAATAACAGTCCAAAACCTGTCGAAGACACTTTTCAGACTTTCCCCATCCTTAGCCTTGAACTCTTCAAAGTTGTTCATGTATCTTGTCTGACGAAGCTGGGTAGACATTGCAGTACCAAGCATGATTTTCTCCAGTTGTGTCCACATCAGCATAGGATTATGTTTGAAACAATCGATTCTATTATAGATGGAATTTGGTAGAGCAAGAATCAAATTCGACTTGGGTTGATTGTCAGCTTGGTATCTTAGAAGTTCATCAGCCTCATATTCTCTCAGGGCTTTTTCTACAGTAGTGGCTGGAGTGTTTCCAATAGCTGGTATCACTTTCATTAGCCTGACCATGGGACCTTCAGTCAAAGCTTTCATCATATTTTCCCCATTTGATTGCCTTTCGATGAAATTAATAAATCGGTCCTGCCATTGTTCAAATTCGTTCTCATTTATCAGAACAGGTGGACGAGTATCAGACCCCAACGGCATCATGAGGTCATTCTTGTAAAGTTGAGCTTGTAGAGACATTTTGATGAAATCTGGTATTCAGAAAAATAACCAAGTCTTGAAAACCCGCAAACCCAAGGTTTGCGTTTCTGGCTTGAATCACAAAAGAAACTTTTCGGGTCCTTGTAGACACGCAAACAAGGACTTCTCGGGTGATAGGAGGAGCGCACACTGAATAAGGACTATGCGTGTTCTGAAAGGTACGCACTTGATGCTTTGCGAGTTCAGTAAGACATGCACTTGATGCTTTGCGGGTCCAGAAAGAAGCGCACTTAATGCAATGCATGTTCAGAGAGACACGCAAGATATGCTACGCGTGTTCAACGGGGCACACACTTGATGTTATGCGTGTGCAGAATGACACACACTTGAAGTTTTATGAATTCAGTAGGACACACACTTGGTGATCTGCGTGTGTCGACAGATACGCAAGAGAGTTTTACGTTTCCAAGAGAGAACCGATGACTTGAGACAAACACTAACACCCAAAAGTTAGTTACACAATGAATATATGATAGAGGCGCATACTAATAAGATGAACATACATGATTTCATGAAACACATGCAAAGAATATGAATAACCCGCATACTTCATGAATCACACGCATACTTCAAAACCTATGAATATCATGCAAACTATAATAACAACCCGCACAATCATATGAATAACACGCATAGTAAGATGAGTGACCCGCAAGATATCATGAACATACGCATACTAACACTCGAAGATAAATCTGCAATATCAATCATAACAATGAAATTAAACCCAAACAAATTGCACACAATTGATCGAAAACAAGTTTTTAATACAATTCTATTGACAATTTCGATCAAAACACTCCAAATCTCAAAAAATCAAAAAGAACAGAACACATAACTCGACTTTTTCAGAAAATACTCAAACTCAAAATCGAAGCACCAAATCACGTTTTTATGCAAAACAACAAGAATCAAACTCTATCGACTATCTAAAATGCATCTAATAACATCAAATTCATAGAAATTCGATCACTAAAATGACTGAAATTGGTGAAAATCCAAAAAACGAGATTTTTCTTGAAAAACAAAAAAAATCAATCAAATTTTCGAATTAACCACACAAATCAGAAACAAATATACACTAATCTCAATCCTCTCAAGATCTTGAAGGCTATGATACCAATTGTTAAACCAAGATCACAAGATCTGTAGAGAGAGAATCTAGAGAGAGAAAGTGTGTGCTCAAATGTAACAGTAAATTGAATTCAAAATGTGAAAGTTCTTACAAGCAAACAAGCCAAGAGGACTTAAATATCTCAAGGCACTTATAAGACAGAAAAGAACAATAAGCACTAACAGATAAAGGAACTAAATACAATGATTACTATAAAATCAGATCTAACAAACCTCATCTCCACTGGAACTTCTTCATATGGACCTTTGTGGCCCAATGCAAAGAACATCTATCAACGACAAAAAATACGTATTACTAATGATAGATGACTATTCAAGATATACATGGCTCGAGTTTCTTCGCAACAAGTCAGATGCGCCAGAGTTGATTATCGCTTTTATTAAGCGCATTCAAGTACGTCTTCAATTGCCAGTCCGAACTCTTCACAGTGACAACGACACGGAGTTCAAGAATGACACCCTACAGAGTTATCTTATCTCTGTGGGAATTTCACATAACTTCTCCCCCACCTACACTCCACAACAAAACGTCATTGTTGAACGGAAGAACCACACTCTTGTTGAAGCTGCTCGTACTATGCTTGCTTATTCAGATCTACCCATGTATCTTTGGGCTGAGGCAATCGTGATAGCCTGTTTTACACAGAATCATATCATTGTGGTCAAACGATTTGACAAAACAGCATATGAGTTAATCAACAATCGTCAACCTAATATCAAATTCCTTCGTGTTTTTGGTTGTAGGTGTTACATTTTGTGCGAACGTCAAGGATTATCAAAGTTTGATAAGAAAGCGAATGAAGGATATCTCGTTGGATACTCTTTGACATCCAAAGCTTATCGAATTTACATTATTCGAACCAAGACGGTTGTTGAGAGCATGAATGTCTCCTTTGATGAGAATTCTACACGGACTTCTGGACACAACAGTTCAGAACTCGGACTTAAGAACAAAGCTTCTATTCATTCCAGAATAGAACCAGCGTCTAAAGGATCTACTTCTTCTATAACTAACTCTAATTCTTCTGAGTTAGATTTATTGTTTATTGATGGCTTCGATGATATTTGTGCAGATTTTGACAATGACATATCTACATCCATAACAAGCTCGGAGGTCCCTACTATGTCTGAAGACATGTCTGGACCTTCCGAAGAAGTCACTGACACTACATCTCCATCAGGTACAAGTAAACCGCTAGTTTTTGACTCTACTAATGTTGAATCTGTTTGTGTAGATAGTTCTTCTGGAAATGAAGTCATGAGTGCTTCAGCTGCTACTCCAGAAGCTTCAGTATTAGAAACACCAGTACAAGATGTCCTGAGTACATCTGTGGATCTACCTGCCGCGCATGATGAAAACGATGCATCAAATACGCAACAAACAGTTGAATCCTTACCAAGCACACATCGTTGGACTAAGGATCATCCCCTGCATAACGTGATAGGTGATGTACAATCTGGTGTCACAACAAGATCTGCATCAACAAATTTCTGCATGTTCTCAAGCTTCCTTATTTCCCTAGAGCCAAAGAAAGCATCCGCAACTCTACGTGATCCCTTCTGGATTTCTGCTATGCAAGACGAGCTTCTGCAATTCGAACGGAACAAGGTTTGGCGCTTGATCCTACTACCTAAAGGTAAAACTGTTATTGGAACTAAGTGGGTTTTTAGAAACAAGAAAGACGAAGCTGGAGTAGTTGTGAGAAACAAAGCTCGATTGGTTGCCAAAGGGTACGGTCAACAGGAGGGCATTGACTATGATGAAACATTCGCCCCTGTTGCAAGGATAGAAGACATCAGAATCTTCTTAGCATATGCAGTGCACAAAAACTTTACAGTCTATCAAATGGACGTAAAGTCGGCTTTCCTAAATGGCGTTCTGCATGAGGAGGTATACGTGGCTCAACCTGAAGGTTTCATTGATCCTTATCACCCTGATCATGTCTATGTGTTAGACAAAGCGCTTTATGGTCTTAAACAAGCACCGTGAGCCTGGTATGAAACTCTCACTAAATTTCTATTAGCTTCTGGTTTCAAGAAAGGTATGGTTGATACTACCTTATTTCTTAAAAGGTAAGGTGAGGACTTGATTCTCATTCAGATTTATGTTGACGACATAATATTTGGGTTGACAAATCAAAAATTTTGCAAGAACTTTTCTAAAATCATGGAAACAAAGTTTGAAATGTCGATGATGGGTGAATTAAATTTTTTTCTTGGTTTACAAGTAAAGCAATTACCCGAAGGCATTTTCATTAATCAAGCTAAATATATAAAAGACATGTTAAGAAAGTTCAATATGTCAGATAGTTCTGTCATGAAAACACCAATGGCTACTGGTACACTCTTAGATATAGATCCCTCAGGTAAACCTGTTGATCAAAAGGTGTATCGTAGCATGATTGGTTCCTTACTTTATCTGACTGCCAGTCGCCCAGATATAATGTTTGCCACATGTTTTTGTGCGAGATATCAGTCTAATCCTAAAGAGTCGCACTTTAATGCTGTTAAGAGAATCCTTAGATATCTCAAAGGCACTCCTAATTTAGGCCTTTGGTATCCAAAGGATTATCGTTTTGATCTAACTTCCCTTACAGATGCTGATCATGCAGGATGTAAGCTAGACCGGAAAAGCACCTCTGGATCATGTCAATTTATAGGTGACAAACTTGTGAGTTGGACCTCAAAGAAACAAAACTGTGTTTCAACATCTACTGTTGAGACTGAATATGTAGCTGCTGCTAGCTGTTGTTCACAAGTCCTCTGGATGAAGACACAGTTAAGGGACTTTGGGTACAACTACAAGCGCATCCATATTTATTGTGATTCTAAGAGCGCAATCGCCATAACTGCTAACCCGGTTCAGCATTCAAAGACCAAGCATATAGATGTACGCTATCACTTCATTAAGGATCATGTAGAAAAAGGTGATATCGAAATGCACTTTGTTCAAACTGACTTCCAATTAGCTGATCTTTTCACCAAGCCGTTAGATGAAAAGAGTTTCCTGTTTCTAATCAACAAACTTGGTATGTTGAACATGTCTTCTTGACCTTACTCATGATTCGAGGGGGAGTATTCTGAATTTTAATCTTGTGTTTTACTTTTCCAACTGTTACTAACAAGAGAGGAATCATTTTCACAAATGATTACCATGATTTCTTTTATATGCAGGTGTGTTCAAGTGACTATGGCTTCTAATCACATCGGATTAGACCCCGCACTTCAGTGCTTTATTTTTCTGTTTTCTGTATTCTTAAAAAAAAATCCTTAAGTTGAGGGGGAGCTTAATTGTCAAAGAGCTCAATTGAAAAACTCCTTTAGAGCTTAATTTAGAGCTTCATTGTCAACCTCTTTTCAGTTTGAGGGAGAGAATTGCATTGTCAAACATCTTATGTTTTGACTTCTCCAAATTTTTATTCTTCATGTTTGTATTCCTTTGTGCTTAAATGTACACATGACTGTTGAACAACAAGTTCTTTTAGGAAAATACAAGGGATTCAGTGTGTGAGTTTAACAGAACTTCCATGGATTCACGATAACCAGTGTTTCCTACCCAGGAAGTATTCCCTGAGTGATTGAGGGGAGAGAGGTCAAAAGATTGAGTGTTGGTGTGTGAAGAGGTAAAATGGAAAAGAGAGATTGGTTAGAAGTGAGATTTAAAAGATTAAAAGAAAGAGGGTGAGAGAACAGAGTAAAAGAATATCAAACTCTGCACCAAACTTCTTTCTGAGCCAGGCAGCCACATAATCTGATTGGTTCACATTCTTTGGTGACCATCATTGAAAAAGGCAACTAGCCCATGCCATCTCTTGCATTCAACCCCACCAGCTACTCATTCTTTTCTCAAAAAGAGAATGTTTCATATTTTCTGGGGAAGCAACACATATGCAATTGGTTCTTCATTTGGAAGATACTAATATTGAAAAAGAAGGAAAATTGCCCCACCTTCGAACCCTTTCTCATGGACATTGAGTCTTTGTACAATTTGTTGCTGTCTCAACAAGTTTACATACTTTGAGCCTACATTAAAAAACACTCATCTATGCTTAATTCTTTCATACACATGCACGAACACACATAAATTTGTTTTCTGTCAGAACGTTCATAGATAACTATGTGTTATTCGATGATTGAATGGAAGTCCTAGGGAGCCAACATCAAAACCAACTCCTTATATAGTAACTCTGTGTTACTCAGTGACTTTGTGTCACTAACAGACATTTCAACTGAGTCATTTGTTGATTCAGGGTTACCATATTTTAATTATTTGAATCTAAAAAGATTGAAATAATCACTTTCTCCATTTGGAGAGACTGCTCTTATTTCCACACAGAGATCCGTACATGAAGACAGTGCTAAATTGGAGTCTATAAAGACAAGGGGGAGATTGTTTTGATATGTTTTGATGACGCTGATTCTCACCATTCATCAAAAAGGGGGAGAATAATCAAGAAAGGGAGAATACAAGAAGAATTTTTGATTGAAGACTGCTGAAGATTTCAAAGAATTCAAAAGTGTCCGAACTTATTTGATCTATCAAAAGCCTGACTGAAGATGATCGTCAGAAGGACACTTAATAGAGGAAGATGAAGACTGTATCTGAAGTTTTCAAGAAAAGTGAAGACCCGAAGACTATTGCCAAATTTTTTTTAATCTTGAATCCAAAGGGGGAGATTTTTGGATCATAAATTGTATCCAAGATTAAAGTTAAAGTTAAGGGTTTAAATTGCAATTGTGTTAAAGTTAATTAGAGGGTTTGATTTGTAATAAGTTAATAGTTATTTGTAGTTGGGCCCAAGCCCATTAGGCTTATACGCCTAAGTATAAATAGGTTTTTATTAATTAGGTTTTAGGTTTAACCTCTAATAATCACAATTATTATCTTAAGGAGGTAGTCGTACGTTTCTCTCTGTAATCGTATTCAAGGTATCAAGAACACACACAAAGTTTTCATTGATTAATCAAGGGATTGTGGTATGTTATTCTGATCTTATTATCTCTTGATCTATATTGTGTGGTGTGTTTAATTATCAGCTAGATTATTCTGGGTTTAACATGCACTGAAAGGAAGATTTGGGAATATTCATGACTCTTTACTTCCTGAACTAATCGTACAGTGAAATGAAATCCGCCTACTCGATTATAAAAAGGTAAATGATTTCAACAAAGAAATGTTGCGTCTCAAAGCACGTTTAAACTTTTGTGGAAAAGAACTCACAGAAGACGACATGATTCAGAAAATACTTTCCACTTTCCCTACATCAGCAATCATACTAATGAATTAGTATCGACTGGAGTATGATAGTAAAAGAATCACAACCTTTAACAAACTTATCAACCTACTGCAAGTGGCTGAAAGACACAATGAGGTTCTTTTTAATAACAACGCTAGACCTGTCGGGACAAAAAAATTCCTGAATCCAATCATGCAAGCGTTAGAGGTGGAAAGAACTCCAAAGGACGGGGAGTTAAAAATACTAAATCACACGCACGTGGAAACTATTCATCACGTGGACGTGGTCGTGGACAGGGTCATATGCAGGGCCATGGACGTAGGCGTGGACAAGGGCGCGACAATAGTCGTGGTGGATTTTCCAATTCATGGCACAGAGATGCAACTGCTGGACCAAGTAATCAAGGTCACTCTAAAGGAAAAACACCAATGGTCAATTCTACCAAAAGAGCAAGAGAAGGAAATGAACTTTGCTATAGATGTGGCATCATTGGGCACTGGTATAAGAATTGTCTAGCAAGTGACAACATAGCCGCCACCTACAAGAGATATAGGGAATCCAAAGAAAAGGAATCTCACTACGTTGAAGAAACAAGTGATCTCCCAGAAGTCAACTTAACAGTTGCAAATTTCACCAATAACAAAAGCAACAATTCATCGCTAGAGCTCCCAGATTTTGACTAATTTTCCCACCTTTTTCATTCATAGTTATTGAAACACTATTTGTTATTTTTATTATTATTATTATTTAGCGAACTTGATTTATTGTTTGAATTGATAAATTTTAGTTTGTGTCTATCTAAACCATTGATGTAAAGGAATACGCCAAAGCAATTAAATATTCTCCATTCCTTGTAGGAATGTATCGAGGAGAACTGGAGTGCTTAGTTGACTGTGGGACTATCCACACAATACTAAGAAACAGATTACTATTCACTGAAATAAGTGATTATAAATCCTTAATGACCACAATGATTGGATCATCCAACTTAATACTTGGTCGAGGAACTGCCATTTTCTTGTTGCCTAATGGCACTAAAATGACAATCACAGAAGCACTCTATGCCCCTAAATCTAAACGAACCTTGTTAAGTTTCAAAGACATATGCTCCAACGGCTATCATATTGAAACACACAGTGAGAATGGAAATGAATATATGGACCTCACCTCTAATGAATACGGAAGGAAACGTATATTAGAGAAATTAATATGTCAAAATATTGGGTTATATCTTACCACAATTCGGGTTATTGAATCATATTATGTCATCAATAATGGAATTTGGAATAGTGACATATACAAGCTTTGGCATGACCGTCTGGGGCACCCTGGCCGTGATATGATGATACGTGTGTTGAAAAACACACATGGACACCCTTTCTTTCGAATGAAAGGCAAGATGAAACAATTACCTGAATCGTCGAAATTGCAATCGTTGACTTCTGAAGCACAAGAAGCAAAAACATCATCACAATATGCCTCCTTGAATAACCCTAGCTTTTGCAAAGCATGTTCCTTAGCTAAAACAGGATCGAGACCATCCTATGCTAAGGACACAAAGCAAAACATTCCATTCTTACAACGTAGGTGATATTTGTGGACCTATACATCCAGAGTGTGGGCCATTCAAGTATTTTATGGTTCTGGTTGATGCTTCGATGCGATGGACGCATGTCGCACTATTGTCCACACGAAACGCTGCATTTGCAAAATTCCTAGCACAAATTATACGTCTGAGGGCTCACCACCCTGATTATCCTATCAAGTCTATACGACTTGATAATGCTGGAGAATTTACATCACAAACATTTGATGATTATTGCATGTCAATTGGGATCGATGCAGAGCATCCCGTACCCCATGTGCGTACACAAAATGGTCTCACAGAAGCTACCATCAAAAGGATACAGATGATAGCCAGGGCATTGGTTATGCGCACCAATTTACCCACTTCTGCATGGGGTTATGCAATATTACATGCAACTTTACTTATCCGTTTTAGATCCACTACTAGCCAACCATTTTCTGCGTACCAGTTGGTAACTGGATATGAGCCTGATATTTCACATTTACGTATATTTGGTTGTGCAGTATATGTGCCAATTGCGCCCCCACAACGCATCAAAATGGGTCCTCAAAGACGATTAAGTATATATGTTGGATATGAATCTCCAACAATTATCCACTATTTAGAACCCTTGACGGGTGATCTATTTACCGCAAGATTTTCGGATTGTCACTTTGATGAAACAGTCTTCTCGTCGTTAGGGGGAGATAGGAAAAACGATTTTCCAAGGGAATGACAGGAATTGTCATGGAATGTTCCCACCCTGTCTCATTTTGATCCCTGCACTTCACAATGTGAAAGTGAAGTCAAACGAGTTCTAGATCTTTAAAACGTAGCAGACTCGATACCTGATGCGTTCACTGATATTGCAAAAGTAACAAGATCACACATACTGGCTGCAAATGTACCCGCAAGGTTAGAAGTCCCCAAACAAGGGCAAAACACCATCGGAAAGAGTGTTGCAACCACACACTGTGGAAGTGTGGTTGAGGTCGTGGCTCCCGAAAGGAAAAGGGGGAGGCCACTTGGTTCGATAGATACTCATCCAAGAAAGAAAAGGGAGAGTAAGGCACAATCTGACCCACTTATCATCAATATTGAAAACCCTTCTCATGAGATTGTCTCTGATTACAGTTATGTCCATGAATCATTACTGGAGGACGCTCCGAAGTCAGTATTGTTTTCAGAGATCAAAGAAATCTCAATGAATTATGAGAATGCACACGAGTTGATGGAAAGATCATCCGTACTCATTGATGATATATTTGCGTATACTGTTGCTCATGAGATCATAGAGCACGATGACATCGAACCACACTCAGTTGAAGAATGTCAACAAAGAGCAGACTGGCCTAAATGGAAAGAAGAAATCCAGCCAAAACTAGATTCTTTGGCAAAGAGACAGGTATTTGGTCCGGTAGTGCTAACCCCACCAAGTGTAAAGCCTATAGGACATAAATCGGTCTTTGTCAGAAAGCGTAATGATAAAAATGAAGTCATAAGATATAAGACTCGTCTTGTGGCGCAAGGTTTCTCACAACGCCCTGGGATTGACTATGAGTAGACATACTCCCCTGTAATGGACGTAATAACGTTCCGCTATCTAATTAGCCTAGTAGTTTCCGAAGGACTGGAAATGTAGCTTATGGATGTGGTTACTGCATATCTCTATGGGGATATGGATTCAGAGATATACATGAAAGTGACAAATGGCCTTCCACTACCCGATTCGAGTAAACCACGAATTGCGTTTGCAATTAAACTAAGGCGTTCAATGCATGGATTAAAACAATCCGGATGGATGTGGTATAACCGTCTGAGTGAATACTTGATTGAAAAGGAATATAAGAACGATGAACTGTGCCCCTGCGTTTTTATAAAGAAGACAAGTTCTGGATTTTCAATCATAGCTGTATATGTTGATGATATGAACATAATAGGTACTCTTGATGAAATAAGAGATACTGCAAGTTATTTGAAATCTGAATTTGAGATGAAAGATCTTGGGAAAAATCAGTTTTGTCTAGGTATAGAACTAGAACACCGAGCTTGTGGAATTCTAATCCACCAATCCGCTTACATCCAGAAAATGCTCAGGCGATTTAATATGGATAAAGCGCATCCGGCTAGCACTCCCATGATAGGTCGAAGTTTGAACATAATGAAAGATCCATTTCGTCTAAAGGATGATGATGAAGAAGTGTTGGGAGCTGAAATTCCCTATCTAAGTGTAATAGGCACATTATTATACTTAGCACAATGTAGTCGACCTGATATTGCATTCTCAGTGAACTTGTTAGCTAGATTTAGCTCGGAGCCAACGCAACGTCATTGGAATGGTATCAAAAATATATTTCGATACCTAAAAGGAACCATCGACATGGGCTTATTCTTTCCCTACAAAGAGAAAAATGGAGTTACAATACCTGTTAAAGATATTAACAAAGAAATTGATATCCCCTACAGTGAAACCCCAAATGATATATTAGAAGGCTTTGCTAATGATGGGTACCTCTCTGACCCACACAAAGGTCGTTCCCAAACAGGATATGTTTTTACAATTGGGAACACAACGATTTCTTGGAAATCTACCAAGCAAACCCTTGTAGCTACCTCGTCGAACCATTAAGAAATTATTGCTTTACATGAGGCGGTTCGAGAGTGTATATGGCTAAGATCTGTCATTACACATATTAGAGGAGCAAGTGGTTTAAGTTCAACCACTAAAAATCCTACATGCATATATGAAGATAATGCAGCTTGTATTGAACAAATGAAAGTAGGATATATCAAGGGTGATAATACAAAACATATTTCGCCAAAGTTTTTCTATAATCAGCAACAACAAACTCTCCTTAGGATTCAAGTGAATCAAGTAAGATCTGAGGAGAATGTGGCTGATTTGTTTACCAAATCATTGCCTAAGGCTACATTTGAAAAACATGTGGAAAGCATTGGAATGCGAAGACTTTCCAAACTCTCTTGATTAACGTACGCATTAGGGTGAGTAGTAGACAAAAGGGGGAGTCTACTATACATGTGATATTAGTATGTTGTGCTCTTTCCTTCACCCAAGGTTTTATTTTTCCCAATGGGTTTTGTTCCTTGGTGTAACGTTTTAGTGAGGCAACAATTTATATAACTCCCATGATTGATGTACAAATCTGAGGGAATACTAGACTAAAGGAATAGTCTATACACAGGTGCGTTGTACTCTTTCCTTCGTCCTTTTTTCCCCATTGGGTTTTTATTTTGACGCAAGGTTTTTAACGAGGCAACGATATTGCACCATCACTCCTTTGAATCGGGACAAGGGGGAGTGTTATAGGATAAGTGTGCCATCGTCTAAAGGATATGACAATAGAGATAGAGATAGTGATAGAGATAGAGATAGAAAGAAAATATATCAAAGTTAGATTAGAACTAGAATATCTAGTTATCTACCTGTAATCCATCCCTATATAAAGAGTTTATGATTAATGAGAATTTACAGCTTTTCTATTCTCTTTCTATATTGATTGTCCTGCAACATTATACAATATAAAGAATAAATTTTGGGATGTTTATATGATCCATCAAAAGCCTAGAATTATGGATGGTTAATTTGTTCATGTTAGAAAACATGTAAATGTGAATGTTTATATGGTAAATGATGGTATAATAAGATGCGGTTATAAAGAATAGAAATGCAAGTAAGCCCTTTAGCATTCATGGTTCAATACCCATAACATCCATACCCATGACTCATAAAGGTTTAACTTTCTTTTCCATCATTTTAATTACTATGGTGAACATTGAAACAATCGATGTACTTATTGAATATGAAGCAATAATCATGGAGACATCCAACTGGGGGCATGCAACTCGTTATCACAATGATTAACATGGACTACCCAACTCAAAAGCCTTTTTTAAATGCGATCTACCATTGTATTATGAGCTGAAAAAGACCATTATAGTTAATGACTACCTATTGAGTTGGCCTGATTAATTGAATGGATTGGATAAATTGACAAGGGTTCGTATATGTTCATAAATTAGCTATCGAACAAATATACACACCACCATCACTTTACTGCTCTTTTTTTACCATTAATTTAAAGGTTTGAAATTTGATATAGTTAAAGGAAAAGACATC
Source organism: Arctium lappa (assembly GCA_023525745.1). Lineage (NCBI taxonomy): Eukaryota > Viridiplantae > Streptophyta > Magnoliopsida > Asterales > Asteraceae > Arctium > Arctium lappa. The sequence goes on from CM042054.1 coordinate 69,968,174, forward strand.
TCGACGAACGAAGGTCATCGGGGGGATCTCCATCGTGCTACACGCCAAGATAACATGATTGGTAAGCGAACCTTATTTAATGTCTTCCCAACAATGATGTTGACTTATACATCATGGTGTCATGTTTGTTTCAAACAATATAATGTGATGTATACAAATGATATTTTTTCCAGTCCTGGTGAAGACATTCCCACGAACGAAGGCCAAAATGGCGAGCCCCACCATGAATCCCATCAAGATTCCTTGAAAGGTATACAACCGACAATTCTTTCTTATAATTTGTATACACCGATTTATTTCATATATATATATATATTAATATTAAAGTGTGTTCTATTAATATCCGACACTATTTTCTATAAAAACAACTTTCCAACCATTTATAAAACTTGTAGGCAGAAGGAAAGAATCACCTAACACAAGTCAACAACCATGCTTCATGAAGACTGGCAGCATAGGTTTGTTAAGTGATTTATAATATATGTTAGACTGATATTGTATTCAAGATTAAATGTGGGTCATTATTGTATTTGTTGTTTGTGTGTGTGTGTTGTAAATTAGCTTAGAAGGTTTGACCTTGCTTGGTCATGTTGACCTATATATAAGCAAGTCATTGTGTTGGTTTGTAAGTAGGTAGACGTGGTAGTGATTGAGAGAGAAGATAGAACACATAGTTGCACACCTTGAGAACACACACAAACACTTTGTCTTGAAAGGATTATCACAAATAGGTATATGGCTTGATGTAATCTGTGTGATTAAATAAACAAAAGTGTTTTGTGTAAATCTGTATGTGTTTATGCTAGTAAATCTTGGGCCACAATTGGTATCAAAGCCAAATCCATTTCAAAATCAAGAAATTTTTGAGTCGATACTGTTCATCGTAACTGTTCATCGAAGTCCGAATCGATTTTGAATTTTAGTGAAAATTTTGAGTTGTAATTGATCAGGTTATGATCATATAGTGAAATCGATCGAGTCTGTATCATTTATTTCTTGAATTGCATTTGAATTGATCATCGATTTTGAAGTTTTGTTGTTTTTCGAGTTCACGAGTTCATCGCAGTGTTATTGAATCAAATTGTCAATTTGTGTGTTTTTAATCGAAATTTCTTGTCAGAATTAGATTCTAGATGTGTAGGTGAGTGAATTGTCAAGTATTCAGATCGAGATTCGAGGTCTAAAGTGATTTTCGGTGCGAATTTGTTCGAGTTTAGAGGTTTACGTGAGATCCAAAGTTTATGCCAGTTCGTCATACGTTTGTGCGAGTTCATCTCGGCTTGCGCTAGTTCTCCAAGAGATTCATCAAGTGGTTCTTCTGAACTTTGCGTCTGCATCTAAAACGAAAATCTGAACTTTGCGTATTCAACCAGAAACGCAAAGTGTACTTTGCGTCAACAACGTTTATAGTAAAATTGATGTTTGCGTTATCAGTAGTTAACGAGAAGTTGGTGTTTGTGCAATACACTTCTCACGCAAAGTTAGCTTTGCGTCAGTAACATATAGCGCAAAGTTAGTTTCGTCACACATTAATCACGCAGTCAGGTTTGCCTCACACACGGGTTACGCAAAGTCAGGTTTGCGTCACACACGGGTCACGCAAAGACATGTTTGCACCATACCCTTCTTGCGAGAAGTGTAGTTTGCATCATAAACCCATAACGCAAATCACGTTTGCGCTACAGCCTGTTCACGCAATCTTCAATCTTGCACTACATACAGTGTTATACTTGATTTTTTTTTGAGTTCTCTTGATTTGTTGGATTTAAAGATCCTTACTAGCTAATATTTTTCATCTTGTGTAGGTTTATACATCTTTCAATCATGTCGAATGACTTACTCTCTATGGCATCTCATCTGAAGCCTCCGGTCTTGTCTATCGGAGAATACTCACAATGGAAGAAAAGGATGACTCAGTTCTTGAATCTTAAGAACAGAGATTATATGGATTCTATCATAAATGGTTCAATTGAGCCAAAAACGCATGTACCTGGACAAGCAGCCTCAGCTACATCTCCAGAAGTTCTAGATAGATATGTGCCAAAACCATATGAATTCTTCAGTGAAACAGAAAAGGCAAGACATAAGATAGATGAAGAAGCACTTATCTATCTCACCATGGCAATTCCTAATGACATCTACAATCGCGTAGACAGTAGGGAATCTGCAAAAGCATTATGGGATGAACTGGAGAGACAATTTCAGAGAACAAAGAAGTCAATACAGACAAAGCTGAATTAAAGTATAAATGCGTATGAAGGCTTCCATGCAAAAGAAGGAGAGACTTTGTTGGAGACATACACTCGTTTTAATGTGATTCTGAATGATCTAAGGAGAAATGGAATGAACAAGTCAGTATCAGAGATCAATTATAAGTTCATTAAGAACTTGAACCCAGAGTGGAAAAGCTATGCTATCAACATTCAGATGACTAAGGACATGGCTCAAGAAGAAGTCAATGATATCTTCACAACTTTGTCTCAGCACGAGGATGAAGTAAAGCAGCTGAGTGCTGAAAAGAAGATGGTCAAGGATTCTCTATCCTTAATGTCTGAACGAAAGAAAGGGTCAAGTTTCAAGTCCAGTTCTTCTTATAAGACAAAGTCAAGGAAATCCAAAGCTCTCCTCACTGAAATCACGGATTCAAGTACTGATGAATCTTCTACTGAAGTTGAAGAAAATTCAGATGAGGATATTCAACGATTTGCTGAAAATCTGGCTCTCCTAACAAAGCAGTTTCAGAAAAGCTTTGGTAAGAACAAATTCTCAAAGCCGAAATATGAGAGTTACAAGAAAGACAAGTACAAACCAAGGTCTGAAAAGAAGTTTGAGAAAAGAGGAGAGAAAAGAGATGAAAAGAGAGAAGAGAAAAGAGAAGAGAAGAGAGAAGGAAAGAAAGAAGAATCTGAGCCAAAATATGGACGATGCTATAACTATGGAAAACCAGGTCATTTTTCCAAAGACTGCAAGTTCAAGCGAACAAAGAATTCAGAATACTATGCTCGGAAATCACTGATTGCAAAGAAGGTGGAAGATGGTAAAAACTTAATGGCAGAAGAGGAAAATTGGTTCTACAAGAGTTCTGATGATGAAACGGCACACTTTACTCAGGTGTGTATGATGGCCAAAGTGGATGAGGACACTGAATCATCTTCTGATCTTTCCGACTGTGGTTCTGAGGTACATAATTTGTTTAACAATGAACTTATTCAATCTTTAAAGACTCAGGTTCAATTTATGAAAGAAGAGTTTGAAAATTTGAAAGTCAAACTTAGTCATGAAAGACAAACAATGTTGAATTTTCGCGATGAAAATGCAATGTTGAAAGATGTTGTTAAGGAGAAAGAATCTGAGAAAGAAATTTTGAAAAAGGACAAAGATGTTTTAAAATAAAAAATATCTGAGCTTGAAAGAGATCTTGTAAATTTAAATGCTGAAAAAGGTGAATTTAAAATCAAGTTTGAAGCATGTTTTCAAGAAAGAAACGAGGCATATTGTAAAATCAAGCAACTGGAGGATTTAAATCTGAAACGAGGACAGACTGAGCAAACATTAAATCTTTTAACAAACAAACTCCAAGATGTCCGATTTTATGATGTCAAAAAAGGTTTAGGTTTTGAAGCAAATAATGTTTTGAAAAGAGCACCAGAAAATTTGTATAATTTTGATAAGATGGGCTCTACTCCTACAAAACCTGATATTCGTGATACTTTTGTTACTTTTCTTAAAGGTAAAGTGGTAAATGATGATGACACTTCATCTTGTGCTGATTCAATTTCAAGTTTTAAATCTGTTGGTTTTACTTATAAAGATTTAAATGAAAGTTACAAAACAAGAAAGCCGGAATTTAGTGAATTCTCTTCACTATTTTCTCCTTGTTTACCAATAGAGTCAGCCAAGGTTGAAGCAAATAGTACTGTATCTCAGTGTCAGTATGATGAATCTGATTCAGAAACTGATGTTGAGAATCAAATTTCTTTGTCTGATTCATTCACTTTTAATTCCTCAAAAGAATCAAAAGATGAAAATATCATGAATCAAAACCTTAATTCTGATTTTTCAAAAATTATGACTGAGGAGATCTTTACAAAAATGATGAATGCTTCAGATCCTGTACCTATAATAGAAAAGATGGAATCAAACTCTGAGGTGAATCAAGCATCTATCTTTGAGAAACAAATCACAGATCTTCAAAAGACAATTAAAGAGTTAGAAGATGAGAACATTGATCTCAAATTCAAACTTGACAAGTCTTCTGAAGAAAACAAAGAACTCTCTAGAGAGTTAACTATTTTAAAAGATGATTTGTTTAAACAAAATCTAAAAGAGAAAAAGATGTTTGAGTCTCCAAACTGGAATGTTCATTCTAATCCAGAGTTTGAAACTATTAATTCTAAAACTTTAGTTGTTTATACTACTACTCCTGAATATCCTCCGAGTATTTTTGAAAAGGGAGAAACTTCTTGCACTTCAAAGCCAAAATCATCTTCTACAAAGAAAGCTAACAAGATATATAAAACGGCAGAATGATAAAGGAGAATGGATGAAGAATGTGAAGGAAAATAAAGTTGCTAAAAATAAATGTAGTATTAGTGATAGTGATAGTTTGATTTGTAAAAATTCAAACGTTTCCAAATGTCAAAGTTGTATGAATGCTTATACTTCATTGGATAAATCTAAGCTTTTGACATTTGCACGTAAGAATTTTATCTGCAAACACTGTCATGATAATGCATTTATCATTCCTTCCATTTATTTTAAATCTAAAGTTGCCAGAAAAACATCTTTTGCCAAATCAGTTTCCAAATCCTTAACACATCAGGCTAAAGTTTTTCATGCTAAGATTGATCATTTTTCTAAAAAGCAAAGATTTCATGAGTTTAATGTGAAAATGACATGGAAATGGGTACCTAAGCCTCGCTATGAGTGGTGAATTAAGGCTAAGGTAAATGATGTTGATAAGTTGCAAAAAGCTAACAAGAAAGGACCCATCTGGATATGGGTACCTAAGCAGAAATAATTTGCTCTTTTTGCAGGCCTCACATACATGGTATATAGATTCAGGATGCTCTCGCCATATGACAGGATTTAAGCATCTACTTCACAATTATGTTGAGGAACCTGCCGGTACTGTAAGTTATGCAAATTCTGAGCTTACTGGACATATTCGAGGAAACAGATCTTTAACAAATGGCATCGTGACAATCAAGAGAGTACTATACGTAGAAGGACTTGATCATAATCTTTTCAGCACAAGTCAGTTCTGCGATAGTCAATTCCAAGTTCGATTTACTGATAAATGCTGTTATATTGAAGATAAAGATGGTCGTGCAGTTTTTAAAGCTAAGCGGAATGCAAATCTTTATTCTGTGAATTTTCCAACTCTTTCTGCATTAAGACCTGTTTGTCTGATTGCAAAAGCTTCACGAGCTGAAAGTTGGATATGGCATCGGCGTCTGTCTCATCAAAACTTTGATGCTATGAATCAGTTGGCGAGACAAGGTATTGTCAAAGGTCTACCTGAACTAAGTTTTGAGAAGAATTCTCTTTGTCCCGCTTGTGAAATGGAAAATATGAAGCAAACCTCTCATAAAGCAAAGACATAATTCTCATTCTCAGCACCTCTTGAATTGATACATATGGACCTTTGCGGCCCGATAAGGACTCAATCTATCAACGACAAGAGATATATTTTGGTCATGATAGATGAGTACTCCAGATATACTTGGCTGGAATTTCTAAGGAATAAATCAGATGCAACAGAGCTGATCATTGCGTTCATCAAGAAAATCCATGTTCGACTACAATTGCCGGTTCAATCTTTGAAAAGTGACAATGGCACGGAATTCAAGAATAAAAAGCTTCAGAGTTATCTCGTATCTGTTGGGATCTCTCACAACTTTTCTTCTGCCTACACTCCTCAGCAAAACGGCGTAGTTGAAAGGAAGAATAGAACACTGGTGGAAGCTGCGAGGACGATGTTAGCCTATTCTGAGTTGCCAATGTTTCTATGGGCTGAAGCCGTAGCCACTGCGTGTTTCACACAAAACCGAACGATTGTCATCAAAAGACATATAAAGACAGCGTATGAACTTATTAATCGTCGAAAAACGAATATTAAATTTTTTCGCACTTTTGGTTGCAGGTGTTATATTCTCAATGATCGCGGAAATCTTGGAAAATTTGACAAGAAGGCTGACGAAGGATATTTCATTGGTTATTCGTTAACGTCTAAAGCCTATCGGGTCTACAATAGATGGACCAAGACGATCATGGAGAGCATTAATGTGTCTTTCGATGAAGCATCAAAGTTGACTTCTGAACACAACAGTTCAGAACTCAAGCTTAAGCAGAACGTTTCTATTCAATACGGAATAGAACCCACAATCAAACAGACTAAGTCTTCTGATTCAAATAAAGTTACATCTGAGTTAGACTTATTATTTTTTGATGCTTTTATGGATATCTGTGCAAATTTTGAAAAATCAAGCATATCCGCATCAACTTCAGAGGTTCCAATTATAATAGCAGATATTTCAGGACCCTCTGACAATGTCACAATACCAACCTCATCAGGTACATCTATACATATACATTCTGAAGGTACTAATGCTGATTCTGTGCATGCAAATCTAAATTTTGAAACAGAAGTCCCGAGCAATTCTTCTATTGCTCCGGAAATCTTTACTTCAGAAGAGGCTGTACAAGATGTCCCGAGCACATCTGGGGTTGATCAAGATTTACCTGCAGTCTATGATGAATATGAGGAAGATAATACTCACACTGACGTTCATCCAATTCCAAGTACCATGAGATGGACACGAGCTCACCCACTTCATAATATTATTGGTGATGCATAGTCTGGTGTACAAGCGCGGGCAACATATGCTAATTTTTGTCTATATTCAAGTTTTTTAATTTCCCTCGAGCCGAAGAAAGCTTCAGAAGCCTTGCATGATCCAGATTGGATACTGGCGATGCAAGATGAAGTTCTGCAATTTGAGAGGAACAAAGTTTGGCGACTCATACCACTTCCAGAAGGAAAATTTGTTATTGGAACAAAGTGGGTTTTCAGAAATAAGAGAGACGAATCTGGAGTTGTAGTTCGAAACAAAGCTCGCCTTGTTGCAAAGGGTTATTGTCAACAAGAGGGAAATGATTATGAAGAAACTTTTGCTCCTGTGGCACGACTGGAAGCTATACGAATCTTCTTATCTTATGCAGCTCACAAAAATTTTACGGTCTTTCAAATGGACGTAAAATCTGCATTCTTGAATGGGATATTGCATGAAGAAGTATATGTTGCTCAACCAGAAGGATTCATTGATCCAAAGAACCCTGCTCATGTCTATGTCTTAGACAAAGCCTTGTATGGACTCAAACAGACACCAAGAGCTTGGTACGAAACTCTAACACAATTCTTACTTGCTTCAGGATTCAAGAAAGGTACAACTGATACTACTCTCTTTATGAAAAAGCAAGGTGATGATATGATTCTAATACAGATCTATGTAGATGACATAATTTTCGGTTCTACAAATCCAAAGTTTTGTAAAAACTTTTCAATAATAATGGAATCTCGCTTTGAAATGTTAATGATGAGCGAACTAAATTTTTTCCTTGGTCTTCAAGTGAAACAGTTACCCGAAGGCATTTTCATTAATCAATCAAAATATATTCGAGATATTTTAAAGAAATTTAACATGACTGACAGTTCAGTGATGAAAACACCGATGGCAACGGGCATACTTTTGGATGCAGATCTTTCTGGCAAATCAGTAGATCAAAAAGTGTACCGTAGTATGATTGGTTCACTGCTATACTTAACTGCAAGTAGACCGGATATTATGTTTGCTACATGTTTCTGTTCTAGATATCAGGCCAACCCGAAGGAATCACACTTGGTCGCTGTTAAAAGGATTCTTAGGTATCTTAAAGGTACTACTGAGTTAGGCCTTTGGTACCCTAAGGGTTCGTCTTTTGATCTAACTGCCTATACAGATGCTGATAATGCAGGATGCAAGCTGGATAGAAAGAGCACCTCTGGTTCATGTCAGTTCTTAGGTGATAAGTTGGTTAGCTGAACGTCTAAGAAACAAAATTGTGTTTCTACATCCACTGCCGAGGCTGAATATGTAGCTGCCGCAAGCTGCTGTTCACAAGTCCTCTGAATGAGAACACAGTTAAAAGATTTCGGATAAAATTACCAACGAGTCCCTATCTACTGTGACTCCAAGAGTGTAATTGCGATAACAGCTAATCCAGTGCAACATTCCAAGACGAAACACATCGACGTGCGTTTTCATTTTATAAAGGATCATGTCGAGAAGGGAGATATCGAGATGCACTTCGTGACTACATACTACCAGTTGGCTGACCTTTTCACCAAGCCGTTGGATGAAAAGAGGTTTAACTTTTTAGTTAGCAAACTTGGTATGTTAAATGCCACTTCATGATTCTAGGGGGAGTTTTCTAATCTTGTGCTTTATTTGCAATATATCTTGGATATTTCATCACATGCTGACTGACTAAAGCGGAATCATTTTTATAACGATTACCAAAATATTTTTCTTGCAGGATATTTTATGTGACAATGGCTTTTGGACAATTCAGTTCAAAACCCGTATTCAAATGTTTTCTTCTGAAAGATGCTTTCATGATTACATCTTTTCAGGAAGTTTTTCGTTTGAAAGGGAGTTTAGAAATTATATTGTTATATTTTTTTTTCTGATAAGTTGATTGTTTCAGATATCAAGGGGGAGTATATCTATTGTTTGTCAAGGATGCTTTAACTGCTATATTCATTCCAGAGGGAGTTAAGGATTCTTATCTACAGGTATATCATTCTAATCCTTATACTCTAATACTTGTGAAAGAAGAACAACTTTTACTTGTGAAAAATGGTTTTAAAATGTTCAAACCACTTCACATTCTTAAATTTTTTTTTATGATTTGAGAAGTGTGAATTTTAAATGATTTTTTGGATACTTAATTGCCTATCTGGCCGTGTGTTCTTTAAAGAATAATACTTGTGTATTTTCTTTTCTATATACTTTGTCGATTATTCATACACACACTGGTTCAGTATTTTCAAATTGATTTTGTTATTACCATGTATCAAATGATATATCTTTCTTTGGTAATACTCCCGTTTGATATTCACAGTTGTTTGAATCAAACGTCATTTCATTTTTAATGTGCTTTCATTGATAATATGTTTATATATTGTTCATATAAACAACATACGTCTTTGAATTCCCAAATATTTTTCTTCATGATAATTTGATCTGATCTTAATCATTGTTAGATTCTTAAAACATTTCTATTCTTTCATGGTTATTCATTCATATAAACTTTTGAGATATCTTAAATGTTTAAAATGCTCAAATTTCATTTCTGATTTTTGATGAGCATACAAACACTAACATATGATTTCTTGTGCTTTACATGTCAAGAAAATCATTGACAAGCATGCACTTTTAGGAACATGGGAGTCAGTGTGAGTGCTTAATAGATCTTCCATGGATTCACGATAACCAGTGTTTCCTACCCCGGAAGAAATCCTTTGAGTGATTGAGGGGAGAGGGGTCTAAAAGAGTTGAGTGTGGGAGTGAGCTGAGGTAAAATGGAAATGAGAGATTGGTTAGATGTGAGCTTAAATGTTTAAAAGAAAGAGGGTGTGCGAACAGAGTTAAAAGAATATCAGAACTCTGCACCAAACATCTTTCTGAGCTGGGCAACCACATTACTGATTGGTTCACATTTCTTTGGTGACCATCATTGAAATAGGCAAATAGCCCATGCCATCTCTTGTATACAACCTCACCAACTACTCATTCTTTTCTTAAAAAGAGAATGTTTTACATTTTCCAGGGAAGCAAAATATAATCTATCGGATCTTCTCTTGGAAGATACTGATATTGAAAAAGAAGGAAAGTTGCTCCACCTTCGACCCTTTCTCATGCACATTGAGTCCATGTACAATCATTGCTGTCTCAGTGATTTACATACTTTGAGCCTTATGAAACACAATCATTGTGCTAATTCTTCCAAACACAAGCACGAGCACACAGAGAATTTGTTTTTCTGTCAGAACATTCATAGAATTACCTTGTGTTTTTCAATGATTGAATGGAAGTACTGGGGAGTCAACATCAAACCAGCTCCTTAAAATTGTACATTCGTTGTACACAGTAACTTCGTGTTACTGACAGGCATTTCTAACTGTTTCATTTGTTGATTCAGGGTTACAACTCTTACTTCGTTTGAATTTGAAAAGATTCAGATGAATACATTCGTGAATCAAAGGCCAATCCAGATCAGACGTCAGGTTCTCTCATATTATCATAAGGGGGAGATAAAAGCTCATGAAGCCTATGCTTATTGATTATTTGGGGAAGATTATTCAACGACAAATCTGACCTTGAAGTGTTTTAATGATTTTTGATTCTTACAAATCATTAAAAAGGGGGAGAATAATCAAAGTTCAAGATCAGATTGAAGACTATTTTTCAGATGATCAAAGTCAAAGGTTAAAGAAAGCTTGTGAAAGAGAAAGTGAAAGAAAGTTAGAATTTGAAAGTAAAGTTGTCTATTCAGATATTCAAAAGCTAATTCAAAGGAAGAGACAAGTTTGAAGAATCGTCAAAGATCATACAAAGTGTAAAAAGACTTCAAGATATCAAAGTTATGAAAGAGCAAAAGCTGAAAGCTGAAGAAAATTTGAAGATAAGAAGACCTGAAGATTATTGCCAATTTTTTTTTAATCTTGAATCCAAAGGGGGAGATTGTTAGACTAAAATTGTATTCAAGATTAAATGTGGGTCATTATTGTATTTATTGTTTGTGTGTGTGTTGTAAATGAGCTTAGAAGGTTTGACCTTGCTTGATCATGTTGACCAATATATAAGCAAGTCATTGTGTTGGTTTGTAAGTAGGTAGACGTGGTAGTGATTGAGAGAGAAGATAGAACACATAGTTGCACACCTTGAGAACACACACAAACACTTTGTCTTGAAAGAATTATCACAAATAGGTATATGGCTTGATGTAATCTGTGTGATTAAATAAACAAAAGTGTTTTGTGTAAATCTGTATGTGTTTATGCTAGTAATTCTTGGGCCACAATATACCAGTACATCAATTAAAACCCCACAAATTAGTATTGTATCATGTTTAATCGACATTCCCATTAATTGGATGTGATTCAGGAAGGAACAATATGAATGGACAAGGACAGAAGAAACAAAGACTTCTCGATACAAGGGTTGGTCAGATTTCAAAACGGATTTTGTGAAGGAAACAACCAATGAGACAGGAACGTGTGTGTCATAAATCAAATTCATATATCTATTTTGCAAATATATTAAATCCTTTCTTCACGATAATTTAATTCATAATTAACGGTTTCTATTATTCTCGCTCCGGTTTTTCAACGCCAAAAGAATTGAATGGCGACATCATTTTGGAGGAAGACGAGAAGGTTAAAAAAGATGGGATTGAGGAAAACAACCACGGTTGATAAAGGCAAAAAGGCTGAAGATGTTGAAAAAGCCAAGGTTCCAAAAGGAAATCAAGATAGCATCACCCTTGCTTTACGAACAAGGACATCGCCCAAAACCTTATGGGATACGGTCAAATCACTAAACGAGAACCAAAGAGCATATGTTAGGGAATATGGCTTAGGTTCGCTGCTTGACATGGCATTATATGGGATTCCTAGTAAATTAGGATTTTTATGTCATCGATAATCTCGACACAACTTCTATGACCATCAAGTTAAGGGATGGAGAAATTCCAATTACTATTCACATTATACATCACATTTGGGACTACCTACAGGAGGGTTAGATTTGAACGCGTTAACCACATCGATAAATGATGAAGACCTCAGTTGTTCGTGCAGGAGACAATACACGAAATGACGAATGAGATCGAAAGACGTGTTGAATGTGATCCAAGCATCAACCAAATCTGGGGAAATTTCAAGCTTAATTTTTTAGTGATAATGGTGAATACCCTACCTGAATGCAACCGTGTAGGATGTTGCAATATAGGGCTTATTTTTCGCATTCATTGTGTAGACTGTATTCCCAACATGGATTGGTGTAAATATATTTATGATTTTTTGAAGATCAGTGTCAGTCCACAATATAATCAAGTTCTTATGAAAACAACGACATAAATGATTTACCAACCTTTCTATTACAAACAATGGATTACAACGTTTGATGTTTGCGATTTCTCTCTGATGAACAGTGTTGGCTTCGTTGTTGATGTTGTTGTGTGTTATGAGATATTATCAGATTGTGATCTCATATCTCACCTAACAACTTACAAGATAATATCTAAACAAGATATTATCTAATAACTAAAATACTATCTAAAAACATAATATCCTAAAATATCTATTTATTAGATATTTAGGAATAATACACAATACAATAATTAAGACAATAATTAACTTTGACAATTATTACAAACTTAACATTAGACTAATCTTGAGAGCGACTTTTCAGCTTTAGCTTCAGATTCCAAACTTCAGATTGGATGATCTTGAATCCAATAAATCTGAGATCTAACAATCTCCCCCTTTGGATCAAGATCATTACTAAAATGATTTAGCAATTCAGTCTTCTCTTTCAGCTCAGAAGTTGGAATCTCCTTCTCTGTCTTCAATATGTAAAAATCTCCAGGTTTTAGCTCAGAATGCTTTAGCAAAGTATCTTCAAAGAAAATTTCTCTCAAATCAGCATGTCTTCAGAATACTTTGATCTCTCGCATTTCTTGGTTAGCTCTTCTCTTTTCCAATCTTGTAATGTAATGTACATTTCTTCAAGCTTTAGGTTTTCCCCCTTTTTGATGAATAGAGAAACGATTTCATCAAAACTCTGAGTAAGAAATGTCTTTCATTTGGAGCCTCTGATTCGTCAATTCAAAAGATATTCATCCAGATCTTTGCAAATCCAGACAAAATAATCGTGTAACACCTGAATCAATAAATGAATCAGTTAAAATGCCTGTCAGTAACACTAAGCCACTGTGTGTAACAAATACATATTGGAAAGGAGCTTTTATGATGTTCACTCCCCTAGGGCTTCCATTCAATCTTCGAAACACCACAAAAGGTAAATTCTATGAACGTTATGACAAAGAAACAAATTCCTTGTGTGTTCGTGCAAGTGATAGAAAGAATTAAGCACTTGATGATTGCTTTTAAGGCTCAATATTGTGTAAACCACTGAGACAACAGTAAGTTAAACACAGACTCAATGTGCATGAGTGAAGTGCGAAGGTGGGGAAGACTTCCTTCTTTTCAATATCCAGATTTTCCAAATGAAAATCAGAAAGTAAATGTGCTGCTTCTCCTTTGAAAATGAAACATTTTCCTTTTAAGAAGAAAATGAGTAGCTGGTGGGGTTAATCAAGAGTTGGCATGGGCTAGTTGCCTGTTTCAATAATGTTCACCAAAGAAATGTGAAACACTAGAAATGTGGCTGCCCAACTCAGAAAGTAGTTGGTGCAGAGTTCTGATATTCTTTTAACTCTGTTCTCACACCCTCTTTCTTTTAAACATTCAATTTACTTCTAACCGAACTCTCTTGTGCATTATATCTCATCACACAACCCACACTTATTTCTTTTGATTTCTCACACTTAATCACTATGGATTAACCTCTTGGGTAGGAAACACTGGTTAACGTGAATCCATAGAAGTTGTGTTAAGTCCTAGCCCAATGAAATCCGATGTTTTCCTAAAAGGCATATGATGCACAAAATGTTTTAACTATCTCGGTTAAAGCACAAAGTAGAACTTGAAAACATTAAAACGCACACTTCCAATTCATGAAATCGGTTTGAGATTCAAGAAGTGGTTTGAACTTTTAAGAACAATGTTTTCTATGATTGAAAGTTATCCTTCTTTCAACCATATATGAGATTAAGATAAAGGATTATACCTTTACGTGCGATCTTACATCTCATGAAGCTAAGCTTAAAGTCATAAAGATATGAACATGTAAGCATCTCTCAAACTGCAAAAGTCTTAAGTTATAGTTAAAGCAAATTTATTCACTAAAATAAAAAGACAAAAAGCAGTAAAACAATGAAAGTAGGAGTTCTGATATGAAATAATCAGAAGTCATATCGTAACTCCTTTGACTTGTAAAACTCCCCTAAAATCATGCATCACAAAAATTTGACATTAAAAAGGTAAATGCAGAAATTAGTGAGTCTTCTCCTCAAATTAATATTGACCATCTGTCAATGTCTTCTCATACTCCCCCTTGGATCATGAACAAAATATTTGAAGTGCAGATATCATTCAGAAATAAGAATGAAGAAATGATGAAAAAGTATACAATTAGAAAACTTTGATAGGTAACTACAGATTATGTCTTAAGATTTAGCATACCAAGCTTAGAGACAAGAAAGCTGAACCTATTTTCATCTTAAGGTTTGGTAAACAAATCTGCAAGCTGGTAATAAGTTTTTACAAAGAAAAGTTCAATTGTTCCTTTTTCGACATTATCTTTGATAAAATGATACCTGACATCTATGTGTTTGGTCTTGGTGTGCTGAACAGGATTCGCTGTTATCGCGATGGCGCTCTTTGAGTCACAGTAGATCGGGATTTTGTTGAAGTAAAAACCATAGTCGCGCAGTTGTGTTCTCATCCATAAGACCTGAGAACAACAACTAGCAACAATAACATACTTTGATTCGGCCGTTGAAGTTGATACATAAAGTTGCTTCTTCGATGCCCAACTTACGAGTTTATCACCGAAGAACTATATATGACCTGACGTGCTCTTCCTGTCTAGCATACAACTAGCATGATCTGCATCTGTATATGCTGTTAGTTCAAAGCTAGTATCTTTAGGATACCACAGACCAAGATCTGCAGTTGTGAATTACAAATCACAAACATATCAAACAAATCTCATACAAAATGTATTACAATCAAGAACTAGAGAGAGAGTAGAGAGAGAAAGTAGATCTGAAGTCATATATCTTTTTAACAACTGAATGTGTTACAATGACGTGCTTACCAGATTCTTACAACAAAACAAAGCCTAATCCCTATTTATACCACAAGTCTAATACAAAACTTAACAACTAAGGAAACTAAACACCTTTGACTTTCTAATACTTTGACATTGTTGACTTTTACATCTTTGACTTTCCTCATTAAATCTTGGATACAATATTTAGACTTAACAATCTCCCCCTTTGTATTCATGATTTAATAAAAATTTGACATTGATATTCAACTCTTGATTCTTCAGCTTTTGCCTCTTTAACTTTGAGCTTTGAAGCTTTCACAGTCTTTATTCTTTCAGCCTTTGAAGAATCTTGGAAAGTCTTTTGAACTTTGTAGCTTTGAAAGTCAACAAGTCTTGAACGCGAAACTGAGTTCTTGAAACTTCTTTGAAACTTTGAAACTTCTTTCATCTCAGAGAAATCTTTCAAAACTGTATCTTCATCACATTGATCTCTTGACTGTCTTAAGGGAAACAAACTTTCACAAATCATCTTGATTTATCTTTGAACAATCTTTCTTCAGAATCTTTTGACTTTGAAATAGCGGAAGCATTTTGAATTGACTTTTGAACTCTCAGAATTTTATCACAAGACTTTTCACAATGACAATTCTTCATGACATTGAAATTGAATCTTTGTAAATGTCTCCCCCTTTTTGATGATTGTGAGCATCATGATCATCAAAACATTTTCAATTTCGACACAGTCTTTGATCACCCCTTTTGTATTCAACTAACAATCTCCTCTTTCAATGATAATTTGATAGTTGCCGCCCTTTGATCTGAATATCTGAACCATGAACTGTATATACCCGCATCTTTTCAAATTCAAATATAATAAATTGGGTAACCCTGATTCAACAAATGAAACAGTTAGGAATGCCTGTCAGTAACACAAAGTTACTGTGTACAACGAATGTACAATTTAAGGAGCTGGTTTGATGATGACTCCCCAGGACTTCCATTCAATCATTGAAAAACACAAGGTTTATCTATGAATGTTCTGACAGAAAAACAAATTTTCTGTGTGCTCGTGCTTGTGTATGAAAGAATTTAGCACAATGATTGTGTTTCATAAGGCTCAGATTGTGTAAATTGTTGAAACAACAACATGTATTACACAGACTCAATGTGCATGAAAGAGGTGCGAAGGTGGGGCAACTTTCCTTTTTTTTCAATATCTAAATCTTCCGAGTGAATATTAGATAGCATATATGATGCGTCCCTAAAGAAAATGAAACATGTCTTTGTTAAGAAAGAAATGAGTGGTTGGTGGGGTAATATCAAGAGTTGGCATGGGCTCACTGCATTTTTCAATGATGGTCACCAAAGAATGTAAACCAATCAGTAGATGTGGCTGCCCGGCTCAGAAAGTGGTAGGTACAGAGTTCTGATATACTTTTAACTCTGATCTCACACCCTCTTTCTTTTTAACATTATGCTCACTTCTAACCAAACTCTCTTTTCCATTTTTCCGCTCCACGCAATGAGAAAAACTCAACTGGATGAGTTATCTCCCCCACTCTTTGATTCTGACCCCTCACCCCTCAATCACTCAAGGATAACTTCCTGGGTAGGAAACACTGGTTGACGTGAATCCATGGAAGTTCTGTTTAAGCTCACACATGAATCCCATGTAAGTCCAAAAAAGCATTGTTGCTCAACAATTTAACTGAACAGTTAAGCACAAAGTGTATGATATCATTGTCAAAAAGTATGCTCATGAAATTAGAGCAATTGAACTTTGATGATTTCTCAAAACAATGATATTGAATGAATGAAATGAAATCAAAAGAATTGTTTTGAGAATCTGACAATGTATCAAGCAGATCAAATGAAAAGGTTAGGGTATCAAAGAACTGGATATTTTGTTTATATGAACGAATATAAACAATTTATCAATGAAAGCACAAATATGAAAAAGATGAATGATGCTCAACAACTTTGAAAGCAAACGAGGGTATTACCATCAAAAAATATGTTCGTTATGAGACATGGTAATAACAAATCAAATGAAATACTGAACCGATGTGTGTGAATACTTTGCAGTATATGGAAAAGATAATACACAAGTATTGATCTTTAGAAACACACGGTTAGTTAAACATTAAGCTCAAAATTGAAAAACATTTAAAATCAGACTTCTAAATTCATGAAACCTTTTGAGAATCAGAAGTGGTTTGAACATTTAAGAAACTGTTTTTCATGTTCGAAAGTTGTTCTTCTTTCAAACAATCAGAGATCTAGATCAGAAGATATTTACCTTTTAGGCTCCCCCTTAAAACATGATAAAAAGATTTAGATATTTTAAGCTCCCCCTGGATATTAGCTGAATATCCTTCTTTGATCATTGAAAAACGGGTCCTGATCTGTCATGTGATCAGAAGCCACTTTATTCACATCATTTATTCAAAAATAAAATGACAGAAAGCAGTAAAACAATTTATAGTATGAGTTCTGATCTGAAATAATCAGAAGTCATCACCTTTACTCCCCCTTAAATTAGGCATCTGAAATATGTCAGTTAAAACACAAGATAGAGATCAATACAACTTCCTTTTGAAGTGTAGACCGTCATATCGTAAGTATATTGCAATGAAAAAGTACAGGATAGAGATCAATACAACTTTCTTGTGAAGTGTAGACCGTCATATCTTATCGGATGCAAAAATACAGGAGTAAGGTCTTTTGATCGCTGAGGTCCGAGTCCTAAACTGTTGTGTTTAGAAGTCAAACTCCGTTGAAGTACGGGTCCTAAGCTGATGTACTTAGAAGCCATAATCTTTCAACTTTGAAGTCCGGGTTTTGAACTGCTTTGTTCAAAAGCCTTGGTTCTCTTACTCCCCCTTGACTTAAGGTGCCTGCAACACAGAATCAGTTTTCTTCTTTGGTACCCACTAGTATTTGGGTCCATGAATGTTAGTTGCAGTTCTTGTGGGGGTAACCGAGTAAGAACCATACCAGAAATGATCACTGGTCTTGTGAATATGATTATGTGTACAACAATAAGAACAATAATTTTTATTACCTGAAAACCTGAATAATTGATCTCTTGAATATATATGATCAGGTTTACCTTTATGCTCTTTGTTCTTATTTGCTTGATGTACATGTACACATGATGTGTTTCCTTTCAGCTCATCTGACATCTCATCTTTAACTGGTTTCTTCATCCAGACCAGTTTCTCTGACTTATAACTTCTTCTTCTTGGAGATGTACCTGAATCATCTAAATATCTATCATAGAAAATGTTAGTTCGACGAATCTGATCAAAAGATTTAACTGACCTTGTGAAGAGATAGATTTCTGATTTGAACTTGAAGCAGTCTTTTCAAGCTCTTTGATCTTTGAAGCAAAATTGTCTCTTTCTTTAACAAGCAGGTCAATCTTCTTTGAGAACTCAGACTTCGTTTTCTGTTCTTTTAATGCATTAGCAGATAGTTCAGATAACTTTGAAGTCAGCCTTTTGATTTCATTCTCAAATATGCATCATTCTTCTTCAAATCCTTTCTCTGAATCGTGTCTCTGGCCGAATAGTTCCTTGAAAAATCCTACATTCTTCTGTTCAATGGCCTTCTTTTCTTTATCAAACTTCTCTCTTTCCAAAATAAGTACTTTCTCAAAATCGGAAACTTGTTGAAAAAGTTTTATGCATTTAAGATCAACTGCCTTCTTCTCTTCAAAACACTTTTTAGAGAAATCTGAGAACTTCTTTGAAAAACTTTTCTTTTCATTATCAAAATCAGCTTTATTTTCAGCAAGCTTTTGTTCCAAATCAGATATATTCTTTCTAAGCTCAACAATCTCAGATTCCAATCTCATTATCTTCTCATCATTCAGTCCAGAAGTTCTTTTCAGGAGATCTTCATTGATTAACTTTAAAGCACTTACTTCTTCTTTCAGTATAATGATTTTAGCATAATACTCTTTTGACTTTTTCGAGTGAAAGTCAACAGCATAACCCAGATTTACTTTCTCTAATTCAAGCTTTCTATTCTTCTCTTCAAGCTTAGCAAAATATCCCATATTGAATGAGTAAACAACTTGATATGAAAGATCGTTCCCAAACTGTAAATCAGAAAATCAAAAATCAGATCAAATTGAAATCTTGCGCAAAATTTAAAATTTGAACACTTGATATGCGCTAACAGTTGGTGGCGCAAGATTGAGTTTTGCGTGAACTGTAGGTAGCGCAAACCAAACTTCTCGCGAGCAGAGAATAACGCAAAGTAAGCTTCTCGCGAACAGTGTATGGCGCAAATTAAGCTTCTCGTGAGACACAAGTGGCGCAAACCAGAAATTTTCGTACTGTGGAAGACGCAAACTAGATTTGCGGGAGGTGTTTAATGCGCAAATGTAACTTTGTGCGAGCTGTATAAGGTGCAAATCTCTTTTTGCGTGAGAACCTGTGACGCAAACTTAGAGTTTCTTGAGGTGATGCACACTGATCTTTGCGCGAAAAATGGTTGGTCATTTGCGTGAGATATGATTGGCGCAAGATAGACTTTGCGTAATCAGCATGTAATGCAAACTTTGATTTGCGTGAATATAAGATGGCGAAAACTTTAGCTAAAAACCCTGATAAGCTCAAGCAAATGTGATTAACTCGCGCAAAGCTTTTATCAGTGTTAGTGGCACATATATCAAAATAATATTTAGACAATGAAGATTTAATAGGAGAAATAACATTTAAAATGTTTCTGCTCTTCTTTGATTTTTTGGGAAAATATTTGGCATTTTCGCGCATGTAAACAAAAGGAATTTTCTTTTTCGAGTTGTTCAATCTTCTCTCATTTTCAATTTCTAAAACTTGCTTTTCACTAGTCCAATGAAACTTGAACTGAGGAGCATATCTTGTAAGAGTGAGATAATCGTATTCATATAAAGTTGGAACTTCTGTTTTAGCTTTGTCTAAAAAATGCGGATTTTCAAAGCCAAGTCCCCATTTTTCTTTGATAGACTCATAACTCCGTGGTTTATTCAAGTAAATAGTTTGCTCAGTTTGCTTCCGTAGATATAATTTTTCTTCCAACTTATTTATTTTATCCGAAAAACTTTCTTTTTGTTTGGTCATTTCTGTCAAAGAATCAAGATAAGTCATATTTGATTTTTCTAAATCATCTAATTTTTTTTGAAAGATTTCTTTTGTATGAGTCAAAATAGATTTTTCATCTTTCAACGAAATTTGTAATTTTTCAATCAAATTTGACTTTTCTGAATTTAATTGTCTTTCAGATAATAACTTTGAGCGAAGATCATTTAAAGTAGTTATAATGATATTCATCTGTGAGGATATAAATTTGAAATTGAATTCAGAAGGTACCTCAGATTCATCAGTTGAATCATCATCATCATCATCATCGTCATCATCACTCTGATCATCTTCATCGTAGTCGAGTGATCTAGCCATAATTCTTCTTCAACCATCAAAGGAGTTCCATTCTCTCTCTTTTCGGCTAGTTCCAATTTCTTCTGGTAATAAGCCGAATCCCGAACCACCTTTGCTCGACACTCCTTTAAAATATGACCCGGGTTTCCACAATTAAGGCATGCTGCAGGTTTCTTAGTCTTGGGCACTTGGACATTCTCGTTCTTCTTAGACCCTGAAGTGAAGCGAAGGTTGTTGGAACCCGAACGAGGCTGGAACTTCTTATTGTAGTGCTGAGAGAGAAGAATCATTGCTTTCTGAAGAGCTTCGCCATCGTCATCAGTGTCCCCGCCATAAGCATTTTCAGTCAATGCTTGTTCAGCCAATTGACTTGTGAGAAGGGCTATCGGGTCCACTGTCTTTCTATTCTTCTTGTCAAGTTTAGACTTCTTCTCTTTGACTATGCTCTCATCTGTCATCAGAATCTCATATAACTCTTGGATTTGCTTAGAAGATATCCGGACATCATTCCTCAAGCGATGGCAAGATTTATTTCATTCCGGTTGCAAAGCATTGAGAAACTTCAGATTAGTTTCTAACTCATTTTTAGTCACTTTGATCTTTTGCAAATCGTTCATTATTACCGAGAACCTGTCAAAGACTCCCCACCCTTTGCATTGAATTCCTCAAAATTATTCACGTAGCGCTTTTGCCGAAGTTGTGTAGCAACTATTGAACCAAGCATAATCTTTTCTAACTGAGTCCACATCATCTTCGGATCATGCTTGAAACAATCAATTCGATTGTAGATAGAATTAGGCAATGCTAACATCAGATTAGATTTTGCTTCACGATCTGCCTTTTCTCGTGTAACCTCTTCGGTAGTCAAAGGAGTATCGTTCTTAGGGTTGACAAAAGGTCCTTCAGTAAATGACTTCATCATATTCTCTCCGTTAGCTTGACGCTCGATGAAGTTAATGAACCGATCTTGCCATTGGGTGAACTCATTTTCATTGATCAAAACAGGAGGACGAGTTTCTGTTCCCAATGACATCATAAGATCGTTCTTGTAAAACTGAGCTTGAAACGAAAACTTTGACATATCCATATCTTCAGAAAATTAGAGAAAAATTCACAAGTCTTGAAACAGTGAGAGACTGGTGCAAACTGAAGATGTGCGCTAACATTAACTGGCGCAAACTAGGTTTTGCGCGAACAGAAGGTGGCGCAGAGTTGTTTTGCGTGAGACGTAGGTGGCGCAAACTGATCTTTGCGTGAGATGAAGATGGCGCAAATTAGACTTTGCGCGAGATGTTGTTGGCGAGAACCTTTCTTTGCTTGATCAGTAGGTGGCGCAATAGTAACCTGCGCATGACTGAGATGGCGCAAATATGTTTTGCGCTAGAAGACGATAGCACAAACTTTACTTTGCGTGAGATGATGATAGCGCAAACTTAAACTTTGCGTGAAGAACTGTTGGCGAAAAAGTAACTGATGACGTAAATCTGTTTTGCACGAACAGAAGGTGGTGCGAATTAGTCTTTGCGCGAGATGATGAAAACTTGAACTTTTCGCGAATTTTTTTGGCAACCTTTGGATGAACTAGCGCAAATTCCAGATGAGCTCGCGCAAAACTCTGATGAGCTGGCGCAAAACCTGGATCTGGCGCAAAACACAGAAAATCAAGAGATAACTTCTAAAAGCGATTACAAAATCGAAATTACTGAGATTTTTATGCACATAATCGTTCGAAAACAATTTTCTAACCACTTTCAAACAATTAAAATGATCAATTTTCGCAAAAACGAGAATTCTTGAATCGAACAGAGAGTTTTATCGACTATTCCAGAAACTCTAAAAAACATGAAAATGATTCCCTAAAAATGATTTTCTTGCAAAATGATGTGAAACAAAGATGATCTACAATTGAAAACGGATCCAACGAACCAATCTACAAGAAAAATCGTTCAAAAATCAGTCCGAATTTGATGAAAAATCAAAAAATGAGATTTTTCTTGAAAAAATCAAAAAATGAGATTTTCTTGAAAAAATGAAGAAAATCGATCAAATTTTCTGATTCATACACAAATTCAGAATCAAAACATGTATCTCTCAATCCTCTCAGATTCAGATTAGGCTCTGATACCAATTGATAATCCAAGATCACTCTAAATCTAGAGAGAGAAAGTAGAGTGAGAGAGTTTGAAGCGTGGAACTTGAATGTATTGAGATATGTGTGAGTTTCTTACACAACACAAAGCCACAAGGGACTTAAATACCCTTGGCCAATACAAGACATATAAGCTCTAAAAACACAGTATTAGACCAAGTCTATAAATACAATGATTACTATAAAATATGACTTAACAAGCGTACATGCCAGAGATTCCAACACTCGCAGCTGAGAACAAAAATCTAAAGATTCAGAACTTATCCCTTCTTGATCAAATTAACAGATTGAAAGATGACAAAGAAAAGAAAGATTTTGTTTGCTCATACTGCATTGCTAATTCCAAAACTAATTTTACAGGAATTATTGAATCAAAAGAAAAGGAGATCTCAAATCTGCAAACTAAGCTAAAAAAGTTTGAAGGATTAAATGCAAACTTCACATGGTAAAAGAAGGAGTCAATGTTAAAAGAGATTGATGATCTTAAAAGGAGAGCAAACATTACCAGTGAGACATCTGATGAGCTTAGTGTTAGAGAACAAATTTATTGGATTCAAGATTATCAAATATGATGATTGAAATCTGAGGTCAAAGCTGAAAAGTCAAACTCTCAATATTAGTCTAGGTCATTTGTAATAAATAGTCAAAGTCAATTTCCTTGTATTTTGTGTATTTTTGTTTTTCCCTATATAGGTATATAGCCTTTTAGGTTGCTAGGGTTGTAGGAGAGAGAGTGGGCAAGAATAGAAATATCAGCCGCCACTTTTATTCTAGAGAGAGAGAGCTTAGAGAAAGAAAAACATTCAAGAGAGATTTGTAACCATTTTGTTTGAGAAATCAAATCAGGTTTGCTAATCTTTTGTTGTGAATTTATGTTTATGTGATAAGAAACTGAAATTACAGGGACAATCAATTGGTATTAGAGCTTAACCAGGTTGAAATCAAAAGAATATATTGGTCGAACACTATTCTTCTAAAGCCAGATTCGATTTTTGAGTATTTTTGTGTTTTTCGATTAGAAATCATTTGTTTTATGGTCTTTTTGAGTATAAGATTAAGATTATATTGGTTCAATCGAGTATTGCACTGTAATCGATCGTCTATTTGATGAGTTTTTTGTTTTTATTTTTCACGAGTTCAAGAGCACTGTTCCATTGATCGAATCTCAATTAGAGTGTTTGTTTTCGAAATTATTTGTTGTATTCTGTTCTAGATGATTAGGCGATCTTCTTGTCAAAATTTAGAGTTGTAATTCGGAGTCTAGATAGGTTTTTTGTGCAGATCAGATCGATTTCGAAGTATCTTCTTGAGTTTGCGCCAGATCATCCATTTTGCGCCAGATTCAAGTGTTTCAAGTGCATAGCGCAAAGTTTCTTTTGCGCTTTCAGGGTTCACAAAGTTGTATTTTGCGCCATCTTCAATTAGCGCAAAGAATATTTCGCGCCATTTCCTTTAGCGCATATCTGGATTTCGCGCCAACTTCACAGCCCAAGTCTCTTTTGCTCCAACTCCTCTTAGCGCGGGTTGTCTTTTGCGCCAACTCCTTTTAGCGCAAATCGTCTTTTTCGCCAGGTTCACTTAGCGCAATTTTGCGCTACTGCCTTAGCGCATTTCGGGGTTTTGCGAATTTTGTGCTAAATCTGTATAGCTTGCGAAATTTATACTTAGACAAATTTTTGCAAACTGTAATATGGCCTCTAAATGTCAAAAAAAAAATTCTCTTGGGACCCCCGTGCTGAGTCTGCGGAGGGGGACACAGTTCTATTCGTGATCAAAAATTTTCTGAATTTCATTATAAGATTTTCAGTATTGTTTGATTTCATTTGGGCTTACGATCATTTTCAAGTTTCTTATTGCATATTTTTTCAAATCAGAATGACTTCTTGCAAAGCTCCTTCAATCAGTATGGATGAGAATCCACCAGTACTTTTCAGAGGAGAGTACGAAAAATGGAAAAATCAGTTCCTGGATTTCATTGACAGACATGTATTAGGAGATCTGAAAACGTCCAATTCAAGCAAGTGTATTAATTAACAACTAATACGATCAAGAATGTAGAGAGATAGTGTAGAGAGAGAAAGTCATATGTCTCATTAAAGTCACAAGGTTAAGCGTACAATGACAAAGGTTACAAGAAACTCTCAAAGACAGTCTATTTATACCATGACATCTCTCAAGCAACATTACAAGGTAAACCTTACTACAAAGTTCACTCAAAGCATTTAAAGACAAAACATAAAGTCAACTAAACTGATCTAAACAAAATACAGTAAAAATCTCCCCCTTTAGATCAGTTGTGAATGATAGGTCTGCCCCAACGTGATAATCTTCCTTGACGAATCCCTAGCAATGACTCAAAGTTTCTGATGCCGCGTCTGAAGTTGAATCGATCATAAAGAGCATCAAGTATTCTTTCTGTGTTGAGTCTGAGTTGCTTTGGCATACCCTTTTCACCTTGCTTTCTTTCAATTTGCTTTCTAACTACAACTTTATCATCCTTAAAGTTGCATCTGAAAACTTGGCAATTTCTGATAATTTGAAGAACCTTTTCTTGTTCTCAGAATTCTTGTAGACCACACCAAGTTCAGGTTTCTCAAGCACAGTAAACATTTATATTCATCAATATTCTCCAGGCTGAGGTTAGGCTTTATCATGTTGATCTTCTGTTGGTTTGTCTCTATTCCATGATGAAAATCTAAGAAATACGTGTAGTTCACTTTCCTTCTCATGAATCTATTAATTGCATCCAAAGCCACCAAAATATTGTCTTTCCTTTCAGTCATATTCCTAAACAGATGGTAGAGATACTCTATATCATCTACATTTAGGTAACAAAAATCAGCTTCCGAAAACACACATTCCGTCAAATCTCTTCTCTTAACATGAAATATCGAATATCATTTACGAACAAATGAAACAAGTCTCACAACCTTTAAGAAAACAATCCCTGACTTGTTCCTCACAATACTTTCTCTTTGTCTAGCCCAGTTCATCAATCTTGTATATTCTTGTTGATAATCAGGATGTTGATCTGCTACACCCAACACTTTAAATGTGTCCATCTCTCTGATCCTGTGAACAAATATATCCCTCATATCCTCCTCCAAGAAAGGTTGCCTCAAACGATTTCTCAACTGTCTTACTTGAGCATCAGTAAGGACAAGAGGTAAGAATGGTTGATCAGAAGTATCTACTTGGTTTGAAGGAAAGAATGGTTCATGTTCAAGTTCAGTTTGAACTTCTGGTATGTTTTCAGATCTGGGTAGATGTTCATGAATTAGACTTGGAACTCTTTGTGGACTTGGTAAACTGGTTTGAATAGGTGAAATAGATTGGCTAGAAGGAATAGATTGGGTTGAAATTGGTTGAGTAACTTGAATAGATTGGCTAGGTTCAACTTGGGTAGGTTAGGTAGATTGGTTAGATAAGGTAAGTTTAATTGTTGGTTGAATGGGAGGTTGTTGAGCAATGGTTTCTGAAACTTCAGTGTTCACAGGACTCAGATTAATGTCTTCTTGAGAGCACGCTAGGATGCTGGCTTCTCCTTCATATACATTCATCTCTCTTTCTTTGATCTTCCAAAATCTAATCATATTTCTCACCATAAGAAGCTTTATCATCTGATGAAAGTTCAATAGCATAAATTTCTTCCAATCATGTCAGTCTGATTATCTCCTCTTTTGTAGCAACCACGGGCTTTTCAACCAATGGCTCCACATCTTCATTTACGTACAAAACCAGCTCCCTACATGATTCTCACCAAAATCCATCTGTTCATCATCAACTAGATCCACCATCTCTATATTTTTATCTCTTTCCGAACTACCAACAACATGTTCAGATTCTGCAATAATTCTCTGCCTCTTAGATATCTCCCCCTCATGGTCATGATCTGAATCATGATCATGCCTTTTCCGAGAACCTGCTTGTGTTTTCCACGAATCCTGAACAACTCTGGTAAATTCTCGTATATGTTGAATCATCTCTAACTTGAAAGCTTGAAACTCAGTGATTGAAATAGAATCAGTTTGCACTGGAGGTTGTTGAGCTCTGAGTAAACCAACCAAATAAGCATCCGAATCCTCAACGGGTGCCTGGGACAATAATTTGGCATATAGAAGTGACTTAAGCTCCTCCACCGAAAGATCATCATGCTGAACAGGTGGTGGTGGAGGTGGCTGAACAGGATCTTCCACCGCTAGGTCTTTTCCTTTTAACAAACTCTTTACTTTAGCTATCTCCTCCTGAAAATTCGCGGTTAAGCGCTCTGTGATACGGTTTTCAACAGCCTTTAAGGCGCCGTCGAGATGCTCCTTTTACACGAAGTCAGGTAAACTAACACCGGGTTCACTTAGAATTCCCGTTGACACAACTGTGGAAGATCCAATAGTGTGGCCTGTGTTCATCGGTGGAAAAGATGTGTCGATGACAGGACTTCCAACCGATCGTTGTAGTCTGGAATGCGGAGCTACTACGGTTGTTCCGACCGGGTCACTTAGATGACCGGTGGTAGCAGAAGTAATTGGTTGTGTCTTAGGAATGAAAACTGATGTAACAATTGGCTCTAGACCCACTGGGGCAGCTGAGCTCTTGTTTCAATACCCGCCCTTTCCGAGTGAAAGGCAAATAGAGTTTGTGCTAAATCCCCATGTAAAGATGAAACTACAGCCTATTGAGAGGCAGTAGAATGGATGGCTGAGGTGTGCATATGCATAAGTGGGCGACTTATGTCTTGTACATCCGATTGCAACACATGCAATGGAGCACGAGATGTGGTTACCCTTCTGGATCGGTAGGTTAGGTTACACTCACACTCACCATATTCTTTTGCTTCAACCTCACTCAGTCTCACACTCTCTAAATTTTCAACTATTTTTCCCTCAGATCTCCTTATATCCCCTACTACTTGATCAATCTCAATATCAGCAGAACTATGTACCATGTCCTCATGATGTAGAGATACATCTTCTAAGAATGCAAAACTATCTTGGAGATTCTCATTGTGAAAATCAGCTACACCAAAAATAACCTCTTCAGCATGATCAGAAGTAGCTGAAGGTACAATATTAGTAGAGTTTGCATGCCTATCCGACTCAGTATCAGATTGTTCACCCTCATCAGCTAACCTTACCTGAGGATTTGATTGACGAATAACAGTCCGTTCAGGTTCAGTTGTAGAAACCTCTAGATGTGTGGCAGCTTGTGCTGAGGTTCCCCAACTTCAAATGTAACTATCTGAACCCCACCAGTTCCCCTCTCAGAACTTTCCCTCGTCTCTTCCCGCTCCTGAACCCCCATGGTTTCAGGAACCCTCACCGACTCCACTCTCCTAGGGTGTAAGTCCTGGGTAGGAATTACCGGTTCTGGTAGTACCATGGACTCTCTATACTCTACTACAAACTCGGAGTTCGGATTGGCATAGGCGAGCAATTCTTGAGGAATTGGCATGGAATAATCAAAACTCTTTCGTTGCTTTTGAAGATATTTCATCTCAAATTCCGGAGCAAGTTTGTGATGAAGTTGTTTAGGAATGTCTCTGTTTGATCTGATCATACTGCGAATGATAAGCTGTAAGAATCTCTGATATGGAACATAGATCGGACTCTTAGAAGTTCTCTTGTTTAGCACCTTCTCATACAATTCTGTCCAGAATGCAACTAAGTAGTCAACGTGTAGATTGTATACGACTGCATGGAACAATCTCAGCGTATGCATATTATTGTTGTCTAGACAAGAATTTCTTGATGTAAAACACCGATTGAATACGGAGAACAGCTGGTTGTAAAAAGAAGGAAGATTAGTATTCTTGAAATCACTAATCTTTGTAAGATCACCAGTATATCCCAAGGCCAGAATGCCAGCAAATACTTCAGAGTCTAAAGGGTATGAATAAAAAGTTGTTCGTCATTCTCTTGAATTTGCCTCCGGTAGATCCAAGATCCATCTTAACCTCTGATAAGTAAGAACAGATGTAAAGTTGTCTATTCTTAGCGTGAAGTACTTGTTCGTCTCACTTTCAACCACGTACTCTATTGTTTTCCAGACTTGCTGTAGATAAATCAGTGGAATAGTAGCAGCGTCTGTGAGAGCACGAGATAGTGGATGACCTTTCGGAATCTCTATCACAAGTGGTTTGACATTCAGAGTGTCAAAATCCACATGTGATTGTTTGGATACAGCTGTAAATATTCATTCTCATGGATCAAGGCTTGATTTGGATCTTGACCAATTTCAGACAGGAAATGAGATCTGGAGGAAGGCATAGGAGTTTCTCAAGAGGCCTGTGGGTCATGTTCATCCATGTGAACACTTTGATCATGAAGATGTTCATCCGCCATTGATTATCTGAAAAATTGAAACAAGTTTTGGATAGAATCCAAAAAGTTAGTCAAGAAGCCCAATTTTTTTTTTCAGAAAACCATTTGATACACACAGTATCAAGTACAGAAACAAATTTGTACTTTGAAAGATGAGAACAAATTTGCACAGAAAGTTACATGAAAACAAGATGTAACTTTTAAAGAAATAATCACAAAGACACAAACTTAACAAGGATACTTGACATTTTGAATTTGTTCTAACAAAATAAGATTATATTGTTGTTCAAAAATATTTTAAATCCGGTTATTTTCTAAGTCTGAAACTCTCAAATCGATTGGAAACTTAGAACTTTTATGATATTTAGCTTGCAAAAAAAAATTACCAGAACTTTTAGAAATTGAAACTCTCGAAACACAGAAATCTTGAACCATTGAGTATAGAACTCTCATGAATCTGCCCAAAGTAAATCACAACAACTCTCAAGAAACTCATTGAATGGTATTTTGAAATTTGAATTTGAACAACCCTGTTCATTGAAAATTTTGAATTTCAAATGTCCAAAAAATTCAAATATTGAATCTTAAAAATCTGATTTAATGATTTTTTACAAGAATGAAATATTCAGATTTTAAAGTTCACAACATTTTTGGATTCTAATTTTGATCTAATGAAGTTCAACAATGTTTCAACAGACCTGTTCATAGAAATTGAAGTCAAATCTGTCAACACTTCAAGTATAGAATTCATGAGTTCAATGTTATTGTTGATTTCAGATTTGTCCAAAAGAACCATAAGTTCAGAATTTTATATGGGGTCAGATTTGATCAAGTCATTGAGTTCCTCAAAAAAAATTACAGGTTCAATAGTTCGAAATAAAAAAAAAATCCTTAAGTCAAGGTAACCTGCAAGAAATATAGTTCAACCAAACCAGATACAAATAGAGTTATAAAATCAACAAATACACTTATTTTGAAAGAACAAATATAAAATTTCCAGTATCCCTGTTTAAAAGAAGATGAACAGTCGAAAAGATGAACAAACAAAAAAAATCGACAGAAACCCTAGAACTTGTAATCAAACCTGTAAATCAAAGAAAAAATAAACACAAATACAATTAACGAACACAATATGAAGAACCTAGACTGAAATCTTCGAGAAAATGAGCTTGAAATCCGAAAGTCGCAATGAAAGTTTGAGAGAGAAAAAGTGCTCTTAAAAGTTCGCTCAAGAAGCTTATGAGTGCAGTGAGGTGAAATCTGGAAAACTTCTAAATATATACTTTGAGAGTAGCATGACACATGGCACAATATGAATGGACCTCACACTTCTCGCATGACACACAGAAGCAAACTTGTGTGCACTTCGCGCATGAACGAGGTGCGCGAAGTGGTAAACTCGCACACTATAGTTAGCACGAAAGAATTACGCGCACAACACTATATGCGCGAACCACAATGAACTGTAACTTCTCTCTAGAAGTTATATGCGCGAAGTATTTACACGCATAACATAGCTTGCGCGATCTACACTTTGCGCTCGCAGTGCTTTGCACGAAGTGTAAACTCGCATAAGCCTATGCGCGTTCAACACTTAGAAAAATTTTGAAATTTTTTCCAAAAATGGAAACTTTCCAAAAATGCATTATTAAAGCTTTTTTCCAAAAACACCAAGTTTATAAAAACACTTTTTGAGCACAAAATTAAACTTTTTCTCTGAAAAAAAATGTCTTTCTAATTTCAAAATCATTTTGAAGATACACACTTACAGACTTTTTCATTAAGCTCCCCCTCGAAGTATGCACAAGTCTGAATTTACTCCCCCTTGATTATTGCATTTAAGCTCAAATCTTGAAGTACGAGTCCTGATCTGATTTGATCAGAAGTCATATTACAAAACATTGATGTCCGGGTTCTGATCTGATATAATCAGAAGCCATTTTATCTGCCCCCCCTAAACCTGTGCATCCTGCAAAACAGATTTTAAAGGTTTTGGTATCCATTGATACTGGGGTCCTGGTTTGTTAGATTTGCGAATCCACTTCTCAATTGGTTTATTCATTGTAACAACATTATTCTGAGACGTTATTCGGTAAGTACCATACCAGTTGCGAGCAGATTCTCGTTGAACAAAACCATTCTCCCCACAGTAAGAACAACATATTCTCTTTTCAGCCAACCTGATAATATGATTAGTAGAGAAATACGTATCAGGTGTAGCAAAAGATTTACCTTTTCGAGCTCTGTTCTTTTTAACTTTGGATGTGGATGGAGATGATTTTTGATCAGCTTTTCCATCTAAAGATCCTTTAATAACCCAAACCATCTGATCTATTCTAGATGGCTTTCCCAGAATTTTATTGTTAGATTTAACTGTTCCATCAAGAGTATGGTTATAAAACAGATTTGTAGGACGAATCTGACTTTTATCAATGATTTTAGATTTGACACTATTCTTTCTTGAAACTCTTTCAGAAATAAAACTGGAAGCAGTTTTAAAAGAACAAATTGATTCAATTGTCTTTTCAAGAGGTGATTGATCTATTACATCCGCAAAAATCTTTTATGACAACTGAATATTTGCAACTTCCAGATCTTTTATCTTTTTAGATAAAAGATTCTTTTCTTCAAGAATTGTGTCAAATTTTACCTGTAAGTCAGATCTGACCTTCTATTATTTTGATAAATCAGATGATAGACCAGTTAATCTTTTTTGAGAGCTTAGAAATTTCATTTTCAAAATTTTGACGTTCAAGCTCAAAATCCTTTTCCAAGTTCTTGTTTTTAGCAGAAATTTCATTGAATAACCCAACATTTCTTATTTCATTTTTCTTCTTTTCAATCTCAAAAGACTTTTTCTTTTCTTGAAATAATTTCTTTTCTTTTTCAAGTAAGTCTTGTAAAACTGAGATTTGCTTGGGAAATTCAATTACTTTCTCATCAAGAACTTTCCTTTCCTTTGCAAATGTGTCTCTTTCAGTGATTATTATCTTTTCAAAATCAGACACTTGCTTGGAAAGTTTAAGGCATCTAAGCTCTAAGTCTTTCTTTTCTTGGAGAGCATTCTTGGAAAAATCAGATAGTTTCTGATTGTAAAGTTTCTCCAGACTAGCTTTTTCTTCAGATTTCTCCTTTTCTTTCTCTGCCGGAAGACTTTTCATTAAATCAACATTCTTTACTTCCATGGCAAAAATCTTCTCTTCAAACTCTTTTATCTTGTTGAGTAGAACAACTGATTCATCTTTAGTTACTGAAATATTATTCTCAGTTGTCTTCAGTTTGGTTTGAAGAAGATGTATTTCTCTTTCTCTTAATTTTAATTCTTTCTCTTTAATGCTGAGAGTAAAAGGAGAATATCCATTATCACCTGATGAGTCTCAGACGAGCAAAGAAAAAGATATCAAGCTAACAGTTTAGCCAAATCATTTATATTGCAAGGAATTTCCGAGGAGATTTCAAAGGAGATTTCTATCAAGTTAGAATGCAAAAAGGCTACAGGAAAGCTGTAATAGGAACAAATTGAGAAGATGATGACAAGACCTAAGGTATCTTCAAGAGTAAAGTTTCTGGAAATTGAGAATTCTGAGCTAAAAGGAAAGATTTCTGCCTTGGAAGCTAAAATCCAGAAACAAGATTCTGTTGAGAAAGAAGAGAAGAAAGAGACAGCACACTTGTGCTTGATGGTCCAGATGAAGATAAAAACCGAAGCTGATTATAGTCTAAACTTAAGAATTATAGTCTAAACTTAAGCTGATTATAGTCTAAACTTAAGCTGATTATAGTCTAAACTGAAGAAAGAGACAGCACACTAATGCATGCTATGATGACTAAACTCCAAGAATTATAGTCTAAACTTAAGAGTGAAAAAGGTCTTATTAATGATAAAACTCAATCTATACAGAAACTTAGCAATGATATTGCTGAGAAAAATGTATTGATTGAAGCGTTGCATAAAAACATTGACACCAGCGCAAAAGAGAAGACTATAATTCATAAAGAGTTAGCTGAAACAACTTCAAAATATAGAATGTGTGAGTTTGAGTCAAAAGAGCTTTCTAAAATGTATTCTTCGCTTTCAAAAGAAAAGAAATCTTTAATTGAAAAAGTGAATGCTTTGGAAGGAAAATTATATACTTTGGGTCAAACTAAACAAACCATTCATCTAAACAAACCTAGCTAAAGAAAATCCTGAGTGTTGGGGACTTGGTTACAAGAACCCACACCACCTCAAAAAGGGTATTTCTGAAGTGCCTTCTCTTTATGATTTTGGATTTTTAAAACTGGCACCTAAATACCCTGAACTTCAAGTTTTATGGACTAGACTGTCTGAAAAAGATGAAGCCAAGGAAACCGAGAAAAGAAAGAACACATCTAAAATTCAACTTCCATTTTGTTATGAGAGGTAGAATAATAGTTATCATTGTGATAAATCAAAATCTCTTTCAAATAACTATTTTGAGAGTTATTCTGTAAAAGAAATGGAGGCTAAGCCCATCGAAGGTAAGCTTTACGTTCCCCCTCTCGTGTTGGAAAGTAAAATTTCTGAAATCGAGAATACTCTCAAACAAGAAAGGATTTTGATGGACTTAGAACAAACTGTTTTTTCTACTGTGTTTAAATTTTCTGATTTTTCTAAATCATTCAAGGCTTCAAAATCTTCTGATATGTCTGGTTTACTTGCTGAAGGGTTTGATTTTCTAAACTCTGATGGTTGTTTAGATGAATGTGTTGGTGATTTTGACTTTAATGCTAAACTTCCTAATCATTCTTCTTTTTTTGTTAATTCTTTTGGATTACCATGTGTGTATGAAAAAGGAGAAACATCAACGAAAGTTGATAAATCAGTTCCTGTGAAAACCAAAGTTGCCAAAGGTAAGAAGAAGAAATCTGGGCATTCACAGAAATAGATCAACACTGGTAAGTCAAAGAAGAAGCATTTGTTTGATTCTCACCATTCTAACAATAAAGTTTCAAATGTTTCAGATCTGAGAAAGAAAATGCATGAAGTTAAGTCTGAATGGCAACCAAAGCAGAAGAAAAATGAGAATGTTACATCATTTTCTAGTGCTGATTGTAATAAGAATACTCCTAGTAAAGATGATATAATTGTGGATGTTGCTATTTCTAAACCAAAACTTGTTGATTCTCGCAAGAAATATTCAAGACAACAATTATTCCAGTTATCTTTATCTGCTAGAAAGTTTCCGATTATGATAGAAATGATTATGATTCTCATAAATATTTTGATGATTGGTTTGGCACATATTTTGTATATTCTCATCGTTCTAGTTCTTCCTATGGTTTTCAAAGGAAAAGCGGACCCAAATTTAAATGGGTGCCAAAATCCTGTGCTAACATAGTTGGACCCAAATACCAGTGGGTAACAAAGAAAAAGGATGATTCTGTGTTACAGGCACCTACTGTCAAGGGGGAGTAAGAGAACCAAGGCTTCTAAGTAAATCAACTTAGGACCAATACTTCAACGAAGTTATGACTTCTAAACACAACAGTTTAGGACTCGCACTTCAATGATCAAAAGACTTTACTCCTGAGCTGAATGATATTGTACTCCTAGATACATATCTGAGAAGATCAACTTTCAAGGGGGAGTACATATTTGTCTGAAATTTTATGCATCCGACAGATATGATGATCAACGTTTGAGGGGGAGTTAATGCATATCTTTTACAATGATAATTTTCTGATGCATAAGTTCAGGGGGAGTAAAAGCATTATGACTTCTGATTACTTCATATCAGAACTCGTACTTTAATTGTTTTACTGCTTTATGTCTTTTAATTTATGTGAATAAAGTTTCTTTGACTATGACCTTTAGACTTTTGCAGTTTGAGAGAAGCTTACAAGATCATATCTTTATGACTTTAAGCTTGACTTCATGAGATGTAAAATTGCACGCAAAAGGTATAATTCTTTATCTTCATCTCACATATGGTTGAAAGAAGGACAACTTTCAATCATAGAAAACATTACTCTTAAATGTTCAAACCACTTCCCGATTCTCAAACATATTTCATGAATTGGAAGTATGATTTTAAATGTTTTCAAGATCTATTTTGTGCTTCAATGCTTAACAAACCGTGTGTTTCTAAAGATATATACTTTCATATTATCTTGTCTTTATACTTTCAAGTATTCACACACACCGGTTTAATTCTTTTGTTGATTAAGTTATCACTATGTCTCATATTGACCAAGTTTTCGATAATGATACAACCCGCTTGTATTTCAAATGAATTTTTGTGCGTCATTTCATTTCGAAACGTCATTTCAAGAATGTTTGTATTTTGATTCGTATAGACAATATCTATTATTCTTGACCATAAGCTTTAACTGCTATATCATTTGATTCTGATCATTTTCATACAATGTCAGATTTTCAAGGAAACTGATAAAGTTAAATCATTATTCTTGACTGATAAGCTTTAACGGGATCTTTGTGCTAGGACTTAATTGAAACTTCTATGGATTCACGTTAACCAGTGTTTCCTACTCAAGAAGTTAATCCTTAGTGATTGAATGTGAGGAGTCGAAAAGAAATGAGTGTGGGTTATGCGTTGAGGTAAAATGGAAAAGAGAGTTTGGTTAGATGTGAGCTTAATGATAAAAAGAAAGAGGGTGTGAGATCAGAGTAAAAGAATATCAAACTCTGCACCAACTACTTTCTGAGTCGGGCACCCACATTACTAATGTTTCACAATTCTTCGTGAACATTATTGTAATAGGCAACTAGCCCATGCCACCTCTTGTCTTTAAACTCCACCAGCCACTCATTTTCTTCTTAACAAGAAAATGATTCACATTTTTTTGGGGAAGCAGCACATTTACTATCTGATTTTCACTTGGAAAATATGGATATTTAAAGAAGGAAGTCTGCCCCACCTTCGCACTTCAATCATGCACATTGAGTCTATGTTCATCTACTGTTGTCTCAGTGGTTTACACAATTTTGAGCCTTTGTAAGCAATCATCCATGCTTAATTCTTTCTATCACTTGCACGGACACACAAGGAATTTGTTTTCTTGTCATAACATTCATAGAAATTGCCTTTGTGTTGTTTAGATGATTGAATGGAAGCCCTGGGGGAGTGAACATCATAAAAGCTTCTTTACAATGTGTATTCATTGCACACAGTGACTTCGTGTTACTGAAAGACATTTTTAATTGATTCATTTGTTGATTCAGAGGTTACATTTCTCATTTGTCTGGATTTGAAAAGATCTAGATGAATATCTTGGCTGGTTGACGGTGAATCAGAGGCTCAGTTCAACAGATCAGCATGGTCAAAGACATTTCTTGGAAGAAGTTTTGTGATGTCGATGCTCTATTCATCAAAAAGGGGGAGAACCTAATGTTTGAAGAAATGTCCATTACAAGTTGTGTTTCAAGATACGTTTGAAAGAAGAAAGATCAACCAAGAAATGGGAGAACACAAGTTTAGAGAAAGTATTATGAAGATATGCTGAATTGAGAGAAATTTTCTTTGAAGATACTTTGCTAAAGCATTCTGAGTTGAAACTGGAGATAATTTCTTTCCATCATCTGAAAGAGATTTTTTTTCATCTTTTGGGGAGATTGTTATATTTTGAAGACAAAGAGGGAGATTGCATCTTCTGAACTTAAAGAGAAGATTGAATTGCTAAATCCTTTTAGTAATGATCTTGATCCAAAGGGGGAGATTGTTAGAGCACAAATTTATTGGATTCAAGATCATCAAATCTGAAGATTGAAATCTGAGGTCAAAGCTGAAGAGTCAAACTCTCAATATTAGTCTAGGTCATTTGTAATAAATAGTCAAAGTCAGTTTCCTTGTATTTTGTGTATTTTTGTTTTTCCCTAAATAGGTATATAGCCTTCAAGGTTGCTAAGGTTGTAGGAGAGAGAGAGTGGGCAAGAATAGAAATATCAGCCGCCACTTTTATTCTAGAGAGAGAGAGCTTAGAGAGAGAAAATCCTTCAAGAGAGAAAAACTTGTAAATCGTTTGATATTGTAGAATCAAAACAGGTTTGTTAATCTCTTGTTTGTGATTATTTGTTTAATGCGATAAGAACTGAATCTACAGGGACAATCACTTAGAAAGATAAATTCTCAAATCTTCGCTGAAAGAGATAAATTGAAAGATAAAGTCTTCAGTCTTGAGGTTGAAATCAACATGATGAAGGAGAAAGCAACCCAAGACAGAGACAACTCAAAAGCACAAGATGAGATGAAGAAGATTGATAAAAAGAGAAGATTTTAAAAAAGAAAATGTTTTTTTTTCAGAAGAAGATGAATGAACTGAAAGAAAAGATCTTTCAAGATGAAAAGAAGATGGAAAAAGAAAGACAAGAGTTTGCAAAGAAGTTTTCTGAGTTTTCCAGAAAAGCTTTTGAAGAGAAGAAATCCATGGAGCTGAAATGCATAAAACTTTCTCAATAAGTTTCAGACTTCGAGAAAGTAATCATCATGGAGTGAGATAAATTTGAAAAGGAGAAAAAGAAAGCTGAACAGAAAAATGTTGGTATATTCAAGGAGATTTCTTGACAGAGAAACAATGTTGAAAAAGATTTTGAAGAAGAAAGGAAGGTATTTGAGTCTGAGATTGCAAAGCTTAACAAGAAACTATCTGATTTGTCAACAAATATTCAAAAGGAGAAGAATGCAAAATCTGAGTTGCATAAGAAGTTTCATCTGATTGCAAAGGAAATAAACTGCTTGTCCCCAAATATAAAAGAACTTGAAGAGATCGTGTTCAAAGTGAAGCTAACTGAGCACAAGACGCCAGAATCAATTGCTCAATCACCGAGAGATGATCAAGCTGGATCTGAATGCTCATTCAAATCAGCAGCAAGTTCAATTTTCACTAATGTTTCTAATAATCCTTTGTTTGATGCTAATGATAATCATACCTCTAAACTTAATGATAAAGTTCGTCCTTCTAACCTCTTCTATGACAAAAATGTTGATGACTCAGGTAACATCAAGAAGAATGATTCTCAGAAGAAAATGTTTTGGAGAAGGAAAGATGAGAAAGAAAAGTGGATTTGGATAGTGAAATGTTCCTCGGAGGAGAAGAAGGAACATAAATCATCTGAGCATGCATCTAATGCAAAAAGGAACTATGCTTCGAAAGGTAAAACTTTTGGCAAACCTGAACTGGTTTACACTATAAATCAATTGATCAGGTTAGCATAAAAGAAAATTAGTTGTTCCTACTGTGGCTCAAATGATTTTGTTAATAAAGTTTTTGAAAATTACTGGTATGGTTCTTACTATATTTCTCCTAATAGAACTGAAACTAACAAATCTGGATCCAAATACCAGTTGATACCAAAAGCTAAACCTGTGTTGCAGGCATCTAAAGACTAAGGTGGAGAAAGAACAATGGTTTCTAAACACTACCGTTTAGGACGCGATTGTCAATGAGAAAGAACCAAGGCTTCTGAATAAATCAGTTCAGAACCCGTGCTTCAAAGAATAATGGCTTTTGGATAAAACAGTTCAAGACCCGTCCCTCAATGTTTCAGAAATATGGTTTCTGATTACATCAGATCAGAACCTATGCTTTATTGGTAACATTGATCATTACTATTCTCACCGGAGAATAAGTAATCATGGTTTTTGAATATTTATGTTCAAAACCCGTACTCAATTGTTTTTCTTCTGAAGGATGTTAATCAGATAAATCTTTTCTAGAAGTTTTTGATTTGAAGGGGAGTTAGAGAAGTTAACTGCTATATTGTTGGGTCTGAATGTGCTAAGGATGGATACTACTGCTACTTGAAAGGTATTACTACTGCAAGATGAAATATTACTACTGCTAGTAGAATTAATACTGCTTGAAAAGTTAGTGCTGCTACTTTAATAGTTAGTACTGCTTGGAAATTACTACTGCAAGTATGGTTAGTACTGCCAGAGACAAAGTTAATACTGCTATTGAGTTAATGCTGCTTCTGAAGATAAAGATGGATTGATGCAAAAGAATAGAAGATGAAGATAATTATTGAATGGATTTTGAAGAATAATATTTCCTTTGTAATATTGTAATTAATTCTGTATATATAGTCTAGAAGTTCTTGATAGAGAGACATACATTGATAGAGTTGTTTTAGAGAATTAACCTCAAGACTAATATTGATCCTTTCTATAGAGAAGTATAGAACGTCTGTTGAGTCTGTTCAACAGATTGAGGTTGTGTTTGTAATCATTGAGTTTTATGCAATATAAACTTATGATTTAAGTTCATATTCTGTGTTTTGATTAATTGTTAAAGTGTTATTCCACGACTTCTTTAAGATTGTTTCTGATTTTGTATTAAATTCTTGTTTAGAATTTTCGATCTTGACATATATCTTTTAGGGGGAGGAGATAATAGCTAACTGTACTTTCATTGTTATATTTTTCTAATAACTTGAATTTTTACATGTATCAAGGGGGAGGATATCTTAGTTTTTGTCTAAGTGAACTTACAGGTATAGTTTTCTTTAATTTAACCTTCATCACTTGTTGAAAGATGAACAACTTTCACTTGTGAAAAATGGTTTTTAAATGTTCAAACCACTTCACATTCTAAAAAAGTTTTAATGAATTGAGAAGTGTGTTTTTAAATGATTTTTGGATACTTAAACGCTTATCTGACTGTGTGTTCCAAAAGATAAATACTTGTGTATTATCTTGTCTTTATACTTTGTCAAGTATTCATACACAACGGTTTAGTTGATTTTTCTTGAACTTTGTTATTACTGTTAAGTCAGATTTTATAGTAATCATTGTATTTATAGACTTGGTCTAATACTATGTTTAGAGAGCTTATATGTTCTGTATTAGCCAAGGGTATTTAAGTCCCTTGTGGCTTTGTGTCTTGTAAGGAACTCACGCTTACTTAGAATTCAATCCTACTTTGCGCTTTCAATCTCCCTCTCTCTACTTTCTCTCTCTACGATTTAGTTGATTTTGGGATTATCAATTGGTATCAGAGCTGTTCTAAATCTGAGAGAATTAAGAGAAACGTTTTTCATTTTCTGAATTTGTGATTTAATCAGGAAATTTGATCGATTTTCTTGATTTTTTTTCAAGAAAATCTCATTTTTTGATTTTTCATCAAATTTGGATTGTTTTCTGAACGAATTTCTTTGTAAATTGGTTTGCTGGATTCGATTTTGATAGTGGAACACTTTTGATTCACATTGATTTGCAAGAAATTCACATTGTGATCTTCAATTTTGAAAATTTTCGATTTTCTGGAAAAGACGTTTTACTAAATGTTCGTTTCATGAATATTCAATTTTGTGGTTTT
This sequence comes from Arctium lappa, assembly GCA_023525745.1. Lineage (NCBI taxonomy): Eukaryota > Viridiplantae > Streptophyta > Magnoliopsida > Asterales > Asteraceae > Arctium > Arctium lappa. Next base: position 70,008,366 of record CM042054.1, read on the forward strand.
TGATCGAACTAATTGTTTGAAAGTGATTAGAAAATTGTTTTCGAACATGCTTGTGTAAGAAAATCTCATCAAATTTGTTTTTGTATTCAAATTTTAGAAGATTTCTGAGTTTCTCATCGTTTTGCGCTAGATCTGTTTTTTGCGTCAGTTCATACGTGTTTGCGCCAGTTCATACGAGTTTGCACTAGTTATTCTAATTTTTGATCAAATTTTCTGATTTTTGCGCTAGTTGATCTATACTTTGCGCCAGTTTATCTCAGGTTTTCATTAAGTTCACCTCATCTCAAGAAAATTTCAAGTTCTCTTCATCAGCTTCTCACGCAAAGTTATATTGCGTCATCTCAGTCTCACGCAAATTTAAATTTGCGTCATTTACCTCTCACGCAAAGAGTGATTCTTTGCCATCAATAACTCGCGCAAATCATTGTTTACGCCACCAAAGCTTCACGCAAAACAAGTACATCACGGAAACTCAAGTTTGCGCCATCAACGCTTCGCGCAAATCTAAGATTGCGCAATCTTCATCAAGCGCAAAAGAAAGTTTGCGCTAGTCACTGTTCACGCAAAACACTAGTTTGCGCCATATCCTCTATTTCAGACTTAGCATTTTTCTGACTATGGATTCTGAAAAGTTTGCATTTCAAGCTCAGTTCTACAAGAGTGATATCATCCAATTCTGGTTGATGAGAATGAGTTCACTAAGTGGCAAGATCGGTTTCTGAATTTCATTGAGCGTCAAAAGAACGGACATTATATGATGAAGATTTTATCTGAAGGATCTTTTGTAAAACCCACTCTGGCTTCTGGATTATCAAAGCCTACTGCCGAGTACACACCCGATGAGTTGGTACAATATAAAATCGATCGTGATGTAAAGGCTAATCTGATGTTAGCTTTGCCAAATTCTATCTACAACAGGATTGATTTCTTCAAGAACAATCCTAAACTAATGTGGGCACAACTAGAAAAGATTATGCTTGGGTCTTTAGTTGCAACACAACTTCGGGATACACGTTACATGAACAACTTTGAAGAATTCAAAGCCAAAGGTGGGGAGTCACTGAAAAATGTTTATGACAGATTCTGTGCAGTGATAAATGATCTGAGGAAGATAAAAGTGGAAAAGACTGAGTTGGAAAAAGAGAATGTTTCACATTTTCTTAAAAAGAGAATGTTTCACATTTTCTGGGGAAGCAACACATAATCTATTGGTTCTTCACTCGGAAGATACTGATATGGAAAAAGAAGGAAAGTTGCCCCACCTTTGACCCTTCATCATGCACATTGAGTCTTTGTATACCATTGCTGTCTCAGTGGTTTACATATTTTAAGCCTTATGAAATGCAATCATTGTGCTTAATTCTTTCATAACACAAGCACGAGCACACATAAAATTTGTTTTCCTGTCAGAGCATTCATAGAAAATACGTTGTGTTTTTCAATGATTGAATGGAAGTCCTGGGGAGTCATCATCAAACAAGCTCCTTACATTGTACATTCGTTATACACAGTGGCTTTGTGCTATTGACAGGCATTACTAATTGTTTCATTTGTTGATTCAGGGTTACAACTCCTAATTTGTCTGAATTTGAAAAGATTCAGATGAATACTTTTATGAATTGACGACTCATTCAGATCAGATGAATCAAAGGGAGAGATCATGAAGACTCTACTAAATTGCTTATGTGGGGAAGATGTTTCAAAGACATATCTAAACTTGAAGAGTTTTAATGATTTAGATTCTCACAAATCATTAAAAAGGGGGAGATAAGTCAAATTTCAAGTTTAGATGAAAAGGTTATATCAGAATTGGGGAGATAAATCAGTGTTCAAGATCAAATGATTAAAATTGGTATCAAGAAAGAGTGACAGATGATTTTCAAAGCCAGATTGAAAGCTGAAGTAATGATTAATTGTAAAGGGGGAGATTGAAGTTAATGATTGTTTGAATCAAGTGGTTTCGAAGTCAAAGTTAGTTAGTGTTTGAAGACTTGTTTGATTAAGAAGATGAGTGTCAAAGATTTGAAGATTGTCAAAGTTTTCAAGAGTCAAAGCTGAAGATTTTTCTGAAGATAAGAAGACCTGAAGATTAATGTCAATTTTTTTTAATCTTGAATCCAAAGGGGGAGAATGTTAGACCAGAATTGTATTCAAGATTAAAAGTGAGGGTCTAGTTTGTAATTGTTGTTTAGTTTGAAGGTTTAATTGTAAAGTCAACAAAAGTTGACTTAGTATAAATAGCTTAGGTTCCTTGTAATCTTGTAAGTACGCTCATTTGTAAAAACACAAGTCTTGCATATTAGAGAGAACACAGTGAGATCTGTGACATTTAGACTTGTGATTTAGTTGTAATCTTGTCACATTAATACAAGTGATTGTTTCTTAATCTGTATTGATTGAACATATCCTAGAAACTGGGATCACAGAATCATCAACCAAGGTTGGTGAATCAGTTTCTATGAGTACTGACTATTATTAAAAAGGTAAAAAGCAAAAGAAACAGCGCTCACAGAAACGAACCAACACTGGTAAGATAAAGAAAAGACAAACTCAAAAATCTCATTTTCCTAACAAATCTAAATCTCATGTTTTAGAGTTGAAAAAGAAAAGGTCTGAAGAGCGAACTGAGTAGCGACCAAAATAGAAGATTGATGAGAAAGCAGAATCATGTCTTGATATTAGTTGTCATAGAACGACTGATAGTATTTCTGATGTAGTTGGTATTGTTGCTTCTTCTAAACAAAAAATTGTAATTCCTTACAAGAAAAATTCAATAAAGTAATTACTCCAATTATCTTGGTCTACTACTAAGTCCTCTAAATATAGATGGAATGATTTGTTTCTCGCCAATATTCTGATGATTGGTTTGGTAATTATCATGTTTATCATTCTAAAGCTTCTCATGTTTCTCAAAATAAAAGAGGACCCAAATTCATATGGGTGCCAAAATCTTGCGCTAATCTGAAAGGACCCAGATATAAATGGGTACCTAAAGTTGTTGTTCCCCGATTTCTCCTGTGCAGACCCGTCATATGTGGTACTTGGATTCTGGTTGCTCCAAGCATATGACCGGGTAGAAAGGTATCTTATCTAATTATACAAAAAAATACTGCGGGAACGTGCGTTTCGGGAACGACCAGTTTTCACCAATTTTGGGCTATGGTGACGTTATTCAAGACAACGTAACGATTATGAAGGTGAGCTACGTTGAAGGTTTAGGACATAACCTCTTTAGCATTGGACAGTTTTGTGACAAAGACCTAGAGGTTAATTTCAAGGCCAAGAGATGTTGTGTGTGTACTGAAGACGGTAAAGAACTCTTGGTCGGCACGAGAAAGTCAAATCTCTACACGATCAACTTGTCAAAAGTCAAGACTGACAATGAGGTGCGTCTACTGTCAAAATCCTCGCTGCAACAAAGCTGGTTATGGCATCAAAGGCTTTCTCACCTGAATTTTCGTTACATCAACAAACTGGTCACGGGAAACTTAGTAAAAGGACTTATAGAGCTTAAGTATGTGAAAGAACATCTGTGAGCAGCGTGTGAGAAGGGCAAGATGAAGAGAGACCCTCATAATCCGAAGCCTGAGCCTAGTACAAGTTCATCCTTGGAACTTCTGCATATGGATCTCTGCAGTCCAATGTGAACTCAAAGCATAAACGGCAAAAAGTACGTTCTAGTGATTGTGGACGATTATTCGCGGTACACTTGGGTCAAATTTCTGAGAACAAAAGATGAGACGACCGAAGTCATCATCACATTCTTAAAGACTACTCAAGTGAATCTGCAAAAGATAGTCAAGCTTCTACGAACAGACAATAACCCAAAATTCAAGAACAGAACTGTAGAAGATTATCTCGAATCGGTCGGGATAACACATCAGTTTTCTGCTGCCAGAATGCCTGAACAGAATGGAGTTGTAGAAAGTCATAACAGAACGCTAGTCGAGGCCACTCGAACTATGCTAAGTCAATCAAATCTACCTCTATTTCTATGGGCAGAAGCTGTATCGACTGCTTGATACACGCAGAATCGATCCATAATCCACCGCCGGTTTGGTAAAACGCTATATGCTTTAACAAATAATCGTACACCTAGCATTAAAAATTTCCATATTTTTGGATGCAGGTGCTTCGTACTGAATGAATAAGAGAACTTGAACAAGTTTAATCCAAAGGCTGACGAAGGCATTTTCATCGGCTTCTCTCAAACGTCTGCTGCCTACAGAGTATATCTGAAGAAGTCAAAGATTGTAGTATAGAGCGTAAATGATACATTCGATGAGGATTTTGATTCTGAGAAACACAATTCAGAACCCGTACTTACTGGAGTGCTAGCTTCTGGACAAATCAGTCCAGAACCTGTGGTTAATGCGACTAATTCTGATAAACCATCTACTTCTACATCTCATTTATCAGAATTAGATTTATTGTTTGAATTATTTTATGATGAGTTTCTTGGGTCTAAATTTCTTAAACATGTTGTGATTGACAGACCTGAAGAGTCAAGCAGTCATCATCCAATCACTTCAGATGTGTCTACTGAATTCGTTCCCCCGGTTCAACAAGAAACTCTGATTCAAACACCTACTACTTCGGTTGAAGCTATATAAGAAAATGTCGAGACAGAAGTTGTTGACTCGGTTGGTTGCACTGTAATGACTAATCAACAGTCAGATAATGATGTATCAACTGAAACTTCTGCTCAAAATACTTCAGCTAAACTCCTCCCAAATACTGAACAAATTGATGAACCTGAAAGTAGATTCTTAGATGAACATCATGATCAATCTACATCTAATCCACTCCCTCATGAACACAAGTGGACCAAAGAGCACCCGATACATCAGATCATAGGAGATCCATCTAAACCGGTGCAAACTAGGTCTGCTACACTAAATCAATGTATGCATGACTCATTCCTGAGCAAGATAGAGCCAACACGCGTATCTGAAGCTCTAGCCAACTCAGATTGGGTAACTGCAATGCAAGAAGAGCTGAATCAGTTTGAAGCATTAGAAGTCTGGAGACTAATGCCTAAGCCTGAAGGTAAAACTATTATTGGCACAAAATGGGTATTCAAGAATAAGAAAGACGAAGATGGTATCGTAATAAGAAACAAAGCAAGACTTGTGGCTAAAGGGTATAGGCAAGAGAAAGGTATTGACTATGATGAGACTTATGCTCCAGTGGCGCACATCGAGGCTATAAGGATGTTTCTCGCTTATGCCTCACACAAGAACTTCACCGTCTACCAAATGGACGTGAATACTGCCTTTCTCAACGAAATCTTAAAGGAGGAAGTCTACGTTTCTCAGTCTGAAGGCTTTTTCAATCCAGAAAAGCTGAATCATGTTTACATTATGGACAAAGCTCTTTATGGTCTGAAGCAAGCCCCTCGAGCCTGGTATGAAGTGTTATCTAAATTTTTAGTCAAGTCGGACTTCTTTAAAGGTAAAATCGATACTAATCTTTTTATCAAAAAGGAAAAAGCCGATATCATTTTAATTCAAATATATGTATATGATATTATATTTGGATCAACTAATGCTAAATACTATAAGAATTTTTCTAACCTCATGGTGTCTAGATTTCAGATGAGTATGATGGGAAAGAAGAATTTCTTTCTCGGATTACAAGTCAAACAGTTTTCTACGGGAATTTTTATTAATCAAGCTAAGTACATTTTCGATATTCTTAGAAAATTTAAAATGGAAAATTGTACTCCTATTGGAACCCCGATGGCACCAGGAACAAAGATTGGCACTGATCCTTCTGGAAAAGTTGTCGATGTTAGAACCTACCAAGGTATGATTGGTTATTTAATGTATTTAACATCTAGTAGGCCAGATATAATGTTCTCTACATGCCTTTGTGCAAGATATCAGGCTAATCCTAAAGATTCCCATTTTTCTGCAGTTAAATGAATTTTTAGATATCTGAAGGGCACTGCAGATCTTGGTCTGTGGTATACTAAGGATACAGGTTTTGAATTGACAACATATTCAGATGCAGACCATGCAAGTTTTATGCTGGACCCGAAAAGTACATCGGGGCACATACAATTTCTTGGCGATAAACTCGTGAGTTGGGCTTCAAAGAAACAACTCTGTGTATCTACTTCAACAACCGAGGCAGAGTACGTAGCTGCGACGAGCTGCTGTTCTCAAGTGTTGTGGATGAGAACACAACTTCAAGATTATGGCTTCAAATTCAACAAGATCCTGATCTACTGTGATTCAAAGAGCGCGATTGCCATATCTGCGAATCCTGTTCAACATACAAAGACCAAGCACATTGATGTCAGATATCACTTTATCAAAGACAATGTTGAAAAAGGTACAATCGAACTTTATTTTGTAAACACAGAGTATCATTTTGTTGATTTATTTGCCAAGCCTCTTGATGAAAAGCGTTTTAACTTTCTCATTTCAAAACTTGGTATGTTAAATCTCAAGACTTAATCTGTGATTACCTACTAAAGTTTTGTTATTGTTATTTTCTTCATTTCTTCATTTTTTTGTTTTGAAAGATATCTGCACTTAAGTTTGTTCATGATCTCAGGGGGAATGTGAGAAGAAATTAAGATGATCTACATACGTTTGAGGGGGAGTTAATAAATTTTACATATGTTTATTTCTGATAAATTTTCTGATCCATAATTTCAGGGGGAGTAAGAGATAAGGAGTACTGAATATCACTTTTGATTTCATCTTATCAGAACTCGTACTTTTAAATGTTTTATTGCTTTAATGCATTTTATTTTCAATAAATTTTGTTGTGAATAAAGCTTTGTACTTTGACAGACTTTGTGACTGTTTGCAGATTTGAGACGAAGCTTAAAACGATCATATCTAATATGACTTTTGAGCTGACTTCGTAAGATTGAAGATGAGCGTAAGGAAATATTCTACTATTAATCTCATATATGGTTAAAAGAAGGACGACTTTTAATCATAGAAAACATGTTCTTAAATGTTCAAACCACTTCCAGATTCTTAAAAGATTTCATGAATTTAGAAGTGTGAATTTAAATGTTTTCATTTTCATGTGCTTAAATGTTAATAAACCGTGTGTTTCCGAAGATAAATACTTGTTTTTTTTATCTTTTCCATATACTTTCAAGTATTCGCACACACCGGTTTAATATTCTGTGGGAAATGTTCTTACCATGTCTCATATTGAAACATATTTTCGATGGTAAGATACCCCGTTTGTTATTCATAGTTTGAGCGTGATTTCATTTCAAAACGTTTCTTTCAAGAATGTCTATATTTTGATTTCTATAGACAAAATTCCAATTTTTCTAGACCTAATTCTTATTTGATGAGATCAAATATGAATGATTAAATATGTCCGAATTTGATCTTTTTCATACAATGTCAGATTTTCAAACAAGTTTCTTGTATTCATTTCATTCATGCAGTATACTTGTTTTGAAAAATCTTCACTGTTCAAAATTCTCAAATATTCATGATTACATCTATGAGCATACAAACATTGAGCAACGTATTCTTTTAGGAAAACATGGGTTTATTGTGTGAGCTAGACCGAACTTCTATGGATTCTTGTTAACTAGTGTTTCCTAACTAAGAAGTTAATCCTTGAGTGATGAAAGAGTACAGAGTCAATATATGAGTGTGGGTGTGATGAGGTAAACTGAAAAGGAGAGTTTGGTTAGAAGCGAGCTTATTGTTAAAAGAAAGAGGGTGAGAGAATAGAGTAAAAGAATATCAAACTCTGAACCAACTTTTTCTGAGTCGGGCAACCACATTTCTGATTGTTTCACAATTCTTTGGTGAACGTCATTGAAAAAGGCAACTAGCCGATGCCAACTCTTGATTTAACCCCACCTGCCACTCATCTTTTTTCTAAAAAAGAAGATGTTTCATATTTTCAAGGGGACGCAACATATAATCTATCTGGTTTTCATTTGGAAAATCTGGATATTGAAAAAGAAGGAAGTCTTCCCCACCTTCGCACTTCGATCATGCACAATTGAGTCTGTGTTATACTGTTGTTGTCTCAATGGTTTACACAATTTTGAGCCTGATAGAGCAATCATTTGTGCTTAATTCTTTCATACACAAGCACGTACACACAGGAAATTCGTTTTTCTGTCTAAATGTTCATAGTTTAACCTTGTGTTATTCGATGATTAGATGGAAGACCTGGGGGAGTGAACATCAAAAAGCTCCTTTCCAATGTGTATTCGTTACACACAGTGACTTCGTGTTACTGACAGGCATGTTAACTGATTTATTTGTTGATTCATGTTTTACACTCATAATTTGTCTGAATTTGCAAAGATTCGGATGAATATCTTTTGGATCGATGACTAGTCAGAGGCTCGTGTGAAAGATCAATGATCAAATTCATACATGACATTTCTTGTGAAAGTTTTGATGATTTCTATGCTTTAATCATGAAAAAACGGGAGAAGATTATTTCAAGAAATGTTTGATGAAGAAGAGTTTATATCTGTTATGGGAGAAGATTGTGTCAAAGATTGCAAGTATTGCTGAAGAGTGTGCAAGTTTGAATGAGCAAATTCAAAAATTTCTGAAAGCAAGCTGGATTTTACTGAAATTTTCTTTGAAGATAATTTGCTGAAGCAATCTGAGCTGAATATGAAGATAATTTCTTTCCAATGACTGAAAGAGGTTTCTTATTACCTTGGGGTAGAATGTTAACACTGGTTGCAAAATATGTTGTTCAAAGACTTTGGAGATTATACATAATTGTTTTTTAAGATAAGGGGAGATTGAAATGCAAATTTTTTTTGAAGATGATCTTGATCCAAAGGGGGGGAATGTTAGAGCATATATTTGTTGGATATAAGATCATGAAGACTGAAGGTCAAAGTCAGGTCAAAGCTAAATTCAACTCCTTTATGCAAGTCAAAGTCTATTTGTAATAAATAGTCAAAGTCAAAGTCAAATGTATTTTGCTTTTAAGTGTTTAGTGCGCGTGTGTTTTAAATAGATATATGAGTAGTTGAGTTGTGTGTGGTAAGAAATTAGAGTTGTACGCTGACATTGTGATCTAGAGAGAGAAATATTCTCAGAGAGTCTTTATACGAATTGTTCATTGAATTGGAAAACAGGTTGATTAATTCTCTTGTTATCATCTTGTTATTGTGATTAAATTATGTGATTAGAACTTGAATATTTTGGGATTAATAACTTTGATCAGCATTTCCTCCAACATTATCAACATTGTCAACTCTTTCATCAACCATAACAACCTCAGATCCAACATCTGCCTGTTTCTCCCTTATCCCCCCTCATGATCATGATCTTGATCAGGATCATGTCTTGGCTTAGAAACAGCTGCCTGGGATGAACATGAAGTTTGCACTACCTGTTTAAGATCAGATAAATCATGCAAAACATCGATTTTAAAAGTAGAAAACTCTGAAGCACTAACCAAATCTGGTGTTTTCACAGATTGTGGTGGTTGTTGTTAAAGGTGGGATTGCAGAAGTGAAAAAAGATCTGCATCTTGGTGGTTATCCGGAGCTTGTGATAACAGTTTAGCAAACAACAGAGACTTCAGCTCATGAATGGATAAATCAACAGGTTGAGGATTTTATGGTGCCTGGATTTGTTAAATAGGCTCAATAGGCTCAGATGCAGCAGTATGTTTCCCTTTCAACATCCTTTTAATCTCATACATTTCATCCTCCAACTTCTTTGATAACCTGGTTTCAACAGCCTTTAAGGCACCGTCGAGAACTTCCTTTGACACATAGTCAGGGTGAGTAACACCAGAATCACATAGATTATCCGTTTGCATGACAATGGCAGAACCAACTGCATGGCCTGTGTTCATTGTTGGTATTGATATAACAATGACAGGTCGTCCATCCTGTCCTCGTAGTCCGGATTGCGGATCTACTTGGGATGTTCCGATCGGGTCACCAAGACTTCCGATGGTAGTAGTTTCAATATGTGACCTAGGAATGACAATTGGAATGTCAAAAGGCACTAGACTCGATGGTACATTGAAAGAAGTTGAGAACGGGGGCTGCAGTTCTCTATTTTCAATAGCAATATTCTTCGAATGAGAAACCGGTAGATATGTGTTAATTCCCCGTGAGAAGTTGAAACTATCTCCTGTTGAGAACAGGTAGAGTGGTTTTCTATGGTGTGCATTTGCATAAGTGGGCTACTTATGTCTTGAATACTTGCACGCAACACATGCGGCGAAGCATTTGATGTGGTTTCCCTTTTGGAATGGTAGGTTAGGATGCACTCTCTCTCACCATGTTCTTTTTCTTTCCCATCACTCACTCTCTCAAAATTTTCAACTAATCCTCCCTCATTTCTCTTTATATCTCCAACTGCAACATTTACAGTTTCATAAGCTGTATTGACATTTAGTTCCATATCATCAGCTTCATAAAATTGTTCAAACACATCAACTTGCTCATCATCATCCTGTACATCATCTTGTACTTGAGCAGTTGTTTTAGCAGGAATATCAGCATTGGTTTCAGCTCCACCATCATTATTATCATCATCATCAACAGTTTCAGTGTCAGACTCCTCATCATTCTCATTGTTGTTACCATCACTCTGATTATCATTAGCAACATTCTTAGTATCACTGGTTGCAGAAGGATCTTCACTACTATCACTTTCATCAGCCAATCTGTTTGCGTGATCCAGGTCATTATCAGAGCCTTGACCGTCATCAGAAGAAGGTGTCACTAAACTTTGGGTAATGACCCGTGACCCTGATGCCTCTAGTCTAGGTCTCCGAACCCCTCCGGAACCCCTCTCGGTATTTTTTCTCTTCTTTCCCCGTTCTTTTACTCCCATAGTATCAAAAACCCTTACCGACTCCGCTCTCCTAGGGTTTGAGCCTTGGGTAAGGTCAACCGGTCTTGGTTGTCCAATAGACTCTCTATATTCTAGCATAATAGCATACTCTGAATCAGCATAATGTAATAAACCTTCAAGGACTAGCATAGAAAACTCAAATTAACTTTTTTGCTTCATCAGATATCTCATCTCACTGACTGGTGCAAGTGGATGATTGATTCTAGTAGGAATCTGTCTGTTGCTTCTCAGCATGCTTCTTACAATCAAAGTCATGAATCTTTGATACAGAATGTAGTTCGGTGCCTTTGATGTTTTCTTAGCAACAACTTTTTCATAAAGTTCTATCCATAAGATGCTGGCATAGTCAATGTGAAGATCATGAACCACTGAGTAGAACATCTTGAGAATGTGTATACTTGCATTATCAGTTCCATAGATTTTGGCAGTTAGACACCTCTTGATGACAGAGAACAAGGTGTAGTAAAATGGAGGCAAGTTATTCTTCTTAAAGTGATTGACTTAAGTCAACTGCCCCACATAACCCAAATCTATGATGTCCTGAAAAACTTCTGCATCAGATGGCAGTTCATCATATGTGGTTCTCCCTTCTCTGGCATTTGCAGCAGGTAGACTTAGCATAAATCTGAGTTTTTCAAGATTCAGCACAAATGTAAAGTGATCTATCTCCATCTTGAATATGGGAATCCTTTCACCTTCTACCCTCATGTGAGTGAACCTGATAGTTTTCCATGCTTGCTGAACATATAACTCTAGAACAACTGCTTGAGCTGTTAGAGCATTCCTCAAAGGATGATTCTTGAGAATATCAATAACTAGTGGATCTATCTTCATGGTAAACTCCAAGTGATGATTGTTTGGCTGTTGTAGATTCATCTTAGATGGTGAGATAAGAAATAGACCAGGATTGACATTCGGTGGAACTTGAAAGTCTGATCTAGAAGATGGCATTGGTGAAATTGTATTCCCAGATACAATCAAGCAATTCTCAATTCAATATTTGACAATATCAAGATCTTAGAGAGAGAGAGTAGTGAGAGAAAGCAATATGATGTGTATTGATATAATCGTGTAATACAATGATTCTAGTTACAAGATTATCAAGGCAATAAGTATTTATACCACAAGTCTATAACCACATGCTTAACAACAAAGTAAACTCTAAGATTGACTAAACTAAACTTTGACTTTGTTGACTTATCTTGACTTCACTTTTCCTATTAAATCTTGGATACAATAATACACTAACAATCTCCCCCTTTGTATTCAAGATTTAAAAAAAATTGACATTAGTCTTCAGCGCTTGATTCTTCAACTTTTGTCTCTGACATCTTTAAAACTTTGAAGCTCTAACAATCTTCAGTCTTTCAGTCTTTGAAGAATCTTGAAAAGTCTTTTGCACTTTGCATCTTTGTAAATCAACATGTCTTGAATGAATCTTTGAAACTTTTTAAACTTGTTTGAAGCTTTGCAGACTTCGAGGAATCTTTGAAAATCATGTATCTTCATCACTGGAATCTCTTGATTGTCTTCAGAAAAACGAACTTTCTCAAATCATCTGAATTTTCAGCGCTTGATTCTTCAACTTTTAACTCTGACAACTTTGAACTTTGAAACTCTTTCTGAAGTTGTTGAAAAATCTTGAAAAGTCATTCACGATTAGCATCTTTGAATAGTCAACAAGTCTTGTAGACGAACCATTTGAAGTCTTGAAACAATACACACTTCATCTTTGAAACATTTGAAACTTCGAGGGATCTTTGAACTTTGTATCTTCATCTCTTTGATTTCTTGACCATCTTCAGAAAAACAAACTTTCTCAAATCATCTGAATTTGTCTTTGAATCATCTTCAGAATTTGTCTTTGAATCATCTTCAGAATCTGAATTTGTCTTTGAAATTGATCTTTGTAGATATCTCCCCCTTTTTGATGAATATGAGCACCATAATCATCAAAACATCCTCAATTTCAGCACTTTCTTTGAATCTCCCCCTTTTAAAGATATTCTCCCCCTTTGAGATACATTTGACATTTTCTGCCCTTTGATCTGAATAGCTGAATCATGAACTGTATATACCTGAATCTTTTTAAATCCAGATATAATGAACGTTGAAACACTGATTCAACAAATGAAACAGTTAGAAGTGCCTGTCAGTAAAATAGAGTTACTGTGTACAACGAATGTACAATATAAGGAGCTGGTTTGATGATGACTCCCCAGGACTTCCATTCAATCATTGAAAAACACAAGGTTTATCTATGAATGTTCTGACAGAAAAACAAATTTTCAGTGTGCTCGTGCTTGTGTATGAAAGAATTTAGCACAATGATTGTATTTCATAAGGCTAAAATTATGTAAACTGTTGAGACAACAACATATATTACACGGACTCAATGTGAATGAAAGAGGTGCGAAGGTGGGGCAACGTTCCTTCTTTTTCAATATCTAAATCTTCCGAGTGAAGACTAGATAGCAGATATGCTGCATCCCTAAAGAAAATGAAACATTTCTTTGTTAAGAAAGAAACGAGTGGCTGGTGGGGTAATTGCAAGAGTTGGCATGGGCTCACTGCCTTTTTCAATGATGGTCACCAAAGAATGTGATCCAATCAGAAGATGTTGGTGCAGAGTTTTGATATTTTTTTAACTCTGTTCTCACACCCTCATTCTTTTTTAACATTTAGCTCACTTCTAACCAAACTCTCATTTACATTTTACCTCAGCTCAATGAGAAAAACTCAACCGGATGAGTTATCTCCCCCACTCTTTGATTTATGACCCCTCACCCCTCAATCACTCTAGGATAACTTTCGGGGTAGGAAACACTGGTTTACTTGAATCCATGGAAGTTCTATTTAAGCTCACACATGAATCCCATCTAAGTCCTATAAAGAATGATTGATCAACAGTTTAACTGAACAGTTAAGCACAAAATGTGATAACATTGTCAAAATGTATGCTCATGAGATTTGAGCAATTGAGCTTTGAAGATTTCTCAAAACAAAGATATTGAATGAATGGAATGAAATCAAGAGAATTGTTTTGAGAATCTGACAATGTATCAATCAGATCAAATGAAATGGTTAGGGTATCAAAGAATTGGATATTTTGTTTATATGAACGAATATAAACAATTTTGCAATGAAAGCACAAAAATTGAAATGATGAATGATGCTCAACAACATTTGAAAGCAAACGGGAGTATTACCATCGAAAAATAGGTTCATTTAGAGACATGGTAATAACTGATTAAAATGATGTACTGAACCGATGTGTGTGAATACTTTACAGTATATATGAAAGATAATACACGAGTATTGATCTTTGGAAACACACGGTCAGTTAAACATTAAAGCTCAATATGAAAAACATTTGAAAAATCATTAATTCGACTGTTCTTGGTGTGTTCTTGATAAAAAATCAAAATTTAATGGTTCAATATGAAAAACATTTGAAAAACATTAATTCGACTGTTCTTGGTGTGTTCTTGATAAAAAATCAAAATTTAATGGTTCAAATATGATTAAATCTTCAAAACTCTTTGTTAAAGTTGTTTATTTACACAAATCGATCATAAAGGAATAAAATTTTTGGGTTAAAATTCATAATTGAAAATTTTTAAATCTGGGTTCATACGAAATGGTATGAATTTTTGAAAATGTTCATGAATATGTTCTGGGTGTTCATATTTTCATATAGAAAATTTTCAAGTAAAATTTTTGAAAATTTTAAGGTTCATATGAATTCTTGTTGTTGACAGTGCCATACGAATTCTGGATGTCATTGCCATAATTTTTTAAGTCATCAATTCGCATGATCCTTCATACGAATTCCTTGGTCTTGTGTTGGTTAAAATTATTCTAAGTGAAGAATTCGTATATTGGTTTCATACGAATTATGTGTTCCACTCCATTCCATTTTATTCCTAAGTGAGGAATTCGCATATCTCATTCATGCGAATTCTATACTTAGAGTTTTTCAAAACATGGTTTTCAATGTCAACACTTAAGATTTTTGTACTAACCACTTGGACCTTGTCCAAAATTGTTCATTCTTTTCAGGTACAAATGGCTGATCAATCTAAAAAAAATGTTCAGATGGGTGAAAACTCACCTAATGAGGCATCCCAGGAGTGCCCAATTGTTAGTGTATTATTGTATCCAAGATTTAATAGGAAAAGTAAAGTCAAGATAAGTCAACAAAGTCAAAGTTTAGTTTAGTCAATCTTAGAGTTTACTTTGTTGTTAAGCATGTGGTTATAGACTTGTGGTATAAATACCTATTGCCTTGATAATCTTGTAACTAGAATCATTGTATTACACTGTTATATCAATACACATCAGATTGCTTTCTCTCACTACTCCCTCTCTAAGATCTTGATATTGTCAAATATTGAATTGAGAATTACTTGATTGTATATGTGAATACAATTTTAATTGGTATTAGAGCAAACCAAACCAATCAGAAGGATTATTACATCAAAATTTGATTAAATTTTTCGAAATCTTGATTTTCACGAACTATTTTCTTGAAAGTTACTGTTTGATCCGTGGTTTTATTGTTTTTGTACAATTAAATCAAGAAATTGATTTGATTGTATACGTTTTATATATTGGATCAACTTTCGTTCTGATCACATTGTCTAATTCGAACATTAGATTGATCAAATAGCTATTTTTGGGAAACTAGAACTCAAACACTGTTTCTTGAGTCAATTTGTTGATTTTTGATGTTTTAATGGAAATCTTGTGGTATATTTGTGTTATAATTGATAATTCGATCATATTGGTGCAATTTCATGTTTAGATTTGCAGGTTTTGAGTCGAATTGGATCGATGTCATGAACAAAAGTGTCGAAACGCGCAAGATCTGACAAACGCGCAAGTTCATCAACAAACGCGCAAGTTCATCATCAAACGCGCAAGTCAAAGAGATTTGATGTTTTAGTTAGAACGCGCAAGTGTCTGAAGAACGCGCAAGCAAAACGTGCGAGTTTGCTAAAACGCGCTAACTGAAGCGAGCGAGTTCTATAAACGTGCAGGGTGCAACTTGCGAGTTTGGTTGAAACGCGCTAAGAGGCGTGCGAGTTTGGTTGAAACACGCTAAGAGGCGTGCGAGTTTGATAGAAACGCGCTAAGAGGCTTGCGAGTTTGATCGAAACGCGCTACTAATGACCTGCGAGTTCTAGAAACGCGCACATTACCATTTGAGAGTTTCAGTGTGAATGGTGACTAACGTGTTTAGT
Organism: Arctium lappa; assembly: GCA_023525745.1. Classification (NCBI taxonomy): domain Eukaryota; kingdom Viridiplantae; phylum Streptophyta; class Magnoliopsida; order Asterales; family Asteraceae; genus Arctium; species Arctium lappa. Next base: position 70,024,459 of record CM042054.1, read on the forward strand.
GGTCTGCGAGTACAGTGACTTGCGAGTTTCAGTGTGAATATGTCCCCCGTGCTAAGTCTGCGGAGGGGGACATATTCTGATAGTGGTCATAATTTTTCTGATTTTTGACGATCGTTTTTTTAAGCTAACATTATGACAAGATGCCTGTTACAGACGAGAGAGGAAACACTGTTTTATCTGCTAGAGATATGGCAGTCTTGTACATGCCTGAGATACCGAAAATAGAAGCTGAACGAAATCAACTGAAAAATCAGAATTCAGTGCTTCTAAAGCAGATTCAAGAGTTGAAATTAAATTTCTCAAACTCTGATAAAACTTCTGACTGTAAAAAATGTGCTAATAATTCTCAATCTAATTTTGCAGGTATCATCAGAGCAAGTGAGAATGAAATTGAAATAAAAGAAAAAATCATAGGGGTAAAAGAGAAAATAATTTTACAAAAAGAGAGAAAGATAAGCAATCTTCAAAGCCAACTGAAAACGACTGAACAAAAATCATCTGAGCTAAAAGATGAATCAGTCAAGCTTCAAAACAAGTTGAAGGCTTTTGAAGATCAGATATCTGGCTTGGAGAAGAAGAATGCTGAATTGAAAACAAGCCTCCAAGCAGAAAAAGAAAAATCAAATAAAGAGATATCTTCAACTCAACAATCATCTGAGATTTCCAAGAAAATTTTACAAGAGAAAAAGGATCTTAAGCTGAGATGCATTAAACTTTCAAAGCAAGTGTCAGATTTTGAAAAAGTTATAATCACTGAAAGAGAAACTTTTGCCAAAGAAAGAAAAGTTCTTGAAGATAAAAACACTGAACTTCCTAAGCAGATTTCTACTTTACAAGACTTGCTCGAAAAAGAAAGAAATATTTTCAAAGAAAAGAAGCAGTCTTTTGAGCAAGAAAGGAAATTATTTGAAAAGAAAAATGTTGGGATTTTCAAGGATATTTCTGAGAAAAAAAAGAATTTGGAAACAAATTTTGAACAAGAACGTTCATATTTTGAATCTGAAATATCTAAGCTCACATCCAAATTATTTGTTCTATCATCAGATATTCTTAAAGAACAGATGGCTAGATCTTATTTGAAAAAGAAGTTTGACACACTTATTTCTGAAAGAAATATTTTATCTGAAAAGATAAATGACTTAGAAGCTGCAAACGTCAATTTATCAGAAAAGATTTCAGCTGATGTGATTAATCAATCACCTGTTGATCTTTCAACAGAATCAGTCTGTTCTTTCAAAACAGCTTCAAGTTCTATTCATGACAAAAATGTTTGGAAAAAGAAAAGTGTCAAACCACAAACTGTCAAATCAAGTCAGATCAGACCATCTAATCTATTCTATGACAAATCTGTTGATGGTTCAACGAGCTTTTATATAAAATCTCTTGGAAAGTCTTCTAAAAAAATCAGATGGTCTGGAGAGTAAAAGATTCTGATGAAGAGAAGAAAGAATGATAGATCATTCAAATCCACAACAAATGCCAAAAAGAACAGTGTGCACAAAGGTAAATCGTTTGGTAATTCTGATATATATTACTCAACTAATCATCTGATCAAGATTGCTCAAAGGAAGATCTAATGTTCTTACTGTGGAGAGAATGACTTCGTTCAAAGAAAAACTGCTCATAACTAGTACGGTTCTTATAGAATAACTTCTCAGAATTTTGGTTTTAAAAGTTATAAATCTAATGAGAAGTGGATTCCTAAATCTAACATACCAGGTCCCAAATACCAGTGGGTACCAAAACCTGTTAAAACTGTTTTGCAGGTACCACAGCTTTAGGGGGAGCAAGATGGTTGACTTCTAAGTACTACAACTTAGAACTCGTTCTTCAATGTCAAAGACAATGGCTTTTGAACAAAGCAGTTCAAAACCCGTACTTTAATGTCAAGAGTGTGTCTTCTGATCACATGACAGATCAGGACCCGTTCTTCAATGTTCAGATAAGAATATTATGCAAAATATCCACGGGGAGCTTAATAGACTTAAATCATTCTATAATGATTTGAGGGGGAGCTTAATTGTAAGTATCTTCTAATCTTACATCTTTGATTGTTTTAAAGACGAACAACTTTCAAGCATGAAAAACGTGTTCTTAAATGTTCAAACCACTTCTATATTCTCAAAAGATTTCATGAATTAAGAAGTGTGATTTTCAAATGTTTTTCATATTGAGCTTTAATGTTTAACTGACCGTGTGTTTCTAAAGATCAATACTCGTGTATTATCTTTCATATATACTGTAAAGTATTCACACACATCGGTTCAGTACTTCATTTTAATCAGTTATTACCATGTCTCTTGGTGTGTTCTTGATAAAAAATCAAAATGTAATGGTTCAAATATGATTAAATCTTCAAAACTCTTTGTTAAAGTTGTTTATTTACACAAATCGATCATAAAGGAATAAAATTTTTGGATTAAAATTCATAATTGAAATTTTTTGAATCTGGGTTCATACGAAATGGTATGAATTTTAGTAATTAGGTTAAAATTTCGGTGTAACAAGGTTCGATTATGTCATTAGAATGATTCTGTGAGTTCAAATTAACACATTAGAACAAAATCAAGATCCAATTTTGATGAATGTTCAAAGTCTAGTTCGAAGTTCTTGAAGATGAACAGTCCATCGATGATTAAAACCCTAAATCGCTAATCCAGGAATGGGTAAACCTGCAAGAGTACAATCACAAACACCAATTAACAACAATCAAACAAAAGTAAAACAAATATTAACCATGAAATCGAAGAATCAAAGAAGATTAAAGACTGAAAAGTTGAAAGTTCGTAGACAAGGGTTTAAAGAGCTTGTGCTCTGAAAGAATTCGTATGCGAAAACTCAATACTTCGAAAAGTGAGGGTTAAACTGATAAGGAACGTATTTATACCCTTGAATAGACTAGACACATGGCACGATTTAATTGGACCACTCACATTTCGCATGACACATGTATGCGAATTGTCTTGAAAGAAATAAGACAATGGTGTGTGAGATATCGCATGAAGCAAGATGTGAATTATGTGCAAGACCAACAATTCGCATGGCAAAGGATGCGAATTCTTAACTTTTTGCATGCCTCTATATGCGAATTCCAACAATTCGTAAAACACAATGTACGAAAATCCTCAGAATTCGCATGACACTGTTATGCGAATTTTGGACTTAGCAAAATTTCCAACTTTTGAAAAACATTCTAAACATGGAAACTTGCTAATTTTAGAAACTTTTCTAAAACTTGCCAAAATATAAATTTTCCAAAAATGAAAACTTTCTAAAAATAGCATTTTGAGCTTATTTTAATTCCAAAAATATTTGCATACATACACAAACTTACAACCCTTGTGGAAATGATATTTCAGTAAAATGTTTCCCCTTGACTTAACATATCTGTCTTGACTTTGCTCCTCCTTAACTTGATCTCTGGTTTGATCTCATTTGTTTGTTTGAAATTGATTGTCGGATGCCACTTGTAGATGAATATCTTGTTGCTCCCCCTTAACATGAGATGGATCTTGTTGGATTTGTATAAAAATGCTCCCCCTTCATATCTGCATACAAAGTAAAGATATAACAAATATCAATGTCTCCCTTTGGAAATAAAAGATATAACAATATAAATCTATTTCTCCCTTTTTTTTAAAATATAACATTTTAGATCTGTTTCTCCCTTAGAAAAAATATTCTTTGAAACACAATCCCCCCAAAATCTAAATGATTACAATCTTCCCAGTAATTCATTACACTGGTAAGAAATACTCCTTGAAATGATTTGACATTCAAAGATTCTTTCAGTAGAATTCTTTGAAAACTGAGTCCTGAACTGCTGTGTTCAGAAGTCATCACTTGACATTGAAAATTGGGTCCTGATCTGTTGTAATCAGAAGCCATCATCCTTTAACATTGAGGATTGAGTCCTAAGTTGCTTTACTTAGAAGTCATCATTCTATAACATTGAAGAATGAGTCCTGAGTTGCTTTACTTAGAAGTCATAGTCCCTTTCACTCCATATTGAGTGTAGGCTCCTGCATCACAGGTTTAACTGTTTTGGTACCCAGATGAATTTGGGTCCATTATGGTTAGTATGTGAAAACTTCCTTGAGTGGTTTTCACCTATGTGATATGTAGTGTCAGAATAATTCTTGTATGAATAATACCATTTGTTGATGTGTGCTTTATGTACAAAATCATCAGTACAACAATAAGAACTACAAAGTTTTCTTTTAGATAACCTGATCAGATGCTTTGTAGACTTGACATAATCAGGAGTAAAAGATTTACCGTTTGTAGCTTTGTTCTTGTTTGTCTTTGAAGCTTGGGCAAATGATTTCTGGTATTTGACTGATTCAGGAGATCCCTTTATAACCCAGATCATCTTTTCTTTCTCAGATGACTTAAATTCAAATTTTGAAAAATAAATAGCATGTTTATCAACAGATTTAACAGAAAATGAACTGAGAGTTTTAATCTGATCTTATTTAAAGATTTCTGGTTTGACATCCTTTTTCTTGAAAACCATCTTTTGAAGCAAGCGAAAAAATCATTGAAAAGAACATACTGATTCAACTGAATCATCATCATAAGAAGATAAGCCAGGTGTTTCAGATGTTAGTTTATCAGATAAATCAACATTAGCTATCTTAAGTTGTTTGATCTTGTCATTCAACTTGGATTTTTCATTGCAAAGTTTAACAAACTTGCTTTGGAGATCAGGTCTACTCTTCTGTCCTTTCAAAATATTTGTAGATAAAGTAGCTAACTTGTCTGTAAGTTTAGAAATTTCATTCTCAAAAATTTCCTTTCAGATTCAAAATCCTTTTCCAAGTTCTGATTTTTCTTAGAAATTTCTTTGAAAAGAGAAATACTTTTCCTTTCAATATTTTTCTTTTCCTTTCAAAAAACATCTCTTTCAGAAATAATAATTTTCTCAAATTCAGAAACTTGTTTAGTAAGTTTAGCACATATGATTTCTAAATATTTCTTTTCAATTTCACCCTTCTTTTAAAGATCAGATACTCTTTGGTTGAAAGATTTCTCAAGTTCAGCTTTTTCTTTCTTACTTCTCTCATCTACTTTCTTTAACCAATCTTTTCCCTTTTCTTGATATGTAAATACTTGTGTTAGAGCATATTTCTTGGATACAAGATCATAGAAGTTGAAGGTCAAAGTCAAACAAGTCAAACAAGTCAATGCTGAATGTCAACTCTCATTGTGAAAGTCAAAGTCAATTTGTAAATAAGTCAAAAGTCAAAGTTGTAGTTTACTTTGTGTTTAATCGCGTGTTTGTTTTTCTTTTTAATAGATAGATGGCTAGTAGGTGTGGTGTAAGCGTGTATCAAGAAGTCATTGTATTGTAAGCGAACAGACAGAGATAGAGAGAGAGAAAGTTAGAGAGAGAAAGCTTTGTACACGAAATCTTGAATTGGAATTGATATAACAGGTTGAGTATTAATCTTGTTGTTGATACCTTGTTTATGATAGTGATTGTAGTAAGAACTTGATATAATTGGGATATTATCAATTCGTATCAGATCAAATCCAAGATCGAAATCAAGAAAATATGGAAAGTTCACACTGTTTTATCGAGTCTTGATTGATTTTTCCATTTTTGTATGTAATTCGAGTTGTGTTTGATTGAATTGTGTTCGAATTATGGTCAAGATCATTCTTGTATAGGTTTGGAAAAGAATTGCACTGTAATTTTCATCAATTTGATGATTTTGTCGAGTTTTTGAGTCCACGAGTTTGTCGCACTGTATTTGATCGATAAGTACATGTAAGTATTTTTGTTAAAATTCTTTGTTTGCATTCCATTCTAGATGTATTAGTGGTTTAATTGTCAAAGTTTTAGTTTGTAAATCTAAGGTTTGATAGGATTTTGAGTGATTCAGAGGGATTTTGGTCGAAGATCTGATGAATTCGCAGGATATTCAAGAACTCGCATCAAGAACTCGCTTAGCTCGAAGAACTCGCAAGAAATTCTAAGATTTCGCATCTAAAATTCGCAGAATTATTGTTTTCGCATAATTTTGATTCTGAAAGTTTTTAAAGTATAGAATTCGCAGATGAGTCTTGTGTGAATTGCTTAGAATTCGCATATGTGTGTGTAAAGAATTATTCAAAATTCGTATGAGTCTAATATGTGAAAAGATTGATTTCGCATAATTGTTTGATACGAAAAGTTTTCTTGAAAATCTTAAGGCAAGAATTCGCATATTTCTGTTGTGCGAAAAGTTGTTGAGAAAATCGTTGAATGACAGAATTCGCATATCTCTTGTATGCGAAAAGAAGAGAACTCGCATAAGACTAGTATACGAATTCCTCAGAATTCGTGTAAGAGTATCATACGAATTCTATTGATTTCGCGTTAAAAGTTTTGAATTTTTTTTTCTAAGTGTTGAATTCGTGTGTGTATGTTTTGCGAAAAGTTTTATGCGAATTCTTGATTTGTGTCTATATGCGAATTCTGAAGTTTTTCATGCATCCGAATTCTAGTTGATTTGTGCTTGTATGCGAATTGTGCATACGAATTCTGTGTACTTTAATCTGTCATGCGAATTCTTTACTTGTAATTCTTAGAATTTTAAAAATTTGAAATTTCTTTCTAGTTTCCTGTATTTTTGTGATTTCTATTGGACTAACGATCATTTGTCAAGTTCTTGTTAAACAATTTTCAAAACAGGATGACTTCAAAGGACGCACTCTCGATTGGTACAGACGTAAAGCCTCTTGTTCTATTCAAAGGAGAATATGAACAGTGAAAGGATAGATTCCTCGATTTTGTTGATCGCCATGCCAACGGGGAGAACATTCTGTTGTCTATTACGGAAGGTCCAATGGTACTCCCTACCATGGAAATACCTGATGAAGAGTCATCGGACAGTGAAGACGGAAATGTTGACAGAGCACAGAGAACAAAGACTATTCCAAAAGAACCTTCACAATATAATGAGGAAGAAAAGAGCTGACTCAAAGCAGACAAGCAAGACATATCTTTACTTCTACATAGCATTCCGAATGAGATCTTCATAAAGATCGACAACTACAAAGCCAATGCCAAAAAGATGTGGGATCAGCTACAGAATATGATGATGGGTTTAAAAGTTGGTAACCAGATGAAAGTAGCGAACTGCATCAACATCTACGAAGAGTTTAAGGCGAAAGAAAATGAAAGTCTTGAGGACACCTATGAGAGATTTTTACTTCTTCTAAACGAGCTACCAAAGAACAAGGTTAAGAAGAAGCAAATCGAGAACAACGTAAAGTTCCTCAGCATACTGCAGCCCGAGTGGAAAAAGCACACTCGCAGGATGAAGCAAATGAAGGATCTGAGTGACATACCCCTCCACGAAGTTTATGAGACATTGAGGCAAAATGAGGAGGAGGTTGAAGAGACAAGGAGTGAGAAGAAGAAAGCTGAGAAGAAGAAAGCTGAGAAGACAGTTGACCCCATTGCTTTGGTAGCTGGTCAGAAAGAAAAGGAGAAGAAAGAAAAGAAGAAGAACGAAAAGAAGAAGAATGAAAAGAAGAAGAAGAAGATAATACTTACTAGTTCAAATGATTCGGCATATTCAGACTCTGACAGTGACGATGGCGAAAACCTCAACCAAGCTATGTTTCTATTGACCCATGCCTTTCAGAAAAAGTTCTACAAGAAACCGGGTTCAAACTCTCAGAGGTATTCATTAGGGTCAAAGAATCACGAACATAGATAACGGGTGGAAGGAAAGAGATTTGAGGAGAAGAGGTTTGGTGAAAGAAAGACTGAAGAGAAAAAGAAGTATGTGAATGACTATGGAAGTGAGAAGAAGACAGATGAAATGATTAAGTGCTACAACTGCAGGAAGGTTGGTCACTACGCCAAGGACTGCCGAAAGCCTACTGTCAGGAATTCTGATTACTACAAGCAGAAGATGTTGCTTGCTAAACAAAAGGAAGCGGAAAAAGCACTAATGGCTGAGGATGAGTTATGTCTACACCACTCCGAGGATGAAACAAAAGAGACAACACATATGTGTTTGATGGGAAATACTGTGAAGTATGATGATTCAGAGGAAGAAACAACTGATGAGGTACTAAACTTTTCTGAAAATGATTTTCTATCTAAAATAGAAGCCATGATGGTCGAACTTCAAGACCTACAATCTAAACTGAAAAAGGAAAAGAGTAGAGTTGCAAAGAAAAGTCAAAAGATCTTTGAACTTAACAAGGAACTTGTTGGGAACAAAGATCTGATTGACTCTCTAAACAAATCTGCTTCTAATTTTAAACTGCAAAAATATGGTTTTGAAAGTAAGATTTCTGAATTTGTTTCTAAGCTTTCTAAGTCTGATTTAGAGAAACAAGAACTTAGAGAAAAAAGGTAAATGGTTTGGAAGCAAAATTATATGCTAGAGGCTAAACAGATCAAACCATTTTCTTAAATACACCGAATGAGGAGGCTGATTTTAAAGAGAAGTGGGAACTCGGTGATGATAACCCCCACTACTTAAAAAAAGCCATCAGAAAACAACTAGCACTATATAATTTTGATTTTCTTTTTGCTATTGGTAAATATCATCATTTAAAACCCAAATTTGTTACCAAGTCAACTAATGAGGTTGAGGGAAAAGAAGATGAGAAAAAAAAGAATTTAAAGAAAATGCAACTACCATTCTACTATCAAAAGCTGAATGATACTTATCTTTCTGAAAAACCAAAGTTTCTTTCAAACGATTATTTTGCTAGCTAATCTGCTATTGAGATGGAGGCAAAACCAATTAAAGCTAAGATTTACATTCCTCCACTTGTATTAGAAAGCAAAATAATTGAACTTGAAAGTGTTTTATCTGATGAAAGAATTTTGGGTGATATAGAACAAAATGTGTTTTCTACTGTATTAAAGAACACTGTTTTTAAAACTAAATCCAATGAGTGTTCAACATCTTCTAAGGCACCTCAAACTTCAGAAGCTGATTTTGATGACTTATTTGCGTCTGCAAATGATTTTCTAAATTCTGATGAAGGGTGTGTTGATGAGATTGATATGTTTGACTTTAATGCTCAACTTCCAGATCATTCTACTTTTATTCTTAATGGTGAAGCTTTACCAAGTGTGTATGAAATTGGTGAATCGTCGACTAAGGTTAGTGAACCAGTTTCTGTGAGTACTGATTACTATCAGAAAGGTAAGAAGCAAAAGAAAAAACGCTCACAGAAACGGAACAACACTGATAAGCTTAAGAAAAGACAATCTCAGAAATATGATTTTCCTAACAAATCTAAAAATTTTGTTTCATATTTAAGAAAGAAAAGGTCGGAAGGTCGAACTGAATGGCGACCAAAACAGAAGATTGATGAGACTTCTGAATCATGTCCTGATGATTGTAATAAATCTACTAGTAGTAATTCTGATGTAATTGGTATTGTTGCTTCAAATAAACAAAACCTTGTAACTTCTTACAAGAGATATACAATAAAGCAATTACTCCAATTATCTCGGTCTTCTACAAAATTATCTACTTATAGACGGAATGATTTTGTTTCTCATCGATATTCTGATGATTGGTTTGGTACTTATCATGTCTATTCTTATAAGCCATATGTTTCAAAGATGTTTCAAAAATTTAGAGGATCTATATACAAATGGATACCAAAATCTTGTGCTAATCAGATAGGACCCACTTTTGAATGGGTACCTAAAGTTCTTATTCCATGATTTCTCTTATGCAGGCCCATCATATGTGGTACTTGGATTCTGGTTGCTCCAAGCATACGACCGGGCAAAAGGATTTATTGTCTAATTATACAGAGAAATTCTGCGGGAATATAAGATTCGGCAACGACCAGTTTTCACAGATTTTAGGCTATGGTGATGTTGTTAATGACAACGTGACGATTACAAAGGTGAGTTATGTGGAAGGATTAGGACATAACCTGTTAAGTATAGGCCAGTTCTACGACAAAGACTTAGAGGTAAATTTCAAGGCCAAGAGGTGTTCTGTACGCACTGAAAATGGTAAATAACTCTTGGTCGGCACAAGAAAGTCTAACCTCTACACATTTAATCTGTCAAAAGTCCATACTAACAATGAGGTTTGTCTACTGTCAAAAGCCTCACTGCAACAAAGCTGGTTATGGCACCGAATGCTTTCTCACCGGAATTTTCGTTACATCAATAAACTGGTCACCGAAAAACTAGTAAAAGGACATCCTGAGCTGAAATACGAGAAAGGTAAAATGAAGAGAGCTGCTCACAAGCTGAAGCCTGAACAAAGTACAAGTTCTCCACATGAACTGTTTCATATGGATCTCTGCAATCCTATGGGTATGCAAAGCATTAACGGCAAGAAATATGTCTTAGTTATTGTGAACGATTATTCGTGATATACTTGGGTCATATTTCTGAGATCAAAGGATGAGACATCCGAAGTCATTATCAGTTTCTTAAAGACTGCCCAAGTAAATCTGTAAAAGCTAGTCAAGCTTCTTCGTACAGATAACGACACAAAATTCAAGAACAACACTGTTGAAGATTATCTCGAATCGGTCAGGATAACATATCAATATTCTGCTGCTAGAACGCCAGAACAGAACGGAGTAGTAGAAAGAAGACACCGAACACTAGTCGAGGCCGCTCGTACTATGCTAAGTCAATCCGATCTACCTCTGTTTCTTTAGACTGAAGTTGTTTCGATTGCGTGCTATACACAGAATCGATCCATAATACACCGCTGGTTTGGTAAAACACCTTATGCTTTGATAAATAATCGTACACCTAGCATTAAACATTTCCATATTTTTGGATGCAGGTGCTTCGTGCTGAATGACAGAGAGAGCTTGAACAAGTTCGGACCAAAGGCTGATGAAGGCATCTTCATTGGATATTCTCAAACAGTTGTTGCATATCGGGTGTACTTAAAGAAGTCCAATATAGTAATTGAAATCGTAAACGTGACATTTGATGAGGAGTTGGTTTCTGAACAAAGCAGTTCAGAACCCGTACATACAGGAGTTTTAGCTTCTGGACAAATCAGTCCAGAACCTGTGGTTAATGCTACTGATTCTGATAAACCCTCAACTTCTACATCACATTTATCTGAAATAGACTTATTGTTTAAATTCTTTTATGATGAGTTTCTTGGATCTAAATTGCCTAAATCTGCTGTGGTTGACAGGTCAAAAGATTCAATGACTAATCATCTAACCACTTCAAATGTATCTACTAAATTAGTTCCCCAAATTCAGAAAGAAACTCCAGTTCAAACAATTACTCCTTCAGTTGAAGTTGTACCTGAAAACGTCGAGACAGAAGTTGCTGATTTGATTGGTTGTACTGTGACGTCTACTCAACAGCCAGAAACTGTTGTACCAACTGAAACTTTTGCACCAAATACTTCAACTGACTCCCTCCCTGAACAAGAAGAAGACAGTGGATATTTAGATGAGAATCATGATCAATCTACATCAATTCCACTCCCTCATGAACACAAGTGGACTAAAGAGCACCCGCTAAGCCAAATAATTGGAGATCCATCAGAGCATATTTGTTCGATACAAGATCATAGAAGTTGAAGGTCAAAGTCAAGCAAGTCAAAGCTGAATGTCAACTCTCATTGTGAAAGTCAAAGTCAATTTGTAAATAAGTCAAAAGTCAAAGTTGTAGTTTACTTTTTGTTTAAGCGTGTGTTTGTTTTTCTGTTTAATAGATAGATGGCTAGTAGGTGTGTTGTAAACGTGTATCAAGAAGTCATTGTATTGTAAGTGAATAGACAGAGATATAGAGAGAGAAAGTTAGAGAGAGAAAGCTTTGTACACGAAATCTTGAATTGGAATTGATATAACAGGTTGAGTATTAATCTTGTTGTTATCTTGTTTGTGATAGTGATTGTAGTAAGAACATGATAGTTTTGGGATATTATCAACTTGAATCTCAGCTTTCTTCAGTTTGACATTTAGACTCTCAATCTCAGCTATCAGTTTTGAGTTCTGAAGTTTATGCTTTGCATTCTCTTCTTCTATCAGAGGTATCTCAGCCATGTATGCCACTACACAGTCTCTTTTTGTCAAAACAATGTTTCCTTTTTCATCTGTGTAAGGCATTGTGAAAATATATCTGAAAATAATGCTTGAAATGATTGTTAGTCAGATAATCAGAAAAATCAACTTTTAAGAATCACAGAAAAATCACTCAAAATTAAACTATGGAATTCATACAATACTCACAACACAATTCTCACATACAAAGAATTTTATGCGAATTCTGAGCTTTTCGCATGTAGTTATGTGCGAATTCTGCACATTTCGCATATGAAAGAATGGGAATTCTTCCCTTAGAAACTCTTTCAACTTCTAGATGCGAAATCCTTAGCTTTTCGTACAAGGCTTTATGTGAATCCTAGCTTTTTGTATGTGCCTTTATGCGAAATTTTTACTTTTCGTACAAGGCTTATAATGCTTTATGCGAATTCTTTATCATACGAGTTCTTCATGCGAGTTCTTCATGTTTTATGCGAATTTTGTGGATCATGAATATATTCTTCAAATTTTCGACTGATTTCCACCCAATTCTTGAAATTAGCCTCTGTAACTTTGTATAAATGATAACTGTAGCATCGAGAACAACCCTTGAGCACCAATTTTTCCAAGAACAAACATGATCAAAGATTTTGATCAAATTACAGTGCGTGAACAGTAACCTTTCGAAACTTCCTATTTTAATCAAATTGACAATTAATTCGTGTGATTTTGTGGTTACAATGTGTTCAAGAAATGTTCTACAATACTAGGCGATTACAATGCAACCATTTTTACACTAAAACAACACAAAAACAAAGGATTGATCAATGGAACAGTGAACTCGTGAACAGTGAACTTCCCATTTATGGAAATCGATTTTTCTGCCAAATTTGATGTTTTTGATATTCCCAATTCAAATTGATTCAGCTCTGATACCAATTGTTGTTCCCATATTTCAAGCATATTTGACAATTAAGAACAAGATTAAAGAAAGATTCTAGAGAGAGAAATTGTCACAAGTCATTGTATTCATATATCTCACTTGGAAAGCTTACAAGACTTGGAATGCGTACATAGTGTTACTTGATACTTACAAAAGACAAAGAGACTAAAGGTATTTATATGGGTTATACAAGCCATAACGTCATACAAACACAACAAGGAAAACTCAAACATAAAAGTTAACATTACAATACAAATTGAATCAAAACTATATCTAACAAAAATGATATCTCACATCAATATGTTTAGTTTTCGTGTGCTGTACATGATTAGCTGATATTGCGATGGCGCTCTTCGAATCACAATATATTGGAATCTTGTTGAACTAGAATCCATAGTCTCGAAGTTGTGTCCTCATCCATAAAACTTGAGAGAAGCAACTGGCAACAACTACATACTCTGCTTCAGCAGTCGAAGTGGAAACACATAGTTGTTTCTTTGATGCCCAGCTTACGAGTTTGTCTCCAAGAAATTGAATGTGACCCGATGTGATTTTCCTGTCTAGCATACAACCTGCATGATCTGCGTCTGAATATGTTGTTATCTCAAAACCTGTATCTTTAGGATACCACAAACCAAGATATGCAGTTTCTTTCAGATATCTAAATATCCACTTTACAACCAACATATGAGATTCTTTAGGCGAAGCTTTATATCTAGCACATAAGCATGTAGAAAACATAATATCTAGCCGACTAGCTGTTAGGACTGAAAGTCCTAGTGCGTGGAAAGTTCTATAAAGTATTTATAGAGCTTATTTGTTAATTATTTAGGTTTAATTTATTTATGCGTTTGTAAAAGGCTAATTTTGTTATTGGGCTTAGTTTTGCTTGTTGGGCCTTGGGCCTTTAGGGTTTTTAGGCCTGAGTATTTTAAGTTTTTTTTTTCTAATCTTTAGGGTTAAGCATTAGACTTAGAGAAATTGTATTGTTCGCTTATCAGGTTTAGAGAGAGAGTTTGTTTTTCAATCCTATGTTTGTAACTCTCTCAATCATTCAATACAAAGTTTAATCGTTATATTCATTGTTACTTGAGCAATCTGGGATTCATAATTGGTATCAGAGCGAAGAGATGAAGATTTGATTCGAAAAAGGTATTTTTTTTCTCCATACTGTTTTGGTCGATCGACTCCTATTCTTGAGTTTCTGGGTTTTTTTTTCGATTCTTTCAAAATTATTGAGTTTCTTTGATTCAAACCTCTTTACTCTATTTAGATTAAAGTTTTGGTAAAGTTTCATGCTCAAATTCGCAAGATTGAAGTAGAACTTTGGGTTTTTATAGATCTATTATTTTTAGTTTGTGTTCTTGAGTTCTTATTGAAAAATAATTGGTTTTTGGTTCAAAAATCAACTGAAAAAGGTGTTAGAATTCTGGATTTAATCGATTAACATTGCTAAAGTTCATTTGTTTTCGATTAAAAGTTGTTGATTTGGTGTTTGGTGTCGACTGTATTCAAGTGTGCCGCTAAACCCTGTCTTGTTTAACCTACTGTTAGTGCATTGTTGTATCCAAGATTTAAGTGTAGAAAAGTCAAAGTCTGTAGAGTCAAGTTTTTTAAAGTCAACTTTGTTTAATTACATGTAATGTAAATGTTTGCATGTGTGATAAGCATATGAGTGTTTGTATGGTGAGATTCGAAGGTGTTAAGCATATGAGAGAAGTAGGGTTGTATGAGAGTGTGTGTTGTAAGAGTTCCTTGTACACATTGCTATTGTCAGATATACGACTTGTGATATTTTCTCTCTCTACTCTCTCTCTAGATCATACACATAATTGTCAAATCTTTACATCTTGATTGATATGGCTTGATTAGTGGACTTACAATTGGTATCAGAGCAGACCAAAGTTATTCAGAATGATCCGATTAGATCGATTGCTTGATTTTCACATAGAACACGCAAAACGTATTTTGGATTTCACTGTTCAATCAAATTTTTCTTGATAAATCGATGTTAATGCAAGAAAATCGCACCCTAGTGTTCGTTTAGTGTATGAGAACATTTCTTGTTTAGATTGGATCTTGAAATTCACACAGTATCACATTCAATTTTGAATTTTTGTGATTTTCAGTTTAGAAAATGTCTAACACTGTATTGATTTGATTTTCAATGATTTTTTTGTTTAAAATTTTTATACGCTAACATTCTCCCCTAAAAGTTTTGGAAAGTAAATCATCTTCAACCTCTAATCTCTTCTCCCCCTTGATTTCCTTGAAAAACTTTAGTGCATGCATTAACAATTGTAGGCTCGGCTCCCCCTTCAAAGTTTCTCTCATTTGATAATCCTAAAATCACTAAATCACTAGAGAGAGAGAGATGAAGCGCAAAAGAGTTCTTGATATTAGAATATGCGTGAATCCTTACAACAAACAAAGCCACAAGGGACTTAAATACCCTTGGCTAATACAATACAGAATAAGCCTCTAAACACAGTATTAGACCAAGCTTATAAATACAATGATTACTATAATGAAATTGCATTCCCAATCACAATCAAGCACAATCAAACACTCTCAATCAAGATACAAAATATAATAGTGTTTGAGATCTAGAGAGAGTAGAGAGAGAAATTCTTCAATAGTCATATATCTAACATTGAAAGCGTACAATACTTCTGGTTATATGATTTACAAGGCAACATGGTATTTATACCAAGGAATAAATCACAAGCTTAACAACTAAGTAAACTCATATTTGACTAAACTAAACATTGACTTTGTTGACTTATCTTGACTTGACTTTTCCTATTAAATCTTGGATACAATAATACACTAACAATCTCCCCCTTTGTATTCAAGATTTAAAAAAAATTTGACATTAGTCTTCAGCACTTTGGTTCTTCAACTTTTATCTCTGACGACTTTGAACTTTGAAGCTCTTTCTGAAGTTGTTGAAGAATCTTGAAAAGTCATTCACGATTAGCGTCTTTGAATAGTCAACAAGTCTTGAACACATCTTTGAAACTTCTGAAACTTCTTTGAAACTTTTATCTTTGAACATTGAAATCTTCATCTTTGAATTTGAGGAATCTTTCAAAAACTGTATCTTCATCTCTTCTGATCTCTTGATCATATTTGGAAGAACAAACTTTCTCGAATCATCTTTCTTCAGAAAACATCTTCTAAATTCTTTGACAAAACATTCATCTGATTTAATCTTTCAGAATTATCTTCACCTTTTGATATCTCCTTTGATGATTTTGAAATTGATCTTTGTAGATGTCTCCCCCTTTTTGATGATTGTGAACATCATAATCAACAAAACTTTCTCAATTTCAGCATCTTCTTTGAATCTCCCCCCTTTTACAAATATTCTCCCCCTTTGTAAGAACATTCTTCCACTTTGATCTGATACAGAGCCATCAATTTATGAATGTATTTATCCGAATCTTTTCAAATTCAGACAAATTAAGCGTTGTAACCCTGAATCAACAAATGAAACAGTTAGGAATGCCTGTCAGTAACACAAAGTTACTGTGTACAACGAATGTACAATTTAAGGAGCTGGTTTGATAATGAATCCCCAGGACTTCCATTCAATCATTGAAAAACACAAGGTAATTCTATGAATGTTCTGACAAAAAAACAAATTTTCTGTGTGCTCGTGCTTGTGTATGAAAGAATTTAGCACAATGATTGTGTTTCATAAGGCTCAAATTGTGTAAACTGTTGAGACAGCAACAAGTATTACACGGACTCAATGTGCATGAAAGAGGTGCTAAGGTGGGGCAACTTTCCTTCTTTTTCAATATCTAAATCTTCCAAGTGAAGACTAGATAGCAGATATGTTGCATCCCCAAGAAAAACTGAAACATTACTTTATCTGGAAAGAAATGAGTGGTTGGTGGGGTAATTTCAAGAGTTGGCATGGGCTCACTGTTTGTTTCAATGATGGTCACCAAAGAATGTGAACCAATCAGTAGATGTGGCTGCCCGGCTCAGAAAGTAGTTGGTGCAGAGTTTTCATATTCTTTTAACTTTGTTCTCACACCCTCTTTCTTTTTAACATTTAGCTCACTTCTAACCAAACTCTCATTTACATTTTACCTCAACTTAATGAGAAAAACTCAACCGGATGAGTTATCTCCCCCATTCTTGGATTTTGACCCCTCACCCCTCAATCCATGGAAACACAGGTTTACGTGAATCCATGGAAGTTCTGTTTAAGCTCACACACGAATCCCATGTAAGGCCTATAAAGAATAGTTGCTCAACAGTTTAATTGAACAGTTAAGCACATATAACATTGTCAAAATGTATGCTCATTAAAAATATGAATGAGATTTGAGCATTTGAACAATGAAGATCTCTCAAAACAAGGATATTGAATGAATGAAATGAAATCAAGAGAATTGTTTTGAGAATCTGACAATGTATCAATCAGATCAAATAAAATGGTTAGGGTATCAAAGAAATTGATGGTTTGTTTATATGAACGAATATAAACAATTTAACAAAGAAAGCACAAATTAGAAATGATGATTGATGCTCAACAACATTTGAATGCAACCGGGAGTATTACCATCGAAAAATTTGTTCGTTATGAGACATGGTAATAACAGATTAAAATGAAGTATTGAACCGATGTTTGTGAATACTTTACAGTATATAGACAAGATAATACGCAAGTATTGATCTTTTGAAACACACGGTCAGTTAAACGTTAAAGCTCAATAATCAAAAACATTTAAAATCACACTTCTTAATTCATGAAATCTTTTGAGAATAGAGAAGTGGTTTGAACATTTAAGAAAACGTTTTTCATGTTCGAAAGTTGTTCTTCTTTCAAAAAATCAGAGATGTAAGATTAGAAGATACTTACATTTAAGCTCCCACACAAATCATTATAGAATGATTTTGGTCAGATAAGCTCCCCCTGGATATTTTGCATAATATCCTTATCTGAACATTGAAGAACGGGTCCTGATCTGTCATGTGATCAGAAGCCACAGTTCTTTACATTAAAGTTCGGGTTCTAAACTGAAGTGTTTAGAAGCCAATGTCTTTGACATTGAAGTCCGAGTTCTAAGTTGTAGTACTTAGAAGTCAAACAGTTGTACTTTGAAGTACGGGTTTTGAACTGCTGTGTTCAAAAACCATCGTTCCTGCTCCCCCTAGACCGGTGGTACCTGCAAAACAGATTTAACAGGTTTTGGTACCTACTGGTATTTGGGTCCTGGTATGTTAGATTTAGGAATCCACTTCTCATTAGATGTATATCTTTTAAAACCAGTTTCTTTTTGAATGAAGTCATTCTCTCCACAGTAAGAACAACAGATTTTCTTTTGAGCAATCCTGATCAAAGGATTAGTCGAGTAATATATATCAGAATTACCAAAAAAATTACCTTTATGCGCATTGTTCTTTTTGGCATTTCTTGTGAAGTTGAATGCTTTGTCCTTCTTCTTTTTCTCTTCAGAAGAATCTTTAACTCTCCAGACCATCTGATTTTTCTTAGAATTTTTTCCAAGAGATTTTACATAATAGCTCACTGAACCATCAACAGATTTGTCATAAAATAGATTTGATGGTCTGATCTGACTTGATTTGATAATGATTGGTTTGACACTTTTGTTTTTCAAAACATTTTTATAATGAATAGAACTCGAAGCTGTTTTGATAGAACAGACTGATTCTGTTGAAAGATCAACAGGTGATTGATTAATCACATCAGCTGAAATCTTTTCTGATAAATTGACGTTTGCAGCTTCCAAGTTCTTTATCTTTTCAGATAAAATATTTCTTTCATAAATAAGTGTGTCAAACTTCTGTTTCAAATTAGATCTAGCCATCTGTTCTTTAAGAATATCTGATGATAGAACAGAGATTTTGGATATGAGGTTAGATATTTCATATTCAAAATATGAACATTCTTGCTCAAAATCTTTTTGTAAGTTCTTGGATTTATCAGAAATTTCATTGAAGATCCCAACATTTCTCTTTTCAGAATTTTTCTTTTCGGATTCAAAAGACTTTTTCTTTTCTTTGAAAAATTGTCTTTCTTTTTCCAATAAGTCTTGTAAAACTGAGATCTGTTTGGAAAATTCAGTGGTTTTATCTTCAAAAACTTTTCTTTCCTTAGCAAATGTGTCTCTTTCAGTAATTAGAATCTTTTCAAAATCAGACATTTGCTTGGAAAGTTTAATGCATCTCAGCTCAAGATCCTTTTTCTCTTGTAAAGTTTTCTTGGAAATCTCAGATGATTGTTGAGTTGAAGATATCTTCACATTTGATTTTTCTTTTTCTGCTTGGAGACTTGTTTGCAGTTCAACATTTTTCTTCTCCAAAGCAGATATCTGATCTTCAAAAGCCTTCAACTTGTTTTGAAGCTTGACTGATTCATCTTTTAGCTCAGATGATTTTTGTTCAGTCGTTTTCAGTTGGCTTTGAAGATTTCTTATCTTTCTCTTTTTTTGTAAAATTATTTTCTCTTTTACCCCTATGATTTTTTCTTTTATTTCAATTTCATTCTCACTTGCTCTGATGATACCTGCAAAATCAGATTGAGAATTATTAGCACATTTTTTACAGTCAGAAGTTTTATCAGAATTTGACAAATTTAATTTCAACTCCCGAATCTTCTTTAGAAGCACTGAATTCTGATTTTTCAGTTGATTTCGTTCAGCTTCTATTTTCGGTATCTCACGCATGTACAAGACTGCCATATCTCTAGCTGAAAGTACAGTATTTCCTCTCTCGTCTGTCTTTGGCATCTTGAAAGAAAAAGTTAGCTTAAAAAGAGTGATCGTCATAAATTAGAAAATTATGACCACTAACAAAATATGTCCCCCTCCGCAGACTTATGAAAGAAATGCTTGAATAAAATGATCGTTCCCAAACCAATTCAAAAAAGTTGACTGAAAGTCAAACTTAGATCACCACTTGAAAAAAAATTCAGAAAAGAAAAATTATCTCTTAAAACTCGCAAAACACTGTACGCGTTGAACACTAAACTCGCTAAACATTATTCACTGAGAAACACGCTAATGGTAACGTGC
This sequence comes from Arctium lappa, assembly GCA_023525745.1. Lineage (NCBI taxonomy): Eukaryota > Viridiplantae > Streptophyta > Magnoliopsida > Asterales > Asteraceae > Arctium > Arctium lappa. Next base: position 70,044,451 of record CM042054.1, read on the forward strand.
GCGTTTCTAGAACTCGCATGACACTGGTAGCGCGTTTCGAGAACTCGCAAGCCACTATGTGCGCGTTTCGACGAACTCGCAGATAAAATGAACTAATCGACAAAACTCGCAAGTCTTGTCTTGCGTGTTTTAAGAACTCGCAAGCTAAATTTTGCGCGTTTGATGATGAACTCGCAGATGACGTTTGCGCGTTCTTCACTAGATGAATCTTGCGCGTTCTTCAGATGAACTTGCGCGTTTCGAGGATCTTGCGCATTTCGACACTTTCGTTCACAAAATCGATCCAAAATGCTTTAAACCTGCAAATTGATTCTACAAATTGTACCAATATGATAGAAATACATATTAGAACACTTTTCTATCAAATCAAACTCACTAAAAACATGAAAGAATAGTTCATAGATCGAATTGCAGTTTTTGAGTTCGTGAAACTGAAAAATCAAGAAAATCGAAAATTACTTCAATCCAATGATTAATTCGTGTTTGTGTATGATTACAAGATGTTTTCTATTACAAATCGACCATAGTGATTACAGAATTACACATGAATTTCAACAGATCACGAAAAAACTCGATCAAATAGTAAAAATTGAAAAATACGATCTGCATGTTAGAATTTTCAAGAATTTCAATAAAATTTGGTGATGAAATCTTTTCTGAATATGTTTGGTTTGCTCTGATACCAAATGAAATTGCATTCCCAAGCACAATCAAACACTCTCAATCAAGATACAAGATATAACAGTGTTTGAGATCTAGAGAGAGAGTAGAGAGAGAAATTCTTCAATAGTCATATATCTAACATTGAAAGCGTATAATACTTCTGGTTACATGATTTACAAGGCAACATGGTATTTATACCAAGGACTAAATCACAAGCTTAACAACTACGTAAACTCATATTTGACTAAACTAAACATTGACTTTGTTGACTTATCTTGACTTGACTTTTCCTATTAAATCTTGGATACAATAATACACTAACATATAAAATCAGACTTAACAATCTCCCCCTTAGTAATCATTGGCGCTGTGGTCTTCAATATCCATCTTCTAAATCAGCACAGACCATCTAAGCGACTTAGCGAAGAAGCTTCTTGACTAATTTTTTTTTTCTTCTCAGCATCTTTTAATCTCAGTTGTTATTGCTGCCTTGACAAGACTGGACTGGTTTGTAATAAGTTTGAAGGAACAATCAGTTCAACAACTTGTGCTCTAGACGACACACCTCTTTTAAATGAACTTGAATGAACTATGGTGGTCGGAGCTGGAACAACAAAAGAATTAATTGCTGACTTTAGAACATGACTTTCGATCTGGTTCTATAGAAGGATTTGGTTTCGATCACTCCCATATCAATTGACCTTAGGGGACCAGATGAAAAGCATCCCACGGAACTTATTTTCCCAACCCAGAAAGGTCACAGGTACAAACTGTTAAACTTAGAGATTTCTGTATTTTATATATATAATTTTTCATCTCAATCACTTAGTTTTACATCTAAGTGCTTCAACCATATTTTCATTACAATCCATAATTCAGACTTTTTAGGATTTCCAAGTATTGTAAACTATAAATATTCCGAATCACATATCTTTAAAGCAGTATCAAAAGCTTCAAACATGTTGTTGACTTTTCGACTTTTAAAAGACTTGAAAGTTGAACATATAAAACTTTAATATTAACAAAGCAACTTGAAAATTTATCCTAGACGCACATTTTATTTAAAAGAAAGAAAACCAATAAAGCTTTTACTTTATAGAATAAAATTTGTAAAGATTTAAACTTTTAAATTCAAATGTCGAGTTTGAAAAATTAAGACAAATATAAAGAATTCGGCAAATTGACATCTAGTTGAAACAAAATAACATTCAATAATATTATCTTCCACATAATGTATAATGAATTTGTGTCTCATATGAAAAAATTTGGGTTGTACAAATTCAAAAGTTAGTTGAATTTGCTCAGATTCTTGAAAAACTTTAAGAAAACTGGAACAACATCATATACAGAGATAAATGCAGCGGAATTAAAGTAGATGTACTCACAGTTTCTCATTAGTCAGAAACTAAAAGCGTTGAAGAACGAGATCTAAACTGACATGTTTAGAAGTCAAAGACCATTGAAGTACGGGTTCTGAGCTGAAGTAGTCAGAAGCCAACATTCTCTTACTCCCCCTTGACATTAGGTGTCTGCAACTTAGAATCAATCTGAGAATTTGGTACCCACTTGTATTTGGGTCCATGAAAGTTAGTTGCAGTTCTTATGGGAAAATACTTGTAAGATTTGATACGAGAAGCACAAGAAATATGATCAGACAAATGAACATAAAAATTAGCAGAAGAGAAAGCATAATAATCTGAACTAGAATCAGAAGAAGAATATGAGACATTTTTGGAAATTTGAATCATTTGCTTTATTGAATATTTTGAAATTTTATTACAAGAAGCAAATGAATCACTTTTATAATGTTTTTCTACATATCTATCTTCATCAGTCGTAGAATCATCTGATGTCCGCTTGGCTCTCTATATCTGCCTTGAAGGAGCGCTCAGAGTTCTATCTAAAATCATTGAATCAGAAGAATTAGAATTGTCAGAAATGACTTGACCTTGTTTCTTTGACTTCTTTGACCGTCTTCTTTTACGCTTTGGTTTATAATAATCATCATTGAGCGTAAAAGAATCATCAAGAATATTCAATTTAATATTTGAATTGGAAGAAACAACTTTACCTATTAAACCCAACTGATCAACCAATAAATCTGAATTCACCTCGGAGTCAGAAATTTTTTGAGAAAATATATCAGATTTTATAAATTCCTTTTTGTTTACTTGACAATCAGAAGAAATGCTAGAAATAGAATCTTGATTTTGAGAAAATAATTTTCTTCAAGACTTGACGTCATGAATGAAAGAAATACATCTGATTCAATTTCTTTTTGAATAATTTGATCTTCCATTTTATCTTCAAGGTCAATGATTTTGCCTTCTAATACTAATGGAGGAGTATATCTATTAGAATCATAAACGATTGGAGAGATATTTTCCTTATCAGATTTAGTGGCATATATATCAACAAAATCATCAGATACTGAAGACTTTATGGGAGATATGTCATTTAAAACTTTTCTGCCTTTCTTTGATTTGTCAGGAAAATATCTGGCATTTTCACTTGTATAAACAAAAGAAATTTCCTTTTTCTTATTATTCATCCTTTTCTCATTTTTGATTTCTAACACTTGCTTTTCATTCATCCAATCAATTTTAAATTGAGGAGCATATTTAGCAAGTGTGAGATAATCGTATTTATATAAAGTTGGTGATTTTTCTATCGCATTGTTTAAACAATGTGGATTTTCAAAACCAAGTCCCCATTTTTCTTTTATAGACTCATAACTCCGCGGTTTGTTCAAATAAATAGTTTACTCTGACTGATTCCTTCGATATAATTTTTCTTCCAACTCATTTATTTTATCAGAAAAATTATCTTTTAATTTGGTCATTTCAGTCAAAGAATCAAGATAAGTCATATTTGATCCAAAATAGATTTTTAATTATCTTTTGCATGATCCAAAATAGATTTTTCATCTTTCAAATAAATTTGTAATTTATCAATCAAATTTGACTTTTCTGAATTTAAATTCTTTTCAGATAATAACTTCGAGCGAAGATCAGATAAAGCAGTTATAATGATGTTCATTTGTGAGGAAATGAAAGTGTAATCAAACTCAGAAATTACCTCATTTTCATCAGTGTCATCACCATTACTTTGATCATCTCCGATAAAGCACATCTGAGCAGTCTCGAAATTTTCAGCTTCATCATCAGAGTGATCTAGCCAAAACTCTTCTTCAGCTAACACAACAGTTCCATTCTCTCTCTTTTCAGCTAGTTCCAATTACTTTATGTAATAAGCTGAATCCCGAACCTTCTTCACTCTACACTCCTTAGAGATGTGACCGTGCTTTCCCCAGTTGTAACATGTAGTTGGTTTCTTAGCCTCGGGCACTTGAACATTCTTGGACCCAGAAGTGAAGCCAGGAGTGTTGGAACTTGAACGAGGTTGGAACTTCTTCTAATAGTGTTGAGAGAGAAGGATCATAGCTTTCTGAAGTGCCTCACCATCATCATCAGTGGCTCCGTCGTAAGCATTATCAGACAATGCTTGTTCGGCTAATTTACTCGTGAGAAGTGCAACTAAGTCAACTGTTTTCTTATTCTTCTTTTCAAGTTTGGCCTTCTTCTCTGTGACTATGCACTCATCTGTCAACAGAATCTCATACGTCTCTTGGATCTGCATGGTTGATATTCTGACATCATTCCTCAATCTGTGGCAAGATTTATTCCATTATGGTAGCAAAGCATTGAGGAACTTCAGATTTGTTTCCAGCTCAGTCTTTTCAACTTTTATCTTTCTCATATCATTAATCACCGCACATAATCTGTCATAAACAATTTTCAGTGACTCCTCATCTTTGGCTTTGAATTCTTCAAAGTTGTTCATGTAACGTGTATGCCGAAGTTGAGTTGCAACTGAAGACCCAAGTTGACAAACTTTGGCGCAACTTTGACAATGAAAGGCTCGACTCCCCCTTTATTGTTGCTCTCACTCTTGAAGTTTCGGCTTTAAAATCGAATTCAATGTAGACATTAATCCCGACTAAGAGCACTTCGAAGCATCTTGGAATGTTGAAATCCAACTTGTTACGTTAATCCCACAAGAATGACAACAAGAGGATTTGACGTGACGAACCGGTGCAAACTTAGTGTAAAACAAATAATCCGTCGATTAACCGCGAGCCGAATAAGCATTCCGCTTGAGAGACATAAACTTTTAGCTCGAAGAGGGAACGATGGATCGTGCACCAAAGGATGAGGAACAAAACTTGGTCAAATTTTACAAATTTGGACCAATTTTGTTAAAAAAATCTAACGGCACTAACGGAATCGTTAAGTGTACTATTCATCATCTCTTCCAACAAAAAACCCACTTACTATTCATTTCTTTTTTTTTTCTTCATAAATTCTTGATCAATCTAGCTTCTTGTTGCATCTATTGACCTCATTAAGCATCAACTAAATAATTTCATCAACATGCATGACAACCGGCGATGTAACAACTTTTTTCCGGCGATGTAACCAATTTTTCCGGCAAAATCTTCCAACAACCAAAACACTTTGATTTCATGCTAAGACCTTTGTAATTTCCTTGCAAACTCATAAATGTGAACAAACAATCAGATCTGGATCGAAGTTGCAGAAAAATTCCGGCCAAACAGCAAGTTTTCCGGCGAACTCGACTTTCCGGCGAAGCTTATTTTCACACACCATAACTTCTTGATTTCTTTCTCAAAACTGATCAAAAACCTTAGAGAAACATTATATAACAGATTTGTGGCAAAAATTTGACAATATCACAGCTTGAATTTCGTTTTTTCGGCGAGTGAATAGTGATTTTCCGGCAAAAACGTTTTTCCGGCGAGGTGTCTTCAAAGATCAAAATTTCTCGAATTTTTTTTGCTCCAAAATACATCAAACAATCGAGAATGACATTAATAACAGATCTGGAAAAGATGAGACAACATCAATGCTCAAAACCTCAAATTCCGGTCAGATTCCGGCGAGATCTAAAAAATTCCGGCGAAACAACTTAAAATGCTCATAACTCGCTCAATTTTCGACGAAATTCAGATCCGAAACTTGTAGATCGCTCGAAATTCAAAAAAAGAATAGATCTTGACAACTCAAATCGATTCATGCAACGAATTTTCGGATCGATAGATTTGACGCGAAAAACGATACCGAAAATATCGAAAAATCTCAAAAAATTATCGAAATGCGATTCTACGAAATGAGATAGATCTGGAATACGATTAAGAACAATACTTCAAGAGGATTTAAGAATTCGATGAACTTACAAGTAGATCGGGCTAAAAACACATGAAATGTCGAGATCCGATAATCGTTACGAGAAAAGTTTCATCGTTCGGCTTTGATACCACTTGTTAGTACCATGATCTCTCACATCTCAAGTGTTCGTGTAACAAGATTGAAACAAGAATGGACTAATTATTTTAGAGAGAGAAACTAAATCTAAACTAGAGAGATAAAGTGCTTAAAGACTACATTTTCATTAATTGGAATTATATCTTATTTACGCTATACACAGATGGCACAAACTGAACTTTGCGTGAGATAACTGTAACGTAATCTTAGCTTTTGTGTGAAACATAGGTAGCGAGAACCTGACTTTGCTTGATGAACCTTGAACTTGGCAATATGAACTGGCGCAAAACACAATGAACTTGCGCAAAGATGATGAACTGGCGCAAAGTTCCGATCTGACGCAAAGACGATGAAAAACTCAGATTTCTCCAAAAATGGACCTAAAACCACAAATTCAATACAAACTCTCACTCAGATAAGTTCGAAAAACAGATTCTAATCACTTTCAAACAATTAGATCGATAAAAAAAAATCACAAACTCGTGAATTCGTGAAATGAACAGTGCGTAAACCGAACTTTTCAGAAACTATATGATTCTCAAAAATTGACAATTAAAACTTGATTTTCTTGCAAATCGATGTGAATTAAAAGAGTTTTACTATCAAAAACGAATCCAACGAATCGATTTACAAAATATTTGATCAAAAACAAGTACGAATTTGTGAAAAATCAGAAAAACGAGATTCTCTTGATTAAAATCAAGAAAATCAATCAAATTTTCTAATTTGTGTACAAATTCAGTTTTACAAATCGATTCTCTCAAATCTCTCAGATTTAGATTGGCTCTGATACCAATTGATAATCCTAAAATCACTACAGAGAGAAAGTAGAGAGAGAGATGAAGCGCAAAAGAGTTCTTGATATTAGAATATGCGTGAATCCTTACAACAAACAAAGCCACAAGGGACTTAAATATCCTTGGCTAATACAATACAGAATAAGCCTCTAAACACAGTATTAGACCAAGCCTATAAATACAATGATTACTATAAAATCAGACTTAACATCATTCTTGATGTTTCGACTTTAAAACCGGATCCGATGTACACCGTAAGCTCGACTAAGTGCATAATAAAGCATCTTGAAATGTTGAAATCCAACTCGTTCCGATAAGCGCACAAGAAATATAACGAGTGAATTTGACGTGACAAACCGAGTGCATCCTTAGTTTTTAACAACGAAACCGTCGTTAATCGCGAGTCGAATAGGAGTGCGGCTTGAGAGTCGTAAACGAGATGCTCGAAGAGGAAACAATAGGCATACACTACAATGGTAAGGGATTGAGGAACAATTTTGTCCAAATTTAACTAACTTTTGGACCAAAAATGTTAGAAAACTAACTGGACTAACAGATGTCCGTTAGTTCACTTTTCACCTTCTTCTTCACATGAAATCGTACGATATACACATTTACATTTCTGAAAAATCACATCTTGCAGTCTTAAAACTGTTTAAATCTGACCATAACTCAGATTTATTTTGAATCTGAATAATCATATAACCAATAACAACTTCTCTAGTCAGTTTTCTGTTTGGACCAAAGGAACACTTTTCGAAATCATCAAATTCATGATTTGCGGTACTATCCAATGCATTGATAATTCTGATTACACTTTGTCGAACTCATGGACAGATCTGAGATTTGAGATCAATAGAGAAATTACATTAAATCTCCGGCAAAAAAAAAACTTTCCAGCAACCTTCCCGATTTTCCGGCGAGTAATTTCAACAGACCATAGAGACTCGATCTTATGCACAAAATTTCATAAATCAATTGAGAATCAATCAATATAAACGTTCATAACAGATCTGGAACGTAATTTTGACAAAATAACAGATCAAACTCGTTTTTCCGGTCGATGAAGAGTAGCTTTTCCGGTCAACTCGTTTTTCTGGCGAGGCTTCGTCAACAGATCAAAAAAACTCGATTTTGTTGCTCAAAAACAAATCACGTAATCAATATTGACATTAAGAACAAATCTGGACAAGATATGACAGTGTTTAAACTCAAACCTCGAAATTCCGGCGAGATTCCGGTCAGATCTAAATTTTCCGGCGATCAACCTTTCGGAGCTCATATCTCACTCATTTTTCATCGTTTTTCGATTCTGAAAATTGTAGAATGCTCGAAATTCGACAAAGAACAGATCTAGGCACATTAAATCACCTCATTCAAGAAAAAATTTGGATCAAAAATTTGACGCGAAGAACACCGAAAATTTTGAACGAAAAATTCGAAAAACCTCAAAACTCTTTGAATCCAAAAATTGTACTAGATCTGTAATCTCATCAAGATACAAATGTTATCCCAGTTTAATCTAGTTGATAATTAAACACACAAACACATATAGATCAAGAGATAATAAGATCAGAATAACATACCAATCCCTTGAATAAACAATGAAACCCTTGTGTGTTCTTGATACCCTTGAATACAGAGAATACGTACGACTACTATAATCTCTTAAACAATTATTATGAGGTATCTTCAAGGTTAACCCTAAATCTAAACTAAACAAAACTTTAAATACCTAGACTAAAAGGCCTAATGGGCTTATGGGCTTGAGGGCCATTAGCTAATAACTATTAACTTATTACATAATAAGCCCTCTAAATAACTTTGACACAATTGCAGTTTAAACCCTGAACTTTAACTTTAATCTTGAATACAATTATTTGATCCAACAATCTCCCCCTTAGGATTCAAGATTAAACAAAAATTTGCAATTGTCTTCGGGTCTTCACTTTTCTTCTCTTTTCTTCAGATATGACGTTGATAGCTTCAAAACTTGATATCTTTAAATAGTCTTCAAATCTTTGATATCTTTGAAAATCTACATCAGTCTTTAGATTATATTCTCCTTCTTTGATAATTCTCCCTTTTTGTATCTTATCCCCCTTTTTGATGAGTGGTGAGAATCATCATCATCAAAACTTATCAAAACAATCTCCCCCTTTATGGAAAAATCCCCCCCTTGTCTTTATAGACTTCAATTTAGCACTTTCTTCATGTATTGAGTCCTGAATGGAAATAAGAGCAGTCTCTCCAAATGGAGAAAGTGATTATTTCAATCTTTTCAGATTAAAATAGAAATATGTAACCATTCGAATCTTTGCAAATTCAAACAGTTTAATAGGTGTAACCCTGAATCAACAAATGACTCAGTTAAAATGACTTCTAATGACATAAAGTCACTGAGTAACACAAAGTTACTATATAAGGAGCTGGTTTTGATGTTGACTCCCCAGGTCTTCCATTCAATCATCGAATAACACATGGTTATCTATGAACGTTCTGACAGAAAACAAATTATACAAAGACTCAAGTATGTAAACTTGTTGAGACAGTAACAAATTATACAAAGACTCAATGTACATGAGTAAGGGTTCGAAGGTGGGGCAACTTTCCTTCTTATTCAATATTAGTATCTTCCAAATGAAGAACCAATAGCATATGTGCTGCATCCCCAGAAAATGTGAAACATTCTCTTTTTGAGAAAAGAATGAGTAGCTGGTGGGGTTGTATGCAAGAGATGGCATGGGCTAGTTGCCTATTTCAATGATGGTCACCAAAGAATGTGATCCAATCAGATTATGTGGCTGCCCGGCTCAGAAGGGAGTTTGGTGCAGAGTCTAATATTCTTTTACTCTATTCACTCACCCTCTTTCTTTTAATGCTCACGTCTAACCAATCTCTCTTTTTCATTTTACCTCCTCACACACCATCACTCAATTCTTTTTACCCCTCTCCCCTCAATCACTCAGGGAATACTTCCTGGGTAGGAAACACTAGTTAACGTGAATCCATGGAAGTTCTGTTAAGCTCACATACTGAATCCCATGTATTGTCCTAAAAGTACATGTTGTTCAACAGGTTATTATACATGTAAGCACAAATACCACTTGTTACATGGAGAATATAATATTCGGAGATGTCAAAACAGAAGATGTTTGACGATGCAATTCTCCCCCTCAACCTAAAAGTGGTTGGCAATAAGCTCATATCAATTTGTCATGAAGAATAATATGTTGGAGAATCAAAAATGAATGTTGTTTATATGAACAATATATAAACATATTTTCAATGAAAGCACATGAAATAATGTTTGATTCAATCAATAGTGAATACAAAGTACATGAGTATTACCATAGAAAGATTTTACTTTTGATACATGGTAATAACAAAGTCAAATAGAATGTGTTGAACCGTTATGTGTACGAATACTTGACAAAGTATATTGACAAGATAAAACACAAGTATTTATCTTTAAGAACACACGGTCAGATAAGCATTTAAGTATCCAAAAATCTGTTAGCATCACAGATATTCTCCCCCTTAACTGAAAGATTTTTTTTTAATAATAATGCAGAAAAAATAAATAAAGCACTGAAGTGCGGGTTCTAATCTGATGTGATTAGAAACCATTGTCACTTGACCAAACCTGCATAAATAAAAGAAATAAGGGTAATCATTTATGAAAATGATTCCTCTCTCGTTAGCAATAGTTTAAAATTAACACACAAGATAAAAACATAGAATACTCCCCCTAGAATCATGAGTAAGGTCTAAGACATGTTCAACATACCAAGTTTGCTGATGAGAAATTGAAATCACTTTTCATCCAATGGCTTGGTGAAAAGATCAGCTAACTGGAAGTCAGTTTGAACAAAGTGCATTTCAATATTACCTTTTTCAACATGATCCTTAATGAAGTGACAGGCCTGCAAAAGAGACAATTAGTTTTGCTTAGGTACCCATATCAGGATGGGTCCTTCGCGGTTAGCATCAAGCAACTCAGGAATATCATTTGGTTTAACTTTCACTCTCCATTCATAACGCGGTTTTGGAACCCATTTCCAAACCATCTTAACATTTAATTACTGAAAGTGCTTTTTAGAAGTGGTATTGGCAACCTTAGCTCGAAACACTTTGGGTTGTGCGGAAGAATTAGAATTAGACTTCGGATTCAGTTTAGATTTTCTCTTAATCTGTTTGGACTTTGGAGGGGAGTAGTATTTGAATGAGTTATCCCAGCAGTGTTTACAATATAGATTCTTTCGAGCAAAATTCATAAACTTAGATTTATCAGAACAAACCTTACATTCATGTTTATCAAAAGATTTACTTTTCAAAATAACACTGTCTGAAGTACAACTATTTGAAGCAAAAGTTTCACTGGATAACCTATCATTCTTATTCAAACTACTATCTTTATTCTTCTTACTCCTCCCAACTCCATTTCCTTTTATATCTAAAACAGAAACATGAACCTTGTTAGTCTCTAACTTAGAAGGTGGTTCTTTTCTAGTGTTGTTTGAAGTCTCACCCTTCTCAAAAATACTCGGTGGATAATCAGGACAATCAGAGTAAACAACTGAAGGTTTTGTAGAAGCATCAAATTCTGGATTGGTTCTTACCTTCCAGCTTGGATCATTGAACATCTGTTTATCATTTGAAGCATTTTTAAACAAAGTAATTTTCAAATCATTGATCTAAGTGCAAAGCTCTTGATTTACTTTTAAAGACTTTTCAAGTTTATGTTTGAGATCAAGGCTTTCATCTTCAACCTCATCAAGAGACTGTTGCAACATATCAATTTGCTTCATCAATTCAGATGTATTATCATTCACAGAATTTGACTCCTTTGGAATAGAAACAGGATCAGAGTTTGAAGCATTCATCATTTCAGAAAATAATTCTTCTGTCATGGACTCAATAAACTCCGTTTTATCATTTTGAACACAAGATTCATTCGTGATAGCAGTTTCTTCTTCAACCTCTTCAACAAGTAAAGGTTTAGAAGCAATGGGATTTGAGACTGATGGTATAGTAGATGGATCAACATCCGATTCATACTCATCATATTTGCATGCAGTCTCAGGTGGAACTGTGTTGGTGCTTACTGATTCTTTGGAAGGTGTGATAAATAGTGATTCAAATTCAGTAAATCCGATCTTTCGAGTCTCATAGCTTTTATTCAAATCACCATATGTAAAACCAACTGATTTAAAAAGATTTTGAGAATCAGTGTCACCAGACTTGTTCTTTCCCATTTCTTCTCGACCATTGGTCTCTTCAGAAGGTTTAGGAGTACTTGCTTCAACAAAAGTTGCACGAATGTCAGGAATGGGTTTGATTGCGGAGCCGAATTTATCAAAATTATATAGATGCTCCGGTGCATTTTTCATAATTTCATTAGTTGGCACACCCAAACCTGGTTTTAGTTTATAAAACCTTTCGTCTTGGAGTTTATTGGTCAACAGATTTAATGTTTGCTCAGTCTGACCTCGTTTCATATTAATATCCTCCTGTTGCTTGATTTTGGTGTAATCTTCATTTCTTTCTTTATAACAAACTTCAAATTTTATTTGAAACTCACCCTTTTCAGCATTAAGATTCACAAAATCTGTTTCTAAACCAGATATTTTTTTCTTTTAAAGACGTTTTTTCAGCTTTTAAATCGTCTTTTTCCTTTTCTTTTTCTTCCACAACAACTTTTAAAATAGCATTTTCATCACGAAAGCTTAATGCAGATTGATGTGCAGAGCTAAGTTTGCCTTTCAGTAAAGCAAATTCATCTTTCATACCAAGTATTTGGGCCATTAAAGATTCAATAAGTTCATAATTGTCACTTACCTCAGAGTTTGCATCTTCGGATTGTGTCTCAGAGTCTTCATCGTCACCTTCCAGCTTTGCCATATAAGATACTTGGGTGAAGTGAGCTTGCTCCTCGTCATCGGAACTTTGATACAGCCAGTTTTCTTCTTCAGGCATTAACACTTTTCCTTCTTCAACTTTCTTGGCAATAAGTGACTTTCTTGCATAGTACTCTGAGTTCTTTACCTTCTTGAACTTGCAGTCCCTCGAAAAATGCCCAAATTTGCCACAGTTGTAGCATCTTCCTGGTTCATCCTTTCGTTCTTCTCGCTTCTCCTCTCTCTTTCCTTCTCTTCTATCTTCCTTCCTGTCTTCTCGTCCTTCCTCTCTCTTTCCATGCCTCGGCTTGTATCGCATCTCAAACTTCTATTTCTTGTATCCATCATACTTTGGCTTTGAGTAGAATTTTTTCTTGCCAAAGCTCTTCTTGAATCATCGCGTAATGAGAGCCAAGTCTTCAGAGAACTTTTGAATATCAGGATCTAAATCAACTTCCAGTTCTTCATCGCTCGAATCAGAGTCAGAGTCAGTAACTTCGGTAACTAGAGCTTTAGACACCTTTTTCTTCGACCTTGCAGAGGATACAGAACCTTTGCCGGCTATGAGAGCCACAGAATCCTTCAGATGATTAGACTCATTATTAATAGATCTCACCTCATCCTCTTGTTGAGCAAGGGTGAGAAGATATCAGTGACATTTTCTCGAGCCATATTCTTGAACATTTGGAGGTTGATAGCAAAGTTCTTCCATTCTGGATTCAGATTCTTGATGAACTTGTAATTTATCTTAGAAGCAGATTTAGAGAGATTGTTCCTCCGCAAGTCATTGAGGATGATGTTATATCTGTTGTAGGTATCTAATAGCAACTCTCCTTCTTTTGCATGAAATCCCTCGTATGCATTTATGCATAGATTCTGCTTAGCTTGTATGGAGGCTTCACTTCCTTCAAACTGCCTTGCTAGTTCATCCCAGATGCCTTTAGTAGTGCTCTGACTGTCGACACGATTGTAGATGTCGTTTGGAATTGCCATTGTCAGATAGATTAGAGCCTCTTCTTCTGTCTTATACTGTTCTTTCTGCTTTTCATTGAAGAACTGATAAGGTTTAGGAATCTCTCTGTCAGGGATTTCTGGAGAGGAATCTGTAGCAGGTTGACCCTTTACTGTGATCATTGGAGTTTGTGGACCTTCAATGATTGCTTTCATGAAATCTCTGTTCTTGTGATTCAGAAACTGGATCATTCTGATCTTCCATTGTTGATACTCGTTAGCCATGAGGACAGGAGGTTTGACTTGAGAACCCATTGAGAGAAGCTGATTGGACATCTTAGCTGTACGGTTAGTAAACAGACTTTTTCTGTATCAAGACAACCAACTAGATGAGATCGTTAGAATCAAAATGAAAACCACACTAAAATTTTTTCAGAAAAATAAATTGCCAAAAATAATTAAATGCAGTCCTTTCAATCAGTATAAAACTCAAAGAAATAATACTGAAGAATGAAATTAGGAAAATTTTGATCAAGCACAAAACTTTTGTCCCCCTTCGCAGACTTAGCACGGGGGTCCCGCTATGCTGACATTTAGATGCCCTATTACAGTTTGCAAAAATCGACCGATATGCTAACCGGGGATGTGCTTCGACCGGTATTGAGTCGACCGAGGACTTGTAAAGACCGGTAGAGATTTCGACCAGGACCTTGTAAAGACCGGTAGAGAGTTCGACCGGGAACTTGTAAAGACCAGTATTGAGATATGACCGATATAGTGTTCAACCGGGATTGTGATAGGACCGATAAACTGTTATGACCGGAACAAAATTGGACCGATATTCCTTTCGACCGGTGAGATGTTTGGACCGAGAATCTACTTCGACCGGTACTTATGTAAGGACCGATATGGTGAACTCGACCGATATGGTGAACTCGACCGATATAGTGCTTAGACCGGGTGGATTGTGTGTGTACCGGTCGAATGCTATAGACCGATAGAATGTGTTCGACCTATATGGTGTTCGACCGATAAAAGGTAAAGACCGATACAATTATTCGACCGATATGTTCTTAAATCCATCCCAGATTGTCAATGAACAGAACGAATACTCAACCCAGAAATCAATCACGAGCTCAAAATCAGATGCAAAAATCAGTCCTTTGTACTCAGAAATACGTATCGATCACAACCCAATTAACAATAATGATTAAAGAACACTTTTGATTGCTCAATTTTCCAACCACAGTGTTCGACCGACTACTTGATTTTGTCGAACCCAAAAAACTCAAAATCACAAATTCAATCACTTTGTTAATTCTCAATGCAATTAATCAATCAGATAGCATTCAGAAGCATGAACCTCAACTAATCATATCAACTTTAAGCATAAAAGCACATAGATTCACGAAATCAGATGAACAATTTTTTTTTCGATGAACAGTAACTTTCGTGAATAGTAAAATCAAAAAAAATTGATTCTTTTGGCTCTGATACCACTTGTTATCCCAGTTTAATCTAGTTGATAATTAAACACACAAACACATATAGATCAAGAGATAATAATATCAGAATAACATACCAATCCTTTGAATAAACAATGAAACCCTTGTGTGTTCTTGATACCCTTGAATACAGAGAATACGTACGGCTACTATAATCTCTTAAACAATTATTATGAGGTATCTTCAAGGTTAACCCTAAATCTAAACTAAACAAAACTTTAAATACCTAGACTAAAAGGCCTAATGGGCTTATGGGCTTGAGGCCCAATAGCTAATAACTATTAACTTATTACATAATAAGCCCTCTAAATAACTTTGACACAATTGCAGTTTAAACCCTGAACTTTAACTTTAATCTTGAATACAATTATTTGATCCAACAACAAATCTTCAAGAGGAATTGAGTTTTGGAACAACTTACTTGTAGATCGGGCTAAAAAAAACACGAAATGTCGAGATCGATAATCGTTACGATAAAAACTTCATCGTTCGGCTATGATACCACTTGTTAGGTCCGAGATCTAGATCATTTCATGTTTGTAACTAGGTAGGATAGGAGAACACTTTATTATTTATTAGAGAATGAAAACCTAATCTAGATAGAGAGAGAACTTTAGGAACTACATTTTGTAATATTGAATTATGAAATGAATTACAAGCTTAACACTCCTATTTATAGTCCAACATAACCTAACTACCACCTAATTACATCATTAAGCCCAAGCCCTTTACAATTAAGCCCGATACAAATACAATTTACAAAACTATTTAAATGCTATTTACTTTCCAACACTTTTTATACACTAACACCTACCCTGGTCTCGGGTCCCTTGGTTGAAACCTGGTTCCCAAGCCCAAGTCAGGTTCCCTTCCCCAAACCCGGTTCCCACGAGCCCTATTCCCACGAAAGCCTGTTCCCTCTCAAACCCGTGTACCTCGAAACCCGTTCCTCCTAAAACCGATCACTCCTCACACCCGCTTCCCCCCCCCTCACCCTCACATCCCTCAAGCCCACTTGTTCCTCAAACCCGCTTCCCTGCCTTTACACCTTCACCACCAGACCTGCATCACTCTTCTCTCTCTCTCTCTCTCTCTCTCTCTCGCACACACCAATCACCGACACCAGCGTAGTCGACAGTGGGGTCGAATCTATAACAGCCGCCTCCCGCCGACAACCCTCCCGCCGGCGACAACCTCTCCGTAACATCATCGACCACCACCGCCTCACATCCCCTAAACCGTGACCCGCTTCTCTCATTACCCTACTACACCCGCATCTCACTCCATCTCGACCCCTTTTTCCCCCAATCCCGATTCCCTTACCCCGGTTCCCTCCCATACCCACTTCTCTCAACCCCGGTTCCCTCTCTCTCGGTTACGTTAACCACCGCACACGACCACCACAGTTGTCGCCGCCTTAGACGACGACGAGCTTCACCCCCACCGCAGATTGACCTATTTAGAGTTTTCAGGTTTGTTTGGTGTTAGAGAACATTTTTGTTAGATACATTATCATAAAGAATGAAGATTAAAGTCAAGCCATGTCAAAAGCTCAAAGTTAACTCTCATAGTGAAAGTCAAAGTCTTTGTAATAAATGTCAAAGTCAAAGTGTTGTGTTTTGTTTTCTTGTTGTAATTGCTTAGTATAAATAGTCTTGTCCTTGTATTTGTAGTGAGTTGTAAATGAACAAGGTGGGAGTTGTGATCGGAGTAGATTAGAGAAGAGGTCATAGTTTTACATTCTAGTGAGAGAAAGTTGTAATGAGAGAAAGATTGTTGTAATCTTTGGAATTTGAAATCAATGACTTGTGATTACGAAAGTGAATCATCTTGTTTGTTGTGTTTTGTTTTACAATTAGAACTTGAATATCTGGGATTAACAATTGGTATCAGAGCAAGCGAAATTTAGAAATTTGAGGATCGAATTTGAGATTTTGGTCGACAGATTGGACAAACTCGCAAAACGGACTGTGAAAATTTGATTTTTGGATTTTAAGTGATGTTCTTGATTCGAGTTTTATATCTTTGTATTCGATTTAGCATCTAGATCAATTTTTGTTTGGATTGTATTGTCTAATTTTCACTAGATAAGCGTGAATTTGAAGTTTTTTCTTGATTTGTGTTCGAAGTATCTTTACACACTGTAGT
This sequence comes from Arctium lappa, assembly GCA_023525745.1. Classification (NCBI taxonomy): domain Eukaryota; kingdom Viridiplantae; phylum Streptophyta; class Magnoliopsida; order Asterales; family Asteraceae; genus Arctium; species Arctium lappa. The sequence continues at coordinate 70,061,760 of CM042054.1, forward strand.
AGAATCAAAGTGTATTTTTTAGTGTTTTTTAATGTAATTGGTTGCTAATATCTTGTTCAAAATATGTTTCTAAGCATCCATACACAATTTCAAGCCAATTGACGAAGGTTTGAATCGAATCAGTGTAAAAGATCAAGTTTTTTGAACGTTTAAGTGAAGAACTTGCTAGATTCAGAAAACTCGCAGAGGAAGAACACGCAAAGCTCTTGAAGAACTAGCAAAGGCCTAAAATTTTGATTGAAGCGAAGAACACGCAAACAGTTTCGTGCGAGAAGCAGAAACTCGCACATTACTAGGTGCGAGTTGTTACTGTTCATCGTCTTTGTCGTGCGTGAAGCGGTCCCTGCGAGAAGTGTTTGTTGTTGCGTGTTCCCGTTTAGCGAGAAGATCCTTGTTCAAAACATTTCTAAGTCCAAAACTCGCAAGCCCTGTTTTTGCGCATTGCATTTAGCATGTTTTTATTTCTGAAAACTTGTCTAAGTCTAGAACTTGCAGGGCTTTGCGAGAAGTAATAGAACTCGCATAAGCCTGCTTGCACGAACTTTGGTTCTCGCAACCTTTGTCGTGCGTGAAGCTGAAACTCACATAACCTTGTGTGCGAGAAGTAAGTTCTTCCAGCCTGTTGTGTGCGCGAAGTTCAAAACTCGCACATAGGCTCTTGCGCGAAGTGTTTATTTTCTTTGTTATGCGCGTTTTGTAATTAGTAATTTTTCTGATTTTTCTAAAATTTAACTGAGTTTGATTTTTGTAGATCCAATTTGTTTTCTGAATTTTGACGATCATTACAAAGCAGTGTAACTCAAAGATGACTTCCAAAGATGCTCTCTCAATCAGTACAGACGTAAAGCCTCCAGTTCTATTCAAGGGCGAATATGAACTGTGGAAGGACCGTTTTCTCGACCTTGTCGACCGACATGCAAATGGGGAAAACATTTTGTTGTCCATCACAGAAGGTCCCATGATACCACCAACTGTAGAGATACCTGATGAAGAATCGTCTGATAGTGAGGATAGAGACGAAGACAGAGTGAGAAAAATGAAGACTGTTCCGAAAGACTTTGCCCAGTATTCTGACGAGCAGAAATGCAAATTTAAAGCTGATAAACAAGCGAGATCTCTTCTACTTCAGAGTATTCTAAATGAAATTTATATCAAGATAGACAGCTACAAAGCGAGCGCCAAAAAGATGTGGGATCAGTTGCAAAAGATGATGATGGGTTCTAAAGTAAGAAACCAAATGAATGTGGCAAACTGTATCAACAACTATGAAGAGTTTGAGTCTAAGGAAAATGAGAGCCTGGAGAAAACTTACGAAATATTTGTGCTTCTACGGAATGATTTGTCAAAGAATAAAGTTAAGAAAAAGCAAATTGAGAATAATGTAAAGTTCCTCAGCATTCTTCAACCTGGGTGGAAGAAGCACACTCGAAGAATAAAGCAAATGAAGGATTTGAGTGACATTCCACTACACGAGGTCTATGAGACACTAAGGCAAAATGAGGAAGAGGTTGAAGAGAAAAGGGATGAGAAAAAGAAGACTGAGAAAGTGTCAGATCCTATTGCCTTGGTAGCTGGTCAGAAGGAGAAGGAAAAGAAATAAAAGAAGAAAAAGAAGAAGATTGTGATTCCCAATTCTGATTGTGAGTCTGATAGTGACGATGGGGAGAACCTCAAACAAGCAATGCTTCTATTGACCCGTGCTTTTCAAAAGAAGTTCTACAAGAAACCGAGGTCAAATTCTCATAGGTACTCGTCCGGATCAAAGAATTATGAGCATCGGGAAAGAGTTGAAGGACATAGGTCTTAGGAGAAGAAGTATATGGAAAGAAAGCCAAAAGAGAAAAGGAAGTATGTGAACGATTATAGTGGTGCTGAAAAGAAGAATGATGACCTGATCAAATGTTACAATTGTGGAAAGGTCGATCACTACGTCTGACATTTGTATATGAGCTTTAACTGATATAGTTAAACCAGTTGAGCAACACATGATTTATAGGAACTATGGGTTCTTTGTGCTAGGAATTAATTGAAACTTCTATAGATTCACGTTAACCAGTATTTACTACCCATGAAGTTAATCCTTTAGTGATTATGTGTGAGGAGTCTAAAAGAAATGAGTGTGGGTGTGATGAGGTAAAATGGAAAAGAGAGTTTGGTTAGTAGTGAGCTTATTGATTAAAAAGAAAGAGGGTGAGAGATCAGAGTAAAATAATATCAAACTCTGCACCAACTACTTTCTGAGTCGGGCAGCCACATTACTAATGATTCACAATTCTTGGCGAACGTTATTGAAACAGACAAATAGCCCATGCCAACTCTTGCTTAAACCCCACCAACCACTCATTTTCTTCTCAAAAAGAAAATGTTTCATATTTTTCTGGGGACGCGGCATATTATCTATCTGGTTTTCATTTGGAAAATCTGGATATTGAAAAAGAAAGAAGTCTGCCCCACCTTCGCACTTCAATCATGCACTTAGAGTTTGTGTTTATCTACTGTTGTCTCAGTGGTTTACACAATGTTGAGCCTTATAAAAGCAATCATCGTGCTTAATTTTTTTCTACACATGCACGAACACACAAAGAATTTGTTTCTTTGTCATAACATTCATAGAAATTGCCTTTGTGGTATTTCGATGATTGGATGGAAGCCCTGGGGGAGTGAACATCACAAAAGCTCCTTTATATTATGTATTAGTTATACACAGTGACTTTGTGTTACTGACAGGCATTTTAACTGATTCATCTGTTGATTCAGGAGTTACCTATTCTTATTTTGTCTGGATTTGCAAAGATCTAGATGAATACTTGGTTATGGATCAATAAATCAGAGGCTCAGTATGACAGATCATAATGGTTAAAGACATTTCTTGGACGAAAAGTTTTGATGATATTGTTATTCCCTATTTCAAGTTCTAATCACTAACAAGTAAACAAGATGAATCTCGTAATCACATGTCATTGATCTTCAATCACAAGATTACAAATTAAACTTTCTCTCACTACTCTCTCACTAGAATGATATACCAATATGCTCTTCTCTAATCAGCTCACTTTCTTATAATGACTTACTTACAAATGAAACAAGGAAACAAGGTATTTATACCTACAACAATTACAAGGAAAGTAAAATACAAAACAACATTGACTTTGACATTTATTAACAAAAGACTTTGACTTTGATGAGAGTTGACTTTTCCAGCTTTGACTTCTTGATCTTTTGATCTTCAAACTTTATGATCTTGAATCCAACATATTTGTGCTCTAACAATCTCCCCCTTTGGATCAAGATCATTACTAAAAGATTTAGCAATGCGATCTTCTCTTTGATTAAGCTCGATTGAATAAACTCCCCTTTTGAACAATCTGTATCTTCTCTTGAAATCTTCCCTTTTGATACAAACATGAATTTCTCAACCAATTCTCATGCTCCCCCTATTAGTATGAAATCTTTACAATCTCCCCTTCTCTGATAAGCACAATATCTTTAAAAACTTTCAGCAATCTTCTTCAAAAACTGATCTTCAAGAATATTAACAATCTCCCAAGGTTGTAACCAAACCTCTTTCAGACAAAACACACTTTGCTTCAGCAAATAATCTTCAACACTTCTATTCTTTTTCATACAAAAACTTTCAAACATATATTGTATTCTTCTTTGCTTTCTCAAACATTTCTTGAACTCTTCTCCCCCTTTTTGATGATTTGAGCATTAATATCATCAAAACTTTCTCTCCAAGAAATGTCTTTAACCAATCTGATCTGAGCCTCTGATTATTTGCCAATTCGAACAATGTATTTATCCAGATCTTTTCAAATCCAGACAAAATAAGAATGTAACACCTGAATCAACAAATGAATCAGTTAAAATGCCTGTCAGTAACACAAAGTCACTGTGTGTAACAAATACACATTAGAAAGGAGCTTTTTGATGTTCACTCCCCAGGGCTTCCATCCAATCATCGAAATACCACAAAGGCAATTTCTATGAATGTTATGACAAAGAAACAAATTCTTTGTGTGCTCGTGCAAGTGTAGAAAGAATTAAGCACGAATATTGCTTTTTCAATAAGGCTCAACCTGTGTGTAAACCACTGATGCAACAGTAGATAAACACAGACTCAGTGTGCATGATTGAAGTGCAAAGGCGGGGCAGACTTCCTTCTTTTTCAATATCCAGATTTTCCAAATGAAAACCAGATAGATTATATGCTGCGTCCCCTTGAAAATGTGAAACATTTTCTTTTTGAGAAGAAAATGAGTGGTTGGTGGGGTTTTAAGCAAGAGTTGGCATGGGCTATTTGCCTGTTTCAATAACATTCACCAAAGAATTATGAAATGCTAGTAATATGGCTGCCCGGCTCAGAAAGTAGTTGGTGCAGAGTTTGATATTCTTTTACTCTGATCTCTCACCCTCTTTCTTTTTAATCAATAAGCTCACTACTAACCAAACTCTCTTTTCCATTTTACCTCAGCACACCCATACTCATTTCTTTTAACTCCTCACACTCAATCACTAAGGGATTAACTTCATGGGTAGGAAACACTGGTTAACATGAATCCATAGAAGTTTAGTTAATTCCTAGCACAAAGAACCCAGTAATCCTAAAAGAACGTGTTACTCAAATGGTTTAACTGTATCAGTTAAATCTCATATACAAATGTCAGATATAAGTATGCTCAGTGATATAATCATGAAGATATGAGCATTTTAAACCATTGAAGTATTTTCAAACAAGGAAATTGAATGAATGAACATGAATGCAAGAAACTTGTTTGAAAATCTGACATTGTATAAAATGATCAGAAATGAATGATATATCAATTAAAGCTTAAGGTCAAGAAAAATTGATATTTGTCTATACGAAATAAGATATAGACATTCTTGAAATGACCATTTCGAAATGAAATATCGCTCAAAATTCTTTGAATACAAGCGGAGTGTCTTACCATCGAAGAAAAATTTGTTGCAATTTAGAGACGTGGTAAGAACATACTGAACAAAAATTCAAACCGGTGTGTGTGAATACTTGAAAGTATAAAGAAAAGACAATACGCAAGTATTTATCTTTGGAAACACACGGTTTGTAAACAATAAAGCACAAAATAAAAAAAAATAAAAACATTTAAAATCACACTTCCAAATTATAAAATCTGTTTAAGAATTGGGAAGTGGTTTGAACATTTAAAAACATGTTTTCTATATCTGAAAGTTGTCCTTCTTTCAGATACATTTGAAATTAAGATAAGAAGTTTACCTTGTTGCTCAATCTTAAATCTCCGAAAGTCAAGCTGTAGTCATTTAGATATGATCGTGTCAGCTTCTCTCATCCTGTAAGTCTCAAAGTCTAGTCAAAAATTTATTCACAAAATTTATTCGAAAATAAACGACGAAAAACAGTAAAACAATTATAGAACGAGTTCTGATCATAAGTAATCAGAAATCATAATCTTTTACTCCCCCTGAAAATATGCATTTGAAGTTTATCAGTAAAAGGCACATGATAGAGATCTACAACTCCATTTGAAGTGTAGTTCATCATATCTTCCGAATACATATTTCCAGAAAAATTTATGTACTCCCCCTTGAAGGTTGATTTCCTCTTCTAAGTATCTGAGTACACTCTCTTATCAGCTCGGGAGTAGTATTTCTTTTTCATCATTGAAGAGCGAGTCCTAAACTGTTGTGTTTAGAAGTCAAACTCCGTTGAAGCACGGGTTCTAAGTTGATGTACTTAGAAGCCTTGTTCTTGACATTGAGATGCGGGTCTTGAACTGTGTTATTCAAGAGCCATCGTTCTCTTACTCCCCCTTGACTTGTGGTGCCTGCAACATAGAATCAATCTTCGGTTTTGGTACCCACTGGTATTTGGGTCCATGTATATTAGTTGCAGTTCGAATGGGAGTAACTGAATAAGAACCATACCAGTAATGATCACTTGCTTTATGAACAAAATCATATGTATTACAATAAGAACAATACCTTTTCTTAGATAACCTGAACATTTGATCTCTCGAGTAAGCAAGATCAGGTTTACCTTTCAGAACTTTGTTCTTCTTGGCTGTTGATGCATGTACAAATGATTTGTTTTCTTTCTTATTTCCTTTCTTTTCTTCCTTCTTTTCTTCCTTCTTCTCATCCACTGGTTTGACTTTCCATATCAGCTTCTCTTCATTATATCTTCTTCGTCTTCTTTGTGTACCCGAACCATCTACATTTTGATCATAGAAAATATTAGAAGTACGAATCTGATTGAATGAATTGACTAACCTTCTTGAAGAAACAGGTTTCATGTGTGAGCTTGAGGATGTCTTTTTAACATCAGCTGAATTATTTCGAGGTGTGTGGATTTGTGACTCTGGAGTCGTCTGCTCAGTCACCACCACCTTTGAAACAATCTTTTCAAACTCTTTAATCTTTGAAATGAAACTGTCTCTTTCTTTTACAAGAAGATCAATCTTTGTCTTGAATTCAGACTTCGTTTGTTGCTCTATAAGCGCATTCTCAGATAGTTCAGATAGCTTTGCAGTTAGCTTCTTTATCTCTGACTCAAAAATATTCCTTTCTTCTTCAAAACCATTTTCAGCATTTGTCCTCTGACCAGATATTTCTTTGAATATCCCAACATTATTTTGCTCTATTAACTTCTTCTCTTTGACAAAATTTTCCCTTTCCAGAATGATTACTTTCTCACAATCAGAGATTTGTTGAGAAAGTTTTAAACATTTCAGCTCAACTGTCTTCTTTTCATCAGCACATTTTCTGGAAAACTCGGAGAACTTCTTTGCAAATTCTGTCTTTTCTTTCTCAAAAATTGATCTTTCTTCAACAAGTTGCAGTTCTAGCTCAAAGATCTTCTTTTCATTAGCACACCCAGTTAATTCAGAAACCTTAACAATGTGATCTTCTAAATCAGAAATCTTGTTCTTTAGCTTAGCATTTTCAGCTTCCAAAAGCAAAACCTTTTCTTCATTAAGCTCAGAAGTCTATTTCAAAAGATCTTCATTCATCTTCTTTAAATCACTAACTTCTTCTTTTAGTAGATTCATTTCATCTTTGTATCTCTTTGACCTCTTTGAATAGTAGGTAACTGAGGAAGAGAGAGTTTTGTTTTCTAATTCGAGCTCGACAATCTTCTTTTCATCATCAGAAAAATATCCCATCTTGAATATCTGTTACAAAAAGAACTTGACAAAAATGATCGTTAATCCAATATGAAATCACAAGAAAAATACAGAAATCTTAAAAAAAATTCAGAGATTTTGATCACAGAAAGAACTTTTGTCCCCCTCCGCAGACTTAGCACGGGGGTCCCCTAGAGAAAAAAATTTCACTATTAAAGGGCATATTACAGTTTTGAAAAATTCTCAAAAAATATTCTAAGTATAGAAACTCGCAAGTCCCTATTCAATCTTAAAACTCGCAGACTGAAAAACGCGCAGATCGAGACTTGCGCGTTTTATAAACTCTCAAGCAAACTCGCAGACAAACTCGCAAGCAAACTCGCAGGCAAACTCGCAAGCAAACTCGCAGATCGATAAAACTCGCAAGTGTCAAAACTCGCTAACAACTGTTCACGCTAAAACTCGCTAACAGAGGCTTGCGCGTTTACAAAACTCGCACGTCAAAGTTTGCGCGTTTCAACTATTCCTCTTCAAACTCGCACGTCGAAGAACTCGCAAACCACTGTTCCTTCCAAACTCGCTAGCTTTGATGAGCGCGTTTGGAGAACTCGCAGATCGAAACGTGCGCGTTTTAGACCAAAATTTATCCTTTGACTTGCGCGTTCTAGCTGATGAACCTTGCGCGTTTCACGACGAACTTGCGCGTTTGGACGATGAACTAGCGCGTTTTAGAGATCTAGTGCGTTCTTCAAGATATCGACCCAGAAATTGATTTTTCCATCTGTTTTGCGATCAAACCTTTGTCAATTGGCTTGAAACTTTGCAGAAATGATCGATTACAATACTAGAACATATTACAATGCAAGAATTTCAAAAACCAATACAAAAAGATACATTTTGGATCAATTTACAGTACATTAAACTCGTGAACAAAAATATCAACAAAAAATCGAAATTTAGGAAAATTACAGTGCAATTGACAAATCAAATCATACAAACATGATCGATTATACTATATGAACATACTCTGATCGATTTCAACTCCTAAATCGCACAAAAACTCAAAATTCGATTTGAACTTCGATGAACAGTAAACATGAACAGTAAAAACGAACTTTTCTTGATTTCTTGATTTGATCTCACTTTGGATCTGCTCTGATACCAATTGTTATTCCCTATTTCAAGTTCTAATCACTAACAAGTAAACAAGATGAATCTCGTAATCACATGTCATTGATCTTCAATCACAAGATTACAAATTAAACTTTCTCTCACTACTCTCTCACTAGAATGATATACCATTATGCTCTTCTCTAATCATCTCACTTTCTTACAATGACTTACTTACAAATGAAAGAAGGAAACAAGGTATTTATACCTACAACAATTACAAGGAAAGTAAAATACAAAACAACATTGACTTTGACATTTATTAACAAAAGACTTTGACTTTGATGAGAGTTGACTTTTCCAGCTTTGACTTCTTGATCTTTTGATCTTCAAACTTTATGATCTTGAATCCAACATATTTGTGCTCTAACAGATATAGATGATCAAATCATCAAAAAGGGGGAGATGATATGAAGAAAATGAAGAAATGTTAAAGTTTTGAAGTTTGTGGGAGATGATATCAAGAAATGTTAAAGTTTTGAAGTTTGTGGGAGATGATATCAAGAAGTGGTAAAGTTTGTGAAGTTGATTTTCTGAAATGGTCAAGTCAGAAAGTTCAAAGGGAAGATTTGAAGACAATCAAAGAATTTATGAAGATTTGAAGAAGTTTTTCTTTGAAGATTATCTGCTGAAGCAATCTGAGCTGAATTTGAAGATAATTTCTTTCCAAAGTCTGAACGTGTTGTGTGAAAGTTTTGGGGAGATTGTTACTTGGTTGAAAATCTTTTTGGAAAGAAGATCGTTAAAGAAAAAGGGGAGATTATTTTGACATAGCTTAAAATGAAGACTGAATTATTAAATCTTTCAACATTGATCTTGAATCCAAAGGGGGAGATTGTTAGAGCATAAATCTGTTGGATACAAGATCAAGAATACTGAAGGTCAAAGTTGAGAAAGTCAAAGCTGCTAAAGTCAAATCTCATCAAAGTCAAAGTCTTTTGTTAATAAATGTCAAAGTCAATGTATTTGTATTTTACTTTCCTTGTAATTGTTGTAGGTATAAATACCTTTGTTGTCTTTGTAATCAGTAGAACACTCATTGGTAAACAAAGAGAAGAGGTGATTAGAAAATCATTCTAGAGAGAGAGAGTGTTTGTAGAGAGAGAAAGTTGAGAGTTTGTAATATTCGATTGAGATCAATGACATATGATTTACGAATTCTCATCTTGATTGTTTGTTAGCAATTAGAACTTGAATATCTGGGAATAACACGCAAGAAGTATGTAACGTAAACTTTGATTTGCGTGAGCTTAAGATGGTGCACACTTTCACTTTTGCGCGATGAACTGAAATCCTGAACTTGGCGAAAACTTTGGTAACCATAGTATGTGTTGGGTCATTGACCAGCATCTTCCTAAATCGAAACGTGGCGCTGGCTGCTACGCTATATGGAAATAAAGTTGCGCCTTCTCCATCAGCAATTGCTTTTGGCGTAGAGGTAAGCGCTTGATCCTAACAAGTGGTATCAGAGCAGGTCACGGGTTCGAATCCCATGGAGGGCATTATCAATCATATGACTAGTTGTTGTGGCTTATAATCTGTTCATCATTGTTCATATTTACTTGTGATTGCACTGCACTGGGATCTACAATTGGTATCAGAGCAGAATCGAATTAATTGTATTCGATACGATCAAAAAGGTTTGTCTAAAACCCTTTAATCGATTATTTGCTTAATATTGTTTATCGTGTTCGATTGATTTCTGGGCAGATTTTTTTATTAAAATCGTTTTTTTTATCTGGGTAATTAAGTCGATCTGGTTTTTTAAAAATCTATCTGCAAATCGATTGGTTTCTCTGTGGTGATAATCTGCTTAGTTTTAATCGATTTCTGGGTTGAGATTGGTTGAGCTCTATTCAATCTGTTAAATCTGCTATTTAGTTGCTTGGTGTTTTGATTGAATTTTTGGGTACAATTTCTGGGTTCAATTGAGATTAATCGATTTTATCGGTCTTTAATCTTATCTGTTTGTGTTTATCTGTTTGATTTCGACCGGACTGTGTCTATCGACCAGACATTGACTTTCGACCGGATCATCAAAAGACCGGTGTCTTGCTCACTCTCTCGACCGGAACATTATTCGACCGGACTGTGACATTCGACCGATACCATATTTCGACCGGTACCGTCCTTCCCCGGTATCTCATCTCGACAGGACCATATATCTCGACCGGTGTCTCCCCGACCGGTCCCTTGCAGCTCCCGGTGTCCAGCGAACCAACTTCGAACAAGTTTTGAGGTTTTCGATTGTTTTTCGAAATCATTTCGGTTGATTCGGTAGCGATCGTGAACAAAGTTTTTCAAGTTTTAAACTGGTAAGGGTAGTTTACAAAGCTTAAACGATCGTTTTTGATCGAAAATTTTTCACCCATATCGAGCTTTTAAATTCTCGTTCGGTTTCCGAAAAATCTTCGGTTGCTTCGTTCGAGAGTTTGAGAGATTTTTTCGAGATTTAATCAGTTGAGGGAGCTTAAGGGAACATAAACGATCATTTTTAGTCGAAAAGTTTTATCCCTTACTGATTTTTTAAATTTTCGATCTTTTCCCGAAAAGTTTTCGGTTGGTTCGTTTGTGATCGTGGGTTGACCGTTTGAGTTTTAATCTGTTAAGGACTGATCAGGGAGCTTCAACGATCGTTTTGCATTGAAAATTTCTAACCGTTTTCGAGTTTTGCAGGTGTGTCTCGTTGGAGAAGATGATGAATAGTAACTAACGAATTCCGTTAGTTTGTCGTTAAGTTCTTTACATTTTGGTCCATTTTCAGTTAGTCCGGTCAGTTTGTTAGTTTGGTTAATTTTACTTCAGTTTTAGTCCTTTTTCCGTTAGTTTTCAGTTAAGCCCGTTAGAAGTTTTATTTTTTACACTTTTAGTCCCTCTTGTTTTAAGTTCCAGTTTGTGTCATTTTTAGTTCTTCGTGTTTTTAAGTTTCTGTTTGTGTCGCTTTCAGCCCCCGTACTTCAAGGTTTCAGTAGTTTGTCATTTGTGACCCCTAAGCTTTTAAGTTTCACATTTTGTCACTTTTGGTCCCTGCACTTTCAAGTTTCATCTCTCTTCAAAGCCGAAGCGAATATACTCTATTCGAAACGATCAAAATGATGTACCTACCAAGGCTGCGGTCCAAAAGAGAATATGAAGAGTGGAAAGCTGATTTTTTGTATTTTGTAGATAAACATGAGGTGGGTCCCTACATCAGATTATATTTGACTGAAGGGGAGATGCAATCCCAGATTCCTACAGAAGCTTCACCTGTGGAAAAAGAGGAAAGAGAGAGGGCTAACAATGTAGCTCGAAATTATATGAAAAGTAGTATCTCTAATGAATTTATTAGTGACATTTTCAGTGAAATTATTGGTCAAATAAATTCTAACAATATGACAGGAAAAGAGCTGTGGGATTGTACTGAATGGTTGGTGTTAGGGACAAAGGGTTTATTAACAGGAAAAGAATTGGAAGTTGAGAACTCTGAGCTAAAAGGAAAGATCTCTATTTTGGAAGCTAAAACTCAGCAAATAGTCTCTGTTGAAAGTTCTGAGGAAAAGATTTCTGAACTGAAAGATGCAAATGCAGATCTTCAAAAGCGTTTATCTGATTTGGAGCAACTGCTTGCTAAACACAAATCTGATTTTGAGACTAAAGAGAAATCTTTCGCAAAGAAGTTCTCAGAATTCTCGAGAAAATGTGCTGATGAGAAGAAAGAAGTTGAGATGAAATGCATAAAACTTTCTCAGCAAGTTTCTGATTTTCAGAAAGTAATCATTCTAGAAAGAGAGAAGTTTGCCAAAGAGAAGAAGGCCATTGAACAAAAGAATGTTGGTGTCTTCAAAGAAATATCTGGCCAAAGAAACAATGCTGAGAAGGGATTTGAAGAAGAAAGAAGCTTGTTTGAGACTGAGATCAAAAAGCTTACTGCCAAGTTATATGAACTATCTGAGAAGGCACTAAAAGAGCAGAAAACGAAGTCTGAGTTCACGAAGAAGATTGACCTGCTTGTTCAAGAAAGAGACAACTTCGCTTCAACGATTAAAGTGCTTGAAAAGTCTGTATCAAGCTCAAATCAGAAGTCTGTCTCTACACAAAGGTCAGTTAAATCTTTTGATCAGATTCGTAAAACTAACCTTTTCTATGATAGCAATATAGATGGTTCAGGTACACGCTCTAGAAGAAAGAGATACAAAGATGAGGAACTGGTCTAGAAGAAGAAACCAGTTGAAGATGAGCTGAAAGAAAGAGAATCATGTGTACATGCGTCTAATGCCAAGAAGAACAAAGCGAGTAAAGGTAAACCTGATCATATCTACTCGAGAGATCAATTACTCAGGTTATCAGGTAAAAAATACCACTGTTCTTATTGTCATACACATGATCACATTCACAAAACCAGTGATCATTTCTGGTATGGTTCTTATTCTATATCCCCTACAAGAACTGCAACTAACATTCGAGGACCCAAATAACAGTGGGTACCAAAACCGAAAACTGATTCTGTGTTGCAGGCACCTACTGTCAAGGGGGAGTAGAAGAACAATGGCTTCTAAGTAAATCAGCTTAGAACCCGGACTTCAACGAAATTTGGCTTCTGATCACATGACAGATCAGGACCCGTTCTTCAACCTTCAGACTTGGATATTTTTCAAATATCCAGGGGGGGCTTAAAAGACCTAAATCATTATATCATGATTTGAGGGGAGCTTAAAAGGTAAATATCTTCTATTCCTAGATCTCTGATTGTTTGAAAGAAGAACAACTTTCAAGCATGAAAAACAGTTTCTGAAATGTTCAAACCACTTCTGATTCTCAAAAGGTTTCATGAATTTAGAAGTGTGAATTTAAATGTTTTTCATTTTTTGAGCTTTAATGTCTAACTGACTGTGTGTTTCTAAAGATCAATACTTGTGTATTATCTTATCCTTATACTGTAACGTATTCACACACACAGGTTCAGTACTTCATTTGTATTTGTTATTACCATGTCTCATAGCGAAACAATTTTTTCGATGGTAATACCCCCGCTTGAAATTCAATGTTGTTGAGCATCAATCATAATTTCTAATCTTGTGCTTTCATTGCTAAATTGTTTATATTTGTTCATATAAACAAACTATCCACTTCTTTGATACCCTAACCAGTTTAGTTGATCTGATTGATACATTGTCAGATTCTAAAAACAAGTCTTTTGATTTCATTTCTTTCATTCAATATCTTTGTTTTGAGAAATCTTCAAAGTTCAATTGCTCAAATCTCATGAGCATACATTTTGACAATGTTATCATACATTTTGTGCTTAATTGGACAAGTCGAACTGTTGAGCAACTATTCGTTTTAGGACATACATGGGATTTGTGTGAGAACTTAAACAGAACTTCCATTGATTCACGTTAACCAGTGTTTCCTACCCCGGAAGTTATCCTAGAGAGATTTGAGGGGTGAGGGGTCTTAAATCAAAGAGTGGGGGAGATAACTCATCGAGTTGAGTTTTTCTCATTGTGTGGAGCGGAAAAATTGAAAAGACAGTTTGGTTAGAAGTGAGCTTTAATGACAAAAAGAAAGAGGGTGTGAGAACAGAGTTAAAAGAATATCAGAACTCTGCACCAACCACTTTCTGAGCCGGGCAGCCACATATTCTGATTGGTTCACATTCTTTGGTGACCATCATTGAAAAAGGCACCTAGCCCATGCCAACTCTTGCATTAACCCCACTAGCCACTCGTTTCTTTCTTAACAAAGAAATGTTTCATTTTCCTTGGGGACGCAGCATATCTGCTATCTAGTCTTCAATCGGAAGATTTAGATATTGAAAAAGAAGGAAAGTTGCCCCACCTTCGCACCTCTTTCATGCACATTGAGTCCGTGTAATATTTGTTGCTGTCTCAACAGTTTACACATTTTTGAGCCTGGTCAAGCTAAGTAGCTTCAATCATTTCTACACTTGCACGAGCACATAAGAAATGAGTTTTCTTGTCATAACATTCATAGAAAATTACTTTGTGGTTTTTCGATGATTGAATGGAAGCCCTGGGGGAGTGAACATCACAAAAGCTCCTTTCCAAAGTACATCAGTTGTACAAAGTGGCTCCGTGCTACTTACAGGCATACTAACTGTTTCATCTGTTGAATCAGGGTTACATTGTTCATTATGTCTGAATTTGAAAAGATTCGGATATATACATTTCATGAATTGACGGATACTCAGATCACAGGTGGAAAAAGTCAAATTATCATAAAAGGGGAGATCAAAGAAAGTGCTGAAATTGAAGAAGTTTTGATGATCATGATGCTCACAATCATCAAAAAGGGGGAGAAATGTTTACAATGTTCAATTTCAAAGTTTTAAAGAAAGAAAGTCAGTTCTGAAGACAGTCTAGAGATCAAGGAGATGAATATATGATTTTAATGCTAACTGAAGACAGTCTAGAGATCAAGGAGATGAATATATGATTTTAATGCTAAATTTGTTTGTCTGAAGACAGTGAAGATTTCAGAGATTGAAGATTTCAAAGTTTGTATTGATTCTTTCCCGTATCATGTGGTGCCTGCTACAAGTTTGTTTATCATTCCTCCTACGAGCTGATTGAAACAAGTTCTTAAGCTGAAAGTCTATTCAACTCGCGGTTCAAAGACAGATTCTTTGTTTTAAACTGAAGTTGCACCGTGGAAAGTCACGTTACTCTCACATTATCTTTCTTGTGTGTTGATCCGATGTGATTGAGTTTCTACAGTTAAAAGTTGCGTGATAGTGCATTCAGTCGAGGCTACTGTACATTGAATCTAGTTACAAAGTTGATACTATGAAGATCAAGAGCTTTATTCAAGGGGAAGCATGGAAAGACATGAATACATGCAACACCAAAGTTCTTCAAAGAATCAAGAGGGAAAGAAGATCAAGGCCTGAAGTTTTTTTCAAGAAGATAAATGCTTTATTCAACTTTAGGGGGAGATTGTTAGGACTGAAAGTCCTATGTGTTGAAAGTGGAATAAAGTATTTATAAGGGTTCATTCTGTAATTACTTAATAGTTTATTTAATTAGATGGGCCAAAGCCCATAAGCCCATTAGGCCTGCGAGCCTACGTATTTAAAGTTATTTCTATTTCATTTGTTAAGATTAGAAGCTCATTATTCAGTTTACTAGTCGTTAGGTTTACATACCCTTATCAGAAATTCTCTCTGTAAACCTTAACCCTTTGAAGTATTATCAATCATATGACTAGTTGTTGTGGCTTATAATCTGTTCATCATTGTTCATATTTACTTGTGATTGCACTGCACTGCGATCTACAGTACTTTATTTGAATTTGTTATTACCATGTCTCTTAATGAACCAATTTTTCGATGGTAATACCCTCGTTTGAATTTTAATGTTGTTGAGCATTATTCATCTTGTTCATATTTGTGCTTTCATTGATAAATTGTTTATATTCGTCCATATAAACAAAATTTCCAATTATTTGATACCCTATCCATTTGATTTGATTTGATTGATACATTGTCAGATTCTCAAAACAATTCTCTTGATTTCATTTCATTCATTCAATATCTTTGTTTTGAGAAATCTTCAAAGATTAATTGCTCAAATCTTATGAGCATACATTTTGACAATGATATAATACACTTTGTGTTTAACTGTTAAGTTAAATTGTTGAGCAACAATTCTTTTTAGGACTTACATTGGATTCGTGTGTGAGCTTAAACAAAACTTCTATGGATTCACGTCAACCAGTGTTTCCTACCCAGGAAGTTATCCTTGAGTGATTGAGGGGTGAGGGGTCATAAATCAAAGAGTGGGGGAGATAACTCATTCGGTTGAGTTTTTCTCGTTGCGTGGAGCGGAAAAATGGAAAAGAGAGTTTGGTTAGAACTGAGCATAATGTTAAAAAGAAAGAGGGTGTGAGATCAGAGTTAAAAGAATATCAGAACTCTACACCTACCACTTTCTGAGCTGGGCAGCCACATTTCTGATTGGTTCATATTCTTTGGTGACCATCATTGAAACAGGCAGTGAGCCCATGCCAACTATTGCATTAACCCCACCAACCACTCATTTCTTTCTTAACAAAGAAATGTTTCATTTTCTTTGGGGACGCAGCATATATGCTATCTAATCTTCACTCGGAAGATTTAGATATTGAAAAAGAAGGAAAGTTGCCCCACCTTCGCACCTCTTTCATGCACATTGAGTCCGTGTATTATCTGTTGTTTCAACAATTTACACAATTTGAGCCTTATGAAACACAATCATTGTGCTTAAATTCTTTCATACACAAGCACGAGCACACAGAAAATTTGTTTTTCTGTCAGAACATTCATAGATAAATCTTGTGTTTTTCAATGATTGAATGGAAGTCCTGGGGAGTCATCATCAAACTAACTCCTTAAATTGTACATTCGTTGTACACAGTAACTTTGTGTTACTGACAGGCATTCCTAACTATTTCATTTGTTGAATCAGGGTTACCCAGTTCATTATATCTGAATTTGAAAAGATTCGGGTATATACAGTTCATGATTCGGCTATTCAGATCAACGGGCGGAGACTGTCAAAGGGGAGATTGTTATTTGTTCACAAAGGGGGAAATCAAAGACTATGTCGAAATTGAAGATATTTTGATGATTATGATGCTCTCAATCATCAAAAAGGGGGAGAATTATACAAAGATCAATTTCAAACTTATGAAGAGTTGTCAAAGTTTGTCAAAGTTCAAAATGTTTTCGCTATTTCATTGTCAAAAGTTTCTGAAAAAAGAATGTTCAATGTTAAATCAAGATGATTCGTGAAAGTTTGTTCTTCCAAAGATGGTTCTGAGATCGAAGTGATGAAGATACAATTTTAGAGATTTCTCAAGGTTTCAAAGAATATCTCAAAGTTTCTTCAATGTTGTTTCAATGTTTAAAAGTCAAAGTTTCAATTATGTTTCGCGTTCAAGTTTCGCTTTCAAGACATGTTGATTTTCAAAGCTACAAAATAAAAAGACTTTTCAAGATTCTTCAAAGGCTGAAAGTGTTTCAAAGTTCAAAGTTGTCAGAGACAAAAGCTGAAGAATCAAGAGCTGGATACTAGTGTCAAATTTTTATTAAATCTTGAATACAAAGGGGGAGATTGTTAAGTCCAAATATTGTATCCAAGATTTAATTAGGGAAGTCAAAGTTAGAAGACAACATTGTCAAAGTCAATATTGTAAAAGTCAAAGCTTGTTTTGTTTACTTAGCCTTTAAGCTTTGTGTTAGATAGGTGGTATATATAGGGTTGTCTTGTGTAATCTTGTAAGGACGCTAGAGAACTATTCACGTATTGTATGTGTGAGATTTGTGACTAATGCAAGATCTACTTTCTCTCTCTAGTTCTTGATCATAAATGTCATATATTTGAGTAATTGGCTTGATGTAATTGGGATTTAGTGATTAACACTAGTCCATATAAATAGTCTTATGTTTTATAATCATGTAACCAAGTCATACGTGTAAATGTCAGATCTATGAATATGAAGAACTTTCTCTCTCTACTCTCTCTCTCTCTAGACTTCAATGTTGAATCTTGAATTGAGAATTGCTTGAATTAATCTGGGAATACATTTTCAAAGACAGAGCTGACATTGAAATGTTTTGATGATTCTGGTTCTCACAATTTGTCACACCCCGTTAAAGCGGAAACACGAGGCATAACAGTTCCAATCTCATAGCACAAGATCAAAGTTCATGCCACCATACAATTTAATTATTAATTCATTACAATTTTTAATAAAAAGATAAACATAAATATATATCATCGTTTACAATTCCCAAAAACTTATACATAACGGAAAATATTCGTAAAGGTAAGCTTGCTTCAAAACATTATTCATGTAGCTTAAACATCGTTGCCTACCTTCTTGACTCCTGAAAAGCATGTATAAAACAAGGTCAACTACAAAGAGTTGGTGAGTTCACAGGTTTTAAATATGCACAAATTATTTTTGTATGCATAAAATTTTAATTGAGGCATTACGTTCATATCAACTTTAAATCTTGAATTCATGAGTATTACAAATCAAATTGTATATGACAAGTGTATGCAATGATAAAACTACGTTGAGCCACAACTAAACCATCCCTGACCAATTTCAACGCCCCATGAACTACCTCAGCGGTGGGATAAATCCACATGGAATGTCATATTCTCTAGTATAGTGCACCCCTACTCGTCAGCATAAGGTGGGTTTGTCAGACCAAATAGCGCTATCCACTAATACTATAGGTCCAAATTTTGGGTTAAATAGTAGTGCTTAAGGGGACTTAACATTTGATAAACTTAACATATCAATAGCATACATGTCATATAACTATGATTCCAAACGCTTATAACAAAGCCTTATAAATTGTTGTTACACAATACTTTATAATCATTCTCATGAATCTTTAAATACACAATTTAAATATGCTTTCCACCCCAAAATCAATTTTAACAGTAAAAGTGGGGCTGTGAATACTCACCTCAGATGATGATGTTAGGTAACACGACGATGCAAAACTCTAGTCCGGAGCCTCTAAATCCCTATAGAAAAATTTGCATAAAGAAGTGCCAAAATGTCAACATCAATCTAAAATCCTAACTTAACCATTCCTACATCTCAATATATGCCTTTATGTTTATTTTGTTGTCTAAAATAGAAATTTAGGATTAAAATATCAACAATGATCACCAAAACATAAACCTTAAGGTTTTAAGATCAACTTTCTGGATTCAGCACTTGATGTCCATAATTTGTGATCACAATATGAGCTTCAAAATGACACTTCACAAATACCAAAAATAACCAAGTTTTTATGGGAACTAATATACTGAGTTTAGAACATTAAGTCAAGTTTTCACGAATTTTGGAGATGTTTTGATGTCCCCAAATAATTTCCACAATCGGTGGGTCACTGATTTTTGTATCAGTTGCGCACTTCTTTTGTAGCATGCATTTGAGATATCAAAACTTAAACTTACTCAGAGATCCATATATGGTTGCAAATCTAATTCAAAAATATATCATATGGAAAAAGATTCACCCAATTTGGATGATTTATGAAGGAGTTATGGCCTTTAGAAATCGAGTGTACCAATCTGTCAACTCGAGACAGATTGCACTACTTTCTTCTAAAATGCAATTGGATGACCAAAACTTCATAATTTTAAGTGATTCTTGATTCTTTGAATATCTAACACCTTAAACTGAAGTTTGGTAACAAAAATCCCAATTTTTATTGGGTAGAAAATGATTTATGAAGCTTGAAAGTGGATGCAAAAATCCGTGACAGCAAGCTGTGATAAAAATGAAACTTTGTATAATGCAATAAGATGATCATTTGGCATGGTTTTTAGTAATACCACATGGTTTCACATCTTTATTCAATATGCAATGATTCTAATAAGACAAGTATGCATCTTGGATTCATAGCAACTACATGTGCTCATCCAATCCCATGCATGTTAACCAAGTTACTAATTAAGTGATATTTCACCACTTAAAAGCTCTTAATCATATGAGATTTGAGTAATCTAATCTAAGAGTTCCTTTATACTCTAAATTGTTGTAATAACATAAATTTCAATCCCATAATTATCAAAATTTCGTGGACCTTAGTACCACTCTTCATAAAATCGACATTTTTGATAAAATCCCAAAATTCCACTTAAATTCCCACTTTTCTTAGAAGATCATTCAATGGTTCATTTTGCAAATATATTATTTACCAAATGTATCCCATTTTACTTCCAAAACCAAGATTATACTACTCCTACATGCATGATGTGAAACATTCATAATCTTGAATAAAAACATGAAAAATGAGGATATAAAGTGATTACCTCCTCAATGGAAGATGCAAACTTGTTTCCTTGAGGTAAAATGATGCTTAAAACTTGATTTCTCCCTTGATATTTTCTGAAAATCGGTGGTGGTGATGGTGGTGTTTGGCCGATTGTGAAGGAGAGAGGAGAGGGAGATGAGAGGTTTCTTGTAACTTTGAAAATTAGAAGATTAATCACTAAGTTTTGGTTTTTAATTAAAATGAAAAAGAGAGAGAGAGCACGGAAATCGGCCAAGTGGCCCTTGACTCACCCATATATTTAAAAATTAAATTAGTAATGTAAATGTGATAAAATTTTAGTTAAATAATCAGATAAATTTGGGAATCGTAACCCTCGATTCTCAGTTCATGCCAAGAATAACTATATTATAAATAGATAAATATATTTTATCTGAAAATAATAAAATCCCATTTTTATGTATTTTAGACTTTCAACATAATTTTTCGCATTTCTGAGATGTAATGGTCAGTTATCAGTCCGAACCGGGTATTCTACGTGACTTACCGAAATTTTTCGGGTAAAAATTCTAATCTAATTAATCGAGTAAAATTTTAAAGGAGTAACTTTATGATTAGTTCCTAATAGCTCAGAGATTGCTAACCTTAAAATTCTGGTTACTGGACGGTTGTCACAGTCTCCCCTCCTTAGAAGAATTTCGTCCCAAAATTAATGACTGCTATCTCTGGACTGATTCTTTGTGAAGAGGTAGGGGTACTTGTGCTTCATAAAATCTTCTCGTTCCCAAGTGTACTCTGGTCCATGTCGTGAAATCCAGCGGACCTTTAAAATTGGAATTTAACTACGCCTTAGACTTTTAACTTCACGATCAAGAATTTCAATTGGTTTTTCTACGAAGCGCAAACGCTCGTCAATCTGAACCTCTTCAAGACTTATAACCAATGATTCATCAGTTAAACATTTCTTTAGATTTGACAAATGAAAAGTGTCATGGATAGCACTCAACTCTTGTGGTAATTTGAGTTTATAAGCTACTGGTCCAATTCTTTCCAGTATCTCGAATGGGCCAATATATCTTGGACTCAATTTACCTCTTTTCCCGAATCGAACTAATCCTTTCCAAGGTGACACTTTCAGAAGGACTTTATCACCCGTTTGGAATTCTAACGGTTTTCTATGGTTATCTGCATAACTTTTCTGACGGTCTCGCGCAGTTTTGAGTCGATCCCGAATAGTAGATATCTTATCAGTGGTTTCTTGTATAATATCAGGTCCGATCAATTTACTATCACCGGTTTCCATCCAACTGAGTGGGGATCTACACTTACGTCCCTATAAAGCTTCATATGTCGCACATTGGATGCTGGTGTGGTAGCTGTTGTTGTAAGAAAATTCCACTAGTGGAAAATGCTTATCCCAACTACCTCCAAAATCTATAGTACAAGCGCGCAACATATCTTCTAATGTTTGAATGGTCCTCTCCGTCTGTCCATCCGTTTGAGGATGATACGCTGTACTCAAATCTAATCTGGTACCCAACGCTTTTTGAAATGTTTGCCAAAATCGGGAAGTAAAACGACTATCTCTATCAGAGATGATAGAAACAGATACACCATGTCGTGAAACGACCTCATCTATGTATAACTGTGCAAGCTTTTCCATTTTGAAGTCCTCTCTTATCGAAAGAAAATGCGCAGATTTCGTAAGTCGGTCCATTATGACCCAAATTGCATCATGACCTTTTCCAGTCCTGGGTAATTTAGTGATAAAATCCATTGATACTTGCTCCCATTTCCATTGTGGTATCTCAGGTTGTTGTAGAAGACCGGAAGGTTTTTGATGTTCAGCTCTAACTTTTGCACACGACAAACACTTGTTTACGTACGTAGCAATATCTTTCTTCATCCCTGGCCACCAATAATATCCTTTTAAATCCTTGTACATCTTATCAGCTCCTGGATGGATTGAGTATTTTGATTGATGTGTTTCATCCATAATTGTGAATTGCAATTTATTAACCTTTGGCACCCAAACTCTATCTTTAAAATAACGTACCCCATCAGATCGGGTTTCAAATTCTTTTTCCAAATTATGCAGGGCCTCGCAACTTAAATTTTCTGCTTTAATGCTTCTTCTTGAGCTTCATGAATTCGTGTCTTAAGGCTTGTCTAAACCAACATCCCCAAAGCTTGTGCCCTTGTTGGTTTTACCCTTTCCTTCCTGCTTAACGCATCTACTACTACGATAGCCTTACCGGGATGATACTTTATCTCGCAGTCATAATCGTTAAGTAACTCAACCCATCTCCGTTGTCTCATATTCAACATTTTCTGATCAAAGATATGCTGAAGACTTTTGTGATCAGTGTAGATGGTACATCTAGTGCCATAGAGATAATGTCTCCAGATTTTAAGTGCAAATACCACTGCTCCCAATTCCAAATCATGGGTGGTATAATTCTTTTCATGGACCTTGAGTTGTCTTGATGCATAAGATGTGACCTTATCTTTCTGGATTAATACACATCCCAAGCCTTGATGTGATGCGTCACAATACACCACAAAATTATCCGTACCTTCTGGCAACGCTAAAATTGGTGCGTTACATAGCTTCTGTTTAAGCATTTGAAATGCCTCCTCTTGATTTTCTCCCCAGATAAACTTCTTATCTTTCTGGGTTAATGTTGTTAATGGTTGCGCGATTTTGGAAAAGTTCGCGATGAATCGCCGATAATAATCCGCTAGGCCAAGAAATTGACGAATTTCCGTCGGTGTTTTTGGAGTTTCCCATTTCTTGATGGCCTCCACCTTTGTCGGGTCCACATGAATTCCTTTCTCATTAACCACATGACCAAGAAAATGTACCTCACGAAGCCAAAATTCACATCTAGAGAACTTGGCGTACAATTTCTGGTTTTTGAGTAATTGTAACATCAACTTCAAATGTTGTTCATGTTCTTCCTTCTTTCGTGAGTAAATTAGAATATCATCTATGAATACAATCACAAATTTTTCTAAATACGGTCGACAAACTCTGTTCATCAGATCCATGAAGACTGCTGGCGCGTTTGTCAACCCAAAGGGCATAACTAGAAACTCGTAATGACCATAACGAGTTCTAAATGTTGTCTTGTCAATATCTTCTTCACTGACTCTCATTTGATGGTATCCGGATCGGAGATCGATCTTTGAGAAATACGTCGTGCCTTGTAATTGATCAAACAAATCGTCAATTCGAGGAAGAGGGTATCGATTTTTGAGGGTTAACTTATTAAGTTCTCTGTAATCGATACACATTCGGAAAGTTCCGTATTTCTTTTTGACAAATAGAACTGGAGCTCCCCAAGGTGAAGAAATGGGTCTGATAAATCCCTTGTCGAGTAGCTCCTGAAGTTGATCAGACAATTCCTGCATTTCTGATGGCGCCAATCGATATGGTGTTTTGGCCACTAGTGCAGCTCCTGGAATTAAATCTATGCGGAATTTAACTTGTCTTGGTGGTGGTAATCCGGGTAATTCATCAGGAAATACTTCAGGAAAATCCTGGATTATAGGAATATCTTGAATGCGTTTTTCCTTAGTCTCTTTATTTACTACATGCGCCAGAAATGCAACGTACTCTTTCCTCAGATATTTCCTCATCTTCATACATGATACCATCTTTAAATTCCTTTTGGGCTTCTCTCCATGTACTAAAAGTACTTCTCCTTTCGACAATGGAATTCGAAGAGTCTTCTCAGAACAACATATTTCCGCTTGGTTTTTAGACAACCAATCCATGCCCACAACTATATCAAAACTTCCTAACTTAATTGGAATTAAGTCTATACTAAATTACTTTTCATCTAGGTTTAGGGTACAGTTCGAAATTACATCCCTGACCCTAACTTCTTGTCCTCTAGCAAATTCGATGACATAAATTTCTTTTAACTTTTGGGGTTTTCAATTAATTTTTGATCTAAAATTTAGGGATACGAAACTTCTATCTGTCCCGGAATCAAATAATACAGATGCAAGATGATTATTTAAGAGAAACGTACCTGTGATCACATCTGGGTTCTGCCTTGCTTCCTCTGCCCCAATTTCAAATACCCGACCCCGTGCCTGACCTCTTTGATTCCCTTGGTTGGTCGGTCGAGCCTGATTAAGATTCAACCTTCTGTTCATCTTGGGACAGGTGTTTTTGAAGTGATCCGGACTTCCACACTCAAAACAAACTCGTCTTCCCCCACTTTTACAATCCTTCGCATAATGACCTCCTATGTTGCATTTTTGACAAATAATACAATTCCCAGTGTGATGATTGTTACACTTGTTACATTTTGGATACGTTCCTTTTCCTTTGTCAGTTGACTGAGCTTGCATTCCATAATTCCCCACTGTTCTTTGCTCATTTCCTCTTCTCTTGTCAAACTGTCTCCTTGAAGTTTCCTCAATCTTCCTCTTTCCCTTAGCTTTGTCATTAGTGAAAAGTCCCGAACGGTTGGCATTGTTGGTAAGTCTGGTTGCTAGGTTTACTGCTTCTTGAAGGGTTTTTGGATTGCCCGAAGTCAAATCCCCTCGGATTTCTGCAGCTAAACCCCAGATATACTTGTCCACCCAATTCTCCTCTGGTGTAACCAAATGTGGTACCATCTTTGCCAATTCATGAAATCGTGTTGTGTACGCATCTATATCATTTCCCTTCATTTCGTGATCCCACAACTCTGCTTGTAACTTTTGTATTTCACTCCTCGGACAATATTCCTCTTTAAGCATCTCCTTAAATTCATCCCATGTGAGTTTGTTAGCAGCATCCCGTCCTCGTGTTTGAACCTGAGTATTCCACCATGTCAACGCTCTCCCTTGCAGTAGACAAGCTGCAAACTCCACCTTGTTTGCTTCTGTACATTTACTAATATGGAGTACAGACTCCATTCCTTCAATCCAAGTCAATAATCCAACAGCTCCCTCAGTACCATGGAATTCTTTCGGGTTACAAGATCTAAAGGTCTTATATGTACATTCTTTATCTCCGCTTGTACCGACCCTTGGATTGTCAACTTGGTTAGCATTCAAACCTGCCGCTACCTGACTAACTATATTGGGAAGTGCAGCTAGGATTTGTTTAGACATGAGTCGTGCAATTTCGGGGTCTTCCCTTCTTTGAGGCATAATTTTAAGGCAAAATTTCAAATTAAAAATCTAATCATCATCTATTACTATATCCGCACTCATTTTATATATATTCTATGTTCTTAATACAATATATATTCATTGTAATTGATTAAACATGCATTCGATACATCATATATTAACAACATATATTTCAAAACCACATGTTGTAGATAATCATAATCAGCATTTCATAGACATTTTCAAAATTATAAAGATACCACATCAAAAGTTTAATATCCAACCAAAAGTAGTAACCATGCAGAAAGTAATTGTTTAAAACAACGGGCTACATGCCACCAAAAGAAAGTTTAAAATCCAAAGTATCCATCACCAACCAACACTACTGACGCATGAAAAACAAATCAAACCATCCCATCACAATCATCAGAAGTCCCACAACTATGGCTAAACCAATGTATAGCCTCCTCACGGTCAAACTAGTAGAAGCTAACGCATCCATCACCCTATTCAAATTCTGATCACTTGAACTCGCGAGCGACATTAGCTTGTCGATGCACTCTCCATGATGATCCAATCTCATCCTAAACAAATCCATCTTTCGGGACATACCCGAGTCCCAAAAACTCTCGATCGCTGTTATACCGGCTGGACGTACTATCGGCTCCTCCGCTCGAGGTGGTGGCGACACTCTTCTACCCCTTGGTCGGGAGGGTCCCGCCTCATCCCTATGTGGGATGACAAAGGTCTCCCTGACTGGTAACGGTACACTAATCCGCTCGGTCGCCCGAACCCTTGGTCGAGGAGCCCACTGCGGTGTGGGTGCAGACACGGGGGTAGATGACCTGTCCGATAATTGTCCGAACTCTGAGTAACTATGCTCGGACGGATCATAATCTTCACTGTCATGTGATGCCCTCCTAGGATGGCCGGTAATATAACCGAACTCATCTGGGGATGACTCGGAGTGTGACGATGAATAAGACATGACAATTGCGATAAATAACAAATTTTTAATCATTATTATGCTAAAATAAATGTCGAAATCATGAAATGCTTATGTGAACTCACATGCTAAATCATGCTTTTCATTCTTGAACAAAAAGTTTCTATTTTTAGCAACTCCTAATATAACCATTCCAAGTCTCTCCTTATGCATATCAAATTAGACATAGGTGATCAAGCTTTGCCGAATTGTAATATGCTAAGTCGACACCTATCCTAGCTATACTAATAGTATGCTCAAGTTCGAGATTTGTTTGCAAAAGTAGTTTTAGAAAATAGTGGTTATAGTGTATGGTTTTATAATAAAACCGGCATTCTCTATAACCTGTGGCTCTGATACCAAATCTGTCACACCTCGTTAAAGCGGAAACACGAGGCATAACAGTTCCAATCTCATAGCACAAGATCAACGTTCATACCACCATACAATTTAATTATTAAATCATTACAATTTTTAATAAAAAGATAAACATAAATATTTATCATCGTTTACAATTCCCAAAAACTTATACATAACGGAAAATATTCGTAAAGGTAAGCTTGCTTCAAAACATTATTCATGTAGCTTAAACATCGTTGCCTACCTTATTGACTCCTGAAAAGCATGTATAAAACAAGGTCAACTACAAAGAGTTGGTGAGTTCACAGGTTTTAAATATGCACAAATTATTTTTGTATGCATAAAATTTTAACTGAGGCATTACGTTCATATCAACTTTAAATCTTGAATTCATGAGTATTACAAATCAAATTCTATAAGACAAGTGTATGCAATGATAAAACTACGTTGAGCCACTACTAAACCATCCCTGACCAATTTCAACGCCCCATGAACTACCTCAGCGGTGGGATAAATCCACATGGATAGTCATATTCTCTAGTATAGTGCACCCCTACTCGTCAGCATAAGGTGGGTTTGTCAGACCAAATAGCGCTATCCATTAATACTATAGGCCCAAATTTTGGGTTAAATAGTAGTGCTTAAGGGACTTAACATTTGATAAACTCAACATATCAATAGCATACATGTCATATAACTATGATTCCAAACGCTTATAACAAAGCCTTATAAATTGTTGTTACACAATACTTTATAATCATTCTCATGAATCTTTAAATACACAATTTAAATATGCTTTCCACCCCAAAATCAATTTTAACAGTAAAAGTGGGGCTGTGAATACTCACCTCAGATGATGATGCTAGGTAACACAACGATGCAAAACTCTAGTCCGGAGCCTCTAAATCCCTATAGAAAAATTTGCATAAAGAAGTGCCAAAATGTCAACATCAATCTAAAATCCTAACTTAACCATTACTACATCTCAATATATGCCTTTATGTTTATTTTGTTGTCTAAAATAGAAATTCAGGATTAAAATATCAACAATGATCACCAAAACATAAACCTTAAGGTTTTAAGATCAACGTTTTGGATTCAGCACTTGCTGTCCATAATTTGTGATCACAATATGAGCTTCAAAATGACACTTCCCAAATACCAAAAATAACCAAGTTTTTATGGGAACTAATATACTGAGTTTAGAACATTAAGTCAAATTTTCACGAATTTTGGAGATGTTTTGATGTCCCCAAATAATTTCCACAATCGGTGGGTCACTGATTTTTGTATCAGTTGTGCACTTCTTTTGTAGCATGCATTTGAGATACCAAAACTCAAACTTACTCAGACATCCATATATGGTTGCAAATCTAATTCAAAAATATATCATATGGGAAAAGATTCACCAAATTTGGATGATTTATGAAGGAGTTATGGCCTTTAGAAATCGAGTGTACCAATCTGTCAACTCGAGACAGATTGCACTACTTTCTTCTAAGATGCAATTGGATGACCAAAACTTCATAATTTTAAGTGATTCTTGATTCTTTGAATAGCTAACACGTTAAACTGTAGTTTGGTAGCAAAAATCCCAATTTTTATTGGGTAGAAAATGATTTATGAAGCTTGAAAGTGGATGCAAAAATCCGTGACAGCAAGCTGTGATAAAAATGAAACTTTGTATAATGCAATAAGATGATCATTTGGCATGGTTTTTAGTAATACCACATGGTTTCACATCTTTATTCAATATGCAATGATTCTAATAAGACAAGTATGCATCTTGGATTCATAGCAACTACATGTGCTCATCCAATCCCATGCATGTTAACCAAGTCACTAATTAAGTGATATTTCACCACTTAAAAGCTCTTAATCATATGAGATTTGAGTAATCTAATCTAAGAGTTCCTTTATACTCTAAATTGTTGTAATAACATAAATTTCAATCCAATAATTATCAAAATTTCGTGGACCTTAGTACCACTCTTCATAAAATCGACATTTTTGATAAAATCCCAAAATTCCACTTAAATTCCCACTTTTCTTAGAAGATCATTCAATGGTTCATTTTGCAAATATATTATTTACCAAATGTATCCCATTTTACTTCCAAAACCAAGATTATACTACTCCTACATGCATGATGTGAAACATTCATAATCTTGAATAAAAACATGAAAAATGAGGATATAAAGTGATTACCTCCTCAATGGAAGATGCAAACTTGTTTCCTTGAGGTAAAATGATGCTTAAAACTTGATTTCTCCCTTGATATTTTCTGAAAATCGGTGGTGGTGATGGTGGTGTTTGGCCGATTGTGAAGGAGAGAGGAGAGGGAGATGAGAGGTTTCTTGTAACTTTGAAAATGAGAAGATTAATCACTAAGTTTTGGTTTTTAATTAAAATGAAAAAGAGAGAGAGAGCATGGAAATCGGCCAAGTGGCCCTTGACTCACCCATATATTTAAAAATTAAATTAGTAATGTAAAGGTGATAAAATTTTAGTTAAATAATCAGATAAATTTGGGAATCGTAACCCTCGATTCTCAGTTCATGCCAAGAATAACTATATTATAAATAGATAAATATATTTTATCTGAAAATAATAAAATCCCATTTTTATGTATTTTAGACTTTCAACATAATTTTTCGCATTTCTGAGATGTAATGGTCAGTTATCAGTCCGAATCGGGTATTCTACGTGACTTACCGAAATTTTTCGGGTAAAAATTCTAATCTAATTAATCGAGTAAAATTTTAAAGGAGTAACTTTATGATTAGTTCCTAATAGCTCAGAGATTGCTAACCTTAAAATTCTGGTTACTGGACGGTTGTCACATAATTCATCAAAAAGGGGGAGAATTTCAAGATTTCAAAGTCAGATTAGAGTTGATCTTATCAGAAAAGGGGAGATAATTAGAGATTTCAAAGTCCGAAAGTCAAGCAAGATGTTACAAAGGGGGAGAATACAAGAATGAGAAAGCAAAGTCAAGCTGATGATGCTTCTGAAGAGCTTATTGTATTTTTGTAATCAAAGGTGAAGACTGTCAAGAGTAGTCAAGTAATCCAAAGAGGGAGATTAATCTGAAAGCTCTATCAAAGTTTGATCAAAATGTCAAAGATTTGAAGATGTCAAAGGTGTGAAAGACTATTTGCTGAAGATTTTTTCTGAGAAAAGAAGACCTGAAGATTCATGTCAAAAAAATTTAATCTTGAATCCAAAGGGGGAGATTGTTAGAGCTAAATTGTATTCAAGATTAAAAGGAGGGTCTGAAATATAAATTGTGTAAAGTGTGTGGGTGTTTAATGTAAATGTTGTAGAGTGTTGACAAATGGCTAAGGTCATGTTGACCATATAAATAGCAAAGTCATAGTGTAGTTAGACATATCTCACACACGTGCATATTGGTTAAGAAACACATTGAGAACACACACACATATAGCTTGATTGTCGTATGAAAGAAATAGGGATATGAGTTTTTGTAGATTGTGTGATCAATAAAATGGATTGTTCTTGATAAATTGTGTGTTAATCATTAGCTAGAAACTGGAACAACATAGTGTTAAATGGTTAAATTTGTTTTGTGTTGAATGACTTGCTTTGATTGATTCGGTTTAGAGTTCTACTTGACTGATTTTGTCGATTTGATGTGGGGTAAATTGTTTTTATCTGTCGTCTAAGTCTTGTGGTATCCTCATATTAAAGTGGTTGTTTTTCGTTTTCAATAAATATTTTTTGAATCAAATCGCGATCGTCTTACGATCATTTTGTTCAAGTAACAATGGGAAAAACATATATGTATGTGAATGGTAAATTCGTAAAATCATATGAAGATTCCGAACCTGAAGAAGATCTGAAAAATCTTGAAAATAAATGCAAAGATTTGGATGATTCATTGAAAAATGAGATCAGTGCTTTAAAGAATAACAATCTCGAACTGAAACAAAAGATTGTTGATCTTGAGAAGGAGAATGAGAAGGTGTTAGAACATAAATATGTTCTATTTTAGGAAGTTTAGTAAAGTAATCTATGTATGTTGTATTGGGCCTTGTATTGGGTTTGGGCTTAATATGTACACGGGGTATGGGGTATAAATAGGAGTCTGTATGTTCATTTGTTTGTAAGTTTCATTCATCATGTAGTCATACGAATCCATAGCTCTCTATAGTGTAGTTTTAATTTCAGTGATTAATAAAACATCAGATTTCCATCCCTAATCTCTTGTCAATTGTTTATCATTCAATCAATCTTGATCTCAGGGACTTAACAAGTGGTATCAGAGTCGAACGCAGAAGTTTTCTACGCACGATCGAGATCAAATTGCATTGAAAGAACAGTCACTGTGGATTTTTTCGAATTTGTTGATTTGGTGTTAAATTGAATTTACTTTGATGCTAAATTGATTATGAGGTTATGGACGATCATCATTGAATCAATGAATTTGTTTAATTTCAACAAATTTGAAGGAATTGATTGATTTTGAGACTTTTTGTTCGAAAACTTTTCATTCACTGTGTTGTGATCGAATTGTGGTATAGAGTCGAATTTAGACAAGATCATCAACATCAATTATGCTCCAAAGTTGTTTTCGAACCTTCTCTCAAAAGATCATCTCAAAATTCAAAGTATAGAAGGTTAATTTGAAGAAAAGTTGGAAAAACATTCGAGATCCACATAATTCGTATGATCAGATGAAGAACTCGCATTGTTGGAAAGAATTTGCATAATGAAAGATTTTTTAAGAATTCACATAGTTAAAATTGTTGAAGAATTCGCATGATCAAAATTCGCACGATTGATGTTCTTTGAAGATGAAAATTTTGAAGTATAGATTTCACATATCAGAGTGTTGCGAAAAGTGCTGAATTCGCATGCTTGTCTTGTGTGAAAAGTTGGTACGAATTCCAGTGGTCAAAAATATTTCTAAGTGAAGAATTCGCAGGTAGTCGTGTGCGAAATGTTTAGAATTCGTTGTCTACCTTATGCGAATTGTGAGGAATTCGCAGGTGTGAGTTATGTGAGATGCGAGGAATTCGCACATAGGTGCGTGCGAAAAGTAAGAATTCGCACGTAGGCCTATACTAATTGTGGAGTTTTCGGCTAATGCCATCATGCGAATTGTGCTTCAGTGAATAGTGATCTGCGAATTGTTGCCTTTATGCGAAAAGTTTTGATGTTTTTGAGAAAATTGACTGTTCTGAACCCTGTTTGCTACAAATTGGCCCTGTTCCCGAGCTTTTTACGCTTAATGCATATGTGACATCACTCTTATCATATGTTGTTCACATATCTTTAGCAACTGATCAAATTTTCACGAGTGCTCATGTTTTTCAAGATTTTCAGATTCTGGATTTGAGGATTTAGTCTCTGATTGGATTTAGTTAGCTGCCTGAGCATCTGCAATCATCAGTCTGGAAAGCTTCTTTTGTTGTTAGACCGTTGAGAGCACTTTATCATTCTTCTGACCTGATCAATCAGTAGTGTGAGCGACTGCAATCATTGTTCTTATGCTTAAGTCGTGATTCAGAATCCTGAGTGCTTATAATCATCCAGCTGATTCGTGAAGAAAGAAGTTCTGGGTTTGATTGTTCAGTATTCTGGAAAGTTATCAGAAAATGAGCATCTTCTATCAGTTGTTGAACATTTATCAGTCTTCTAACCCTTGCCTTATAGTGCTGCTACCGGATGCTGCCGCCCGTAAGCTGATCAAAACACTGAAAAATCAATTTAAATGAAATTTAAGACTAGAATCCGTAAGCCACACACAAGATACAATTCGCAATGCAAGAATTCGTAATGCACACACAGAACAAAATTTTCAAGGTAAGAATTCGTAAAACACACTTGGAATAAAATTCGCAAGACGAGAATTCGTAAACCACACTTAGAATAAAATTCGCAAGGCAAGAATTCGTAAAAGGATATAGGAAAGGATACGAATTTTGAACTTTTCGCAAGATGGCTTGTGCAAGTTCTTCACTTTTCGCAATAAGGTTTATGCGAGTTCTTTGAATTCGTAACAGACACAAATGTGAATTCTTTAGAATTCGTGTCTCTCACAGATACGAAATCTTCACTTTTCGTATAGAATACTTATACGAATTCTTCACTTAGTCATTTTCCTTCTTCAAGAATGCGAATTCTTCACTTTGCGAAATCTTCTACTCTACGAATTCTTTCCTTAGAATAATCAAAATATGTATTCTGCGAATTCTTTCACTCTGCGAGTTCTTGTTGCGAGTTCTTCATGAATGTAGCGAATTCTTTAGATCTCAGACTCAATTTCGAATTTTCCATCCAAAATCCACTCAAAACTTGATGTTTGATCTTGAAACTTTGTAAGAACACTTTTTATATCATCGAAATCAACCCTCTGAAGTGAATTTTCATACTAATCACAAATGAATTGAGAATTGATCTTCTACAGTCCGAAAATAGAAAATTTCTAAAATGTGAAAGATCGATCAAATTGTGACATTCTGTTGAACCAACTAGTAATCGACCAAGACAAGAATCAATCCTTTATCATATACGAACACTGTAGATGCAATTTTCCATAAAAAATTCCAAGAAATCAAAACTTCAATTTCAATAGAACAGTAACTTGCCGAAAATGGAAACTGTGATCAAACTTTCTTTGAATTCGATTCTTCAAATCATTCTGTTGTTTCTGATTAAGCTCTGATACCAATTGTTGCCCAGAAATCAAGCAATCATAAACAAATCATGCACAAAGATATAACAATCAAGAATCAAAGATGAGAGAGAAAATGTGTTTGTCATTAGTCTCAAAGTCATATGCTTACAAGAATCTTTTCTAAACATCATAAAAAAAACAAAGAAACAAGGACTTATATATTGGTCAAACAAGCCTTGACTTCATACAAAGTCAACAACACAAAATAAAGCAAACCTACCTAATTGACTCAAAAACACTTGTCTAACAATTAGGCCTTTGGTATCCTAAGGATTCTGGTTTTGATTTAACTGCCTATACAGATGCTGACCATGCAGGTTGAAAACTGGATCGAAAGAGAACATCTAGATCTTGTCATTTTTTAGGAGACAAATTGGTTAGCTGGACTTCAAAGAAACAAAACCGTGTTTCTACATCCACCGTTGAGGCAGAATATGTAGTTGCGGCTAGTTGTTGTTCACAAGTCTTTTGGATGAAGACACAGTTGAAAGATTTTGGCTATTCATACCAACGAGTTCCTATTTATTGTGATTCCAAGAGCGCGATAGCGATAACTGCTAATCCAGTGCAACACTCGAAGACAAAACACATTGATGTACGGTACCATTTTATCAAAGATCACGTGGAAAAGGGCGATATCGAAATGCATTTTGTGCAAACCGACTACCAATTGGCTGACCTTTTCACTAAATCGTTAGATGAAAAGCGTTCAAATTCTTAGTCAACAAATTAGGTATGTTGAATGTCAGTCCATGATTCAAGGGGGGTGTATCTTATTCTTTGCTTATATTGACAGTGTTTTGGAATTTATGAACAGTTACTAATATTCATCAATTACTGACTAAGGCGGAATCATTTTTACAATGATTACCAAAATCTTCTATTTTGCAGGTTGATTTCAAGTGACTATAGTTTCTGATTACATCAGATCAGGACTCGTTCTTAAATGGTAATACTGAATATTACTATTCTCACCGAAGAATATGTAATAATGGCCTCTGTATACTTCAGTTCAGAACCCGGCCCTCAATGTTTTTCTTCTGTAGGCTGCTGATTAGATAACATCTTTTCAAGGAGTTTTTCTTTCGAGGGGGAGTTATTGAGAATTACACTGTCATATCTTTTAGGGGGAGAAGATAAATGTTACTTATACTTTAACTGTCATATTTTTCTGATGAATTGACTTTTTACAGATATTGAGAGGGAGAATATCTAAAGTTTTGTCAAGGAAGCTTAAATGATAATATTCATTTTAGGGGGAGTTAAGATTCCAACATTACAGGTATATATTTCTGAATCTTAAATTCCACCACTTGTTGAAAGAAGGACAACTTTCATTTGTGAAAAATGATTTTCTTAAATCTTCAAACCACTTCACATTCTTAAAATGTTTTCATGAATTGAGAAGTGTGATGTTAAATGATTTTTTTTGGATACTTTCTTGATTATCTGACCATGTGTTTCCAAAAGATCAATACTTGTGTATTATCTTGTCTATATACTGTCAATTATTCTTACACACATCGGTTCAGTACATTTTCTATTGACTTTGTTATTACCATGTCTCAAAAGATAAATCTTTCTATGGTAATACTCCCGCTTGTTATTCTAATTTGTTTCAGATCAGACGTCAATTTTACTATAAATGTGCTTTCATTGATAAATTGTTTATATATCGTTCATATAAACATCTTACGTCTTTGATACTCCAAATTATTATTCTTCATGAATATTTGATCTGATTTTATCATTGTTAGATTCTCAAAACACTCATTCATTCACTTTACTGTTTTGAGAGATCTTAAATGTTCAATTGCTCAAATTTCATTTTTATCTGTTATGAGCATACATTCACTGACTATGATTTCTTCTGCTTAATTGTCAAGATAATCATTGAGCAACACATTCTTTTTAGGACAAAATATATGGGATTCAGTGTGAGTGCTTAAATGACTTCCATGGATTCACGTTAACCAGTGTTTCCTACCCCGGAAGTAATCCTTGAGTGATTAAGGGGAGAGGGGTCAAAAGAATTGAGAGTGGGTGTGTGCTGAGGTAAAATGGAAATGAGAGTTTGGTTATAAGCGAGCTTAAATGATTAAAAGAAAGAGGGTGAAAGAACAGAGTAAAAGAATATCAAACTCTGCACCAAACTTTTTCTGAGTTGGGCAGACGCATAATCTGTTGGTTCACACTTCTTCGTGATCTTCGTTGAAATAAGCAACTAGCCCATGTCAACTCTTGTATAAAACCCCACCTGCTACTCATTCTTTTCTTAACAAAATAATGTTTCATTTTTCAAGGGGAAGCAACACATATTCTATTTGATCTTCATTTGGAAGACTCGAATATTGAAAAAAGAAGGAAAGTTGCCCCACCTTCGACCCTTTCTCATGCACATTGAGTCTATGTATAACTATTGTTGTCTCAATGGTTTACATAATTTTGAGCCTTATTTAATAAGCAATCATTGTGCTAATTCTTTCATAACACAAGCACGAGCACACAGAAAATCTGTTTTTATGTCAGAACATTCATAGATTAACCTTGTGTTTTTCAATGATTGAATGGAAGTCCTGGGGAGTGAACATTACTCAAGCTCCTTACGTAGTACATTCGTTGTACTAAGTAACTTCGTGTTATTTACAGGCACTTTAACTGTTTCATTCGTTGGTTCAGGGTTACAATTCCAAATTTGTCTGAATTTAAAAAGATTCAGATATATACATCTTATGAATTGACGAAAACTTATCAGATTAGTTGGGGGACATTGTTCATATCCTACCAAAAGGGGAGATTGTTATTCATGGAGACTGTGCTTATCTGATTATTTGGGAGAGATCATTCAAAGACAGAGTTGACCTTGAAAAGTTTTGATGATTCTGATTATCATAATTCACAAAAAGGGGGAGAAGTTTCAAAGTTCAAGTCAGATTTCAAAGTCAGAGCTATTTCAAAGAGAAAGCAATGTCTAATGAGATGAAATGAAAGAGGAAGAAATTAAAATCAGATGGAAAGCTGTAGCAAAGTTTGTTGGATTTAAGAGAATTTTCTGAAGAGTTTGTGGTTCTATTGAAAACAAAGGGGGAGAATGCAGAAAGTGTTAAAGTGCTACTTAAAGCTATTTCAAAGATAGAGATCAATCTGAAAGCGCTATCAAAGTCAAAGTTTGAAGATTGACAAAGTTCATTCAAAGTGTCAAAGATTTGAAGTTGTCAAAGCTATGAAAGATTAAAAGCTGAAGATTTTTCTGAAGATAAGAAGACCTGAAGATTATTGCCAAATTTTTTTAAATCTTGAATCCAAAGGGGGAGATTGTTAGATATGAATTGTATCCAAGATTAAAATAGATGGTCTATTGTGTAATTGTTGTTAAGTCAAAGGGTTTTGTTGTAAAGTCAACTTTAATTGACTTAGTATAAATAGCTTGTTGTTCCTTTGTAATCATTAAGTCACGCGCACACATTCATTCTAAGAGAACACACAGAGAACTTGCATACGTCCAAAGTGAGATTTGTATTTGTGAGATATGTGGCACTTTGTAATATTGTGACTTCAATACAATGACATTTTGATAATCTGTGTTTGGTTTATATTGCTAGTATACTGGGATCACAAATAGGTTAGTCCACAGATATATGAAACACTAGTACAATTTATTATTTTAGTGTGAGCAGGTGAAGGTAATCGCTTATTATCTTTCGTATGAACTTCTTGTGCAATAAATTCTTTTAAATATCATTTTGGAATGAGCCATGCGATATCTCTTCTGAGAGAGATACAATCCTCAGTGGAATGATCATGGCGACATGGAAATCATGCCACTTAGTTTTATCTTTTTAAGTGTCAGGCTTATCTCTCTTTTTGGGCCATCTTATAATCGTCTTAAAAGATTTTAAAGCTTCAACCAACTCTTTATTGGTACCTTTGAACCCATATACAAAGATTTTTGGGTGTACAAAGAAGTCTTTCTTTTTATCAAACAATATATTTGAAATGTGATGTGGTTGATCTTGTAGAGGATGATTTTTCGTCTTGAAATCTGGACGTCTGACGCTTAAAGGTCACTTGTCTTGGTTATGCTTCTTTCGGAAGACTATATCATTTTTGACTCGCATATGTACCAGTGTCCTCGCTCGAACATCTTCGAAAGTCTGCAGGATACTTGGTTTGATCCAAATGTAACTCAGATTCCTCTACTAGTCCCCTTCAATTGTTGTTCGGACGTCGCAATTATGAATACTGATCATTTCAGAATTGAAACGATTGAAATAATTGTGCATGGATGCACCATTCTTTTAAGTGATATAATATAGATCACTGGTTTGTTTCTCCATTTTACGGTTACTCGCGAATTGTTGGAAAAATTGATTATCTAAATCTGCGAAATAATTTATCGATCGAAGTTTCATATTAATAAGCCATTGGAGCGCTGTCAAGGAAGCCCCAAAGCTTTTGCACATACAAACTTCTTCATAATTTTGTGGAATTGAAGCGGTCAACATTAACTGCTTATATTGAGCGACATTTTAATTGGGATCGGATATTCAGTAATACTTTGGATTAAATGTTGGAATGTTATATTTTTTAGGGATGTCAACCAAGGCTATATGGTCGGAAAAAGGTTAGGCCTGGAATCCCATAGGAGGTTCCACATACTGCTCCAAGAAGCTTAGACATCATAGCCAGAACTTTTGGGTTATGTTCTTCCACCATCTTGAAACGTCGGGTAATCACATCTTCTTTTGGTCGAACATATGTAGGTAGAGGAATTGACATGATTAGAGGAGTAAATCCTGAACCTTGAGCAAAGCCCAATTGTCGCCTGGAACCCATTCCTCATATATGATTCTAATTCATCTTGGATGCTGAAAACAGATAATAGGGTACTTGGAATGGGAAATGTGGATGTCACAGGAGTGGTTGTCGTAGATATAGATGACAACAGTTTAGTAGCTCGAGGGAAAAATGTCAAGTTTGGTGGTACTAAGGAATGGTGGTCTAGTGTAGGAAGACATATTTAAAGAAGTGTGAGATATAGGTTGGGATATTGAGGATCCAATAACATTTGAAGCAATCACTATAGTTCTTTGAGAATTTTGAGGAAAATTAGGATTTGACCACCCAATTGTGTAATTTGTTGTCGGGCAGCATACAATTCTGCTTGCAATCTTGCAATGAGTGCTTGATCAGATCCTGTGGAAGACATGTTATAAATCTGCAAAAGAGATTCCGCTAATTCAATATAGTTGTTTATTTCGAAGGAGAATCTTTAGTTAGGCCCCATGTGAGCGCCACACTATTTATGCCAAAATTTACACAAGTATACTTAAGGTTTGGTTTGCGAAACCTAATCAATAATAATTTGATCATTGGAAATAAACAAGACAAATAACGATAAAATAAATGGGACAAGGGATTTTGGTGACGCGGAAAACCCCGTCAAGGGTAAAACCCGCGGACGATCGTGGATATCGTCGATGCACTATGGACCTCAAACATGGACGTCAACCTTAAATAGTAACAATTGCTATTACAAGACATGGATAATGTACAATAAACGTAAGTAAACGGATGCATCGTAGATGGTTGTGAACAAATGTCATGAGAATGATTGAGAGTTTAGGTGATTGTGAACAAACAGATGCATCGCAGATTTGAAAGTAAATTCTCATGTGTCTTTTCGATTGCCTTGAAGCGTTTAGGTGGTCTTTGTAACTGCTTCTTTAAATGATAATATCTTCCCTAATTGTTGTCTTTATTACATCCTTCATGATGGAAACGATTGTGTATTAATGTTGATCGTCAGTTATATTTTTGGGATATTAATTGGTCATAATTCTCCGGTTATTATGGTACCTGCAATATATAACAAATGAATAATGGTTATCAAGGATAAGTTAGAGTTAGTATTAGTCAAGGATAAATAATATTGATTAACGATTAGTTGTCGGGGATTTCAACGTCATCGGTGGTATGGGCGTCCTATTGTTGATAACGTCTTGGTCGAATATGATATCCTCGACAACCGAACTTATGAAATTTTGCCCAAACAAAAGTGACTATAGTAAAGTAAAAATCCGTGAAGATGAGTGAAAGTGAAGATAAAAGTAAATATTAAGGTTGATGAAGGTATATAAAAGTAGTTGAAAGGCCGTATTTTTTTTTCTTCTGTCTACAATCAATTAATTACGATAATTGAAAGTCTACAGTTTTTAGTTGTTAAATCAAAAAACCAATTCATTCAAAAGTTTAAAAGTATTCTCACTATCCTCGCAACTCAAAATATTATTGAAAAATTACCTTCAAAATTGTTAGATTAAAACAACCGATGAAGGATTGTGTGAGATGAAAAGTTAAGGTGAGAAGGTGAGAAGGTAAGAAGAAATCTGGACCATTGATCACTTTTAATCTCAAACTCACCTTATAAATCGTATTTGATACAAGAATTGATCTGATACATCTCAATGCATCTCATTCTAATATGCATTCAAGGATCGACATTCCTTCTTACCATCTTACCATAACTTTCATTGTCAACAAAACTCAACCCTATACAATCTTTTAAACTTCTTCAAGTTTTGTTCCTTCCTTTCTGAGACACCACCACGCACCGGCTACCCCTCCTTGTCTATATCTTTATATTCCAATTCATCTCTGTCCACTATATTAAATATATTTTATAAAACGTAAAGTATATTTAAATATTTTAACAAAAAAGTTTATAAGACCAAATAATTATATTTAATATATATATATATAAATGTATCACATTACATTGATGTGACGTTTTGTTGATATATTAACTAGTCGGTGTTATTTAAAATATCAATTTTTTGGTATATATGTTTTTATCTAGACGGTAATTATATATTTCTATCTTGTTCATTTATATTGTTTCATATTATATTATATTTTATATATATATGCACACACGTATGTATATTAGTGTGCAATATAAATAAAAAATTTATTATGTTATCAATTATTAAAAATAAATAACTTTTTAAAATTTGTTGGAATACATAGAAATTAAAATTATATGTTAATATAGTTTAATTTAATAAATATTATTAGACGATAAAATAAAACAAAAATACATAAATTTTAACCATTTTGTAAATATCAAATCATAACTAAAAGTAGTGATGGTGAATGATATTACAGCAAATTGGCTATTTTAGAGCGTCTCTAACAACTTCTCCAAAATAGAGAAGTAAAAATGAAAATCTCAAAAAAAAATCACTTTCATCTCCAACAGATTCTTCATTTTGGAGATTACATAATTAATTATAATATTAAAATATTCAATACAACTCATAAAATATTATTTCTCTCTCCTAAAAATTTGTTTTAAACCAATCTCATTGGTAGAATGAATAAAAAATAATTTCTCTCTCATGTGTAATCATTTTTGGAGATATCTCCAAATTTGGAGATTTTCATCTCTTCTCTCATGTTTTCTCCATTTTGAAAAAGGTTTTGGGGAAGCTATTGGAGCAAAAAAAAAAAATCTCCATTTTGAATAAGCTGTTGGAGATGCTCTTATTATTCAGAACACTAATGTAATGCAAAAATAATTTTACAGCATTCTATGCATTATTTCAGTGTTACGAGTAATAAAAAACGAAATTTGGTGCATTATTCTAGCCAATTTTTTGTTAAAGTTTTAATATGTACAAAACCATATTTTTACTTTATTTCATCGTCATAACATTTTAATTAAACAAAATTATATTAAGCTTTATGTTTTAATAAATCTAGTTTTAATGCATTCAACTAATTTTAAAAAGTATCATATTCTACTAACCTATAACACAATAACATATTCAATTAAAACACCCCATTAATATATATATATATATAAATATATATATATATATATATATTTAATATAAAATCATTATAAACACAAAAAATGGAAATACATAATCATCACCTATTGATAACCCTCATTCCTGAGTGTTATTTATCACTCTTTTTCGTGTCTTATTTTCTATTTATACCCACTTTTGTTCCTTTCTATCCTCTTTTGGTCTTTAATTAAAGCAAGTTATGATAATGGCATCAAAAGTAATTTTTGTGCAGAATTTGGGAAAACTGTCGGGGAGGGCAGTGAGTGTCCGCGGTAGACACTCGAAGATCCAGTGGTCACTTGCTTCACAAGGGGTTTTCTCTCTCTTACTTCCTATATAAAGAGGCCTTGGGTTCTTCATTTCAACACACCATCAACACCATTCACACCATCCACACCATTCATCCATATTCTAATCCACAACATCCAACACCAAGAAAGTCACCAACAATGCTCTAGTTTTAGTTCATCTTCAAGTTACTTGTTAACTTGAAGATGGTAATTTTAGTCATTTACTTTCTAGCACTTTACATTTTTAGTACTTTACTTTTCCTTGTAATTTATTTCAAGTACTTAATTTCCATTTCCGTAATTTTAGTTTATGCAAGTAGTTCTTAATTATTTCTTGTCTTTTATTCTTATGTCTCTTACTTTAATTATGAGTTAAGCACCTCTTGGGTGTGGGTGTGAGCTAACTTGGGACTAGTAGGCGACACTTGGGTGTTGCCATAATTGCTAGCTCTTAAGCTTGGTCACTTGAGTCGGGACATAATTCAATACGGATAAGCCGATCACTTTGAAGTGTTAATATTAGATCTTAGACCTCGAGAGGGGCGGATCCGAAATACGGCTTAAGTGATGCAACAAGGATTTGAGAAAGTCTTTGATAACCACGTAGAGATGCGGATTTTGTATGATTTACTAAGGTTCGGGATGTCGGTCGAGTAATCACAAAGAGATTTGGATATAAATCTCCATACCGGTGGAACTTGACGTTTAGAGTCAAACTTAGATAAATCGGCAAGATTAAGAGTTGGTAACGATGGACACTTTGCGAGCATTTTGTAGGACCGGTCTTTAAAAATCCACTTTCGAGAGATCGGGCTTTTAATAGACTTTCCGTACTACAAAGCGCTCGACCATTTTGTTAATACGTTTGTCTTAAGGAACGTTTACACCCATTTTTCCCCAACTCGACCATTTTATAAAAAGTTCATTTCGCATTTTTTTAGAATTAATTCACGAATCAAACAACTATTTTTCCCCAACTCGAAACTTGTGCAAGAAGTTCATGAAAGTCAGTATTTCTCAGTAAGTCCAGTCTCTGTGGGTACGATACTCGGTACTTGTACCATTTTATTACTTGTAGCGATCCCAGTGTTGATATATACTTGTGTCCACGCATTCAACTAATTTTAAAAAGGTATCATATTCAACTAACCTATAACACAATAACATATTCAATTAAAACACCCCATTAATATATATATATATATATATATATATATAATATAAAATCATTATAAACACAAAAAATGGAAATACATAATCATCACCTATGTACAAAACGTACATAACTGTAAAATGATACTTTAAATAACACTGACTAATAATCTCTAATATGGTAAACCAAATCCATATCATCTAAGATCAATAAAATACTATTCAAAATACAAAAGGAGCTTGTGGATATTGTTGTTGTTCAATTATTTGTATGTTGAATGTATACTCGTATGCAAGAGTAACTTGTTGATGTTGTTGTTGCTCAACCCTCTTCACGTTGTTGAGGAAGTTAAGTCCCATGACAACTACTTTACACAATGAATGGATCAATCCCGGAGAGTTAAATGTGATCACGATGTACCTATTGAACTTGTGAGAGAAGTGTCATCAATAGATGTCTAAACGATTACAGAAGATAATAGTCTATATTCTATATAAAAATGAAGGAAAAAGAAGCTCACTTTGCATTTCAAATTACGTTATTGATCATTTGTACAAAAAATATGTTAATTCTCCTCAAATGCATATATATTTTATTTTTAGATATGTGTTGAAGATGTAATTTCAGTTTCATAGAATATTATTTCGGATAATTAAATTAAAAATTAATTATGAACTCTAATTCGGTTCAAAAATGAAGTAATTGCAAAAATAATATATCTATACTACCTTAATATACATTTAGACCAAATGTCTTAGATACAAATCTTAAAGCACAAAATACTACCAATTTAAGCATGAAATTCAAAAAACTCTAAAAAAACAACTTTTAAAGCATAATGTACAAGTGGAACCCTTTTTCTACACAACCATCGAAGGACCGTCTCAGCCTATACCATGAATACCACACGCTTTCTTCTTCTTCTCTTTCACGTCTCACACCATACTGAGTTACTGACAGTACAAACTGCAGCCATACTGAAATGGAAGATTTCTTCATTTTCTTCTACCTGCTACTTGATAGCTCCCAAGATTTCAATACAAACTGCAACCATATAAATCCTTCTACCTGCTATTTGAGAGTTCAATCTGTGAAATCTTCTCTCTCTCAAACACATCCTATCACAAGCTTTGTTTATTTGATTTTGATTTGAAGAAACCTACACGACTTCTCTCCAATTTTGATTTCAGGTAGTGTATGAAAATCTCTAACTCTTAGATTTCATCCATTTAATAAATGTTCCCTGGTGCTTTCATCTTCTGATTTTACATGATTTCATCCATTGGTAACTCTTGTTCTTTTATTTTTCTTTTGATTTTCTTTTGATTTGTGTTCACGATTTGTAGCTCAACATCTCACCATCTGTTGATTTGGTTCACGATATGCAGCTCAACATCTATTGTTCCCAGATTATGTGCAATGAAGATGAACAACAATATGATTCAATTCAAAATGTCATATGTATTGATTTTGTATTCCACAGATTACAATCGTATAAAATTTTGTCTCTCAAACTTTCTATCTCTAAAATATATTCTATCAAGCAACCTAATGATTCTACAAACAAAAAACCTATTTATACCTACTAGTTTACAAAGACAACTAACAACTAATAAAACTAAACAAGTTGACTTGCACTTTAACTTTCTTCTTTAAGCACTTTGACTTTAACCTTGCAATGAGGCTTTGACTTGAGCAATTGACTTTCAATCTCCATGATCTTGGATCCAACATATTTGTGCACTAACTCGGTAAGTCAGGGTGACGAATCTTACCCGGTAAACACTTGTCGGGTAAATTATTGTATACGATACCGTTTTTATGGACTACAATCTTATCCGATAAAGTAAGTTAAAGTGTTGACTTATACTGGTAAGGGCCTATTGGGTAATTAAGTATTTGGGTAAACTATCCATTAGTCTTTACATATTAAGACATACATCTTGAATATATGAGTTACAATTTCAATTGGAGTTGATCGACGAAAAAATGTATGAACT
The DNA here is from genome assembly GCA_023525745.1 of Arctium lappa. Lineage (NCBI taxonomy): Eukaryota > Viridiplantae > Streptophyta > Magnoliopsida > Asterales > Asteraceae > Arctium > Arctium lappa. The sequence goes on from CM042054.1 coordinate 70,106,298, forward strand.
TTTAAAATCCAATATTTCTAAAGCAAAAGAGAGCTAAACCAAAATAGATGAGAAATGTAAAGTAGTAGAAGTCATAAAGATGCATGCATATTACAAAATAATCAAAAGTAAATGGTAACCGATTGTACATAAAGAAAAATTATGCAATCTAATATAGGGACAGTTTATTAAACGTTTAGTCGGGTCATTTACTTTACTGGATGAACATGGCAAGGGTTGGGAATCTTACCCGGTAAGAAGGATGATAAGAATGAAGAGTCTTAACCGGTAGACGGCAAGGTCAGAGAATCAATGAAACGGTGAAGAAATTAACGTTTTACATTGTCATTAAAACTCAGGGTAACAAACCTTTTGTCCAGACCAACAACTTGTTGCTAGAAACCATATGTGTTGTTATGTCCAGCAAAAAATGACTTTGATAATGCAAGATCGTTCTAAATCCTAGAGAGAGAGTTGAAAGCGCAAAACTTGAATGTATTGAGAATATGCGTGAATGTCTCACAAGGAACAAAGCTACAAGGGACTTAAATACCCTTGGCTAATACAGAACATATAAGCATCCTAAAACATAGTATTAGACCAAGCCTATAAATACAATGATTACTATAAAATCTGACTTAACAATCCCCCCCCCCCTAGTAATAATTGGAGTTGTGGTCTTCAATATTCATCTTCTAAATCAACACAGACCATCTAAGCGACTTAGCGAAGCTTCTTGACTAAAAAAAAATTATTCTCAGCATATTTCAATCTATGTTGCCTTTGCTGCTTTGACAAGACTGGACCTGTTTGAAATAAGCTTGAAAGAACAATCAGTTCATCAGCTTGTGCTCTAAACGACACACCTCTTTCAAATGTACTTGAATGAACTATAGTGGTCGGAGCTGGAACAACAGAAGGACTAGTATAGATGAGAAAATAGAATCTTGAGCAGCAGATAAACATTTGAACTCTTTGTCTCTTTAACTTCTCCTTAACTTCTCCCCCTCATGACCTTGATGATCTGGATCAACTTGGTCATGCATACGTTGGAGACGAGACAGCTTCAGATCTGCAAAATTCAGAGTAAAGGAGAAAAAAGGAAGTTTTGCGCTACATGTTGGTGGCGCAAAGATTGTTTTGCGCTAGCAACTGTTGGCGCAAATCTGAGTTTTGCGCTACCAACTGTTGGCGCAAATATGACTTGAAATTTGAAAAAAAAATTCACTTGTTAAGATTTTTGACTCCCCCTACACAAATGCACTAAATATGACAATTCAAGTTAGCATTCATATAGAAAATCAGATACTCCCCCTCGAAATGAGATATGATCTTTCAGAATATTCGTCTTATTCACTCCCACTCGAATAATGCACAGACCCATTGACACAGATATGAGAACACAAGGATCGAAACATCAATGTAGAAAGAAAAATATATTGAATATGTATTTTGAAACAACTAAATATATAAAATTTTAAAGACTAAACAAATTAAATCTACTTAGTAAAATATCACAGATTAATCCATCAAATGAAGTCAAGTGTATGTTGTTGGATACATATACAAGTTTCATTGCATATCAAGTTAAGACATGTTCAGTTTCAAAAACTTTCATCAATCTATTCAGTGTGCTAGCATGCGAACTTTGATTAGCTTCAAGAAAATGCAATTCTAAAAATATAATAGAAAACTTTGCATGTACTCACACTAAGCCATCAAAAATTAAGATTTTCTTAAATTTATAGGTTTATCGCAACTCAGAAATATCACCAAATATTATGAGATGTGTGCTCATTGGCATCTTTTAGCATTGTACACATTGGCATCTTCACATGAGTGTGATCTTTGGCATCTTTTAAGCTTGTGCACATTGGCATCTTTTAATCAAAAAGTTTGGTAAGTAAAGAACATGCCGTAAACGTAATTTTCTATCTGATCCTATTGCAGAATTTGGGTCAGCCGCTCCCAGACCAGTTGGCCTTAGGGGACTAGGTGTCAAGCACCCCTTGGAACTTACTCTCCCAGACCAGAAAGGCTACATCGACACATTCTAAACCCATTCATACCAGTAGAACATGACTTTCGATCTGGTTCTATAGAAGGATTTGGGTTCGATCACTCCCAGACCAATTGACTTTAGGGGACCAGATGACAAGTATCCCACGGAACTTACTTTCCCAAACCAGAAAGGTCACATGTACAAACTTTTAAACTTAGAGATTTCTGTATTTTATATATATAAATTTTCATCTCAATCACTCAGTTTTACATCTGAGTGCTTAGCCGATATTTTCATTACAATCCATAATTCTTACTTTTTAGGATTTCGAAGCATTGTAAACTATAAATACTCCGAATCACATAACTTTAAAGCAGTATCAAAAGTTTCAAACATGTTGCTGATCTTTCGACTTTTGTAAGACTTGAAAGTTGAACATATAAAACTTCGATATAAACAAAGCAACTTGAAAATTTATCCTAGACATACATTTTATTCAAAAGAAAGAAAAATTGTAAAACTTTTACTTTATAGAATAAAATTTGTAAATATTTAAACTTTTAAATTCAACATGTCGAGTTTTAAAAAAAAATCATTTAAGACTATTGTAAAAAATTCGACAAATTAATATTTAGTCGGAACAAAATAAAATTCAATAATATCTTCTTCCACATAATGTATAATGAATTGGTGTCTCATATCAAAGTTTTGGATTGTACAAATTCAGGTTTTGGTTGAACTTGCTCAGATTCTTGAAAAACATTTGAGATAACTGGAACAACATCACAGACAGAGATAAATGCAGCGGAATAAAGTAGATGCACTCACAGTTTCTCATTTGTCCAGAAGCTAAAAACATGTTTCATCTTCTGACCATATATTTGAAGCTCCTGAAATACAAACCAATTGTACCCCAGATCGCAATTGAACTTTGTTCAGGAACCATGGCTTGCAATTCAGAAGGAATGGCTAAGAGATTCATGGAGTCTATCATTAAAGGCCCTGCACTATGCCACCTACCTTTGACCCTCAAACTCTTAACTCCATTCTTGAAAGAAAAATGAATTCAATTAAACAAGTTGAGAAATGGGAAAAAGACTTCTTTGGAAAACAAATATCTTAAAATATGTCTTTTATTTGTTCAAATGCATAAATAAAGTTATGGTTTAATTATATAGACTCTTTACTAAGATTTTAGAAGATAGAAACTGAATCGTTTTGAAAACCCAAATCCCTAAAGGATCAAACAATCAACATCCACTACCAAATTCAGGTTTAATCGTAAAAGAAATACCAACCCTAATTTCTTCTAGTGGAAGAGTAGCTTAGATTGGGAATTTGAATCAATTATCATACCCAAAAATCAAGAAAGCATTTATGTATGCATATTGTACCTGCAATTGAGAGAGAAAGGATTGGGTGATGTGGGTGTCTTAGTTTAGATTGATTTCTATCAACATCTCTAGCTTACATCAAAAGAATGCTATCCAACTAATACAAAAACTTGTTATATAAATATTATGTCCATATATAATTACAACATCAATCAAATTACCATTTGGAAACATCCATGATCTGTTATCTCTTCTATACACTTGAAAATAGCCCTTTGGTACTACACTTGTAACTTATCTACACATAACCAAATGTGTCATTAATTCCTGATAATCACACTTATCTTCCATTTCCTAATTTTACTACTTGTAACTAATTACAACTTTTTTTTCTTCTTCTTCTTCTTCTTCTTCTTCTTCTTCTACAATTAAAACCGCCATCATCAAACCCACTCCATATTTGTTTTGTTTGTAATTATCTAAACACAATGTTGGAGACAATTCAGACAGGGACATCAACAATGAGAACATAAAGGAGAACGACTTCCTTATTCTTGTATGTTCAGTTCCTAATATCATAAATTAATGCTACTGTTAAGTTCTAGAATAAAGTGAATTGATGTTTGGAATTCATAGTTTCAATGAAGGTTTATGCTAAATTCATATGACATAGTATGAACCTTTTTTCTTTTACATCACTATTTTTAACAGAATTCATAGTTTCAATGAAGGTTCTTTATTGATGCATTAGAACCGCTGGGATATAGAGTTCTATGTGAAGGTCAATGATAACATTTATCTAAATATTGGTATGTAGTTTGTTGATGCTTTTTGTCTATTTTCTTTTAGTTCAGTTTGAGGCTACTTGCATATAAAATGCACAAATAACAATTGGGAAAGGACATTTTGTATGAAACATCTGAAAAAACTATAAGAAAATAATGATATTCAGGTTGTGAAATCTAACTACAATGTTGAGTTGTAGAGCCAGGTGTGATGGAGAGGGAATGAAATGAACCTGTGAAGATCGATTCGTTTTTGGATGAAGCCAGTGAACCCAAGTCAACAGATGCTGAGATGTTATTGTTCCCAAATGTACAATCAAGATGAACAACAATAGGACTCAATTCAAAATGTCATATGTATTGATTTTGTATTCCACATATTACAATCGTATAAAATTCTCTCTCTCAAACTTTCTCTCTCTAAAATATATTCTATCAAGTGACCTAATGATTCTACAAACAGAAAACCTATTTATACCTACTAATTTACAAAGACAACTAACAACAAATAAAACTAAACTAGTTGACTTACACTTTAACTTTCTCCTTTAAGCACTTTGACTTTGACCTTGCAATGAGGCTTTGACTTGAGCAATTGACTTTCAATCTTCATGATCTTGGATCCAACATATTTGTGCACTAACAACTCTTCATCTTTATCATCTCTCTTACCGGGTAAGATTCACGACCCTTGCCAAGTTCATCCAGTAGTGTAAATCATATCATTGTAAAAATCTCCTCTAACAAAATGAACAAAGCTTCAAAATCGTTTATATTTACAGCTCCCGCCGCATTGCGCGGGTACACTACTAGTGTATATATATATATATATATATATATATATATATATATAGCCTTAGGTTCATTTGAGAAATGGTAAATATATGAGAAATAGAGAAGTAATCCCAGCCTTTCATACGATCAAGATCGGATTTGACTGGTCAAATATTGCGTCTTTGACTAGTCAACAATTGTGGCTTTGACTGGTCAAAACTTGCGGCTATTCCAAAAATAGAAAGACAGTTTCGAAAAATTTACAAATACATAGGACGAGTTCATATATGAACCTGCATGATTCACATATAACTATATATTAATATGTGAATTACTCTTTTAATTGATTCATATATGAACCTTTGTGATTCATATATGAACTAATTAACTGATTCACATATGAACTAATTAACTATAGGTTCATATGTGAATCAGTTGAACTAATTAACAGATTCACATATGAACTAATTAACTTATTCACATATGAACGTATAGTTCATATGTGAATCATATAGGTTCGTATATGAACTCGTCCCGCGTATTTTACAAAACTATCCCTCTATCTTCTATAAACCACACAAGAAATTATTCGGTGCTTCACGGTCAAAGTCGCAAATGTTGACTAGATAAAGAGCTAGAATCACTTCTCTATTTCTCATACATTTACCATTTCTCAAATTAACCTATTCCTATATATATATATATATATATATATATATATATATAAAGAGAGAGAGAGAGAGAGAGGAAAGATCATGCGAGAAGGCAAGAAGTGTTTAATCATATATGATTATATGATCTGTGGGTGTGTTTAATCATGTATGATTAAACGTCTATGTATTCCTAATATAATACGTGTTTAATCATATATGATTAAGCTTGTATATCATATATGATTAAACAATTATCATTTTCTTGCAAAATGTTTAAATTCTCGTTTGAACATGCCCATATATATATATATATATATATATATATATATATATATATATATATATATATATATATATATATATATATATAGGGAAAGGTTCATTTGAGAAACACTAAATATATGAGAAATAAAGAAGTGATCTTAAACCATTAATTCGGTCAAGATCGGCGGCTTTGACCGAGAATTAGGGGATAATTGCTCCCATGGTCCACTCCCGTGTTCCTTACATTGTTTATTATTCGAAAGGTATTTTTGTAAATTATACAAACGCATTCATATATGAACGCATGCGTTCAGATATGAATATCACTTTTTTTTTCTTTTTTTTTTAGCCGTGTGTGTTCATATATGAATGCATGCAAAAAACAGAAGTTCATATATGAATGTTAGTAGACGTTTATATATGAATGTTAGTAGAATGTCACTATTTTTTTTGCACGTATTCATATATGAACGCATGCATTCATATATGAAGGCATGTAAAAAACAGGCGTTCATATATGAATGTCACTCTTTTTTTTTGCATGCATTCATATATGAAGGCATACAGTCAGTGTTTATGTAAAAATTATGAACATTCATATATGAACGCATGCATTCATATATGAAGGCATGCAAAAAACAGGCGTTCATATATGAATGTCAATCTTTTTTTTTGCATGCATTCATATATGAACGCATACATTCATATATGAAGACATGCAGTCAGTGTTTATGTAAAAATTACGAACATTCATATATGAACGCATGCATTCATATATGACTGCATGCCTTCATATATATGAACACGCGCGTGTTTTTGTCAAAGTTACGTAAATACCCTTATATTTTTGGAAGAGCCGTAATTTTTGACCAGTCAAAGCCGCAATTTTTGACCAGTCAAAGCCGCAACTTTTGACTAATTAAAGGCGATCTTGACTAAATGGGTGGCTAAGATCACTTCTCTATTTCTCATATTTTTAGCATTTCTCAATTAAACCTAACACTATATATATATATATATATATATATATATATATATATATATATATATATATATGAGTATAATTTAAAGTAACCAATAAATATAAAGATAACATTTAAAACCTATGTAATCAAGATAAGAAAATATATAATTAAAATATTTTGATATAAAAAATCATACTATAATACTTCAGAAATAATTTATTGTTTAGATCAATTTTCTTTTATGAAATGGTCCCATAGGTTTAGGGTGTGTGCTAATTGCTTAATGATAAGTAACTAGTGTGGGGTCTACAGCCAGGGTCAACCTGCGTGGAATTGTATACTACTGCCCACTACCTACAAAATAGACGATGTGATACATACAATACAACCCATAAATTCATGCATAAATAAAATAAATATTCAATCTTAATCACAAGCATATAACTTCACTTTTCTGTCCCCTTCTCCCTCACCCCTATTGAATAATATAAACTATAGAATATATATATATATATATATATATATATTGGGAAGGGTTAACAGAAGTTTTCAAAATATTTGTTCTCAATATTTGACAAATGAAAAAATATACGTTTTTTTGTTAAAATTAAAATATTTTATATGTATTAATAGTTTATACTTAGATGGCGTTTGGTTCGCAAAGTTTTTTTGGATGGTCCTTCATGTTGTAGCTCAGTGGTAAGGTAACATCCTGGTGGGGGGTCAGTGGATGGTATCCCTGACTACCCAGGTTCGAACCCCGTGGTGAGCATTATGTGACATCCATGATCATGGGCCCTGCCACATAGTGGTACCCTTAATTGGGTTGGGTCGTGATCGAAGGGGATTAGTCAGGTGACACCCTTAAGTTGGAGCCCGAATACCCCAAGAACGTGTGCGTGTGTTAACTTGCCGTTCAAAAAAAAAAATTGGATGAATGGAATCTGTCCTGAATTTGACTTTAAATGAATTGTAATAGAATGTAATCAAATTTGAGCACATGTTTGGTTGACAGATATTGTAATGAAATGTATTAAGGATTTGATATATGTCTGTTTGTTTCACAGAATGTGGCTTGGGAATTGGAATGAAATATTGGGCCGGCAATGATCAAAACATTCTTTTATGAAAAATTTAATATTTTTTAAACTAAAAATACTTTAATAAAATGATCATTTAAGGTGTAAAACAATACAAAATATACAACCCAAATATAACCATAAAGCAAATGACGTCACGTTTACGATATTAAAATAGTTTCAAATTGTTAATTCTTTATCATGTAAAATAAATACATAATAGACATAATTCAGCATTTATTATATTAATTAAAAAAGTTAACTTTGATACTGAATAAATATTAAGACAAATTTCGTTTAAAATATATTTCAAAAATAAAAGTATAAATTAAATTAAATGAAATATATTATCAGCTGAACAAAAGTATATTTTGAAAAGTAAAATAAAAAAATAAAAAAGTATCAAAAAACAAAAGTATTAAATAAAATAAAAAACAAACACTACAAAATAGACCCGTTTTTCTGGAAGCAAAATCCGCCCGAAATCCGCCTGAAAATAAAGTTTTCGGCGGATTTTGCCGCCAGAAAATCGGTGCCAGGAATAACAAATTTCGGCAAACTTTTTGGTGGATTTTCGGCAGCCAAAATCCGCCGGAATTTATTAAAATTTCTTAATTTAATATTTAACTTAATTATAATTACCGGCGAAAAAACAACTTTGTTTATTAGTGAAAGTATTAAATTAAATTAATCAGTTTATATTTGGGTTAAAAGATATATTTGAAATTATGATAATATAACATTCCATTACATCAAAATCTCAACTTATTGTGAAAGAATGTTGAAATCCCTTATTTATAGAATTTGGTGGATTTTGAAGATTTCTTCATTAAAAAAGATTGATTAAAACAAGAGAAGGGAATTTGGTCAAAGAATTTCAACATTCAAATTCCTTCAAATTATGGGAACTAAACGCTACCTTAATCTATACTATATTATAAAAACGATATAATAAACTCTTAATTACAACATTTTAAGTACAAGGTACAACTAATTAAAACGAATTACTTAATTTACAATTTCTTAATGCTTTATTACAACCTTTCCAAGCACAGTATCTCACATAATTATCTATTTGTGAAATGGATACTCATTTATTAATATAAATATTTGTTTTTTTTTGTGGAGGATTTTATAAAATAGATTTTATATTAGCATAATATATTTTAAATGTAGATTTTACATTTAAATCTATATTAATGAGATGTAATATAAAATCTTTTTTCTTCCGTATTTTTTTATATTACATCTCATAATGATTTTTCCATATTTTATTTTATAAAATCTTTTTCCATATTTTATTTTATAAAATCTTTTTACATAATGAGATGTAATATAAACTCTTTTTTCTTCCGTATTTTTTTTTGCTAATATAAAATCTATTTTATTTTATAAAATCTACACGTATTTTATATTAGCATAATATAAAATCTACACGTATTTTTTTTTCACGAGCATTAAAAGAAGAAAAAAGAAGGTTGATATGAATAAAAAATAACGAGATACACTAATAAATTATCGTATTTTTTAAAATAAAAATATTCCACAATACTTTACAAATTAACCAAGTGTAAAGAAAATAAAATAGAAACGATGTAGATATAAAAATATTCTTCCATATTTTTAATATATTTACATTTAAATGTAAAATCGAAAATGAAAATAAAAGATTTTAAAATATTCTCTACACTCACTATAAATATATATAACTTCTCTATGTATCATCCGAGTACAAGAAGAAAACGAACGGTCGGGTGTCAATGGCGGAACCTGCAACTGAACAAAAGGTATTCCACTATATTTTTGTTTTCTTTGAAAAACTACTTTTTTATATTTTATTTTATTTACTGAGGATTTGTTTATATTTTTTCAAAACCCACAATCATATTTTTCGAAGTAGGGGAATAAGATATATATATACATATCTTTATTTTTATCGACTAATACTATGAGGTCTTGAGTCAATAGTCAGATAAATTTTCAAGTGGTACTGAGTGAATTTGAACTATACCAATTGAGTTGTTGGTTACAAAAGATAGAAATAAATTATTTTCTTTGTCATATTTGATGTGGGTTGAATGTTGTTAATTAATCTACAGATTTATACGTTCAAAGTGATTGTCAAGTGTTGTCGAGGAGGTTTCAGAAAAATTGCAAAATCTGTAAAAACGTATGTTCATATTTATAATTATTTCAATAATAGTGATATGTTGTGAGACATGTCGTTTGAGTTTGAAATAATATAATACAAAACTATTACCAATATTATTGCACAAACTCATAACAACAAACGATTCAGAATATATGCAAGTTAACCACTTATGAAAATACATTCGTTTTTCACATTGTATTTCATTAACTGTTAACAGAGAAATTACGTTTCATTTTAACTCGGTTCAATATTTCAACAAAAAATTTATCCTCCCGTGCAATGCACAAGCCTAACACTAATATTTTATAAGTTAGTATTTGTTAAAAATTAAGAGTTCTTAAAAACAAAAGATTTAATACTTTATAATTGCATAGATGAACAAAATACACTTTTTTCTTATTCCTATTTAAATAACATTTTTCTAATAATATTAATTTACATATTAATAATTATGATTATGTGTCAAATAAAATAAAGAGTGAATTATGGATTTGGAACCTATGTTTTGATGTTTTTATGACTAGGATATCTATACTACATTTATTATGGATATGATTTCGGTGGTATTCAATTTCTTATAGCTATGATCCCTTAAATTAACATCATTAAAAAATTATGTTAAATGAAGAGCCCTTGGTTATTTTACCCAATTACAAAAAATAATTTAAAACACCAATTATATAATGTGTCCCTCCCATTACCCTTATCCTTGGATGACGTGAACCCAAAATCCACCGATTATTTTATCCGTTGACCAGAAACCAACACCATGACGACGCCCTATAATGAACTAACAATAAAGATCTAAAATCATATCCAACTCAAAACAAAAACAAAATTTACCAACCTAGAATGAACACAAAATTAGATCCAAAATCAAAATCACATCGAACCTAGAACGAATTGGCAATACCACCACATTTGCAACCTACTACAACTTGAAATAAATCCAGAAGTAGAAAGCACAAAAGAGAAAATGATGTTTAGGATTATTCTTGACCAAATTGAACCCTAATAATTATGAAATACACATACAGGAGATCAATTTGGGTATGAATAAAAGAAGGCATAGTGTTGAAATCAAGACTGAACAAGGTTGAACCAAAGTCGATTCTCAGTTCTGACCACCTTCTCTTCTTACTCTTCGTCTTCCTCGTCACAACACAACACACACCTCCATTTTTGTCATCCTCTTCTTCACAACACACAAGCCTCCATTGGGGGATTGTTTAGGTTTTTATGATTTGGAGATAGGGTTACAATGAAGAGGGGTTACGATTTAGGGGATTGTGTTTGTGTTCTTACAATTTGGAGATGAGGTTACGCAAAAGATGGGTTATAGTGGGAAGTCAATAGATGGAGGCTACGACCGATAGAGATAGGTTACAATGGGGAGGCTTGAGATAGAGGCCACGACCGATGGGTATTGGGTTGTGGTAACTCATGAAAATGAACCAGGTATGTGTGTATGTATGTGTATATACATATATCTATATCTCTCTCTCTCTCTCTCTCTCTATATATATATATATTAACATATATAGCATTAATCCTTACATGACGCTCAAACATTGATTTTGTTAGTAAGATGGACCACATCCATAATTAACATAGTATAGATACCTTAACCATAAAAAACACCGACACACAAGGACCAAATCCATAACTAAAATAAGAGTAAATTACATATTTTATCCCTATGTTTCGTAAAGTTGTGGCTAAGACCCCTTACATTTCAGTTATTGTACCATTGTTTCAACCTGTGATAGATAGGGTGCCTTCTACTAACTTCATTTAAAATATGTTAAATGAGGTGTATTTTGGTCTTTTTACGTAATTTCCTAATTTTTTTAAGAAAATAAAAAGGCATCCCGCTTGTCCCTCCCTTCCCCTCTACCATCTCCTTTTCCTCCTCCCATAGTACCTCATCCCCCGTCCTCTCTTTTCCATCTTCAATGGCAATGGTTACCCAAACTTCCCTCTTCACCCCCCTTTCATTCATGTGTCGCCTTTTCCCATCAATATCAGCATTCGTCCTTCTTCACCATCCTTTAGCTGTGGTGGTGCTACATATGTGTATCACATTTACTTTGAGGAATTGACTTCCATTTTGGCGTTTGATAATTGTGGTGTACCACACAACCATTAATTCGTACCTTGTTTCTAGGGTTGGATCTCTTCATATAGAGATAAAGTATGGTTCAATATATCAATATAAAAAACACAAACTACTTGCTTTGATCATCGTAATTTTTTTTCTTGATAAATATTTTACATTTTCTTTTTTAGAGTTTTGAGGATTTAGAGTTTTATTTTCATTTTCTTGATCAAATTTGATCTTTATTCTGCTAGGGTTTGAAGCGATGCAGTGAGGACTCCATTCGCCACTCATGAAATTTCTAATGAAGCAACTGCAACAACAATGGTTGTTTCTCTTGTTGTTGTTCATCAATCTTCATTGAAAAATGAGGATTTCGTTTCTAAGACAGACAAGAATGAAAGAATTGACAACATCATTCTGCCGTCACCATGATTTTGAGTCTCAAAAGGCCCCCAATCGTTCAAAGTCAACACTAAACAAGAAAATATCGATCATATTTTGCCCTTCTGAACATGAACATCATGGATAATTGTTATTCCCAAATTCATCAAGTTCTAATTGCTAAACAATCAAGATGAGAATTCGAAATTACATGTCATTGATTCATTCATCAAGATTACAAACTTACAACTTTCTCTCACTACTCTCTCACTAGAATGATGAAACTATATGCTCTTCTCTAATCAGCTCACTTTCTTACAATGACTTACTTACAAATGAAAAAAAAAGAAACAAGGTATTTATACCTACAACAATTACAAGAAAATTAAAATACAAACAACATTAACTTTGACTTTATTACAAATAGACTTTGACTTTTATGAGAGTTGACTTTCCAGCTTTGACTTCTTGATCTTTTGGTCTTCAAACTTTATGATCTTGAATCCAACATATTTGTGCTCTAACAATCTCCCCCTTTAGATCAAGATCATTACTAAAAGATTTAGCAATGCAATCTTCTCTTTGATTAAGCTCGATTGAATAAACTCCCCCTTTGATCAATCTGTATCTTCTCTTAAAATCTCCCCTTTTGATACAAACATAACTTTCTCAACCAACTTTCATACTCCCCCTATTTGTATGAAATCTTTACAATCTCCCCTTCTCTGTTAAGCACAGTATCTTCAAATACTTTCAGCAATCTTCCCAACGTCTGATCATCAAAAATAGTAACAATCTTTCCCAAGGTTGTACACAAACCTTTTTCAGACTTGAAAAAAAAAATATCTTAAGATTTTCAGATTTAGCACACTTTGCTCCAGCAAATTATCTTCAACAAACCGAAGTCTTTCATCTTCCAACAATCTTGAATAATTCTCCCATATCTTGAATTTCGGACATTTCTTCAAACTTTTCAACCAACATTTCTTCAAACTTTTCAACCAACATTTCTTGATTTGAACTCTTCTCCCCCTTTTTGATGAATTGAGCATCAACATCATCAAAACTTTCATCAAGAAATGTCTTTGATCATTCTGATCTGAGCCTCTGATTCTTTGCCAATTCGAACAATGTATTTATCCAGATCTTTTCAAATCCGGACAAAATAAGAATGTAACACCTGAATCAACAAATGAATCAGTTAAAATGTCTGTCAGTAACACAAAGTCACTGTGTGTAACGAATACACAATATAAAGGAGCTTTTTGATGTTCACTCCCCCAGGGCTTCCATCCAATCATCGAAATACCACAAAGGCAATTTCTATGAATGTTATGACAAAGAAACAAATTCTTTGTGTGCTCGTGCAAGTGTAGAAAGAATTAAGCACGATGATTGCTTTTATAAGGCTCAACATAGTGTAAACCACTGAGACAACAGTAGATAAACACAGACTCTAAGTGCATGATTGAAGTACGAAGGTTGGGCAGACTTCCTTCTTTTTCAATATCCAAATTTTCCAAATGAAAATCAGATAGATTATATGCTGCATCCCCTTGAAAATGTGAAACATTTTCTTTTTGAGAAGAAAATGAGTGGTTGGTGGGGTTTAAGCAAGAGTTGGCATGGGCTATTTGCCTGTTTCAATAACATTCACCAAAGATTTGTGAAATGCTAGTAATGTGGCTGCCCGACTCAGAAAGTAGTTGGTGCAGAGTTTGATATTCTTTTACTGTGATCTGTCACCCTCTTTCTTTTTAATCAATAAGCTCACTACTAACCAAACTCTCTTTTCCATTTTACCTCATCACACCCACACTCATTTCTTTTTGACTCCTCACACTCAATCACTAAAAGATTAACTTCTTGGGTAGGAAACACTGGTTAACGTGAATCCATAGAAGTTTCAGATAAGTCCTAGCACAAAGAACCCAGTCCTATAAAGCATGAGTTGTTCAAATGGTTTAACTATATCAATTAAAGATCATATACAAATGTCAGATATAAGTATGCTCAGTGATATAATCATGAAGATATGAGCATTTTAAACCATTGAAGTATTTTCAAACAAGGAAATTGAATGAATGAACATGAATGCAAGAAACTTGTTTGAAAATCTGACATTGTATAAAATGATCAGAAATGAATGATATATCAATTAAAGCTTAAGGTCAAGAAAAATTGATATTTGTCTATACGAAACAAGATATAGACATTCTTGAAATGACCGTTTCGAAATGAAATATCGCTCAAAATTCTTTGAATACAAGCAGAGTGTCTTACCATCGAAGAAAAATTGTTTCAATTTAGAGACATGGTAAGAACATGTTGAACAAAAATTCAAACCAGTGTGTGTGAATACTTGAAAGTATATATAGAAAAGACAATACGCAAGTATTTATCTTTGGAAACACACGGTTTGTTTATCAATGAAGCACAAAAATAGAATAAAAACATTTAAAATCACACTTCCAAATTATAAAATCTGTTTAAGAATTGGGAAGTGGTTTGAACATTTCAAAACATGTTTTCTATACCTGAAAGTTGTCCTTCTTTCAGATATAAATGAGATTAAGATAAGAAATTTACCTTGTCACTCAATCTTAAATCTCAGAAAGTCAGCTGTAGTCATGTAGATATGATCGTGTCAGCTTCTCTTATCCTGTATAAGTCTCAAAGTCTAGTCAAAATTTATTCACAAAATTTATTCGAAAATTAAAATGACATAAAGCAGTAAAACAATTAAAGAACAAGTTCTGATCTGAAATAATCAGAAATCATAATCTTTTACTCCCCCTGAAATTATGCATCTAAAATATGTCAGTTATAAAGCACATGATAGAGATCTACAACTCCTTTTGGAATGTAGTTCGTCTTATCTATCTGATGCAAAAATTTCAGAAAAAAATATGTACTCCCCCTTAAAAGTTGATATCCTCATTGAATTCTCGGAGTACCTTTCTTTAAGCATTAAAGTACGGGTCCTGAACTGTACTATTCAGAAGCCACACTTCGTTAAAGTACGGGTTCTAAGCTGTTGTACTTAGAAGCTTGTTCTTGACATTGAGATGTGGGTCTTGAACTGTGTTATTCAAGAGCCATCGTTCTCTTACTCCCCCTTAACTTGTGGTGCCTGCAACATAGAATCAATCTTCGGTTTTGGTACCCACTGGTATTTGGGTCCATGTATATTAGTTGCAGTTCGAATGGGAGTAACTGAATAAGAACCATACCAGTAATGATCACTAGCTTTATGAACAAAATCAAATGTATTACAGTAAGAACAATACCTTTTCTTAGATAACCTGAACATTTGATCTCTCGAGTAAGCAAGATCAGGTTTACCTTTAAGCACTTTGTTCTTCTTTGCATTTGATGCAGATACAAATGATTTGTTTTCTTTCTTCTTTCCTTTCTTTCCTTTCTTTTCTTCCTTCTTCTCATCATTCTTCTCATCATCATCCACTGGTTTCACTTTCCATAACAACTTATCTTCATTATATCTTCTTCGTCTTCTTTGTGTACCCGAACCATCTACATGTTGATCATAGAAAATATTAGAAGTACAAATCTGATTGAATGAATTGACTAACCTTCTTGAAGAAACATGTTTCATGTGTGAGCTTGAGGCTGTTTTTTTAAAATCAGCTGAATTATTTCGAGGTGTGTGGATTTGTGACTCTGGAGTCGTCTGCTTAGTCACCACCACCTTTGAAACAATCTTTTCAAACTCTTTAATCTTTGAAGCGAAACTGTCTCTTTCTTTTACAAGAAGATCAATCTTTGTCTTGAATTCAGACTTCGTTTGTTGCTCTATAAGCGCATTCTCAGATAGTTCAGATAACTTTGCAGTTAATTTCCTTATCTCAGTCTCAAAAATAATTCTTTCTTCTTCAAAATCCTTTTCCACATTCTTTCTTCCATCAGATATCTCTTTAAAAAATCCAACATTCTTCTGCTCAATCTCCTTTTTATCCTTTGCAAACTTTTCTCTTTCAATAATGATCACTTTCTCAAAATCAGAGATTTGTTGAGAAAGTTTAACGCATTTAAGCTCAACCGTCTTCTTCTCGTCAGCAATTTTCTGGAAAACTCTGAGAACTTCTTTACAAATCCTTTCTTTTTAGTCTCAAAATCAGATCTTTCTTCAACCATCTTTTTCTCCAGATCAGATATTTTCTTTTGAAGCTCAGCATTAGCATCCACTAGATTCTTAATCTTCATCTCATAACTATCAACAGAATCTACTTGCTGAATCTGGATTATTTGAGATTCCAAATCAGAAATCTTTTGTAGAAAATCAGAATTCTCAGTCTTTAATTTCTCAGCTTCCAACCATTTTTCATCTTTCAAGACTTGAATAACTTCTTTTTCAAGTTGTTGAAAATGTTCCTTGTATTTGGCAAAAAATTCTGAATATCGACCTGAACCTGTTGTCTTCTTCAGGTAATCTATATGTGCATGCATCCACTCATTAAGCTTGTTATAACTGTCAACTTGATCATCATGTTTCTTCTTATAATATTCCAAATGACTTTTAGATACAGCAACATTCATATTTAAATCTTTCAACTTTTTACAACTTTGTGCAAATCGGCCTTCAAGATGAAGAATCTCTGCTTTAAGTTTAGCAATCTCTTCTTTTGATGACATTTTTCCTTGAGAAGACATCCTGTTTCAATTAAAAAGAAATTAGAACTTGAAAAATGATCGTTAATCCAAATTATGAAATCACAAGAAAAATTTTGAAATTAAATTTCAGAGTTTTGATCACAAAAAAAAAAAACTATGTCCCCCTACGTGCAAATTTTGGGGTCAAGGGGCAACGCCCTTGCGGGGTCGAGGGGCAGCGCCCCTAGAGAAAAAAATTTCACTATTAAAGGGCATATTACAGTTTTTGAAAATTTGTAAAAAAAAAAATATTCTAAGTACAGAAACTCGCAAGTCACTATTCACTATGAAACACGCAGATCGAGACTTGCGCGTTTGATAAACTCTCAGGAAAACTCGCAGACAAACTCGCAAGCAAACTCGCAGATCAAACTCGCAGATGATGAAACTCGCAAGTGCCTAAACTCGCTAAAAACTGTTCACACTGAAACTCGCTAACAGAGGCTTGCGCGTTTACAAAACTCGCACGTCGAAGTTTGCGCGTTTGAACAAAACTCGCTAGCTTCACTTGCGCGTTTCAACTATTCCTCTTCAAACTCGCACGTAGAAGAACTCGCAAACCACTGTTCCTTCCAAACTCGCACGTCGAAGAACTCGCTAACCACTGTTCCTTTTCAAACTCGCTAGCTTTGATGAGCGCCTTTGGAGAACTCGCAGATCGAAACGTGCGTGTTTTAGACCAAAATTTATCCTTTGACTTGCGCGTTCTAGCTGATGAACCTTGCGTGTTTCACGACGAACTTGCACGTTTGGACGATGAACTAGCGCGTTTTAGAGATCTAGCGCGTTCTTCAAGATATCGACCCAGAAATTGATTTTCCATCTGTTTTGCGATAAAACCTTTGTCAATTGGCTTGAAACTTTGCAGAAATGATCGATTACAATACTAGAATATATTACAATGCAAGAATTTCAAAAACCAATACAAAAAGATACATTTTGGATCAATTTTCAGTGCATTAAACTCGTGAACAAAAATATCAACAAAAATTCAAAATTTTAGGAAAATTACAGTGCAATTGACAAATCAAATCATACAAACATGATCGACTATACTATATGAACATACTCTGATCGATTTCAACTTCGATGAACAGTAAACATGAACAGTAAAAACGAACTTTTCTTGATTTCTTGATTTGATTTCACTTTGGATCTGCTCTGATACCAATTGTTATTCCCAAATTCATCAAGTTCTAATTGCTAAACAATCAAGATGAGAATTCGAAATTACATGTCATTGATTCATTCATCAAGATTACAAACTTACAACTTTCTCTCACTACTCTCTCACTAGAATGATGAAACTATATGCTCTTCTCTAATCAGCTCACTTTCTTACAATGACTTACTTACAAATGAAAAAAAAAGAAACAAGGTATTTATACCTACAACAATTACAAGAAAATTAAAATACAAACAACATTGACTTTGACTTTATTACAAATAGACTTTGACTTTTATGAGAGTTGACTTTCCAGCTTTGACTTCTTGATCTTTTGGTCTTCAAACTTTATGATCTTGAATCCAACATATTTGTGCTCTAACAATAAGGAAGTTTTTCCATCTTCTTACACTCCCGTTGATCAGAACCAGCCGTCCTTCAATTATTGTGCACCTTATACTACATTTGAACGGTTTTTCCTTGGGGAGGGAACAAGGTCAATGACGAGGAAGGGGGGGCACATCTCAACACCTACTTGGGCAATTTTAAATGATCTTTTTAAGTAAATGGTCAAAAGAGAAAAATGGTCCTCACTTCACGAAGTATTTTTTGTTAGAGAATATCCCTTAATATTCTCCATAGATAAACTTTATGTAAATAGGGGATATACCTTCTCCATTAATAAATGTTATGTAATTATAGGATATATCCCCACAAATCTACTTAGTTAACCAATTGTATATATTGGTGCCAACGGAATGAGAAGGCATGGACTTTCACAAGTCAATTTGGTATCAGAGCTCTAAAATCTCAAGCATTCTTTCTCTTCTTTAAACTTTTGGCACCATCTAGGGGTTCGTCATACAACCGCCACCGTCCTCCTTCTTACAACAATAACAATGACAAACTCATTCTCATTGATCATAAACAAAAGATATGACAACTAAAATGCGACAATCCTCTCCCGTCATTTTCTAGATTTTATTCGACTTTCGCTGTCAACAATATCAAGAATTTTCTCCCTCTCATTTTGGATCAAAAGGATGGATAATACGTTTTCATGAGTGGAACTCTCCCAAATCCATGCCTGCTCCTAAAACATCCTAGATCAGATCGAAGACAATACTTCACACTCTTCTACTATTGATTTCCCGACATGGGAATGCCTTGATGACATTGTCAAACAATAGATCTATGACACCATCTCCAAAGACCTCCTACAACCATTATGAAACCAGACACATAGTAAGAATAACTATGGACGCTTCTCGAAGAAATTTTACAAGATAACAAAATACTTCCAACGTATCCTTGGAAGAACAATTCAACATCACACGACTCAAAAACTTCTCAAAACCCTCCGTACAGCCAACAGAAGGCTTATTGGCTCTACTTGCAGCCACCAAATCACTAACTCGTACCCTATGCCCGTATCTAACCAAAGTAGCCCCTCACCATACACTCACCACAAGTCATCATTATGGGCTCGACTCCGTCCTTCCAGCAACCTTCCTTTTACCAACCACCTGCGCTAGTCACTCCATAATTTCTTCTCCATATGAAAAGTCGATGAATAACTCCGATCAAATTAGAAAATGCATTAAGTACCATATCACTCAATAACCCGATGATACATGGTACATGGATAAAAGCACCACCTACCAATTCAGGTACTCTCTTTTAACTCTTTAATTCAACGATTTGTTAATTCATTATTGTTGGTAATGTTACTTGCATTCCAATTCAAAATCTACGACACCACCACCACCCCACAACCACCTCCCCTTAACTTTGAAAATATTCCACAAAAGAATTGATTTCTATTAGAAAATGTACCTGTTACAATCATGTGTCCATTGAATTTAACCCCTTTTGATTTCTCTTTGAAGGATCTTGGTATTGGGGAAAATTGTTATGAGATGCAATAGGCACAAGAAATCTCTACCCGATCTCTCCTTCCTACGTTGGCGCTACATCTACATTCTGTCTTGATAACATGTTAAACAATATGGCAATACACTGTAAATGGGGTGAATCAATGTTTTCCAAAGTTTTAAGTATCTTTTATTCAAAACTATGAGACATTACAAAACAGAAGATTGGTGTGGAATTTAAACTATATGTCAACAAGTGATCAACAATCCATAACAATCTCTCTCTATTTAACACATATATTCCTTTTCTAATTCATTTAATACAATGAACTCACACAACTAAGAATGGTATTCTACAAAAAAAATGAAGTTGCTTGTAGGACAGTAAGTGATCATTTGAAGAACTATGTGAGCTTGAAAAAAACAATATATTCTTATGAGAGCTCATTTTTCCGTCTTATTGTCTTCAAATACTTCACTGGTATTTATAGTGAACATCCTTCATTTTGAGAACAATTTGTACGAGGGAAAATCATGAGAAGCTTATCCTTTTACTATTTGTGTTACCAAACTATTGGGTCACTTGTTGCGTGTCTCCTTCATCGAAGTAATGACCCCCGTTATGCATTTAATGTTAAGTATGTCACATTTAATACATACCATGAAACATCAAATACTAAGCATGCTTGTTGCCCTTACTGGGTTGACTTCTAAGGCAGGAGAACAACCTTTGATATAGCTAGTACAATGTACATTTGTCCTTATTGCCTCTAGAAAAGATAAACATCTTCAACGGATGGACTGTTAGGTGTTGTCATTTTAGCTAATGATTCAGCCTATCTGTTAGCGATTTCATCAATTAGTCAGGATCATCTGACGCTTGAAAATGAGTTTAGGATGATTAGATGCTAGGCTTCAATTTGATATATAATTCATCATATGTTCAACACTTGTGAGTTAATCTGGGTTGATCTGCCCCACTTGTCAGCGTCAACTCCTATATTCATCTGATAGACTATCATCTACTATAACACCCTAAAATTTGGAAAAAAAATTACTAATTTAAAACTTTTATTAAACACTAAATTTACTCCAAATTAATTCCCAAAAGAATCAATGAGTTACTTACAAGGTAGGACCCGGTTAAAAGTCAATTAAGAAACTTCCAAACCAAACCTCATACAAATATTAAGTTAAGAACATTTGTTACTAAAACCCATTAACTGTTGATATCTCCAAATATGGAAAACCTTCCCAAATAGCTAAATCCTTCTCCAGCCTCTTACTAGCACTCAACTTATCACAGTGTCACTAGTACCATTCCCCAATGAGGACCTGATGCACATGCCGAAAAGAAAAAGAGTTGGGTTTAACGACTAATAAGTTAAAGAAGCTTTCATCATTAATATAAAACTGTAAACTAAAAAAAAAAAACTATTTAAATCACCATTTCCAAAATAAAATGTATTTATTATAGAAGAAACATCTTTCCTCAAACCCACCATTTTCGTGATGAAAACCCATTAATTTATAACACCCATTTAAGAGAATAACCAAAACGCAATACTCACACAAATCGTGCATAAGGTTTAATAATAAATTACTGAATACATAGATAAAACTCTATTATCCAAGACACCAAAATATGAATAAGGTCCAATATACCAATTACCAAACCACAAATATAGATAACTCTCCATACCCATAACGACACCGAAAATATGGATAAACTCTATATCCAAAAACAACACATTTCGGTGATAGAGGAAACCCATTTCCGTCAATCGTGGTGAAACACAAAATAAGCCATTCATCAACATTACCAAGTACCACAGATCTAGGTCATGTCTAATTCCTTATGAATTTCTATTAATCCCAATAAGATCAAGTAACAATGTATTGCAAACTCCATCTTTGTTGAATTTAGAGATAAAGTTACAAGATTGGAATGAGATATACTTTCTCTCTTTAGTTTCTCTCTCTAGAATCCTCTCAATATCAAGAACAATGAATAAGTATCTAAAATCTCTACTTGTTACTTTTATAGCTTACAAAGGAAAGACTATTTATACCCTATACTATTACAAAGAAGTAAAATATAAAGTTTGACTTTTACAATTAAACATTGTTGACTTTGACTTTCTCTTTGCATGGACCTCAAGCTTTGACTTCAATATTGAGCATTTTAATATCCTCATTCCGTGATCTCGGATACAATTATATTTGACCTAACAATCTCCCCCTTTGTACTCGAGATTACTCTTCAAACAAATTTCAGCTTTAACAACCTTCTCTCTTGAAGTCAAACAAGCTTTATCAATCAATTGAATTAGCCAGAAAAACAATCTCCATTTTAACAAACATCATCATCAGAAATGATATCTTTAACTTGAAATCATCTTCGGAAAATTTCAGAATCCTTCTCTTTGATATCTTTAATCTTCTTGAAAAATGTATTTCAATAAACTTTGTATCAATCCTTCTTGAACCTTATCTTCTCATT
Organism: Arctium lappa; assembly: GCA_023525745.1. NCBI lineage: Eukaryota > Viridiplantae > Streptophyta > Magnoliopsida > Asterales > Asteraceae > Arctium > Arctium lappa. Next base: position 70,128,980 of record CM042054.1, read on the forward strand.
GTCTTTAGAAATTGAAACATACAGATTATCTCTCTTCTTATTTCTTTGTGTTTCTCCCCCTTTTTGATGATTGTGAGCATCATGATTATCAAAACATAACAATAAACACATTCTTTCAATTTCTGATCAGCACCACTTTCACCTTTAAGTGAACAAAATTTTTTTATCTTTTCAAATTCAAAACAAGTTGGTAACCCTAAATCAACAAATGAAATAGTTAAAATGCCTGTAAGTAGCACAAAGCCACTGTGTACAATGAATGCATTTTGGAAAGGAGTTTTATTGATGTTCACTCGTCCAGGGCTTCCATTCAATCATTGAAAAACACAAGGAATTTCTATGAATGTTATAACAGAAAAACATATTCTCTGTATGTATATGCTAGTGTATGAAAGAATTTAAGCAATATATGTTTGATCAGGCTCAAATTGTGTAAACTGTTGAGATACAACAAGTTTTCTACGGACTCAATGTGCATGATTGAAGTGCAAAGGTGGGCCAGACTTCATTCTTTTTCCATATCCAAGTCTTGCGAATGAAAACTAGATAGATTATGTGTTGTGTCCCCATGAAAAATTGAAACATTTCTTTGTTGAGAAATAAATGAGGAACTGGTGGGGTTAAATCAAGATAGTTGGCATGGCTCACTGCCTTTTTCAATGATGGTCACCAAAGAGATGTGAACCAATCAGTAGATGTGGATGCCCGACTCAGAAGTGGTTGGTGCAAAGTTCTCTTATTCTTGTAACTCTGTTCTCACACTCTCTGTCTGTTTTCAATATGTTAACTTCTAACCAAACTCTCATTTTCATTTTACAATACTCAACCGGATGAGTTATTGTGTGTCCCTTAATGATGTGCAGATCAAGATAACAACATGAAATCAATTCAAGATGCCATATTATTGAACTTCAAATCAAACGATTACAAAATGCTCACAATGAATATTTCTCTCTTTAAACTCCTTTTTCTTATAAGTTCTATATGATATTCTCTCTAATATGTTCTCTGATAAGTGCTCTCTAACTTAAACAACAACAAAGAGAAAATCTTTTATACCACAAGCTTACAAAGCCAACTAAACTAACAAACAACACATTTTGACTTTATTAACTAGACTTTGACTTTGCAAATATAGAAGCTTTGAGTTTGACTTTGCTTGAAGGTTGACTTGAGCTTTGTTTTTCAAATCTCATGATCTTGGATCCAACATATTTATGCACTATTAATATCCCTCTTTGGATTCAAGATCATCTTCAAAACAATAAGCTAATTATCTCCTCCTTTGTGAAACATGTAGAGATCTTTCTTTAATAGAAAATTTGGCAATAACGAGCAATCTCCCCCTTTACATTTCTGACGAACCATTCTCCCTTGAAAATCAATCTTTCTTTTTCTTTGAAATATCTTCAGATTTCACAATTTCCCTTTAAGTTTGTGATTATGCTCTTCAAGAACTTTAACAATCTTCCCGAAGGTTATAAAAACCTCTTTCATACTTCAGAAAAGAAATTATGTTCAGATTCAACTCACTTTGCTTCAGCAAATAATCTTCAAAGAAATTTTCTGTAAGCTTCAACAAATTTTCTGAATTCTTTGAACTTTCTCTTTCATTCTGTATTTTATCCTCCTAATTCTGAAATATAACATTCAAATCTATCATTTCTTTAATGTCTCCCATAACTTCTTTTCCATTTCTTAACTTTCTCCCCCTTTTTGATGATGTAGAGCATAGAAATCATCAAAACTTCTTCAAGAATTGTAATGAACCTTTTTCTGACCATGATCTTTCCAAATGAGCCTATGTCCATCTGTAAGTTCATAATATATTTATCCAAATCTTTTCAAATTCAGACAAATAGGAATATAACCCTGAATCAAGAAATGAATCAGTTGAAATCCATGTAAGCAGCACAAAAGCTACTTAGTACAACGATTGTACTATACAAGGAGTTTTATTGATGTTCACTCCCTAGGTCTTCCATTCAATCATCGAACAACACAAGGTAATTCTATGAACGTTCTGACAGAAAAACAAAGTTTATGTGTGTACGTGCTTGTGTATGAAATAATTAAAGCATTTTGTTTTATATTAGGCTCCAAATGTGTAAATCATTGAGACAACAATAGTAATACACCGACTCAATGTGCATGATCGAAGGTCGAAGGTGGAGAAACTTTCCTTCTTTTTTAATATCCACGTCTTCCAAATGAAGACAAGATAGAGTATATGTTGCATCCCCAAGAAAATAAGAAACATCTTTTTGTTGAGAAAAAGATGAGTAGCTGGTGGGGTTTAATGCAAGAGTTGGCATGGGCTAGTACCTATTTTAATGAAGGTTACCAAAGAATGTGAACCAACAGTAGATGTCCCGGCTCAGAAAAAGTTGGTGCAGAGTTTTTATAATCTTTTACCTCTGATCTCACACCCTCTTTCTTTTTATCATTTTGCTCACTTCTAACCAAACTTTCTTTTCATTTTATCTCATCACACGCCCACACTCAAATATTGACCCCTCGCATTTCGATCACTCAAGAATAACTTTTTGGGTAGGAAACACTGGTTATCGTGAATCCATAGAAGTTCTTTTAAATTCTCACATTGATCTAGTGAATATGTCCTAGAAAGCATGATAGTGCTCAACAGTTTAACTTTTACAGTTAAAGCACATTAGTACAAAGTACAAGGTCAGATATATGTATGCTCATCAAAACAATCATGAAGATTTGAGCATTTTAAAAAACATGTAATATTTTCTCCCAACAAGGAAATTGAATGAACGAAGTGAAACAATAGAAATGTTTTGAGAATCTGACAATGTATGGAAAAGATCAAATATGAATGATTTACGAATAAAAGCTTAGGTCACGAAAAATTGAATGTTGTTTATATGTTGTTTATACGAATAAAAGCTTAGGTCATGAAAAATTGAATGTTGTTTATATGAACAAGTATAGACAACTCTTGAAAGAAACGCTTTGAATGAATCAACGCTCAACAAACATTGAATGTACAAAAATGAGTGTCTTACGATCAAAAAATAGTTTCAATTTGAGACATGGTAAGAACATAGTCAACAAAAATACTAAACCGGTGTGTATGAATACTCGACAATATATGGAAAATATAATACACATGTATTTATCTTTGGAAACACACGTTTTGTTAGTCATGAAAGCATAGAAAATGAAAACATTTAAAATCACACTTCTGTTGAATAGAAAATGAAAACATTTAAACACACGGGTTTTGTATTCATGAAATCTGTTGAAGAATCGAGAAGTGGTTTGAACATTTAGAAACTTGTTTTCATGTCTGAAAGTTGTCCATCTTTCAAACACAATGAGATTAAGGTTATAGTATTCCTTACACTCAACATTAACCTCATAAAGTCAGCCTCAAAGTCATGATTGATATGATCATGTAAGCTCCCCCTCAAAATCTACAAGTAGTCAAGAAATCGTCAAAGCAACATGGTCTTATTCAAAGAAAACTTTGAAATACGAGTTCTTATCTGAACTAATCAGAAGTCATTTACTCCCCCTGAAAATATACATTCACAATATTATCAGTAGAGGTAATATGTATGCTCCCCCTTGAAGGTTGATCATTTCTTTTGATGCATCGGAGTTGTTAGTGCAAAATATATGTTGGATACAAGATCATAGAGAATGAAGATAAAAGTCAAGTCAAAGAGCTCAAGTCAACTCTCAAGCTAAGTCAAAGTCTTTGTAATAAAGTCAAAGTCAAAGTGTTTATGTTGTGTTTTGTCTTTGTAAAATGTAGCTAGTATAAATAGTTTGATTTTGGTTTGTAGACTCATATGACTGACAGTTAAGCGTTTTTGTAGAGAGATAAATACTGTGAAAGCATCATGTTTTAATCGAAACTGAGATTGAAATACAAATTGGTTTTGATCTTAATTCATTGTAATCTTGATTAATAATTCTGAATAAGAACACATTGTGGGACACACAATTCGTATCAGAGCATAAAGTTCAATCGAATTCGAGAAATGCTTCGTACCACTGTTCGTTGATTGTTGGATCGAATTTTAAATTTTTGTATGTAATTGTGAGTTTAATTGAGTCTAGTTTGCTCGTATGATGTATTAAACAAGTTCTATATTGGTTTGTATCGATCTTGCACTGTAATCCTTGTTCAATTTTGAGATTTTTGTAGGATTTCGTATCGATACGAATTGCTCGAGGATGAAAAGAATTTCTAAGTACAGAATTCGTATGTCCCTGTAGTGCGAAAAGCTCTTGCGAAAAGTTGAAGTTTTGAAATTTTTTCCAAGTCTAGATTTCGCACATAGTAGTGTGCGAATTCTTAGAACTCGCATATAGGCACGTGCGAATTCTTGGTGTGAGAAATCTGAAGTGTGCGAATTGGTGAAGTTCTGCGAATTGTGATTGTGTGCGAATTGTTTAGTGAATAGTGTTGTTGTGAATTCCTTCCTTAGGAATTTTTTGGAAATTTATTTCTGAAAAAAAGATTCCTAAGATTTTTTTTTTGATTTTTGATTTCTTTTGAACTAACGACCATTTCAAGTTCTTATTGTACAATTTTATTTGTCAGGATGACTTCCGAGGATGCACTTGCTATTGGCTTAGATGTCAAACCACCAGTTCTGTTCAAAGGCAAATATGAACAGTGGAAAGACCGATTCTTGGATTTTGTGGACAAACATGCCAACGGAAAGAACATTTTGATGTCCATCATGGAATGTTCGATGGTACCTCTTACCATGAAAATCCTAGATGATGAATCCTCTGACAGTGAAGATGGGAATGTGGACAGGGCTTAAAAGACAAAGACAGTACCAAAGGATATTTCCCAGTATACTGAAGAGCAGAAAAACAGATATAAGGCTGACAAGCAAGCTAGATCTCTACTCTTGCAAAGCATACCAAATGAGATCTACATTAAAATAGCCAGTTACAAGGCTACAACTAAGAAGATGTCGGATCAATTACAGAAAATGATGATGGGATCCAAGGTTGGTAATCAAATGAAAGTGGCCAACTTTATCAATAGCAATGAGGAATTTAAAGCAAAGGAGAACGAGAGCTTGGAGGACACTTATGAGAGATTTGTTCTATTTCTAAATGAACTGGAGAAGAACAATGTGAAGAAGAAGCAAATTGAAAACAACGTCAAATTCTTAAGCATCCTTCAGCCTGAATGGAAGAAACATACACGAAGGATGAAACAGATGAAGGATCTCAGTGACATTCCCTTGAATGAAGTATATGAGACATTGAGACAGAATGAGGAGCAAGTAGAAGAGAAAAGAGAAGAGAAGAAAAAGTCTGAGAAAGATGTTGATCCTATTGCCTTGGTAGTTGCAAAGAAAGAGAAAGAGAAGAAGGACAAGAAGAAGAAGAAGAAGAAGAGAGTTGTGGTTTCTGAGTCTGCTGATTCTGAAGATGGTGACTTTGATTCTGATGATGGGGAAAACTTAAAGCAAGCTATGCTACTGCTGACCCGAGCATTTCAGAAAAAGTTCTACAAGAAGCCCGGATCAAATAACCTGAGGTACTCATCAGGGCCAAGGAATTATGATCATAAAGAAAGAATTGAAGGGAGAAGATTTGATGAGAAGAGATCTGAAGGGAAGAAACCAGAGGAGAAAAGAAGAAATTTGAATGATTATAGTGAGAAGAAGTCTGAAGAGCTGATCAAGTGCTATAACTGCGGTAAAGTGGGTCATTATTCCATGGATTGTCGGAAGCCAACAGTGAGGAATTCAGATTACTACAAGAATAAGATGATTCTGGAAAAGCAAAAAGAAGTTGGAAAGGCATTGATGGCTGAGGACGAGTATTAGATTGATCACTCAAATGATGAGGAAAAGGATGAGACTGCATACATGTGCCTCATGGGAAAGGAAGTGAAATACGATGAATCAGATGAGGAGACTTCCGATGAGGTACAACTTAGTTCTGAATCTGATTTTTAAAACAAATGGAAGCCATGATGGTTGAGTTTCAAGACTTACAAGCAAAACTCAAAAAGGAGGAAAGTAGAGTTGCTAAGAAGCGTCAAACAATTTTTGATCTCAACAAGGAAATTGTTGGGAACAAAACCTTGCTTGATTCTTTGAATAATTCTACTATTGTTTTTGAAAAACAAAAAGCTTGTCTTGAATCTCAAATTTCTGAAACTATTTCAAAATTAAATTCATCTAAATGTGAGAAACAAGAGTTTGTACTAAAAGTTCATAAATTGCAGTTTGATAATAAAAATTTGCAGAAAAAGGTAAATGGTTTGGAAGCAAAACTTTACACTCATGGTCAAACAGATCAAACTATTTTTCTAAATACACCAAAGGAAGAAGACGATTTTAAAGAAAAGTGGGGTCTCGGTTACGATAACCCACACTATTTAAAGAAAGCAATCAGAAAACAACCAACTTTATATAATTTTGATTTTTTACAAGTGGCTGATAAACATCCTCATTTGAAACCCAAATTTGTTACCAAATCTTCTGATGAGGTTGAGGCCAAGGAAGACGAGAAAAGAAAGAACACAACAAGAATGCAACTACCATTCTACTATAAAAAGCTAAATGATAGTTATCTTTCTGTACAACCGAAGCTTTTGTCAAATGATTATTTTGAAAGCTATTCTACCAAGGAGTTGGAGGCAAAACCTGTTAAAGCCAAAATTTATGTTCCTCCAATCATTTTAGAAAGAAAATTTGTTGAGCTTCAAAATGTTTTAGATGAGGAAAGAACTTTGGTTGAAATTGAGAAAATTGTGTTTTCTACTGTTATGAAGAACACTGTTTTTAAATATGTTCAAAAAGTGTGTTCAAATTCTTCCAAGGCACCTTAAGTTTCTGATGATGATTTTGATGACTTATTTGCAGATGCAAATGATTTTTTAAATTCTGATGGTTGTGTTGATGAAAGTGTTGAGATGTTTGATTTCACTGCAAAACTTCCAGATCATTCTGATTTTATTATTAATTCTGATGCTTTACCTAGTGTGTTTGAGAAAGTTGAATCATCAACTAAGGTTGATAAATCAGTTCCTGTGAGTACCTATTCTTCTAAAGGTAAAAAGCAAAGGAAAAGGCACTCACAGAAACAGACTAACACAGGTAAGCAAAAGAAAAGATAAACTCAGAAATCTCATGTTGCTAACAAAGTTAAATCTTTTGTTTCAGAATTGAGCAAGAAAAAGTTTGAAGCGAGATTTGAATGGTGACCTAAGAAGAAGGTTGAAGAGCTTACAAAATCATTCCCTGAATTTGACTATAATAGGATTTTTGTTAGTGATAGTGATTTAGTTGGTCATATTGCTTCTTTCAAAACAAATCTTGTAACTTCTTACAAGACTTACTAATAAAGCAATTGTTCCAATTATCTCCGTTTACTACTCAATTGTCTACACATGGTCGAAATGATTTTGTGACTCGAAAATATTCTGATGATTGGTTTGGAACATACCATGTATATAATTCATTTGTCTCAAAAGTTTTTCAAAAGATCAGAGGGTCCAAATTCAAATGGATGCCAAAATCATGTGCTAACACTGTAGGACCCATCTATAAATGGGTACCTAAACCAATTGTTTTCTGATTTCTCTTATGTAGACCCGTCATATGTGGTACTTGGACTCTGGTTGTTCCAAGCATATGACCGGGAAGAAAGATATTTTATCTAATTATACAGAGAAATTTTGCGGGAACGTTCGTTTTGGAAATGACCAGTTTTCATCAATATTGGGATACAGAGATGTTGTGCAAGAAAATGTAACGATCAAGAAGGTGAGCTATGTTGAAGGCCTTGGACACAATCTGTTTAGCATTGGTCAGTTTTGCGACAAGGACTTAGAGGTAAATTTTAAGGCCAAGAGGTGTTGTGTGCGAACTGAAGATGGAAAAGAACTCTTGGTCGGGACGAGAAAGTCAAACCTTTACACGATGAATTTGTCAAAAGTCAAGACTGATAGTGCTGTGTGTATACTCACTAAAGCCTCTATGCAACAAAGTTGGTTATGGCATAGACGACTATCTCACCTCAACTTTCAGTACATCAATAAGTTTGTGACTGGTAACTTGGTGAAAGGACTTCCAGAGCTAAAATATGAAAAATAACATCTGTGTACGGCGTGTGAGAAGGGCAAGATGAAAAGAGCTTCTCATGAGTCTAAGCCTGAACCGAGTACAAGTTCTACATTGGAATTGTTACATATGGATCTCTGTGGTCCAATGCGAACTCAAAGCATCAACAACAAGAAATATGTATTAGTGATAGTGGACGATTATTCAAGATACACTTGGGTCAAATTTATTAGATCAAAAGATGAGATGTCCGATGTCATCATCTCATTTTTAAAGACCACTCAAGTGAATGTGCAGAAGACAGTAAAGCTTCTTCGAACAGACAATGACACAGAATTCAAGAACAAGACTGTAGATGATTATCTCGAATCGGTCGGGATAACACACCAGTTTTCTTCTGCTAGAACACCGGAACATAATGGAGTTGTTGAGAGGTGAAACAGAACCGTAGTGGAGGATACTCGCATGATGCTGAGTCAGTCAGATCTACCTTTATTTTTGTGGGCTGAAGCTGTGTCAACTGCATGTTATACTCAGAATCGCTCTATTATTCATCGTTGGTTTGGTAAAACGCCATACGCTTTGATTAATAAAAGAATACCTAACATTAAACATTTTCACATTTTTGGATGTAGGTGTTTCATGCTTAATGACAAGGAGAACTTGAACAAGTTCAGTCCGAAGGCTAATGACGGCATTTTTATCGGCTATTCTCAAACCTCTGCAACTTACAGAGTTTACTTGAAGAAGTCAAAGATCGTTGTGGAGAGCGTTAATGTCACATTTGATGAAGAGATGGCTTCTGATCAAAACAGTTCAGAACCCGTGATTACTGGAGTTTTAGCTTCTGGGCAAATCAGTCCAGAACCTGCAGTTAACGTCACTAAATCTGATAAAGCGTCAACATCGACATCTCATTTAACAGATTTAGATTTACTGTTTGAATTTTTCTATGATGAGTTTCTTGGTACTAATTTGCCTAAACCTATTGTGATTGACAGACCTAAAGGTTCAAACAATAATCATCCAATAACTTCAGATGTTTCAACTGAATCTGTTTCCTTGATTCAAGAAGAAACTCCAATTCAAACACCTACTCAATTAGTTGAAACTTTTCATGTTAATGAAGATCCAGAAGTAACTCACTCAATTGGATGTACTATAATGCCTATTCAATAGACATCGAGTGTCCAACCAACTGAAGCTTCTGCACCAACTACTTCAACTGAACCCCTACAAGAACAAGAAGAAAGTGGATTCTTAGATGATGAACATGATCAATCTACATCTATTTCATTCCCTCATGAACATAAGTGGACCAAAGAGCACCTAATATGTCAAATCATTGGAGATCCGTCCAAGACGTGCAAACTAGGTCTGTGACATTGAACCAGTGCATGCATGATTCTTTTCTGAGTAAGATAGAGACAACTCGAGTATCTGAAGCTCTAGCTGATTTAGATTGGATAACAACAATGCAATAAGAGCTTAATCAATTCAAAGCACTTAAAGTCTGGAGACTCATGCCACGTCCTGAAGGTAAAACAATCATTGGTACGAAATGGGTTTTCAAAAATAAGAAAGATAAAGATGGTATCGTCATAAGAAATAAAGCAAGACTTGTGGCTAAAGGATATACGCAAGAGGAAGGTATAGATTATGACGAGAATTATGCTCCAGTTGTGCGTATAGAGGCAATCAGAATGTTTTTGGCCTACGCTGTACACAAGAACTTCACAGTATATCAAATGGATGTGAAGATTGCCTTTCTGAATGTCATTCTAAATGAGGAAGTATACGTCTCACAACCTGAAGGTTTTGTCAATCCAGATAAACTAGATCATGTATACATTCTTGACAAGGCTCTTTATGGTTTGAAACAAGCTCCTCGCGCCTAGTATGACGTTCTATCCAAATTCTTAGTCAATTCGGGCTTTTCTAAAGGTAAAATCGATACTACTCTATTCATTAAAAAGGAAAAAGCTGATATCATCTTAATTCTAATATATGTGGATGACATCATATTTGGTTAAACTAATCTAAAGTATTGTAAGAATTTTTCAAACCTCATGGTGTCCAGATTTCAGATGAGTATGATTGGAGAGATGAATTTCTTTCTCGGATTACAAGTCAAACAATTTTCTACGAGGATTTTTATTAATCAAGCGAAGTACATTTATGATATTCTGAGAAAATTTAAAATGGAAAATTATACTCTAATTGGAACCCCGATGGCACCAGGAACTAAGATCAAAGCTGATCTTTCGGGAAAAGTTGTCGATGTTAGAACTTATAGAGGGATGATTGGTTCTTTTATGTACTTAACATCTAGTCGGCCAGCTATTATGTTTTCTACGTGCTTATGTGCTAGATATCATGCTTCACCTAAAGAATCCCATCTGTCTGCAGTAAAGCGTATATTTAGATATGTGAAAGGCACTGCAGATCTTGGTCTGTGGTATCCTAAAGATATTTGTTTTGAGCTCACAACATTTTCAGACGCAGATAATGCAGGTTATATGCTTGACAGGAAGAGTACTTCGGGATACATACAATTCTTAGGCGATAAACTCGTGAGTTGGGCTTCGAAGAAACAACTTTGTATATCTACTTCAACTGCTGAGGCAGAGTACGTAGCTGCGGCTAGATGCTGTTCTCAAGCGCTGTGGATGCGGACACAACTCCGAGATTATGGTTTCAAGTACAACAATATCCTGATCTACTGTGATTCAAAGAGCACTATTGCAATATATGCAAACCCTGTTCAACATACGAAAACCAAGCACATCGACGTGAAATATCATTTTATCAATGATAATGTTGAAAAAGGTACAATCGAACTTTACTTTGTAAACACAGATTATCAACTTGCTGATTTGTTTACAAAGCCACTTGACGAAAAGGGATTTAATTTTCTCATTTCAAAACTTGGCATGCTAAATCTCAAGACTTAATATGTTGTTACCAAGTACAATTTAGATTTTGTTATTTTTTCTTCATTTCTTTATTTTTAATCTGAAAGATATATGCATTGTTCATGATTTCAGGGGGAGTGTGACACAAAGATAAGATGATCTACATTTTAGGGGGAGTTGTAGATATTTCCACGTATTGTTATACTGACATATGTTATGATGCATATTTTCAGGGGGAGTAAGGACAATGATTTCTGATTACATTTGATCAGAACTCGTTCTTAACAAGTTTTATTGCTTTCATATCTTTAATATTTCAATAAAGTTTATGAATAAGACTTTGTACTTTGACAACTTTTTGACTATATGCAGTTTTTGAGGGGGAGCTTACATGATCATATTCAATATGACTTTCGAGCCGACTTCATGAGATTTAAGCTGAGCGTAAGGATCATTCTAAACTTAATCTCATACATGTCTGAAAGAAGGACGCCTTTCAGATATGAAAACATGTTTCTAAATGTTCAAACCACTTCTCTATTCTCAAAATGATTTCATGAATTTAGAAGTGTGATTTTAAATGTTTTCATTTTCATGAGCTTAATTGTTAAACTAACCATGTGTTTCCAAGGATAAATACTTGTGTATTATTTTTTCCATATACTGTCAAGTATTCATACACACCGGTTTAGTACTTTTATTGACTAAGATCTTACCATGTCTCAAATTTAAAACTAATTTTTCGATGGTAAGACACCCCGTTTGAACTTCATTGATATTTGAGCGCGATTTCATTCAAAACGTTTCTTTCAAGAATGTCTATAATTGTTCTTATAGACAATATCCAATTTTCATGACCTAAGCCTTGATTGTTAAATCATTTATATTTGATTTTATCATACAATGTCAGATTTTCAAACAAGTTTCTTGTATTCATTTCATTTATTCAATATACTTGTTTTGAAATATCTTACATGATTAAAATGCTCAAATCTTCATGAGCATACTTATATCTGACTTGTATTGTTGTGCTTTAACTGAAAAGTTAATCGTTGAGCAACATATTCTTTTAGGACAACATGGGTTCATTGTGTGAGAACTAAACAGAACTTTTATGGATTCACGTTAACCAGTGTTTCCTAACCAAGAATCTATCCTTGAGTGATCGAGAGGCAAGGGGTCAATATCCGAGTGTGGGTATGAGTGATGAGATAACATGAAAAGAGAGTTTGGTTAGAAGTGAGCTTAAATGATAAAAAGAAAGAAGGTGTGAGATCAGAGTAAAAGAATATCAAACTTTGCACCAACTTTTCCTAATCCGGGCAACCACATTACTGTTGTTTCACAATTCTTCATAAACTTCATTGAAACATGCAACTAGCCCATGCCAACTCTTGACTTAACCCCACCAGCTACTCATCTTTTTCTTAACAAAGAGATGTTTTGTGATCCTAGTATACTAGCAATCTAAAACAAACAAAGATTATCAAAATGTCATTATATTGAAGTCATAAGATTACAAAGTGCCACAGATCTCACAAATACAAATCTCCCTTTGAACGTATGCGTGTTCTCTATGTGTGTTCTCTTAGAATGAATGTGTGCGCGTGACTTAATGATTACAAAGAAAAAACTACTATTTATACTAAGTCAACTAAAGTTGACTTTACAACAAAACCCTTAGACTTAACAACAATTACACAATAGACCCTCTATTTTAATCTTGAATACAATTCATATCTAACAATCTCCCCCTTTGGATTCAAGATTAATTTTTTTTGGCAATAATCATCAGGTCTTCTTTTCTTCAGAAAACTCTTCAGCATTTGAATCTTTCACAACTTTAAATCTTGAAATCTTTGATATCTTCAACAAACTTTACATCTTTAAAACTTTGTCACTTTGGTTAGTCTGCGATGTATAACACTTTAAACAATTCTCCCCCTTTGGATTAGCTTTTAGTAGCTTTGAGTAGTCAACATTTTCTTCAATCTCTAACTTTGATGCAACTTTCAGATTTATCTCTTTCTTTGAAACAACCAACCATCTGGCTTTTCTTTCTCATTCTTGTAGCTTTCAGATTTATCTCTTTCTTTGAAACAATCAACCATCTGACTTTTCTTTCTCATTCTTCTACTTTCCGCTTTGAAACTGATCTGACTTTAAAATCTTGAACTATCTCCCATTTCTGATATGATCCACTTTAAATCTGACTTGAACTTTGAAACTTCTCCCCCTTTTTGATGAATTTTGAGAATCAGAATCATCAAAACTGTTCAATGTCAGCTCTGTCTTTGAATGATCTCCCCCAAATAATCAGATAAGCACAGTTTCCATGAATAACTATCTCCTCCTTTGGTAGGATATGAACATTCTCCCCCAATTGATCTGATAAATTTCCGTTAATTAAAAAATGTATCCATCTGAATCTTTTCAAATTTAGACAAATTAAGAGTGGTAACCCTGAATCAACAGATGAAATAGTTAAAATGCCTGTAAGTAACACGGAGTTACTTAGTACAACGGATGTACTATATAAGGAGCTTGGGTGATGTTCACTCCCCAGGAATTCCATTCAATCATTGAAAAACACAAGGTTAATCTTTGAACGTTCTGACAGAAAAACGAATTTTCTGTGTGCTCGTGCTTGTGTATGAAAGAATTTAGTACAATGATTGCTTTTCATAAAGCTCAAACTTATGTAAACTATTGAGACATCAACAGTAACAGATAGACTCAATGTGTATGAGAAAGGGTCGAAGATGGGGCAACTTTCCTTCTTTTTCAATATTTGAGTCTTCCAAATGAAGATCAAATAGAATATGTGTTGCTTCCCCTTGAAAAATGTATCATTCTTTTGTTAAGAAAAGAATGAGTAGCAGGTGGGGTTTTAACAAGAATTGGAATGGGCTAGTTGCCTTTTTCAATGAAGGTCACGAATAAGTGTGAACCAACAAATTATGTGGCTGCCCGACTCAGAAAAAGTTTGGTGCAAAGTTTGATATTATTTTACTCCGATCTCTCACCCTCTTTCTTTTAAACATTTGAGCTCACTTCTAACCAACCTCTCTTTTACATTTTACCTCAGCACACTCCCACACTGATTCATTTGATCCCTCTCCCCTCAATCACTCAAGGATTACTTCCGGGGTAGGATACACAGGTTAACATGAATCCATGGAAGTCTTTTAAGCACTCACACTGAATCCCATGTATTTTGTCCTAAAAGAATGTATTGCTCAACTGTTCATCTTGACAGTTAAGCACAAGATATCATAATCAGTGTATGTATGCTCATTAAAGATAAGGATGAAATTTGAGCAATTTGAACATTTAAGATCTCTGAAAACTTTAAACATTTAAGATCATTCAATTTCATGGTTTTGAGAATCTGACAATGATTTAATCAGATCAAATTTCATGAAGAAAAATAATTTGGGATATCAAAGACGTAAGATGTTTATATGAACAAGATATAAACATGTTAACAATGAAAGCACATTTATAGTAAGAAATGACGTCTAATTTCAAACAACTTTGAATAGCAAATGGGAGTATTACCATAGAAAGAATTATCTATTTGATACATGGTAATAACAAAATCAATAAGAAATGTATTGAACCGTTTTGTGTAAGAATACTTGACAGTATATAGACAATATAATACACAAGTATTGATCTTTTGGAAACACACGGTGAGATAAACATCAAAGTATCCAAAGAAAATCATTTAAAATCACTGTTATGTCAGATTTGATAGTAATCATTGTATTTATAGCCTTGTAGCTAATACTATGTTTTAGAGCTTTTATATCTTGTATTAGCCAAGGGTATTTAAGTCCCTTGTGGCCTTTGTCTTTGTAACACTTGAGTGCATAATATCAAGATATCAGATTTCTACGTCTTCTACTTTCTCTCTCTAAGATTAGATCGATCTTGGATTAACAATTGGTATCAGAGCCTAATCTGAATCAGAGAGAATTGAGAGATTCATATTTTCATTATGAATTTGTTATCAATTCAGAGAATTTGATCAATTTTCTTGAACTCGATAAAGAAAATCTCATTTTCTGAATTTTTCACAAATTTTTTCTGAAATCTGATCGAATTGTCCTGTAATTTGGTTTGTTGGATTCGTTTTCATTGTTAGATCATTGTTGATTCACATCAAATTGCAAGAAAATCATTTTTTGGAGTTCAATTTTAAGATTTTTGTGATTTTTGGTTCGTTCTGAGTTAGAGCACTGTTCGATTCACAAGTTCACTATTTTGCGAAAATTGTTTGAATTGATTGTTTTAGAGTAGTTAGAATTCAGTTTTCGAACATATCTATGGGAACAAATTTCATCAGATTCGTTTATGTAATCGAAATTTGAAGTTTCTCGTGTTTTTCTTGGTTTTGCGCTAGATCTCGTTTTTGCGCGAGTTCATCTAAATTTTGCGCGAGTTCATCTACAGTTTGCGCAAGTCTTCAAAAAGTATTGCGCCAATTCTTCAAGTTTCTCGCCAACTTCATTCAGTTCTTTAGAGTCTAGAGCAAAATTTTGTTTCTCGCCAGCTCTACGAAACGCAAAGTTCAAGTGTTGGTTCACGTTTGATTTTTGCGCCAGCTTCTTTCTAGCTCAAATTTCAACTTTGCGCCAGGTTTTTCTTCAAGTTTTTGCCAAGTTCAGGACTCAAGTCTTCTTGCGAAAAGTACTGTTTTCTCCATCAGTTCATCGCGCAAAGTTAATTTTGTGCCACCTATGTCTCGCGCAAAACATTCTTTACGCCACTTTCTTCTCGCGCAAAACAAGTTTGCGCCAGCCTCTCTCTGTTTCAAGACTTGGGCATTTTTCTAAGTTTTTCTGAAGAGATGGATATGTTAAAATTCTCTTTTCAAGCTCAGTTTTACAAGAACGACATTATGATGTCGTTGGGATCAGATACTCGTCCTCCGGTTTTGATAAATGAGAATGAGTTCACTCAATGGCAAGATCGTTTCATTAACTTCATCGAGCGTCAAGCAAACAGAGAAAACATGATGAAGTCATTCACTGAAGGACCATTCGTCAAACCTAAGAACGATATTCCCGCCACTGCTGAAGAGCTTTCACGAGAAAAAGCTGATCGCGAAGCAAAGTCTAACCTAATGCTAGCGTTGCCTAATTCCATCTACAATCGAATTGATTGTTTCAAGCACAATCCGATGATGATGTGGACCCAGTTAAAAAAGATCATGCTTGGGTCAACGGTTGCAACACAACTCCGACAAACGCGCTACATGAACAATTTTGAGGAGTTCAAAGTAAAGGATGGGGAGTCTTTGAAGAGTGTCTTTGACAGGTTCTCGGTAGTGCTGAACGATCTGCAAAAGATAAAAGTGCAAAAGACTGACTTAGAGACTAATCTGAAGTTCCTCAACGCTCTTCAACCGGAATGGAACAAATCATGTCACCGATTGAGGAATGATGTCCGGGTCTCTAAAATGCAAATACAAGAGCTTTATGAGATTTTGATGACAGATGAGAGTATAGTCAAGGAGAAGAAGGCAAAGCTTGATAAGAAGAACAAGCCAAAAATAGTGGACCCGGTTGCACTTCTCACGAGCAAATTGGCTGAACAAGCATTGTCTGAGAATGCTTATGATGGGGCAACTGATGATGATGGTGAGGCATTAGAAAAAGCAATGATTCTTCTCTCTCAGCACTACAACAAGAAGTTCCAGCATCGGTCGGGTTCCAACAACCTTAGCTTCACTTCGGGGTCTAAAGTTTTTATAATGTCCAATCTTTAACAACCTTAGACCCCGAAGTGAAGCTAAGGTTGGACATTTGGTAAAACTTCATTACCAAATGATTATAAAAACTTTGACCCCCGAAGTTTTTAAATGTCCAATCTTCCATTAAACTTCATTACCAAATGATTATTTCGATATATATGCTATTAATGCTAATAAGAAAAATATATCTCCAGTTTCTTATGATACTAAAAGATATATTCCCCCATTAGTGTTAGAGGGCAAAATCGTTGATCTTGAAGTTAAAATGGAAGAACAAAGTCTTCAAAACGAACTTGAAAATGATTTTGTTCTTTTTATTATGAAATCAAGTTTTGAAGAAAATTTAATTTCTCAAAAGCAAGACTTTGATGACAAAATTAATTTTGGATTTTCTACTGATTCTAAGGAAAATATGCAAGAAGCTCCATTAAGTGATAGTTTGCGCCACCCACTGGTAGAGCAAACTGACAGTTTGCGCCAGCAGTTGGTAGCGCAAAGTACAGATTGCGCCACCAGTGGGTTGCACAAATGTTGTTCAGACTTGTGTTTTTATGAAAAATATGACTCCGAGGCTAGTTCAAATTCGATGAACGATCAGTTTGGTTTCTTGGATAACATCTCTTCTTCAAATTCAAAGCTTAAATCGGAATTTCTTGATGACTCTTTTACACTAAATGATGAGTATTATAAACCAAAGCATAAAAGAAGAAGGTCAAAGAAGTCAAAGAAGCAAGTTAATGTCATTTCTGAAAATTCTAATTCTTTCGATTCTAATGTTTCAGATCAGACTTTGAAGAAGTCTACAAGGCAGATATGGAGGGTCAAGTAGAAATCTGATGACTCTGTGACTGTTGAGGATCGATGTGTAGATAATCTTTGTAGTAGTGATTCATTTGCTGTTCGTAATAAAATTTCAAAATACTCAATAAAGCAAATGATTCGAATTGCAAAAGATGTCTCATATTTTTCCTCTAGTTCTAGTTCAGATGATTATGATTCGTCCTCTACAGATGATTATATTAATTCCTATGATTATTTTTCTCATGTTTTGTTTGTCAAATCTAATAAATTTACTCCCATTAGAATTGCAACTATCAAACATGGACCCAAATACAAGTGGGTACCAACCAAAGACTGATTCTGAGTTGCAGGCACCTACTGTCAAGGGGGAGTAAGAGAACTTAGGCTTCTAAGTAAATCAACTTAGAACCCGTACTTCAACTTCGACTTCTAAATATTTCTGTTTAGGACTCGTTATTCAACTGTTAATTATTTCTGAGTAAAGCAGCTCAGCACTCGCCCTTCAATATGTTTATCTTCTGTGCATATGAGAAACTGTGAGCGCATCTACTTCAAATTCCGCTGCACCTATCTCTGACAGTGATATTGTTCCAGTTACATCAAGATATTAAAGAATCTGAGCTAATTCGATCAGACCCTGAATGAGTGCAAACCAATCACATAGATATGCGGTACCACATTCCGTTAATCATCATGTTGAAGAAGGTATTATTGAATTATATTATTTTCTTCCAACTAAATATTAACTTGCCAATATTTTTACAAAAGCCATAGATGAAATATGATTTAATTTTTTGCTTTCAAAACTCGGCATGTTGAATTTAAAAGTTTAAATCTAAATAAATTTTATTTTATAAAGTGTGTTTTCAAGTTGCTTTGTTTATATCTAAGTTTTATATGTTCAAATTTCAAGTCTTACAAAAATCGAAAAGTCAGTAAAACATGTTTGAAATTTTGAGAATGCTTTAAAGTTGTGTCATTCGGAATATTTATAGTTTACAATGCTTTGAAACCCTAAAAAGTCAGAATTATGGATCGTAATGGAAATATAGGCTAAGTACTTAGATGTAAAACCGAGTGATTGAGATGAATCATATATATATAAAATTCAGAAATCATTAAGTTTAAAATTTTGTACCTGTGACCTTTCTGGTTTGGGAAAGTAAGTTCCGTGGGATGCTTGTCATCTGGTCCCCTAAGGTCAATTGGTCTGGGAGTGATCGAACCCAAATCCTTCTATAGAACCAGATCGAAAGTCATGTTCTACTGGTATGAATGGGTTTAGGATATGTCGATGTAGCCTTTCTGGTATGGGATAGTAAGTTCTAAGGGGTGCTTGACACCTAGTCCCCTAAGTCCAACTGGTCTGGGAGCGGCTGACCCAAATCCTGTAATAGGATCAGATAGAAAGTTACGTTTACGACATGTTATTTACTTACAAAACTTCTTGATTAAAAGATGCCAATGTGCACAAGCTTAAAAGATGCCAAAGAGCACAATCATGTCAAGATGCCAATGTGCACAACACTAAAAGATGCAAATGAGCACACATCTCATGATACTTGGTGATATGTTTGAGTTGCGATATACCTATACATTTGTGAAAGTCTTAATTTTTGACAGCTTAGTGTGAGTAACTGCAAAGTATTCTATTATATTTTTAGAATTTCATTTTCTTGAAGTTAATGAAATTCGCATGCTAGCACACTGACTAGATTGATGAAAGTTTTTGAAACTGAACATGTATTAACTTGATATGCAATGAAACTTGTATCTGTATCCAAAACCACACACTTGATTTCAACTGATTGATAAATTTGTGATATTTTACTAAATAGAATTTAACTTGTATGGTGTTTAAAATTTTATATATTTAGTTGTTTCAAAATCTATATTAAGTATATTTTTCTTTCTAAAATTGATGTTTCTATGCTTGTGTTCCCATATCCTTGTAAATTGGTATGTGCATATTTCGAGGGGGAGTGAATAAAGAGAAATTTCTGAAAGAACTTTTGATCATATCTCATTTCGAGGGGGAGTACATAAAGTGAATACATTGGATAGTGCATGTGTGTAGGGGGAGTAAAAGAGATCAACAGGTGAATCATTTCATGTCCCTAGTCAGATTTGCTAGCTTCTTCGACTCAATCTTGCAGATCTAAAGATGTCTCTTCTCCAGCATAGACATGACCAAGTTGATACAGATCATCACGGTTATGAGGGGGAGAAGTTAAAGAGAAGGAGACAAAGAGTTCAAAGTTTATCTGCTTAAGATTCTATTTCTTCAACTCTACTTGTCCTTTTGCTGTTCCAGCTCCGACCACCATAGCTTCTTCGAGTACATTTGAAAGAGGTGTGTCGTCTAGAGCACAAGCTGATGAACCGATTGTTCCTTCAAGTTTTTTACAAACTGATCCAGTCTTGTCAAGGCAGGAAAGACAACATAGATTGAAAGATGCTGAGAAGAATTTTTTTTTAGTCAAGAAGCTTCGCTAAGTAGCTTAGAAGGTCTGTTTTGTTTTTGACGATGGGTGTAACAGCCTACATTGAAGACCAGAGCGCCAATGATTACTAAGGGGGAGATTGTTAAGTCAGATTTTATAGTAATCATTGTATTTATATCCTTGTAGCTAATACTGTGTTTTAGAGCTTTTATATCTTGTTTTAGCCAAGGGTATTTAAGTCCCTTGTGGCCTTTGTCTTTGTAACACTTGAGCGCATAATATCAAGATATCAGATTTGTACGTCTTCTACTTTCTCTCTCTAAGATTAGATCGATCTTGGATTAACAATCACACTTCTCAATTCATGAAAACATTTTAAGAATAGGAAGTGGTTTGAACATTTAAGAAAATCATTTTTCACAAGTGAAAGTTGTCCTTATTTCAACAAGTGATAGAGTTTAAGATTCAGAAATATATACATGTAATGTAGGAATCTTAACTCCCCCTGAAATGAATATTAACATTTAAGCTTCATTGACAAAACTTCACATATTCTCCCCCTCGATATTTGTAAAACGTCAAGTTATCAGAAAAATATGATAGTTAAAGTACAAGTAACATTTATCTTCTCCCCCTAAAAGATATGACAGTTTAATTCTCAGTAACCCCTATCAAAATAAAAAAACTCCTTGAAAAGATATTTTATAGTAAGCATACTTCAGAAGAAAAACTTTTGAGGTCGGGTTTTGAACTGAAGTATTCAGAAGCCATTATTACATATTCTCCGGTGAGAATAGTAATATTTAGTATTACCATTTAAGAATGGGTCCAGATCTGATGTAATCAGAAACCATAGTCATTTGAAATCAGCCTGCAAAATAGAAGATTTTGGTAATCATTGTAAAAATGATTCCACCTTAGTCAGTAGTTGATGAATATTAGTAACTGTTCATAAATTCCAAAACACTGTCAATATAAGCAAAGAATAAGATTCACCCCCCCTTGGATTATGGACTGACATTCAACTTACCTAATTTGCTGACTAAGAATCTGAAACGCTTTTCATCTAACGGTTTAGTGAAATGGTCAGCCAATTGTTAGTCGGTTTGAACAAAATGCATTGCTACGTCTCCCTTTTCCACATGATCTTTTATAAAATGGTATCGTACATCAATTTGTTTTGTCTTCGAGTGTTGCACTGGATTAGCAGTTATCGCTATCTCGCTCATGGAATCATAGTAAATAGGAACTCTTTGGTAGGAATAGCCAAAATCTTTCAACTGTGTCTTCATCCAGAGGACTTGCGAACAACAGCTAGCCGCAGCTACATATTCTGCCTCAGTGGTGGATGTAGAAATGCAGTTTTGTGTCTTTGAAGTCCAACTAACCAATTTGTCTCATAAAAACTGACAAGATCCAGATATTCTTTTTAGATCCAATTTTCAACCTGCATGGTCATCATCTGTATAGGCAGTTAAATCAAAACCAAAATCCTTAGGATACGAAAGGTCTAACTCGGGAGTGCCTTTGATGTATCTAAGAATTATTTTAACAGCGACCAGGTGAGATTCCTTCAAATTCGCTTGATATCTAGCACAGAAGCATGTAGCAAACATTATATCAGGTCTGCTAGCTGTTAGATACAGTAATGATCTAATCATGCTTCGGTATACTTTTTGATCAACAGATTTACCAGACAAATCAGCATCTAAAAGTGTTACGGTTGCCATCGGCATTTTCATTACTGATCTATCAGTCATATTGAACTTTTTCACGATATCTCTAATGTATTTAGACTGGTTTATGAAAATGCCTTCGGGTGACTGTTTTACTTGAAGTCCAAGGAAAAATGTTAGCTCACCCATCATTGACATTTCAAAATGAGATTCCATAATTTTAGAAAAGTTCTTACAAAATTTAGAATTAGTAGACCCGAATATAATATCGTCCACATAAATCTGTATTAGAATCAAATCATCACCTTGCTTTATTAAGAACATGGTTGTATCATTTGTACCTTTTTTAAAACCAGAAGCAAGTAGGAACTGAGTTATAGTTTCATACCAAGCTCTTGGTGCCTGTTTTAAACCGTATAGCGCTTTGTCTAGAACATATACATGATCTGGGTGTTTCGGATCAACGAAACCTTCAGGTTGAGGAACATAGACCTCCTCATGCAGAATCCCATTTAAGAACACAGACTTTACGTCCATTTGATAGACAGTAAAGTTTTTATGGGCTGCATAAGATAAGAAGATCCTGATGGCTTCGATCCGTGCTACAGGGGCAAACGTCTCGTCGTAGTCAATGCCTTCCTGTTGGCAGTAACCCTTAGCTACCAAGCAAGCTTTGTTCCTTACTACAACTCCAGCTTCATCCCTCTTGTTCCTGAAAGCCCACTTTGTGCCTATCACAGATTTACCGTTTGGTAGTGGGATTAGTAACCAAACCTTGTTCCTTTCAAATTGCAGAAGCTCGTCTTGCATAGCTAGAATCCAATCGGGATCGTGCAAGGTTTCTGAGACTTTCTTAGGCTCCAAGGAACTAAGGAAACTTGAATATAAGCAAAAATTGGCAGATGTTGCACGCGTTCGAACACCACTGTGTACGTCGCCAATGATATTAGGTAGGGGTGATCTCTTATCCAACGTGTTGTTCTTGGAATTGGTTGAACATTTTCTTCCGTATTATCGTCATCGTATTCATCATAAATGGAAGGCACAACCTCGGATGTACTCAGGACATATTGTTCATTTATTTCTGAAGCAGGTAATTCTGGAGCAACAGAGGAAGTACTCGGGACTTCTCTTCCAGAATTTGTATCTGCAGAAGCAGAATCAATATTAGCATTTTCAAAAATATTAGGAGTAGATGTACCTGACGAGATTTTTGTAGTGACTGGTTCAGAAGGTCCAGAGATATCTTCAGTAATGACTAGGACCTCTGAATTTGATGCGGACGCGCTAGATTTATCAAAATCTGCACAAATGTCCATAAACGCATCAAGAAATAATAAATCTAACTCTGATGTAACATTAGATGAGTTAGAAAGCTTAGACTGTGAAGATTCGGGTTCTATTCTGTCTTGAATAGAAGCCTTTTCTTTAAGCTTGAGTTCTGAACTGTTATGTTCAGAAGTCAATGTAGAAGATTCATCAAATGACACTTTCACGCTTTCCATGATAGTCTTGGTTCGCCTGTTGTATACACGATAGGCTTTTGACATCAAAGAATATCCCACAAAGTAGCCTTCATCAGCTTTCTTGTCAAACTTTCCAAGGTTATCACGGTCGTTCAATATGTAGCACCTGCAACCAAAGACACATAAAAATTAAATGTTCGGCTTTCTTTTATTAATAAGTCATATGTTGTTTTGTTAAATCTTTTAATCACAATGGTCCGGTTCTTAGTAAAGCATGTGGTTGCTACGACTTCAGCCCAAAGATACATTGGAAGACCAGAATACGCCAACATCGTTCTTACAGCTTCAACCAAGGTTCGATTTTTCCTTTCGACCACGCCATTTTGTTGTGTAGTGTAGGCAACAAAAATTATGTGAAATCCCAACAAATGTGAGATAGATTTGAAGAGCAAGGTTCGATTTTTCCTTTCGACCACGCCATTTTGTTGTGTAGTGTAGGCAACAAAAATTATGTGAAATCCCAACAAATGTGAGATAGATTTGAAGAGTATCGTTTTTGAATTATGTGCCGTTATCACTTCGCAACGATTTGACTGGCAATTGGAGTCGAACTTGGATCTTTTTTTATGAAGGAAATTAATAGATCTGGTGCATCAGATTTGTTTCGCAGAAACTCCAACCAAGTGTATCTCGAATACTTATCTATCATCACAAGTATGTACTTTTTGCCGTTGATAGATTGAGTACGCATTGGGCCGGAAAGGTCCATCTGAATTAGTTCCAGAGGTGTTGAGCAGAAAAATTCATTCTTTGCTTTGTGCAAACTTCTTTTCATCTTTCCCATCTCTCAAGCGGGACAAAGCGAATCTTTCTCAAACCTCATCTCAGGTAGACCTTTGACAATTCCTTGTCTCGCTAACTAATCAATCGCTTTGAAGTTCTGGTGAGACAAGCGCCGATGCCATGTCCAACTTTGTGCTTTCGATGCTTTTGCAATTAAGCATATAGATCGTGTAGCCGAAAGCGTTGGAAAGTTCACCGCATAAAGATTGTCATAGCATTCAGCTCTAAAAATCCCATTACCGTCCGAATCATAAATAAAACAACGATCAATAGTAAACCAAACTTGATATTGACTGTCGCAGAACTGACTAGTGCTGAATAGATTGTGATCAAGTCCATCCACATACAATACTTTCTTTATGGTTACAGTGCCATTCTTTAATGAACCATTTCCTCTGATGATTCCATGAAGCTCAGAATTTGCGAAGCCAACTGTTCGTGCAGGTTCTTCAATATAGTCGTGCAGTAAATGCTTAAATCATTCCATGTGTCTAGAGCATCCTGAGTCTACGTACCACAAATGACAGGCCTGCAAAAAGAACATATCATTTCTTTTTAGGTACCATATCCAGATGGGTCCATTCTTGTTAGCCTCATGCAATTTCTTGATATCATCTACCTTAGCCTTTATTCTCCATTCATATCTAGGCTTTGGTACCCATTTCCAAATCATTTTAACATTAAGCTCATGAAATTGCTTTTTCCTAGAAAGATAAGCAGGCTTAGGTTGAAATACTTTACTTTGTTGTGTTGAGGATTTGGATACTGTTTTAGCTTTAGATGCCTTTTTAACAAACTTTGGCTTATGAGGAATGGAGTTAAATGAAAATGTATTGTCACCACAGTGTTTGCAAATCAAGTTCTTACGAGCAAATGTCAACAATTTTGATTTATCAAAATGATTACATTTATCCATAAAACTTTGACATTTATTGTTGTTCGAACTTGTACATGACAAAACAACACTATCAGCAACTTTACAATCATTTTCAACAACTATTTTCTCACTTTCTTTCTTCCTCCATTCTCCTTTACCATCATTCTTTCTCAGATCTGAAACATGAAAGGAAAATTTATTAGTCTTCTTCTTTAAGGATGAACTTTTCTTTAAAATTCCTGAAGTCTCGCCTTTTTCAAAAATACTCGGTAAGTATTCAGGACATTCAGAATAAACAACAGAGGTTTTTGTTGAAGCCTCAAACTCTAGATTAGAATGCACATTCCATTTTTGAGCATCAAACACCTTTTTATCATTCAAATTCTGTTTAAACAAATCAGTTTTCAGTTCATTCAACTCTTTAGAAAGCTCTTTGTTTTCTTCAAAAGACTTGTCCAGTTTGAATTTAAGATCACAGTTCTCATCTTCTAACTCTTCAAGAGTCTTTTGTAAATCCTTGATTTGTTTCTCAAAATCGGATGTTTGCTCAATCACAGAGTTTGAGTCAAGCTTCTCTAGAATAGAAACAGGATCTGAGGCATTCATCATTTCATCAAACATCTCCTCAGTCATTTTGTTTGCAAATTCTTTTTGAATGCTAGGATTCGTGACATTTGAGCACTCTTCAGTCTTAACTTAATGTTGAGATTTAGAAGTAATGAATTCAAATATAGGAATCTGAGTACCAATATCTGTATCTGAGTCATATTCGTCATACATACATTCAGCCTCAGGGATATCAGTGTCATCATTGGTTGATTCAGTTGGAGATGGTGTTGAAAACAATGATTGAAACTCAACAAATTCAAGTTTTCTGTTTTTATAACTTTTGTTCAAATCATTCTATTGAAATCCAACTGATTTAAAACTTGATTGCGAATCAGCACAACTAGACGTATCATCATCCATCACCTCTTTACCTTTAGATGAAATGTCAGACTTAGGAGTTTCGGCCTTAACAAACGTGTCACGAATGTCCGGGATTTTCTTTATTTTTAGTCCAATTTATCAAAATTGTATAAGTTTTCAGGGGCTTTCTTCAAAATATCATTTTTTTGTTAAACCCAATCCCGACTTAGCATTGTAAAATCAGACATCTTGGAGTTTGTTAGTCAGCAGATTTAATGTCTGCTCAGTCTGTCCTCTTTTCAGATTGAGATCCTCTAGTTGTTTGATTTTGCAATATGCTTCATTCCTTTCGTGAAAGCAAGCTTCAAATTTGATTTTAAATTCACCATTTTCAGAATTTAAATTAACTAAGTTTCTTTCAAGTTCCACAATCTTAGCCTTTAAAATTTCTCTTTCTTTCTTTAAGGTATCCTTTTCAGATTCCTTATCCTCAACAATAACTTTCAATAATGCGTTTTCATCACGAAAACTCATCATTGTTTGTCGTTCCAACCTAAGTTTGCCTTTTAAAGCTTCAAATTCTTTCTCCATATTTTGGATTTGATCCATCAATGATTCAAAAAGTTCAGAGTTTTCATAAGTTACACTTACCTCGGAGTCACTGTCGGAATGATCAGAAGAGGGTTCTACATTGTAATCTACCTTTCCCATCATGCAGACTTGAGTAAAATGGGCTGATTCATCATCTGAACTTTGAAAGAACCAATTTTCTTCTTCAGCCATTAACTCTTTTCCCTCCTCCTGATTTTTAGCAAGTAGTGACTTCTTGGCATAGTATTCGGAGTTCTTCACTCTCTTGAACTTGCAGTCCTTTGAAAAATGGCCTGGCTTGCCACAGTTAAAGCACCTCCCAAACTTTGGGTCTATCTTCTCTTCTTTCTTCTCTTCTCTTTTCTCTTCTCTCTTCTCTTCTTTCTTTCCATATCCGGGCTTGTATTTTTCAGCTTTTTCTTTCCTATACCCTTCATACTTTGGCTTTGAACCATATCTCTTCTTCCCAAAGCTCTTTTGAAATTGTCTTGTGATAAGGGCAAGGTTGTCAGCAAATCTCTGAATATCGTCATCAGAGTGTAGCTCAGCTTCTTCAGAAGACACTTCAGAACTTGATTCACTAAGCTCAGTAAGGAAGGATTTGGACTTCTTTGACTTGAATTTAGAGGAAGAAACAATCTTTGAACTTGAACCCTTTTTTCTTTCAGATAATAAAGCCAACGAGTTTTTGACAATCTTCTTTTCTTCATTAAGCATTTTGATTTCATCCTCATGCTGTGAGAGGGTTGTAAAGATGTCATTTACATCCTCGTGAGCCATATTCTTGGTCATTTGGATGTTGATAGCATAGCTTTTCCACTCTGGGTTTAGACTCTTGATGACTTGCAATTAATCTCGAAAACAGACTTGTTCATCCCGTTTCTTCTGAAATAATTCAGAATCACATTCAAGCGATTGTATGTGTAAATCAAAGCTTCCCCTTCCTTTGCATGAAAGCCCTCATAAGCATTTATACTTTGGTTGAGCTTGGCTTGAATAGATCTTTCTGTACCCTGGAACTGTCTTTCAAGTTCGTCCCACATAGCCTTTGCAGATTCGTGACTATCTACTCTGTTGTAGATATCATTGGGAATTGCCATGGTGAGATAGATAAGAGCTTCTTCATCTATCTTGTGTAGCTCCTTCTCTCTTTCGCTGAAATACTGATATGGCTTAGGCACATATCTAACAAGATTCTCAGGAGAAGTATCAGTAGCGGCCTGTCCAGGTACAGTGACAACAGGCTCAACCGTTCCATCTATGATTGACTTCATGTAATCACAGTTCTTGTGATTAAGGAACTGAACCATTCTTCTCTTCCACTGAGCATAATCCCCAATTGACAACACAGGAGGTTTAGATTGAGAACCCATAGAAAGAAGTTCTTTAGACATTCTGACAATTCAATCTGCACACAAAAATTTGCTAGTATTGATAGTTAGTCCGACAAATTAAGATAATATAAACAAGACGTAAAAATTTTCAGAAAATGAAATTTCCAAAAACTTCCAAGTATAGAATTCACATGCACTAGATCAGAGAACAATACGCATGAAAAATATGATAGAATTCGTATAACACTCAGAATTCGTATAAAGCAAGATACAATTCGCACAAGTCCACAATTCGCATGCAAGAGACACTCAAACAATCACAATTCGCATGGGCCTTTATGCGAATTCTTTACAATTCGTATGAGTCTCTTATGCGAATTCCATTCTTCAAAAATTTAGAATTTAAACTTTTCGCACAAAAGACTTTTCGCACACAAAATTCGTATCAGAGAATGATGCGAATTCTTTACTTAAAAAAAATTCAACTTTCAAAAACTTTTCGCATGTCATACGAATTCTGAACTAAGAGAAAAAATTTGAAAAACCATGTGAAATCCTCTAGAATCCGTATGAAAGCATATGCGAAATCTTACAATTCGTACCACACTGATGTGCAAATTCTACACAATTCGCATCACATACATGTGTGAGTTATGTGCAATTCACATGAAAGCATGTGCAAATTCTTTCCTTGAAATTTTAAAAATTAACTTTTTGCACCAGAGACATATGTGAATTCATGCTTTTCGTATATAGAGGTATACAAATTCTTCACTTAAATGAAATTTCAATTAAGAATTTATGCGAATTCTGCCTTTTCGTACACCGCAGATAAGAATTATGTGAATTCCACACTTAAAATGAATTTGAATAAGATTTATGCGAATTCTTTCTACGAAATCTTAAGCCTGCGAGTTCTTCATAAGAAAAGTATGGATCATGCGTGCTCTTGTAGATACGGTCCTAAAAATCACTTTCTAGTCCAAATTTCACTCAAATTTTTCGATCCAGAAGCTGTAAACTCATACAAATGATCACGTTAGTATAACACACAATCCAAATCCATCAATTTCACAAAAACTTCATACAAATCCATAATTTGCTATCAAACAGTAACTCGACAGTCTCGAACAAAAACTTTCAAAAAAAAAACAAATTGATTATCCAAAATGATTTTCCAGTGCAATTCAATTACACAAAGATATTCTAAAACATATTTCGACCAAAATACAATCAAAACTTTTATCAAAAACACTTTTAATCTCAAAAATACAATCAAGACTTCAAGAAAACAGTTTCAAACTCTTTTCTCAAAAATGTCTGGTTTGCTTTGATACCAAATGTGATCCCAGTATACTAGCAATGTAAAACAAACAAAGATTATCAAAATGTCATTATATTGAAGTCACAAGATTACAAAGTGCCACAGATCTCACAAATACAAATCTCACTTTAAACGTATGCGAGTTCTCTGTGTGTGTTCTCTTAGAATGAATGTGTGCGCATGACTTAATGATTACAAAGGAAAAACTACTATTTATACTAAGTCAACTAAGGTTGACTTTACAACAAAACCCTTAGACTTAACAACAATTACACAATAAACCCTCTATTTTAATCTTGAATAAAATTCATATCTAACATGTTTCATTTTTCTTGGGGATGCAACACATAATCTATCTTATCTTCATTCGGAAGATGTGGATATTGAAAAGAACGAAGTCTGCCCCACCTTCGCACTTCGATCATGAACAGTTGAGTTCGTGTATTACTGTTGTTGACTCAATGGTTTACACATTTTGAGCCTAAATGTTAAAAACAATCATCATGTGCTTAATCCTTTCATACACAAGCACGAACAAACAGAGAATTTGTTTTTCTGTCTAAACCTTGTTGTTATTCGATGATAGAATGGAAGACCTGAGGGAATGAACGTCAAAAAGCTCCTTTCCAATGTGTATTCGTTACACAGTGGCTTTGTGCTACGGACATACATAATTAACTGATTCATTTGTTGATTCAGGTGTTACATTCTTATTTGTCTGAATTTGAAAATATTCGGATGAATACATTATGAATTGACGGATGATCAGAGGTTCACGTGATACAGATCAATGGTCAGAAAAAGTTTAATGACATTTCTTGGTACAATTTTGATGATTTCTTTGCTCAACATCATCAAAAAGGGGGAGAGACTCAAGAAATGGAGAAATTATTTTCAAGAAATGTTGGATGAAGAAGAGTTTGTAAAAGTTATGGGGAGACAGTAAAGAAATGCAAGTTATGGGTGATTGTATAGAATTGGAAGAAAAAGGTCAAAGAATTTAGAATGTTCGTTGAAAGTTACTGAATTTTTTTTGAAGATGTTTTGCTGAAGAAAACTGAGCTAAATCTGAAGATAATTTATTTCTGAAGTCTGAAAGAGGCTTCTACAACCTTTTGGAGAGATTGTTAAAGCTTGTTGAACAAGATGTTGTTCAAAGACTTTGGGGAGAATTCAAAATTTTTTGAAGACTGCTTATTCTAAAAGGGAGATTGTGGTTCAATTCTTATTTTTCTGAAGATGATTCTTGTTGAAAGATGTTTACAAAGTAGAAGATTGTATAAATTTGTGTTAAAGGGGGAGATTGTATTGCAAATCTTTTTGGATGAGGATCTTGAATCCAAAGTGGGAGATTATTAGTGCAAAATATATGTTGGATACAAAATCATAGAGAATGAAGATAAAAGTCATGTCAAAGAGCTCAAGTTAACTCTCAAGCTAAGTCAAAGTCTTTGTAATAAAGTCAAAGTCAAAGTGTTTGTGTTGTGTTTTGTCTTTGTAAAATGTAGCTAGTATAAATAGTTTGATTTTGGTTTGTAGACTCATATGACTGAGAGTTAAGCGTTTTTATATATAGAGAGAAATACTGTGAAAGAACTATCTTGTAATCGAAACTGAGATTGAAATACAAATTGGTTTTGATCTTAATTCATTGTAATCTTGATTAATAATTCTTAATAAGAACACATTGTGGGACACACAGGAGTACACTTTCTTTTGATCGTTGAAGTATGAGTCCTAAACTATTGTGTTTAGAAGTCAAATTCTTTGACATTGAAGTCTGAGTCCTGAGCTGATTTACTCAGAAGTCTATGTTCTTTTAGGTGTCGTTTGTTTTTTAAGAGGTTTAAAGTCTGAAGTCTTATTTTAGTTATGATTAATAAGAGGTGATGTATAAAAAGGTCTGAACGATTCAGACTTAAGAGCCATTAAGAGGTTTATTAATAAAAACAAACAACCCCTTACTCCCCCTAGACTTGAGGTGCCTGCAACACAGATGATTCTTTTGGTTTTGGTACCCACTGGTATTTGGATCCAGGTTTTTTAGTTGCAGTTCTTTTAGGAGTAATATAATAAGAACCATACCAGTAATTAGCATAGTTATTACTAACAAAATCATTTGAACCATAGTAAGAACAATTAATCTTCTTTTGTGGTAACCTAATCAAATGATTTACAACGTAAACAAGATCAAGTTTGCCTTGATGCACATTGTTCTTCTTGGCATTGGATTTATTCTCAAATGATTTTTGCTCATTCTTCTCGTAAGAAGATGCTTTCACTCTCCAAACAAACTTCTCATTACCATTTCTTCTTCTAAATGTACCTGAACCAACAACATTCCTATCATAGAAAAGGTTAGTAGTTCGAATCTGATCTTTTGAATTAATTGAACTCTTTGTAGAAACAGTTGTATGAGGTGAACTTGATGATGTATCATCTCTAGGTGTTTGAACAATTGACTATGGAGTCTTCTGCTTATTCAAAACCACCTTAGAGACAATTTATTCAAGTTATATTATCTTGGAAGATAAATTGTTCCTTTCCTTGGTGAGCAGGTCAATCTTTTTCTAAAATTCAGACTTCGTGTTCTGTTCTTTCATTGCCTTTGTTGACAGTTCAGATAACTTCCTTGTAAGCTTCTTAATCTCAGTCTCAAATATCTTTCTTTTTTCTTCAAAATCCCTTCCACATTCTCTCTTTAATCAGATATTTCTTTGAAAACTCCAACATTTTTCTACTCAATTATCTTCTTTTCCTTTGCAAACTTGTCTCTTTCCATAATGATTACTTTCTCAAAATCTGTCACTTGTTGAGAAAGTTTTGCACATTTAAGATCAACCGCTTTCTTTTCTTCAAAGGTCTTTCTTGAGAATTCAGAGAATTTATGTGCAAATCCTTTCTTTTCTTTTTCAAATTCATCTTTGTCTTTGGCAATCTTCTGTTCCAACTGTGAAACCTTCGTTCTCAGCTCTGCATTAACACTTTCTAAACCCTTTTTTGTGTCCTCATTCTTCTTGACACAATCTTCTTCCTTGAGTATAACAATCTAAGCTTCCAGACCTGAATGAATAAAGTTGTCTGTATTGATAAAGTTGTCTGTGTGATAAGAACTAAGTTATTGTTCGGTTGTTGTGCTGAATAAACTGTCTAAATATCAGAAATGACCATTTTACCCCTGTTCTATATTTTTCTGATAAAAATAATTGTTTGCTAAAAATATTGAATGATAAAAAACATCAATTTTAAAATTTACTGAACCCAATTCTAAACCTATTCTTATTTTTTTGTTTTCTTGAATAACTTATTCCCTCACCTACTTACTACAACCATGAAACCTGCAACAAAACCCATCACTTTTCCTTTGGTCTCCCAAAATTTAAAAAGGAAACCCAAATCGATGATACATCCACAAACAAATCGTTGACTCCTCCATTGATACATTGAAACTATGCGATGAAACCCTAAATCCCTAAATTAAAAAAAACAAATCGCTTGACTCCTCCATTAATTGTTTGTGGGTTGAGTTTCTGGGTGCTGGGAGTGTGGAGAAGAGAAAAAACAACAACAAATTAATAGAAAAGGTTGAATAATGTTGAATGCTTGGTTGTGACACTGGAAGAGAAAAAGATGAACCTGTGGGGACGATTGGAACAATTGGTTGTGATGATTTGAGAGGGTTTCATGTGGAGATGATGTTTAATTTGATAAGGGAATTTGTGGAATAATCATGGTTGAATGCATAGGATACATATATTTTAGCTGACTAATTAAGTCATCGAATGAGCAAATAAGCCACAACCGAACAACTGTTTATGGCTGAGTGAATAAGTCATATAGGCTATACCGAACATCACCTATGTCATCTTTCAAGACTTCAAAAAATTCTTCTGAAGCTCTTTTATGTTCTTTTTATATTCATCAAATAATTTGGAATATTTACCAGAGCTGGTTGCCTATCTCAGATCTGCAATATGCACGTGGAGCCATTCTTTAAAGCTATTGAAAGAAGCAATTCGTTTATTTTCTATCTTCTCATAGTATTCAATCTTATTTATCTTTTCAGTAAGAGTTTGGTAATAGTTGTCTCGTTTTTGTAAAATCTTTTCTTCAAGAGAAACAATCTTGGCTTTAAGTTTGGCAATCTGTTCTATTGATGACATCTTGATATCAACTTTGATAAACACAAAATCTTGAACTTGCACTGATCTTTAAACACAAAATCAGAAATTTTCCAAAAAAAAATTCTGAAAATAGCCAAAATTTGACTAAGTATAGGAGTCACAAATCACAATGAAGCATTTGTCACAAACGACTGAAATTCACACTTGTCGCAAACCCTATCAACAAAGAAGTGAGGAACTCGTAGAAGAAAGCTTGCGAGTTCTTGCTTGTCGCAGGTCGAAGCTTGCGATTTCTGACTTGTCGCAGGCTGAAGCTTGCGATTTCTGACTTGTCGCAAGTTGAGGCCTGCGTGTTCTGTACTTAGAAAAATTCACAAAATATCACTTCTCGTATGATTTCACTTGCGAGTTCTACACATAAAAAAATTCAACGCTTTGAACTTGTCGCAAACAACTTGTCGTAAACTTCAACATACGAGTTCTTCAACTTGTCGCAAGCTGAAGGATGTGAACAGTAACTTGTCGTAGATTGAGGCTTGCGATAAGTCACTTGTCGTAAGTTACACCTTGTGAGTTCTGGACTTGTCGTACACCAAGATCTGCGAGTTCTTTCCTTAGAAAAATTTCAACAACAAAAATCAAAGAAGCTTGCGACTTCTTCAGTTGATCCTTGCAAGTTCTTCGGATCTTGCGAGTTCTTCACAATTTCGAGTCTGAAATCACTTTTTTGATCAAAAATCCTTCAAAACTTTGAATTCGATTATGCAACTTCAACAATTTTACCACGAATACTAATAGAACAGATTACTAATACATGATTTGATAAAAAAGTAACAAAAATTACACTTTTGATTCAAGAAAAATACGTGATGAACTTTCGAACAAAACTCAAACAAATCCAAAATTCACATGAATTGTTTGTGAATTTGGACAAACTATCAAAACAAGATCTGTTCTAGAATGAAAAACGAATGCAGTACAATGATTACAACTCCAAAAACAACACCAAATCAAAAACTTCAAATGATGAACAGTGTTTTTCTGCGAGTTCTTCAAAAACGATCACAAATCTCAGATTCTTGAAAATATTATGAATTGTGCTTACTCTGATACCAATTGTGTGTCCCTTAATGTGCAAGATTATCAAGATGACAACATGAAATCAATTCAAGATGCCATATTATTGAACTTCAAATCAAACGGTTACAAAATGCTCTCACAATTAATATTTCTCTCTCTAAACTCCTTTTTCTTATAAGTGCTATATGATATGCTCTCTAATCTCATAAGTGCTCTCTAACTTAAACAACAACAAAGAGAAAAGCTTTTATACCACAAGCTTACAAAGCCAACTAAATTAACAAACAAAACATTTTGACTTTATTAACTAGACTTTGACTTTGCAAATATATAAGCTTTGACTTTGACTTTGATTGAAGGTTGACTTGAGCTTTGTCTTTCAAATCTCATAATCTTGGATCCAACATATTTATGCACTAACAGTTATCTCCCCCACTCTTTGAGACCCTTCACCCCTCAATGACTCTGGGATAACTTCTTGTGTAGGAAACATATGTTGACGTGAATCCATAGAAGTATGTTAAGCTCTCACACTAATCCCATGAAAATTTGTCCTAAAAGAATTGTTTTATTCAACAGTTTAATTTGAACAAAGTTTGCACCTCAGAATATGAAACACATTGTCATATGAATATATTCTCCACAAATATATCATTATTATTTGAGCATTTGAACTTTGAAGATTTCTCACAACAAGAATATTGAATGAATGAAATGAATTCGAAAGACTTGTTTGAGAATCTGACAATATATCAGAAAGATCAAATACGATGAACGATAAGCATGAAAGGCTTAGGTCAAGAAAAACTAGAAATTTGTCAATATGAACAAATATAAAAAATCATGAAAGAATCACTTAAGCATGAAAGAATTTATGATGCTCAACAAACTTGGAATAGAAGCGGGAGTATTACCATCGAAAAGAAAAAATCGTGAGACATGGTAATAACAAATATCAATAAGAAGTTGAACCGGTGTGTATGAATACTTGAAAGTATGGAAAAGATAATACACAAGTATTAATCTTTGGAAACACAAGGTCAGAAAATCAGCAAAGATCAAATATGAAAACATTTAAAATCCAACCTCTAAATTCATAAAAGTTGTTTGAGAATAGAGAAGTGGTTTGAACACTTAGGAAAACGTTTTCATACTTAAAAGTTGTTCTTCTTTCAAGTAATCTGAGTTTGAGATCAGAAGAGACTTACATTCCACACAGTTCTCATAACTCCTCATCAAATTATGAGAAATTGATTTGAAATCAGATAAGCTTCCCTTTAACATGTGCAAAATATATTTATCTTGACAAAATCTGCACAAATAACAAGACTTAAACAAAATATCCTTAATCAGTAAAACGAGTTCTAAATTACTATGAAAGGTAAATTCAGAAGTCATAGTCGTTGAAGAACAATTCCTGATCTGAAATGTTCAGAAATGAAAAACTCTGAAGAATGACTTATAAACTGATGTGCTTAGAAGTCTTAGACTTTGATGCATAAGTCTTGAACTGCTTTGTTCAAAAGTCTGAAATTCTTACTCCCCCTACAGACATGCATAAAAGAAACATTATCAATTAGCACATATATAATTCAAAATTTTGGATCTCTTCCGCTGAAAATATGAATAAAGTTCAGTAGTAGATAAAGCATTGCAGACACTGGTACTCCTCTTTAAATTATGCACACTTCTCTTCTATTTTCCAGTCATGTGTATGTAATACTTCTGACATTAAGCACTACACATGATGAAACTACAAACAAATTAAATAGATTTTAGTACCCAACGGAACTTGGATCCTAGTTTGTTAGATGCAGATACATTTAAGGAACTCGATAGGTACCATACCAATTCTGAACTTGATATTTGTTTACAAACTCATTTGTTCCACAGTAAGAACAACAAATTTTCTTTTGAGCTAACTTGAGCAAATGATTTTTAATATAAACAACATCAGGTTTAACAAAAGAATTTGCATGAAAAACAGTGTTCTGTTTGACATTTGATTTGGGAACAAATGACTTTGAAATAGCTTTTTCAGGTGAAGATCATTTCACTCTCCATACCATCTTTACAGGATTAAAGACTGGATTGTTACCTGAATCATCAACAAAATGATTATAGAAAATATTAGAAGTATGAATAAGATCATTAGATTTGAATAACATTTGTGAAGAGATAGTTGTATGGTGTGAACTTGAAGTAGCCTTGAAAGAACATTCAGAGTCAGTTGAATCATCATATGGTGATTGGGCAATGTATCCGGGCTTTTTCGTTCAGTCAATTCAACCTTGAAATTTACTTCTTCAAGTTCCTTGACCTTGGTAGACAAATAGTTCATTTCTTCAACAAGTAGATCAACCTTCTATTGCAAATCAAACATCGTATTATCTTCTTTCATTGCTTTTGTTGATAACTCAGATAATATCTTACTAAGCTTCCTTATCTCAATTTCAAACATCTGTCTTTCAGTCCCAAACTCCTTTTCAATATTGTTTCTCTTATCAAATATTTCTTTGAAGAACTCAATATTTTTCTGTTCAGTCACCTTCTTTTCTCTCTCAAAAATCTTTTTCCGACTCTCAAATTTCTTTCTTTCCTTTTCTAACATCTTCTCCAGATCAGGTAATTCTAATGAAAGCTAAACCTTCTTTGTTTCCAAATATTTAAATTCTGTTTCAAAAAAATTTCTTTGCATTTCAAAGTTATTTCTTTCCAGCACAACAATCTTTTCAAAATGACAAATTTGTTTTGAAAGTTTAACAATTTTAAGCTCAAAAACTTTTCTGTCCTAAAAAGTTTTATGTGACAGCAAAGATATTTTCTTTTCAAAACTTTCCTTTTCAATTATAAAACCATCTCTTTTCTTTACAAAAATTTCCTTTTCCTTAGCAATTTTCTTCTCTAAATCTGATATTTTTCTTTTCTGCTAAAAGTTTTCACTTTCTAAAACGTTTTCCTTTTCAACAATCTTCTGATTATCAACCTCTTTCTTCAGATAATCTTTGGCCTTATACATATAATCATGAAAATCGGCTTCCAAGTTGTCAATGTTGTTCCACAAATCGATTTTGGAAGTTTCATATGTAAACAACGAAGACCACCTCATTGTTACTTGACACAAAATGATCGTTAACAGAAACTTCAATTAGAAGAAGAATTGTGCACATTTGAACAATACAAAATCACACAAGTAAAAGTACTAGGACTGAAAATGTAAAATGTTCAAACTTTAAGTCTAGAGACTAAAAGTGACAAAACATAAAACTTAAACTCTAGGGGCCAAAAGTGACAAAATCTGAAACTTAAAATCCAGAGGCCAAAAGTGACAATATAGAAATCTTGAAAGTCCATGGACAAAAAATGTACAAACCTGAAAGCTGAACTAACAAAGATAACGGAAAGGACTAACTTTGAAAAGAAAATTAACAAAACGTTAACTCTAACAGAGATAACTCGACTTAACAGAAAAAGAACTAAGATTGAAAAAAAAATTAATAGTCTTAACGGAAAAAGGGCCAAAAATGTAACAAAATCTAACGTCACTAACAAAAAGAAAAGGGAATAGTGATTCGTCTTCAACCTCTAGACAAACCTGCAACCATCATGAAAACAATAAAAATGATCACTTTAAACTTCTATAAGCTATGATTTTAATGGAAATCAATGACCTTGAAGCAACCATGAACAAATTCAAACACATGTAACAAACTCATCCAAACTTCATGCATACACCATCATCATCAACATATGACCTCACAGAAGCATCAACACAGTGGCAACAAACAGTAGCATAGAGCAGTAGCCTCATGCGAACTTTGATCATATGGTGTGCGATATCATGAGATGATTGACGTACGATAACATGTATGCGATAACCTCCTTGCGGTAACTTTCAATCTATGATGTGCTAGAACATGGAATAATAATGTGCGATAACCAGTGATCTTGTGTGTTGTGCGATAAACAATTCAGACTTAGAAAAAAATACAAAAGTTGACCACTGATTACCATTTACAATATGTTTGAGGACCTGAAGAACACAAAAAACAGCTGTGAGTTACTGATTAGCACACCATCATTGACTTTATATATGAAGTATGTTGACCGTATATATGAATAACAACCTCTATTATTGACCATAGATTTAGCATGCGACATATATGAATATATGTTGTTAGCCCCAAGTATCTCTAATGTAGAAGTATTGAAATTACTCTGTCCTAAAGTATCAGAGAGGCTTCAGAGATAGACTAGAGACCACTTCAGAAGACTAAGTTGATTTCAGAGACTGCTCTATCAGAGACCACATCAGAGAAGCCTAACTAGAAGATGATCAAGCCGGTCAGAGCATCAAGGCCCCCTCTGACCTCTACTCTGTAGATCAACTATGCTCAAATCTCTCCAAGTGTGGATCTCCTCTCAATACCTACCACGTCTGCTCTAAAGCAGTTATTTCATTTTTACACATGGCACGTCAGGATTCGTCAGTGTGTTGACTTTCCTAAATTATGCTATATATAAGAGATACGTTTGTACAATTAGGTTGCGAGCAGAATCACACTCACATATCCGTGCAGTTGTACTACCTTGAGAGAGAAAGAATTCTAGTGAGATATTTTCACCTAGAAACTGTGTATTCTTGGTGTTCTTCATAGAAATCTTCTGAAATTCATATATACAAATGACTACAAGTTTTGGAGAATTTCTTTGATTTCTTTTCTACTCTCAATCTAATGTATTTGATTATATCTTCATATATCATTAACTTCCGCTCATAACTCTCATATATAT
Organism: Arctium lappa; assembly: GCA_023525745.1. Lineage (NCBI taxonomy): Eukaryota > Viridiplantae > Streptophyta > Magnoliopsida > Asterales > Asteraceae > Arctium > Arctium lappa. The sequence goes on from CM042054.1 coordinate 70,167,997, forward strand.
ACATTGATTCAAAGTAAAATATGGGAATCAACAATTGGTATCAGAGCAAGATTGATTTGGTGAAATCAAATCAATCCAATTTGATTTCCAGGTTGATTTTACTTTGAAGATCATCACATATCTAGTAGAATCATCAAAGTTACACATATTAAAAGGCTAGTTTGAATCCTCCAACTTATTTCATCTTTTATTCATCTCCTTCTTCTAAAATGGCGAACACTGGTATAAATGTCATTTATACTGCCGGATCTCTCACGAAACCTCCAACTCTTCTTTGTGATGAGTATCCACAGTGGAAGATTCGAATGGTTAATTTTTTGATGTGATTGACAAATATTTAATGTGATCCATGACTAATGGACTACATACACCTATGGTTCTTGTTCCACGCGTTCCTGCTACTGCAACAACAACTGAAGTTCCAACTCATTATGCTCCTAAAGAAATTGTAACACCCTCTATTCTAGAGATAGCAACTAATTTAAAAAATTTTAAATACGTCGATAATTGATTCATCTACAATGAAAAAATAAAGTTTTAACCTCTACATATATAATTTATTCTCTACATACAGTCTATAACAAGGACGGGTGCTACTAAACCCAATAATAGTCGCTATCTCCAAACTGCGGAAGACATCATCAACTACTTACACTTGCACAAAGCTAAGGCTCAACTCTTCATAGCTGCTAGAACCAAACCCCAACAGGAACCTGATGCACATGCCGACAAATAAAAAGGTTAGGCTTAACGCCTAGTGAGCTCAAGAGTTTTCAACATATATAAATTAATCGTTTAAAAAGAAAGAATGCAGTTAAAATCATAATCTTTCAAAACGATATGCTCCGCTTATGAAAGCGACTCGTTTACCAACAAATATGCATTTTAAACAAAAGAGACACCGAGTTAATCGTTAACCAAACCAAACTGTTTTAAAAACTAAGATCCCAATATAAAACGTCCTTCCGTAAACTTAGATTTAACCTAAAACTTGCTCAAAATGAGAATAGAGAGAAAACTCCCAATTTTATAAAACACGGGTAAAAATGTTATATCTCGAAATACCCAAGACGGGTGGACATGATACACAACTCATATACCATCGATGAAAATCTGTATAATTAAATATCGCCGTAAACACGGACATTAGACCCAAAACTCACCCGACCATAAAATGGACGAAATCAAATACCGAAACGTGGAAGTGACGCATTCCATTCAAACCTTAATATACGTGGGGAAAACCCAATATTAAGGTCATCATTTATCGTCGACCACACAAACCAAATTTGGTAAAATACGACATTAACATTTAAAATACCATGGATCTACGACGGAGGAACCCGTATACATTGAGAATAGAGGAACACGCAAGTAGGCCGCCCATACAACTTCCTCACATGTCATCTAAACGTTTCCATCTTGGGTGGCGAGAACACGTGAATGGGGCCACCCATGATGTTATTGGATTTCACCACATATCCCGGACCGTTATGCCTATTGCCATACTCCGTCGAGTTCCACCTCCAGGAGTTACAAACATGGGTGCCTATCCAATCTAGACGAGTTACAATTCGGAGGCTCGAGCCACCTATTGCCTACTCGCTAGCGAAACCAAGCGGTCAACGGTCATAACCAACCTTACCCGCTTTACCAAAACATAAAGACTTACGTGCCTATGGATCCATTACAACATTGTCAAACATTACATGACTCCAATTGAAAGACCAAAGCTCCCATAACATGTAACTATCAAATGACACGAAACATACGCCATCATACTCAAAACTCCACAACTGTTTTTAAACCAGACAAATGTCCTCAAGACTCCATTTAGTCAAAACCGAGCAAAAGGCCCAACAAGTTACGTAAATCCCAAATGAAAACCAGTAAAAAACATTAAAACACGATTGACCAACCATCATGCAAACACAACAACCAAAAGTATGATTAACTCAAATCTTGAGGCAAGACATTTTCCAAATGGACTCGTAATCTTATATTTTCAAAATGCCTTATAACACGATAATACGCATTTTTCAAAAAGGTTTATAAGATCAAATACACAAAATGACACTTACGACAATTGAACCCCAGTTATATGTAAAATCATCCAAAAAACTTTTCAACATGATTTATTTACCAAAATTCCCAAAGATCCCAAAATGGGTGTTTCACCATGTTTATAAACTAAACATTTCCAAATAACCAAAACTTATCAGGTGATCAGCAGTTAACAATTTCATGTAAAACAGAAAACACTTTAAAATGAACATTTTGGCATGTACACCATTTTCAAAAATCAACTTGAACTCACCTTGCTAGAGTTAGGCTAAATCTAGATTTTACCCCACTTTGAGTTTCCTTGACGAAACTTAAATCCTCCAAGCCAAAACCTCCAAAACCTAGATCCAAACATTTTCAACCGTAAATATAATTATTCCACCATACATATTTGTTCCCCAAACATATTACCCCAAGATCTCAACATATCACCAAAACCCTAATTTTGATCTAATTCCTCCAAAATCATTAAGTCCAAAATTGAGAGGTGCAACCAGTAGGAGATCATCAAAAGAACATTTATAATCTATATAAATATTTAGAAAAAGGATAATGAACTTACCAAGTGGGTATTGTGTAATACCCCAAGAACTCCAAAAATCTCAAGGGTTGAAGATTAAAGCTTTGCCTTGAATCAAGAGGTGTACCCACTAGCATAGATGTTGAAGAACTTCATGATTTTAGGAGAAGTAACCACAAAATAAGCTAGGGTTCATGAGAGGGTGTAAGGGGTCGATTTTCGAGAGAGAGGAAGAAGAGTTGGAAATGAGAAATGGAGTGAAAAGGGGCTGAAATATGATTTTAATCGACCAGGGGCCGACCGCAATTGTGCCCGGCGATTGTGCCCAGTGAACTCTCGTCGGGGCACTCTCGCGGAGAGTGTACCGCAGGTGGTACCACCCCTGCGATCTTGACACGGCGACAATGACACTTGTCACTGTCGCGGGCACTATCGCCCAGACTCCCCCGGGCTCCGAAATTTGACCTTTTTGACACCAAGACCCTCGACACTCTTGGGGGTTTTGAATAATGTTTTCCCAACGCGTATACCACCACTTCCCAGTTGCAAAGAGGTCCAGGTGGTCCTTACTTACCGAAAATCACGGGTGTTACAATCCTCCCAACCTTAAAATGATTTCGTCCTCAAAATCTACTCCTCACCCATGACATTCCATCGCCATCCTTAGCACTTATTTGGTTTCCTCGGTCCCCAAAGAACACAACAACTCATATACCACAATGATGTCAACCACCCAAAAGGACCGCTTCCCTTTCCAAGGGGTTGTCTCTAGTCCATTTCATCCTCGAGCTAAAACCCATTAACTGCCACACTGATTTTCTGCGAAGACACCCACACCTTGAATCCACCTTGATACGCCCCACTCATACTACAGTGAACATCAAACCTTATTGGAGTGATACCTAACCATGTACTCTCGGTCGCCTCCCAACCTTAGGCGACACGTACTACTTTAGGGTAGTTTGTGACCTCAACTTCTCATCAAAAAATCCACTTAAGGTCTACATGTTTCTGAACACAGAACCAAAGATCGTCATCAAACTCCAAAGAGTTCTCAAATTGTTAATGATCCATTCTTAATATCGATAAAGTCGTCCTTCTAAGGCGCATCAACACGCTCACCAGGTAGTTGGATAATGCGTATCCGACTATCACTCAACTTCGATCTACTCCTAACCCCAAAACATTCCTTTAGCCAGACGTTTACCACAACGGGAAAAACTTACACACATTGATACTTAATCACAACATCTAACCCTCTTTTTAATTCCACCGCCGAGAGGTCAACATTTCTCACGACCTAATAAGAATACTACCAAACCTTCCGAGATTCATTGACTTCAAGAAAATAGTCGACGCCAAAAGCAAAAATGGCGATATCGAAACGTGTACACCCCGCCCCAAATTTTATTCCAGACGTAATGTCATGGTAAAATTAACACTTAACAAGGCACTAGATTCCAAATCTTACATTTCTAACAAACGGACCACCCATCCAATAAATCAAATCCAACCAAGCGTAAATAATCACACAAGATCTTATCCGCAGGTTTACCGAAACATAAAGATCATCTCTTAATTAACTGGGAGAAAGCATAAATCTAATACCTCAATTATTCATGCATGACCCGATTTCAAAATCTGAAACCCAATATTCAGAACTGGCACAAGTCGGATCATCCGACGCTTCAATTCCCAAGGGCTATTCTAGTCCCGAATTACAACTCCTTTCACGATAGGGTTTTAAATCTATAGCCCTAATGAGTTCAAGGTTTCCGGCCAGAATTCCAACTTGGAATTTTGTAAAACCTCTAAATGCAAAAGTTTTATAACAACTTATCATATGCGTAAAATCTACTACTGTTCATTCGTTAGGTTTCAAAATTGATCACCATCACTACGCATATGAAACAATTTCCAAAACTCATTTGAATAGCACTTACGTTAATCAAAACGGTAACAAAAGATGCACAACTAAATTTTCAACGGACTACCATGGTCATAGTATGCATCAGTTTATTCCCAAAAACTCGGTAAAACAATGAGAACGTAGATAAATTTCAAATCGTGTTTAAAACTTTGAGTCGCACAGATAAAACACACTTGACCAAAATAGTACCTACAATGACATGAATATCGATAACTCACTTAATGCATTGCGGAAAATTTTCTAATAGTAAAATCAGCAACTGAAACAAGTTCTGAGCAAAAGTCTATCTGAAACAACATAAATCTTATATACGTTTACTCACACCAACAGTATAATTTATCCAATTACGAATGATGTACAGTGATTAACACTTGTATAAAACCCGAAAACAAAACGCATGATAATGAAACTTCTCCAAAATATCATATGGGGTGACATTTATTAACAAAACCCATAAATTAACGCACCCAATGAAGCGTGTACACACGTTACAAAACTTATCTACGTGACGCAAAAGTCGTACGATAATACACCATAAAACCCAACTGAATTTTCATAAAACTCATTACCGCTAAAATCAAGCGGTGTCAAAATTTTCATTTCCCAACATAAACAAAAGCATAAGACGACAATAAGTCTAAAAATGTTAAAATTCTAAAACTACCACGTACGATAAAGTGACCCCCTTTTCACATAACTTTCATGAGACACGACGCCCAAAAGTTCATAAATTTACACGCAATAAAAATAAAACCCACGCATCTCAAATTTAACTCACGCGCCCTAAAACGTCGTAAAACAATATTCCATAAAATTCTACATGACTCGTACAGACTAAAATTCCCAAAAAATTTCGACTCAAAAACGTGGGAACAACTCTTCCTTTAAAACCTTAACATACGTGGAGGAGATCCAATGACAAGGTCAAAAATTCCACAGTTACTTGCCCAATACTCCAAATAATATTAAAACACGAATATCACAAATCTGTAAATAGTGTTCGACACGGAACGGGGATAAAGAGATTTTTCAGTAAAATATTTGCATCTACGTGCAACAAAACAATTTCATGCATGTTTAAGCTCACGGATTAAAATCTAATGAGTGTTAAATGTTTTTCCAAGACTTTATAGTATAGCTCACCTTATGTTTTGATAACATGTGAAACAATTTATGCAAACTTATTTTAAAATAAATTTAGTGCATGAGTTTGGTCGGCACTCACATCTTAGGACTACACTCCTCCACTTTCCCGACATACCATTGTCATCCGGAAGCATCAAACATCTTACAACAACAATCACCCTAATTTTGTGAACTTACGATTTCCCCTTGAAACAGAGTCAATTCAAAAAGCTTATGGTTCTAATTCAACCAATGACTTCGACCCAAAATGGTCAACTAATTGCATCTGTCATGCTTAACTATCACTCCAATATGATAATGCTATAAACGTCAGCTCTTCTTTCGACTAGCCTAGAAATTCTTCACTACCCCAACGATCACCATACCAAGGCAGTTCAAGCATACACACACAACACGTAGGTTCATGATAACACTGGCCAGGTGGTATTATGAACGTACCGTACATGATCATCCTTGCGATCCTCGACAAGTTTCCCGTTTCTAGCGACTCGGTCAACTCCAAAATATCGTATCTTATGGTACCTAATGTGCAGTTTCCCTTACAATCAATTATAAGAACGCTAGTTTTAGTCTAGGCATCCAAAAATCGATACCTAATTCTCTAAACTTAAGCTCTGATACCAACTTGTAACACCCTCAATTCTAGAGATAGCAACTAATTTAAAATTTTCTAAATACGTCGATAATTGATTCATCTACAATCACAAAATAAAGTTTTAACCTCAACATATATAATTTATTCTCTACATACAGTCTATAACAAGGACGGGTGCTACTAAACCCAATAATAGTCGCTATCTCCAAACTGCGGAAGACATCATCAACTACTTACACTTGCACAAACCTAAGGCTGAACTCTTCATAGCTGCTAAAACCAAACCCCAACAGGAACCTGATGCACATGCCGATAAATAAAAAGGTTAGGCTTAACGCCTAGTGAGCTCAAGAGTTTTCAACATATATAAATTAATCGTTTAAAAAGAAAGAATGCAGTTAAAATCATAATCTTTCAAAACGATATGCTCCACTTATGAAAACGACTCGTTTACCAATAAATTTGCATTTTAAATGAAAGAGACACAGAGTTAATCGTTAACCAAACGAAACTGTTTTAAAGACTAAGATCCCAATATAAAACATCCTTCCGTAAACTTAGATTTAACCTAAAACTTACTCAAAATGTGAATACAGAGAAAACTCCCAAGTTTATAAAACACGTGTAAAAATGTTATATCTCGAAATACCCAACACGGGTGGACATGATACACAACTCATATACCATCGATGAAAATCTGTATAATTAAATATCGCCGTGAACACGGACATTAGACCCAAAACTCACCCGACCATAAAATGGACGAAATCAAATACCGAAACGTGGAAGTGACGCATTCCATTCAAACCTTAATATACGTGGGGAAAATCCAACATTAAGGTCATCATTTATAGTCGACCACACAAACCAAAGTTGGTAAAATACGACATTAACATTTAAAATACCACGGATCTACGACGGAGAGACCCATATACATTGAGAATAGAGGAACACGCAAGTAGTCCGCCCATACAACTTCCTCGCATGTCATCTAAACGTTTCCATCTTGGGTGGCGAGAACACGTGAATGGGGCCACCCGTGATGTTATTGGATTTCACCACATATCCCGGACCTAGTTCCCATGCCACCACCGACATCACAATCTTCGGACCGTTATGCCTCTGGCCACACTCCGTCGAGTTCCACCTCAAGGACTTTCAGACATGGGTGCCTATACAGTCTAGACGGGTTACAACTCGGAGGCTCCAGCCTCCTATTGCCTACTCGCTAGCGAACCCAAGCGGTCAACGGTCATAACCAACCTTACCCGCTTTACCAAAACAGACAGACTTACGTGCCTATGGATCCATTACAACACCGTCTAACATTACATGACTCCAATTGAAAGACCAAAGCTCCCAAAACATGTAACTATCAAATGATACGAAACATACGCCATCATACTCAAAACTCCACAACTCTTTTTAAACCGGACAAATGTCCTCAAGACTCCATTTAGTCAGAACAGAGCAAAAGGCCCAACAAGTTACGTAAACCCCAAATGAAAACCAGTAAAAAACATTAAAACACGATTGATCAACCATCATGCAAACACAACGACCAAAAGTATGATTAACTCAAATCTTGAGGCAAGCCATTTTCCAAATGGACTCGTACTCTTATATTTTCAAAATGCCTCATAACACGATAATACGCATTTTCCAAAAAGGTTTATAAGATCAAATACACAAAATGACACTTACGACAATTGAACCGCATTTATATGTAAAATCATCCAAGAAACTTTTCAACATAATTTATTTATCAAAATTCCCAAAGATCCCAAAATGGGTGTTTCACCATGTTTATAAACTAAACATTTCCAAATAACCAAAACTTATCAGGTGATCAGCAGTTAACAATTTCATGTAAAAAAACCAAACACTTTAAAATGAACATTTTGGCATGTACACCGTTTTCACAAATCAACTTGAACTCACCTTGCTAGATTTAGGCTAAATCTAAATCCTCCAAGCCAAAACCTCCAAAACCTAGATCCAAACATTTTCAACCGTAAATATACTTATTCCACCATAAATATACTTGTTCCCCAAACATATTACCCCAATATCTCAACATATCACCAAAACCCTAATTTTGGTCTAATTCCTACAAAATCATTAAGTCCAAAATTGAGAGGTGCAACCACTAGGAGATCATCAAAAGAACATTTATAATCTATATAAATGTTTAGAAAAAGTATAATGAACTTACCAAGTGGGTATTGTGTAATACCCCAAGAACTCCAAAAATCTCAAGGGTTGAAGATGAAAACTTTGCCTTGAATCAAGAGGTGTACCCACTAGCATAGATGAGAAGAACTTCATGATTTTAGGAGAAGTAACCCCAAAATAAGCTAGGGTTCATGAGAGGGTGTAAGGGGTCGGTTTTAGAGAGAGAGGAAGAAGAGTTGGAAATGAGAAATAGAGTGAAAAGGGGCTGAAATCTGATTTTAATCGACCAGGGGCGGATCGTGATTGTGCCCGGCGATTGTGCCCAGGGTATTCTCGCCAGGGCACTCTCACGGAGAGTGTACCGCGGGTGGTACCACCCCCGCGAAATTGAAACGGTGACAGTGACACTTGTCACTGTCGCGAGCACTATTGCCCAGGCTCCCTCGGGGTCCGAAATTGACCTTTTCGACACCAAGACCCTCGACACTCTTGGGGGTTTTGAATAATATTTTCCCAATGCGAATCCCACCACTTCCCAATTTCAAAGAGGTCCAGGTGGTCCTTACTTACCGAAAATCACGGGTGTTACAGAAATTGTTGCCTATACTGAAGAAGATCGAAGCATGATTGATAATGATGGAAAGGCTATGAGACTCATGATCATGGCTATTCCAAATGATTTATTCCAGGAGCTAGACTCTTGTCGTACTACCAAAGAGATCAGGGAGTAATTGTTAAATCAATTGGAAGGTGGGATTAAAACCCAGCAAAATAGAAGAACTCAGTGCATAAATGAATACAATGAGTTCATTGCACTACCCAATAAACTCTTCAACAAACATACAACTGATTCAACGTGTTAATCAAGAATTGTAAAAAGTGCGAGGTAGTCAGATCCAAAGAGGAAAACAATGTGTTTTCTTGAGAAAGCTGAATGATGAGTGGCTACAACTTTCAATGTCTCTGCAGAAAATTCAAGACATGGAAGTATGGTCTCTGCATGATGTCTATGGCACTCTGGCAGCACAAGAGAAGGATGTGGTGAAACAGAGGGAGAAGATCACAAAAGGTGGCCCTCTAGCACTAATCTCAGAATCACAAGGCAAGACTATCATAGAAGATGAGCACATAGAGAGGACTGTCAAAGAAAGAAATGAGAAGAAGAATGGCAAGAAAGCCCTGATAGCAAAGAGTGAGGATGAAGAGTCTCCTGACTCTAATGATAAAGATGAAGACATCAATGCCTTCCCCGAATCTCTTGCGTTAATAACTCAACAATTTAACAAGAAATTTGGAAATACGGTATTTGATAAGAAGGGCATAGATGGAAGAGATGAGAATGCTGACAGAAGAGGAGGATATCAGAATCCATACTATCAATAGGATCAAAGACCTTTTCACTACCAGACTCAGAGATCAATTCATAACTATGATTAGAAGCAAGTTCAATTTAATGATCAGAGACCTGTTCAATTTCAACCCAGAGCTGTACCAAAAGGACATCTGAAGCAAAAAGCTACTGACACTCCCCAGAATCAGAATGATGGGAGATGCTTCAGATGTGGGAAGTTAGGCCATTTCTCTACAAATTTTAAGGGTAGTCTTATCAAAGACAAGAACTATTACAAGAACAAGTAAACATATAATGTCAAAGAAAGGAGTCTAGTTGTAGAGATGGAGAACTGGGTGTCAGACTCTTCCTCTGATGATGAGACAGAGCATGCACATTTATGTGGCATGGCTCTTACAACCTCTTATTAGAATGAAGACTTGTCTCACAATGATCAATCACCAGATTCATCTGAATCCGATGAGAAGGTATGCTCTATCTGTGACTCTGATAATGCTCTATCTGAACTTGAGATTGATGTTCTGAAACTCTCTGAGTAATTTTTGAAACTCTCTGATGAAAAAGATAAATGTAAACAAGCTCAGAAAGATTTAATCTTTTACAAAAGAGAAAAAGAACTTATGGAAGAAGAATAGGAAGAGATTTCAAAAGAAAAGTCTGAGCTTCAAAAGAAGAAAGCTTTTAAAGAACAAACTCTTACTTCTAAGTGTGAAACACTTGAGAAGACCATAAAAGAAAAGGAAGAAGAGGTAAAGTATGAAAGGTTCAACTCTGTGGCATTGAAAATTTATTTTCAGAAAGAAAGAGGGTTCTTACATCAGAACTTTCAAAGAAAAGAGATTTTAATCAAAAAGTATCAAAGATGCACAAGATGTGCACACAAAAATCAACTCTCAGATGGATACCCAAGGTCTAGGATTCAATGATTTGGATCCTTACACTGGGGAAAAAAAAGCTACCACATTTTGTGTTGGCAAAGTTCAAAAAATAGATTTTCCATCCTTGAGATAAACTTCTACATTTAAGAGAATGAAAACCTTAGAGTGATCAAAAGCAAGGAAGCTAAAATTTAAAAATATTCAGTATGCTTCTGAACAAAAACTTGTTCAAGAAAATGAAGTAAAATCCTTGTTCAATTTTGATTCCTTTAAGGACCAAAAGTCAGTAATCTCAGGACCAAGGCTCTCTGAATCTAAAGATCAGAGAAATCTGAATCCAAAGGCAACTGAATTCAAACCTTTGGATGTAGACATTTCTGAAAAATCGCTTGAGACTATCTTTGAAAAGAATTTATTGGAAGTTCTGAAGCAAAACTTGTGTTCAATTGAACCTAAAATCATTTCATGCAACATCAAGAAAACATATCAACAAGGTAGCTCAGAGGAGCTTGGTACATCAGTTTTACTACAACTATCTAAAGAATCTCTGAAATACTTTCTTGACTCTGTCTCTGATTCAGATGAGTTATCCTCTGTAGATGAAGACATTATAGTTGATGAAAATTAATCTGTCATCTTTGAAGCTAAGACAGTTCAAGAAGTACAGGAGGTAGTTGCAAACAAGTCAGAGGAAGCTAAACTCCCCTCTAGAATCCCAAATAAAACAATTTGATCAAAAAGGATGTACCAAGAATTCCCATCTGTCCTAACTTTTTTGAGATGGGCTTAAAAACCAAATCTTCTCTTGAATTGGAGAAAGAAGCAAAAGAAAATGCCAAGAGTAAAAATGTGCCTTTACCTCCTAAACCTTATCCTCCTAAGATAATCAAATTCACACCAGAGCAGAAAGGAAAATGGGTTATGAATGATAAATTTGCTTCTCATGTTTCAGTGAATAATAGAGGTAACAAACATCATTGGTTAAAGAGAGGGGTGACAGAGAATGCCAGATTCTATAAAAATAAATCTAAGATAGATAGAAAGTTCCCTGGAACATTTGATGCTAGAGTAGATAATTTTAAAAAGGTCAAGTCTCAAAAGTTTATGAATGAACACAGAAGTTCCAATTCATCATCTCACTATTCACATAACTGCAAATGTTCTGACCTTTTGCTGAAATTAAAAAACGATTTCTCTGGTCCTCACTGCATACTAAATGGGTCTCTCAAAAGAACAAACACTTCCAAGACTCATACTCAGAAATTGTAGAGGAAGGAACTTGGTAATCCAGCAAAGTCTAGAAAACCATAGGACAAGGAAAGCAAGCATCATTACAACAAGAAAGGACCCATAGGTACCTAAAAAGAAACTTTAATAATTCTTGCAGAAACAACATGTGCACAACTGGTATCTGGATTCTGGATTCTGGATGCTCAAGGCACATGACTGGGGATAAAAAGTTTATATCCTCATTCAAAGACAAAATTGGAGGCTCTGTAACTTTTAGAGATAATAGGCAAGGTCAGATCAGAGGCTACAGTATTCTTTCAAAATGTGACATTTCAGTATCAAAAGTTGCTTATGTAGATGGGCTAAAGCATAATCTGCTCAGCATAAGTCAACTTTGTGATAATGGGTTTGATGTCAAATTTCAGAGGAAATATTGTTCTTTACTAACCAATACAAGTGAGGAATTACTCAGAGCTGGCAGAAAAGGAAATATTTATCTAATGAACTTCACCTCAAACAATAATTCAGAGACACTATGTTTACTCTCTGAAAAGAATGAAGATGTTTGGCTCTGGCACAAGAAGTTCTCTCATATGAACTTCTCAACTCTAAACAAATTGTTTATATATGGGCTTGAAAAAGGTTTGCCCACTCTGAAGTTTGATAAGGATCATTTTTGACCTGCATGTGAAATTGGGTAAGCTTTAGAGAGATTCCCATAAGACAAAGAGTGATCATTCCCCGAACTACAGAGGACCTGACCACTAAAATAGACCTTCCCACCTTCAGGAAAAATGTGATGAGCATAATGCTTGCTATCTCAAACAAATTCGTGGCAAAGTCTGGAGAAACCACGAAGGTAGTGAAGGCTCTAATAGAAGTTTACAACTAGTGGATGACCAGGTGAATGAAGTCAGAATGGCTGCTCATGAGGCTAAATAGACAATCAAAACCGCATCAGCCAAACTCTACCAACCGAAGATGTCTTCTTCACCTACAGAAGGCAAAGGAAAAAGGAAGGTATCCCGAGACTTCATGTGTAGAGGACGCTTCTAAAAAGCCAAGGTTTGATGAGACAGAGGAAGACGATGATGATGATGATATTGCTGATGGGTCTTCTGCTCATCAGAGGGAGTATATAAACATGCTCAAACCTTCAGAAGTTGTGGTCCCTCTTCCTCCTCTTCACCAGATCAACAAGAGAAAGGTAAGGCCAAAGAGGACAACACTGCATAACTCAATACTCTAGGGGCCTTGCTTGATTCTCCAAAGAGGACTGAAACAGAGAGGACTACCACCTCTGTTAAAGACCAACCTCCTTCAATTCTGAAGTCACCGGTTCCAGTGGTACTTCTTACCTCTGCAATTCCAGAAGTCCCAATTGTGCCAATTTCAACAGCTATTCCAGATGTCACTGCCAACTCTAAAGCCACTACTACAACCAATGTCTCTGATAACCCACTACTTGTGGATTATTCAGATGATATTGAGATCTCCTCATAGGATGCCTTTTCCTCTCTAGAAAGAGGGAGCTATTTGAAGATGAGCCTGAGTATCAGTTACCAGAAGCTAAGGCAAAATCAAAAGAATATAGAGTTTAAGAGATTACCCAGCAGATGGCCTCCTTAATAAACCTACCTCAAGCTGAACCCTCCAGACCCAGAGAGAAGGACCTCATAATGAAAGAAAACATTTTCAGATATCTCTACTTTGAGCATGATGAAACTGTCAACCTAACAAGGCCTTTGAACCCAGACTAAATCCAGAAATAGTTGACATGGTCAGATCCCGCTTCATCAGAGACAAGACTCAAGACCGATCAACTGTCTACTCTAAAGAAGGGATCAGAAGTGTACTGAACGTCAAGTTCAGAAATTATGCCTACAATAAGATCCATTATCTTGAATACACAGTGGAAAGAGCAAACAACAGAATATGTGTATTCAATGATAATGATTTGGTAAACCTAAACCCTTATGATCTGTCTCATCTACATGGGTTCTTTTACAACACGGCTGACAGAGGGAGGAAATTTAATGTTGAGCTAAGAGAGGTAGTAATGGCCATGGAAAAGCATGTGGAAGTGAGGGCAAAGACTGACTTTCAGGTGGCGTTGGAACTGGGAGTCGACCAACTATCCATGACTGTTCCAAATGAAGAACTTGAAAACTTGAAAACTTGGAGAGTATTCACAACAGGACAGCTCTTGTAACACCCTCAAATTTGGAAAGAGCAACTAATCAAAAACTTTAAATTAAACATCCAATAAGAAAAAAATCTATTCTATAAATCATCACTTGAGTCACTTCCAATAAAACGCTAGATTTAACTTCAACAATAATAGGTCATGTCTCGTATAAAAACTAATCAAGGTCGGTGTTACTAAAACCCAAAAAAAACAGTTGCTCTTCTCAACGACTAAGCGGAAGACTTCATCAAGCCACTCACCCTTGCACATACTCCTAGCACTCAACCCTTCACCAAGATGCTAGAACCTCTTCCCCCATCCGGAACCTGATGTACATGCCAACAAATAAAAAGGTTAGGCTAACGCCTAGTCTGTTCAAGAGTTTACGACATCGAATAAATATAATTGATAAAGGGAAAGAATGCAATTTAAATCGTAGACAATCAAAAGATTTACATTAAATATCAAACGACAACATTTTCCAAAAACACCTTTAAAACAAGGGACCCAACTTGAACCTTCTTTCGTAAAACCGTTTTATCCTAAACTTACCCAAAACGTGAATAGTAAGCAAACTCCCAATTTATAATAATTTGAAATAAAATTTTACTTCGCGAAACACCCCAAACGTGGGCAGGGCATAATACACAACCCATAGATCTTGAGTAAACAAACCCATATATGAAACACGTCACCGAAAATATGGATAATAAAATAATACCCTTTAATACCTAGATTACACCTTCCAGTGACGGGGGAGACCCGATTCCATTGTACGTGGCGGAACACAAAGTTAAGCCACATAACCATGTTGTCGAACTACACCTCAGATCGAGACTGTATTGCCTGCTCTACCGAGCTACACCTCCAATCGTGACTGTATTGCGTGCTCCGTCGAGCTACAACTCCAGTCGAACTTTATTTCAAGTCCCAAACACTGTATCCCCCATTGCCTGCTCTGCCGAGCTACACCTGAAGGATACACGATCTTATTTCCTCTTCAGTCTCTAGTGGAGTTTCATCCTCAGGGTATTTATTTGACCCCAAGTGCCTACTTCCTAACATTCAAGATAGGAACCTCATCTCCATACTTGATAACTCTCGATGTCTAACCTCATGCACAAGAATTAGACATCCAAACAAAAGACCCGTGGTCCCGAAGTACAACCCATAAAGGTTCCTCTTCACCAAAAACAACTGGGACAACAACAATGCCAACACGGTATAAATTCCCATGGTGAGAATATCAAGACTCCTCATCCTTAAAAATGACTGACTCACATGCCTATGGATCCAAATGCATTATAGTCTAAAATACATGACTCCCAATGAATGACACACGCACTCAAAACATATATTCTCCAAATTAAAGTGCAATAAATGCAACTCACACCCAAAGCTCCACTTTGAGTTATTAAAACCGGACAAAAGTCCCCAATACCCGACAAGCCGAAAACTGAGCCTTAAGCTCAACCAATCGAACGACTATATGCTAAAATCCACAAGATGCAATAAAATGCAACAACCACAATTATGCAAACACATGCTTCAACTACATGAATAAACTCCAACATAAAACATTTTCCAAACAAGTTTATAATCTCTTTTACTCTTTCTAAAATGTCCCATGACACACATTTAAATGACAATTTCTCAAGAGATTTATACTCATACGATAAGTCATTTAAATACCAATATCACCGGTTTACTCAATAAAATACTTGAGTTACAACTTTTCCCAAAACCAAAGGTTCATAAGTTCAGAAACGTTTGCAAGGTTGGGAATGACCAAGCATCCATGACTGACACGGTGGTATTTTTAAAACATTTCACGATACAAAATGCATGTAATTCCAACAATCATAAAAATGCATTCTTACCCAATACTTTCCATTTAGGTAAATAAGTCATCAAATCATTTTCATTTCGATGCATTTAACAACATACTCAAAAATCCCCAAGATGGTGTTTTATAAGTTTCTAAAGTTAAACACTTCCATATAACCAAACTTATCAGCAGTTAACATTTTAATGTAAAACACAAACACGTTAAAATAAACATTTTGGCATGCACATCGTTTTCACAAATCAACTTGAACTCACCTCGCTAGATTTAGGCTAAATCTAGATTTTACCCCACTTTGAGCTCCTTGAAGAAAACTTGCATCTTCAAGGTCAAAATCTCCATTAACCTAGATACACAAATTCCATCCATAAATGATCACATTCAACAATTTAGAATCGATCCCCAAACACATTAAATTAAAATCCCAATCTTGACTAAAACCCTAATTTTGACCTAATTTCTCCTAAACCATCACAATCCAAAATTTAGGAAACCAAAAGCTACGAAACCATCAAGACGGCATTTATAACTTATATTAAAGTTTAGAAATGTAGAGGATAAACTTACCACTTAGGTTTAGGTGAAAACCTAGAAAACTCTACCATGGATCTTGAGGTTGAAGAAGAAGATGGTGAACCCTTGACTCTAGCTTCCAATCTTCACCACTTGATGATGAAACACTTCAAGAGCTCAAGGATTTGACCCAAAATGAGTTAGGGTTTGAGGGGAAGGAAGGGAAAACGATTTGGGACAGAATGAGGAAGTTTGGAGAAGTGAAAGTGAGAAAGAGGCCTGAAATTCGCGACATAACAACAGTCTGCCACACAGGTGCGACATTGACCAGCGACAATGCCCAGGGCTTTGTCGCATGGCAATGTCGCCAACATTGCCCATCCTTCTGTTTCCTCTTCTGTGACTGTGACAGTGCGACTATAACACTGTCATAGTCGTCGGGCATTGTAGCAGGACCTTTTCGGAGCTCCGAAACTCAACCTTTTCAATGCCAACACTCCCGATACTCCAAGGGACTTTAGATGATGTTTTCCCAACGAAATCCCACCGTTTACCAGTCACAGAAACGACCGGGTGGCATTTACTTACCGAAAATTACGGGTGTTACAATCCTCCCAACCTTAAAAGAGATTTCTTACTCGAAATCTAGATTCCCATTTAACGTTGCTCGCATCAGGTTGTCTCCAATCCATTTGACAGAACACCTGCTATAACCTTATGTTGATACTCATGATAAACGTCCCCTTTGGGACATGACACTTATATTCGAATGGATACTTAACGTAGCCTTTAGTCGTGAGACTACGGTTGTCTCCCAACCTTGGGTGACACGCACTACCTCAAGGGTAGTTTGTGATCTTAACTTCTAACCGGCCAATTCATCTCAGTCCACCCTGATCCCGAACCCATCAACCCAAAGATCGACACCAAACCCAAAGAATTCTAAAAATTCTTAATGATCCAATCTTGATATTGGTAAGGTCGTCCTCCAAAGGGTGTACCACTATACTCCCCGGTTAACTGGTTAATTCAGATCAGGCTATCACCCAACCCCGATCTATTCGCATACTTCAAAACATTCCCTCAATATGATTTTTTTCACATCAAGAAAATCATACACATCAACACTTAATTATCAACATCTAACCATCCTTTACATTCCACCACCGAGAGGTTCACACTCTTCATGACCCAACAGGAATACTTCCCAGCACTCCAAAGATTCGATGACTTCAAAAGAACCATTCGACGCCTAAAACCCAAAAATGGAAATACTGCACACAACAGGGTCATTATGGAAATACTGCAAAAATGGATATCCTGCCTAGGATTTATTCCAGACGCAGCGTCATTATAAAATTAACACCCAACAGGGTACTAAGATTCCAACTCTTACATTCCTAACAAACGGACCACAATATTTCCTTTGTTCGCAAAACCCATTAGGATGGTACACCGCCATTATATAACATGACGTCAACCGAACAAGTAACCCATCAAATCGAACCCAAGCAGGCGCAGATAATCCCCACAAGACCTTATCCCGCGGGTTTACCGAAACAGAAAGATCACCCCTTAGTTAACTGGGAAGACATGAATCTAATACCTCAATTAGTTGTGCGTGCACAGATCCAAAACTGAAAACCAAAATCCAAGACTGACCACAAGTCAGATCATTTGACGCTTCAAATCCTAAGGACTCCTCTAGTCTCTAATTGTAACTCTTTTCCAGATAGGTGTTTTAATATATAGCCCTAATGAGTTCAAGGTTTTTTTTCCAACCAGTACGCCAATTTGAAATTTATAAAACTTTCAAGTACACCAGCTTTATAACAAATAATCGTGCGGTAAAAATCCATTATCGTTCACTCGATAGGTGTAAAAAATAGTCACCAATGTTATGCATATAAAACCATTTCAAAATTCGTTTGATCAATACTTGCGTTCATAAAGACAGTAACAAAAGATGTGCAACAAAATTTTCAAATGGACTACCACGGTCCTAGCATGCATCAATTTATACTATGTATATGAAAATAATTTTTCGCACTATAACACGTGCAACAACATGTTTGTACAACTCCAAAAGAGAAATTCACAATTTCAACCTTAAAATCTTTTCCTTTAAACCACAAAACGTCGGAGGATAAAATCCGCAACAAGGCCCACATACGTCAGTTTATTTTCCCAAATTTAGCAAACGATAGGAACGTAAATAAGTTTTAAATCGAGTTCAAACTTTGGGCCGCACAGATAAAGAGCACTTTTCTAAAACAGTAATTACAAGGACATGTAAACCGATAACTCAATTAGTGCATCATGGAAAAATGTGACAGTAAGGTCAACAATGAAAACATGTTCGGAGCAGAAGTTCAATACAAAGCAACATAAATCTTTCATATGTTTACTCACATCAACATCTTGGATCAATTTGAATTCAAAATAGCATACAACGAATAACACCAGTATGAAATCCCACGATGTTGAAACTCCCCAAAATAGCATATGGGATACTATCTATTTATAAAACTCTCAAGACTTCTTTTACAGTTGCAAAAATATCGATGCAAAACTCGCATGAGACAACATATTAGACGAAAATTTCATAAGTTAACGCACATAATGATTCCAGTATTCTCGTTCCAAAATTTTATCTACGCGACTCAAAATGTCGCAAAAAATAAGATGTCATAAAACCTCAATTGAATTTTCATAAACTCACCAACGTTAAAATCAAATAGTGCCAAAATTTCGTTTCCCAACGTAAAAGCATAAGACGGCAATATGTCTAAAAATGTTAAAATTTTAGGAGTTCTCCTTCTTACCACCATGCTAAAAACAAATATCATTTTTCAACAAAACTTGCATGAGACTCGACGCTAAATAAACTCATAAATTTACACGCCACATAATTAAAGCCTACGCATTTCATAGTTCCCTTATGCATAGCGAAGCGTTATAAAATTAATACTTCATAAAACTCCACAAACTCACACGGAATAACATTCCACAACTGGACTTGCATGCGCCAGATATCTCACAAAACTAGCATTGTGACATGTGTATGCACTTTGGTTAAAAGGTAAAATAATTTACGCCGTTCTCAAGTTCAACGCCAAATCAACAATATGCTCTCGTCGTTCTAGGGCATTGGCTAAAACACAATGGCGAAAACACCAACTAAGACAAACATGCATACTATATGCAACTAAACCGCTCATACAAGAACCCAAGAGAAAACAACACAACTGGACGCCATTAAAATCACCACCTTAAATCCACAAAATCACTCGGAATAAAACTCTATATGAAACTCAAACACCAAAATGGTGGGAGATAACTCTTTGTCCAAACTTTAACATATGTGGAGGAGATCCAATGTCAAAGTTATAAACTGTAGTCACTTGCCCAAGACTTAATCAACAACAAAATATGTACACCGCAATGTTCGAAATAGCGTTAGACACAAAACGGGGATGGAGAGATTTTCAATACAATTTTGCAACTACGTGCAATAAGGAATTTCATGCATGTTTAAAATCTAGTGCGTGCTAACCATTTCTCCAAAATATCATAATTTATTTCACTTTATGATGTTGGAAAACATGAAAAGTAATTGGTGCAAACTCATTTAAGAAATAATTACATGCATGACTTTTTGTCTGCATCATGATGTCTTAGAACCACGCTCCTCAATCTCATAGTCATACTATCGTCATCCAGATGCTCAAACATCTTAAAGCAATGATCACACTAATTCGGTTAACTTACAATTTTCTTCTACAAATAAAGTCAACTCGATAAACCTATGGTTCTATTTCAACCAACAATTCCAACCCAAGAATGATCAACTCAAAGTATTCGTCGTGCTTAACCATCACTCTAATATGGCAATGTTATGAACATCAATTCTTCTATCGGTTACTCTCTTAGAAACTTCCTCACTACCCCAACAGTCATCATACTGAGGCAGTTCAAGTGTACCCATGTAACATGTAGGTTCACCATAACACTGGCCAGGTGCCATTATGAATGTACCGTACATGATTATCCTTGTCATCTTCGACAAGTCTCTCGTTTCTAAGGCCTCACTTAATCTCAAAAAATCATATCTTAAGGTACCTAGTGGTGAAATTTCACTTTCAATCACTTAGAAGAACGCTAGTTTGAGTCTAGGCATCCGAAAATAAATACCTAATTCTCTCAAACTTAAGCTCTGATACCAACTTGTAACGCCCTCAAATTTGAAAAGAGAAACTAATCAAAAACTTTAAATTAAACATCCAATAAGGATAAAATCTATTATACAAATCATCACTTAAGTCACTTCCAATAAAACGTTAGATTTAACTTCAACAATAATAGGTTAAGTCTCGTATAAAAACTAATCAAGGTCGGGTGTTATTAAAATCCAAAAGAAACAGTTGCTCTTCTCAACGACTAAGCGGAAGACATCATCAAGCCACTCACCCTTGCACATACTCCTAGCACTCAACCCTTCACCAAGACGCTAGAACCTTTTCTCCCATCCAGAACCTGATGCACATGCAGACAAATAAAAAGGTTAGCCTAACGCCTAGTGAGTTCAAGAGTTTACAACATCGAATAAATATAATTGTTAAGAGGAAAGAATGCAATTTAAATCGTAGACAATCAAAAGATTTACTTTAAATAACAAACGTCAACATTGTCCAAAAACACCTTTAAAACAAGGGACCCAACTTGAACCTTCTTTCGTAAAACAATTTTATCCCAAACTCACCCAAAACGTGAATAGTAAGCAAACTCCCAATTTATAATTATTCGAAATATAATTTACTTCGCGAAACACCCCAAACGTGGGCGGGGCATAATACATAACCTATAGATCTTGAGTAAACAAACCCATATATGCAACACGTCACCGAAAATATGGATAATAAAATAATAACCTTTAATACCTAGATTACACCTTCCGGTGACAGGGGAGACTCGATTCCATTGTACGTGGCGGAACACAAAGTTAAGCCACATAACCATGTTGTCGAACTACACCTCAGATCGAGACTATATTGACTGCTCTACCGAGCTACACCTCCAGTCGTGACTGTAATGCCTGCTCCGTCGAGCTATAGCTCCAGTTGGAATTTATTTCAAGTCCCAAACACCGTATCCCCCATTGCCTGCTCTGCCGAGCTACACCTCAAGGATACACGATCTTATAGCTTGTTCGGTCTCTAGTGGAGTTTCATCCTCAGGGTACTCATTTGCCCCTAGTGCCTACTACCTAGCATTCAAGATAGGAACCTCAGCTCCTTACTTGATAACACTCGATGTCTAACCTCGTGCACAAGAATTAAACATCCAACCACAAGACCCATGGTCCCGAAGTACAACCCATAAAGGTTCCTCTTCGCCAAAAACAACCGGGACAACAACAATGCCAACACGGCATAAATTCCCAAGGTGAGAATATCAAGACTCCTCATCCTTAAATATGACTGAATCACATGCCTATGGATCCAAATGCATTACAGTCTAAAATACATGACTCCCAATGAATGACACACGCACTCAAAACATGTATTCTCCAAAATAAAGTGCAATAAATTCAACTCACACCCAAAGCTCCACTTTGAGTTATTAAACCGGACAAAAGTCCCCAATACCTGACAAGCCGAAAATTGCGCCTTAAGCTCAACCAATCGAACGACCACAATTATGCAAATACATGCTTCAACTACCTGAATAAACTCTAACATAAAACATTTTCGAAACAAGTTTATAATCTCATTTACTCTTTCTAAAACGTCCAATGACACACATTTAAATGACAATTTCTCAAAATATTTATACCCATAAAATAAATCATTTAAATACCAATATCACCGGTTTACTCAATAAAATACTTGAGTTACAACTTTTCCCAAACCAAAGGTTCATAAATTCAGAAACGTTTGTAAGGTTGGGAATGACCAAGCGTCCATGACTCACACGGTGGTATTTTTAAAATATTTCAAGATACAAAATGCACGTAATACCAACAATCATAAAAATGCATTCTTACCCAATACTTTCCATTTAGGTAAATAAGTCATCAAATCATTTTCATTTCGATGCATTTAACAACATACTCAAAAATCCCCAAGATGGTGTTTTATAAGTTTCCAAAGTTAAACACTTCCAAATAACCAAACTTATCAGCAATTAACATTTTAATGTAAAACACAAACACTTTAAAATAAATATTTTGGCATGCACACCGTTTTCACAAATCAACTTGAACTTACTTCGCTAGATTTAGGCTAAATCTAGATTTTACCCCACTTTGAGCTCCTTTGAGGAAACTTGCATATTCAAGGTCAAAACCTCCACAAACCTAGATACACAAATTCCATCCATAAATGGCCACATTCAACCATTTAGAATCGATCCCCAAACACATTACATCAAAATCCCATTATTGACCAAAACCCTAATTTTGACCTAATTTCTCCTAAACCAACACAATCCAAAATTTAAGAAACCAAATGCTACGTAACCATCAACAAGGCATTTATAACTTATATTAAGGTTTAGAAATGGAGAGTATAAACTTACCACTTAGGTTTAGGTGAAAACCTAGAAAACTTTACCATGGAGCTTGAGGTTGAAGAATAAGATGGTGAACCCTTGACTCTAGCTTCCAATCTTCACCACTTGATGATGACACACTTCAAGAGCTCAAGGATTTAACCTAAAATGAGTTAGGTTTTGAGGGGAAGGAAAAGAAAACGATTTGGGAGAGAATGAGGAAGTTTGGAGAAGTGAAAATGAGAAAGAGGTCTGAAATTCGCGACTTAACAGCAGTCTGCCACACAGGTGCGACATTAACCAGCGACAATGCCCAGGGCATTGTCGCATGGCAATGTCTCTAACATTACCCAGCCTTCTGTTTCCTCCTCTGCGACTGTGATAGTGGGACTATGACACTATCATAGTCGTCGGGCATTGTAGCGGGACCTTTCCGGAGCCCCGAAACTCAACTTTTTCAATGCCAACACTCCCGATACTCCAAGGGACTTTAGATAATGTTTTCCCAACGAAATCCCACCATTTACCAGTCACAAAAACGACCAGGTGGTATTTTATTTACCGAAAATTACGGGTGTTACAGCTCTAGCGAGCCTCTTAGGTTTGTGTACAAGGATGAGGAAAACAAGAAGAAATTGTTCAAAGCCTCTAACTCCTTCAAGTATGCATCCTTGACTCTGAGATGGCTAAAAGAAATGATACATGAAAGATCTAGCCAGCCCAAGTGTTCTTCAGAGATAGCTAAGAGACTCATAATGGAGATCAAGTCAACATTCGAATATAGAGAACTCATTATGAAGTTTCACAAAATTTGTAATGGAGAGCATGTTATAGGATAGCTTATATTTCTATTTCTTGTACTATAAGTTTCCTTTTCTTAGTGAAATTTTTGCAAGAGGATGACTTTCTCCTCTTTGTCTCTGTAACTAGTCTATAATTTCCTTCTTTTAATTTCCAATACTTAAGGAGAAATTGTGTTAGCCCCAAGTATCTCTAATGTAAAAGTATTAAATATTCACTAAGTCCTGAAGCATCAGAGACACACCAGCGACTACTTCAGAAGACAAAGTTGATTTCAGAGACTGCTCTATCAGAGAACACATCAGAAGAAGCCTAACCAGAAGATGATCAAGTTGGTCAGAGCACCAAGGCCCCCTCTGACCTCTACTCTGAAGATCAACTATGCTCAAATCTCTCCGAGTGTGGATCTCCTATCAATACCTGCCACATCAGCTCTAAAGCGGTTATTTCACCTTTACACATGGCACGTCAGGATTCGTTAGTGTGTTAACTTTCCTAATTTAGGCTATATATAAGAGATATGTTTGTACAATTAGGGTGCGCGCACAATCACACTCACATATCCGTGCATTTGTACTATCTTGAGAGAGAAAGAACTCTAGTTTGATCTTTTCACCTAGAAACTAGGTGTTCTTGGTGTTCTTCATAGAAATCTCTTGAACTTCATATATACAAATGACTACAAGTTTTGTAGCATTTCTTTGATCTCTTTTCTACTCTCATTCTACTATGTTCGATTATATCTTTATATATCATTGAGCTTCCGCTCATAACTCTCATATATAACATTCATTCAAAGTAAAATCTGGAACCAACATATGTTGTGTGCGACAGATATGAAGGTCAACGCGATAACTATAAAGATTCAAGAAAAGTCGACGTGATAACTAAGAACACCAAACTTTTGTCGGCACATCAAAAATTAAAAAAAATAAAAGCCTTCCAATTTCTTGATTCTAGATGATGAAACCAGTTAGAAATCAATAGAAATATAAGTCTGTGGAAATGATTTTATCAAACAAACATCAAATCCAAGTGAAATCGATCAAAATTCGAATGACACAAAATTTTAAAACAACCAAGATTTTAATCAAAAATCAATCCAAATGATGATATCGATATAAGAAATCGATATATAATTGATCAATAATGATCAATTCATCATTTAAAACATAAATCCAAAAAAAAAACAATGATCCAAATTTTTTTATTCAAGAAATCTTCAAAACCCCAAAAATCTTCAAGTCTCCAATATTTTCAACAAATTTGCACAATTCGATCTGTTTAGGCTCTGATATCAATTAGTAATCCTAATAAGATCAAGTAACAATTTATTGCAAACTCCATCTTTATTGAATTTAGAGAGAAAGATACAAGATTGGAATGAGATCTAGTTTCTCTCTCTAGAATACTCTCAATATCAAGAACAATGAATAAGCATCTAAAATCTCTACTTGTTATTTTTACATGTTTACAAAGGAGAGACTATTTATACCCTATACTATTAGAAAGAAGCAAAATACAAACTTTAACTTTTACAATTAAACATTGTTGACTTTGACTTTCTCTTTCACATGGACTTCAAGCTTTGACTTCAATATTGAACACTTTAATATACTCACTGGTGATCTCGAATACAATTATATTTGACCAAACAATTTCCACCATAATACTCAAGGTCCCAGAGCCCAACCCCACCCAAGTTCATCTATTCAATACCCCTTATCTTAGTGCCTACTCTTACATAATAGAGTTACACCTTTAAAGACAATGGTCCACGGGCCCGACTCCACACGAGTTTATTCCCGCAAAACCCCCCAATGACTTAGTGTCAACTCTATTAGGCCAAAGCCTCAAAGGCAAGGGTCTCGATGCTCGACTTATGAGTTCATCATGATAATACCCAGGGTCTCGGAGTCTGACTCAACAAGAGATCACCTCCGTAATACACATGGTCTCCGATCCCGACTCATAAGAGTTCATCTTGGCAATACCAATACGGTCTCGGAGTCCAACCCAAAATGGGTCCCTCTCCAGAATAACGAGACGACCACGATGCTTACTCGAGCACATGTCTAAAAGTGAGAACATCAAAACTCCTCACTTAAAAAAACAATTGACTCGCATGTCTATGGATCAAATGCATTACAATATAAATTACATGACTCTAATTGAATAACCAACGCACTCAAAACACGTAATTCTCAAATAAAGATGCAATAAATGTGAATCATGTCCAAGCTCAATAATTTGATCAATTTAAATCGAAAAGTTTTCCCCAAAACTCAAATGGACCAAAACTAAGCCAATAACTGCACACTTATTTGACTATTCAAATAAAAGTCACATAAGCAATAAAAACGCATTTCACCACCGTTTATAGAAAAGTATAATTAACTTAAAACCCCATCATAGGTAAGAACAAATCATTTTCCAAATGTAATCGTACCATTTATGTTTCGAAAATGTCCCATTACACAATATATAATATGCATTTTCCAAACCAGATACACTAAAAATGTATTATCGTCCAATAATCTCCATTTATAGAATAAATCATCAAAAGAAACAACTCTTATGATTTATTAATCAAAATATCTAAAAACCCCAAATGTAAGCATTTTACAAGATTTATAAAATCAGATGTACCATAAATGCAAATTTCATCAAATAAACAACACATTTGATAGGCATCAAGTAAAACGCTAACACTTTAAAATGGACATTTCTGGTATGTACAAAGTTTTTTAAAAACAAATTGAACTCGTCTTGTTAAGCTAAGTTAAACCTAGTGTCCAAACCAAAATCTTTAGCTTCCAAAATTAAGATTTGAGTTCCACTAAGTAAATCCTCCCAGTAACTTCCACTGCTAGAAATATCAGTCGCTAATTAAGATTAGTGATGGAAATATCAGTCGCTAATTAGTGACGGATTAGCGATGGAATGACCACGAACATTATCCATCGCTAATCTGTCATTAATTACGACGAATTAACGACAGACAAGTTCCCGTCACTAACTAGCGATGGAACCCATTATTTTCTATTTAAAAAATAAATAAAAATGAAAATACACGTGTCCGTCACTAATCTGTTGCTAATTAGTGACGGATTAGCGACGAACACTCCGTCACTAATTAGTGATGGATTAGCGATGGGCACGTAGATTTTTTCATTTGGAAAATAAATAAATATGAAAATTTACGTGTCGTTGCTGATAATGTCGATTTTTGTAGTGTTCTGGATCTACTAGATCATCATCTTCTACAATATCATCTACTGAGAAATTTTATTAGGTATTTAACTTCTTTGATTATCTTTTTCCTAACAATGAATCTAGGCATGGTCTAGTTTAGATGTCAGTTAACTTTGTAGAATATATGTATTCGAAATAAAGTAATTATAAACGAAAAAGGATAGTCGAGGCCCGTGTTTGACATTGTTTCCTTAAATAGATTCGCTCCATATGGTGCATCTGTTTCCAAACGTAACAAACGCGTTAGCTTTACCTTGGAGAGGAATCGAGCCAAAAAGGAGAGAGTCTTTCATTCAACAAGTCTTATTCCATTCAACTATAGAATCACTTATGAACCCATATAGGTTTCATTTTTCCACCAATGTGTGGGACAAACCTACTTCCATTTCCAACATCTATCCTCTACTCACTACATTGACGATCAATTTCTCATTCATATCAACTCCTTTTTAAACGAGCAACATGTCGAATCGAAGCTTTCTCCTCTCGAACATGGTTTCAAGTATATTTTTGGGTGTAAATCACGTATAAAACCAAAATTTTCCAACAAACTTATATACAACAGTAATGTACTCAATAGTAGAGAAGTAATTAAGAAGGAACTACAATCATGTATTAAAACATTGGAAAACATCAAACATGAAAACAATGACCTAGTATATGTTAATAAAAATCGTAGTATAGACATATAACTAATATATGTTGATGCTAATGTTGAAAAAAATATTGTGAATAAGTGGAATACATATATGAGACTATTAGATATAATTGTTGCACTAAAGAGTTTGCGACTGGAAAAACTAGTATAGGTTTTGGTCCTATGGATGATAAATCAGCTGGTGTCCTGAAGTTTCTAAAACCCAAGGAAGTTATGATGAAAAAGGAACAAACCAAAACTAGCATTCCAGAAGACAAGTCTTCTTATAAATTGAAGACTTCTTTAGAAGATGAATCATCTTCTAAAGTGAAGTTAATAACTTCTGAACCTCTAGTAACTAACCAAGGCATCAACCAAGGTTGTTCCTAGCCAGGATGACCAATAAAAAATATCTACGGTTGATACTATTGAAGAGGACGTGAGAGAAGAGAGTGTTGTATATTTTCCAGATTCTAAGTTTGATGCATATCACATTTCACTGTCTACGAACCTTATATTGTAATAAAAGGCCTAAAACCCATTAAATCAATTTAAAAACCAAAGGAGGGTCAAGAAAAAAAATGGTTAAACCACAAATAAGTACACCTCGTACACCAAAAGCATTGGTTATTGTTTATGCCAAAAATTCCCCAAGGAAAATTTAAGGTAAATGTGAAGCCTTATCCAACCAAAGAAAGTAACTCCAATAATCGTACGACAATAAAGAAAAATAAAGTAAATGAGACGATAGAATTGGTGACGCAGAAAAAAAGAAAGGATTGAGGGCAATCCTTATTTATACTGAAAAATGGGAAGTGAATCGCCAAAAAATCAAATCAAAATCAAATCATCAGTCGACGAATCGACACGTATCGCCCGTAGCAGGCAACTTTTTGAATTTTAAATTTGGGGGAAAATTGTTTGGGTAAAAATACCTATAGTCCATTGTCGTACGACCAACAATAACCGACGCCCTTCCAACGACCCCGACTAAGCGACTTAAAACCCGTCTGGCAAATTCTGTCGTACGACCTGATTTCAGTTATTAACTTATAACATACGTTATATCATGTTTAATGCAGGATCCAAAAGACATTCATGGCCAAGGATTGTAACGGTTGCCATCATCAATAACACCGGACATAACGGACGTTATCATCAATATTAAACGGTTATCCTATTAAAGATATGCATTCAAGACTTGCCAACAAAAAAATAGGGTATAAATATGAAGATGGAACCTCACATTCGGGACATCTGATTCTCATACCTTACAAGCTCACGAATTACGTTCTCAAGCTCGTTCAGTCTCTCTTGAAATTCATAAAGCCTACTGCCGTTTGTTGCGCGACGCACGACCGGAGTCTAATTACGCACGACCGGAGTCTAATTACGCACGACACACGACCGACTTTACTTTATCATATTGTTTTACATTGTATTACACTTGTAATACTTGTTATAAAGGACGACGTCCCTGATTGACGTCCATAGTGCACGACGACTTACACTCATCCGCGGTTTTTACCCATTTTAGGGGTTTTCTGCGTCACCAATTCTCTCGTCTCATTTACTTTATTTTTCTATATTGTCGTACGATTATTGGAGTTACTTTCTTTGGTTGGATCAGGCTTCACATTTACCTTAAATTTTCCTTGGGGAATTTTTGGCATAAATAGTTACCAAGACAATCTATACTTAGAAGATTAATACTTCGTCCATTCTAAAAATAGAAGATTGCTACTCCCTTGGTTCTAAATTAAGTGTCTAATTTTTATTTATGTTTATCTTAAAATAAGTGTCGACTTTCAAAAATAAATAACAAAATTTTCATTAAGTAATACACAAAATAATAGTTGATAAGATTAATACATTAAATAAGGGTAAAATTATCATATGGTTAACTAAAAAAATGTAACAATTATTTAAATTTAAAATGTGTTATTTGTATTATGGATACTTCTTTTGGGATGGAGGGAGTGCTAAGAAAGTGCAAATAAGCACAACCACCTAAGAAAGCAAAACCATGTAGTATGTGCCTATGGGTAGGGGTGTTAACGAGTCGAGCTTTTATCGAGCTACTCGAGTTTGAGTGGATCTCGAACACACACTAAAACTCGTTTACTTAATGAGTCGAGATCCATAATACCAATGTTCGACTTGACGTGTCTGAAAACTTGATTAAAATTTTCAAGTCAAGCCGAGCCAAGCCAAGCCGAGCATACACTTTTTTGAGTAAAACATGTTCATATGTTCATAAATCATATAATCAAAGTTCAAAAATTTATTGAGGTCGAGCCAATAAGCGAGCTAATCGATCTCGAGTTCAAGCCCGTAAACATGTATCGAGCTCAAACCCTACTATAAGAAAATTATTCTAGCTTGATCGTCTAAGTCACTTCCATGGATAGAATTAAACCCAATATGAACACAATCTTTAGATCCACAAAAATTCCCAAAATGGAGCTCGAAACACCCAAACACTTACCTCATCAAGATCTTGAAACCTCCCGTTATAGATCTTCAATCTCTAATATTCTCCTATTTATTTGTTCCAAAAACGTCCCAAAAATGTCAAAATCGCCAAGAGAGAGAGGGAAGGGAATATGTGGAAGTAATGGGTGAAAAACCCTAAAAATCGGAATTAAAAATCATCCCAAACCGTTCCCTCGACCTTGGCCAGGACCTAAGTTGCGGGCTAGATTACCTATGCCCAAAATTGTGCCAAACAGTCGTTCTCGTGGCTTGGTGGCGTGAACTGTGAGTCATGTCGTGCCAGGACAAGCCTTGCCGCTTCGACCGAGTCTTCCTCGACCGTTATCCGACTGTTTTTCCGACCGTTCTCCAACCTTTTTTGACCGTTTTTCAACCTAAAGGACTTAAGCGACTTTTCATGCGGTTTCAGCCCATGGAAAGTCGCTCGGACTTTCGAAAAGTGAAACTCCCAAATTTAACATTCTTTAGACTAGGGAGCCTAACAGGGTTAATGGCTTGTACTCAAATCCTAATATTCCTAATTTGCCTACCAAATAATTCGATAAGTCCTGAAGTTTATTATTTTAGTTATAACAACTAAATTATTGGTGTTACATCTACCGATAGAATTGTTGCCAGCAACAGATGCTCTATTAGCTAATACAATCTTCTCAATAGATCTCTTATCACCTGAAGTGCCTCTAAATGACACATTCCATCTTGAACATAGTTGGTCAAGTGTTTATTACAATTGTTATCAAATCTTCATTCTGAGAGGGCTCAATTAATACCATCTTCTCTACGAGATGACATAACCATCTTGGACATTCGGGTCACCAATTTTCAATGCTCTTAGATCTAGAAGTTATACTATCTACATAGAAAGAAACCTTACCTTAGATGGAGAACTTTACACAAAGGCTATAAAGGCCATCCTCCCCATCCCTCGAGAGGATGTAGTAGATTCTCGAGGAAGCTCACACCCCAGGACTATTACATGTAATAACGAAATAAATACCCTTTTTTGATTTTTCTTGTCCATAAGGCAAACATGTTCATATTTCTTATAATTTATCTAATACAATTACTTTTTCTCCCTTTGATCTTATACATGTTGATTTATGGACTTCCCAATCCCTATCACATTAGGCCATAAATACTACTTAGTCTTATTAGAAAATTTTACTCATTACCTTTGGGGTTTTCCACTAGAATCTATGTCCCAAGACTTTTCGTCTTTTCTTACTTTTTGCATGTTCGTTAAAGCATAATTTGAAAGGGACATTAACCATTTGAATGTGATGACAAACGCAAATTTAGTAAATCCCTTTTTCATCAACATTGCACCAAACACGACATGGTGTTCCGTTTCACTTGTCCCTACACTTCCCCCATAAAGTATAAAATCTGAAAGAATAATTCAGTCCATAATAACATCATCTATGTAACCCCCGTAATTTTTCCAAGTAAGATATTTCATGTTAGACTCCTATTTGTTTTGTGATTTAATAATTGTTCCATTTAATTTAATTGTTAAAGTCAACCTTCAGTCCCTAAATCATGTTGTAAACCTTATCGTCAAATTGAATGAGGAATCGAGGCTCGGTACTCGTAGTACGAGAGTGACTCCGAGAGTGCCCATGGGCACAATTGCAGTGTCACAATCGTCAAGGAGATACAACCAACAGTACAACGAAAGTGACAACAATTATGCCCTAGGGCATTTTCGCATGTCACAATCGCCATGGGGGAGGGGTCGCGATACGATGCGAATGACATTGCCTGCGAGAGTGCCCTGAGCACAATCACCAGGCATAGTTGTCGGGGTACTCTAGGGTTATAAAATCCCATTGAACCCATTTTTCTCCATTATTTCTCATAGGATTAGACTTGGGAGCAATTCTTGAACGCTAGAAGGCGATTTCGTCATCTAAAACACCCAACCCTCATTTATTTTGGCCCTAGGGTTGTTAGATCATTTATTAAGCTTCTTTTTTGTGGTTGGTGACATCTAAAGACAAGGATTTAAAGCTAGTCTCAAGCATTTACTCCATCTCCTCCTACAATTTAGGGTTTTGCAAGTTTTGTAGGTTTCCTACCAAAAACCTAAAAGTGAGTTTTAAATGCTTTGTGAAAACTAGATACATGTCACATGCATTTTATCATCTCTTCACATTTTACTTGTCTTATACTTTATTTTTGAGAAATGTTGGTACCATGTTAGAGATATATGGAGTTATTAGGGCAAGTCACCCCATTTGGACATTTGATAAACATAATGCATGACTTGAAGTCTATCTTAAAAAGGGTTTTATGGAAACTCATTGGTATTTTGCATTTCCATCCTAATACCATATTTTAGGGTTTGAACTAAACTTGAGGATTTGGCCCTATAGGAGGTATCTTTGGTGCTTATATGCATATTGTTGGGTTTTAATAACAATTTTAACCAATAAAACGCAATGGAAAAATAAATAATTTTGGTTACAATAATTATAGAAAATGTTTCTAAATAAACTTAAAACCCAATCGGATCCAATAATGGATTTAATTAAAATAAACCACACCATAGAGTGTTTAGAATATGTACCTATAAAGATCTGTCGGGGTTACAATTGAAGCAGCAAGAAACCAAAGTAGGTTTCCTCTATTGGTAGTCCACACACGAATACATTTCCCGTCTCCACCAGGTGCTAGCCCAAGAACCCTAGATCTATATGTGTTTTACAGAAAAGAAAAGGTTTATTTTCTATATTTCTCTGATTGGCTAATTTTAATTATTTCAATCATCTGAAAAATGGTTTATCCTAACGCTCTATTTATACCAGAAGAATTATAGTTAGACTATAATTCAACTAAGGATTAAATAAGGTTTAGTAATTATCTGTAATATTCAAATTCAAATATATATATATATATATATATATATATAATTATCTTTTAAACTTTAAATATATTTATATATATAATTACAGATAATACCCTGTAATTAACATAATTACGTTTTCACCCTGTAATTATCATCATTACAGTTTAACATATATTTTCATAATTTTCCTTCAAAAATAATTATTTTCTTAATCAACTTGATTTAATCCGGGTTTCTAAAGATGGAAACAAACGCATTCTTTGTGTGCAACCCTATAGGTTTACATACTCCTCAGTAGTATCTCTGTGTGACACGTGTCGTGGGCATATAATAACTTACATTCTCCCACTTGCACACGATACACAGTAACACAGACGATGGTAAGCGTCTAGCAACACGTCACCGCCTCCAAGGCTATGTAAATGTGCTTTTACCTTCGATCAATATGATTGATCCAATCAATCATATAGTATCATCATTCATTATCCTTTTGCTTCACGATATTTTTTTTTGAACTTAAGGCATAGATCTATATCATCCTTTATTGTTCAAAGAATATGTTTCTCGATCCCAACATATTTGATTATACAAGTATCATTAGTCCAACTAATCCACTTGTTCATGCATGTAAATCAAACTATGTAATCGAGGGACCCAAAAATATCTCTCTCATTTTGAGAGGAGCAAATCCCATATTTCATGTACACAACTAACTACATAATTCATGTTATACCTAACATAGCCCTTATGGTTAAGGGTAACGTTAGACTATATTAAAGCATAACACTCCTTGTGCATTAGATCCCAATGCACATCTCAAGTATGAGAATAAAGAGTGTTTACTATTTCAGGAATCACCTTATGATGCCGATCTATGAGGTGATCCTGACTGTGGGTCTTGTCCAACGCCTTGTGCACCGACAAGCACATGTGACTCTGGTTGCACCTAGTGCACTTCCAACTTGGACTATGACCAGACTTCACAATGATCTTGATTTATTACTAGTCCCCTAGTAATAATCGATCAAGGACAATTCTAAATAATATGATCATCATATTTATTTAAGGGTACTTAAACATGCTAATAAAGAACTATTAAGTCTAAATATTGTATCCAAGATTTAATAGGAAAGTCAAAGATGTAAAAGTCAACATTATCTTTGTAGTAGTTAGTCTTTGTATGTTTTATTTTCCTTAGTGATTAAGTCTTGGTTAGTTAGTTGGTTTATATAGGTTTGGCTTTCATAATCTTGTAACGACGCTAGAGAACTATTCACGTATTGTATGTGTGAGATTTGTGACTAATGCAAGATCTACTTTCTCTCTCTAGATTCTCTCTCTAGTTCTAGTTCATATTGTTGATTTTATGAGATTTGCTTGATATGTTTGGGATTTTATGATTAACAAGAACACATAAATGTTTAATGTATATACTCATACCCAGTATGCCATATCAGATAAAAACATAATTGTTTTAAT